>JAVJIX010000005.1:1435000-3835000 GCA_036785185.1 Paratrypauchen microcephalus | reverse complement strand
ATGACAACCTAAACATAGAATGCCCTAGTTGTAGTATGAATACACGGGAACTTTTACTCTTATAAGACCTAAAGGCTTTACAGCACTGCAGTATACAGTGTGTGTGTCTGACTGAAGACTGAAAAGTACTTCATACAGGTCTTATAAAACTTCAAATGTACTGATTTTGATACATTTTTGTGCTGAATTAATAGTTGTGTGTTTTTCTAGTACTTTTCAGTCTAGTTTAAAAAGTCGAAAGTACAGATACCTGCTTTCAAATATACTGAAAAAGTATCCACTGTAAAATGTAGGTATCTGTAGTAAAGTACAGATACCTACAGTAAATGCATTAAGTACAGTACTATATGCTCTAGTGTGTATGTGTATGTGTAGGCCTATGTGTATGTGTATAGTAAAATGCTGTACTTAAGAATACATTTAGGTATCTGTACTTTACTACAGATACCTACATTTTACAGTGGATACTTTTTCAGTATATTTGAAAGCAGGTATCTGTACTTTCTGCTTTTTTAACTAGACTGAAAAGTACTAGAAAAACACTATTAATTCAGTTGATTTATTAATGCAGCCCAAAAATGTACCAAAATCAGTACATCTGAAGTTTTATAAGACCTGAATGAAGTACTTTTACTTGATACATTTTTAAACAGGTACTTTAATACTTTTATTTAAGCTTTTTTCTTGTGATACTATTACTTTTACTTGACTATTTCTTTGCTCTAGTATCTGTACTTTTACCTAAGTAACAAAATTGAGTATTTCTTCCAGCACTGATTTCAATAGACTACAATCCATCATTTTCATCAGATTTGAAGTGCCCTTCCTGATCCAATGACAATGTGAGGCCCCCAACTATTTGTGAAACAACCAAAATCAATACAGCAGTCTGTGGGGCCAAACGACTTTGCTCCAGGGGCTGGAAGTGTGTCTGCGCTGAGGATTATGGGAAATGGGGTAGATTAAAACAACAACAGTCGACACCTGCGGATAGGCCTGCGCTAACTGATACAGAGATTTCACGAGACAATGTAATGTACTTTTATTTGAAGGTGCACTGTGTAACTTTTCTGGTGGAGGGTCCGCTACCTACTTGTCTCCATGGAGATGTTATTGCCCTCCCTAGAATGTTCCATGGTATGACATTAAATATATCCATCTAGCATTTATTCATTATGTGTGTTTCACTTGTTTATTGATTTAATCTGTACTGTGGAACATTCTAGACAAAGCAATAACATCTCCATGGAGACAAGTAGGTAGCGGACCGTCCACCAGAAAAGTTACACAGTGCACCTTGTGTAAATAAAACAAAAGACATCTCCAGGTATGTTTTTGATGAGGAAACATTATAGAGTTAGAGTCATTTTTGCATAATAAAGGATATTTAAAGGTCCCATGGCATGAGATTTTCACTTTCTGAGGTTTTTGAACGTTAATGTGAGCTCCCCTACCCTGTTTAGGGCCTTCCCCCATGGCTAAAAGTTGCGAAATATGTAAACTGAGCAATTGCGATCCTTTTCCGTGTTTGAAAAAAGACAGCCCAAACGGGCGATTCTGAACAAGGGAAATTTCTGACGTCACACTCAGGGAAAGGTTTCCACCCCCCGTCTGGATGTCCACCCCGTCTCTGGAAATCACGCCCAGAGAATATGGACCGCAAACGAGCTACGAAATGCGAGATGCTTTTTTTTTTTTTTTTGCCTGGAGACACATGAGGGTCTCTCCAGGCTCGGATGTCCTTTTTCCGAGCTTCCGAACCTCTGAAACAGCAGTGGTTTAATTTTATTTTCTGTGGAAATGTGTTTTTTTTTCATGGGATGCGTCTCATATCTTCCTAAGCGCTTAAAACACGGAAGTGGGTGACAGCGCACAGCGCACCGCTAATCCAGGAAACAGCGGCGTATTTGGCCACAACCCACCCGCTGCACTGGCCTGTCTCTGTCCTCCTCATTGGCATTCAAGCAACAATGCCCAGAATAAAGCGTTTATGTCTCTGACTGTCTTCATGAGGCTCTCTCATGCACTGAGGCTTGATTTTGGAGAAGGATTCATATACAGTATTAGGGAACCACTTAGGCGCCATATAAAAGCATGAAGAAGTACCATGTCATGGGATCTTTAAGTTATCCTATTTAGTCCAGGATTTGAATCTTGACTGTTAAAATTGCCATTTTCACCTACCCCCTAATCCCCACCCACATTCCTTAGTAATTATTTTCCTTTTCTTTTCACCCATTACCTCCATACTGTAGCTATATTATTGCTTTGCCATGAATGTTCCATAGAATTAAACTATTAATGTTTTCATGTCTCTCAAAAGTATCTTGAAAAACATGAAACTTTACTACTGTTGGCGTGATCAACTCTCCACAGATCTGACTTGTATCTGTTTGTCTCCATGAAGATTGATACTGTTCATGTTCAAAATATAAATACTGCAACTGTAAACTGTAAAAAACAAGTCTTTTTTATGGTTTAGACATGACCAGTCCCCAATAATACAACATATTTACTTATATATTGATCTCAATTCACTCAATCTCTTTAGATACATTGGAAGTTAGAAGTGTAAGATCACATGCCCATGTTCCTAAGGGAAACAGAGCTGAGACAAAGTGGCAGAGTGGCAGGTGCTTGCTTTGTTGACAGGGACATTTCTCTGTCAGGATGCCCAGAGCCCGGGCTTCTGCAACTTCTGTGAGAATGTGACCTCCTATTCTCCGTGCAACATTCAAATTATTCCATCATTTTTTTTAATTATTATTATTTTTTGTCAATTTACATACCTTACTCTTTTCATACATTCAAAAACAATAAAGAAAAGTCACAAAAGAAGGCTGCGTTTGTGGCTGTAAATAACTCCTCATTATCACAGTTTATAATATATTCACATCATCTGTCGCTGGTGAATGGGCCACTTGTTCTCCCCTCTGATACAAGTTAAACGTGATTAGCCGGAGACACTGTCATGAAAATAGGGGCGAAATTTGTCCATAGTTAAAGCAAACAAAAGATTTCCAGTCCAATATACCCAGATCCATCCTTCACACAGAGAATAGGACTCCTCTTTAGTCATTCAAATGTGTTACTTGGATCATATCAAGTTGCTTTAATGATTAAACATAGCTTTTGTTCTGCTTTTGTGCTGGGACTGCTTACGCCCTTTACAGCCAGTTAAAGTGTGGATAAACTATGTATAACACATAGTCTATTGGGTGCATTATCCTTCATATAGCCCCCACTAGACAGCCATTATGTCCCCATTTGATTGAATAGCAGCTTTGGCTCTGTGTCTTTTCAGTGGAGGATTTGAAAGCCCTTAATCTGCAGGCAAAGTTTCCCCCTGCCTTACACCATCTGGAGTTTACAGCGTTTCAAGACAAAAACAGCAGGCCATGTAAAAAGCGTGATATGCCACGAGGCGATGCAGCTCTGTGTTCTGTGGGGCTGGGGTCAATGGTACAGTGGTGGAAATCAGGAGGGGTCAGCAGGGCCTGAGAGTCTGGCAGGGCCCTCTGGCACTGGGAGTTTATGTCTTTTGTAAGAACACCATAGAACAAGTATATGGTTGTTACAGATTTAGTAGTGGTAGCTGTAAAATGATTTCCTGGAAACTCAATTTTACTGGAAAATCCAAAAGAAAAAAGAAAAAATCCTTAAAGAACTGTGCCATCTTTCAGTTATAATGTAATTGTGATCAAGAATGTCAATAGTTACAAGTCATTTGTACTTTCAAGCCACAGTATGTAACTTTCAGACAAAGAACGGACTAAAATAAAAGCTTTTTATTTTTCAATTTGGTTGTGTTTACTACTGAACAACTTGAAACATATGTGTCCTTACTCTGAGCTGGCTTGCATTTCCACAAACCTAACCTTATATGGCCTGGAGGAGGGCCTTCTCCTGCTTGTTTCTGTGGAAATGTTATACCTTTGGCTATAAAATTCTACAGTATGGCATAAAAGGTATCTATTTCCAAGTTCCAAAGCATGGTTTTAACTTTCTATGTCCATGAAATCGTACAGATTATGTGCCAACCCTAGAAAAAAACATACTGTACTTTTAAATGCATAATACATTATTATATTCTATTCTATTATATTATATTATATTATATTATATTATATTATATTATATTATATTATATTATATTATATTATATTATATTATATTATATTATATTATATTATATTATATTATAATATGTTATATTATATTATATTATATTATATTATATTATATTATATTATATTATATTATAATATGTTATATTATATTATATTATATTATATTATATTATATTATATTATATTATATTATATTATATTATATTATGTTATATTATATTATATTATATTATATTATATTATATTATATTATATTATATTATATTATATTATAATATGTTATACTTAACAATACTCAGATATGTCTTCTGTGTTTTGGAGTGTCCACTGGTGTTGGCATCAAAGGGAGGTTAAAATGCTAAATTAAAAAATGTTAAATTAAAAATGTTAAATTAAACAAAAACTCAAACGACTCATTTCTTTTCTTGATTGCTTCTTAATTTATATGGTGCAAATCATAATAGAGAATTTCAACTGGAAAATTCAAGTGCCAAAACTGTGAAAAAAAAATCTTTATTGGAATAAAATATATCACTCTACTTGGACTGCAGTAGACATAATTTTATAGTCTTGGAAGTATAATTATATCACTAACTGTGTCCAAGTGCCTCACTAGCCAGTGAAAAGCTGATTTGTTTAGTTATTGTCAGTGGTGAAAGAAGGACTCAATTTTGTTACTTAAAGGAGAATTAACATTTTTTTTACAATCTGCCTTATTTTGGTAATAAAACAAGTTGTTTTACTCACCCATAGCACTTTGGTGTCATTTGGAGCACTTCCGGAGATGTTTTAGATTTGCGATATCCGTAACGTGAGTTCTCAGGGCATATGTTTGCGGTCTCCAAATAACACAAACTTTAGCACTTTTCAAATCACAGAAGATCGCTGTGTCAGACCTGAAACCTGAATCCAGCTATAGTTTCATTTGATGATGTCATCATAGAGGACAGCGCGCATGCGTGAAGTCCCAGCTGTTTCGCAGATAAACACCACTCTGAACTTTTCTATTGCGAGCAAGACATGGCAGAAGATTCGGACTCTGAGGCTGAAAGGACTTAAGGAGGAGTGAGGACTGAAGAGGAGTATATGGATGAGGAGACAGAATGGATACGGAAAAATTAAGCGCAGACAGTTTGAGGAGCAATGCAGAGAACAGCCATCAGTTTCGCATTACTTCTCTGAATCGTGCGCTGAATCCTCTGGCCTTCTTTCTTTTCCTTTGCTGGTAAAAAAACGTCCTGACTGAAGTGGGTACTGCAAACATGATGGTCCAAACGTCTTACAGCTTTGCCTTTCATGTTTGGGTCCCGAGAGCTGAGAGGGAAATAAGCTGTGACTCCGCACATGCGCACTGGCCTCGAAATTATGGATAAATCTCGGATTACAGGCCACTTTTGATTCAAACGAAAGTGTCGACTAAGACATCGAGCTTCTGTGATTTGAAAAGTGCTAAAGTTTGTGTTATTTGTAGACCGCAAACATGTGCCCCGAGAACTCGCGTTACGGATATCACAAATCTAAAACATATCCGGAAATGCTCCAAATGACACCAAAGTGCTATGGGTGAGTAAAACAACTTGTTTTATTACCGAAATAAGGCTCAGATAGTAAAAAACGTTAATTCTCCTTTAAGTAAAAGTGCAGAAATCGGACCACATGAACAATCTACTTAACTAAAAGTATCAACGTACCTGTTTAAAAATGTACTTAAAGAGTAAAGAGTAAAAGCATTTTTAACAGATTTTGACAATCTTATAATTTATAATTATGTCTCATCTGACACTATTGCTCTTTGGTTGATAATCCATCTATCTTTTGTTACCTTCTGTTATATATATTTGATGAGTGAGCTACTGTAACCAAAACAATTTCGCTTGTGGATCAATAAAGTTTAATGAACGTGTTAAAAATAAACCTTCAGCCTTTTCAGCAGGTTTCAAACTGTAATAAATACTTTTCAGTACGGTTAAAAAATGTAGTGGAGGAGAAATCGAGAAAATGTAGTGCTCTCAAATCTAATGAAGAAAAACTAAAAAGTACAGTTACCTAAAATGTACAGTACTTTAACACTTTTATTTTATTATGTTCCACCACTGGTCACTGTACTTTCTTAAGATACAGTGTAGTTACAGTGTCCACCAGGGAGCAGCAAACCATGAACTTTACTTCTTTCCAAAAATGTATTTATCAGAACATGATGAGAAACCGATTGCTTTACTGTACTGCAAATCATTGTTACCATTACTTTGATGATTTACAGAAAAGGACTTGCTTGCACCAGTCAATCACCTCTCGTTTACTCTCACTTCAAACCACATGCTCTTTGGAAGCACTGATCACTTCCTCTCTAGCTGCTTTCTTTGGGGTGGACGAGAGGAGCGAGGGGAGTCAGATTCCAATGCTCTGACATTAAAGGGGAAATAAATGACAAAAGGGCTCTGCAGGTTTGCATTAGAGCTGTAATTGGTGTTGGCTGGAGTGGACTGTTAGCACTGCCAGACCTGAGCGCTTTGGGGTTAGGGGAGAATTTGTCTAGCTGGAGGTGCATAAAAGGTCCCTTGTATCTGGCCTGTCTTGGGGGCTTTCTGCTGTCAATGTTGATCCAGAATACACAATTCTTCAATATTTTACAGACATGTGGTCACTGGAGAATCTTCGGCTGCGTCCCATTTCTCTGTCTTACCCTTTCGTCTTACTTCTACCCCTTGCTTTTGCGCGTTCATGTGAGGGCAAGGGGTGTCCCGAGTCTAATTTTGATCACGGGCTAGGGCCACGACCGAGGGCTACATACCCCTTGAAACAAACTAAGCTCTCGACCAGACTTGAAACGAAGGGGTACGCCTACAAGCTCAGGCAGGTTTTGGGATCAGGAGGGCAGCGTCACATCAACCAGCCAAGGAGTCTCATAAATGTATTTTCAGCAGTTGTAATGATTAATTAACAGTTTAGCATGGTTTTATGACGCTTACATTCTATGTTACTTTTAGTGAACTGTTGTTGAGGTTTTAATTGTAGTGATGTCTGTTTAGCCGACGTTATCGTTTTCATCGAACTTTCATGTATAAACAAGGTAGTTTTTTGTCGAGCTGACGTACCCGATAATCCTTGACGTTTGTTTATGTTTGTTTGCGTCAATTGTGGTCGTAGACGTAGCCGCCAGGTAGAGGTGAGGGATGATGACGCAAACGGTAATCGAGTGGTGTCCCATTTCTTAGGAGAACATTCGTACCCCAAGCCCTCTCAGCTCGTTAGGCAAGACAAAGACGTAGATAAAGGGGTAGGGGAAGGGGTAAGAGTAATGGGATGCCTTACTCTCTTCAGATCAGTGTTGTATAGTAACGAAGTAATAATACTTCACTACTGTACTTAAGTACATTTTGGGAGACTTTGTACTTTACTTGAGTTTAAAAAAAAAAAGATAACTTTTACTTCACTACATTTCCGAATTTAATTGCATACTTTTACTCCGATACATTTTCAATGTGCCGTTTAGTTACTCGTTACAAAAAAAACCCTCTACTGACTGAAGGAAGTCAGGACGTGCCTGGGCTTGTTCGCTACTTGCGCATGACAATCAGCCTACACCTGTTGGTTTCATGCAGCTAGTTTAATCAATCAACATCCCTGATGGAAGAGGAGACAGCATCCACGTCGGCTACAAATGAAGGGGGACCTGACGATGAGCATCCCTGGCCGTACTTAAACACAATGTTCTCTTACGCTGATATGAAGGATTCGTCCTATCGAATGAAGTGCCTCTCATGCCTTCCAAGGCATGTGGAAATCCTATCTTACAGAAACTCCCCATCCAACCTCAAGAAACACATTGAGGTAAGTTCTAGATTAATGAAATTGTTAGCGTCTATATTCCAATTTCAGTAACCATAGCCATGAATGCCAACCATGAATGGATGGCAGCCACTCCAGTCAGGTGCCAGTTGATGACGTCAGGAGCACCTGCCTTCACCAGACTTGCAAAAATTGTATTCCCCACACAACCCAGATGTTTTAAAACAAGAACATTTACTACACGTCATTAGTGCTACCGTACCATAATTATTAAATTACAAATAACATATTTTGTGCCTGCATTTACTTGCTCATAGGACGGCGTTTCATGGATATCACTAAACCCAATATCTTCGACAGTGCATATGACACAAAACTACCATGGGTGAGACGAACATGGTGGTTTACAGTAGAATTAAGGGCCCAATTGCAAAAAAAAAAAACCCTCTACCTCCAAAAACATTCCTTCAATGGTGTTATGTATGCCTTATTTTCAGCACTGTTATTTAAAAAAACAAAGGTTTGGGGGGGCGAACATTAAAAAATATTCAATTCAGACTGCCTTTTGCTTGATACTTTTACTTGTACTTTTAGTTACATTACTTGAGTACATTTATTTTTACATTACTTGTCATACTTAAGTACAAGAAGTTCCAGATACTTTAAGACTTTTACTCAAGTAACATTTCAGTCAGTGACTTCGACTTTTACCAAAGTCATTTTTGGGAGGGGTACCTATACTTTTACTTGAGTTTGATTTTCCAGTACTTTATACAACACTGCTTCAGATGGGTGTGATTGACAGGTGGATTGGCCAATTTGGGACATACATGGTGCGTCCGTATCAAAAGAAATACAACTGTTTAAAAGAGGAAAAGATGTGTAACCAATGAGCTCCTTTGTTTCACACGTATCACTGTAATAAATCTGATTGCCCGAACATGTATGGTTCTAGGTCGAGACGCGAAGGAGGGCAAAGGGACCGGACTGATATCCCCTTGTATAAATACTTCAGACAGATATCATTCTGGCTGTGTGTGATAAGGTGTACGCTCCCTCGTCACTATTTATGCTCCTTGGACCTTGTTTGTGGATCTCAGTGATATGGTATATGATATGGACGACCCTGGCATAGTTCCAGTCATAGTTCCAGTCCATTATTATTTATTTATTTATTTGAATTAGGACTATGCATATTAATAAACATGACAACAAACAGCATCAATGTAAATATGCCGGAATTAGCACAATAGCTACTTTACATCCGTTGTCCTAAGGCAGGTCAGAACAGAAGAACATTTAGAGAAATATAGAAGAGACAGAAGTGCACATAGACATGACAGCAGCTTAACCACAATAGACCATTCTCTGAGTTTAAGAGGCCCCCAAAAGAAGAAAATCTACCTGTGAGAGCATGTTTGATTATTTTTCAACCAATGTTTCAGAGTGTTCTTGAAGGTTGAAGGACCCACAGTTCCTGACATGAACAGGTCACGTGTTCCATGACTGTGATCCTCTGATAGACGTCACCATTTGGCCAAATTCGGTCCTGCTATAATGTGGTGTGTCTCTTGCAATAGTCTTATAAATCACCTTGTTGCACACATGGGATGCAGTCCTGGAGAAAGCGTCAGACAATAGGGGGCATGATCTGCCCTGACTTTCTGGCAAAACCAAGTAAAGCAGCCTACAAGACAACGTCACTACTCCATGTAAATCGGGTAAATAAACTCCAGGTGACGCAAACCCCTGCCTGAAAAAATGCAATGCAATTTTATGGAACATTCCAAACAAGGTAATAACATCACCTTGGAGTTAAAAAAAAAATAAGTCATTGATCCTCAACCAGAAAATGTACAAAATGTGCCTTTAAAATTATTATAAAACTTATCAAAAACACCTTAAGGTTCATCCCCACCACCATCAGACTGTATAATTCTACTATATAGTCCAAAAGTGCAATATCTTTTTTTCCATACTCTCCGAGTTACTGTTTTATTATTATTACTTATTTTATTATTACTTATTGTATTTTATTCTTGCCTGCATGCACTTTTCTTTATTGTTCAAACTGTCCCTGCCTGGAGCTACTGTGGCAAGTAAATTTCTCCTATGTGAGATCAATAAAGTCTTATCTTATCTTATCTTATCTTAACAAGTAAAACCTGGCTATTCCGCGTTATCCCCGTTCCCATAACCTTATAACCATTTCCATAAGTCTCATTGCAATTTCAAGCAAATTCCCCATATATCTGAAAAGCACAGGACCAAATCCAAGCTGTACGTTATATATAGGGTTGTCCTGTTCTTTCACATATAGTTGTCTGCGTTGCGTTAAATGCGTGTATGTTTGTGCATATCAGGCAACGGGCCCAGTCTCACTCCCTCTGCTCTCTGCGTGGGTCTTTTCCACCAGCGCTGCCACCTGTTAGTGTTTTACTCGGGCCTCAAGGCTACAATGACTGCACAACCTTCCACATTTACTCATCAAGTCCCTCAGAAGAGCTCCCTTACACCAAATCTGGCTCCCATTTCCCATTGAAGGCTCCAGTTGAAAGTTGGTTACTGTTGTCGTTTAGCTGAGTCAAGACGGTGCAGAACTGAGCCTATATTTGATTGATAGCTTCTGAGTGATGACATTCTGGGCTATGGTTAAGTCTTTTTGTGGCTTTCGAGTGGAAATCATTGTTTTAAGTTTATGCAGTACGTTGTTTAGTTCAGTTCTAGCCACAATAAAGCGACTAGCATGGTTTTAGTACAGACAGACTTTGGGTTTGATTACAGCATGCGTTTGACTTGGCGGTGATGAAATGTCAATGTTACATTTGGAGTTGTGTTCTTCATTGCTACACTGGATCAGAAGGTCTGTGCTTTGAGTCCAGGTCTGAGAACTGAAGTTTCATGTAATGTGCCAATAGTTCTCTGTAACCTTGTTTCCATGAGTTTGCTTTGGTACTAAGTGTTTCCACCAGTGCATTTGAGGGGTCCCAAGTGGCTCTTTGCAGCCCTCCCAAGGTGGTACCTTCCAAAGGAATCTAGTAATTCTCTTTGGCTGTGGGTTGTTTTTGCTAAGGAGGACTAGACACCTGGATGAGACTGAATGCAGACAGGTGAAAACATGGATTTATAATAAAGCTTACTTGTTCCCTTCCCCTTTGTCCTGATGCAGATTCAGTTAGTGGCCACTCCACAGGTACGTCAGCTTTTGTGTTGCTCAGATCTGCCAGATTTGATTATACTTCATTGAATACAAGACATCAGATATAAACAGATTTGATCTTGATATAAATAGCCATATTTACAGTGATGGCAACTATGTGTTGAGTTGACATAATTATCAAAACAAAGCTAGTGCATGTTAGCATCATTCAGAGTCTATAATGTATCTAACATTCGCCAAACCCAGAACATAAAGAGATTAAAACACATTTACTCTAGCTTTAGCCACATACCCCATGCACCACAGACTTGGAATTACTAAACATCATTCATTGTAAATTGAATTGCTGTGATGCCTATTATTTAAAGGGCCCATTTTCTGATCTATGTTATAATGTTGTTTCCTCATCACAAACATATTCGGTGTTGTGTTTTGACTGTGTTTGACTGACCTTTAAATAAATCATACAGAGATTATCAGTAAGTGGAATACACGCTAATAACACACTTCACTTATTTCCTTGTAATGCAGTGAGGTTTAAACATTGACATTTCCTCAACAGCCACAGGATATAACTTGTGACACATCGCTTTAAGCAATAAGAAGCTACTCAGTTTAACAGTTAGGCTTAAATAACTCATTGCCATACGAAACACATTCATCACTGCAGTAATTATCCAGTGGAAACCTCTTAGCCATGTGCTTAGTTAAAACCAGGTGTCGACCATTTTCAGTCTTGGCAATGTACAATTAAAACTATTGCTTGTGTCGTATATAAAATAACCTGACGTCGAGGGAAAATAACCCAAGATTTATACAAATTCTTACGGCAACGCAACGCTCGGAAATGAAAATAATTCACGTCTGCTAACGGTTATCGGGTTTCTTTAAGTCTTGAGTCTGATTCCAAAACCACTGCTTCATCAAACAACGTCATGTCATTTCTACAGTTCGTGCAAGCTCTCTGCCCTTCTATCTGCTTCCAATTGGGCATCGCGTTCCCAAGCCGATTACTTCAGACATCGTGGCAACCTTAAACAAATTTTAAAAAAGAAAGGAAAAAAATTACAAGTACAAGTTCTGACCGAGTAGTTGAAGGGGAAAACAGAAAGGGATTAGCTGTCAGGGAGAATGTGAGGCTAATTGAAGCCAGCCGTGCACAGCTGTTCCTTGTTTTGGTGTGGCGCTGCATGGAGAGGCCACGGGGATGGGATCCAGATGTGAGCGTATGCTGAGAACCACTAACGCTCTGCTCGCTCGAATACTACGCAGGCATACAGGAGAGGGCAGGAGAGGAACTATCCGCTGGTACTATCCGCACATGGGTAAAACAACACTTGTAAACTACTTTTGAGTAGGCTGATATTTTGGTTGGATGATATTTGTAGCAGCTATGGGCTTTAAATCTCCAGCACAGGCAGATATTTTGCTTCGGTCAATCTGCCACTTAATAAGATAAGAGATAAGATAAGATAAGACTTTATTGATCTCACGCAGGAGAAATTTACTTGTCACAGTAGCTCCAGGTAGGGACAGTTTGAACAAGAAAGAAAAGTGCATGCAGGCAAGAATGGAATAAAGATAAGTAATAATAATAATACAATAAGTCATAATAGAATAAGTAGTAATAATAAAACAGTAACTATTGAAAAAGGATATTGCACGTTGGAAAAACGATATTGCAAATACAGTGTTTCCCAACCAGGGGTACAAGTACCCCTAGGGGTACGCGAGCACACTGCAGGAGGTACTTGGCAGTGTCGCTGCCAGGCACAGGGGGAGATTTTTTTGAATTTTTAAATTCTAATTTGAGTAAATTTGAGTTAAAGAAAAGAGAGAAAATGCCTGAGAATTAAATTTTCAAATTAAGGAGATGAAATAAAATGATTTTCATTTAATAATCTGTTGTGTCATGTTCTACTTTTGGAGAATTATCCAAACGTATGAGTGAGGGGGTACTCGAGGTATGACAAAAAGGCTCAGGGGGTACACAAGACAAAAAAGGTTGGGAAACACTGGCCTAATAAATGCACACAAAGCTTTAATCAACAGCTGCACAAAACACGAGCTCTCTTATAAGTTTTTGGTAAAGGGCTGTGGGTGAGTTTGTAATTTAATTTACATAATTTGGAGAAAATAATCATGTCTGCCTTAAAATATCGGCAGATGAAACAACCCATATCGGCCGATCTCTTTGTTTACAAGGGATACCCAAAATATGTAGCAATTTAAACTTTCTCAAATTAACACTTTTGTATAAATTATTGCAAAATGTGTATGATATGATTATATATTTTATGATAATTATGTAAACATTTCCATTTTAACTCACTAGACTGTATAAGCCAGGGGTGTCCAAACTATGGCCCAGGTGTCAAATCCGGCCCTCTGACCAATTTTTGTTGGCCCCCAGGGATCCTGCTGTATTGGCCCAAATGATCATAGAACCACTGAACAGTAGTTTTTACTTCAAATTACGGTATATCGATCACTAAACCTCAATAACAACTCACTGTATTGTGATACAGACCTAAAATTTGCATTCTAGGACTTTTAAAGGTGTTGTGGCAATGACAAACTCATATAAAATGCATCTATCTGAAAGTCTCACTGTATTCACCAGCTGTCTACAATAAGATAAGATAAGACTTTATTGAGCTCACACAGGAGAAATTCACTTGCCACATTAGCTCAAGGGCAATTTAGTGCGAAGGAGTTAGAACAAAAATGTGCATACAAACAAGATAAGTAATAATAATAATAGGTAAATAAGGCCCTCCACTATGAATAATATATAATAATAATTTGTATATACGGCCCTGGGTGGAAAAAGTTTGAACACTCCTGGTTTAAGCCCATTAAAAACAATAGTTGGATGTTGAAAACACAGAGGAGCACATCCTGGATGACCAGCTAACAGCATCATAATGTAAACAGCATTTAACTTTATAGTGGGTATGTGCCTAATTATGTCTGAATACTCATCAATAAATCAAAACACATGCAATTCCATATATACGTTTTTTAATGAGGAAACAATGTTACGGGCTCATAAAAGTCGATTTAGCATGTAGCTATTAACCTCAATTCTCTGCGTTTGTTAACAGGAAGGTTCAGGCACAATGCAAACCACAGTAAAGGCAGTCTATGCATTTTATTGGCGAAGTAGCAATAGCCATGATGTCATCATCTGATTACTTATTTGTGTATTGCCGTAGCTAGGGCATGGTCATTAAACGCACTAGCTGCTTAACAACATTCTATAAATAAGGCTCCAGTTCTTCCAGCTCCAGTTTCTAAAATTAATTTGTGGTGCTTGATGAAATAAAAGTTAAATTTAATTGTCAAACTGTCGTGACTTGCTATTTTTGGTGCATTATTGTCATGCCTAACGTTCAATATAAGAAATGTTTATTGTGTGATCATTAGCCTACATGCTAATTTTTATGTGAATTGCTAATGTGTGTGTTTGTGTGTGCTTTTTTGTTTCTTTTTAAGTGAAGAAGTGGAAAAAAATACCAACAGAACATAATTTATTCAGCAGGTAGAAAATAATGCAATACAGAGCCAAGAGATTTATATAAATAAATGAATAAATAAAACATCAAAAAAGTATTAGACACTGTAGGTTGCTTTCTTATTGTATTCTATACTTTATTACTACTTTTCTATTTAATTCTGCTTTGTACACAGGGTTGGGAGGGTTACTTTAGAAATGTAATCCAGTACAGTTACTAGTTACTCCTTAAAATATGTATTCAGTAACGTAATCCCGGTACTATAATATTAAAGTAATGTAACTTGATTACTTTCAGTTACTTTTGGATTACTTTAACACCAAATATCCTATAACAACAAGAAAACAAGAAAATTACAATACAATTAAAAGTTTTTAGGAGGACAAGTACAGTTCTATGTGTAGTTTTAACAACTGTTATCACTATAAACCAAGTCACTAGTAAACAAGGTCACTCACTAAACCAAACACCTAAACACCTATGACTTCAACAAAATTATATTTTCAGTTAAAGTTTTAGTTTTACCGGGACAGTCATCTTGCCCGATCTCCGCAGCTGGACAGGATGTTCGTCCAGCTTGCGTGCTGGCCTACATCTAACGACAGCTTTGCTCGGAATTGTCTAAAGGGTCTTCATGGATCAGTTAACATGACTATGTTGCCTAGATAATGTTTAAATATTGTAATATCGTTCTACAAATGCACAAAGTGTACTTGTGACCGCAAACGTTAGCTAGCTTGCTAATAGTTTGCTAGTCGATAGCTAACTCGAAACTGGCTCCTACCAATGAATCAAGACAAAGAAATGACTCATATTCACACATAACATGACTGAAGCAGGACATTTAGGGACTGTCAGTATCAAAGCGTTAATATTAGCGATCTTACCTGTAAATGTTTCTTGAGATTGGAAGTAGAATCCTTGGACATTGACAGGTGTTTAACCGCTGGAAGGCACAATTTGCACTGCACTGTGATGTTGTTCCCTTTGTCTTCTTTAAACATAAAATTCTCCCTAAATTTCCACTCGCTAAATGCGTTTTTTGAAACCATACCCGCTGCAAGTTTAGTCCGTAGTGCGCGACCTGCGTGAAGTTCAGTGCGAGCCGCTGCAAGTGTATTCCACAGCGCGCCGCTGCAAGTTTGTTTCACAGAGCGCGCACGGCGCGAGTCTGTACGTTCTGTTTTCCCTACATATGACCTCCGGCTTTAAATGAAAAAATGAAATAACATAAAATGCTTTCAAATTGTAATCCTGCTAAGTAATCCCCATTTTCACTAAATGTACCTGTAATCTGAGTACGTCTTTTTCTTTGTAACTGTAGGGGAATACAGTTACCTTTTTTTTGTATCCTTTTACTTAACGCCGTTCCATGTAATCCGTTACTCCCCAAGCCTGTTTGTACATATACATTATTATCATTATTTATAATTATCTCATCTGACACTATTGCTCTTTGTTTGCTATTCCATCTATTCTTTTTTACCCTCTGTTATATATTATATATTATATTTGATGAGTGAGCTACTGTACCCAAAACAATTTCCCTTGTGGATCAATAAAGTTTGTTTAAGTCTAAGTCTAAGTTTGGATGCTAATGCTAAGTTTGGATGCTAATGCTAACTTTGCCATTGAAAAAGTATTGAAGCTAATGTAAGAAGCAATATATTGTATTTAATTAATGAATATACAATACAAACATTTTATTTACAAACACTGGAAGGGTAGCTAGATTTAGGACATTTTACAGTTTTACAAAGTGAACTACTAGCTCGGTGACAGTTTTGGTTAACAGCACCGGCCTTAATGCGAAAACTGCATCTCTGAGAACTCATTTTGTTAGCCAGCTGCTGCTTCTTGTGTGCCCTCTGCTTTCACGTATCACTGAAACCATAAACATCGAGTTGACACATTTGACTAGTACTAAAGGAGTCTAGCTGCGATGCGGACTGTTTTTGCATATTTGTCACATGGCTTTTCAAACACTCAACTAAAGGGGATTAAAGTTTCTATTGTCCCACCCTGTTTAAAGTGCTTTATTTAAATCATCACGCACAAAAGATAGGATTCTTTATCAGTATAGGTCTATGACTGTGCCTTGAGTATTTATACACTCCTTCTGCGCTAAGTGGAGAATAGTGGGTGCGAACAAAGCGTCTATACTTCACACAGGAGTTAAGGTAAAAGAAAGTAACTCAAAGGACTTATCATTACAATATGCTTCTTTAATGTTCTCACTGCTAAAGGGTTTATTATTTAGAACGTATACGAGTTAGCGAGCATTACTGAAGTTTCTGGATTGTCTAGCCCATTTCCATATCAACTTTTGAAGCCAAGACGTGCACAATAGACCAAGATCCTCGCTCAAAATGAAAAGATGGGGTTTTGATCTGGAACTTTTGCTTTACACATTTGCTGTTGAGGTTCTGTTGAACTTTCTGTATTACTAGTTGCAACCAAAAGATGCGCAATCAGCTAATCCTCCAGCCAGGCGTAGGCTAGTACTTGATTTGGGACTTGACTCGGACTATTTAACAACATATTTATTAATGATGGGTTGAGATTATAAGGATTTCGTTTGAACTTTGTGGGATAAGGACTCAACTTGGATTTGGTTATCTGATAAGGATCCGACTTAGACTCACAGTTAAATGACTTTACGCTGTTTACGCTATAATAAAAATTGGACATGGACTTAGACTCAAAGCTTATTTCAGTGACTCAGACTTTAACAACATGTTTTAAATGATCGGTTTAAGTTTAACGTTATCCTAAAGCTTTGACAATGTACAGAAGAGTCAACTGAGTCAGCAAAGATTGTTAAATAATAAGAAATCTCATCTTAAATGGGCTGAACTTATGATCTGGACTTGGTTAGATGACAAGAACTCAACTAGGATTTTAAAAAAGATCATATTAGATTTTAACGACTCAATTTGGACTTCGTGAGATTATAAAGACTCAAGCACAGGAGTCCCCCAGGGCTGTGTGCTCAGTCCGATGCTCTTCACTCTGCTGACCCACGACTGCTCACCAGCGTTCAGCACCAATCACATAGTGAAGTTTGCGGACGATACGACTGTGGTGGGTCTCATCTCTAATAACGATGAGACAAACTACAGGAGTGAGGTGAGCCTTCTGACCCAGTGGTGCAGCAATAACAATCTCCTTCTTAATGTTGAAAAGACCAAGGAGATTGTTATTGACTTCCGGAGAGGCCCCACCCAGCACCCCCCACTGTCCATCAATGGTGCTGCTGTAGAGAGGGTGAGCAGCACCAAATTCCTGGGGGTGCACATCAGTGAGGACCTCTCCTGGACAGTGAATACTGTATCACTGGCAAAGAGGGCTCAGAAGCGCCTCTATTTCCTCTGCAAACTGAGGAGAGCTGGAGCCCCTCCACCCATTATGACCACCTTCTACCGAGGCACTATTGAGAGCGTCCTGACCAGCTGCATCACTGTGTGGTACGGGAGCTGCACTGAACAGAACAGGAAAGCTCTGCAGCGCATAGTGAATGCAGCTGGGAGGATCGCTGGTGTCTCTCTCCCCTCCCTCCTAGACATTTTTAACACCCGGCTCACCCGCAGAGCGTCCAGCATTGTGGGTGACCCGAGCCACCCCGCACATAGCCTGTTCAGCCTCCTGCCCTCGGGGAGAAGGTACCGGAGTCTCCGGGCCCACTCCACCAGACTGTCAAACAGCTTCATCCACCAGGCTGTCAGGAGGCTGAACTCACACCCGAACTCCCACCTTACCCATCTCCCACCCCCCACCCCCCATATTGGCATAACCTGTATTCCATAAAAAGACACATCACTCTAGACACTTTTAAAAAACTGCTGCTAAGGACTACTGTTGCACTGTTGCACATTTACATTTACTACTGGATTTTACTCCTGTTGCACTGTTGTTTACTACTGTTATTGCACACTTACATTTACTACTGGAATTTTTAGTACTGTTGTTTACTCCTGTTATTGAATTTTACCCCCGTTGCACTGTTGTTTACTACTGTTATTGCACATTTACTACTGGAATTTTAGTACTGTTGTTTACTCCTGTTATTGCACTAGAATTACTACTGTTGCACATTTATTTTTATTTTATCTTAACTCCTATGCACATTCTACTGCACATGACCAAGTCACTGCTGTATCTTCCACTGCACATTTTTGATGCACACTGCACACTTTGGAAATCTGTATATAGTATAGTTTATTTATTATGTTGCACTGTTTTAAGATTTTAGATCGTAGACTTTAGTTTTAACTTTAGATCTCTGTCTTAGATAGTTTTTGTTGTGTTTTGTCTTCATATTGTATTTTGTACACTGTCTTTTTGCACTACTTGGCCAGAGAGAAACAAAATTTCGATTCACTGTATGTTGAACACATATGGCAGAATTGACAATAAAGCTGACTTTGAACTTTTGAACTTTGAACAACTGGGGGTCTGCGGGATTATAAGGATTTAGATTTCAATGACTCAGACTTGGACTCAGACTTGCACTGAGAGATCTATAAAAAATTGACATGGACTATTTAACAACATGTTTTTCAATGATCAAGTTCAAAGCTATTTTAAAGCTTTGATCATGTACAGGAGGGTCAAATGAGTGAGCACAGATTGTAAAATAATAAAAAATTCTCTTCTTAAATGGGCTGGGCTTGTGACGCAGATTTGGTTAGATGGTAAGAACTCAATTTGGACTTGGATAAGGATTTGACTAGCTGATAAGGACTCGACTCAGACTTTGTTTTAAAATAAGGACTCAACTTGGACTCTGTTAGAGGACAAGGACTCAACTTGAGCTTAGCCCCTATGCTTATTTAAATGACTCAGCCTTGGACATACAATGGGAAACCTATAAAAATTTACTTGGACTCGAAAACCGTGACTTTCTATAATTCTATAAGCAAAATGAAAATGGACTTTGGTTCTGCAGCCCTGCACCATGGTTATAGCTGACAGGTTGTCCACAGGCGGCGATTGAAGGATGGGTCAAATCCAGAGGATAGATCCATCTACATGAAAAATAAAGTCAACAATAAAGAGATCTGTCCATGGTAACATTAAAGTACATCGATCTACGCTCACTCCGTTTGGCCTGGGCTGGACTCCATGCTGCTTGTGCGTCTGCTCTGTCAACACCTGACATCCAGCTGCACGGTTTCTATCAAACTGAGGTCTGAACGCCACAGTGCAGCTATATTAGAATCAACTTTCAATGTGACTGTTCTATGGCATGCTACGTAATAAAGAAAAATGTTGAAAATAAATAAATAAAATGCAACTTGATTCAATCTACATTTAGCGATAATATTATGGCCTTAAAGGTGCATTGTTTAACTTTTCTGGTGCAGGGTCTGTGAAATGCTTTTCTCCATGGAGATGTTATTCTTTCTTCACGGAGACTGTAGCATCCAGTCGAATTTAGAAGGCCAGAACTACGGAACTCGACAGAGGCCATATTCATAAGCAATATTTTTTCTTCCTTGTTATCCCGAGATAACGAGATAATTAATTCGAGATCTCAAGAAAACAACACAATTATTCCGTGATCTCGAGAAAACAACTGAAACCTCTACCGCCACGTTGTGACAGTCTGACTTCGGGGCTATTTCTCATTCTGAATAGACGGGTTTTTGGTCATTAGAATGTCTGGAATAATAATCGATCAGCTGGCAATATTTTGATCAGGGGTTGACACGGGGAGATTGCATTACATCTTCTAATTCGGGATCATTTCAAGATTACTCCGCGGCAGCTGTAACACAATTAATTCATGAAAACAGATCTCGAAATAACAGTTTTGTTTTCTCGAGATCACAAATTAATTGTGTCATTTTCTTGAGATCTCAAGTTAATTTTCTCGTTATTAAGGTGAAAAATAATCATTACGAACATGGCCTCTGTCGGCTTCCGTACCAGAACTGATGGTTAAATGACTTTTAATTTTCCATGCCTTGTCATATAACCAACGTAAGAGCTAGACAAGAACAAAATAACAGAAATTACCATAAGAACACTGTATTTCTAGCTCATTACATTGATTAACTGTTGTCCATATTTTAACATTCATTTAGCACAAATTACAAGTAGCTCAAATACACATTCACAAATAAAACAAACCTTGTTCCTCTGTCGACTGTTGCTATCTTTGGGTTTTTGTGTAACCTTTCACCGTGTTTTCTTTTATTTTTCACCGTTAACTTTTGCTGTCCTTACTTTGCGTCCTTCTGTATCTCAAGCTAACGTTTTCACCGTCACTTCCGCTCAAACAGGAATTCACCAAAATAAAAGCGTAACCTTAGTATTATAATCCATGGACTGTAAGTTAATGTATATAAAAGCTAAGATGCGTGAAAAGTCCCTCAGTCGTCCAGGTAGAATCCATGATAAAAGGAGAAGTTCAATTTGTCAACAAATTGAACTTCTCCTTTTATCATATATAAAAGCTAACTTGACCTTTACAGAGACCAAACCAAGTTACAGGTCAGATCTGTGGAGAGGCAACCCTGCTCACAGTCAGAAGGCCTGTTTGTTTAATAAATACTGAACTCTTTAATGTCATACGGTGGAACATTTCAGGCGGAGCAATGACATATCCATAGAAAAAGTTACATAGTGCATATTTGAAAGATTCACTGTGTAACTTTCTTGATATCTTCCACCTGCTTGTCTCCGTGGAAATGTTACTACTTTTCCACGACTGTTCCACACTATGGTACCTCCATCACACGGCACCACCAAACCAAGTTACAGGTTAGATCTGTGGAGAGAGGGTAATTATGAGTCATAGAAACAATTGATTAAATGTAAGACAGGTAAGTTTAACTGTGGAACATTTTCGAGATCATCTCCATACAAGGAGTACCACTCAGACCCATTGTATGTAATGTTGACTCCATCACATACAATGTGGCCAAATACCTAAAAGCCATCTTGGCTCCTTTAGTGGGCAACATAGAGCACCATATTGAGAACACAGCCAAATTTGTAAACAAAGTTAAGTTTCTCCAGTTTGATCGGGATTAGACAATGGTTTCCTTTGATCTAACCTCTCTTTTCACTTGTATCCCTACAGCGGTAGCGGTTGAAGCAGCGAGAAAGAGACTTCTACAGGATTCTAAGCTAGAAGAGAGAACCAAACTTTCACCTGACCAAATCTGCCAACTGCTGGAAATGTCTGAATACCACCTATTTCCAGTTCAGAGGGAACTTCTACAGGCAAATCCACGGCTGTGCGATGGGCTCACCGGTCTCCCCTATCATGGCTAATTTATACATGGAACAATTTGAACAGAGCGCTTTGGCCTCATATCCAGGCACTCCGCCCACACACTGGTTTCGTTATGTTGATGATAATTTTTCAAAAATCAAAATTCAAGATTTGGAACCTTTTACTGCACATATCAATTCTGTAGATCCGAACATCAAATTCACCCGTGAAGATGCCAAGGACAACCCATTGGCGTTCTTAGATTGTGCAGTAACGATAGGAGGAGACTGGCGACTCCAAGTAGAAGTCTTCAGGAAGCCCACGCACACAGACCAATACCTGCTTTTTGATTCACACCACCCACTACAGCACAAACTGGGGGTGATTCGGACATTACAACACAGGGCCCAAGTGGTTCCCACAAGCACAGAGGGTAAGGAGAAAGAAGAACAACATGTGCAGGAAGCCCTCTCTGTTTGTGGATATCCTAAGTGGGCTGTCAACAAAACCAAGAGAGACAAGGACAAGAAACAAGACAACAGAGAACCTGAACCCAGGAGGAAAGGGGTAGCGATTCCTTACCTGGCCGGTGTTTCTGAAAAACTACAGAGGATTTTCAGACAATATGAAATCCCAGTTTATTTCAAACCCACAAACACTTTAAGACAAAAATTGGTCCACCCAAAGGACAAAACACCGAGCCACAAACAAAGCAATGTGGTCTACTCCATTCAGTGTAGTGAAGACTGCAGTGAGCGCTACATTGGAGAAACAAAACAGCCACTTCACAAGAGGATGTACCAACACAGACGGGCGTGCCAGAGTGGACCGTCATCTGCCGTACATCTCCACCTAGAAGCCACGGGCCATTCATTTCAGGACAGTGAGGTTCAGATCTTAGCCAGGGAAAAGAACTGGTTTGAGAGGGGAGTTAAAGGAAAATTAACGTTTTTTTACAATCTGAGCCTTCTTTCGGCAATAAAACAAGTAGTTTTACTCACCCATAGCAGTTTGGTGTCAATTGGAGCAGTATCGCAGAACTTATGTTGAGCCGTTTTGTTCTACCAATGATCCCGTATCCGTTAGCGTGAGTGCTCGGGGCACTGATTTGCGGTGTCCAAATAACACAAACTTTAGCACTCGCTGTGTCAGGGTAGACTTTTAGTAGATTCCAAAACGGCCTGAAACCCGATATCGCAACAGAAAAGTAAAGTTCAGAGCGGTGTTAGCTTCTTTCGGACTAGCTGTGTTTACAAAACAGCTGAGTTCACGCATGCGCACTGTCCTCTCTGATGACGTCATCAAATGAAACTATAGCTGGATATCGGGTTTCAGGCCGTTTTGGAATCCACTAAAAGTCTACCCTGACACAGCGATCTTCTGTGATTTGAAAAGTGCTAAAGTTTGTGTTATTTGGACACCGCAAAGTAATGCCCCGCGCACTCACGCTAACGGATACGGGATCATTGGTAGAACAGAACGGCTCAACATAAGTTCTGCGATACTGCTCCAATTGACACCAAACTGCTATGGGTGAGTAAAACTACTTGTTTTATTGCCGAAAGAAGGCTCAGATTGTTAAAAAAAACGTTAATTTTCCTTTAAAGAGGCAATTTTTGTCAAAAAAGAGAATCCTTCTTTAAACAGAAATGGTGGAGTCAGACATAATTTGTCTCCCATCTATAATTCCATTCTCAAACCTAAATCAAAACAAACAAGGGAAACAATAGGGCAGACAGGTCGGGGCCAGAGGTGTGAAAACACTCATTTAGGGGTTGAATGGGTCTGCTAAACTAGACGCCAGGGAAATTGGAAAAAACAAAAGACAGAAACTCTAAACAAAGACATGAGATAGTTTCAGAATAATTTCATTGTAGTTAGCTCCTCCCTGCAGCGAGATATAAGCAGTGTCCTTCAGCACTCTAACCAGAACTGATGAAGCCTCTCGGATGAGCTGCGAAACGTTTTCGACCAAACAAACTTTGTCCAGTTGACAAATTGAATTTCTCCTTTTGCCATCATCTCCATAGCAAAAAATTAAATCAGAACTATATTTTTTTACAAATTGTTCACCAAATCATTACAACTACCACAATGAGAGCTAAAACCCGAAATGAAGACTACCTGGCCCAACAAGCTCCTCGTATCCATACTTGACTTAACAGAAATAGTTTATTTACCCTGATGCAAATAACTATCCTTTTCTTTCTTTTCCTTTTTTCAAAAGTTTGTTGCCAGGAAACAAGACCTCCTCGGCGACACACATATTATTAGACACAAATAAACTGTATAAAAACATGAAAATTGATGCACTTTCGCTCTCCGGTGCACTCCGGGTAGGGCGATGTTTGTGTGTGGAGTTCACAGCTGGCGCCTCTGTGTCTGTTTTTGCTGTTTGTCCTTTGGAGACAAATTAAAAGATGTCATTGGAGTTATGGGCCAGCCGGGAATTAAACTGCCAGCCCCCCAATGTGAAAAATCCATACAAAGTAATGAAGAGAATCAGTGGGAGAGGAAGAAGAAGTTTGGTAATTACTCAAAATAAAAGCAAAATGTAATGGCTGTGTGTTTTGATTCATTCACACAGGTTTAACACACAACTCCTATAATTACAGGAAGTGCTCCACTGTGTTTTTAAACTCCATACACCTTCATTGGATTACAGTGGTACCTCACCTTACGAAATTAATTCGTTCCAGAAGTGGTTTCGTAATGTGAATTTTTCGTAAGTTGAGTAGCTATTTCAATGGAAAAGGCCTGTTTTTTTTTTTATAGTGTAACATTTATTTTTTTATAGTATAACATTGGTTCTGATTGGCTAAGAGACTAGACCAGGACTAAACGTGGACTAAGCCAGGTCTAGACCAGAACTAAACCAGGTCTAGACCAGGTCTAAACCTGGACTGGACTTGGACTAAACCAGGACTGGACCAGGTCTAGACCTGGACTAAACCAGGATTAAACTACCACGTGCCGCTCTTTGCTGGTTTCGTGCGACTGGTTTCATGCGGCTGGTTTGTGGCTCGAGCTCCACAGGGGGGCGTGCATCTGAGCGTGCATTATTCGAATTTTTGAGATTTCGCGTTTCGTAACTTGAATTTTCTTTCGTATCTAGAGACCAAAATTTAACGTGAAGGCGTTTCGTAACTTGGATTTTTCGTATGTAGGGTCTTTCGTAAGGTGAGGTACCACTGTATTTGGATACTTTTAGCCCTGAAATTGCCAATCTCTACTGAACAAAGGGTTCAAGATTTTGAGCTTTGGAGATGTAAACAGACTAATAATAAAGGGTGCCTCCAACATGCATGAATGAAACAAAACACAACTGCTGGTATGTTTTTGAGGAGATAACATTATAGCATGGCATAAAGCTCATAAGAGTCAATTTTTCTGCAATATAGGACCTTAAATTGCTGAGTTAAGATAAGATAAGATAAGATATGCCTTTATTAGTCCCTCAGTGGGGTTATGGGGCCAGCCAGGAATTAGACTCCCAGTACCCCAATGTCTGAATGAGAAAAACCCATACGAAAGTGCGTGATGAAGAATAAGTCTGGTAATGACTCAAAATAAAAGCATGATGTTTTTTTTTTTTCTTTTTTATTTAAAAAAAACTGTTTCAGCAAGTAATCAATGCATCAAAAACACCTCTTTGAGATCCATTCAAGTGTTTGGTAATTAATCAATAGCATATGGCAACTTGGAGGATAGGTTATTCTTGGTTCCAAATCTTGTTATTTCGAGGTAACTGAATCACTGTCTTGGCAGTTTTTTGTGTTTCATTATCCCCAATTGCCTTTCCAAGTAATCAGTACATTTTGAGCAGTTCTAGCTCACCTCTGTCCCATGGCAACCGGTCTGTGTTTGCTTCTACTTCTTTGTGTTGATGATGTAATCTCTGTTTAATTTATCTGTGGTCCTTTAATTATTTTAATTATATATCTGCTCATACTATAACCTGGCACCAGCATGAATCCTATGACATTTGTCTGCGTTAATGTACAGTAATAAAAGTACCATACCATGATTGTATATGCATGGGTTTCAGACACAAAATTTCTTTATGTTTTGAAGGACCTTCAAAATACAGAAAGTGCTCCACTGTGTTTTTAAACTCCATACATCTTCATTGCATTATTTGAATACTTTTAGACTTAGACAAACTTTTGTTTTGGGTACAGTAGCTCACTCATCAAATATAATATATAATATATAACAGAGGGTAACAAAAAATAGATGGAATAGCAACCAAAGAGCAATAGACCAGTGTCAGATGAGATATAATTATAAAAATAAAAAATAATGATAATAAATGTATATGTACAAATCAGAATTAAATAGAAAAGTAGTAATAAAATATAAAATAAAATGTCAACTAAGATGTACAATACCAGCTATATACAGCTGTAGGGAGTATTATCTATTGCACAAGGGTGAGTTGTTGTACACTTGTATGGAGTATGCTATGAACGTAGTCCTGTATCTAGACTTATATATCTAAACTTAGATAAGCTTTATTGATCCACAAGGGAAATAATTTGGATACAGTAGCTCACTCATCACAATATAATATATAACAGAGAGTAACAAAAATAAATGGTATAGCAAAAAAGATAGCAAAAGGTGTCAGGTGTCAAATGAGACATAATTATAAAAATAAATCTATATGCGCAAGTCAAAATAAAATAGAAATATTTTTAGCCCTGGAATTGCCAATCCCTGAACAAAAGATTCAATGGAATGGAATGGAAGCTTTATTTGTCATTGTTGTACAACGAGATGAGATTGGAAATGGACGGGCCTCTTGACCTTAAAGCAGCCGACATGGTGCACTAACATCCCGCCTCTCTCATCAAACGAGATTAGAATACAGAGAAATATATTATTGACAAAACTGAAGCGGAGGGCTTTGTGAAGAAGGGCAGAGTTCAAGGTGGAATAGAGCATTTTGACTAATAATGCAGGCTTACTCCAACGTGTGTGAATGAAACAAAATACAATCCCAGGTATGTTTTTGAGAAGCAATATAACATGGCTTAAAACGCATAAGAGTCAATTTTATAATAACAAAACACAACTCTGGCTGTGTTTTTGTTGAAGAAGCAACATTATAACATAGATTAAAAACATAATAAACATAATATAGACCCTTTAAATTATTGTACTCTTTGAATTTCCATGTCCCATATAGTAGCTGACATTTTTCCATGCTCAAATCAAAATACCTTCACTCACTCTACTTCCCTCGAGCACTTAATAAAGAGTGCAGCGCTTCAGTTTGACAAGTCCAAACATCCCCCGGGCCTAACTTAACCATGCCTCTGTCTCTTCTGTATCCACTATCAGCTTCCCTCCTCTTTAATTGACCCTTACAGAAATCCCAAACACTCCAACACCTCCTCCCCCCTCCACACACACACACACACACACACACACACACACACACACACACACACGCACGCACCACATTCCTGCAGGCTATCTCCCTCTGTGTGCAGTAGTAGGCCAGGTGTTGACTCGACTCCAGATCCAGCCACCTGCCCCGCACAGGTGTGGCCGTCGACGGGGAAATGCACAACACAGCTGCAGAGGGGCGCCTGAGAGGGGAGGGGGGTAGCAGACAGAATCACATCTTACCCACACACACACATGCGTCGTAAGAAACACACAGATGTTCATGAAATGGATATGTGTGTGTAAAAGTAAAAGGGAGAAAAGTTACAAATCTACTGGCAATGTGTATTTTAAAGGGGCCTATTGCACTGTTTTCTATGATCTATGTTATTATAATGTTGTTTCCGCATAAGAAACATACTTGGAGTTGTGTTTTGTTTCAATCGCACATACAGATCTGGAAAAAAATAAGAGACCACTGCAAAATTATCAGTTTTTCTGATTTTACTACTTATAGGTATGTGTTTGGAAAAGGAACAATTTTGTTTGAGTCTATAAACTACTGACATTTCCCCCCAAATAAAAATATTATCGTTTAGACTTAGAGCATTTATTTGCAGAAAATGACAAATGGTCAAAACAACAAAAAAGATATATGTTTTCAGACCTCAAACAATGCAAAGAAACAAGATCAAATTCATTTTAAAACAACATAATACTAATGTTTACACTTAAGAAGGGTTCAGAAATCAATATTTGGTGCAAAAACACTTATTTTTAATCACAGCTTTCATGTGTCTTGGCATGCTCTCCACAAGTCTTTCACATTGTTCTTGGGTGACTTTATTCCACTCCTGGTGCAAGAAATTAAGTTGTTTTTTTGTTTTGTTTTGTTTTTGTTTTTTTTCCAGAGCTGTATATCCTGTATATTTAGACTGAGTTCTTCTCTCAAATGGAAAACACTCGTTTTGACCTTGTGATGTTATGTGCGTCAATGTGTTTTTAAACCCCATACATCTTCACTAGAATAATTTAAATAATTTAAGAGCTGGAATTGCCCATCTCTGCTGAACTCACACTAAAAGGTAACTGTTAACCACTTCCTGGCATCATAAGATGGAACTGAGCATATTGAGCTTTGGAGATGTAGACAGACTAATAAACAAGAATTACTCAAACATGTGTGAATGAAACAAAACACAACTCCAGATATGTTTTTGAGGAGGTAACAATATTATAATATGGTTAAAAGCTCACAGGAGTCAATTTATGTAATAATAAAGGACCTTTACGATAGAACTTTTAAACCCAAAGCCAGCGTGATATTGTTTAATAATAATTTGTTAAAAACTACAGTGAATAAAACGTGGTTTAATGAGAGTGGAGAACCGCATTATGAGTAATTACTGTTTTGACACTTATACTATGTGCTTAGAGCAAGAACTAAATTAGCTTTGAGGTGCTTACATTTCTACATGCCATGCGAGTCCATAAATAACTCAAAGTGTAAACATTAAAACTATGACACGTTCACTGCTTCCAGGGAAATAAGCAGTTATCATTAGATAGTTTAGCTTGACTTGACATATTCCAGTGTTTTATCAAATAATTCTAATATTAATAAACACGTGAAAATGTTAGGGCTATTTATAGACAGAATCAGTGTAGCAAAAATGTAAACCATTTGGAGGTTCAACCTAGATATCTGCTGCACATGCCTCACTGTGTGCCCTTGACCTAGTGGGGCTTTATCAGTTCGTTTTACAGTTATCTGAAGGCTTTGTTTTGTTTTGACTGCCAGTCTTGTTTGCACAGTCAAAATGTACTGTATAAGGGTACAGTACATTTTAAAGGTCCTATATCATACAAAATGGACTGCTGAGAGTTTTAAGTCATGTTATAATGTTGTTACCTCCTCAGAAACATACCCATATGTTTTGTTTCATTCACACATGTTTGAGTAATCCTTTAATATAATTCTGTCTACATCTCCAAAGCTCAAAATGCTCTGTTCCACATTGCGATGTCATGAAGCGGTAGTTCTCACGTTATCAGTTATCTTTCACCTGTTCTCCAGAAGAGATCTGCAATTCCAGCTCTGAAATCATCCAAATGAAAGAGAGTGTTTTATGTTTGAGAAGTCCTAAAACCTGTAGTCTGTGTGTTAAACATGTGTGAATGAAACAAAACACAACTTCAGGTATGTTTGTGATGAGGGAACAACATTATAACATAGATCAGAAAAAAGCTATATATAATGTGGGCCTTTTTAGTAAAAAATACTGGAAGTAGAATAACAAATACTACACAATAAGTCACACGTCAAGTTTGTTTATCTATGGGTTTCAGTGTGAGTAAAAAAAATATGGATTGGGATGGGGGACGGGTCATTGGATGGGAAAACAACAACTTCATACTCTGGATCAGGGAGGCCATTGAAATCAGGAAATGAGGCACAGACAGCATCAACCGTGATGACGGACCATTCCTCCTTTCACACACCTGGGACACTCTCCTCCAGAGAGCACCGGGCGATGGGAGGCGTGGTCAGTCTGTGCGACCTGCCAGGTGCATCAGGCTGACCACGTCTACAGGAAGTAACGGCAGCTGATATACGACACGTCACCACCAACACCGGGGACAGTTCTGAAGATGGCTTGTAGCTAGCAGCCGAAACATGTCAACAAGGTGCATACATGTTACTGTATTGTCTTTAAAAAAGAACCCAAGAAGTTAGAGTACATACGAAGACAAAATTAATATCTTTGGATTTAAAAAAATGCATGCAGTCATCAATTCTTAACAATAGTATACCTTATGAGTTGTCAAAAGTCCTAAATATGACATCAATAAAAGGAAACCATCTCCCATGAAAAGTTAAGGCTTTAATCTAAACTATCTGTAGAGCTTACTTGAAATATTAGGGTCATTCCAGAATTGGAGGACATTTTACGTCCCACCCATCAAATATTAAATATTCCACATACAAAATACTAAAACATACAGTTTCTGAGTGAATTTACTTGTCCTGAGACAAAATAAAAAATAAAAAAAACTAAGAGAAAAGAAGTCTGGAGTACCCCCCAAAATGCCATTTTCCTCTTGTCTCACCCCTTGAACTGTTTTATCTCAAATAAAACAGTTCAAATTTAATTTAATTTTGTTTTTTGTATTATTTGTTTCATTGCCATCTTTTGTAACTGTGGGAACATGTGTTGTAATAGACATAATATTTCAAATAATAATTATTATTCATGGAACATGTGTCCCACAACATGCACGCAACCCTGTTACCATAACATTTTTAGCCTGGTAGAAGAAGAAGAAAACAGAAAACCACATGATCCCCTGGACTTGACATCATCAAACAGTTTTCCAAAAGAATGGGTAGAGCAAAGGTTTGTCTTCTCTATTTTTCATATTTTTATAACATTGTTAGCCTCGATTGGATGTCTCACTCTACCTCATGCAACCCTGTTACACATATGATCAGAATAAGACAATTATTATTTTTTCCTTTACTTATTTGCATAAATAAGTTTTTCCTCTTGATTAGCAGTAACAGCTAAACAGCTTCTACTCCTGAGATAAAGCTAACGTTAGTGCGGATTTACAACCCTGTTACCTGCAACCCTGTTACTGTGATTAGAGTACAATCATGTAATAAAAATTGTACCATTGATCCGTAAGCTGAGCTAATCAAGCATTTGACAGTTTATTACCTATTATTGATTAATATGTAGCAAAAAATCAGAAAAGTGAAGGTTCATTTTTCAAGAATTTTAAAGCCAAACTGTTCTCCAATTCTGGAATGACCCATTAGCTCTTATTGGGGCTTATTCATACTGATGTCCATAGATGAACAAATGGAGCCTTGACACTAATTAACATGTTTTATAATAAAGGGATAAGCCACACAGGTGAGGTGTCTTGCCCAGGGACACAACAACAGCATGATGTCAGAGGAGGATTGAACCAGTCACCATTCAGTCATTTCAAATGCTCAGTACAAAACTGAGAAACACTGAGACTGACTGAGGTATCGAAAAGCATTGTTTCATCTATACTTAAAAGTTCTCAAAAAATAAAAAATAGCAATGCTTAATTTTTGTTCATCTGCAAAAAAACAAAAAACATTGCAATACTTACCATCATATTACTCGGTATAAGATTAAAACAAATATCACTGGTATAGCCCATCATCTAATAGCATACATAGCACGAATTCCCCATAGCACAACAGTAGCTCCTTTCTGTACTCTTACATCTGCGTGTGGGCTCGGGTTGCTCACCATTTAGCACGCATCACTTTTACACACAACTTCCCCTGAACGCCGACTTGTTTATTAGAATTATGCATTTTATGTGCGGCCAAAGCTGAGTCCCCTAGCACGCACAGACGCCTGATTTGCGGTGTCATTTTCTAATTAGAAAATTGCTGCGTTTACTGACTTAACGCCACGGAGTGCATAGTAGACAGCTTTTCCCATTACACTATATCTGGTACTTAAGTTAAACGATAGCTCTTAAAGTGAGTAGAGAGTGTGGTGGTTGTTTGGGAGTTTAAGAGGAGTTATTGGTGAGGGGGTTTTGGCATCTGGATTCGGACTTGGCTTCTGTCTGACTCTGGAAATCTTTCGAGAAGATGCAGGCAGGAGAGCGTGTGACCAGTGGCTCGTAAACTCCAAGTTGCTATGCTATTAGTCTCACTTTTCCTTTCACCTAGTCTAACCTTGTAAAACTTCATTCATATACTATTTTTACTGTACTACTACTTGCAACACTATCTACTAGCCTACTACCTACCTCTAACTATCTCTACTATAGTCTAACCTTGTTCTAACCTTGTACACATGCAGTTTAATTCGTATACTATTCCAGTACTGCTACTACTATCACTATTATAGTCTAACCTAGTAAGCTTGCAACTACATCCTACTAATAATACTAACAATTACTACACAAGCTATGACTACCTACCACTATCACTAGTCTTAACTTGTAAACATACAACTTTATTCATATACTTTTTTGGCTACAACTATCACTATTATAGTCTAAACTGGTAAACTTACTAGCTACGACTACCTACCATTACTAACTACTACTACTAAACAATAACTTAATACTTTTCTACAATTCCTATTGGATTGGATTAGATTAGATTCAACTTTATTGTCATTACACATGTATAAATACAGGTAAAGAGAAGTGCAAGGAGCAGCAAGTGCGATATATACAGTATATACAGTATAGACAGTATGGTTATAGTGAATTATGTACAAATAAATAGGGCAATATGAACATTTGGGAGTACTTTGTTGTTAATCTGTGTAGGGGATATAAACAGATGTATTATAAACAAGTAGCTTCTTCAAGCCAGTACTACTGCTATTACTGCTATTACCTGCCACTACTAGGACCAGGACTACTGCAACCTAATATTAATATAGTCTAACCTTGTAAACATGCAACTTCACAACTTCATATTTTGACGACTACCATTTTTAAGCTACAAGGCCAACTACTACTACCACCACTACTTGAACTAGTACTAGCCACTACTAGCTACTATTACCTCTATACCACCTTGACCTACTACTACTACTCTAGTCTAAGCACACAACTTGATACTACTACAATATTTTTACGATTTCTACTACCACTGTACTACCACTAACCACTGATCAATTGTATTGATTCACAAGGGAAATTACTTGGAGATATACTAGCTACTGCTTCCTATACTTTTACGGCCACTCTGCCCTTGCCTTACACAGCCTTCCGCCTCAGTTCATTTTCATCAAATATTCTCTGTATTTCACTCTTGCCCTCCCCCACACCCTCCCGTAATGTAAACCAAACAAAAAGACGCCCCATGTGAAACGTGTTCCACTGTGTTATGTCGTATGTGTTTGTGACTATTGTTATTGATTGGATCTGCATTTTCTATTCTGTTCATGTTCTGCTATCGCCGATGAGAGAGGTGGGATATTAGCGCCGCACGTCGGCTGCTTTAAGGTCCGTCTTTGTCCTGACAGGGGGAAGATGTTGACCCATCCATTTCCAATCTCATTTCATTGCAGAAATACAATAGCCATGTCTCAATTTGTAGTGTGCACAGTTCGGAGTGTGGTTTTACCGGCGCATACGTCACTTCCGGCGCAACAACTGCTGTCCTATTTTGGTTTTGTCCCATGCGCAGTTAAAATGCGGAATGAAAACCGCAGTTGTTTCCATGGAAATCGGGGCGTGGACCAACTGCGTGAAGATGCACACTTCGCGCAGTCATATATCCCAGCATGCACCACGTGCTACTTCTTCTACGGGAGAAAATGGAGTCGGTTGCTGTATCTGGTACTTGCGAGACCTGTCCCATTTCGCCAACGCCCACTGCAAGTATGCACAGTCCTGAGTACCCTTAAAACCACACTCTGAACTGTGCACACTGCGTATTGAGACACGGCTATTGACAAATGAAGCTTTCATTCATTCATTTACCATTCCTACCTACTACTGCTCTCACTAGTCTATTCTTGTAAACATGCAACTTCATACTAATACTACCACCTATTACTACTACTACTACTACCACCTAGCATGATGCGCTAAAATACATCCTTAAAAATGAAATAAGAACTAGGCCTATATATGTAAAACAGGACAGAATCTAGACCAGAGACTAAACCAGGATTGCCCCGTGAAACAATCTGACAACATGAAACTAAAGTTACTGTCACTATATGAAATCTTACCTGGGACTTTTTTAATTAAACCAAAACAAAACTGAATTGAGCACCACCATTTGTACGCACACCCCAGTTTGCAAACACGTCTCCGCCACATACACAAAAAGCCACTAAAGACCTTGTGTTTTCCCCTCCCTCTTTCTGTAACAGGAGATCTGAGGGTTTTCCAGTGGGCGAGGAGAGAGGGAGAGAGGGATGGAGGGAGAGAGGAGGAGGCGGCGGAGAGGGCCTTACTTAAACTAATGGCTCCCAGCAGTGTTGAATAGCCAGACACTGTGGAGCCGTGGCCTGAGGTTTTGGAATGCCACTGAAGACTCAATGCCTGCCTTTCATCGAGAGAGAGAGCGAGAAAAGGAGAAGGAGGGAGGGAAAATGAGAGGAAAAAGACTTGGGGGGAGGAAGGGCAGAAAATACTCATTTGTTATGGGTGATATGAGGTGCCTGAAAAGACTTGCTTACAATACAAATGTAGAGGAATGGCACAGTAGAGGAGGGAGCGGGTGAGGGACTGGGGTTGCCAGATTTTCAGAGACCAAACCTTTGAAAAAAAAACAAAGAAAAAAGAATAGAATAAAAGCAACTAGTAAAACAGGTATTAATGAGATGCACATATTTGTATTAGCATCAATAAAATGTAAAGTTTGTATTTCAGTCATTTCTATAGACTGTACAGCTCTGGAAAAAATAAGAGACCACTGCAAAATGATCAGTTTTTCAGATTTTACTACTTATAGGTATGTGTTTGGGCAAAAGGAACATTTTTGTTTGAGTCTATAAACTACTGACAACATTTGGGAATGGAATGACTGTAATACATGTAGAGATGCTGATTTCAGAAAAAAATGCAGCGGTCTCTTATTTTTTTTCAGAGCTGTATATGGTCTTTACTGAGTCCATTAATGTGAAACAGAACTGAAAAAAAAAGATTAAAATTACCTCTTTTTGACCAAATAACCAGCATGTTTATGACTGATACTGAGATATGTGTCTTGCTCAGAGACACAACAACAGCATATAGTCAGATAAAGTTCAACCTGACCACCCTTCAGTCACTGGGAGAATACTTAACCCAATATGTTGTGAATGTTATTGTAATTTTCAAGGTTCAAAGTTCAGTCAGCTTTATTGTCAAAAACCATATGTACAGGTTGCACAGACATGATTTGAAATTGCAGCGCTCCCTAGGCCCACAGTAAACATAAAACATCTGATAAACAGGATAATAAACACCATGAATAAAACATCACATATACCCGTTTCTGTTGATTACAAAACATTTGTAATATTAACATCAAAAACAGCTTTGAAATGTTAATCTATTTTATCTGTTCTATTCTTTGTGGTTTATTATCGTCAAACAGAACTGACTGATTTCATGACATGCCCAAAAATACCCAACCCACAACTCTGCTACCAACTCTCCAAAATTAGAAGCCCAAAGTTGCTATAAAGAAGCAGACTTGGCAACAGTTTGAGAGGCGTGTGGTTGGGATTGGGAGCCCGGGAGGGGGTAAAGTGCCTGGGTCGAGTGATTGTTTTGAATGAGAGCACCGCGGGGACCCCTCTGGCCAATCGTCCCATTTGTAGCTAATGTGTCTGGGATGACATGCGAATGAGACATGGGGGAATACAATGGGTTTAAAGGAGCAGGGCCGTGTCTGGGTGAAGGCAGGTAGATGTAAATGAACCCCCGCTGAGAAAGCAAATCATCAGTAACAAATTTGGCATATGGGTGATTGTAAACACCGAAGGACTTGAACGAATTTAAAGGGGCCATATTACACTATTTTCAATTCTGTGTTTTATCTATATAATGTTGTTTCGTCATCAAGAACATACCTGGAGTTGTGTTTTGTTTCATTCCCACATGTTCAACACACAAACCTTGCATATTTAGGCTTGTATCATCATGTGGTAATACAGGAAGTGCTCCACTGTGTTTTTAAACGCCATACCATTTTGATTATTTCAGCCCTAGAATTGCCGGTCTCTACTCAACTAAATGTAAAAGGTAACAGTTTCATGACATCACAAGGTGGAACTGAGCGTTTTGAGCTTTGGAGATGTAGGGGCCGTCCACATGACAAAGTTTTTTGGTGGAAAGGGAGAAGTTTTTATTCGTTTTGGCCTTTCGTCCACACGGCGCCGGCGTTTTGGGGGGCAAAAATTGTGTTTTTTGAAAATGGGTTCCAGAGTGGAGAAATTTGAGAACACCGGTGTTGCATTGGCGTGTGGACGAGCAAAATGCGGCTTTTGGAAAACAATGCCGTCGCAATGCCGTCATCATCACGTGACCAGAAGAGAACCCAGCTTGTGTTTGTTTTTGTGTGGAAAAGAAAGGACTCTTTGTAGTATTGCGTTTCCGGTGGCTCTGGCTGTTTCCTGTTTACAGCACCACATATCGGTGTGGCATATGCACGTATTACATCATTTTCACTCAGCGCTCCGTTTTCGTCTAGACACGAATATTTACTGATCCGACACGTGTGTGGACGTGAATTTTTTTCAACCCGCATAAAAGAAAAAATCCAGGAGCGTTGTCGTGTGGACGTAGCCGTAGACAGACTAATAATAAATGGTTACTCAAACATGTGTTCTATATAAACTAGATCTAAACCGAATACTACACATTGGTGTAACAGAAACATAAAGGAGTGGTATACATTGACTATAAGGGATCCTCGTATACTGCAGTCTGAGAAACACTAAATCTGGCCCTGAAGATGCTGTTTGCGATCATTCAAAAAGCCATTTCAATTGGATTTGTCTGTTAGACCTTCTTCAGTTGCTCAGAGGAAACTGTCTAATCGACTCTCATTCACGAGTTCCCATAAAATCCAATGTAACTTTCCAGAAACACCCCATTAAACCACAATAGTCATGCGATCCATCATGTATCTCCCAATCATACTGTCTCTCATTTTAGACAGTGCAGGAAGAACTTTGATTACATAAGTTAAAGTACAGATACTGGAGCAAAAAAAAATTCAAGTAAAAGTAAAATATCACATGACAAAATCTATTAAAAGTATTAATTATAAGTAATGTAGTGATTTGTGCGAAATTTTGTTCAAGAAAAACAACTGAATCAATCATTTTTTATTTTATTGTTTATTATGTTTATATTATTATTATTATTATTATTATTATTATTATTATTATTATTATTATTATTATTATTATTATTATTATTATTATTATTATTTTATTTATTTATTTATTTATTGCTTTTTTTTGCTTAAACTACATTAAACCCCTTAGCCTTTTCAGCAGGTCTCACACAATAATAATAATAATAATAATAATAATAATAATAATAATAATAATAATAATAATAATAATAATAATAAAAACTTTTACTTTTCAGGCCTTTTTAAAAAAAAAAAAAAAAGTAGCAGAGTAGAAAGTACATATACCTGCTCTCAAATGTAGTGAAGTAAAAGTAAAATGCATCCACTTTAAAATGTACTCAAGTAAAGCACAGATACCTAAAAAATGTATGCTTAACTACTTTACTACTTTTACTTTATTACGTTCCACCACAGATTTTAGCCCTATATCAACTGCCAAGAAACATCACTATTGAATCCTTCTTTCTTTCTTATTTTCCCCCCTTTTTTCACAGTGAGCAGACTTCCAGACAGACAGTGACCTGGTGGATGACGTGTCCCCATTACACAGAAGCGCATGTGGCAATCACAGATCAGACAGACTGGATCAGATTAGCCAGCATCAGGAGTCAGACGCAGGCTTGATAAGGGGACGGGGGAGGGGGCTTCTGGTAACGCTGGTTGTGATAGTAAAGATTGGTGGGAAAAGTAGATTCAATATAAAGGGCTGTATACTTTCATACTTATACTTTTTGTCATAAAGTCGTTGCTCATTTTGGCATTGCATTTTTTTTAAGGTGAACTGCGTAACTTTTCTATTGGAGGGTCATGGAAATGTTATTGCTTTGTCTAGAATCTTCCATGGTAGATATTAAACCGATCTATCTCAAGGGAAGACATCTATAGGCTACATTACAGGTCAGATCTGTGGAGACACAACCCTACTGACAGAGAGGATAGTTGTATTTTGGAGCAACAGAAACACCTGTAGTAAATAAATGCTAAATACTTGTATTTTATGTCATACCATGGAACATTCCAGGCAAAGCAACAAGATAAACGTGTGATACACCTTTAAAACTAAAAATGTGATATATCGTGGTCATGTCTCCGGGTCGCCCAGTCCTTTCTGTGTGTTCTGTGTGGAGTTTGCATGCATTGCATTTTCCCCGTGTCTAGGTGGGTTTCCTCTGGGTACTCCAGTTTCCTAGTCTGGTTAACACCTGACCATATCACAAGTGAGATATGGGTCTGGGAGCTCGCTTCGAAAAATCCCGTAGCGGAGGTGTGGTTAGCGATTGCCAACGGCCGTTTATTGGGCATTATGAATGTCTATCATTGAGCGTATACGTAGCCCATAGCCAATCATGTCAGTTGTCAGTTCAAACTACAAGCTTCCGTTTGTCATGTAGTACGCGTCACCGTCTTTCCACCCCTCCCCCGCTCTCTGATTGGGGCCCTAAATCTGGGACTCTCGCTTGGACGAGTTGCCAGGCCGCCTTCCAGTTCGAAATGAACGGAAGCGGCCTGGGAATTCCCAGGCTACCAGTTTCCCCCATCAACCCAAAACATGCACCATAGGTAAAAATCCTCCAGCTGAGGTCCTGACCAAACGAAGCAAGAAGATCATGGAGATGGTCCCCGGGTGCAGTAATGTGCTGCGCACTGCTCCTAATAACAGGATGGGTTAGATGCAGAGAAGAATTTCTCCTGTGTGAGATCAATAAAATCATTCTTCTTCTTCTACTTAATTCTTTGAACCAGTTCTTCGGGCTGTCCATTATTTGTTCTTGTAGGGACCATGTAACCTACTGTATCAGAACTGTTTAAATATAAGTCAAAAATTCATTCAAGTTGACCTATTATTATCTAATTGTCTAATATCCACTACCAGTCAAAAGCTCATATATTTGTTGTCTTCCGTATGTACATAAAATGTATAAAGTAAAACGAAAAGAAAAGGAAAAAAACAATGACTGGTTAAAGGTTCATTGTGTACCTTTTCTGGTGGAGGGTCCGTCACCTGCTTTTCTCCATTGAGATGTTATTGCTTTGTCTGAAATGTTTCTCAGTATGGCATTAAACCTTATTATCTTTATGGAGAACAAACCAGGTCACAGTCAGAACATTTGTTTTTCTAGGGATTTTTGAGGAATAAAACCACCTGTATTTGAATAAATGTGAGGTAAATCTGTTTAATATTATACTGTGGAACATGTAGACCAGGGGTGTCAAACTCATTTTGGTCCGGGGGCCGTATCCAACCAGATCAGAAAACTCATGGCATATATACCCCAAAAATAGCAATAAGTCCAAATATTTGTGCAGAGAAACGCAAATCTATTACAGAAGTCTAAATCAAAAGTTCAAAACTCCATGCACAGCTTCCAGGTGCTGGTAACAACAGGAACATTGAATAATTCCAGAAAAAAAGAAGTTTACCGCACACTTGCTTGACTTTACTGACTTTATTAGGCTTAGCGAACAACACTTTTCGCTTCTACAGCGTCATCAGGTTCGCCCCCCTGAATCTGTGTTGGTTAAAAAACGAGCTGCTGCATTCTGCACAAGCTGAAGGCGACAACGCAGTTTGGGAGACACCGACATAAAGTGCGTTGCAATAATCTATTCTAGAACTGATAAAAGCATGAAGGGTCCTTTCAAGGTCCGTGCGATTTAAAAAAGGCTTAACTTTAGATAAAAGGCGTAACTGATAAAAACTCTCTCACAACACTTTTGACATTTTGCTGATGAGGGTGTCACGGTCAACAGTCAAAACGATGGTCCTTTAAGAGTGTTTGGAAAGAGGCGAGGCTTCATTTGTGCTCTTCTGGTGGGAGGGGCCACGCACAGAGGCGCTGGAGACGCTGCTATACTAAACTCCACAGAAAAGAGGCACAAAAAATTACCAATATTTTAATAGAGAATTCAAATACAATAAAAATATTTTAATTGAAAATCAGCCGAGGGCCAGATTAAGGGTCTTGGAGGGTCGGATCTGGCATGTTTGACACCCCTAATGTAGAGCAATGACATATCCATAGAAACAAGAAGGTGATGGGCTCCCTACTGAAAAGTTACATGGTGCACCTTTAAACTTTCGACTGGTAGTGTTTTCTTCATTCCTATTATCGTTTCATATCGGACTTATTACTTACTGCTTGTTTGAATTACCCCATTTTCAAAATAAAGAGATGGCCAACTATGACTTTATTAGTTAATCTCCAAAACAATATGACTACATGTTGGAGAAAGTTGGACGTTATGAAGCTTTACGCATTTCACTTGCACAATAACAAATCAGGCCAGTTTGGACTATTTCCTTGGGAAGTGTCTGCTCTCTTCTATAGATGATTTGGCAGCACAGGCAGTTTACAGTTTGGCGTTAGCTTTGAGAACATAATACTCTCAACACGAGCTGTATTCTGCACTTAATAACAAAAATGTGCCTTCCTGTTTGCTCCCCAGAGTCCTTTCTACAGGATACAACTCTCCCCTTTGGATTAGCTGTGATTATAGTATATGAGTGAGCCAAGGAAATTTATAACATATGACAAAATTGCAGTTTCCAATGTTCGATATATGAAAGGAGCTATTATATTTTTTCATGTAAATTTGTCTTCCTCCAGTACAGGTTTTTTTTTTTATTGTCCACGAACCAGGAAGTAATGCCAGCATCCTGGTTGTTGTTAGCCGTGGCGTAACTTTGCTCAGGCCTACAGTAAGAAAGATTTTTAATTTATAGTAACCCTATCCCAAAACTGAGTCACATTCAAATGTCTACCAAATAAATTATGCAAATATTACAACAATGCATTTTCAATTTTTATTTTTTATTATTATTATTTTTATTGCATGGTAGGCTTCCCTTTTTCCAAGTATTTTCCAAATTAGTCTTGCCCCAGTACAGATATAGTGTATAAGCAACTTTTCACTTTTTTTCACTTTTGCCGGGTAATTTTTACCCAATATACTATAATACACCCAACAAAAAGTACTTGTCATGAAAAATAGATAAAAATATGACAACACATGATGAGTGGTTTTCTTTTATTTTCAACTGTGGTATGTGTAACAAAATGGAAAAAAAAAAAAAAAAAAAAAAAAAAAATAATAATAATAATAATAATAATAATAATAATAATAATAATAATAATAATAAAACATAGGAAGACCCTAAAAACATGCTCCAAAATTACTGAAAAATTTGGAATTTGAGAACAAAAAAGTCCTAAAAATAAATAATAATAATAATAATAATAATAATAATTATTATTATTATTATTATTATTATTATTATTATTATTATTATTATTATTATTATTATTATTATTATTATTATTATTATTATTGTTATTATTATTATTATTATTATTATTATTATTATAAATATACCCATTCCTGGGACATGTCAGACTTCCCTGGTGAAGCACAGACTCCTTGACACACGAACAGTTGCAGGAAAGAGGATAAAAAATATATAGTATTTTTCCAGTGGGTAAAGATGACCAGTTGACTAAAATATTGTTTTCACCATAAGAATTCCCTTTGAAATCACCACTTTGTGATATTTATTCATTACCACTGCACTAAATAAGGATAGATACACATTCCAGGACCACTCATACATATCTTTTTACATCCTCTTACATTAAATTCATTACATTCTTACATTCCTCTTTCACTATTGCCGGGTGAAAATCACCTGAAAGCCTGTAGGAAAAAGTGGCCTTTGGGGTAGGGAAACACCTACACCTTCAAAGATGTCAAAAACAATGGTGAAGCTCCCCAGGGACCCATGACACTCAGAAAAATGCAACGCATTGAAAATCATGTAAATACTTTTGCTCGGGCGCAAATCACCTGGTGATAGAGCTCTAGGGTTAAAGAAATGCAAAATTACTTTACCTTAATGGCAAAACGTTGCTGTGTGAAAGTTACAGGATGAATAATTGGGATGCTCAGAATGCATAACCTGAGGGAGAATAAGTTTGGACCCTGAAAACACTTTAAAATTGACTGAATTTAAGACATTAAAACAGGCTTGTTATTATAGCAATGCTTTTTTTTCTTTATATTTTTATTTTTTATATATATACATGGGAAATCCCTTCTGTTGACTGTGTTAGTGACATGCCAGTGAGATTAATTACCTTGTGGACATGTCTGGGCACACCTCCTCTATTCAAGGTTCTTCCTACTGCAAATACACAGTACTTTAAGCATATATCTTTTAGCATATACCTTGGCACTACACAAAAAAAAAAACTACACCTGCAAAAATTGACTTTTCAGAGATTTTAACCATGTTATAGTTCTTTCTCCTTCTCATTTACTCTCTCGGAGTTGTATTTGGAGTGACTCGTGCATGTCTGAATAATCGTTAATCACTTAAATTTAATCATTTTATTTTCTTAATCTGTGATACACGTAGGATTCAGCAGACATTTTGGTATAAATGAAAAAATATCCTGTCGTTTTAGATATATCGTGATTTAAAATGTGCAAATTAGTACATAATGATCTCCTGGTGCCGTACATTATAACAATATAGCCGTCTCAAGCACAATAATTATGACGAAATAATAATGTATTTACTGGCTTGCTAGAACCTTTCATTATATTTACCAGATGACGAGTGAACTCAGTAAAATGACAGACCTTGAGACCACGTGTGGTGCTTTGCCTTGTTAGTCTGTATATGTGGTGCTATTGTCATGCTAATACCACATCCTCATTGTTCGGTAAAGAAAGCACTTATTCACAAAGACACAATGCTGAGTTGGTAAATGTGAATGCACCAGGCTTATGTGTGTGTATATGACATTCAGCGGTACAGGTAAGATTACAGAGGAGTCCAAACAAGCCTTTAGTTTTAGATGCTAACATAAAGTAAGATTATTTGGATATATATCCTAGGAAGAATAGGTAATGTGTCTTTAAAGGTGTTTATGATCCAGGGTTTGCAATCTGCTTGTCTCCATGGTGATGTTATTGCTTTGGCTGGGATGTTCCACATTATAAGGCATTAAACATAGATATTATGCATATACAATGTTCAATTGTAGGAGTTTTTATATATCAAATAGACCATAAAAACACGTATTCATACCATATTCCATACAAGTGTACAACAACTCACCCTTATGTAACAGATAATACTCCCTACGAATGTATAGCTGGGACTGGACATCTTATTTGATATTGTATACTTTATTAGTTACTTTTCTATTTAATTCTGATTTTCTGATTTATTATAATTTTTATTATTATTTTTGTATTTTATCTTTATAATTATGTCTCATTTGAAACTGGTTTATTACCCTCTGTTATATATTATATTTGATGAGTGAGCTACCATACCAAAACAATTTCCCTTGTGGATCAATAAAGTTTGTCTAAGTCTAAGTCTAAGATCTGATCTGCAACTTGGCCTGGTGATGTGGCTGCTTGTTTCCATGGTGATACAGATAGTTAAATTAAATGCCATACTGTAGAACAAACAACAAAAAACATAACATCTACATGATGTCAAGCAGGTGACAGACCCTCCGCTAGAAAAGTGACACAGTTTCATAAGTTTTATAAGTGATCATGATCGGTGTTCTCACAGCCGTGTGTTCTGGTTTAGATGAATGTTTAACAGTGATCAGGTAAACACATTTGGGGATGAAGATGTTATCAAAGTTCAAAGTCAGCTTTATTGTCAAAAACCATATGTACAGGTTGCACACACAGGATTTGAAATTGCAGCGCTCCCTAGGCCCACAGTGAACATAAAACATCTGATAAACAAGACACAATGACTAAAACAGCACATATACCTCACATATACATCACATACAGCTCTGGTAAAAAAAATAAAATAAAATAAGAGACCACTGCAAAATTATCAGTTTTTCTGATTTTATTAATTATAGGTATGTGTTTTCTGATTTTACTACTTATAGGTATGTGTTTGGGCAAAAGGAACATTTTTGTTTGAGTCTATAAACTACTGACAGCATTTCCCCCAAATTCCAAATAAAATATTATCATTTAGAGCATTTGTTTGCAGAAAATGACAAATGGTCAAAATAACAAAAAAAGATACATGTTTTCAGACCTCAAACAATGCAAAGAAACAAGATCAAATTCATTTTAAAACAACATAATACTAATGTTTACACTTAAGAAGAGTTCAGAAATCAATATTTGGTGCAATAACCCTTATTTTTAATCACAGCTTTCATGTGTCTTGGCGTGATCTCCACAAGTCTTTTACATTGTTCTTGGGTGACTTTATTCCACTCCTGGTGCAAGAACTGAAGTAGCTCAGCTTTGTGTTTGTGTTGGAATTCAACAGATGCTGGAATGGAATGGCTGTAATACATGTAGAGATGCTGATTTCAGAAAAAAATGCAGTGGTTTTATTTTTTTCCAGAGCTGTATACCTGTAGCAAAAGGTATGTTATTGATCTCACTCTGATACATTGATTTTAAAAAGCAGCTTTTAAAGAATACAGCTAAGAAAATCTTTAATCCAACCATTCACTGACCGGAATTTCAGAACTCCAGTGGCCTATAAATCAACTTATATGATACTAACAAGTCCATGTAGTCACCATGGTCCTATCCTATGATCCCATGTTCCTGGTACCTCCCCTAAACATGCTGTTTACTTTTGCTAAAAGTGGAAGTTTGGCGGGGAGCGTGTGAACAGAAACAGATGCTGTACACTGGGGCTCTGTGCTGATTCTGCCTCTCTGTATCGCTCACACATGCAGCACAATGGCAAACAGCTGTGAGGGGCTTATGCTGTAAACGCACAACTACACACATATGTGCAATGCTCCATTCTTCTCAAAACTTTTATGTTTTCATCCTGGAAACACACTGAAATTATTATTAGAAATCAGAGCGAGAGAGAGAACATTTCTTTGTAAAATGCAAGACTTCAACTAACAATGTTCAAATAAAATGTGTCACATAACTGCCAACTCCAATTAATGAAAGAATTTTTATTTTCATTTTATTTTCGAAATGAAATAATTCTGTGTATTGTTAAAACTTATTTGGTTCACAATATGCTGACATTCTGTGCTGACAGTTGAATTTAAGTTTTTTTAAAATTACTTTTATTTTTTGTTGTGATTTAGAATGCTAAACGTTACCCTGAATTCTTAAATTTTACTTTTCTGGGGGAGGGCCTACCATTGGCTTGTAACTATGGGGATGTTATTGATTTGCCTGAAATATTCCACAGTATGTTATTATCTATCTCCATGGAGATTATGTTACCAGGCCAGATCCTGATATGGTAAGATATTTTTGAGCAATAATACACCTATAATTGAACAGATGCAAGATGGATAAACAAAACAACTTCCCTTGTGGATCAATAAAGTTTGTCTACGTCTAAGTCTAATACCATCTCCATGGAGACAAGCCTGTAGCAGACCCACCCCCACTCGAAAAGTTGAACTTTCTTTTGTGTAAAATAGAACTTCACTGCTGATGTTGTGTTTAAAGATCCCATGACATGGTACTTCTTGATGCTTTTATATGGCTCCTTAATGGTTCCCTAATACTGTAAATGAATCCTTCTTCAAAATCAACACTCAGTGCATGAGAAAGACACATGTACAGAGTCAGAGTCAAAAAATAACTCTCTGAACGACTCATTCTGGGCCTTGTTGCTTGAATGGAAATGAGAAGGACAGAGATAGGTTAGAGGAGCGGGTGGGGGTGGGGGGGGCGGGCAAATGCGCCGCTGGTTCCTTGTTTTAGCGGTGCGCTGTGCCTGGCCCCACTTCCGCGAGTGTAAGCGCGAAGGAAGAAAGGAGAGCCTTTTCAATGAAAAAAAACACATTTTCACAGAAAATAAAATTAAACCACTGCTGTTTCAGAGGTCCAGAGGGTTGGGTAAAGGACTTCCGAGTCTAGAAACACTCGCATGTGCCTCCAGGCAAATTAAAAAACGCATTTCGCATTGCGTAGCTCCTCCGCAGTCCAAATTCTCTGGGCGTGATTTCCAGAGACAGGAGGTGGAGATCCAGACGGTGGTGGAACTGAATTTGCATTTCTTTTTTCGATCTGACGTCAATAAGGTGCCTTGTCCAGAATCGCCCATTTGAGCTGTGTTTTTTTCAAATGCAGAAAAGGATCGCAAATGCTCAGTTTAGACATTTCGCAACTTTTAGCCATTGGTGGGCCATAAACAGGGTAGGGGAGCTCACATTAACGTTCAAAAACCTCAGAAAGTGAAAATTTCATGCCATGGGACCTTTAACCGTTTGTAGGTGAAGAACCTTATGAAGAAATGGCAGCTCTGGATGAAATGATTCTGAAGCTAACCAAGGAAAAGAAAGCTCTTGAGGAGGCCCATCAGCAGACCCTGGATGATCTGCAGCCAGAGGAAGACAAAGTTAACTCCCTGGCCAAGGCCAAGACTAAGCTGGAGCAGCAAGTGGATGATGTAAGTTTAATTGTCACCTTGTGTCTTCATACAAACCTTTGGAGATGAAATGGCTGTTGGCATCTATGCTCCTCTACCTCCAAACCAGCTGGAGAGCTCTCTGGAACAGGAGAAGAAGATCCGTTTAGACCTAAAACGCATTCACCGCAAACTGGAGGGTGATCTGAAGTTGTCCACGGATGTCTCTCGTGGACCTGGAGAACGACAAGCAGCAATTTGAAGAGAAGCTGAAAAAGTAACTGAATTTTTTGGCCTTTCGTGTTTGTTATCCCATCAAGTCATTTTAACAAACTGCTGTATATATCGGTAACAAATACATTTTAAAATTGTTTCGTTGAACCTTTAATGCATCAAAATACTTATAATCATACATTTTATTGATACAAAATACACCTTCAACTGAGCACTGGTCTACAAATTTTTGGACTCGATCTGCTTCCGAGATAAAAGTGGCTAAATCTCATTTATATTGATAAGATGAACTGAAAATCAATTGATAACTGTGCTGGTTAACTAATGTATTCAAGATATTTAATGATAATGTTTTACATCAAAATTGCATCTGTTTATACAATAGATTTAGGCATTTTTGCTTAAAAATAATAATTATATTTGGAAAATATAAGATAAGATAAAACTTTATTGATCTCTCATAGGAGAAATTTACTTGCCCCAGTAGCTCCAGGCAGAGACAGTTTGAACAAGGAAGAAAGTGCATGCAGGCAAGAAAAAAATAAAATAAGCAATAATAATAAAAAACAGTAACTAGGAGAGTATGGAAAATGATGTCTTAAGATATTGTTTGTTTATTTCTTATATAATAAACAAGAAATATCTTAAGACATCATCTGCACACAATTTCGAAGCGTCTCTCTTATGTGAAATCAAAAAATATTTGATATTAAAACTCTAGATATATTAAAATGAATGTACTGGGATGTGCAGACAGGCTTTCAGATAGAACTGGTTGCTTGTAGACACACTGTACTTTCTGATAAACTACCGTTTTTGCCTTATTTTGCATAAATTTCCTATTTTGACCCAATACTATATCTTGGAAACTATAGCCAATCAGAACATCTGACTAACTTTTTCTTTATTAGTGACCTAAACCAAAAAAAAAATGTCACTACTTTTGTTTCAGAAGCAGTTTGCTTGTAGTGGACCAGTGGAATTATTCAATTAAAACTGCATCAAGGAAAACAATACAAAAATGAGTTAAAATTGTATACACTGTTGTCGCCAGTCTATTTGGAGCCCCCAGACCCGCCACTATAACCATTACACTGACCTCCAGGACTTTATTTTTACCCTCTATACCGGGAAGGGGGGACTTAAACAGGAATGCTGCTCTGCTCTACTCTTGGTTTAAATCAGCGCCTGCCTGGCTTTTGTCCAACGCCGGTGTCACTTTCAGAGCACGTCTCAATAGCGTGTGAATAACAGTAGCCCCGTACACAACATCAGATACAACAAGCCCTGAATCGCTCATGTCCCCAGTCCCCCCCCCCATCACGGCTCTCCACCACCTGGCCTTCCTCTGAGCCTGCTGCCCGACCAGATGCACACTGAATAGGGCAAGCCGACGAGCAGAGAAAGAGAGAGAACCATGGAGATAGGGAACGAAAAGGATATTAAAGATGATTATTTAGTCAGAGCTGATCTTTGGCAAGGCACAGTGACCTAGAAATGTATTTGGCAAAGCAAGCTGGTAAAACCTAAAAAAAAACCAACGTGTAATCGTTTAGCAGCTATATGCGTCATGATCTTTTGTATGTGTTTGAAGGAAATGCGTGAGGATAGAGATTATGAGCTGTAGAAATTTGAAAATTGAACCAATCAATTAAGGAATTCTGTGAAAAAATATACTCCTCCTTTTAGTTTTGAAAAGTAAAATATAGAGAGGCAAGGAGAGATAGATAGAGAAACTAGACAATATTAGAGATGCTTATTTTAGTCAGATCTGATTTTTGGCACTGTGATATAGAAATATACTGTATTTTGGAAATCAAGCTGGTAATCCATAATATGTAGCAATAAGAATCTTTACTGTTCATGTGTTGTCTTGTCTGGTGCAAATTACATTTTAAAAGAAAATTATTGGCAAATTTTGTGACTTGGGAATGTAAATTTGATAATAGAATCTCTATTAAGAAACTGTGTGAAAGTAGTAGAATTAAGTACAATCAACTTCAGTTTTATGAATCCATAAATGTTAATTTGGTCTTCTTTTGTACATTAACTTCTTGGGTTCTTTTAAAGACAATATAGTAGGGATGTATTTGTTGTACTTGTTGATGGCTGCAAGCTGCAAGCCTCTTCTCTCTTGTATATAGCTGTGATTTTATATTTTATTTGATATTTTATTACTTATTTTTCTATTTTATTTTGACTTGTACATATACATTTATTTTTATAATTATGTCTTATTTGACACATGTCTCTTGCTATCTTTTCAGAATAGAATAGAATAGAACAGAATGCCTTTTATTGTCACTGTTCACATGTACAATTTACATTTTACACACTCACTTTACACTATCTCACTTAAGTAGGATATATACAACACAGTAGGACATTTACAACACAGTATAGGAAAGAAAATAATACAAAAAGTTTAAAATAAAAATTTGTTAAGTTAATTCTCAATTTTAGATTATAAATTCAAATAAGAAATTTGAGTTTGAAAGTCAAATAATAAAGCAACAACTTAAAGATTTTATTCTTGACAATTTAAAAACAGTAGTACACACCTTTTAAGCAAATCCATTCAAAATTATACTGCTACTATGTTACTCTATCTATATATTGCAACATACAGCTAATAAACTCTATACAGGTCTGGAAAAAAATAAGAGACCACTGGATTTATTTTTTCTGAAATCAACATCTCTACATGTATTACAGCCATTCCATTCCAGCGTCTGTTGAATTCCAACACAAACACAAAGCTGAGCTACTTCAGTTCTTGCACCAGGAGTGGAATAAAGTCACCCAAGAACAATGTGAAAGACTTGTGGAGAGCATGCCAAGACGCATGAAAGCTGTGATTAAAAATACTGCACCAAATATTGATTTCTGAACTCTTCTTAAGTGTAAACATTAGTATTATGTTGTTTTAAAATGAATTTGACCTTGTTTCTTTGCATTGTTTGAGGTCTGAAAACATGTATCTTTTTTGTCCATTTGTCATTTTCTGCAAATAAATGCTCTAAATGATAATATTTTTATTTGGAATTTGGGGGAAATGTTGTCAGTAGTTTATAGACTCAAAGAAAAATGTTACTTTTGCCCAAACACATACCTAAAAGTAGTAAATTCAGAAAAACCGATAATTTTTGTCTCTTATTTTTTTCCAGAGCTGTATAACGTAATGGTGCACAACTCAAACACTGCATCTATAAAGAAGACATGAGTAATTAAAGTGAATAAAATACACGCGTGAATATGATGATTGCTTAACAGGCCTATGAATTACATTGGTTTGGCTCTATCACTGCTATTAACACTTGGTCCCCTAAAATTCAAAATCTCCCTGGCTGGCTGAGAAGTAGTCTGTGCTGAGGTGTTTAGTACTTGAGATCAATATTAGCAAAAAGTTAATTAGAGGAACTCCAAATAGTGTCAGTAAACGAGAGGGGTCTGGGGTCTAATGAATTTAACAGCAGTGGCTTGTTTGTTTACAAAGCCAAGTGGTTGTCGAATCTCACACTTCCTCGCTCTTTGCTACTACTACTACTTACCTAATTAAAATCTGATTAATGTCTTAATTACTCCTAGATTTGTCAACGAATGCTAACTTTCTATTCAAGAATGTTAATAGAGTTATTTCAGAGTTCAAACATTCCCCATGTTATCTTTGTACATGGAATAAAAACACTAACAATCTTCAATCTTAGACTTAGACAAACTTTATTGCTCCACAGGGGAAATTATTTGGACAGTACCCTCTGGAACCACTGCAAAATTATCAGTTTTTCTGATTTTACTACTTATAGGTATGTGTTTGGGCAAAAGGAACATTTTGTTTGAGTCTATAAACTACTGACAACATTTACCCCAAATTCCAAATAAAAATATTATCATTTAGAGCATTTATTTGCAGAAAATGACAAAATAACAAAAAAGATACATGTTTTCAGACCTCAAACAATGCAAAGAAACAAGGTCAAATTCATTTTAAAACAACATAATACTAATGTTTACACATTACACTGAAGAGTTCAGAAATCAATATTTGCTGGAATAACCCTTATTTTTAATCACAGCTTTCATGCGTCTTGGCATGCTCTCCACAAGTCCTTTCACATTGTTCTTGGGTGACTTTATTCCACTCCTGGTGCAAGAAATGAAGTAGCTCAGCTTTGTGTTTGTGTTGGAATTCAACAGACGCTGGAATGGAATGGCTGTAATACATGTAGAGATGTTGATTTCAGAAAAACATGCAGTGGTCTCTTATTTTTTTCCAGAGTTTAATATTATAATAACAAAGAGCAAAAATATAAATTGTAATCATAAATTCAAATTAAAAAAAAAGCAAAGGACTGGTGTCACATAAGACATAATTATATAAATGTACATACACATGTAAAAGTAATATATAGTAATACAAGAGGGAGTTTATATACTCTTTTTTATGTAATTTATATACAAGAGGGAGTAAGGAGAAAACAAAGATATAAAGATGATATAGTAGGTTATCTGTTACAGTTGTATGAAGTATGGTATGAATGTAGTCTTGCAGATTCCTGTTGGAGAATGAACTCCTCTGACCCTCTATATATTTTGCAGAGTACACATTTTTCCTCACGTTAAGACAATATAGTACAGATGTATTTACCTTGTTGACGGCTGCTAGTTGCAGGCCTCTTGACTCTTGTAAAGAAAGAAAGAAAGAAAGAAAGCTATGCCTTTATTAGTCCCACAGTGGGGAAATTCCAGCTCTGCATTTGACCCATCCTGTTATTAGGAGCAGTGGGCAGCACATTACTGCGCCCAGGGACCATCTCCATGATCTTCTTGCTTCGGCTTTGGTCAGGACCTAAGCTGGAGGATTTTACCTATGGTGCATGTTTTGGGTTGATGGGGGAAACTGGAGTACCCGGAGGAAACCCACCCAGACACGGGGAGAACATGCAAACTCCACACAGAAAGGCCCAGGGGATCGAACCCAGACCATGCATGCAAACTCCACACAGAACACACACAGAAAGGCCTGGGCGACCTGGGGATCGAACCCGGAACCTTCTTGCTGTGAAGCATGAGCGCTAGCCACTCAGCCACCGTGCCGTATATGTATATAGCTGTGATTTTATATTTTCTTTTATATTAATATTTATATAACTATTATTATTTTATACTACGTCCATCATGAATGACACCTCTCACCCTCTGCACCGGACTGTAGAGGAGCTGAGCAGCTCCTTCAGCAGCCGACTGAGGCACCCCCAGTGCAAGAAGGAGCGCTACTGCAGATCCTTCATCCCCACCGCCATCAGACTGTATAACTCTACTATATAGGCCAGATGTGCAATATTATTCTATACTATCTTATTTACTCATTTTATTATTATTACTTATCTCGTCTGCATGCATTTTCTTTTGCGCTAAACTGTCTGGAGCGAATGCAGCAAGTGAATTTCTCCTGTGTGAGATCAATAAAGTCTTATCTTATATTTTATTGACTTGTACATATACATTTATTTTTTTATAATTATGCCTTATTTGACACCTGTCTTTTGCTATCTTTTCGCTATACCATCTATTTTTGTTACTCTTCAAGATTCAAGATTCAAGATTGTTTATTTGTCATATGCAAGATCAGCACAAGGTCAACAATGCAATGAAATGCTCAGGATCAGAAGAACCGTTGACTCGCTAAGATAGTCGAGAAGTACTAATAGCATGCAATAAAAATACAAGGGAAAAAGGTAAACAATATAATAACAATATAATAAAAGATAAGATAAGATAAGATAAGATAATCCTTTATTTGTCCCACAATGGGGAAATTGCAGTGTCACAACGCAAGTTTCAGAAACAGTAGGAAAATATGAGCATGCATCAAAATTAAGATAAATAATAATAATAATAATAAGTATGTACAATCAACTAAAAAACACAACACTGTAAGGTTAAAGGCACAGGAACGCTGCACAATAAATGTCTTTGATTCTGAGCAGCAGTGGTGAAAGTAAGCCAGTGCGCACCGGAACAGCGCACCGGTATAACATTCACAGTCGGTGCGCAGCACCGCTAAAAGAATTGAAATGAAAAGAATTGAGAACTGAAAGCGAAACTCTCGTGCAAAGATATCTGCAGTCTGTTAAACAAGGATTGTCAAACTTATCTGACTGTAGCCATGGAAGTAGCCTAGACAGCACAGTGGCTGAGTGGCTAGCACTTATAGTGGCTAGCACGTCTTATAGCAAGAAGGTTCTGGGTTTGATCCCTGGGGTCGCCCAGTGTTTTTTTGTTTTTTTTTATTATAAACGGTCAAGTGATACGTACATTCATACGTTATAGCACCTTTAAGAAATGAAAACTACTTTCACCACTGCTGAGCAGTGAACAAACAGCAGTTAAAGTGACTCCAGTTCAGTAATATATAATATCACTACAATAAAGTGACTCAGATGATTGTGCACAGTGCAGTGATGGGCAGTGGTGGTTAAATAAATAAGTAGCAGGTAAAGTGACACTAAATAATATGGAGATGACACATGGTTGCTATGGAGATGAACATGACTAGCATTGATCATTGTACAGTCTGACAGCAGCAGGAAGGAAAGATCTGCAAAATCTCTCTTTAACACAGCGAGGGTGAATCAGTCTGTCACTGATGCTGCTCTCCAGAGCCGACAGAGCGTCCTGCAGGGGGTGACACTCATGGTCCAGCATAGACATGAGTTTAGCCAGGACCCTCTTGTCCCCCACCTGCTGCACCAAGTCCAGAGACAGCCCAGGACTAAGTATGTATATGTACAAATATGTAATATGGTGTATGGTGCATTGTGTTCTGGGCAGCAGAACACTGCTCGGACTGCTGCCCCCGCGACCCAGAAAATGGAAAAGCGGAAGAAAATGAATGAATGAATGAATGAATATAATAAAATACAAAGGTACAGGTAGGATTAAATAAGGTGTAAGAGTATTTCACAGGTGGTAATACTGCTCAAAAGAATTTCGTATTGCACATAGTATAGTATAGTATAAGTATTGGACAGGTTATTGCACAGGTAACAGTAGTTTACAGTGAGGTAGTGACAAACATGATACATTCATATAGAGCAGCAGCAGTAAACATTTATTTAGTATTATTTAGAGTATTATCCACTTGTTATTTAGAGTATTATCCACTACTATCCTTGCCTCAAGTGGAGGAGTTCAAGTATCTCGAGGTCTTGTTCACGAGTGAGGGGAGGATGGAGCGTGAGATTGACAGGCGGATCGGTGCAGTGTCGGCAGTGATGCGGTCGTTGTACCGGACCGTTGTGGCGAAGAGGGAGCTGAGCCAAAAGGCGAAGCTCTCAGTTTACCGGTCAATCTACGTTCCTACTCTCACCTCTGGTCATGAGCTTTGGGTAATGACCAAAAGGACGAGATCGCGGATACAAGCGGCCGAAATGAGTTTCCTCCGCAGAGTGGCTGGGCGCTCCCTTAGAGATAGGGTGAGGAGCTCAGTCACACGGGAGGCGCTCGGAGTAGAGCCACTGCTTCTCCACGTTGAGAGGAGCCAGCTGAGGTGGCTCGGGCATCTGTTCCGGATGCCTCCTGGTCGCCTCCCTCGGGAGGTGTTCCGGGCATGTCCCACCGGGGGGAGGCCCCGGGGAAGACCCAGAACACGCTGGAGGGACTATGTGTCCCGGCTGGCCTGGGAACGCCTTGGGGTCCCCCCGGAGGAGCTGGAGGAAGTGTACGGGGTGAAGGAAGTCTGGGAGTCCCTGCTTAGACTGTTGCCCCCGCAACCCGGCCCCGGATAAGCGGAAGAAAATGGATGGATGGATGGATAGAGTATTATCCAGAGTCTTTGTTATTATATTATATTTGATGAGTGAGCTACTGTACCCAAATAATTTCCCTTGTGGATCAATAAAGTTTGTCTAAGTCTAAGGCATCTTCAGAAAAAGTCAAGAAGTTAATTGTCAATTTTAGATATTAAGTTTTGAAAGTCAAATAATAATGCAATCCAGCATTTTAATCCATAAATTTAGTCTTCTTTTGTACATTAACTTCTTGGGTTGTTTTTAAAGACAATATAGTAGGGATATATTTACAAAAGGAAGAAAAAGGAGGTGCAGCCAGTATGAAAACATCTAAAACAGATCCCCTTTTCTCCAGGGGGGGTCGGGGTGGGGCCTTGCACACACTTTTGCCCCCCTTGGCACGGCTTCTTGTTGTGCCTTTAGGTGCCAAGGCAATTAGAGATGTTAATTGCAGGGTCCACGCCGGTGCATCCAGGTCTGAAAAGAAAAGCGGCGGCGTCACGATTGGCCGGGGACCCACGTAGGGGCCGGCGCTACGGGAGGTCGGTGACGTCACGCGGACAGCCGGCCCATCAAAGCTGTGAGTGGGAAAAGAGGCGGAGCCAAGGACGCACGAGTGGACCGGAGCGCGGTGCAGCAGGCGCAGACAGACGCGCACGGCGAGCGACGCGAGAGGATGCAAGTCTAGAGAGAAAGAGATAAGAAAAACGAAGAAAGAAGAACAATCAAGAAGTCGGGGTCGTTTATTTTATTTATTTTTTTGGTTTTGGCAAGGACTGTTCCAACATCGAAACGAGATTGCGCCGTGCGTAAACGTAGCGCGGATCGGGTTATCTGTCCTCCTCCATCTGGGTGCCATCTGCGTCTCTGGCTCGGGCTCTAGCCGCACTGGAGCGCGCATATGTGGGAATGCAAACACATGCCTGACATATGAAGGCGTGGAGTCACAAAAAGGAACAGGATAAGAAAGCGAGAGCCGACCACCGCAGCTGTTTTTCACCCAGGACTAAAGAGCGGACTCTACTAGAGAGAAGGTAAGAAGAGTTTGCGACTTAAATTCAACTATCCATTCATGTGTCTACTTTTTAAAATGGCTGTTTTGTTAGGGTTGCGCGTTTGTCTTATCTCCCAGGGCTTCATTTATGCGCAGATGGTGCCTCATCCTGCTCATTTTTTATCTTATCAGCTCATATAAACGCAAGTAGAACGTTTATACTTACTCAGACTTCTTAAAAACCTACATGGACTTTATATTTTTACATCACGTAGCCTAGTTTCTTGTCAAAGTTGCAGTTATTTCTGTTGGTTTGCAATTTGCTTTAGTACAACTTGATATTTTTAGTAGGTTCATTTGCTTGGTGTACAGTAGTTCCTTACAATGGCAATTACACATTTTGTTGTTGCATTTGCTTTAATTCAACTTGAAGCAGTTCAGCATAAATGAAACCACTGAAAAAATTAACTTGGAACTAAAGCAAATGCAACAACAAAATGTACAATTGCCATTGTAAGGAACTACACCAAGTAGAATGACTATACTTACTCAAACTTCTTAAAAACCTACATGGACTTTATATTTTTAAATCACCTAGCCTAGTTTATTGTCAAAGTTGCAGTTATTTCTGTTGGTTTGCAGTTTGCTTTAGTACAGTTTGCTTTAGTACAACTTGATATTTTTAGTAGGTTCATTTACTTGGTGTAGTTCCTTACTGTATACATTTTGTTGTTGCATTTCCTTTAGTTCAGCTTAATATTTACAGTAGGTTCGTTTAGCCTTTGTTTGACTTACTATAGTTCCTTACAGTTGCAATTACGCAATCTATTTGGAGCTTCCATGTGTGTTTTGGTATCAGATTTGACTCTAGTTTGCATGCTGTTTGAAAGCTATGGCTCCCAAACCTATCACCACAAGCCAAAGACAGCAAAAGTGAAAATGCCTCTGCCTTCTGTTGTCATTATTGGAGTCTCAATTTCACTCTTGGCAAACGTTAGATCTCCCCACACCTGGATTTGATGATTATAATGGCGGAAACTTTTTTTTTTTTCTTCCTTTTCGTCGAGATCAAAAAGGCGCTACCTCCAGCAGATAAATAAACCTCAGGAGCGTGATTGACTCCATATGTGAACTTCCTCATCTGTCATTTACCCCCATAGTAATCAGTTTTTCCACATGGCAAGCAGAGCAGAAGAAACTAGGTAAGGAAGACGTGCATCTGTTGTGTTCCAGACATATGGGGAGAGGAGGAGGAACTGCTGTGTCTGTCGTTCACGCTGGGGATCTGTTACAAAACACTTGACATTGGTGGGAAAGAGGAGTCTAGCACGAATCTAAATCTCACTATTTAAAACTGAGTGATGCAATCGTAACAGTGTAGTCTCATGTATTGTTCCATCTGGTCTGGAGATGTCAAAATTGATCAGTTGAGCCATAATCATGAATATACAGGTGGCTTATGTTTTCACAATCCTAAAATCACATGCTTGATTTCAATGCCAATTTCAACATTACAATGATAATATAAAAACATTCTTTGTTAAACAGTAGAATGTAATTTTCAACACAAATAAATAGTCTTAACAATTTTTAATACTAGCATGTGGTCTTACACAAGTTCTACTACTACTACTACTACAGTATTATGTTTAGTATTGATTAGTATATGGGTTTCGATACTTTACGTCCACACGACAATGGTCCTGATTTTTATTTTTTTTATGCGGGTTGAAAAAAAATTCACGTCTACGCACGTGTCGGATCAGTAAATATTCGCGTCCAGACGAAAACGGAGCGTTGAGTGAAAACAATGTAATACATATGCCACACCGATATGTGGCGCTGTAAACAGGAAACAGCCAGAGCCACCGGAAACGCAATACTACAAAGAGCGCATCCGAATAAAGTCCTTTCTCTTACGCAAACAAGCATCGCGACATCATCGTTTTCCAAAAGCTGCGTTTTGCTCGTCCGCACGACAACGCGACCCCGGCGTTCTCAGATTTCTCCACTCTGGAACCCGTTTTCAAAAAACACGGTTTTCGCCCCTCCCAAAACGCCAGCGCCTTGTGGACGGAAGGCCAAAACGAATAAAAACTTCTACGTTTCTGCCAAAAAACGTCGTGTGGACGGGCGCCTTAGATAATCCTATTCAGGCCACAATATAAAAAAAAAAATTAGAATTTGGAAGCAAAGTTTATTTTCAGTACTAAAGTTCAAAAGAGTAAACCTAAATTTGGTGTATTTCCAGAAAAAAATGCTTGACTTTCCTCTTATTCCTTTATTGGGCTTAGAGCGAACAACACATTTCGCTTCTACAGTGTTATCAGGTAGTAGAAGTGAAACGCGTTGTTCGCTCTAAGCCCAATAGAGGAAAATCAAGCTAGTGTGTGGTAAACTTTTTTTTCTGGAATTATTCAATGTTCCTGCTGTTACCAGCACCTGGAAGCTGTGCATGGAGTTTTGAACTTCTAAATTTGGTGTACTTTTTATGTGGCTGTTCTTGTCACATTAACTGTATCAATAATGATGTCAATAATCATGCATAATCAGTTAATTGCTCATTCTTCATAACACTAAAATGTGATATCATGACAGCCCCAGTATGGCTCTGTTTTCTCGATTATGCTTCTTTGTGTATGTATGAGGCCAGAGAATAGACAGAAGTGCCTGGCGAGGATCACGGCGGACCAGACCAGACCATAGGAGAGATATGGAGCGACTAAGTGGAGCTGGACAGTCTCAAAAGCAGAGCCCCCGTCTGGTCGGCTGGACACTGTCACATCTGACAACCAGCTCTGCTCTGCTCTCTGCATTATGTTTATATCTATGGCCACTTCCAATTTGTTCAGGACTTAGGGGAAACGCTCGCTCCTTGTCCAACATCAACACTTTAGTAGCTCAAACTGCTGTGATTCTAACCCTGGTTGTGTGTTACATTACTTCATTTACACAAGAAGTTTTTCCCTCTAGCTATATTTCTATCTCTTATACAGTTGTAAATGTTAATCACGGTAGTTTTGTCAATATTTACCAATTACCAATTACTAATTACTACACATTTATGGTTGCTTGTGCTGGTGTTGCAATAAAGTCCAAGGTTCCATTGGTTCCTGAAAAATCAAGAGTAAAGTCAACTAAACAGACCAAGTTAGACCTTTATGGAGTTTGCACGTTCTCCTGAGTCTGGTGGGTACGTATATCTGCTGCCCGTGTTCAACCAGGAAGTGAAATTGTTAGTGTAACCTGCCATATATGAGTTTGCATGTTTTGTGTGTCTATATAGGTTACTTCTATCCAATTTCCACATCAACCCAAAACACGTGGCTTCTCAATTGCAAGTATAGCTATTGGCATTGTTTATACCTCTCCGTCCACTATTGTAAACCACCGGTGCTTTTCCCTTATTAATTTGGCTCCATTCAACAGCCCATTTGTACAGCTTTGAAGTGTTGGAAGCCATAGCCGCCACGCTTTGTGCTCATGTGTTAACCAGGTGTCCGCGAGACACACTGTCTACTCTGATCATTCTTTAGCCTTGTAGCACTTTCCCTTCCTTACAAGCCCCACACTCAGCTGTGAACTTCTCCTGCCCGTAGAGCGTAGTACTGCGAACTGCGTAGTAATAAATAGCGAAACAGACAGCCATGACCCTCGTTCGCTCATGCTTTTATATGTGAAGAATCCATCCGTAGACTGGCTCCCCTTGTTCCGACGTACACAAACGCTTGCAGCTGCCTTTGGAGATGCTTTCAGGAAGAGGTCTATTAGTTCCACTGGCGAGCCTTGTGATATGTTGCCCCTGGGGTTCAATGAGAGGTTATATGTCTGCATTTGTCTCTCGAGAAAGCCCCTTTTGGCCAAGGTCAACAGTGGTTTTATCAGAAAAAAATGGGGTTCTGCATGAAGTATTGTAATCGGATCATAATTGTAATTTGAGGTGGAGCAGTTATCTATTTGCAAAAGGTTAAATGAAGATAGAAGATAGAACATTCTCTGCAAAGAACTATCCTGAAATCTTTTTATTGAATAGTATTTATATAAAATCTTCTTGTACCTGTAGTTTGGGCCTCAGCACTCAGAATACAATCCTACACTACAAAATTCAATATCTAGATAACTTAAAATGACTTATGAATTAAGAACATTTTACTTTATTTGACTATATTCAACTTAAAACTATCCACCATTCAAGCAACACTGGATTTTGTTTCTTATTTTTTGTTGTTAGTTTTCTCATCCTAAGTGTAGCAATATGTCTGTATCATGATGAAACTTTCTTAATTTAAATAATTTTAACTTGGCTAGATTTTAGATTTTTAAGTTTTAAAAAAAAAAACTTGTCATTGTCAGGTTAAAAAGTACAATGAAATATAGTTCAGCAACTCCCAGATTAAAGCAGTAAAATGTTAGATAGATCTAGATATTGGGTAGATTACATGGTTGGTGTGATTGCATTGACATTGCATTAGATTCCCTAAACAGTCTGAACCAAAATCAAATTGCAATCTCCATACCTCACTACTTGATACGTTAAAAAATTGCAATAAGATGTGGTTTTCCAAAATTGTGCAACCTTAGTGTCATAGTACAAATGTGTCAGAAGATTGAATCGCCTCTTTGCTGTCTCAGTGTGGGAGCTTCCTCTTGTGTCTTGTGTTGTTGGTGGTCAGTGCTTTTGTGGAGGGGTATAATGACCCCATCGCAGACCTCCAGGCGTGTTTGCTAACCCGTGGAAAAGCTTTTATTTACGGAGGCGGAGAGGCTGAGTGCGTGGGTGTGTGGTTAAGAGCTGAATGATGACCTCTGGATGTTGTCGAGCTGTATTTCAATTAGGCTGGGGATGGAATGTGTAAGGACCCTTTGATTGGTTCACACAGTTTTGCAACGCAGTGTGCAAGATCAAACCCCTGAGCATGATTAATGGGACAACACACAATGCAAAAGACATGGCAATAAGCATTTTGTGGTATTGTTTTCAAGTTGCTTCCAAGATTTAAAGGGCTCATATTATGATCTATGTTATAATGCTGTTTCCTCATCAAAAACATACCTGGAGTTGTATTTTGCTTCATTCACACGTTTTAAGATAAGAAATCCTGCATACAGAGTAGGGATGGGCATTCGGTGAAGTTTTCTTCGTCGATCGTCGGGAGAATTAATGAGTAATAATCTGTTAATCGTTAACATATTTTGTATTAAAAAGACAACAACCATTCACTCAAGTGTGTCCGCTTTTACTATGTCTGTCGAGGCTGTGGGAACAGGCGCTTCTCCACGGGAAAGTAAATCTGCAAATCAACATGCGTAGAGGTGGATTAAAGCGAGGCGACACGCATCCTGCAGCCTCTGCTAGTGCGCTCGGAGTTAGCCGCTTTGGGATCTGTGCTAACCGCTGCTAGCCCGCTGTCTCTGTCCTACCTCCTCCACACAACCCAGCCGTATCTGCAGCAATATTTTATTAAGTCGTGAAAACCTTTGCCCTCCACAGCACTGATGGGGAGCATGTCTGTTTCGATCATCTTTCGTCTTCGCTATCAGTTCGGTGACCTTCTCTGCTCATTGAGCACTGCAGCTCCTCCTGGTCCGTGCTAGCACCGAGTCCAGGCTAGCATGTGATAGAGGTGATGAACCGCCGCCACCTTCTTTTACCAGACTTGGATGCGCGGTGTTCAAATGATAACTCATTTGTGTTGTCGATGAGGTATATTTGTATGCTGCATTGCAGTGCGCTTGGTAATTTTCTAAATTAAAGTGGTCCCACACAACACTTCGCCGCGACCTCTTCATGTTTTGGCGGTTGACCTATGGAAGCTTGCATATATCAACTGAGGCGCGCCAACTGAGGCGATTGTTTTTTTGTTTTTGTTTTTTGTCGATGAAAATGAACTTCCTCTGTGAAATTCTTAATGATCAATTATCGGTTAATCGATTAATTATGCCCATCCCTAATACAGAGTTCTTCTATCAAACAGAAACAGTTCTTTTAGCAAACAGAATGATGATTTCAGCTCTGGAATTTTCAATCTACTGAATTAAAAGTAAAAGGTAGCTGTTAACTTAAAAAACATGACATCACAAGGTAAAACTGTGAATTATTATGTTTTGGAGATACAGACTCGTAATAAAGGATTACTCAAACCTGTGAATGACACAAAATACAATTCCAGGTATGTTTTGGATGCATTAAGTACCTTTTTTAAAGTGTTGAAAGAAACGCATTGCATTGTAAATTGAAAATACTAACTGCAGTGAGGGGCAGGCATTGCGTCATGTGTTTAAGCCATGCATTTTACTTCACCAAATGTTAAACTCTGGAAACTTTCTGTGGGTGTTATAGCGAACACAATATGACCATGTTTCTTTCTGAACAACTGTTACTTTCCAATGTAAAACCCAAAGGGCGAGCTGCTAACATTTGTGTCTCTGCACAGTGTAGGCGGATAAGAAATGGGTGGTGCTGCGTCTGTCTAGCAAAGTGTCTGCTGTAGTCATTACATTCATTTTTCTCATTAGTTTTCTTTGTGATCCGCAAGCGCAGACAAGATCGAGTGAACCCGTTCGCGTAGCAGTGAAGGGAATTTGCAGAGATTTTCGCTTCAAATCAAAAATGGCAGCTTGCTGTTGGACATATGCGATGACAAGCACTTACTCAGTCTTCTCTGCTTCATTGTTTTAGCACACAGCTGGTCTCTTTGTTTTACTTATCTCCTCTCCTCAGCAGATGTTGTCCTACAGTCTCTCATACGACCGGCTTAAAGCTCTGTTTGTTGAATATGCAGCGGGTACCTAGTGCTTCGCCGCAATCCCCCGAAACCCGAGAATGGGAGATTAGCACAAGAATTTACACTATATTCCAATGAAAGTCCAAAACAAATCACTTTCCCAGCGTGCCCTGTGAGAAGCTGGCCCATATGTCTCCAGTATGGTCTGAGCGGGTGATGATAGCCACATCTGGTTGGACCCGAGCCAGAGCCATTCGTCTGTTAAGGCCCTTGACACCTGGTTTGAAGCAAGGCAGTCCGAGTGGCTTTTTCATTGTTTTCTCATGTCTACAGTTTGTATTATGTTTTATAGACTACGGCTGTACAAGGCCAGCCTGGTTCTGCATATTTATGTGTCCTGGAGTGCTTTGGCAGACTGGATGTGGTAATGCATAAGAGAAAAGCATTCCTAACCCATATTTCTCAAAGCATAAGATACAACTTTTATTGTTATCAAGGGGGCTGTAAATCACACGTGGGTTTAAAATACACATCTCTGAATTTTGATTTAAGATTTGTTATAATGGAGAAGTGAGTTTTGTAGCCACATTTCTTTTGAAAATGGATATATCTTTCTCAACTGGGCTGTTTATAACTGCAACTAGCCATTATTTTAGTAGTGTTTTGTGTTTTTTTTGTTGTATCTTTTATTGTACATTATATTTTGATTGTCCAGTCTTTCAATTATTACTATTGTACGTTGAGAGTTTTAATCTGAAAATCTAGAAATCTACTGACTTCTAGATAGAGTATTACAATTACAAAGTGTATTTTTGACATATGTGTACGTGATGGAATGTATTTTTGAAAGTGTTTGAGTCTCCATTCTCCAGATTAGTTGTGATTTTTCTGATTCTTCGCTGCATCCTTGGTTAGAACACAACAGTAGAAAATATTAGGTTTCAAAGATTTTCTTGACAGTGAAACTTGATTCATTTTACAATGTGATGCATACTGGTTTCACTCATCTCCAACTATATCTAACGGCAAGCTGTTTATATAGTCACAACTGCCGCAGGCTTGACCAGCAGAAACATGGCTCTCAATCTGTGCTTTCTGCCCTTCTGGTCATCGTCAGTCATCACCACACTAACGCATATTATAACAAGGTGGACAAGGTAACAACACTCACAAATGGCACAATTTGTCATATCGTATCGTCAAAGGTCTCGCAATAATATCACTGGCCATCATAATAAACCAAATTACAAGTTTTCCTGCTTTAATTCATTGTGACGATGCAGCAACAGCTACAAATCAGAGAGAACTACATATACCATTATCTTTTGCTCTGTTTCAGTCAAATCTACATGGAATAACTGTTAAACCTTGCTATCTCCATGGAGACCAAATCAGACCAAGTTACAGGTCATACCTGTGGAGAGACAACCCCACCTCACAGTCAGAATACCTGTTTTTCTAGATAAGATGGAGGTATAAAACCACCTGTAATTGAATAATTATGAGGTAGAGCTGTTGAATGTCATACTGTGGAACATTCCAGACAGAGCCGTGGCATAATCATAGAAACAAGCAGGTGATGATCCCCCAACCAAAAAGCTACATAGTGCACCTCAAGATCCATATCATGAAAATATCGTATTGAGATTTTGATATAGCATTACATCCCTGCTCACTACTCATAATTTTTTTTTTTTTTTACATATCTTTGTAAAAAAAAATCTTGTGATTGATAGGCAAGCAAACCAATTAGTCACGCGGAGGTGCGAAAGTCTGTAACAGGATAGGCAGATAATCTCCTGGCCAGAGCTGCTGTGAGAGAGTCTGCAAATGTGCTCTTCTTATGGCGTTTTCATGGCTGGAGGGAGGTGGTGATTGACAGGTCCAAATAGTCCCTGTTACGCAGTGGGTGGATGAAGAACTCGGTTTTGTTACTTAAGTCAAAGTACAGATACAAGGGGGAAAAAAAGATTAATCAAGTATAAGTAAATGGATCGCATGAAAAAATCGACTTAAGTAAAACTGAACTGAATTGAAGTACCTGTTTAAAAATGTACTTTAAAGGTTCAAATGTCCTTTTGGAGGGTCCATCAGATGCTTTTCTTCTTGGAGATATTATTGCCTTGTATGGGATTAAACCTTTCTATCTTCATGGAGACCAAACCAGACCAAGATATAGGTCAGATCTGTGGAGAGGCGACCCCGCTCACTTCAGAATGCCTGTTTTTCTAGGTATGTTTGAGCTATAAAATGACCTGAAATTGAATAAATGTAAAGTAGAGCTGTTTAATGTCATACTGTGGAACGTTCCAGGCAGAGCAATGACATATCCATAGAAACAAGCAGGTGTCAGACCCCCAACCAAGCCAACCATCTAGTTTGATCTCCATGAAAATACAAAGGTTTAATGCCATACTGTGAAACATTCCAGACAAAGCAATAACATCTCCATGGAGAAAAGCTTCTGATGCACCTATTTAAGTAAAGCACAGATACCTAAAAATTGCACTTATGTATTGACTTTCAGTTTTGTACTTTGTTACCTTCCACCACTGCAGTTACGTCACAGTTGTTCGTTGTCTTTTGTCCCTCACAGGTGCACGTACTTGCTCTTATGTGTTCCTTCTGAGATAAAACTGTCGCCGCTCTGCCCAAATCACCGGCACCTGGTAAATCGGGCCAATCCGGACTCCGTGACACACATCCACTTTGCTTTGTTCTCAGCTGTTGGTGACGCAAGCGAAAAAAATCTGCTTCACGTTCATGCCACTTGAAATAACAAACATTTTTGACCTATTCACGGGGGAAGCCTGAAAGAAAACCCACGTGCAATTATGCGACGCTTTGTGTTTATTTTGTTCTGGTACAGAGCCAAAATTGGAAAGACCCAAGGGTGCTGGAACGAGCTAACCTCAATATTGACAGAGCGCGGTCAGAATGCTGATGTGCTAATTGCTACATTCTGGGCGCTATGAAACAGTTCTGCTAATAATGCAAAAGGAATTACATACTTTTAAGTGTCTGCGTAGTGCTTTGGTCCGTTATGTCAATGTCAAATACCTAAACCTATGTAAACCCACGGATTTTTGGCCACGTTCAATATCAGCTCTCTCCATTTTACAGCTCATTCATGATTTTTATTGGAAGCCTGTTTGTCCAACTTTCTTTTTCCCTTTCTCTGCTTTTTCTTGCTAAGTGCATTTCCATCACCTTGTCGCTTCTGTTCGTACAGTGGTTTTGTAATCATCTCTACGCGCGACAAGCTATCTGAGGGCCTGTCTTGCCGTCTTTCTTCGTCTAAAGTTCATATCGGCGATCTTCATAGTGCCCTCAATTGTACCCTTTACCACTTACCTCTTGACCACCCCCCAACTTTTCACTTGACTACACATAGACGTCCTTTCTCCGGCCTTTTACCGTCCAACCACGCCACCTCCCAATTTCGTTCCATAGCCGAGCGAGCGAGGAACCCACTGTTGATATTGGGTTGTGTCCAAATATGTAGTCTACGGGGCTGGAAGGTAGTAATGGGAGCCAAGAAAAACAGCTTGGCTCAGTGTCTGACAACCAGACTAGCCTTTCTGATGAAACCTAATGAAAACAGTATTTTCTTCCCTTGTTAGTCCCTCCCTCTGGCTCTTTGGCTGCTTGTTTGTGTCCCCTTCATTTCGGGCCCGATCTGGCGCCACTCATTTCCACTGGCAAATTCCTGTCGGGGCTTGTCAAGAACTCCTGGTCGATCCATAAATTCAGCATTGTAAAAATATTAGGAGGATATTTTAGCTGAGTATTAGACGAGCGGTGTGAAGGGAAAATGGTAAAATAAAAATGGGCAAGTGTACTAGTGTTGATGTTTTTTTTTTTTTCTTCAAATTTTGATACTACAGAATAGACTGGATAATCGATACAAATTCTGATACCACAATGAGAATACAAAAAACACTCTTTATTTAGACATTAGAATGTAATTTTCAACATTAAATAATCATTTCTTTTATATTAGTCTTAGACAAACTTTATTGATCCACAAGGGAAATTCTTTTGGGTGCAGTAGCTCACTCATCAAATATAATTTAAAAAAATAGATGGAAATAGCAACCAAAGAGCAATAAGCCAGTGTCAATTACCATCTGGTTTTATAAGAAGTAGGTTCTATAGTAGTCCATGGGTGTATACTAGTCTGTGTTCTTATACTTGTTCTGATACAGCTCAAAATCGTTCTAAAGCTATTCAGGAAAGGTTTATTTCTGTCCTGTGAATGTGACTTCTGTAATATCAATTCTTGCTCAAATGAGTATCTAGTTTCAACAGTTGAGGCCCCCACTTTCAGTATTTTTGTGAAATGCATATGTAGCATTAAGTAAGATATTGCTTAGTCAGTTTATACCGTTCTTTTTACACCACACTGCAAATTCTCTGATCTGGCCAAGATTTTAAAACTTATATCAGGTTATTCATCTTGTTTTCAGGTTTATTATCTACTTACTAGCTCTGAGACTGCTTAATTCTAGTCTAGAGGTAGTTTATTTTAAGATAACTTGTCCAGTAAAATTATCTTGCTGCACGGACCGATAATTTCACTACGATAGATTTAAGTATCCAATGTCTTTAAGTACAAATGATTAAGTGAACAGCCCTCACCAAAGCCAATAGCGGGGTAAGTGTCTGTCCCAAGGGAGCAATACAAATTAAGTTAGTGTAAAAAGCCAATGGGGCATGCTTCTTTATGCTTACTCTAATTTGTTACCCAAATACCGTAACAGGTTTGAGTTGTTATCGATACCATTAAAAGTAGTTAGATTATCTGATGAGAGATCCGTTTTTATAAGTGAACGTTGTTGCGTTTTGCATTTTGTGTCATGTGTGTGTGTGCGTGCGTATGTGTGTGTGGGGTCAGCAAAGGGGAACAGATGTGCGCTGTATTGTGGACGAACTGGGACCAGGTGCAGCCTTTGTCTCCGCGGCATTTAAGTCCACTCGCTCGCATTCAGTCGCCTCGTGCCTGCCCCCCTCCTCCTCAGCTCGTCTTGGAGGAAAGGGGGGTGGCGGCGGCGGGCGGGGAGGGAGGGAGGGGGAGTATATAGCATTAGCTTATATCCCCTCACCACCTCGCCTCCTCCTGCCTTCAGTCCCCCCCCCCACAGGTGACTGTTGGAGGTCCCAGCTGGCCAGCTCTTGGCCGATTAGATCCATATGGTACAGGAGGAGAGGAGGAGGAGGAGGTGGAGCAGCCGTGGCCATCGGTTGTTGGGCAAGTGGAGTAAACTAATTTGCCCAGAGATTATAGATCCTTGTTTTAGTCACAGCTCTTTAAGCAGTTTTGTTATCATGTATTAACAGTTTGGTTCCTTAATATTTGGGTTTCCTTTATGTTAGAATGCATTTTGTTGTGAGTAATTTCTTGACTTGTTTTCTTGAAATGCTTACGTCAAATGGAAAGTATTGCAACTTATAGATTTGTTTCAAACTGAGGAGTGACTCCTATTTGACCATTAGCAATTTTATTCTACTTTTTTTCTTCTTTTTTTCTTAAAATTTGTAGCGATAGATGAATAAGTAATAAGCGCTTCAAACAGTAAAACACTTGAGAAACAAACGAGGGCTGTTTTTATACAATCTGGCAGCCTTTTATTGATTATTTTAATAAAAGATAAATATTGAGACGGTCCTTCTACATTTTTTATTCATATTTGTACATGTGTTTTGTTCCGTTTTTGTTTTTATTTGTTTATTTTTAATTCATTGTATTTATTTTTTTGTGTGTGTTTTTGTCTCTGCTTGATTCAAACATGCAAAACAGTTAAGTATGTTATTGGAGATGACTTTTTTTTTTACTTTTTATATGCCAAAACTTTAATTAAAAATAAATAAATCTTAAAACACTGTTAAGTTATAAGCTGATGGTGTAAATTATCCCAACCAAACAAACTTTAATTAAACTTTAAATATATCAAGATATTGTGAAAATCAATCTCTTTTCTTTTTATGAATGATGATGTAGATTGTGTGCTTGGACACATACTTCTAACATTGCACATACCACCATTAATCTTTTGCCCCTTGATAAATTAGCATGGGCTGCTTTCTGTCTCCTCTCACTTCATCTGCCTTGACAGTGCAGAGATAACAACGCAAAGCCTCTTCACTGACAGCTACCAACCTCCACACAGCCCCTGAGTGAAAACATGAACTTAATAAACCTTGTTGCTTGTAGTCTTTATTTAAAGGGCCTATATTGCTCAGAATTGGCTCCTGTGAGCTTTAAGTCATGTTCTAATGCTGTTACCTCCTTCAAAACCTGGAGTTGTGTTTTGTTTCATTCACATGAGTTTGAGTAATCCTTTACTAACGGTCTCTCTATATCTCCAAAGCTCAAAATGCTCTGTTCCACCTTGGGATGTCATGTAGTGATAGCTTTCAAGTTAACAGCTACTTTTTAACTTTTGTTCAGTAGCGATTGGCAATTCCGGGGCTGAATTTATCCTAATGATTCTAGTGAACGTGAATGGGGTTTAAAAACACAATGGAGCACCACATGACATCACAAGGTGGAACAGAGTGTTTTCTGTTTGAGAGAAGAACTCGGCTTTATCTATTAAACGTGTGCAAATGAAACAAAACACAATTCCAGGTATGTTTTTGATGAGGAAACATTATAACATGGATCAGAAAATAGGGTAATATGGGCCCTTTTAAAGATGCATTGTGTAACTTTTTTGGTGGATGGTCCATCACCTGCTTGTTTCTATGGATATGTCATTGTTCCACAGTATCACTTTAAACAGGACTACCTTATGTTTATTAAATTTACAGGTGGTTTTATAGCTCAAAAATACATTGAAAAATGCATTCTGACTGTGATCGGGGCTAGGTCTGACCTGTAACTTGGCCTGGTTTGGTCTTCATGATGATGGAAAGGTTTAATACCACACTGTGAAACATTCAAAGCAATAACATCACTATGGAGACAAGCATTTGATGGACCCTCCACCAGAAAAGTTACACAATGCACCTTTTAAACATGTCTAATTGTGCACTAGCCAACACCCACACGTGACTCTTGTGTCTAGTGCGTGGTTTCATTTGAAGTAGTTGGAAATCCCCAGTTCTTCCGTTTCCTAAGCCCGCTCACCTGCTCAGGCCAAGGCAATTAAAGCCGATTGAATGTTTAAATGCAAATGAGTGTCACCTGAAGCTGAACAAACAAGGAGCACCTGGATAGCAACAACAACGGCAGCAGCGGCGGTGGCGGTGGTCTGCCCACAGCACCTCCATCCACTGACACCTGTTAAAGGATATCACCAGGGCCAAGAACAAGCAGGCTTATATGCAGAAAATGGAAGGATGTGCTGAGGAAGAAGTGCAAGATTTTTTTTTTTTTAAAGGGAATAACTGTTGCTTGGCTTGTATTTTAATCAATACTAAAATGGATGTTGAATAGATACTGATTTATAGAAGGTATCAATGCCAAAAAAATATTACATTAATGGAAGCAAATTGATCTGAAGCCTTCCTGAATAGCTTTTGAATGGTGTGGATCTAGTGCAGTGTTCCCAACCAGGGGTACAAGTACCCCTAGGGGTACTCGAACACACTGCAGGGGGTACTCGGCAGTGTCGCTGCCAGGCGCAGGGGGAGATTTTTTTTCAACTTTTTAATTCTAATTTGAGTAAATTTGAGTTGAAGAAAAGAGAGAAAATGCCTGAGAATTAAATTTTCAAATTAAGGAGATGTTATAAAATGATTTTCCTTTAATAATCCGTTGTGTCACGTTCTACTTTTGGAGAATTATCAACACGTATGAGTGAGGGGGTACTCGAGGTATGACAAAAAGGCTCAGGGGGTACACAAGACAAAAAATGTTGGGAAACACTGTTCTAGTGTATTAAAGAAACTACTAGATTGATCAGTTGTTTGATATATTGGCCCAGTATTAACTGCTGAAAACACGACTTTTATTATTTATCATCCATCAGTTGCTCTGGATTCTTGACAATCTGCATCGGCCATGGAAGGGAGGGATGCTTTATTGATCCCAAGGGAAATTGTAATAAAAACCCCATGTTGATCTCTAGAAACGACTCCCATTTTGTGTTGAAAATGATGTTTTATTGTCTAAAAATGTGTTTTCAGTACCATTTAAAAATCGATACTGAGTCCTTTTAGTTAAATTTGAGTATTGTGACAGCACTACTTTGGATACAAATACAAGCTTTAAATTAAAAGTCTTTGCAGATAAATCAGAATCATCCCCAGCTCTTCCTGGTCTGACCATCTCATTTTTGTTTGTTTGGAAATTTGCAAACTGCTATCCTCCAAACATTACAATCAAGTTAATCCCTTTCTAGCGTAATTAACTTTACATGTGGAAATCTGGACTTTGAAGCAAGACCCCTTTTTTCTTTCAATACAAAGATCGTCAATGTTCCAATAATCATTGCACTATCTAGCTAGCATCTTCTCATACTTTCCATTACACATGTTTCTAGGTAAGCCCCAGATTTACAGCTCTTCGCGTACATCCTCTTTCTTCCATTAGCTTGCCGGGGGGACGACAGGTGGCTTCTTGACCGGACAAACAGCTCCCATCATTCTCCTAGCCAACGCTCACCTGAGTTCACGCAAGCTGGGCCGCTTGAGTGTGCCAACAGCTGTCTCCCCCGTCGCCGCGGTGACACTGGACCCAGGTGCTCGTAAGCCAGATGAAGTCATCCAGCAGTGTTCGCAGTCTAATTGACAAGCAATTCTCTGTAGGCTTTCAGCGCTCCAAACCCGCACCTGATGTCCCCAGCCCCTGCATTACTTCTGGAGTGGTTAACAACAGACCTTCTCCACATCTTAAAGGTCCTATATATTACACAAAATTAACTGCCGTGAGCTTTAAGCCATGTTAGAACGACGTTACCTTCTTAAAAACATACTTGGAATTGTATTTTGTTTCATTCAGACATGTTTCAGTCACTCTACGTTATCAGTCTGTCTACATTTCCCAAGTTTAAAATGCTCTGTTCCACCTTGTGATGTCATGAAGTGATTTTTCAAGTTTTCAACAGCTTCTTTCTACTTTTAGTTCAGTAGAGATGGGCAATTCCAGGGCTGAAATCCAATCCAAATGATTCTAGAGTGTTTTCTGTTTTGAGAGAATAACTCGGCCTAAATATGCAGGGCTTGTGTGTTGAACATGAATGAAAAAAAATCAAAACAAAACACAAATCCAGGTGTGTTTTTGATGAGGAAACAACATTATAACATCGATCAGAAAATAGTGTAATATGGGCCCTTTAATATTGCACAGCTGTAACCCCCTCCATCCCCACCCCACGCAAAATGGGACTCCATTAGCTTGATGCATATGCTTGGGTTTAATTTGTGTGTTTAAAGGCTTGCCACGGATGGTGCCAGTCGGGCGAGCACAATAGCATTTTTTTTTTTTTTTTTTTAACAATGGTGACGCTCCATTTGGATCGCAACAGGCTGCTCGCTGCCAGTGGAGATCTGTTGATGATGTGTTACCAAATAAAACAAGGACTACTCTCAAATCCGCGGCGCATTATAAAGTTGTTTATATGCTAACGGTGTTGACACCCAAGGCCATATGCCCTGTTGATTGGGTTATTGAGATGTCACTTTAATTTCCTGGCCATACGGTTGCAGCGAGTGGGCTTTGTGCTTTCAGGCTGGATCCTGTGGAGAACTGGCGTGTTGCGCAAAATGTCTGGTGAGGTCTTCTTCTGGCCCCGTGTGTTTATTAACAGGTGGAGTGAATCGTGAAGTAAGATGAGGGTGAAGAATACTAAAAATGTGATAATGAAGAGTTAAGATCGTCTAGCATGGTGTAGAATGTTTCGACTGGATTGGATTGGATTATTTGGTGGAAATTCAACCAACCCATCATGCCACCATCACACCTATAAACGTACTAGTTGTTGGTAGTCATAGCAGTTATCTCTTCTTCTTTTTTTTAAATTTATACATAGAGGTTGAGAAAAATAAAGTTTGAAATAATATGAGCACTGGTTATGTTAATTCTGTAGTGCAAATTTATCCAGCTCTCACTCCATGATTTTCCAAATGTAGGTGTGATGGGTGATATGCTAAAAATATTGAGGTAAATCACCTTTTTTTTTTTTAAATCATGATCAATGCAGTAATAATGCCTATAAGAGCTAGCAGAAGTAGGTAATTTGTACTTTTTGCAATGTATGTCCAATAATTGTCAAAATATTATTGGATTTTTGATACATCTCTGCGAGAGTTATACAAGAGACAAAACGAGTCCCTTCCTTAAACCAAAATCCATACCCGCAATTAACATGGGGCTGAACTTTCCATATTCAGATACCGAAGGCCTCCCCCACGTTTTTCATCCCCCCCTCGGAGCTTAAACCTTCAAAACATCACTCATTATTAACTGGGACCCTGTGACTCAAGGCCAGGCAGAGTTCATCGCTATGAAATAGACATAAAGACCGCCATTGATGCCAAAGCTCAAAAACCATGAAACCATATTTAAAAAGCTGCTCCAGTCTGACCCTTCACCCCCGCGCTGCCATACTTGTCTATTAATCGTCCATTCTTGACGTGGTTTGAAAAGTCTGATCCACTCTAAATGGAGACGGGACCCGGCCCACGAGGCTCTGGTGGGGACAAAGACCACTTCTGAAACCCCTGATCTGGTGGTCCCATTCAACAACAGAAGCATATTGAGAAGTTTTAACATTTAAAAGCAGTGGCCATCTTGTTAGCAAACCATGAAATGGCACCCTCCCCTTTCCCCATTATGTCTGCGGACACCCCCTTTCCCATTTGTTAGGGAGCTCAATGAAGGGGCATTCTTCTCCCACACAAAAGCAGTCTTCAGGATTTCTTCTGTTATTGATCTGAATAGTTTGGGAGTGAGGGGCTAAACTTTCGACATCTGGCTCTCTGATGGGAGCGGGGTGCAGGGTGCTGGTGGGTGCTATGTGTCTGCTGATGTGAAGTGGGGAGTTTTCGGGGGGACTTTTGTTTCTCTTTGTAAGCGCCGGCTTCGTATTTACTGGGTTGCAACAATGGTGGCGCAACAAGTAATTTTTCTTCAGTCTTTAACAGTGTGTCAATAAAAGACTGTGTTTTGAACGTGCGGTCTGCTGCCAAGTTAAATGTAACCAACTGGGACTACTGAAACAGTGCGAGCTAATGCGTAAAAACTGCTGTTTATATTACATATTTAACTATATTGATATATTCATTGCCTCTATAGCTGTTTGACCTCAATTTGACCTCCACCATTTTCCCACACTTAAATGATGACAGCAGTACTTACTTTTTTTTAATGCAAGTAGATGCCTAATTTCACAGAAAATGTATGTATTGTAGGTAAACGTCATAGATTACTACTACTACCTCTACTATTACTACTACTGTAACAGCTGCTACTACTACTGCTACTGCTATTACTACTACTTTTATTTAACCAGGAATCTCTTTTACAAGAGCGATCTCACCAAGGTAGCAGCCAGTGCAATGAACACAATACATAATGTGTATGGGTGATTCTCCAACTATCAGAAAACTTTTATTGCCATTGTCAAGTGAACACGAGTCACAAAACTAGGAACTTGTCTCAGTGTAATTTGTGTCCCAGGCAGAAATAAGAAAAATAAAAACACGTTTGTCATTTTTTTATTCATGCTGCACTTAAGTACTAGACACAAAGGCGAACTTACAAAAAATGTGTGATGGATAAATTACTATTTTTATTATATAAAATGGTTTTATATTGAGTGTTTTTGCTATACGTCCTTTGTCCCTTGGCCAGGTTTTGGACTCTGTCCCTCATAAGACTGAAATTAGATTTGATTCAACAGTAACTTCATTGACAAATAGCACAAAAATTCCTTATTTTAATGAAAAATATCACGTGCTTGAAAGATATATTAGTATTTTATTTATTTTTCATAAAAATAACACCTGTACCTAGGGATCACTGTCATTTCCACCACAAAATGTAACTTTTAACTCTTTTTTTAAACCTTTGTTTACTTGAACCACATCAGTTGTGATGTGACAGGAGCTCATGTTAGCATAGCAGCGTTAGCTCCATGGAAGGAAGGGAAACGAGAACAAAATCAAGGTCAAGTTTTGCCAAACCAAGAGTAGGTTTATTGGTCGTCATTTCCAAACACCCCATATTTCCTTTGAATGTACAAATAATGAGAAAAATACCATTTTATATTGTGTATTTTGAGTATATTTTATGCTAACCCTAAAACAGAGATTAGCATGCTAATGTCATGAGATGTTAAAAGAAATGCTAAACATTGTCATTTCCACAACTGTCATTTCCATCACTTTATTTATTGTTATTGTTTATTATTATTTATTTAATATTTATGTCATTTCATTGCAACCACTATCAGTTAATGTTTCTACACATTGTAATGAAGTAGAACAAATCAAAATATTTCTAAAAATATGTGTTGGGTTTTCTGAAAAATATCATAACCAAATTTGACTGTAGTTGGAGAAGCACACATATACGTATACATAAACTCCTGCTACTATTACTGCTTCTGCTACTGCTATTACTACGATGACGGCTACTGTTGGCTTTATATTCTATCTCACTTTGCCATCAAGTGGAAAATTTATGTTTTTATTGAAAAAGTGAACTCATATTTGACTTCAACACAAAAGCGTACTGTGTTCACCTCTGGCTCTCCGCGCTGTACAATGTTGCTCTTGGTAGTTATTGTACGTTTCACTACTTTGAAATAAACCAGCTCGTCCTGTTTTGAATTTGCGTCCATCCGTCGCGTTGGCTCTGGTTTTTCCGCCCTCCGTCTGACCTTCTGCCTCTCTCCTTCCCTCCCTGTCTCCATCCCTCTTTCCCCGCAGACCTCCGAAAGACGAAGAGCCCTGCCATGCCCGGTTCGCCTGTGGATGCTAAGACTCATTCCAGATCAGCCCCCAGCCTCAGTGCCAGCTCCAGCATGCCCCCCCTGCCCTCCGTCAACCCCAGTGGCCCCCGCCCGGCCTCCTTCTCCACCACAGCGTGTAAGTGCCAGTCTTTCTTTTACTACTGTTTCACTTAGTCAGTCATTTTGGGCTGTTAACCAGAGCGGTAATGGGCAACAGTAGAAGTATTGCCAGAAGTGTGGTGTTGACATATCTATCCAAGTTCCATGGGCTCGATTTAATAGAACTGGTTTGTTTGGTCTGTTCTCATGGTTTTCAAAAGCTATTCATCAAAATTATATAGCAAGAATCTGTCATGTACTCTGTTTTGATTTAAAATTACATTGGACTACACAGAAGGAAATGAGTAATAAATATTATGTCAGCACTTAACATTAATTTGTGTTGATTTATAGCACTTTTTTAAAAAAGTTAATCTACTTAAAAACGTTATAGTGCTCCTTTAAAGTCAAGTGCCACCTGCTTGTTTCCATGGAGATGTTATTTCTTTGCCTCAAATGTTCCATAGTACTCCTTTAAACTTGCACATTTGCATACACTGCAAAAAGCTTAGCCAAAATTTAAGATATAAACACTTAAATCTATCAGAAAATGACTTACAAGTAGTGAAATTAGCTGTCCATGCAGCAAGATAATTTTACTTGACAAGTCACATTAAAATAAACTCCCCATAGACTAGAATTAAGCAGTCTCAGAAGTAAAAAGTAGATAATAAATCTGAAAACATCTGAAAACTGATATAAAGTTTAAAATCTTGGCCAGATTGGAGAAATTTGCAGCGTGGAGTCAAGGACTGTTAGCCAGGTCAAATCTGAGGAGAGGCAACCCCGCTCACACTAAAAATGTTTTTCAAGGTACTGCAAGTGATTAAATGATTAAATACAAAATAGATAAGTATAATGACATACAGTATGGTGGAAGATTACAGGTAAAGCAATCATATCTCTACACGTGGTACACCCCATGAGATAAGTTACATAGTGCAAAAATAGGACAAAAACAAAACAAAACCCTCCACACCCAACACCTCTCTCCACATTCAACACACACACACTAAACTACACCAAAAAACACTATGTACACAAACAAACGTCCAAAAAAAGGTGTCCATATCTGTTTCAACTCCACAACATGCCTGTTCTTGAGTGTAGTTTTTACATCAAAGAACTATTAAAAAAGCAAATTTCTGAACCTACTCCTTATTCCTCCAGTGACCAATGGAAACCACCACTCCCCGCCAACCCTGAACGCGGTGCCGTCTCCACCTCAGCGCTATAGCAACGGTCCGTCCTCTTCCTCTTCCTCGTCACTGGCCAACCAGCAGCTGCCCGCCACCTGCGGGGCGCGCCAGCTGAGCAAACTCAAGCGCTTCCTGACCACGCTGCAGCAGTTTGGCAACGACATCTCGCCCGAGATCGGAGACAGTGTCCGGAGCCTCGTCCTGGCCCTCGTGGTAAACCTAAGATCATTATATATGCTTTTATGGTTATTTATTTAGGCTGATAATATTGAAACTAAATTATGCCACTATAACCAATAACCCACAATAGCAGGATTATCGCAAAAAAAATCTAAATGAGCAGCATTGTGAAAATAAAAAAAAAGCATCTACAATCAGTGGTAGGCCATAATAAATTAGAAGTAATAACTCACTGTATTTAAGTAAAAAAAAATGTTTTTTATTCAATGGATACTTTTACTTTACATTTGAGAGCAGAAATCTGTACTTTCTACTCTTCTCCATTTTTGAATTGGACTGAAAAATAAAAGTATTTTTTTGTGATTGATTGAAACCTGTTGAAAACATACCGTAGTTAAAAAAAAAAAATGGCGAGAGAAAAAAGTTGATTCAGTTTAGCTTTATTAGATCACAAAACCAGCAAAATACTTTTACTTTTTACCCCTTCAGTACATTTTTGAACAGGTACTTTGATGCTTTTACTTTTTTTAAAGATTCTTTCATGTATTTCTTTGCTTCAGTATCTGTACTTTTACTCGACTAACAAAATTGTGTACTTCCTCCGCTGCCTGCAGTAAATTAAACACTTTAGTAGTTAGTTTTCATCCGCATAGTGAGTCATAGATGTTCTCAACCCTCTACAGCTCAAATATTAGTCATAGTACTGAAACATACCATAGTAGTACAAAGAAAAACTGCCCATGATCAATCCTGACTCTCAAAAATTATTCTTCCAGCTATCATATATTGAATGATAAGTCAATATGGTAATTATCACGACCGGCCTATATTTATTTATTTATTTATTTATTTCTCTCGTCTAGAATTCAACAGTGACCATTGAAGAGTTCCATTCAAGACTCCAGGAGGCCACAAACTTCCCCTTAAGACCATTCGTTATCCCTTTTCTCAAGGTAAGGCTCCATGTCGGGGCGGTATACCAAAACCGTATCATGATATTGGAACGATCTAGTATTTGATTTAATTTGATCTTCCTGAAGAACTTTCCTAAACATAAGCAATTTACAATTTATTACCATTTAACACAAACAAAAGGGTCAAATTTCTAACTCTGCAATATGAACTCTGCTCCAAATTACATTTTACTGACAGAAGATTGGCCGTAGATTCAAAACAATATTATTATATCAACTGGATATTTATGACCTAATCATATTGTTTTGAATTGTCATACCCCAATGAGTAAAAAAATAACTCAAACAATATTTATAAAGCACTTTTCATACAAAATTGTAGCACAAAGCGCCTAGTAGATGTTAAGATTTAAAAGACCAACACTTATTTTTGACTATTAGAAATGACTCAGTCTTGGTTAAAGGCACTCTATGTAACTTTTTCGTTTCGTTTTTCTATAGATATGTTCCACAGTATGACATTAAACAGCTCTACCTTACATTTATTAAATTACAGGTGGTTTTATAGCTTAAAAATGCCTAGAAAAACAGGCATTCTGACTGTGAGCGGGGTCGCCTCTCCACAGATGTGACCGGTAACTTCATGTGGTTTGGTCTCCATGAACATAGAAAGGTTTAATACCATTCTGTGAAATATTCCAGACAAAAAAGCAATAACATCTCCACAGAGTGAAGCATGTGATGGACCCTCCACCAGAAAAGTTACACGATGTACGTTTAAATCTTGATTAATTGCAAATCCCTAGTTTCCCATTTTCATCAGGCTGAACCCATAGTCTCACCATATAAATCTTCAAACCATATACTTATTGTTTATCCAGCAGTCTTTCTAAATACAGCTCCAATGAGGTCAGCTTAAAGATGTCAGCACTGTGGCATCCATTGGGTGCTGTGTAGAATCATAAACCATAAAGCCTTATTAACCACATAATAACTATTGGTTTGGATGGGCTATCATTGCCTCTTCTTTTTCCCCATAGTCATAAATTTAGATATGTAAGTATTTTTTTTGAGACGAACGCTTGAAAAACAATTCTCCATCTTGGAAAGTTGATGATTTGAAAGGTTAGTAAAAAAAAAAAAAAGTTTTAAAATGGGTTATCTTTGGGCTGAACTGTGACGAAGTTTTTTGTTGTTTTTTTTCCTCATTATAAACTTCCAGTTTCCGTTTCAATTTTATTTCGTATTATTAAAAGCCCATGGGGGTCGGTGCATTGAGTGCGTGCACATGGTAGGATCGGATTGGATTTCTCCAAATCCGATCCCGTTATTCTGGGGGTGGTCTGTCGTCCAATCCAAGTGCACATGAAGCTCGCGCAATCGGATAATGGTCAGCGACCTGTCCGGCTCCGCTACGCTATGTGGCTCTGTAGTCCAACTACTTCCGGGTGATGGCTACTCGATAAAAACACAACAAACTATGTGGCGGTATACAAAGATGGCGCTCGAGGAGTTTGACGGAGCAGTTTTGGTGTACATGTTGTGCATTCTTTCTTCGCAGCCATGATTTCGTCTGATTTTTCCGGGAACAATCGCTACTTATGACGGCGTCGGCACCTCCTGCCACTTCCGGGTGAAATCCCTGGCGAAAATTCCCACGCATGCGCAGTACGCCAATCCGATCCGATATCGTGCATAAGGCGGCACCAAGCGGATTACTATCGGCCTAAGCCAGGGGTTCCAATCGGATTCACGAAACCAATCCCTATATGATCCTTAGCCTGTGCGCATTAATCCGATACGATCCCAATCCATTTGCAATCGGATTACACTCGTCCATGTGCACGCAGTGATTGAGATCTGGGCGGCAGATCTGTTTGGATCGCTGCTCCCGCGACTCGAAGACCTGGAAAAGCGGAAGAAGATGAGTGAATGAATTATTAAACGCAAAAATAAATATGACTTTCAATATTCATTTCCTGAGCATTAACAGTACAGACTCAATCATTGCTATTTAACGCAAAACAATGTCAAATTTCCTCCCGCAAAATGGCTGTAAACCACTCCATTAAAAAATATTTTAGACCTAGATTATCTTAGCGCAACTTTAACCATCGACCATTAAATACCTATTAGTTTCAAAAGCCTGTTAACCCCCTTTATTACCTCGTGAGTAGCTTTTTAGCAGCTTTCTTTATTTAAGTGGAGTGTAAATCTTTGGCTAAGCTCAACGGCCATAAATTAAAGTTTTGTTTTCTTTTTTTTTCCACGTTTAACTCTTTCTCACCTTTGGCGCGCCTCCATGTGTCTGTCTAGTGCGAGACAAACAACCCCTGTTTCCCTTCTTCGGGCTAATTTATTACCAAGGGGAGGGCCGCGCCAAACTTAATGCCAACTCTGTAAGAATAGCCCGTCTTAAGGCAAAGAAAGGGGGCGGAGTCGAGCAGGGTATAGACAGATGGGATGGAGACAGGGGGCGAGGAAGTGGAAAACAGGAGAGGGAGAGAGGAGGGGGAAGAAGGAGCTTGGAAGTGTGAAACATGCCTATAAACTGTCCCTTCCATGTTTTTAAGGGCCACGGTGTACGCCATATGGAGCCTCTGTCCTGTTAACAGAGCGTTCAGCTGCCAACGCAACGCCATTTAACGTCCACCCCGCCGAACGCCAACCGTGCACGCGCCCCGTTTTAGTTTTGATGACAAATAAGCTTCAGGAGATAGTCTTTTAATCAGCGGGTTTTAGTTATATAGTTTTGTCAGTGTTACTTTTTTGCTGGCGAAACATAAAATTACAAAAAAGCTATTAGGTATGAGTTCAAATTTATTTTTATCGACATATTTTTAAAAAAGAGTCCAGCAATTTGGTTTAAGGCTTCACTGCACTGCGAAAACGCTTGTCCAAAATTTAAGATATAAACACTTAAATCTATCAGAAATGACTTAAAAGTAGTGAAATTATCTGTCCATGCAGCAAGATAATATTACTTGACAAGTTATCTTAAAATAAACTACCTCTAGACTAGTATTAAGCACTTTCAGAACTAGTAAGTAGATAAAAAATCTGAAAACAAGATGAATAACCTGATAGGACTTTTAAAATCTTGGCCAGATCAGAGAAATTTGCAGTGTGTGTAACCTTTTTAGAAGGGCGTATACCACCTGCTTGTATTATTGCTTTCCCTGGAATGTTAAATGTTCTATTAATCATATCTATCTCCACGGAGACAAGCAAGTGACGCCACCAAGCCACATTGCAAGTCAGATCTGTGGAAATGAGGTCCCTCTCGCAGTATAGATGTATGTTTTTCAAGGTATTTTTGGAGCAATAAAAATACCTGCAATTTTTAATAGACACAAGATACATGAATTTAATGCCAGACTGTAGAGCATTAGGTGAGGTTTTGATATCTCCATGGAGACAAACCTGTGACGTGCCCCTTCTCCAGAAAAGTCACTTGGTGCATCTTTAAATGTATTCTTTTTAATCAAAGAGCACCATTTGAGAGCAAACACAAACGCCCTAGGTCTAATATTTTGGTTGCATTTTATTGCATTATAAGATATGCTTTTAGTAGTCCCACAGTGGGGAAATTCTAGTGTAGCAACGCACAGATCAAGAACAGCAGGAAAATGTAGCATGCAATAAAACAAGATAATAAATAATGGCTTAAAATAATTTAAAAATAGATTTAAAAATAGACTCTAGAGCAGGGGTCTTCAACGTTTTTCAGGCCAGGGACCCCCAAACAGATGGCGAACTGGGCCAGGGACCCCCTACTATATATATGGCTTAGAATTGTGTTTTATATTAAATTGAGCTTAGTGTCATGTATAAACATTGCTACTCTGTTATGGTACATCCAATACAAGGAAATAATACACAGGTTAATACTGTATTTTCATGTTTTTTATTTTAAAGATGGGCCAGATAGGCCCTACGGGGTGGATGTGCTACTGCAGTTTTTAAACACAACTTGCATATAACACAGGCCTATTAAGATCGTTCACTGATTCAACCAAAAAAACAAGTGCAAGGGAGAGAGTGGCTGTGCATTTTAAGACATCAAAGAGGGTGGAGGGACAAGGGAGAAATTGATTGGGGAAAAATGAAAAAATATATTGTTTTTAAAAATCTTAAAATATAAAATTATATTATTTTAAAGTGAAATCAAAAGATTTCGCGACCCTCCTGCAGTACCTCCGCGACCTCCCTAGGGGTCGCGACCCCCCTGTTGAAGACCTCTGCTCTAGAGTATAGTTGAATATTGTAGTGTAGATAAAGTTGAATGACATGTTAACATGTTATAGATGTTATAGATTTCATCAATTACATTCTGCTAAAGGTGCATTGTGTAACTTGTGGTGGAGGGTACGCCACCTTTTTGTTTTTAGGAGATGTTATTGGTTTGCTTTGTATTTTCCACAGTATGGCATTAAAAGTCTATTCAGCCTTGGTGTCATTAAAGATTGTTCAGAAATCCCGTTAAGAACTTCTTGGAGCAGGCCTGCCACTCCACCGAACTGATCTGTACCTTGGCCTGCTTGTCTCCAAGTTTAATGCCATACTGTGAAACATTCCAGGCTAAACGGTTAAGCATGTTGCGTACCCTCCCCAAGAATGAAGTTACGAAGCGCACCTTTATCTAAAACGAGACGAAAACATATTATTTCACTAAATCTTTCCTAAAACTTAATTAGAATCGGTTGTGAAACTTAACACTGGCTCATCCATAGGGCCGCAAGGGAGAGACGGGAGCCCAGTAAACCAAAGAGGTGCTACCCAAGTCCATACGCTTACCGCACGTTCATCACGAATAGTATAAGACGGGTTTTGATTTAACGCAGGCGTCTGATTGCGTTGCCAGATTTTGATGAGTTACAGCCTCGGTTACATTTGGAATTGTGGAGAAAAAAAACAAAGTCAGATTTACTGGAAAGGGGAGTGTAGCGTGCACGTTTACACAATCTTCTGGTCGGGATGCTTGTAAAGAAATGGAGATCACATGGAGCACAGGACGTGTATCTCGCCAGCAGAGGAAAGCAAGGAGCGAGGAAGTCTGTAATTGCAAACACACTGCGCTTCTGCTCCTAATTATGGAAATGCGGGAAGCGATGGAGGAGATAGGACAGAGACAGCCAGATCTAAATACGTGAAGTGTTGTTTAGATACACTTTGTTCTATCAGGTTTTGTCCTTTGCGCGGTTAGAGCTGGACATTGTCGATTGGTAATGGTTTGTGGAGTTGTTTGAGAAGATGTTGGCTGTTTTGGCTAAGTAACAGTCCTCTTTTGTAAACTCACAGATTTGAACTAAATTTGATTATTGAATGATCTCATAGTTGAAACTTGGAATAACTGACCTCCCCGAAGTGGCTTGTTTTGGTTGTGTATAAATTTCAGTATCATGACATTGTAACATCAACAGCCTGTGGTGTATTTGGCTGGAAGTTTACATGGTGGGGCTTTAATGCTTTTATTGAATTGAAAACATAGAAAAACACGTGTCCTTATTGTGACGTGCATCTCCACAAACGTGACTCGGCCAAGAGGAGGCATCATCCTACTTGTTTCCATGGAAATTTGGATATAGTGTGACATAAAACATGAATTTCTAGGGAGAATGTTCCAAAGCTTTACAAGTTTAATGATTTCACTGGTCTACAATTTTTTGGACTCGATCCGCTTCCGAGATACAAGTGGCTAAATCTCATTTATATTGATAAGATGAACTGAAAATCAATTGATAACTTAGCTAATGTATTCAAGATATTTAATGATAGTGTTTTACATCAAAATCGCATCTGTTTATACAATAGATTTAGGCATTTTTGCTTAAAAATAATATTTATATTTTGAAAATATTTAACTTGCACTTCTTTATCCGTCAAGAAATAAACAAGAAATATCTTAAGACATCAGCTGCACACAATTTCGAGGCATCTCTCTTATGTGAAATCAAAAAATATTTGATGTCAAAACTTTAAACATATTAAAATGAATGTATTGGAATGTGCAGACAGGCTTTATTTTGCATAAATTTCCTATTTTGACCCAATACTATATCTTGGAAACTATAGCCAATCAGCACTTCTGACTTACTTTTTCTTTATTAGTGACCTAAACCAAGAAAAAATTCACTACTTTTGTTCCGGAAGCATTTTGCTTGTAGACCAGTGTTACTTGACCTATCAAACTGAAACAAAAACTGGCACAAAGTTCAGAAATAAGCTATTCCCTCTATCTGTAATAGTTACATTTTAGAATGCAGTGATTACACCATAACCAATCCAGTCTTTCTTTATTTTTGTAGGCCAATCTCCCGTTGCTGCAGAGAGAGCTGCTCCACTGTGCACGTGCAGCCAAACAGACCCCAGCCCAGTACCTGTCCCAGCATGAGCACATCCTCCTCAGCACCACCCTGGCCTCCTCTCCAGACTCCTCTGAGCTGCTGATGGAGCCGCCAGAGCCTGCGCCCAAGAGACCCAGCCCCAGCAGGTCTGAACAGTTTATATACAGCTCTGGGAAAAAATAAGAGACCACTGCAAAATTATCAGTTTTTCTGATTTTACTACTTACAGGTATGCGTTTGGGCAAAAGGAGCATTTTTGTTTGAGTCTATAAACTACTGACAACATTTGCCCCATATTCCAAATAAAATATTATCGTTTAGAGCATTTATTTGCAGAAAATGACAAATAAATGTAAAGAAACAAGATGAAATTCATTTTAAAACAACATAATATTAATGTTTACACTTAAGAAGAGTTCACAAATCAATATTTGGTGCAATAACCCTTTTTAATCACAGATTTCATGTGTCTTGGCATGCTCTCCACAAGTCTTTCACATTGTTCTTGGGTGACTTTATTCCACTCCTGGTGCAAAAACTGAAGTAGCTCAGCTTTGTGTTTGTGTTGGAATTCAACAGACGCTGGAATGGAATGGCTGTAATGCATGTAGAGATGCTGGTTTTAGAAAAAAAATGCAGTGGTCTCTTATTTTTTTCCAGAGCTGTAAGTGATAAAGTGATGTCAGTATCTTCTGTTGAAATAAGCCAAGTGTAGTGTACTTTGTCAAATCTTGATTGAATTAAAGAGTTTAATCATAATCTACTATTACTACTGTTACTGTTACAACTACTACAAATTTAAGTGCTACCGGCACTATATAATACCACTATTTCTACTCCCACTTCTACTACTACTATTACTGCTACTGCTTCTGCTGCTATTATTATTACTATTGCTTCTACGACCATTGCTAGTGCTGCTACAGCTAGTACTACTTATTCTACTACTATTACTACTATGCTACTACTATTTCTAGTACTACCACTGCTACCAGTACTACCACTTACTACAGCTACTATGATATTGCTAATACTCCCACAGCTTCTACTACCACTATTATTGCTACCACCACAACAACAACGCCTACAACCATCGCCTTGGCATCCGCAACAACTCACTGTGTTTCCCTCCCCCTTGTAGAGTCAAAGAAAACGGTTTCCACGAGCGACCACCCCCGTCCTCGCTGGAGCCCGCCGCCAAGCGCATCTGCACCATCAGCCCCGCTCCCCGGCACAGCCCTGCCCACCCACTCCCCCTCAGCTCCCAGCTCCACCCCACACCCCCACCCCTGCAGCACTACGCCCTGGACGACATCGCAGCTCCGCACATCCTCCACCGCGAGCACAGCCAACGCATGCTAGAGACCAGGGACCTCAAAGATCGACCCAGACTGCCTGGTATGTCATGTGGCACGCAGACAAACCACACATGGGTGAATCTGGCACAAACACACTGGTATCTTATTTAAGGAGATTCGGGAGGTCTGGGAAAACTGAGATATTGAGATTTTTTTATTTTTTTTTCTGGAGTGTTTTGAACGGTTGTACTGTCCTAGCTTGGGTTGGTTGGAGGAGGAAAGGGGCATCTCCTACATCAGGGATTCCCAAACTGTGAGGCTGGATTTCCAAAATAACTCAAAATTGGGAATCCCACAGCAAAGTGTTGCTAGTAATAGTAATAATTTCAGCTTGGGGAAAAAAATTCTATATAAAAATCTGGTTTAATATAGTTTATTTTAAGTTTATTGTACAGTTTATATTTACATATAGTGTCAAATTATATCTCAAGAACATCTCACAACCCTGAGCTCATGTCTGTCAACTCGACTTTGGGAACCACTAAAACACAAAAATCAGGTCAATGAATTTAGATTGTTGGGCCTAAGTAGAGGCTAGACACAGGCCTGAGGATGGGTTGTAAAATATGAATGACTAATGGATGATATTTTTACAGAAATGAGCCCAAATTACACTGACATTTTTAAAGTAGCATAATTTCCTCCACAAATACAAAATATCCTGTCTTATTCTGCTTAAAAACATTTTAGCTCTGCACAAACAGGTTCTGAAATGTGATTTTTGCACAGATCTGACCACTATCTATAGGTCTGGTGGCATCTCCTGCTTGTTTCCATGGAGATCGTCAAGTTTAATACCACTATAACATGGTCATAGAGACAATGTAGGCGGACCCTATACCAGAAAAGCTACATAGTGCAGTTTTAAGGATATTCTTCCTTTAAAAATGGATGTGATAAGGAGTAGGGGTAGAAAATATGAATGACTGTTGGATTATACTTTTGCAGTCCATCCAAAATGAGCCAAAATTACACTGGAATGTTTGACCTCATGCAGTTTAGCTTGCTAGCCGCCGCTAGGAAGTGACATTGGAGGCGCTTCTGGCTCCGATTCACTTTGTAGAAATGTCACTCATTACTGTAAATGTTGCTGTCAGGCTCTTAATTTTTGTCTTAAAATGTTCATATTAACTCGCTCTATATGATCCTGGTGTTTATTTCACCATTGGTAGATGGTAGATCAGTTGCTATTCCTAATATGGAACTCTGCTCCAAATTCGCCCTATAACTGCTAGCTTTGTGAGCTTCATTTGGCTGGAACTAAATGCTATTTGTAACATCACACTCCCTTAGTCTTTATACAGTCTGAGAGTAATATTTTAAACTGCGGTATTGGGTAATCCACAGTCAAAGCTAAACTGCATGAGGTCAACCATTTAATAGGAAAAATATACTTAACTTCCAGTGTAATTTTGGCTCATTTTGGATAGACTGCAAAAGTATGATCCAATAATCATTCATATTTTCAAATCCTACTCCTTATCATATCCATTTTTAAAGGAAGAATATCCTTAAAAGTGCAATATGTAGCTTTTCTGGTATAGGGTCCGCCTACATTGTCTCTATGACCATGTTATGGTGGTATTAAACTTGACTATCTCCATGGAAACAAACAGGAGATGCCACCAGACCTATAGATACTGGTCAGATCTGTGCAAGAATCACATTTCAGAACCTGTTTGTGCAGATCTAAAAAGGTTTTTAAGCAGAATAAGACAGGATATTTTGTTGTTGTAGAGGAAATTATGCTACTTCAAATATGTTGGTGTAATTTGGGCTCATTTACGCAAAAATCATCAAATAGTCATTCATATTTTCAACCTCTACTCAGGCCTGTGTCTAGCCTCTGCTTAGGTCTACTTGTCTGGCCAACAATCTAGAGTAGGAAAAAATATCCTTAACTTACAGTGCAATTTGTGCTCATTTCAGATCGGTTGTAAAAATGATCCAATAGTCATTCATATTTTCAACCCCTACTCAGGGTTTTGCCTCTACTTGGCTCTTGTTGTGTGCACACAGTGGGAACAGCAGTAGCCCTCTCTCACTAACACACAGCTCCACACCTTGATATGTTCCTGCTGGAGGTGGTGTGTTTACGAGGCTGCAGTCCCTGGACCGACAGCCTCCCGACTGCCTGCCGCCACTTAACTCATAGGAGCACACACACGCACATAAACACTTCACTTTGAACTGATCAACACTGATGAGAACCAGAAGTCCAGCGCCGCCAACGGAGAGCGAGCTACTTTGTGTTTAGCGCCGTTATTCTCTTCAGATGGTCGCTCACATGCCTCGTGTTAGCATTTTAAGACGGCGGTTTGGACCATGGCAACATGCGTGCTTGAGTCTTCGAACAAGAAGCTTTGAGGTCACTGGCACAGGACCTGGCTTGTCATGGGAAGAAATGTATCTGTAATTGTAGCAAAATCAATAATAACTAGAAAACTCAAATCTCCACGTGAAATTGCATGTGCTGTACCTGATTTTTACGCTCTTAATAAGCAGAGTAGTTCATTTTAAACTACGTGGAACTGTACAAACCTAATCCTCCCTTTCCTCGCACATTCCTAGCATCCTAATTATTCACCGCATTGAATTTATAAGCACTTTTCACAACTTTCAGAGGCTTTTTGCTGTCACGCCATTCCTAACAACAATTTATTTGAACACAGTAGCTCACACAGACAATATATTATGACAATGTGTAAAAATATATATGGTAATAATAAAAGAGTAGCAAAGATAGCGAGAGAGTGGTGTCTAATAAGGCATAATTATGTGTATATACAAGTAAAAATAAAATATACAAAAATATAGTAATACAAATACATCTCAGCTTCATACTATACCATACATCTGTTGCATAAGGTGAGTTGTTGTACAGTTGTAGGGAGTATGGTGTCGTCCTAGCCTAACTTCCTGGTTCACGGAGGATAAAAATGCTTTATAACTGGACAAAGACAGCACACAGCAGTTTTGTTTTGACCTTAATAGCTGCTTTTACAATAAATCTCTACTTGGGCGAGACAGATTTTACATTATTACATTAAAAAAAATCGGGTACAGCCAAGTTTTGGAATTCACTTGCGCGCATTAGCTTTAGCTCCAGTGTAGTTGTCTTAAGTATGCATTTGATAGGCCAAAAAAACTTCTCAAAAGAGCTTGATGACACTTTGAAGTCTATGTTAACTCTTATATTACAACACAAAATACTTGCTGATTACACGTTTTCCCATGCAGCAGAGGACAAAAACGCACGCCCTGCATTTAACTGGCTCTCGTTAAATGTACATGGTAGCGACGGCCCCGGCAGTGAGATTTCTTGAACGGCTGGTTGTGTTTAGGAGCAGAGCCGCACCACTCAGTCTCAGTGTCTCCCAACTGGAATGCTGTGAGCTACAGGAGGGAGGGAGGAGAAGACCATAGGGACCCTGTATACTGCAAATGTGTGTGTTTGTGTGTGTGTGGGGCGGACAGCTGACTTCCAGATGTGCTAGGTCTCTCTGGGTGCTGCGAATCTGGTTTGCATCATAGGTCCCTCTCTCATTTCTGTTTTTTGCAAGCCACCTTTGTTGCTCGATAACCCCCGGCCCATCCATCCTTTTTCCACTCGGACTGCACGATCTATTTTCCAATTTTTCAGTATTTGAGATTAGATTGAGATGTGCAATGTATGTTTTTAATAATAGGATTCTGGTCAAAGTTCACGTTTTAATTTGACAAATGAATACAAGAATCACATTTTAGAACATGTTTTTACAGATCTAAACAGTTTTTTAAGCAGATTAAAACCATATCATATCCATTTTATAGGAAAAAATATCCTTAAAGGTGCACTATGTAACTTTTCTGGTAGGGTGTCCGCATACGTTGTCTCCATGACGATGTTATTGTTTTGCTTGGAATCTTTTGGGTGGAGAGTCCTTGCCTTGAGTGGAGGAGTTCAAGTATCTTGAGGTCTTGTTCAGGAGTGAGGGGAGGAGGGAGCGTGAGATTTACAGGCGGATCGGTGAAGCGTCCGGACCGTTGTGGTGAAGAAGGAGCTGAGCCAAAAGGCAAAGCTCTCAATTTACTGGTCAGTCTAGGTTTCTACCCTCACCTATGGTCACGAGCTTTGGGTAATGACCAAAAGGACAAGATCTCGGATACAAACGGCTGAAATGAGTTTCCTCCGCAGAGTGGCTGGGTGCACCCTTAGAGATAGAGTGAGGAGCTCAGTCACACGGGAGGAGCTCGGAGTAGAGCCGCTGCTTCTGCCGCTGGTTCGGGCATCTGTTCTGGATGGCTCCTGGGCGCCTGCCTCGGGAGGTGTTCCGGGCATGTCCCACTGGGAGGAGGCCCCGGGGAAGACCCAGGACACGCTGGAGGGACTATGTCTCCCGGCTGGCCTGGGAACACCTTGGGGTCTTCCCGGAGGAGCAGGAGGAATGTCCGGGGTGAAGGAAGTCCGGAAGTCCCTGCTTAGACTGTTGCCCCCGTGACCCGGTCCCAGATAAGTGGAAGAAGATGGATGGATGGATGAATGGAATGTTTTACAGTGTTGTATTAAACTCGATTATCTCCATGGAAAAAAGCAGGAGATGCCACCAGACCGAGATGCCCGTCAGGTCTAAACTACAGGGTTAGCCGTTTTTACGCAGAATAAGAGGAAGTGATGGTACAAAAACTGCTGTCTTTGCCATTTGCAAATTGCGTCCATTCAACGTTAATTTCGACTTGAGTTGTGATAGCAGTCCAATTTTCCACTCTTACTTTGTCACAAGGCTGTAATATACTTAAAAAGGACACAGAAGCAGAGTTTTGGATATTGCATTATATATAAAATGATCTGCTGAGTCAAATAGAGCTTGTTCCTGTTTTTCATGAATGTTGCATTCATGGGAAATTGGTTAATTGCACAATTTACACTATTTACCAGATGGTGGGAGGTACGTGAGCGTGATTCAGTGACCGCAGTATTGGCTACCACTTCTTGTTGATGTTATTTGGATTGAATTCCTCCCACTAAACAGTTCTTATGGTGAGGTGCAATTAATCAAATTTGAATTAGGATTTACAACTAGCCTAAGACCATTAAAACTATAGTAATAGTTTTGTAGCTATATAGCTTTACTCTACTGGCAGAGTTTGTTTAGATTTTCTGTACATTTTTAAGTATTTTAATAGTTATTTACCTTGATTTTGATTGAATGTTTCTTCTGCTGTTCTTGGACTGTGTAATTTTCTCCACTGAAGGACAAATAAGGGCTTATCTTGTCTGAAAATGTTAATAATTAATCTACTCTGAATGATATGGGTGCTTATACTGCTTCACAAAATTGTATCTACAATTTAAAATACAAATATATTAATTCTCTACATAATAATTATTTGAAACTAGGATTTTTTTTCAATGTCTTACGAAATGATTGTGGTTATGTTTTATTGGCACTGTGTAACTTCTCCAGAGGAGGGTCCGTCATGTGATGTGCTAGAATGTTCCACAGCACTGTTATAAACAAGAATCTCCATGGAGACTTGCAAGCCAAATTACAGTTTAGATTTGTAGAGACTCGACCCCATTCACAGTAGGAATAATGATTTTTTTATGTTGTTTTTGTGCAATAAATAAAACCTGTATTTGAATAAACATTGTGGACAATTTAAACCAAAGCATCAACATTTTCATGGAGACAAACAGGTTGCAGACCCTCTCCAGAAAAGTTACACAGTGCACCTTTTTATTACCCTACACACAACTATGAAAACAAAACATTAACATGTCCTGAAGTCCTAAGCTGATAACACAACGTTGCAATTGTCACTTGTAGACTGTACTGCAGTTTAGAGGAATGTTAATGACACCGGCCTGGGCTTTTGTCTGTGTTTTTTAATCAGGCACAAACGGAGCGTACCGCGAGGAGCCAGTGGACCACCGGCTGACAGACCGCGAGTGGGCAGACGAGTGGAGACATCTGGATCATGTACGTCAGCAGACAAGTGCCAATGCCCAGGTCTAATTTGTACAAAGCTGGGCCTGTTGCAGTGATGTTACTATAGTGATGCATTGTTCAGTGTGTTAAAGATGGATTAGCTTTGGTTTGGTGTTTATTGCTTTTTTTGTGGATTTAGTGGGGAGATTTTTGTTTACAAAGGAGGATGTAGTAGCTACTGTTTGACATGTGAGCTGTTGAGAGCAGTATATGCAGCTCTGGAAAAAAAAAAAAAAAAAGAGACCACTGCATTTTTTTTCTGAAATCAGCATCTCTACATTCCATTCCAGCATCTGTTGAAATCCAACACAAACACAAAGCTGAGTTACTTCAGTTCTTGCACCAGGAGTGGAATAAAGTCACCCAAGAACAATGTGAAAGACTTGTGGAGAGCATGCCAAGACGCATGAAAGCTGTGATTAAAAATAAGGGTTACTGCACCAAATATTGATTTCTGAACTCTTAAGTGTAAACATTAGTATTATGTTGTTTTAAAATGAATTTGATCTTGTTTATTTGCATTGTTTAAGGTCTGAAAACATCTTTTTTGGTATTTTGATCATTTATTTTCTGCAAATAAACGCTCTAAACGATAATATATATTTTTTTAATTTATGGGAAATGTTGTCAGTAGTTTATAGACTCAAACAAAATTGTTCCTTTTGCCCATACACATACCTATAAGTAGTAAAATCAGAAAAAACTGATAATTTTGCAGTGGTCTCTTATATTTTCCCAGAGCTGTAGATGACTTATTTTAGATACAAACATTTTTTATGATCAATCTTACATTATTATAAGTAAGTAATACATTTAACAAATGATTTTACTTTAAGAAGCACTGTGTAGCTCTTCCAGTGGCTGCTTGTCTCCTTGGTGATGTTATTGCTTTGCCTGGCATGTTCCACAGTATAGCGTTTAAACTTATCTATCTCCACAAAGGTGATGCCACCAGGCCAAGTTAGAGGTCAGATCTGTGGAGAGGTGAGCCCACTTACAGTAAGAATGCATGCATTTTCATAGCTATTAAAACACATGAATGAATATATATATACAAGTGGAACAGTCCAATAACAAAACCATAGAGACAAGCTGGTGTAAAAGTTAGTAATATTGTCTGTTTAAATATATCACATTTTCATTATAGACTTACTCAAATCACATGACAAAATATAAAGCTATAACTGTATTTTTGTGTTTTGCAGGTGTTGAACTGCATAGTAGACATGGTGGAGAAGACGAGACGGTCAGTAGCTGTTCTGAGGAGGTGTCAGGAGTCAGACCGCGAGGAGCTGAACTACTGGAGGAGGAGGTCCAGCGAGCAGGAAGACGCCCGGAAAGGAGGCTCAGGATCGGCCCCCTTCTCCAAAGCACACAGCCCCCACACAGACTCTGGTAAGAGTTATACATGTGTTTTTTAAGTACAGTTTTACAAAAGTATTACAGAAAAACAAGTAAAATCACATAGGGTCAAAAGCATACGCTGCAAAAAAGCTTGATCACAATTAAAGAAATAAACACTTAAATCTATCAGAAAACGACTTAAAAGTAGTGAAATTATCTGTCCATGCAGCAACATCATTTTACTTGACAAGTTATCTTAAAATAAACTACCTCTAATTAGAATTATGCAGTCTTTGGTCTAGAAAGTAGATAATAAATCTGAAAACAAGATGATTAACTTGATATAAGTTGTAAAATCTTGTCCAGATCAGATAAATTTGCAGTGTAGAAAAATATACTAATCGATGCTAAAACTAGTCTTGAAGCTAGATACTCATTTGAGCAAGTATCAATACTAAAAAAGTCATATTCATAGGACAGAAATGAACCTTTCAATAGCTTTCGAATGATCTTGAGCTGCATCAGAACAACATGAATGAGTATACGCCCATGACCACAGCAGAAGTATAAAAGAAATTGCTGTTGTTTAATGTTGCAAATCACATTCTATTGTCTAAAGTATGTTTTTTATTATTATTATTCATTATCATCATTCCTTAGTATCAAAATCCAGTTTAAAATTTTAGTATCGTGACAACACTAGCCAGTACATGCCATTCCAAAATGACACTGGATAACGTAATCTCTCAGAGGAGCAAAACTGTTTAAAAATAGACTAGCAAAGGTATGATTCCAGCCAAGACTAGAGCTCAGATACCCCGTTTAGTGGCCAGGCTCGGTACTGCACAGCCTGCGCGGCGCGTCCCTGGGTCTGTTGTGTACTGGCAGTGTTCTCGGCGAGTGCCAGCCCTGCCATCTCCTGCTGGTCGCTCCACAAACAGGTGCCAGTTCGGGCCCGGGCCATATCGGCCGCAGAAGGGCTGTGGAGCTGCGGGCGGCGGGCACCCAGACCCAGAGCTGGCTCGCTGTGCGCAGCACCATCTGGACTCACAGCCGGGGAGCCTGCCTGCTGCTGCCCCATCCGCGCCGCACACACAAGCAAAGTATAGGGGTGTATCGGAGGAGAGGATGTACAATGCAAACAGGGAGAGCTACAGCTGAAATGGAGTTTTGAAGCTTGAAATTGGGTTTGACTAGTTAGTGGTAGTGTAGTCATGATGAGGAAAGATCAAAATCTATCAAATATTTTACACTGCTTGATCCTTGATACGAGTTTTGATAAAATGATGATGAAAACCACATTTTTATAGTCAAAATAATTAATATCATGTGGGCTTACACTTTGGATATACAGTAGATGAAAACTATAATTTCTTCAGTATTTGTACTTGTTTAAATCGATAGTATCTGGGTCTCAACTCTAGTTAGTAGGTCTAGATTGTTAGACTTTGTTCAAGTTCAAGTTCAAAGTCAGCTTTATTGTCAATTCTGCCATATGTGTTCAACATACAGTGAATCGAAATTTTGTTTCTCTCTGGCCAGGTAGTGCAAAAAGACAGTGTACAAAATACAATATGAAGACAAAACACAACAAAAAACTATCTAAGACAGAGATCTAAGTTAAAACTAAAGTCTACGATCTAAAATCTTAAAACAGTGCAACATAATAAATAAACTATACTATATACAGATTTCCAAAGTGTGCAGTGTGCATCAAAAATGTGCAATGGAAGATACAGCAGTGACTTGGTCATGTGCAGTAGAATGTGCATAGGAGTTAAGATAAAATAAAAATAAATGTGCAACAGTAGTAATTCTAGTGCAGTAACAGGAGTAAACAACAGTACTAAAATTCCAGTAGTCAATGTGCAATAACAGTAGTAAACAACAGTGCAACGGGGGTAAAATTCAATAACAGGAGTAAACAACAGTACTAAAAATTCCAGTAGTAAATGTAAGTGTGCAATAACAGTAGTAAACAACAGTGCAACAGGAGTAAAATCCAGTAGTAGTTTGTATTATCATTAGTGCTTTTCATGTATAGCCTACTTGTTTTTCTTCCATTTAGTCCTAGTCTAATCCAGGTCTAGTTCTTGGTTTAGTCCCGGTTAAGTCCCAATTATCATACCAAAGAAACTGTACTCCATGTGGACACTTTAATTTGAATTAAGAAACAAATATATTGAACTCACTCAAAAGCACAGATGTTTAAACAGCTCCAGAAAATAAACCTACTGACTAAACAGACAAAACCATCACTTACTTGAATTTGCACCATTTCGTCTTACATACAGACCATCATCCATATTTTCTGAGACAGTGAAATTTGTGTTTTCATTTTCTTTTAGCCGTAATCGTCAAAATTTCAAGAAATAAAGGCTTGAATGTGTCTATGGGTTTGACTTTGATGGTCTGTATCTGTACCCACTTTATATATATATACTCTCTTTTTTAACCATCTAAATGACTAGCACAAGAAACAGTTTGGCACAAGTTACTTCAAATAAAAGTAGAAGCGGGAGTGAGATGGTGGCGTGGATGAAGTCTGTTATTTGAGGAAGAGCGCAGACTGTTGACACAGCTTGTTTGTCTGCTGTTACCTCCCAGCCAAACTCCCTCCTTTCAAAAGCTGTCACATCCCCAGATCGCCCAAAACTCACTCCATAAAACAACAATTACTTTGCTTGTGCGTGGCCCATTTGGCAACTTTTTCCACATATACTTTGTTTCAGAGTTAAGACAAACACACTTTATGTTCTTCTCTTTGTCAGCAGCACCTGTTTTCCTGATTGGGCTGTCACTCACGGCGCATTATTTGGATCTTTAATTATCTTTGTGTCACGATAGATTTGGCAGATGCTCAAGCCTTCTGTTATTCTCTCGCAGATTCGCAGCGTGATTTGCTCACTCCGCGTCAAGGCTCGGCGTACGTCACTGATGAGATATGGCGGAAAGCTGGTGAGATTTGTATTTTATATCCCATATTGCGCCAAATTGGCTCCTGTGAGTTTTAAGTCGTGTTAAAACGTTGTTACCTCCTCAAAAACATGCTTGGAGTTGTGTTTTGTTTCATTCGCACATATACACAACTATGTTTTTGATGAGAAAACAACATTATAACTTAACTTAAGGGCCCGTATTACTCAGAAAATGGAGTAATACGGGCCCTTTAATATGAAAATGTGGACCCAATCCCTGACAAAGAAATATTCAAGAATTGGCAATTGTCCGTATACGTTTTATTATTACCATGAGTAAATCTTTATTTCTTTATTTTTACAGAAGAGGCAGTCAATGAAGTGAAACGCCAGGCTATGGACGAGGTGCAGAAGGCAGTAGCAGAGGCTGAACAGAAAGCTTTTGAGATGATCGCATCCGAGCGGGCAAAGATGGAGAAGACCCTAGCCGAGGCCAAGAGGAAAGCCCAAGAGGACGCCATTTTGGTCATCAACGAACAAGAAGACTCCAGCGAGGTGAGGAGTGGTTTCAGTTAGTGTTAGGATAGGAAAATTTCAAACTCAATTTCGATACTAAGGAATACAGTTGATACTCAATACCGATGCCATGATGGTGATAGAAAACACCCTTTATTTAGACCAGGGGTGTCAAACTCATTTTGGTCCTGGGGCCGTATCCAACCTACTTTGATCCCAAATGGGTCAGATCAGAAAACTCATGGCAAATATACCCCAAAAATAGCAATAAGACCAAATATTTGTGCAGAGAAACGCAAATCTATTACAGAAGTCTTTTTTATTTGATGAGCTCTTTCTTCTACAAAATTTTATATTATAAACAACCTGAAGAAAACCTTTAAGAAAAATGTAATTTCAACACAAGCATACAGGTTTCCCATTCACCTTCATGAACAAATTGAAATTAGTCCATTTTTCTTGGAAAATCCTGCACTCGGCGTCCACTTTTCTCATTTTTGACACTTTGCTGATGAGGGTGTCACGGTCAACAGTCAAAACGATGGTCCTTTAAGAGCGTTTGGAAAGAGGCGAGTCTTCATTTGTGCTGCTCTGGTGGGAGGGGCCACGCACAGAGGCGCTGGAGACAATGCTATACTAAACTGTGCAGAAAAGAGGTGCAGAAAATTACCAATATTTTAATAGAAAATGTAAATATAATTAATATATTTTAATAGAAAATCAATAGAGGGGCAGATTAAAGGTCTTGGAGGGCCGGATCTGGCCCCCGGGATGCATGTTTGACACCCCTGATTTAGACAATAGAATGTGATTTTCAACATTAAATCATAGTGCTTTCTTTTATATTACCCTCTGCTCTTAGTCGGTGTAATCCCTTAGTCGTCCAGGTAGGTTCCATAGTGACCATGGGCGTATAGTCTGTGGGCTTTCCTTGTTCTGATACACCTCAAGATCATTCTGAAGTTGTTCAACGTTATGTCCTGTGAATGTGTTTTTAGTATCAATACTTGGGTCAAATCAGTATCTAGTTTCAATACTAGTTTTAGTATCGAAGAGCAATAAGCGAGATATTGACTTTGCAGCGCCGACTGACAAATCTACACGAGGGAAATCAGAGCAGCTGTAAGAATACTGTCATTTAGATAATTAACTTTTCCGTCTCCCTGGAACAAGCAGGGGAACTTTTAATTGCGTTTGCGTATGGAAGAAAAGATAATTTTTGTCAGGAGTATAATTTAAAAGTGAAATTAGAACAGCCGTTTATTTTGTTGTTGGTTGATTTCATCCTACTCAAGGTTGCCAATTATTCATACAACAAATGTTTTACTTTCTTTTTGTAGTCGGTGACAATAAGTGTGTGGATCACGTGGATTTAAGCAACGGGCTTAATAAGTACACCGAATATCTTCTTACCTTTAATTATTTGTATTTATGTTAATGTTAATGGCATAGTATGTAATAAATAGCGGCTAAGATTACAAGAGATGCAATCATATCTATGTCTTTCACTGTCAAAAAACTGTTTACGTCAGTTAAAATTATGTAATTTAAAATGGTTCATCTTAATATAAGTAGGGTTTTTTTGTTATAGTTGAAATTATTTACCAAGTAGACCTAGATTATTTCAAGTTTTTTTTTTTTTTTTAAATATGATTCAGTATGTTTTGCTTTTGAAATCGAGCAGATTAAGCTTACATTTGGTCAAGATAAGTAAACTTGAAAAAATGCAAATGTACGTATATTATTTCTACCCTGTAATCAATAAGAAATGTCTGTAAGTTCTAAAATCTAAACTAAACCCAAAATTACTGATGAGATATGTTATGTTGGAATTGTAAGGCAGTGAATTCTCTACCTTTTTTGTGGAAGGATGTTATTGGTTTATCTAGAACAGGGGTGTCATTTTGGGGCCGTATCCAACCTACTTTGATCCCAAAGGGGTCGGATCAGAAAACTCATGGCAAATATACCCCAAAAATAGCAATAAGTCCAAATATTTGTCCAGAGAAATGCAAATCTATTACAGTTTCTTCAGTCCCAGCAATAATTCGTTTATCTTCTGTCTTCTCAAATCTGCGTTCAAGTTATTGCATTGTTCGAAATGACGTGTCTCGTAGTGGAGTTGAAGATTATATTCCTTGAGCACCGCCACTTGTTGCAAAATCTTGATGAAAATCCTGCACTCGGCGTCCACTTTTCTCATTTTTGACATTTTGGTCACGGTCATTTTGGTCACAGTCAACAGTCAAAACGATGGTCCTTTAAGAGCGTTTGGAAAGAGGCGAGGCTTCATTTGTGCTGCTCTGGTGGGAGGGGCCACGCACAGAGGCGCTGGAGATGCTGCTATGCTAAACTGCGCAGAAAAGAGGCGCAGAAAATTACCAACATTTTAATAGAAAATTTAAATCGAATTAAATATAATTAAAATAGGATGGAAAATCTGCCGAGGGCCAGATTAAAGGTCTTGGAGGGCCGGATCTGGCCCCCGGGCCGCATGTTTGACACCCCTGATCTAGAATGTCCCACAGTAAGGCATTAAACCTATCGCTCCATGGAGACGAGGAGGTGGCACTACCGCTATCTATGACTAAACCCATGTCATTTTCAGCTATACTAGATATTAATTCACTGCATATTTTCATTTATTTGCTTTTTTTGAACTCCTAAACTTACACTTTTGCTCCATCTCTTCAGTGTTGCTGGAACTGTGGAAGGAAAGCCAGCGAGACGTGCAGCGGATGCAACGCGGCGAGGTACTGCGGCTCCTTCTGCCAGCACAAGGACTGGGAGCGACACCACCTCATCTGCAGCCCGGGCCTCCAAGCTCAGCCCAAAACCCTCTCCGCCAACTCCGCCAACACCACCAGCAGGGCGGCGTCGGTCTGCACCTCCGCCCCCCTCAGCATCTCCGCGGTCAAAACTCTCGACAGCATCCCCGCCGTATCGCCGGCCGCCGAGAAGTCATCCGTCACTTCCAGATCTTCCACCCCCTCCACCCCAGCGTCCAACACCGAGACGAACGGACACTAAAAATGACAGACGAGCGGCCGTTTTGTTTTTTGTTTTTTTTCAAACGTGGAAGCTATGAATCAGCATGGACATGGAAGAATGTGCGGGTGAAGTTGGGATACCAGATAAGTTTCCGCACACTCCTTGGCAGATTTTGAAAGAGACGCTATAGAGGACTGCTTGAGTGATATGTCAACTGGGACTACTCTGGGATTCTGGCATCGATCTCATCCATTGGACGAGCAGATCTCAGTAACAGATGGAAACGTGCTTGTTATCGTCCCCCAAAAAATAACTTTGAAAAATACCAGGAGGGTGGAAAATTCTGAGCTTTTTGACTGTGAAAGGATGGCATATTGAAAATGACATTTTGAAAGACCAATATTTTTAATTGTGCATAATTTTAAGATAAAGAGGTGACAATGGTTCATTTAAAGGTGCAATATGTAACTTTTCTGATGGAGGGTCTGCTACTTGCTTGTCTCTATGGTGAATGTTCTATAGTATAGCATTAAACTTATCTATTTTTCTTTTGTTTGACAGAAATTTGGGGGCCTGAGGCAAAAAAAAATCTCAAATTGGCCCCCCCTCTTATATAATAAGGCCCCTGATTTGTTCTATTACAATTTTTCTTTTTAATTACAAAAATATCTTGAAAAAACATGCATTCTTAATCAATAGGCTCACCTTTCCACAGATTTGGCTTGTAATTTGGCCATTTTGCATTTCTTCCAGGCCCGTCGACAGAAATTTGGGGGCCTGGGGCAAATGAATCCCCACATTGGCCCCCTTCTTATATAATAATAAGATGAAAGTACAGTTCTGGGCCCTTGATTTGTTCTATTATGGATTTTTTTTTTTTTTAATTGCAAAAATATCTTGAAAAAACATGCATTCTTATTATGAGTGGGCTCACCTTTCCACAGATTTGGCTTGTAATTTGGCCATTTTGCATTTGTTCCAGGCCCATCAACAGAAATTTGGGGGCCTGGGGCAAAAAAATCCTCACATTGGCCCCCTTCTTATATAATAATAATAATAATTCTGGGCCCTTGATTTGTTCTATTATGGATTTTTTTTTATTGCAAAAAAAAATATCTTGGAAAAACATGCATTATTAATATGACTGGGCTCACCTCTCCACAGATTTGGCTTGTAATTTGACCATAGATGAGACAGAGAAGTTAATATTGTAGAACACTGAAATAACAAGAACAGGGCAGACCCCCCCCAACCAGAAAAGTCCCGTAGTGCGTCTTTAAAAAGTGTAATTATACCAGACATAAGCATCTGTCCTTGTATGTATATTTGCTTGCCATTACTTCCATTATTGTGTGTCCGTGAATATTGTTAAGTATATGATTACTTATGTCGAGGCAATATTGCGACTAGAAAAATGTTCAGGTTCATGACGATATTTTGACGTTTTTTTTGTTTTTTTTCCTGCATCACCAAAGTTTGAATTGTAATTTCCAAAATGTATAGTTGTGTTCCGTCACCAAAAACCTAGAAATCGAATAGGGACATTTACAAAGATGCAGTTTTACAAGGGTTTATAACAGGGTTTCTCCCATACAAAATCTCAGGAGCAAGATAATGTATTTGTACAGCTCATTTTTATCCTCCTTGGATCTATGTTGAAATGTTTAGTGATTTTTCTGCTGTTCCACTGTTCTTGTTTTTTCCATTGTTGTATTGTATATTGACTTTGTACAAATTCTATGAGAGAATGCCTTTATTTTGTGAGCCACAGTCCCCCTTTCTTGTTTATTCAATACACTCTTTTGTTATGAGGCGTAACTTCATATTAAAAGATGTCTTGACAATAAATATAAAACAAAAATACAACTTGGTGCTTGGGTTTTTCCTGTGGGCAAAAAGACAATGCAATATGAATCATGTTTGGGGCAGTCGAAGTAGGACGCAGCTTTTAGTCTGGCATTTTAACTTGTGAAGGTGCTTGGAAACTACTGAATGCTGGTGGACCAGAGGTAGAGTAGCCAAACATTTTACTGAAGTAAGAGTAACAATACTTCAAAATATTATTACTAGAAGTACCAAGTAGTGGTCCAAGAAATTACTTTTTTACTCTTGATTATTTGGGAAAAGTACTTCTCATATAAGAGTAACTTGCCATACCTGCTTGTCAACGCCTGATCTCAGAAGCTCAGCAGGGCCGGGCCTGGTCAGTACTTGGATGGGAGACCAGTGGGAATTCCATGTGCCACAGGGGGGCGCCAGTCACAAAAACTGTTGTTGTTTCCTTAGGCAAGACACTTCACCCACATTGCCTAGTATGAAAGTGGTGTGTTTGTGAGTGTTGGGGGTGGTCAGAGGAGCCGGTGGCGCAGATTGGCAGCCTCACTTCCGTCAGTCTGCCCCAGGGCAGCTGTGGCTACAAAAAGTAGCTTACCACCACCAAGGGTGGAGTGAATGAACAATGAACTGTAAAGCGCTTTGGGTGTCATGAAAGACGATATATAAATGCTATGTATTATTATTATTATTATTATTATTATTATTATTATTATTATTATTATTATTATTATCATTATTATTATTATCATTATTATTATTATTATTGTCATTATTATTATTGTCATTATTATTATTATTATTATTATTATTATTATTATTATTATTATTAACTTAGAGTGGCTGTCAGGAGATTTATAATTTGAAGTTCATGTATTTGGGAGGACAAAATATTAAATGATGCACAACATCTGGTATTTTCTCGACGGCACAACCGACACAACAATGAAACAAACTAAATCATGTCTGAAGGAGTGGCGCAAGAAACAAATGTGCAAATAATTCCAGCTTGTCAACATATTTGTTTTTGTCACTTGTCCTCACAGTGTGAGTAATCTTAATTCAATTTAAAAAATAGTCAAATAGAAATAAAAGTATTCTTTTAGAAAAGTAGTCTGAAAAGTACAATTTCTTATAAAAAGTTACTAAGTAAATGTAACTGTTAAGGTTGGGGAAATCAGCTTTTTAAAAATACAGTGTCTAATTATAATACTGCCTCTAGATGGCGCCATAACACAATGAACCATGCCAGTCAGTCAATGGCACTGGGTTTTAGAGTTTAGGGAAATAAAACATTTCACATTTCAAATAATGTTGTAATATCTAATACACACAAATTCAAACATGTTAAAATGTAGCTGAATTCTCTTCTTTGTTTATTTTGTTTCTAAAAAAATATATAGCAATATAGTTTAAAATTAAAATTAAAAAAAAAAAAAAAAAAAAGTTTAAAATTTTAAAATCACATTTATATATTATATGACACAGGACTGGGTGTAGACCTGTCATTAAAAACAGATCCATGCTGCTTATTCACAACTGAATCTTGATTCTGTGAAAAAAGTATTAAAACTAAATTAAATCTGTTTTACCCAAATATTACAAATAAATGAACTAGAACAAAACCACAGTAAATACCGGTACATATAGTTTCACTGATTCGAGAAGATGAGTGGGATCAAGAGTGACTCATGATGTTTTCCTGAAATAACATGTCATATTTGTGAAGCCTGGTGTGTTTTGTTTTAGAGCTCATATTTAATTGCTTGGATTTCATGATTCATCTGCACTGGTCTCTCCCCCACACTGCCATTGCACTATTCCTACGTGATTTTTCTAAATACTTATAAGAAAATGCTAATTATGTCACGTCACTCCCTCTGATCCTCTAATGAGTTAAATAGATCTGTTTGTCCAAGCATCTGTGCAAGACTTCAGAACAGTTGACAGTTTTTCTTTGTTTATTTTCTCTGTTTGTGTGTGTGTGTGTGTGTGTGTGTGTGTGTGTGTGTGTGTGTGTGTGTGTGTGTGTGTGTGTGTGTGTGTGCCAAGGACATTAGAGTATACACATAACTGCTTGTACGAGCAGGAATGTTTCACAGTGCAACAAAGAGAATATTTCACAGTAGAATAATTGAGTTCATAACATATTTACTGTGACTCTTGAATACAATATACACACTACTGGAACGTACATTTAAAGCCACATGGAGGAACAAGAACATCTCCATGGAGACAAGCAGGAAAGTTAAGCAGTGCATGTTTAAATAAAAATATTATACAAGGTAACAACTAAGAGAATATTTCACTACGGCAGATTTTAGTTTGTAACATTCTTGAATACATGACTATAGGCTAAAAGAACGCTCGCTATAGGAACATACAGCTCTGGAAAAAAAATAAGGGACCACTACAAAATTATCAGTTTTTCTGATTTTACTACTTATAGGTATGTGTTTGGGCAAAAGGAACATTTTTGTTTGAGTCTATAAACTACTGACAACAAATTCCAAATTAAAATATTATCGTTTAGAGCAGTGCTTCTCATTTATTTTCTGTGACGCCCCCCTAGGATGCAGAAAAAAATTTCACGCCCCCCCCCTCCCTGCGTGCGACTATAAATAGTATTATTTGTCTACAAAATTGCTATTAGTACACCTCTGCATAACATTGTATCCTTTTATTAACATTAAAACAAAAAAAAGGAAGAAACTTCCTACAACGGACTCAAATATTGTGTTTTCAATGCATCTTTGCGCACATTTGTTTACATTTTTAAGAAACGAAACTTAAAACTACACTGCATAAACTAAAAGCGCTGAAAAAACTGCTCTCTCCTTGTGCCGCTGATGCGTCAGCTTCTGTCGGACTAAAGGACACGACTCAGTGGAATATACGTGTTTTTTGTGACAGAGGATGTCCTGCTGATGGTGAGTCTCTTCTGTATATCGCGTATTTAAGGTTGCCGACCCCTGCCCCAGAGCTACAATGAGAGCGCCACTGCCAACTACTGTTGTTGATGTGCAATTACACTTAGTTCTAGTACAGTACGGCAAAAAGCATGTTTCCCAGGGTCATACGCGCCCCCCCTGGCATCACACCGCGCCCCCCCAGGGGGGCCCGCCCCACTATTTGAGAAGCACTGGTTTAGAGCATCTATTTGCAGAAAATGACAAATGGTCAAAATAACAAAAAAGATACATGTTTTCAGACCTCAAACAATGCAAAGAAACAAGATCAAATTCATTTTAAAACAACGTAATACTAATGTTTAAACTTAAGAAGAGTTCAGAAATCAATATTTGGTGCAGTAACCCTTATTTTTAATCACAGCTTTCATGCGTCTTGGCATGCTCTCCACAAGTCTTTCACATTGTTCTTGGGTGACTTTATTCCACTCCTAGTGCAAGAACTGAAGTAGCTCAGCTTTGTGTTTGTGTTGGAATTCAACAGATGCTGGAATGGAATGGCTGTAATAAATGTAGAGATGCTGATTTCAGAAAAAAATGCAGTGGTCTCTTATTATTTTCCAGAGCTGTATGTAATGCAGCACTGAGCACATGCAAAAACATCTCCATGGACACAAGTTTAATTAAAAAGATGATCCAAACCAACAACTAAAAAAATATTTCACTGTAACATATTTAGTGTACTTGTGAATACAGTATACACACTACAGCAAGTAAAATAAAGTAAACTGTGGCTGCTTACTTTGAAACAAGAAGGTTTTAGTTTCTGTTCTGGTCTTGAGCGCAGTGAGGGAATGGTTGCATTGATGTAGCATTGTTATTGCTGTTATAGTGGTTGAAACCTGTCCAACCACATAATATTTTTGTCTCTGAGCATGGCACTTCACAATTATACTCTAGTCCAGGCTAAATGTATGGATTGTATTAAAGGAATATTATAGAATGGGCATCTGACTTAAAAACTGTGTCCCAATGCCCTGACATGGACCGTAGACTGTATAAAGAAGTGGACACCGAAATAAAAACACCAGAATCGTGTAGAGCAGGCTAATGTGAACATTTTAAAACAAAAAATGACGAGGCTCACTACAGCATTTATAGAGAAAGGGGTGACAATTTTCCAATATAAATCCAACAAGTCTATTGTAGTCTTATAGGAAATGTTTTTTATTATAAAGCCGACGTTGCAGAGAAATGCAATAACTCCAGGTATTGTGCTGTGATAATAAAAAGAGACACCACTGAATACAGAACGAACTGATTTAGGGCAGTAATATCAAATATATGCCAACTACAGTATAAATGCATATTGATTTTCTTTTCTTTTATTGGTCCTTTACAGTGTCAGTGCTCCCTACACACTGATCTGGTACAGCTCGTCATCTCCTCGCAGCAGAGGGAATTACCACAGGGGAAACAATTAAACGGAGGAACTATAGGCATGCAATAGACATGAACGTGATCTGATGGCAAAAAGGCTTAGAAATAACGATGATTAATGGACATAGACTGTATATATAAGTGGACATAGCTAACCAGCTAGCAGCCGTGTCCAAATACAAAGTGAGGAAGTGAGCTTCTGGCTCCATCGACACTGTTTCCAACTGACTTACACTGGAAAATTGTCACTCCTCTCTGTAACTGCTGCAGTGAGCCTCTTCATTTTGGTCTTCATATGTTTGTGTTAACCCGCTCTACATAATCCCTACAGTGTTTTTATTTAGCTATTTTGTATGTAAATAAATTCCTATTTCTATTATGGATCTGGTTCCAAATTTGCTAGCATAACCTCCAGCACTGTGAGTTTCATTTGACTGGAGCTGAACGCTGTGGGTGACGTCACACTCCGTTAGTCCACTTCTTTATACAGTTTATGTTGTTTATGCACTTAAAAAATGCATAGGTTTTTCTATCTGTGACATCACAATCCAGGGAAATTTCAAACACATAAAAATATTATATTATATTGATGGAGCGTGAGATTGACAGGCGGATCGGTGCAGCGTCGGCAGTGATGCGGTCCCTGTACCCGACTGTTGTGGTGAAGCGGGAGCTGAGCCAAAAGGCAAAGCTCTCGATTTACCTTCAGTCTACGTTCCTACCCTCACCTACGGTCACGAGCTTTGGGTAATGACCGAAAGGACAAGATCGCGGATACAAGTGGCCGAAATGAGTTTCCTCCTCAGAGTGGCTGGGGGCTCCCTTAGAGATAGGGTGAGGAGCTCAGTCACATGGGAGGGGCTCGGAGTAGAGCCGCTGCTCCTCCACGTCGAGAAGAGCCAGCTGAGGTGGCTCGGGCATCTGTTCCGGATGCCTTCTGGACGCCTCCCTCGGGCATGTCCCACCGGGAGGAGGCCCCGGGGAAGACCCACGCTGGAGGGACTATGTCTAAGCACTGGATGGATAAAAATATTACTCCAGGAACAATATTCAAACATGGTTAAAAGCAAAAGTATAAAAAAGTATATTTTGCATAATATCCAATCCAACTCCAATCCAATCCAACTTTATTTCTATAGCACATTTTATAAACAGAAACAGTTTCCAAAGTGCTGCACATCAAATCAATAAAACTTAATAAAAACATTACTAAAATAGTGATAAATAAAGTGATAATAATAAAATAACTAAAAACAAAAGCAATTATAAAAACATTACAAAAATAGCAATAAATAAAGTGATATTAATAAAATAACTAAAAGCAAAAGCAATTATAAAAACACAGAGGGCCACACAACTCACACAGTATTAAAAGCCAGAGAATAAAAGTGTGTCTTAAAAGAGACTTAAAACTCTCCAGTGTGGGGGCTGTTTTGACATGAGGGGGCAGAGCGTTCCATAACTTAGGGCCAACCACAGAGAAAGCGCTGTCCCCCCGAGTTTTAAGTCTAGTCTAGACCACGAGCTAGAGCTGGCCCTCTGACCTCGGAGCGCGCTCCGGTCTGTAGATTTGGATGAGGTCAGAGACGTATTTTGGGGCCAGTCCATTCAAAGCTTTAAAAACAAACAATAAAATCTTAAAATCAATCCTAAAACGAACAGGAAGCCAGTGCAAAGACGCACGAATAGGGGAGATGTGCTCATATTTCTTCCGTCCTGTTAAAAGGCGCGCAGCAGCCTAACTAACTGCAGTCGATAAAGTGCGTTTTGATTCATTCCGGAATAAAGAGCGTTGCAGTAATCCAGATGAGAAGAAATAAAAGCATGCATGACGCGCTCAAAACCTGAAAAGGATAAAAAAATTATTTAATTTTGGCTAAAAGACGAAGATGATAAAAACTAGATTTCACGACCGCATTAACTTGTTTATCAAGTTTAAAATCAGAGTCCATAATGACGCCAAGGTTGGTGGCTGTTGATTTTGTGTGCTGTCTGAGAGGACCCAAGTCAGACAAAGAGCTGGCACTGCCGCCGGGCCCGCACATTATCACCTCAGTCTTGGTCTCATTGAGGTTCAAGACATTTTGAGCCAACCAAACCTTGACATCATTAAGGCACTCAAGCATAATATGTGTTCTTTGAATATTATTATCATTTCTAATAGCTCTAATTGATTGCTATCCATGTTGATCACATTGCATGCGGGATACTTGGTTGTCATAGCAATCCAACTAAGTCTATTTGTTTCTATTATAACTTACAGACTCCACCATCTCTCCACAGCAAATAATTGTTTCCAGACAGCTTGGAGCTACATTTTATGCTAGACAAACTGCCAAATGAAATACAAAAATGTGTTACATTTTAAGTATTTATCGATGTATGAAATGTATGAAATCAATATTAAGGCCGTTATTAGAGGCATCCTTTAGATTTTTCACTACACAGAGGATGAATCAGTCCTTCCATGATATTTGCCTGGTACGTCGTCAACTCCCACACAGTTCAGCGGAGAGACAGATCCAAGATAACAGCAGCTGCTCTGTCACTACTCCAATGGGAGCGATGATACAAACGACATGATGGGTTTAGATTATACTGTCAAAACATAAAAGAGAAGATAAAAGGTTAAGAAGGAAAGATTGAAGTAATGTTAAAGTAATGTAAATGATGTTTTTCAGTCTCTCAGGTATGCGTCTTTACTTACTGAACTTTAATTTATTTTCTTTTTCCTTCTTTGTTCCTATTTGCTCTAATTGGTAAGAGTGGTAGGTAGACTATCCAAAAATAGTACGCAGGTAAGCATGTTACTTCTAAATAATATTACTTAAGTTGTTATTTTATTTTAGCTGTATTTTTAGCTGTTATATGGGTCATTTTATGAAGTAGCTGCACACTTTGCCTCTGCCCAGGGACTACAGATTAAAATTAGTTTGTAGCTGAATCTGGTCTGTTCAATACATTTATGTTCCTGTCAAAAAAATAAAAATAAATAAATAAATAAATGTGATTATTTATTTGTGAAATGGTGATCCAATAAACATAAGACTTAATTAAGGGTAAAACGTATTTGAGAAAATTACTGCTCAAGAAAGACTAACTTAAAGGTGCAACTTTTGTGTAACTTTTTGGTTGGGGTTCTGTCGCCTTCTTGTTTCTATGGATATGTCATTGATTTGGCTGGAATGTTCCACGGTATCACTTTAAACAGCTCTGTCTTACACTGATTAAATTACAGGTGGTTTTACTGCTCAAAAATACAGAAAAATCAGGGTTGCCACTCCACAGATCTGACCTGTAACTTGGTCTGGTTTGGTCTCCATGACGATAGAAAGGTTTAATGCCACACTGTGAAATATTCCAGACAAAGCAATACATGTAACATCACCATAGAGACAAGCATTTGATGGACCCTCCACCAGAAAAGTTACACAATGCACCTTTAATGTATAATTGAGTTATAATTTGATTGATAATTTTGAAATTGAAGACATTAAAAACATTAAATAATACACAAACATTTGTATTTTTAAAGGATAGACCACAAAAATGTAAAAAACTAAATCATATTTGAAGGAGCAGTGTGAACATTTCTTTAATACAGTCTCACATTAAATACACTTTTCAGAATCTCTGTGCTACAGTCTAAATGCGAAACATTTCTTAAAACAAAAAGGTACAACAGTGATTAACAATCCAAAACTTACCTGACAATGAGTATTTGCTACTATTAAGAATTCTACCTTCCAACCACACATTACAAATAATAATTTGATGCCAGATCTATCATTTGTAATAGTTTTTAAATGGCTCTTAATGGTGTTTTCTTTGTACGTTGACTGGTTTTGTATTCAACTATTCACCACATGCACTTGTTTAATATTCCAGCCCCAGCACCCAAAGGTGTCGGGACTTCAGATGTGGGCGTCCTCTGTGCTTGTCGCCCTCTGCAGTGAAGCGAGAAAAAGAGAGTGAGACAGTGAACAGATGTAGAGGTGAACTTTGAACTCAATCTCAACCTCTTCAAATGGTAAGTCATAGTTGGAGCCTCTATAGCACTTCTGTCGTTGGAAAGTAAAGTCATATCAGAAAGCGATGCAGGAAACACAAATTCTGAAACCATTTATTTTGTCAACATAATGCTTTTGTCACTTTTAGATTTACTCACAGTGGGAAGAGTAACCAAAACCTCTACTCAAGTACGTCAAACTAGAGTTAAATTCACTAAATATTGCTCAAGTAGGAGTAAAATGCAGTAGTGTCCAAAAACTACTCTGAGAAGGTTTATTTTTTATTTTTTTCAAAAGGTTAGTTAAAGATCCCATGACATGGTACTTCTTGATGCTTTTATATGGCGCCTTAATGGTTCCCTAATACTGTAAATGAATCCTTCTCCAAAATCAAGCCTCAGTGCATGAGAAAGCCTCATGAACACAGTCAGAGTCATAAATATGTCTCTGAAACACTTTATTCTGGGCGTTGTTGCTTGAATGCAAATGAGGAGGACAGAGACAGGCCAGTGCAGTAGGTGGGGGTGTGGCCAAACTCTCCGCTCTTTCCTCATTTAGCGGAGCGCTGTGCGCTGGCCCCACTTCCGCGGAGGAAGATATGAGACGCATTCCATTGAAAAATAAAACACATTTCCACAGAAAATAAAATTAAACCACTGCTGTTTCAGAGGTTCGGAGGCTCGGATAAAGGACATCCGAGCCTGGAAACACTCTCACATGTCTCCAGGCAAATAAAAAAACGCATCTCGCATTTCGTAGCTACTTCGCAGTCTAAATTCATTGGGCGTGATTTCCAGAGACGGTGGTTGGACATCCAGAAGGGGGGTGGAAACCTTTCCGCGAGTGTGGCGTCAGAAAGTTCCCTTGTTCAGAATCGCCCGTTTGGGCTGTCTTTTGTTCAAACGCGGAAAAGGACCGCAATTGCTCAGTTTACACCTTTCGCAACTTTTAGCCATGGGGGGAAGGATGTAACTGACGACTCACTATATGCCTGAACCCTGTCAGAACTGAAGAAGCTCCTTGGATCAATAGTAAATGTAAAACATATTACACACACTGAAAGAACTTATTTTACTTCTTTGGGGTATGTTGTTCCACCTTCAACGTCCTATCACAACACAATCCCTCTAATAAAACTACTGCACATTGCATCAGGTTTGTGAAGTTGTATGTTTGAAGTTTGTGTCTTATACTATATTTTGTATTGAATTAAATTGACAATACAGGTGATTTTGACTTAACATATTACCCTGTGCTTTATTGAATCATTGAATGATTATATGGACTTTTTGTTATAAAAGCATTTCCATTTTAACAATGTACCTTCTAATTCTGACCTGCCCTGAAACACCACACCATAGTGATGTCAGTGATGTGGGAGGGCCTAGCTTAATGTCATGCAAATGAGCCAAGAAGGCCTGGAGTTAGAGAATCTTTAACGTGGCTTTTCTCAGCTCATTGTTTTCAGATGTGCTGCTTTCAAATGGCCACAGATTCTTCAAATGTTCTCAGATTTCCTTGTGTAAGGAATTGTTGGAAAGCTTAGAATCTACACTTTCAGAGTCTGTGAATAACTCAAAATGCCTCCGGGACGAGTTGCAACTGTTTTTCCGTGGCCGGTCACAATTATTCAAACATATACTGTAATATACTATATATATATATATACTGTATATATATATATATATATATATATATATATATATATATATATATATATATATATATATATATATATATATATATATATTACTGTAGAAAGAAAAATTAAAAAGAAAATTAAAAGATTGTGCAATACCTTTAAAAGAGTTTTACAGTTGTTTTAAAAATGTGCCTGTGTTACATTGCTGGAAATTTATATTTCTGTAAATATAGGGAATTTGTGTATGTCAAATCCAGCTACTTTAAGAAGTGAACTTTATTGATCTCACACTGGAGAAATTCTTCTCTGCATTTTAAACCATCATATATATATATACTGTATACAGTACATATATTAGGAGCAGTGGGCAGCACACACATTAGGGCGCCCGGGGACCATCTCCATGATCTTCTTGCTTCGGTTTGGTCAGGACCTAAGCTGGAGTACCTATGGTGCATGTTTTGGGTTTACCAGTGATTCAAACTCTATTCTGAATAAATATGAGCCTTCTCTGCTCCTGTCGCTCATACCCTGAAAAAGCAGCAGGAGATAATTGGTGAAACACACATCTTATCTCAAAGTCTGTACCTGGGTCACACAGTGAAACTACAGAGTGATGCAATGTTCAAAACACAATGGGAGAATATCGGTCTGGTGCACAAAGATATATTTTATGCTGTTGAAAAAATAAATTTGATCTTGAACTTTTAAAAAAAATATACATTAATTTATTTTTATATAAACCAAACATCTAAATCCAGTGAGAACCATGTTTTATTTTCAAATCACACTTTAAACAGTGAATAAACCAATATTTCATAGTTAAAATAACACAATGAAACGTGCATGTCTTGGGGCAGTGAATAAACAACATTTTAAAGTTGGATGTGTTCTCTGTCTGAACCCAGGCATATTTTAATATAGGTTGCTGATTTGTTGCTGAGAGACTCGACTTGTTTCTGAATTTTACAAAATCACACAGAAAAGCCAATTTTGTTTGATCACCTCTAATCACTTCCCACAACTTTCTAACGACTTTCATTCATCAGAAAAGTAATTACTTTCTTTTTTTTATTACAGTAATTTTCCAAATTGATGGCAAGAAATTAAAATTATGGCAGTTCAAACTACAGTACATGTGCCTGTTAATCACTTTTAGAGTAACTGTAGCATTTGGAAGAAACTACAATGAATTTTACCTGCCCAGGTGAGAAGCAAAGAGTGTCAGATAAACTCACATCAGATGTAACTGTTCATATGCCGTTGTTAGTCCAGAAATCAGATTATGACAGGGCTCTCAAGTCTCACGCTTTGAGAGTGTGACACACGCAATTCGACATGTTCACACGCTCACACGCCACACATGGTATTTCTCACGCTGAAATTTTTTTAAGCAATTCAAAACTGTAGCCACTGTTCACAGCGCTTCTGTGCCCAGAAAATCGGTAAGTTAATGCAGGCACCGCGCGTTTTCAGCGAAAAAAAAGTCACTCACACACCAGTACTCGAGTTGAGCGATCAGCTGTGTGCCGCGTAAATATCAGCTGATCGGAGAACAGGCCGATCAACTATGAGCGATCGGCCTGTTCTCCGATCAGCTGATATTTACGCGGCATTTCCAAGAGAATAAGAATCCTTAACTTGCTACGTTAATGCTACGTAAGAAGGAACTCTCGCCTCGGGACACGGGATAAGTTCGGGATATGTCCTTTTCTCCGGAGCTCTGGATTATTAAAGACCGTGACACGTGCATACATGGATACGAGTGACCGCGTTCTTATGGGTGAGTCATATCAGATTATTTCTGCATCTATTTCGGCACTAAACCAGAACTAAACCAGGACTAAACCAGAACTAAACCAGGACTAAACCAGGACTAAACCAAGACTAAACCAGGACTAAACCAAGACTAAACCAGGTCTAAACCAGGACTAAACCAGAACTAAACCAGGACTAGACCAGGACTAAACCAGGACCTAGCCAGGACTAAACCAGAACTAAACCAGGACTAAACCAGAACTAAACCAGGACTAAACCAAGACTAAACCAGGTCTAAACCAGGACTAAACCAGAACTAAACCAGGACTAAACCAGGACCTAGCCAGGACTAAACCAGAACTAAACCAGGACTAAACCAGGACTAAACCAGAACTAAACCAGGACCAAACCAGAACTAAACCAGGACTAAACCAAGACTAAACCAGGTCTAAACCAGGACTAAACCAGAACTAAACCAGGACTAGACCAGGACTAAACCAGGACCTAGCCAGGAATAAACCAGAACTAAACCAGGACTAAACCAGGACTAAACCAGAACTAAACCAGGACTAAACCAAGACTAAACCAGGTCTAAACCAGGACTAAACCAGAACTAAACCAGGACTAGACCAGGACTAAACCAGGACCTAGCCAGGACTAAACCAGAGCTAAACCAGGACTAAACCAGAACTAAACCAGGATTAAACCAAGACTAAACCAGGTCTAAACCAAGACTAAACCAGGATTCAACTGGGACTAAACCAGGACTAAACCAGAACTAAACCAGGACTAAACCAGGACTAAACCAGGACTAAACCAAGACTAAACCAGGACTAAACCAAGACTAAACCAGGACTAAACCAAGACTAAACCAGGTCTAAACCAGGACTAAACCAGAACTAAACCAGGACTAAACCAGGACTAAACCAGGACTAAACCAGGACTAAACCAAGACTAAACCAGGACTAAACCAAGACTAAACCAGGTCTAAACCAGGACTAAACCAGAACTAAACCAGGACTAGACCAGGACTAAACCAGGACCTAGCCAGGACTAAACCAGAACTAAACCAGGACTAAACCAAAACTAAACCAGGACTAAACCAGAACTAAATCAGGACTAAACCAAGACTAAACCAGGTCTAAACCAGGACTAAACCAGAACTAAACCAGGACTAGACCAGGACTAAACCAGGACCGAGCCAGGACTAAACCAGAATTAAACCAAGACTAAACCAGGTCTAAACCAGGACTAAACCAGAACTAAACCAGGACTAGACCAGGATTAAACCAGGGCCTAGCCAGGACTAAACCAGGACTAAACCAGAACTAAACCAGGACTAAACCAGGACTAAACCAGAACTAAACCAGGACTAAACCAAGACTAAACCAGGTCTAAACCAGGACTAAACCAGAACTAAACCAGGACTAGACCAGGACTAAACCAGGACCTAGCCAGGACTAAACCAGAGCTAAACCAGGACAAAACCAGAACTAAACCAGGATTAAACCAAGACTAAACCAGGTCTAAACCAAGACTAAACCAGGATTCAACTGGGACTAAACCAGGACTAAACCAGAACTAAACCAAGACTAAACCAGGTCTAAACCGGGTCTAAACCAGGATTCAACTGGGACTAAACCAGGATTAAACCAAGACTAAAAAAGGTCTAAACCAGGACTAAACCGGGACTAACCCGGCACTAAACCAGGACTAAACCAGGTCTAAACCAGGACTAAACCAGGTCTAAACCAGGACTAAGCCAAGACTAAACCAGATCTAAACCAGGTCTAAACAAGCACTAAACCAGGACTAAACCAGGTCTAAACCAGGACTAAGCCAAGACTAAACCAGATCTAAACCGGGTCTAAACCAAGACTAAGCCAGGACTAAAACAGGTCTAAATCGAGTCTAAACCAAGACTAAGCCAGGACTAAAACAGGTCTAAAACAGGTCTAAACCAGGACTAAACGAAGACTGTGTGTGATAACATATTATCCTGTGCATTATTGAATGATAATATGGACTTTTAGTTATAAAAGCATTTCCATATTAACAAAGTACCTTCTAATTCTGCCCTGCCCTTCCACCATCCCCCCTGGTTTCATTTTATAACTCGACTACTGCTTGCCGCCCCCCCCTTGAGAGCCCTGGATTATGATCTTATTTGGTGTCCATCCATTGGTGCAATAACCCTTATTTTTAATCACGGCTTTCATGCGTCTTGGCATGCTCTCCACAAGTCTTTCACATTGTTCTTGGGTGACTTTATTCCACTCCTGGTGCAAGAACTGAAGTAGCTCAGCTTTGTGTTTGTGTTGGAATTCAACAGACGCTGGAATGGAATGGCTGTAATACATGTAGAGATGCTGATTTCAGAAAAAAATGCAGTGGTCTCATTTTTTTCCAGAGCTGTATATAAATGGACATAGCTAAACCGCTCGTCACTGCGTTTCAAATGGGAAGTGTTCACAGAGGCGCTACCAGCTCTAACTGACTTTACATTGGAAAACTGTCACCCCTCTGTCTGTAACTGCTTCAGTGAGCCTCACCATTTTGGTCTTAAGATATTTTTATTAACCCACGCTACATGATCCTGGTGTTTTTATTTTGCCATTTTGTCTTTTTCTAATTTCTAATATGGATCTGGCCCCAAAATCGCTCCTATATCTGCTAACATAGTGAGCTTCATTTGACTGGAGCCGAACACTATGGGCACTCCCTTAGTCCAGTCTACGATACGCATGTATTGTTGTCTTAACAAACATTTCATTTTTTCTCCTTGAGTCTTGACTTGTTTCTGAACTTTCCAAAATCACAAATAAAAGCTTCACTGTTGTTTGATTATAAAACGCCTCAACCACTTCTTTCATCAACACATGAAATTAGCAACTTTGATTTCTATTATTTTTATTACAGCCATTTTCAAACTGATTACAAGCTGTGATTACATTTACCTTACCAAAGCAGGTTGACTTGTTTTACAATATATACAGATGATTATTAGAGTATTGTATAGTCACTGTTGCATGTAATAACTAATATACTTTATAATAAATATTTGAGCACAACTTACCCCATTGTCAAGACAGGCAAAGTAATTACAGCATTCAGTGCACAGAACAGGGCAGCCACATAGAACACTGCATTAGTATTATACATTAAATAGATTACACAGGACATCTCTCGTAAGCATGCATGTTCATATCCGTTTTCAACTCATTAAAAGATCAAAAAACAAGATTGGTTTTAAAGTACATATGACAGGTTATACTACAGTTTTCTTTAAAATGTAGTTAACACAATTATATATAAATACTTTACAAGCCTAGTTTTCCATACTTCCATATTTTTGGCCAAGTGTCTAAGGCTACGTTTAGACTGCAGGGCTTAGATTTTGTGAAATCCGATTTCTTTTTTTTGCGAGGTCGTTCACATTTCCAGTTAAATGCTAATTGTATGTGATCTCCAGTGTGAACTTTAAACGCCCCAAAAGTGTCCCGCATGCGCCTTGGAGGACATGACGACGTCACATGCAGCGAGCGTGCTCAATGTTTAGGGAAGTAGCTTAAACATGGACACCAGCATTGAGCGCCTGGAGATTTTAAAGTTGCTGTTGGAGCCAGAGCCAGAACATGTACAGCTAAGTTGTTTTAAGGAAAAGATTGAGAAGGAGAAGTACAAGGTTTTTGGCCATGGCGTATTGTGGGACAGTGGCTAGCTGGACTCTTTGCCAGAGATCCTCTTTAGTAACGCAATTCTATCAGCTCAACACAGGGCTTCTCTCCCAAAATATGGTCAAGTTTAGCCTGGGAATTCCCAGGCCGCTTCCGTTCATTTCGAACTGGAAGGCGGCCTGGAAACTCGTCCAAGCGAGAGTACCAGATTTAGGGCCCCAATCAGAGAGCGGGGGAGGGGTGGAAAGACGGTGACGCGTACTACATGACAAACGGAAGCTTGTAGTTTGAACTGACAACTGACATGATTGGCTATGGACTTACGTATACGCTCAATGATAGACATTCATAACGCCCAATAAACGGCCGTTGGCAATCGCTAACCACACCTCCGCTACGGGATTTTTTGAAGCGAGTTTCCAGACCCATATCTCACTTGTGATATGGTCAGGTGTTAACCAGACTAGGTCAAGTTCTTTTCAGTTTCTGCCTACTTCAGCGCAGAATAGTGACATTTGTCGCTTGTTGATGACGTGTAGGTCGGATGAATGTGACCTGGCCGTTCAGACTGAAGTCGCATGTCAAAAGATCGGATATGTATGGGTTTTCGGAGCACATATCCAAGTGGCCTGGGTCACATTTGAAAAAATCGGATCTGTGTCGTTCAGGCTGTCATTAAAAGATCAGATACAGGTCGCACAGGGGCAAAAAAAAAATCAGATTTGGGTCACTTATTCGTATTCTAAGTTTACTTCCAGGTAAGAGATGCAGCAGATGTGACAGTAGTAGCCTAGTAACCACACTTTAAGCAAGGGTCACAACACATCTAATTTACACAATATAATAATAGCCTATCATCAAAAATATAGTATTATTATTACTGGTTCTGCTACAGGTGCAGGGACATGGCCGTGTTGCACAATGTATTTCCATGTATTTTTCTATCTGGGGAAATTATTGGGGAAATTGGGAATATTGTTAAGTGAGGAAAACCCAGTATCCTTGGATTAATTGGCCCGGGGGTGCAGCCTTGGTGGATAAAAGGGGGCCACTCTCCCTCCCTCAGTCAGTCTGGACCTGGAGCTGTACATAGAAGGTTACGGGTGAGCTTATGATTTATGGAGCAGTTTTCTGCAGTTGTGTATATTATAAATATCTTTTTGTTTTGTTACACTGTTTTGTATATAGCACTCTTCAAACTTACTATTTGGGAACTTCATTTAATTAAACCATCAAAACCATCCTTCTGACTACGCCCTCGCGATTACATAGGAATAGACCCCGCCGTCACAAGGGCATTGTTCAGTCACTCCACATTAGGTGATGGTAAACCAATATGGTAGCCACAGCCGCCCTGGGATGAAAGCGACCCTGCTAATCTGCACCACCGGCCCCTCCAATTACCACCAACACACACAAATACTTCAAATTGCATTCAAATTCAAATTAATTTGGAGCAGGAAGCTTAAGGGCCATCAAAAATAGTCTGGACACCCATGACATAGACAGAAGGATTTCTATTTAGAACTCAGCTCTACTTCCTGTATTTTTCAACTACTGGTTTTAAACTTCACACACTGCCACTTGACTGGGGTAAAACTACTGAAAAATACATATTTATCACAGGTACTATCCCATCAAACAAAGTAATAACTAGATAAACATGAAACCTGTCATATGCACTTTAAATATTCCACTGGCTCTACGGGCATCGTGCTGAGTTGGATTGTATTTCTGGTTATATAAGACAATACAACAGAAAATACATGAGCAATTTAGATTCAGATGGAAAAAGGTGGTTTTGCATTGCAGAGAGCTGGTTCGATTTCAAGTCTATATGGACAGGCAGGGTGCACAGAATAATCTCCTTATTAGCGGCGGGAGGAGGAGAGCTTCAGAGAGACGGTGCTAGGGGGCGCTGTGGTATCCAGGTGTTGTAAGTCTGAGGGTCGATAGGGGGCGCTGGCTTCTCTTTGTGGGTGAAAGTGCAGGCAGAAGAACGATATGAGGAGATCAGTTGTTGCTGCTGGTCATGATCCACCAGGAAGCTGCAAAGACAACCAGAATCAGTCAGTTTACAGTGACTCTCACACTGTGTATTTAAATGGACATAACTAAACCGGTGGCCGCTATGTTCCAAATAGGAAGTGTTCATGGGGGTGATTTCGGCTCCATCGGCACTTGACTTTACAACTCTCTGCAACTGCTGCTGTGAGCCTCGTCATTTTGGTCTTAAAATGTTCATATAAACGTGCTACATGATCCTGGTGTTTTTATTCACTATTTTGTACTGTCTTCAATTTGCTCCTATAACTGCTAGCATCTTGAGCTTCATTTGACTGGAGCTGAACGCTGTTGGTGACGTCACACTCCCTTAGTCCACTTCTTTATACAGTCTATATATGTGTACAGACCATTTAAAAATACCATTAGAATGTTCAAACATCATAATAAACAAGACTAATTAATGAACTGATATGTTTAGTTTAGTTTATTCCTTAATTTAATTTGACTTTTATTTAACCAGGAGGCATCAGAATCAATTTTTCAAGACAGAGCTGGCCAAAATAGCAGCCAGCCCAATCGATACCCGTAAATACAGTATAGTAAAATCACAAAATATCACATTATAAAAACAGTTGCATCTCTCAAGAAAAGCATACACATCTTGGTCACATCTTTTTTTAAAGGTCCCATGACATGGTACTTCTTGATGCTTTTATATGGCTCCTTAATGGTTCCCTAATACTGTAAATGAATCCTTCTTCAAAATCAACACTCAGTGCATGAGAAACAGAGATAAGCTGAGAAAGAGTCATTTTTCTCACTCTGAACACTCTATAATGGGCGTTGTTGCTTGAATGCAAATGAGGAGAAAAGAGCTGGCCAATAGTAGAGGGTGGGGGCGTGGCCAAACGCTCCGCTCTCACTCTGAACGCTCAGCTGATCCATTTCCTTGTTTTTGCACGGGGGGAGAGATTTGAAGCGTTCCATTGAAAAATAAACACATTTCCACAGAAAATAAAATTAAACCACTGCTGTTCAAAGGTCCAGAGGCTCAGATAAAGGACTTCCGAACCTAGAAACACTCGGACGTGCCTCCAGGCAAATAAAAAAACGCATTTCGCATTGCCTAGCGCATTCGCAGTCCAAACTCTCTGGGCGTGATTTACAGAGACGCTGAGTTCAGACAGACGCGGGTGGAACTGCATTTGCATTTCTTTTTTCGATCTGACGTCAATAAGGTGCCTTGTTCAAAATCACCCGTTTGAGCTCCGATTTTTTGTAACGCAGAAAAGGATCGCAAATGTTCAGTTTAGACATTTTGCAACTTTTAACCATGGGGGGGCCTAAACAGGGTAGGGGAGCTCACATTAACGTTCAAAAACCTCAGAAAGTGAAAATTTCATGCCATGGGACCTTTAAGCTTAGTTGCTTAGCTGTAATCTTTAGCTTAGTTTCTACTTGCAGTCCTGACATACACACACACACACACACACACACACACACACACACACACACACACACACACACACACACACACACCATAGTCTGTTGTTCAGAAAAAGAAAAGGCAGACTGTGCAAAAGGATCTTTTCAGGATTGTGCAGTTTTGGTTCACAGTGGACCAATTACATTAGACTTGAAGATGCGTGAAAAGTCCCTCAGTCGTCCAGGTAGAATCCATGATCAAAGGAGAAGTTCAATTTGTCAACTGGACAAAGTTTGTTTGGTTGAAAACGTTTCGCCGCTCATCCGAGAGGCTTCGTCAGCTCTGGTGAGCGGATGAGCGGCGAAACGTTTTCAACCAAACAAACTTTGTCCAGTTGACAAATTGAACTTCTCCTTTGATCATTAGACTTGAAGTTTTACTAAAAATAAAATTATTACAAAGCATGGAAAATAAAGCCTCAACATTGTATATTCTGTAGATGAAATGAAAAATCATTGTGGGGTCAACATTTAAGTGAATATTTGTCGAGTACAGACGTGTGTAAACTTCATAAGCCGACTGTATTGTTGTGTGACCAGGGCAAAACACACAAAAAACTCAACATAGGAAGGGCCAGGTCTCCATAGAAACCAAGAGATTCAGGCTTAGACAATTACGCAAGAGGAAATGCTGCAGAGACCCTGCTAACACATAACTGTACAGTACAAGGTGTAGCTCATTTCGAAGCTACTTTTTCATCACGATACTGCCATTTCTAATTGTCACTTTAATTGGGACTTTAATCAAAATGAGATTGTTAAATGTCAAGTCAGTAATGTTATGTTCAAATGGAAATGTATATATTATTTGTTTTTACTGGAACAAAATAAAATCTTAATAAAGTGGCAGCATGGTGGCTGAGTGGCTAGTACTTGCGCTTCACAGCAAGAAGGATTCTGGATTAAATTCATGGGTTGACTGGGCTTTCTGTGTGGAGATTGCATGTTCTCCCTGTGTCTGGATAGGTTTGTTTTTTCTACCAACCTAAAACATGCACCATCCAATTTCCCTACAGGGACAATAAAGGTTGTACTTTAATCTTAAAATTGTGACTGTGATCAATATAAGAAAAGAGAAAAAACAAACAAAACAAAAAAAGTGTATGATTTTGTGAGTGAATAATTTGACTTCTTTTACAATTTTACTTCTTTAACTTATATCTACCACGCTTTATCTTATTCGATCCCCTGCAGTAAACAAGAATCCCAGCTGCTTGCAGGCGTAGAGATCTCATCGACAGCCCTTGGTGGCACAGCCAAGTGTGCCACCAAGTTTAATTTATTTTGGTTTTATCGACTGAGCAGAGTCTGTTCTGCCCTAACATAGCTCCATCCAGAGCTCCATCCATCGTTCCAATCAGAGCCTCGTGCTTGTACCACATCTACAGCAGCTGACCCCATCTCCAGACCTCTTAATGATCCAATGTGAGGAGCGGCTGCAGGAGCAAAGGGACACCATCATAACTATGTCACTAACAGGGGCAGCACAAGTACACACAAAGGAACTCTAATCACATTCCGGCAAGGCATCCATCTTTATGTGAACATAAAACTCATATTTCGAGCAAACAAAAGTGCAATGCTGGTTCACTAAACAACATACAGAATAAGGCTGCACAGTTAAGGGGAACTTAATCATTTATATGAAGTTTATAATCACAATTGTTTTGAGTTGACATTTTTGTTAAAGGTAATCTGTGTAACTTTGTTCCACAGCAGACCCAGGAATTTCAAAGCCCGGGGGCCAAATGCCAGTCAGAGTCAGCTGAAAGGTTGCTTGAAATTAAGAAAATAAAACCTACTTTCAAAATTGTACATAATGTATTTGTACTGATGATCATCTGTCGGACGTGACTTTGATGCACTTGTTAAAGCTCAACAGAGGCTAGATTTCTCTCACTGATCAAGAAAAAAACATTAAAACATGCTAACTTTGACTATTTTTCTACACAGTTTGGCAGTTGGACAAAAAAAAAAATGTTGTGACAAATCTTGTATTATATTATTTGGCAAACAAAGACATTGTGGTCTCTTAATACAAAGTTATAAAGTTAAATCATTGTGGGGTGAATGTGACTGAAAAAGAGTTACAAATGTTTCACGTTTACCATTGTTTTGAATTATTTTACTGAATAAATTCAGTATTTGTTAAACCTCACTCTCTCATTACTTAATAATAACACATAAATTACCAGCTTCTGTAAACAATGCCATTTACTGATTTTAACATAGAAATAAAATTAATAACCAGAGTAGACTTGATAAAAGGAGAAGTTCAATTTGTCAACTGGACAAAGTATGTTTGGTTGAAAATGTTTCGCCGCTCATCCGAGAGGCTTCGTCAGCTGCTGGTTAGACACTAGAACCAGAACTGACGAAGCCTCTCGGATGAGCGGCGAAACGTTTTCAACCAAACATACTTTGTCCAGTTGACAAATTGAACTTCTCCTTTTATCATGGATTCTACCTGGACGACTGAGGGACTTTTCACGCAGAGTAGACTTCAAACTTTTGGCCTGGCCCTCCATAATATTTTCTCATTTGGCCCCTGGGGAAAAAATAATTGCCCACCCCGTTCCACAGTATGAACTTAGCTATCGCATTATTATTATTAGAGGGTCTGTCACAGGCTTGTGTTCCGGGGGGGGGGACACAAGCCTGTGGTTTTTATTTGAAAGTTGATATCAAAACACGGCACTGACCCCGATTTTGCGACATCAAAGTCTGATAACGAGCCGAGAGAGCGCACTTGCGGCGCAGCTCGGGCCGTGCGGTGTCCGCAGCACCAGAAGAGCACACAAGCTCGCGCGGCCATGTACATGTTTAATACGAGACATGTACTTTTGTTTCTGAATACGGGACGATTACATTTTTCAACGGACGGTTGGCAACCCTAAACACAATTATACATAAATAATACACACCCAAAATTTCAACGTATTTGGAAAAAAAAAAAAAAAAAAATTACCACGTGGTAAGCAGGTAGCAGACCCGCCGTCAGAGAAGTTACGCAGTGGGCCTTTAAGATAAAGATGGCCAATAAAAGAATTTCATTATGAAAAGCCACATTAGACCCGAACTCTCAGTGCCATCTCTGAAAAATAAAATCAATATCAATAAAGGGTGCAGTGAAGCGCTCTGAAGGGGGTGTGACCTAACATGAAGAGCAAAGGGAGGGGAAACAAAAGTGAAATTTACGAAACATGTTAATACATTGTTTTCAGTGCATTTTCAAAACAATAAAAGGTAACATGGTGATCTAAATATGTTATGTGTTAGCAATTGAGGAAAATGATGTCTTCATGGAGACCAAACCAGACCAAGTTACAGGTCAGATCTGTGAAAAGGCGACGCCGCTCACAGTCAGAATGCCTGTTTTCTAAATATTCTTGAGCTATAAAACCACCTTACAGCAGAGAGAGCCTGGCCCCTCCCTAACGCCTCGCAGCGTCGTGCCCCCGGCCGGGTGGGCGGGTTTGTTGCATCCAGCGCCAATTGGCTGCAGGATCCGGATGGCTGCTTGCCTACGCTGGGTTACCTCCACACCCCTACCCTGTTGCGAGTCTTGTAGAATAAAGGCTGTTAATTCATTCATTCACATGCAATTTAAATTTCAAGCAACATGTAAAGAAAATGTTGCATATAATTAAATTCAATCTGTCAAACTTTAAACACATAAGACCTTCTCTGACTATAGAATCAGCAAAGGCTTACCGGTATATACATGCCGTGATATTTAGCCACATAACCTACTGTTATACCACATGCTCTCATATTGCTGAGGCTGTTTTGAAGCCTCAGTGTTCAAGAAAACACTGAAAACTTTGGACAAAAAGCCTTTACAGTATCATTATTGTAACAAAGTAAGTATAACATTTTGGATTTTGATAGTTATCAGATATTTATGGATGCTTGCCTCATTTTTAAAGTTTTAAAACGGGCTTGCTCCGCCTCCCTTACTGGATTTTTTTAGGTAAAAAACCTAGCGACCAAGTAAATACCAGAGCATCGACCAGAGGAGACTGTAACATAAAAAGGCGTAGGACTAAATTTGGCCAAATGGTGGCGTCTATCAGAGGCTCACAGACGTGGAACACACTGCCAGCCCACGTCAGGAACTGTGGCACCTGTTCAGCCTCTAAAACGGCTCTGGAACATTGGTTGAAAACTAACCAGACGTGCTCTCACATGTAGATTATTCTGACGTTTGGGGCCGCGTAAACTCTGAGATGGGTCTATTGCAACTACATGCTCTTGGTGAAATGTCTATTGTGTATTCTGTTTTCTTTGTTTGTGTGAATGTGTTTTGTTCTTACCTGCCTTAGGACTACGGCCTTAAATTAAATTGAAATTATGCTGCAGTGTTTATTTCCATCTGCTTCCTGTCTTCAAGTCCATGTCATATTGTTTTGTATGTTTGTAATGTACGGATGGGGTGACAGGTCCAATTTCGGTCCCTTTGTAGGTTTTACATGTGAAGAAATTGCCAAATAAATGCTATTCATTCATTCATTAACATCAGCCATGACTCATGTCCAAAAGTGGGTCAAGAACTCATGCTTGTAACTCAATATAAAGAAAACTGTCTACATGATGTTCAGTAAAAAAAAACAATTGAGCTACAGCGGTCCAATGTCTTTCTGGACGGGGTGGAAGTCAGTCTCGTCAAAGAGTTTAAATACCTGGGACTGACGTTGGACCCGACATGGACATTTAAGAAACACATTAAGCACCTGACAAAAACTGTTCATTTTAACTTTGTGAATTTTAGACAGGCAAGAACCTTTATGATTCTATATGTGGCACCAGTGTTTTTACACTCCATGATTCTGTCTCATATAGAGATCTGCAGAACCACATGGGCACAACACTCAAACCAGTGGAATCACTTAAAAACATTGAACAAGAAAGGTGATAACAGGAGAAGTTCAATTTGTCAACTGGACAAAGTTTGTTTGGTTGAAAACGTTTCGCCGCTCATCCGAGAGGCTTCGTCAGCTCTAATAAGAATACTGGCTGACGAAGCCTCTCGGATGAGCGGCGAAACATTTTCAACCAAACAAACTTTGTCCAGTTGACAAATTGAACTTCTCCTGTTATCATGGATTCTACCTGGACGACTGAGGGACTTTTCACGCATTGAACAAGAAACCATTCTCAGTTCACCACTGCACTGTTTTAGACAAGTACAACTTGCTTAATTTTAATAATTTGGTTCATTTTAAATATTTTTTTTTATATATATAAAGTTTTACATGGGCTCCTCCTCCGCTACAGGATTTTATTATAACGAAGACTGTCAGTGGGCTGGGAACTAGGGCCACGGCCCGGGGAACTGTGAGGTCCCGCACAGACCCTGGGGGAACTGTGAGGTCGTGCACAGACCCCGGGGGAACTGTGAGGTCCCGCACAGACCCCGGGGGAACTGTGAGGTCCCGCACAGACCCCGGGGGAACTGTGAGGTCCCGCACAGACCCCGGGGGAACTGTGAGGTCCCGCACAGACCCCGGGGGAACTGTGAGGTCCCGCACAGACCCCGGGGGAACTGTGAGGTCCCGCACAGACCCCGGGGGAACTGTGAGGTCCCACACAGACCCCGGGGGAACTGTGAGGTCCCGCACAGACGCACTACATTTGGACAAAGTGTGCTCTCAGTCAGAGGCACTAAGTTCTGGAACTCTCTCCCATCATCAATAAGAGAGACTCCAACACTGGACACTTTCACATTACACTTGAAACAGCGGCTAAAGGAAAACAAGACTTGTGGACACTTTTAATGTTTAATTACTGCTTTTGTCACTTGTCATTGTTTTTGTTGTTTTTGCTGTGGTGTCACCTGCCCAGGGACTACAGATGGAAATGAGCATTTTTGCTATAATCGGGTGTATTTACACTGCAATGTTGTAGACGTTCATTAATATGCACTGTCCCTATTAAATAAATAAAATTGAATAAATGTGAGATAGAGCTGTTTAATGTCATATTGTGGAATATTCTAAGCAGAGCAATGACACATCCATATGTACCCCCAATTAAAAAGTTACATAGTGCACAACATGACTTGCTATACCATGTAATAAAAATGGACTGAACTTGTACCCTTTCCTCTATAGTACATTTCTATACAGTGGACCTATACATACAAGAAACAGCTGTGTAAGCAACCTGGCATGTACTGTAACCCAGCAACAGCACAGGCATCCCACACAGTAACTGCACTATCTTTAACAAGCACATTTAAGGATCCTCATTACACTTGTGCTACTTAAGACAGTCGTAGTTAATTGCTTGTCAAAAGTGAGAACTTGAAGACGTAACAGGGGAGAGTGACTTGGGCGTGATGGTGACAGCAGTGATTCATAGTATAGATCGTGAGGAGGTGTCATTGACGTGCTGACAGCGAAATTTAATAAGTGCGTCAAAGGAGATAGAAACTGGACTTACAGTGAACCCTCGCTGTATCGCGGTTCACTCTTCGCGGCCTCGCTGTTTCGCGGATTTTTTTTTCCAATTTTTTTTTTTTTTTTTTTCAATTTTTTTTATAGTGTAACTTTTTTTTTTACAGTGTAACATTCTGTCCTGCGCCCTGATTAGCTAAGAGACTAGACCAGGACTAAACCAGGTCTAAAGCAGGTCTAAACCAGGACTAAACCAGGTCTAAACCAGGACTAAACCAGGTCTAGACCAGGGATGGTCACACAGGGTGGTAGGGACAGAGTCTCAGATTTCCTTCACGAGAGCGCCTGGGTGACAGGAGGTGTGGCCTTTGTTTACTTGCACGAGCCATGGAAGAGAGTGCGAGCCGGACAAATGGAAGAGCCAAGAATCAACATGGAGCGTCCGGGGGAGCCGCAGCGGGGGGAGGACACTCGCGCGCACAGAGGAGACAGTGGCTCTTCCCCGTGAGAGGACGAGAGGACGAACCCAATACTCCACAATACTCCACAGCTCTGTGGAGTATTGGCGACGCATTGATAGCGGACTGATTTTGGAGCCGGGGTGAAATGCAACCAACTCTTGTGAGCGCAGGTTGGTCTTACCTGGTCTTGTGGTGCTCACAGGCGTCTGTTAGCGGTTTGGCACTGTTAGCATTGGCTTGAGTCTTGCCCAAAATGATATCCAGGTCGCTTTCCACTCGACTTTCGCACATGGCATGGATATGTGGTACCAAAACAAACGCACGTGTCCGCGCGCACGTGCCCGCGCGCACGTGCCCGCGTGTCACGTGCCCCCGCCCCACTATTAATATATTTTAATGAAAATCTACAAAAGTTTGAGTGTTTAAACAAGAGAAAAATGTGAGAAAATGTTAATACCAGTCTCAGAAAGGTGTATAATGTGTCTGGTGAAGCGTTTTCAGCCTTAAAACATGTAGAATAATTGTAAAATATAAAATTGTCCTACTTCGCGGATTTCACTTATTGCGGGCTATTTCTGGAACCTAACCCCCGCGATAAACGAGGGTTCACTGTATTTCCGGCCCACCTCTGTGCCCTGTGTACTGGTCATGTTTTATGTACAGTAAGTCTCACTTTCAATAGGCTCTGTGCTGTGTGTTTCAAAGATAATGCTCGCTGGTGTTATACAGCTCTGGAAAAAAATAAAGAGACCACTGCATTTTTTTCTGAAATCAGCATCTCTACATGTATTACAGCCATTCCATTCCAGCGTCTGTTGAATTCCAACACAAACACAAAGCTGAGCTACTTCAGTTCTTGCACCAGGAGTGGAATAAAGTCACCCAAGAACAATGTGAAAGACTTGTGGAGAGCATGCCAAGACGCATGAAAGCTGTGATTAAAAATAAGGGTTATTGCACCAAATGTTGATTTCTGAACTCTTCTTAAGTTTAAGTGTTTGTGTTTGTTTAAGTATAAACATTAGTATTATGTTGTTTTAAAATGAACTTGTTTCTTTGCATTGTTTGAGGTCTGAAAACATGTATTTTTAAAAAAATATTTTGACCATTTGTCATTTTCTGCAAATAAATGCTCTAAATGACAATATGTTTATTTAGAATTTGGGGGAAATGTTGTCAGTAGTTTATAGACACAAACAAAAATGTTCCTTTTTACCTATAAGTAGTAAAATCAGAAAAAACGGATAATTTTGCGGTGGTCTCTTTTTGTGTGTGTTGGACAGACGCTGGAATGGAATGGCTGTAATACATCAGACCCTCCAGGAATTCGCGATGTTGCGATTTGCAACTTCAACGCAACTTCAGCCAATCCCCGCGAATTCAGGGCGGTGTTGCAATTTTGACCAATCACCGCAACTTTTCCGCAATTTTTCCTAATTTTGACCAATCATCGGCGACGTATTGAACGCCGAACAACTTCCTTCTGTGTAGGAGACATAACTGAGATGAGGTGCACGGTGCGTTTGTGTGTGTGTGTGTGTGTGTGCGGCAGAGGCGGTGGTTCACGTGAGTGTGGGTGTGTGCACGTACGGAAGTGTGTGCGTGTAAAAGCGCGCGCTCACCTGTCACACAGAGGAGAGAGTCAGGGTTGGGGTGTAGCCGTATTTTTTGTTGAACGCAAACCATTCATTCATCTTTCACATTAATCTGTTCATCCTGCTGGTTTCCATGAGTTCCATTTCATCCTGCTGCACTGTCATAGCTGTGTGCGCTCTTTTTGTAATAAATGCACAAAACGCATATCTGGATCTCAGCGTATCTGTCACCATAGCCTCCTCTTTGCAAGTCACAAATCTGCGAGCCATAGGACCCAACCTCATATTCTCGGCGGCTAAAAGGTTTGAGTTTGGAAGCCGCAACATTCTGCTTTACTTCCGTGTGACAAAACGACACTGCGGCCGTGTCCCAGTTCCCAGAGCGCACAGCTCGGAGAGCGGCCCGAATGGGGCTCAGACTGCAGTCAAGGAGGTGCACACTTGCTCAGCCCCGACTGCAGTCCGCGGACCGCTTAACGACTGCGGTCTTCGGACCGCGTGTTAACTGCGCATGGGACAAAAAAGAAGTGGGACAGCAGTCGTCGCGCCGATGTACTGTCAAAATGTGTGACGCACATGCCCATCGGGCCACGCTCCGAGCCGCGTGCCCTGGGGATTAGACACGGCTTCTAATGGCAAAGAAACATGTCTGCGGCGCCATTTGCCCACAAAAATAACAGCAAAAGACCGCGCAAAACAGTTCCCCTCCTAATAGTAATTTATTTTTGATATTGGTAAGGTTGTTTTAGGACCATATCTGTGATCTCTGTGTCTTTGTATTATTCTTTGTCAGTCATAACTCAGTATTCAAAATACTACTCAATTTTAATTACAAAAAGCGAAAATCGCAACTATTTATCGCAAACTTTCACTTCCTCCCGCAACAAAATCGCAACAAAAACCTTAAAAGCACCGCAACTTTCATCGCAACTTTTTGGAAAAGCTCCCGCAAATTCAGGCATTTTAGCCCGCAACAATCACAAAAAATGCCCGCGAAATCCTGGGGGGTCTGATACATGTAGAGATGCTGATTTCAGAAAAAAAAAATGCAGTGGTCTATTATTTTTTCCAGAACTGTATATACAGACAACATTAAATATATAATATGATGGATAATTCCTTATACTTTCCTTCATATTTCTTCTTTTGTATGTATATAAAATGTAGAAAGTAGTAAAAATAAGGAAACATAAACCACTGAATGAGACGGTGTATCCAAATGTTTGACTGGTAGTGTACTAGTATATAATTTATAATGAAGGCTTTAAAAATATAAAAGAACAAAAAAATCACTTACAAATAAAGGTAAGGTTAAAAAAAATTGCAATTTTTGCACTACAGTATTTTTTATACTGGGTTGTAAATATCCAGCTGTCTTGTATATATCTTAAATGTTTGCACTGAAGTGAGATGCTTTCAATCTCATTGTGAGTATGTATAATGTAAATTATAAAATATAAATAGTGATAATAAAAGGCATTCTATTCTATTCTATTTCTGCACCTTGTAGACATTTCACATTTGTCTGATAGCCAAAGTTCAAATTTCAGTGACATAATACCATCTGAATATAATGATCAGAAACATACAATGCTTTATTAGCTGTGATGCCTGGTGCTAGTGGGTCCTGACATAATTTAATAGAATTACTCATAATATGGTTTGTGGTTCTATAAAATGATGAATACATGAATAGGTACCAAAAAAGTTTGCTATAATGTTTCCCTTCTGATTTGAAATGAACCCAGTATACCACATGACAAAACTTTGAGCCTTCAGATGTTATATTATAAGAATTTTTTTTTATCTATACTAACGATATTAGTTTATGAGAGAATAAAAGACACTAACCAGGGAGCAGCATAGTGGACACGACCTCAGCATCCTCCAGCAGATCAATGACGCAGCGCTGGAAGTCTTTACTGCTGTTGGACTGAAGGTAACTGCAAAAGACAAAGAGAAAAAATATTAATTGAATTAGAAAAAAATGTTTCAATAATAATAATAATAATAATAATAATAATAATAATAATAACAATAATAATAATAATCAACATAACAATATACTACGACATAATATGTAATACAAATATTAAAGAGGAGGTATTTTACTTCTATGTGGTATTAACTGCTAACACATAACATATTTAAATCATCATGTTACCTTTTATTGTTTTGAAAATGCGTATTAAATGTATTAACATGTAAGATCAAAGGAGAAGTTCAATTTGTCAACTGGACAAAGTTTGTTTGGTTGAAAACGTTTCGCCGCTCATCCGAGAGGCTTCGTCAGCTCTGGCCCTCATGCTGGTTAGACCCTGTTTATATCTAGCTGCAAGGGAGGAGCTAGCTACCCTGAACAAAGCTCTGAACCTATCCCCGCTACTCTTTTGTTTTACGAATTCCTCTGGCGTCTTGTATTAGCATATCTATCAGCCCTAGGCGGCGCTCACTACACTGAAATAGCTCTGAAACTATTATTAACTATTATTAACATGTAAGTTTTACTTTGTTTTTGGTGCTCTGAGTCTCCCCTCCCCATGTGCATCTCGCTTATGAAACTACTGCACATCCCATCAGGTTCATCAAGGTTTTGTGTACTATTTTCTATCATGTTTTTGTATATTTATGGATAATTGCCGTGTGGGAGCATGGATGACGCAGGTTTGTGGGCTGAACATTGGCCAAAATCTTACAGCTAACTGTAAGGAGGGTTCAAATAGGGCCTGGGCATAGAACAATAATAAAATCTGGAGGATGAACCCAAGATGGCGCTGTATTGTTTTCAATGGCCTGTGCTCATCAGCCCATCACGCCAAAAGGATTTTTACCTCCTGAATACTGTTATGAATGAATATTTTCCACTATTTTCCAGCACTGCTTTAACCCTCTTGGGCATGGAGTTCACCAGAGCTTCACTGGTTTCCACTGGAATCCTCTTCCACTCTTCCATGACGACATCACATAGCTGGTGGAGGTTAGAGACCTTGCTCTCCTCTACCCTCCGTTTGAGGATGCCCCACAGATGCTCAATAGGGTTTAGGTCTGGTGACATGCTTGCCCTCTCCATCACCTTTACCCTCAGCTTCTTTAGCAAGGCACTGGTCATCTTGGAGGTGTGTTTGGAGTCGTTGGAATACTGCCCTGCGGCCTAGTTTCCGAAGGGAAGGGATCATGCTCTGCTTCAGTAGGTCACAGTACATGTTGGCATTCATGGTTCCCTCAATGAACTGTACCTCCCCAGTGCCGGCAGCACCCATGCAGCCCCAGACCATGACACTCCCACCACCATGCTTGACTGTAGGCAAGACACACTTGTCTTTGTAGTCCTCACCTGGCTGCTGCCACACACGCTTGATACCATCTGAACCAAACAGGTTTATCTTGGTCTCATCAGACCACAGGGCATGCTTCCAGTAATCCATGTTCTTAGTCTGCTTGTCTGTAGCACACTGTTTGCAGGCTTTCTTGTGCATCATGTTTAGAAGAGGCTTCCTTCTGGGACGACAGCCATGCAGGCTATTTGATGCAGTGTGCGGCGTCTGAGCACTGACAGACTGACCCCCCACCCCTTCAACCTCTGCAGCAATGCCGGCAGCACTCATACGTCTATTTCCCAAAGACAACATCTGGATATGACGCTGACCACGTGCACTTCTTTGGTCGACCATGGCGAGGCCTGTTCTGAGTGGAACCTGTCCTGTTAAATCGCTGTATGGTCTTGGCTACCGTGCTACAGCTCAGTTTCAGGGTGTTGGCGATCTTCTTCCTAGGCCATCTTTATGTAGAACAACAATTCTTTTTTTCAGATGCTCAGAGAGTTCTTTACCATGAGGTGCCATGTTGAACTTCCAGTGACCGATATGAGAGAGTGAGCAATAACACCAAATTTAACACATCTGCTCCACTTATACACCTGAGACCTTGTAACACTAACAAGTCACATGACACCGGGGAGGAAAAATGGCTAATTGGGCCCAATTTGGACATTTTCACTTAGGGGTGTACTCACTTTTTTTCCCCAACGGTTTAGATATTAATGGCTGTGTGTCGAGTTATTTTGAGGGGACAGTAAACTGTTATACAAGCTGTGCACAGACTACTGCACATTGTATCAAAGTGTAATTTCTTCACTGTTGTCCCATGAAAAGATATAATTAAATGTTTGCAGAAGTGTGAGGGGGGTACTCACTTTTGTGAGATACTGTATACCCATGCTTACATATATATGGATGCATATATCGCCTTATATAAATACATACATGCATGCATTCATATATATATATATATATATATATATATATATATATATATATATATATATATATATATATTAGGGCTGGGAATATTAACGCGTTAATCGCGATTAGATTAATGTAAGTTATGATCGCGAACAATTTTTTTAATCGCGATCAGAGTTTGCCAGCATTTTCCGCAATTCTACCATCCATAGTACTTACTGGCGCCGGCGCGAGCTGGCTGCCCGTCACAACGCTCCTGCACTTTCCTAAACTGCCTTAAACTGCCCCACTTTTGTAAATATTTTTTATCAACACTGTACGTAAGCTTGGGCCGCACACGATGCTGCACTTTTTCTGCACTTTTGGTGGATTATTTACCTGTCTCGGCTTAAGATGTGTAAGGGACCCCGTCCCCCGCTCGTCTACACAAAGGATCAGCTGATGGCGCTGCGCAGGGCTGTTGTGTTCCCCCGAGACAGGCATGTTATCCCTGACGAGATCCTGCGGACGACACGCCGTGGACGCCGCGCGGGACGTAAACTCCGGGAAAAGAAGAGACGCTACAGACCCGTTCTTCCCTCTGTCATCACGGGGAATGTGCGCTCCCTCGCCAACAAGACGGACGAGCTCGCGGCGCTCGTTAGATTTCAGCAGGAGTACAGGGACGCTAGCGTCATTGTTTTTACGGAGACATGGCTAACACCGCAAATCCCGGACTCTACCGTCACTGTGGACAACTTTCATCTGCTGCGCGCAGACAGGACGGAGGAGAGCGGGAAGAAGAAGGGAGGAGGACTAGTGCTGTTTCTGAACGAGAAATGGTGTAAACCTGGACACTGCACAGTGAAGGAGCAGATGTGTAACAAAGACATTGAACTGTTCGCTGTTGGCATGAGGCCCGGTTACCTGCCCCGTGAGTTCTCTTATATGCAGCTCATTTGGTTGTATTAATTAAACTCATTGTCGGTTAAACGCGCTATTTTGAGTTTGCTAGTATTTTGTTCCTTCTATGCATCCGTAGGCAGCTCGAGCGGGCTTCAATCATTTATTTACAATTTCTCAAAGTAAGCACTATTACTGGTTCATTGTTACTTTTTCCTTTCTCTGCACTTTTTTTAAATTAAAAAAATGGTGAGAAATACTTTGCATTGTGAGTTTAACTTTAGATTCGAACGATCTTACTGCAAGATATCAATTTTAAACATGCAAAATAAATCACGATTAATCGCGATTAACTATGAAATTTCTGAGATTAGTTGCGATCAAGAAAATTAATCGTTTGACAGCCCTAATATATACAGGTCCTTCTCAAAAAATTTGCATATTGTGATAAAGTTCATTATTTTCCCTAATGTAATGATAAAAATTAAACTGTCATGTATTTTAGATTCATTGCACACCAACTGAAATATTTCAGGTCTTTTATTGTTTTAATACTGATGATTTTGGCATACAGCTCATGAAAACCCAAAATTCCTATCTCAAAAAATTAGCATATCATGAAAAGGTACTCTAAACAAGCTATTAACCTAACCATCTGAATCAACGAATTAACTCAAAACACCTGCAAAAGATTCCTGAGGCTTTTAAAAAACTCCCAGCCTGGTTCATTACTCAAAACCGCAATCATGGGTAAGACTGCCGACCTGACTGCTGTCCAGAAGGCCATCATTGACACCCTCAAGCAAGAGGGTAAGACACAGAAAGAAATCTCTGATCGAATAGGCTGTTCCCAGAGTGCTGTATCAAGGCACCTCAGTGGGACGTCTGTGGGAAGGAAAAAGTGTGGCAGAAAACGCTGCACAACTAGAAGAGGTGACCGTACCCTGAGGAGGATTGTGGAGAAGGGCCGATTCCAGACCTTGGGGGAGCTGTGGAAGCAGTGGACTGAGTCTGGAGTAGAAACATCCAGAGCCACCGTGCACAGGCGTGTGCAGGAAATGGGCTACAGGTGCCGCATTCCCCAGGTCAAGCCACTTTTGAACCAGAAACAGCGGCAGAAGCGCCTGACCTGGGCTACAGAGAAGCAGCACTGGACTGTTGCTCAGTGGTCCAAAGTACTTTTTTCGGATGAAAGCAAAGTCTGCATGTCATTCGGAAATCAAGGTGCCAGAGTCTGGAGGAAGACTGGTGAGAAGGAAATGCCAAAATGCCTGAAGTCCAGTGTCAAGTACCCACAGTCAGTGATGCTCTGGGGTGCCATGTCAGCTGCTGGTGTTGGTCCACTGTGTTTTATCAAGGGCAGGGTCAATGCAGCTAGTTATCAGGAGATTTTGGAGCACTTCATGCTTCCATCTGCTGAAAAGCTTTATGGAGATGAAGATTTCATTTTTCAGCATGACCTGGCACCTGCTCACAGTGCCAAAACCACTGGTAAATGGTTTACTGACCATAGTATTACTGTGCTCAACTGGCCTGCCAACTCTCCTGACCTGAACCCCATCGAGAATCTGTGGGATATTTTGAAGAGGAAGTTGAGAGACACCAGACCCAACACTGTGGATGAGCTTAAGGCCGCTATCGAAGCATCCTGGGCCTCCATAACACCTCAGCAGTGCCACCGGCCCCGGTTGCCTCCATGCCACGCCGCATTGAAGCAGTCATTTCTGCAAAAGGATTCCCGACCAAGTATTGAGTGCATAACTGAACATAATTATTTGAAGGTTGACTTTTTTTTGTATTAAAAACACTTTTTTTATTGGTCGGATGACATATGCTAATTTTTTGAGATAGGGATTTTTGGTTTTTCTTTACTTTTTTGCCAAATTCATCAATATTAAAACAATAAAAGACTTGAACTACTTCAGTTGTGTGTGATGAATCTAAAATATATGAAAGTTTAATGTTTATCAGTACATTACAGAAAATAGTGAACTTCATCACAATATGCTAATTTTTTGAGAAGGACCTGTATATATATATATATATATATATATATATATATATATATATATATATATATATATATATATATATATATATATAACCATACATACATACACAGATGCATATCTGCATACATACAATATATCTATCTATTAGGGATGTCAACAATTAATCGATTAACGGTTAATTGTCGATTAAGACGTTGGTCGATCAAAATGCATTAATTGTAATTAACCGCTAACCGCGGACACGCGGACATGCGCACCCGCGTGGTCATGAAACAAGGCAACCGCGCTGCGCCAAGCTCGACTCACAGCCGACCGCAGGCGCCAACGGCACTGCTCAGCAGCCCCGGGTGTACGCGCGAGGCGAGATCTAACCCGGAATGCGTGCCGGTTTCGCCGCAGCCCGCGCCTCGAGCCCCGCGCGGCTGGCCTGCGGCTCGGAGCGCGGGGCGCGGCGAAACCAGCACGCGCCCCAGTTGTTTAATCCTGGTCTAGTCCAGGTCTAGACCCGGTCGAGTCCCGGTCCAGTCCAGGTCCAGTCCAGGTCCAGACCTGGTTCAGACCTGGTCCAGTCCACGTTCAGTCCTGGTCTAGTCTCTTAGCCAATCAGGACAGAACACAATGTTACTCTATAAAAAAAAAAAAGTTACACTATAAAAAAAAAATTGGATAGAGCGAGGGATTACTGTATTTTGTTATTCAGCATCAATACATTTGTCTGCTTTTTACTAAGGAACAATTAATTGAGGAATATACAATATAATAATACTATGATATATTTATGACTCAGTGTTATGTTACTATAGCTTATATTCTTAAAGACCCTATTGAAACACTCAAATTCAGGTGAAAAACGCCGCTTATCAGTTAATCGTTAATCGACCGATAAGGTCAATCAACTATCAGTTAATGAATTAACCGATAATTTGCATCCCTACTATCTATATATCCATATATTGGTATAGGTAGTTTTCAGATTCTAAAATGAGATGATGGGGGCAAGGGCCAGATTTTCCTCCGAATTACATTGAACTTTACCATGAAATATCCAAAAGGTAAATGCACAAATGTTGAACCTGGTATTTTCAATTACTGACTAAACCCAAGAACTCCCTGTATTACAACATGATAAGAACGGTTATACCATATGCTTCATAAAGTCTGTGCAGTTCTAACCAATCAAAGCTCTACGTGCTAGAGTGAAGCTAGAGCGGGCTCATAGCGGGGCTAGGCTAAGTCTTACAAAACCAACTTTCTGGCGCTTTGATAATAAAAAAATGACATAGTTCATAAGTTAAAATTGTAAAAAACAAAAGAAAAAACAAAAGAATCCATACAAAACCCGACCTTCATGAAAGCTGTCGATGCCCTGTCTTCCGAACATGGGCAGTTTGATTTCACAAAAAGTGCATTGTGCTCTATGGGGCAATTCTTTCTGGGCTGGAGGTCCTGGGAGCTGCAGTACCTATGGAGCAGCTCCTAATCGCTAACAGACAGAGGGGACTGTCTTATCCAGTTCCTATTGTAGATCAATGGGCCTGGGAGAGAATAACAAAACAATGCATTTCATACCTGGGAGTTTACAATTCCATAATATATTGTTTGAATCAACATTAACTTAGATGTTACAGAAAATAATCCTTATAATATCTTAGTAATATGACATGGCATATTTTCATCACCATTGAAGTTCTCTAGTTTGGACCGCCCTAAGCTTTGTCCCACATTTCAAATACCCCATTTCCTAAATCTGCTTGCACTGACAATTATTTCAATTAAGATTCAACTCAATCTCACCTCGTGGGGTTTCAGTGATCATGAGAACAGTGAGAAATCAGCCTAAAACTACACAGGAGCCGCTTGTCAATGAGCTCAAAGCAGCTGGGACCACTAAGAAAACCATTGGTAACACTTTACGCCGCAATGGATTAAAATCCTGCAGTGCTCGCAAAGTCCCCCTGCTTAAGAACGCACCTGTGCAGGCCTGAAGTTTGCCAATGAGCACATGAATGATTTAGAGAGTGACTGGGAGAAAGTACTGTGGTCAGATGAGACCAAAATCTAGCTCTTCGGCTTTTTGGCATTAATTCAACTCACCATGTTTGGAGGAAGAGAAATGCTGCCTATGACCCCAAGAATACCATCCCCACCGTCAAGCATGGAGGTGGAAACATTATACTATGGGGTGTTTTTCTGCCAAAGGCAAAGGACAACTTCACCGCATCAACAGGAGGATGGGCAGAGCCATGCCATTAAAATACTGAGTGACAACATCCTTCCCTCCGCCAGGAAACTGATAATGGGTGGTGGATGAGTCTTCCAACATGACAATGACCCAAAACATACAGCCAAGGCAACGAAGGAGTGGCTCAAGAAGAAGCGCATTAAGGTCATGGAGTGACCCAGCCTCCGGACCTTAACCCGTCGCCATGTGACAACCACAAAACTTTAATGATTTCGAGGTAATCTGCGAAGAAGAGTGGACTAAAATGTACGCAAATCTGGCCATCAACTACAAGAAAGATCTGACCTCTGTGCTGCAAACAAGGGTTTTGCCGCCAAGTATAAGTCCTTTTTGGCTACTCACTCAATGAAATGCAAATTAGTTTATATATTTTCTTTAAAGTTATTTTCTGGATTTCCTTTTTGATATTCTATCTCTTACTATTAAAATAAAACTACCATTAAAATGATAAGTTGTTCATTTCTTTGCCAGTATACAAATTTACAAACACAGCAAGGGATCAAATACTTATTTCCTCCACTGTAAGAAGTAATTTTCAACCTTAAATAGAAATACTTTCTTATCTGTGGTCTTACAGTAGTTCTGATACAGTCCAAAATCATTCATTTCTGTCCTATTTTCTAATGATGTTTATGCCAAAATCTCTTATAAAACATTCTTAAGTTATCAAATGAACATATTATTCAATTTCACCTTCTTTTTGAATCTGAAATGATAACTTCTGGTGACCCCTGGTGACTTCTTGGGTCCCCATACTGCAAAAAAAGGATTTCATTCTTTATTTATTTATTTTTTGTTTTGGTTTTTTTATCGCCCAGATTAGGTGGTGTCAGATAGCAGCAGACTGTTTGGCTCTGTGTCCTCTGTGATGAAAACGTTCCTCACCAGTGAAGACGAGCAGATGGCAGCGTGCACGTCACACATTTACACACACACACACACACACAACACAACACACACACGCACACTATACTGACCTCATCCAGGAGAGACGATCCTGCCAGAACTCATACATTATGTAACAGGACTTTCCAGGGAGCTTCTGAACGGACACACTGATCGACAGGAGCAAAATAAAGAATAAAGAAAATATTATAATATAGCTATAGGGGATATAGTTCATATGCAGACTCATGTTTTAAGGTTACCATGGGGAAATTTAAAGGTGCACTATGTAACTTTTTGGTTGGATATGCCACTGCTCTGCTTAGAATGTTCCACAGTATGATATTAAACAGCTCTACCTTACATTTATTCAATTACATGTGGGTTTACTGCTCATAAATACCTAAAAAATACAGGCATTCTGATGGTGAGTGTTGCCTCTCCACAGATCTGACCCGTAAGTTAGTCTGGTTTGGTCTCCATGACGATAGAAAGGTTTAATGCCATCTGTGAAACATTCCAGACAAAGCAATAATATCTCCACGGAGAAAAGCATTTGATGGACCCTCCACCAGCAAAGGTACACGATGAACTTCAACTCTAATTATGTGCTGAAAATGAAGTGCACTCAGGTTCCCACACTTGAAATCATTTTTCAGGACTTTTCCAGGTTGTTTTTAATTATGTAATCATTTTTTTCTACTAAAGATGTAGTCTAATTACATCAACAAGGGCAAAAACACTAAACAAACAAATCAAATGAACATATTTTCATATTCTATACATTCACCTGCCATTGTTATTTACACATAGATCACAACATTTTTATTGTGTTAAAACTCAAATTAGGCAGAAAACATATACAGTAGGTATTAAGTATTGATTATGCATTCTTATGCGTGAATTTATAAAGCAGAAAATTACAGGGATGTGTAGGAGTGACAGCAAGACCAGGCTTACAGCATAATCCAAAAATGAAAAATGTTATCAGGGGTGTCTGGGGTTCCTCTCCTAAGAAATTTAGTTTTTTTTTGTTGTTGTTTTTTTTTGTTTAGACCAGGTCGAAACCAGGTCTATGACAGGTCTAAACCAGGTCTAAGCCATGTCAAAGACAGGTCTAAACCAGGTCTAAACCAGGTCTAAGCCAGGTCTATGCCATGTCTAAACCAGGGCTAAACCAGGTGTAAGACAGGTCTAAGTCAGGTCTAAGACAGGTCTAAGCCATGTCAAAGACAGGTCTAAACCAGGTATAAGCCAGGTCTAAACCAGGTCTAAACCAGGTATAAGCCAGGTCTATGCCATGTCTAAACCAGGGCTAAACCAGGTGTAAGACAGGTCTAAGACAGGTCTAAGCCAGGTCTAAACCAGGTCTAAACCAGGTCTAAGCCAAGTCTAAGCCAGGTCTAAGCCAGGTCTAGGACAGGCCTAAACCAGGTCTAAACCACGTCAAAGACAGGCCTAAAACAGGTCTAAGCCAGGTCTAAACCAGGTCTATGTCATGTCTAAACCAGGTCTAAGTCAGGTCTAAACCAGGTCTAAATCAGGTCTAAACCAGGGCTAAACCAGGTCTAAGACAGGGCTAAACCAGGTGTAAGACAGGTCTAAGCCAGGTCTAAACCAGGTCTAAACCAGGTATAAGCCAGGTCTATGCCATGTCTAAACCAGGGCTAAACCAGGTGTAAAGACAGGTCTAAGCCAGGTCTAAACCAGGGCTAAACCAGGTGTAAGACAGGTCTAAGCCAGGTCTAAACCAGGGCTAAACCAGGTGTAAAGACAGGTCTAAGCCAGGTCTAAACCAGGGCTAAACCAGGTGTAAAGACAGGTCTAAGCCAGGTCTAAACCAGGGCTAAACCAGGTGTAAGACAGGTCTAAGCCAGGTCTAAACCAGGTCTAAGCCAGGTCTAGGACAGGTCTAAACCAGGTCTAAACCACGTCAAAGACAGGCCTAAAACAGGTCTAAGCCAGGTCTAAACCAGGTCTATGTCATGTCTAAACCAGGTCTAAGTCAGGTCTAAACCAGGTCTAAATCAGGTCTAAACCAGGGCTAAACCAGGTCTAAGACAGGGCTAAACCAGGTGTAAAGACAGGTCTAAGCCAGGTCTAAACCAGGGCTAAACCAGGTGTAAGACAGGTCTAAGCCAGGTCTAAACCAGGTATAAGCCAGGTCTATGCCATGTCTAAACCAGGGCTAAACCAGGTGTAAGACAGGTCTAAGTCAGGTCTAAGACAGGTCTAAGCCATGTCAAAGACAGGTCTAAACCAGGTATAAGCCAGGTCTAAACCAGGTCTAAACCAGGTATAAGCCAGGTCTATGCCATGTCTAAACCAGGGCTAAACCAGGTGTAAGACAGGTCTAAGTCAGGTCTAAGACAGGTCTAAGCCATGTCAAAGACAGGTCTAAACCAGGTATAAGCCAGGTCTAAACCAGGTCTAAACCAGGTATAAGCCAGGTCTATGCCATGTCTAAACCAGGGCTAAACCAGGTGTAAGACAGGTCTAAGACAGGTCTAAGCCAGGTCTAAACCAGGTCTAAACCAGGTCTAAGCCAAGTCTAAGCCAGGTCTAAGCCAGGTCTAGGACAGGTCTAAACCAGGTCTAAACCACGTCAAAGACAGGCCTAAAACAGGTCTAAGCCAGGTCTAAACCAGGTCTATGTCATGTCTAAACCAGGTCTAAGTCAGGTCTAAACCAGGTCTAAATCAGGTCTAAACCAGGGCTAAACCAGGTCTAAGACAGGGCTAAACCAGGTGTAAGACAGGTCTAAGCCAGGTCTAAACCAGGTATAAGCCAGGTCTATGCCATGTCTAAACCAGGGCTAAACCAGGTGTAAAGACAGGTCTAAGCCAGGTCTAAACCAGGGCTAAACCAGGTGTAAGACAGGTCTAAGCCAGGTCTAAACCAGGGCTAAACCAGGTGTAAAGACAGGTCTAAGCCAGGTCTAAACCAGGGCTAAACCAGGTGTAAAGACAGGTCTAAGCCAGGTCTAAACCAGGGCTAAACCAGGTGTAAGACAGGTCTAAGCCAGGTCTAAACCAGGTCTAAGCCAGGTCTAGGACAGGTCTAAACCAGGTCTAAACCACGTCAAAGACAGGCCTAAAACAGGTCTAAGCCAGGTCTAAACCAGGTCTATGTCATGTCTAAACCAGGTCTAAGTCAGGTCTAAACCAGGTCTAAATCAGGTCTAAACCAGGGCTAAACCAGGTCTAAGACAGGGCTAAACCAGGTGTAAAGACAGGTCTAAGCCAGGTCTAAACCAGGGCTAAACCAGGTGTAAGACAGGTCTAAGCCAGGTCTAAACCAGGGCTAAACCAGGTGTAAAGACAGGTCTAAGCCAGGTCTAAACCAGGGCTAAACCAGGTGTAAGACAGGTCTAAGCCAGGTCTAAACCAGGTCTAAACCAGGTCTAAGCCAGGTCTAAGCCAGGTCTAAGCCAGGTCTAAGCCAGGTCTAGGACAGGTCTAAACCAGGTCTAAACCACGTCAAAGACAGGCCTAAGACAGGTCTAAGCCAGGTCTAAACCCGGTCTATGTCATGTCTAAACCAGGTCTAAGTCAGGTCTAAATCAGGTCTAAACCAGGTCTAAATCAGGTCTAAACCAGGGCTAAACCAGGTCTAAGACAGGGCTAAACCAGATGTAAGACAGGTCTAAGCCAGGTCTAAACCAGATCCAAGCCAGGTCAAAACCAGGTCTAAACCAGGTCTAAGCCATGTCAAAGACAGGTCTAAACCAGGTCTAAACCAGGTCTAAACCAGGTCTAAGCCAGGTCTATGCCATGTCTAAACCAGGGCTAAACCAGGTGTAAGACAGGTCTAAGTCAGGTCTAAGACAGGTCTAAGCCATGTCAAAGACAGGTCTAAACCAGGTATAAGCCAGGTCTAAACCAGGTCTAAACCAGGTATAAGCCAGGTCTATGCCATGTCTAAACCAGGGCTAAACCAGGTGTAAGACAGGTCTAAGACAGGTCTAAGCCAGGTCTAAACCAGGTCTAAACCAGGTCTAAGCCAAGTCTAAGCCAGGTCTAAGCCAGGTCTAGGACAGGCCTAAACCAGGTCTAAACCACGTCAAAGACAGGCCTAAAACAGGTCTAAGCCAGGTCTAAACCAGGTCTATGTCATGTCTAAACCAGGTCTAAGTCAGGTCTAAACCAGGTCTAAATCAGGTCTAAACCAGGGCTAAACCAGGTCTAAGACAGGGCTAAACCAGGTGTAAGACAGGTCTAAGCCAGGTCTAAACCAGGTCTAAACCAGGTATAAGCCAGGTCTATGCCATGTCTAAACCAGGGCTAAACCAGGTGTAAAGACAGGTCTAAGCCAGGTCTAAACCAGGGCTAAACCAGGTGTAAGACAGGTCTAAGCCAGGTCTAAACCAGGGCTAAACCAGGTGTAAAGACAGGTCTAAGCCAGGTCTAAACCAGGGCTAAACCAGGTGTAAGACAGGTCTAAGCCAGGGCTAAACCAGGTCTAAACCAGGGCTAAACCAGGTGTAAAGACAGGTCTAAGCCAGGTCTAAACCAGGGCTAAACCAGGTGTAAAGACAGGTCTAAGCCAGGTCTAAACCAGGGCTAAACCAGGTGTAAGACAGGTCTAAGCCAGGTCTAAACCAGGTCTAAGCCAGGTCTAGGACAGGTCTAAACCAGGTCTAAACCACGTCAAAGACAGGCCTAAAACAGGTCTAAGCCAGGTCTAAACCAGGTCTATGTCATGTCTAAACCAGGTCTAAGTCAGGTCTAAACCAGGTCTAAATCAGGTCTAAACCAGGGCTAAACCAGGTCTAAGACAGGGCTAAACCAGGTGTAAAGACAGGTCTAAGCCAGGTCTAAACCAGGGCTAAACCAGGTGTAAGACAGGTCTAAGCCAGGTCTAAACCAGGTATAAGCCAGGTCTATGCCATGTCTAAACCAGGGCTAAACCAGGTGTAAGACAGGTCTAAGTCAGGTCTAAGACAGGTCTAAGCCATGTCAAAGACAGGTCTAAACCAGGTATAAGCCAGGTCTAAACCAGGTCTAAACCAGGTATAAGCCAGGTCTATGCCATGTCTAAACCAGGGCTAAACCAGGTGTAAGACAGGTCTAAGTCAGGTCTAAGACAGGTCTAAGCCATGTCAAAGACAGGTCTAAACCAGGTATAAGCCAGGTCTAAACCAGGTCTAAACCAGGTATAAGCCAGGTCTATGCCATGTCTAAACCAGGGCTAAACCAGGTGTAAGACAGGTCTAAGACAGGTCTAAGCCAGGTCTAAACCAGGTCTAAACCAGGTCTAAGCCAAGTCTAAGCCAGGTCTAAGCCAGGTCTAGGACAGGTCTAAACCAGGTCTAAACCACGTCAAAGACAGGCCTAAAACAGGTCTAAGCCAGGTCTAAACCAGGTCTATGTCATGTCTAAACCAGGTCTAAGTCAGGTCTAAACCAGGTCTAAATCAGGTCTAAACCAGGGCTAAACCAGGTCTAAGACAGGGCTAAACCAGGTGTAAGACAGGTCTAAGCCAGGTCTAAACCAGGTATAAGCCAGGTCTATGCCATGTCTAAACCAGGGCTAAACCAGGTGTAAAGACAGGTCTAAGCCAGGTCTAAACCAGGGCTAAACCAGGTGTAAGACAGGTCTAAGCCAGGTCTAAAACCAGGGCTAAACCAGGTGTAAAGACAGGTCTAAGCCAGGTCTAAACCAGGGCTAAACCAGGTGTAAAGACAGGTCTAAGCCAGGTCTAAACCAGGGCTAAACCAGGTGTAAGACAGGTCTAAGCCAGGTCTAAACCAGGTCTAAGCCAGGTCTAGGACAGGTCTAAACCAGGTCTAAACCACGTCAAAGACAGGCCTAAAACAGGTCTAAGCCAGGTCTAAACCAGGTCTATGTCATGTCTAAACCAGGTCTAAGTCAGGTCTAAACCAGGTCTAAATCAGGTCTAAACCAGGGCTAAACCAGGTCTAAGACAGGGCTAAACCAGGTGTAAAGACAGGTCTAAGCCAGGTCTAAACCAGGGCTAAACCAGGTGTAAGACAGGTCTAAGCCAGGTCTAAACCAGGGCTAAACCAGGTGTAAAGACAGGTCTAAGCCAGGTCTAAACCAGGGCTAAACCAGGTGTAAGACAGGTCTAAGCCAGGTCTAAACCAGGTCTAAACCAGGTCTAAGCCAGGTCTAAGCCAGGTCTAAGCCAGGTCTAAGCCAGGTCTATGTCATGTCTAAACCAGGTCTAAACCAGGTCTAAGTCAGGTCTAAAACAGGTCTAAGCCAGGTCTAAACCAGGTCTATGTCATGTCTAAACCAGGTCTAAACCAGGTCTAAGTCAGGTCTAAACCAGGTCTAAACCAGGTCTAAATCAGGTCTAAACCAGGGCTAAACCAGGTCTAAGACAGGGTTAAACCAGGTGTAAGACAGGTCTAAGCCAGGTCTAAACCAGATCCAAGCCAGGTCTAAACCAGGTCTAAACCAGGTCTAAGACAGGTCTAAGCCAGGTAAAGGTACACTGTGTAACTTTTCTGGAGGGGGCCGCTACCTTTTTGTCTATATGGAGATTTTAATGCTTCCACAGTACGGCACACACATTCTTACTGTGAGCACCTCTGGGGTCGCCTGTCCACAAATCATACTGTGGAACATTCTAGGCACATCTCCATGGAGACAAGCAGGCGGTGATGGATCCTCCAACAGACAAGTTACACAATGACCTTTGAAGCTTATTTTAGGTTCTATAATGAGATTGAGAGTGGAGAACTCAATTTTGTTCCTTAAGTAAAAGTGCAGATACAGGGGCAAAAAGTTAAGGAGAAAAAGTATTAAAGTACCCGTTTAAGTAAAAGTATTTTGCAGAGATTTTAAGAATAATTTAAGGATGAAATTTAATGATTTTGATGTATTTGGCTGATTTTCAATTGATTTCTTAATTTTTCTAGCCATTTTCTTGTATCTGGTTTGCTTAAAGTTGGGATGTTAACTCAAATTAAATGTGCTAAAAATAAGTCACAGCCATTTCAACAGCTCTCACGCCGTAAAGAAAAGTACTTTTTACTTTTCAGTCCAAATCTAAAATGTAGTGAAGTAGAAAGTACAGATGCATGCTCTCAAATGTAGTGAAGTAAAAGGAAAAAGTATTCAATGTAGATACCTAAAATTTGTACTTTTACTTTTGTACTTTGTTATCTTCCATCGCTGGAGCTTTTTTCCCCACACTGAATTAATGATATATACAGTATTTATAGCTGTAAAAAGTTGTTGAAACTTAAACAGATAGACAGACACTCGGAATAATATGACTTGAGGCCATTAACTAATACATTTCTCACAGTTCACAGTTACACAAAGCTGCTAAGACATCACAGCGCTGACAAACTTGTGTTTTAAAGTCATTCTGAGTCATTCTTGCTGTGTACCAATGGGGGTGTTACTTATATTATAAAATTGACGTCGCAGTTGCCACGGGTACTGATATTTGTGACGCTGTGTTTCCGGTACACGGGGCTAATGAGCAAGGCGCACTCACTGCAGGTTGTCGGTCTGAGCGGCTGTGGCTCCGAGGTAGCTCTTCAAAACCATCTGAAATTTGTTCACATCGGCTTCAATTACGGACATCTGCCTCTGAACCAGCAGGATGTTCTGTGGGCAAGAGAAAGGCAATTTAGATCGAACCTGATTATTTTAGTGGAGATGGGAGAAAGTGTAACTAGATGGCAATGTCTTGTGTGTTTTTCTTATGTACTGTCAAAGAGGAATGAAAATGTGTACCCAAGTAAAAGTAGATGGACGATTCTCCAACTACAGTCAAATTTGGTTATGATAATTTTCAGAAAATCCAACACATATTTTTAGAAATATTTTGATTTGTTCTACTTCATCACAATGTGTAGAAACATTAACTGATAGTGGTGAATGAAATTACATAAATATTAAATACATAATTATACATATTAACAATAAATAAAGTGATGGAAATGACTGTTGTGGAAATGACAATGTTTAGCATTTCTTTTAAAATCTCATGACATATTAGCATGCTAATCTCTGTTTTAGAGTTAGCATAAAATACATTCAAAATACACAATATAAATTATAAAGTATTTTTCTCATTATTTGTACATTCAAAGGAAATTCAAAGGAGGTGTGTGAAAAGGACGACCGATAAATCTACTCTTGGTTTTGCAAAACTTGACCTTGATTTTGTTCCTTGTTGTTTGTGATTTTAAATTATTTTATTGTTTTTTTTAAAAGTCTGTATGGCCAAAGACTAAAAGAAATCCTTTTCTTTCAATGGCTGCTCCAAGTCTCTGGAATGAGCGACCACTGAACATCAGACAGGCTGACTCCCTTCCTGTTTTTAAATCCCTTCTTAAAACACATTTTCTTTCTTTGGCTTTTAACTCATTTTAAAGTGTTGGCAAAAGTTTTTTTTTTTCATTACTGCTGTTTCATGCTATTTTGTCTCATCTTTTTAATGCTCTGTAGCTGGTTTGGTCATCTCTGTTATTTTTAAAGGGCCTATATTATGCTATGTGTTGATCTCACAATGTTTCCTCATCAAAAAACATACCTAGAGTTTAGTTTTATTTAATTCATACATGTTTTCTGCAACTTATCTGCAACTATACTCCAGAGTCTATTTTTTAGGTCTAGTTTTAAATTATCCTAGGCCATTATTTATTTATTTATTATATTGTTCTGTTGTTTCTTAGTTTAGTTTAGTTTAGTTTCTTAGTTTATTAAGGACAGTGTGCAGTTTCATTAAAAAGATGTCTGCACCAGATTTAGCTCAAAGCTAATTTCCATCTGCAGTCCTCACATCATAAAATACAATACAAAAATACGATAAAGTGCAATTATAAATACAATAAAAATACAATACAATATAATAAAATAAAAGAAATCACATATCAAATACAAGGTACAATCTTAAAAAGCTAGTGCAGGATAAAATCTTAAAATATAAGCACTTCTAAAATAAACAATCTCAAAACAATTCTATACATTATCCGACATTTAAAGTGCGTGCATATTCATAAGCGCATACAGGTAGTAATCACACGCATAATTTAGGAGCAAAGTCATTGAGAGCAATGTATGCTACTTTTTCTTGATGTTCTTGATCTGTGCGTTGCAACACTGGAATTTCCCCACTGTGGGACTAATAAAGGCATATCTTATCTTATCGTATCTTTAACACACAAATCCTGCCTATTTAGCACTCAGTTCCCCCTTCTGCTGTCATGTGGTTATACAGGAAATGCTTCACTGTGTTTTTAAACTCCAAACATCTTCACAAGAACAGAAGTACTGAACAAAAAACAAGCGGTTACCTTGAAAACTGTAACTTCCTGACATCACAAGATGCAGCAGAGCTTTTTCAGCTTTGGAGATGTATGCAGCGTTACTCAAACATGTGTGAATGAAACAAAACACAACTCCAGGTATGTTGTCGATGAGGCAACAACATTCTAAAGCTTAAAATGGTTAATACAGGACCTGTGAAGTGCTCTATAGATTATACAAAACTGTTTACACATGATTTAAGTTGTTTAAGCACATCCTCTGAGCTTTGGCCAATAAGAGCAGGTGTTGAAGTGCTGTTATGTGTGTTTGTGGGTATAAAGGGAGCAGAGACAGCAGTGAAGCAGATTGCAGGAGATTAAGACGACTGGGACTCGTGCTGTACTCCTACGATTTTAAATGAAGCTGTTTATAAATACATAGGTAGAAATAAGCTACCTAGAGGTAGCTCCCAGAGGCTCCACTTTTTAAGGAGACTGAGGCTGTTTGGTGTGAGCACAAAAATCATGACTTGCTTTTATAATGCTGTTTTGGGGAGTCTCATACGCTACAGTATGGTCGCCTGGTTTGGTTCCTTAACTGTCAAGTGCAAAACCAAACTTGAGAAACTGGTAAATAAGGCCATGAAGGTGATTGGCAGGAAAGAGTTTTTCAAGACTCTGTGCTCGCTCAGGCCAGACGGATTGTCAGGAACCCCTCTCACCTGTTGCATGGGGAATATGAAATGCTCCCATCAGGCAAACGCTATCGAGCACATAACTTTAAGAGTAACAGATATAAACTCTCATTTGTGCCCACTTCTGTTGCACTCTTGAACAAATTTGCACAAAAAATGAGCACTTAGTCACTTTATTTTTTATTGCACAAAAAAGGAGCACTTAGTCACTTTATATTGAATGGTGCAATAACTATTGTGCAATAACAGTTTGTGTAAAAGGGCTTGTGCAATAATTATCTGTGCAATAATTACTTGTGCAATAGAGCTGGTGCAATAAATAGAACACTGTAAGGTTCTGCAGTGCACAAATGGACAATGGACATCAAAGATGGACAAATGTATCTGGCAATGAGCCGTGACTGTTTTCTGTTTGTCTGTCTGTACTGTATGTGTGAGTGTAACTGTGTTTTTAAGCTGCGGGCAGTGAGCCCAAGACAAATTTCCTATTGGGGACAATAAAGTTGATCTTATCTTATCTTAAATATAAATACAAGTACATATATAAAGGTGCATTGTGTAACTTTTCTAGTGGAGGGTCCATCAAATGCTCCATGAAGATGTTATTGCTTTGTCTGGAATGTTTCACATATGGCAGGGGTGTCAAACATGCGGCCTGGGGGCCAGATCCGGCCCTCCAAGACCTTTAATCTGGCCCTCGGCTGATTTTCTATTAAAATATTTTAATCATATTTTTAATTTTCTATTCAAATATTGGTAATTTTCTGTGCCGTTTTTCTGCGCCTCTTTTCTGCGCAACTTAGCATAGCAGCATCTCCAGCGCCTCCCAGCAGACATGCCTCTTTCCAAACGCTCTTAAAGGACTACCGTTTTGATTGTTGACCATGACACCTTCATCAGCAAAACGTCAAAAATGAGAAAAGAGGACGCCGAGTGCAGGATTTTCCAAGAAAAATCGATTAAGTCCTATTTGTTCACAGAGGCGAATGGGAAACCTGTACGCTTGTGCTGAAATAGCATTTTTCTTAAAGTTTCAGGTTGTTCATAATATTATAATATTTTGTAAAAGAAAGAGTTCATCAAATAAAAAAGACTTCTGTAATAGATTTATGTTTCTCTGCAAAATCTATTTGGAATTATTGCTATTTTTGGGGTATATAAGGGATGAGTTTTCTGATCCGGCCCCTTTGGGATGAAAGTAGGTTGGATACGGCCCCTGGACCAAAATGTGTTTGACACCCCTGCATTAAACCTTTCTATCTTCATGGAGACCAAACCAGACCAAGTTAAAGGTCAGATCTGTGGATTGAACTGTGCTTACAGTCAGAATGCCTGTTTTTCTAGGTATTTTTGAGCAATAATGCCACCTGTAATTCTATAAATCTAAGGTAGAACTGTTTAATATCATATTGTGGAACCGTCTAAGCAGAGTAATGACATATCCATAGTTACAGTACATAGTGCACCTTTATAAATATACCCAAAAAGTGTGTGATTGTAAATAGTTCCTTTCCACTCTTGTCTGTCAAAATGTTTAGTGTTTAGTTTTGAAGTGAACAGCTACATGAGATAAGATTCACCTGCTCAGGGACTACAGATGGAAACTAGCTTCAGCTATAATCTGGTGTAAAGCATCTTTAATGTTTTTTTGCACATTGTCCCTGTCAAATAAACTAATAAAAGAAAGAAAGAATAAGATTCAAATGAAATAGACCAGCCACAGAGAAAATAACATCATGAAATTAAAAAACTCCATTGCCATGATACTAATAATCAAGTTTGCTTTATCAGGCAAAACTGAAATAGAAACTGGAAATATTGGATTTCTCACTTTTATCAAACACATAAAATAAAAATAAAAATTGAATGAATAAAAAGACCAGTATCTCTACAACTGTAACCATCAAAATAGGTGTGAGTCTACTGCATAATATATATTTTTTCTGTAATGAAAAACTGATGTTATTAGATTTTTACAGATTTTATAAAATAATTACTTATTCTCAATCAATAAAAACATTATAATTGAGTTTTGACAGCATCAGTAATAAGGCTGAGCAGGTAGTTAAGCTCCACAACACAAAGAGACTGTATTCTCCGGTGTGTGGCTCCACTTGAGGAGGGAGAGCAGTAAATTAGCTGTCTGCACATTCACACCATTCACACAAAGGTGAAGCAGGAGAAAAACAGCATCAGGAGAGCAATGGCTGTATGGATAATTAGGATAGATGAGCTTCTCCTCATATTTTACTGGGAAAACAATAACTTATGCTCTATTGCATGCATTGTGTGCATTGCATTGCACACAATGCAATGCTCTATTCTAACCTTAAAGACAAGTAAACAACAAGGAAACAAATATGAACTGGAATTATAATTTTTCAAGCAGTTAAATAATGTGCACTATAAGAATTGTGTTTGCCTGTGCCTATGTGCAGAAGGAATTCCCAGTAGACCTGTATCATTATACTGGTATTGGGGTAAACATTTTTAAAAAAAATCACATTTCACAACTTGGCACATACAAAAATAATAATGCTTCACACCAGTAATGTGCTTTACAGGCTGGACTGAGCCTCTCAGTGTGCTACACTGTACTGTACACTACACTGTACACTACACACTACACTACACTGTACACTACACACTACACTACCCTGTACACTACACACTACACTACACTGTACACTACACTACACTGTACACTACACTGTACACTACACTGTACACTGCCCTGTACACTACACTGTACACTACACACTACACTACACTACACTGTACACTACACACTACACTACCCTGTACACTACACACTACACTAGACTGTACACTACACACTACACTACCCTGTACACTACACACTACACTAGACTGTACACTACACACTACACTACACTGTACACTACACTGTACACTGCCCTGTACACTACACTGTACACTACACTACACTGTACTCAACCCTGTACACTACACTATACACTACACACTACACTGTACACTACACTGTACTCTACCCTGTACACTGTACACTACACTATACACTACACTGTACACTGCCCTGTACACTACACTGTACACTACACACTACACTTCACTGTACACTACACACTACACTACACACTACACTACACTGTACACTACACTACACTGTACACTACACTACACTGTACACTACACACTACACTGTACACTGCACTGTACACTACACACTACACTACACACTACACTACACTGTACACTACACTACACTGTACACTACACTGCACTGTACACTACACACTACACTGTACACTGCACTGTATACTACACACTACACTACACACTACACTACACTGTACACTACACTACACTGTGCCCTGTACACTACACTGTACACTACACTACACTGTACACTACACACTACACTGTACACTGCACTGTACACTACACACTACACTGTACACTGCACTGTATACTACACACTACACTACACTACACACTACAAACGACACACTACACTGTACACTACACTACACTACACTGTACACTACACTTCACTACACTGTACACTACACTACACACTACACTGTACACTGCACTGTATACTATACACTACACTACACTACACTACACTACACTGTACACTACACTACACTGTACACTACACTTCACTACACTGTACACTGCACTGTACACTACACTACACTGTACACTACACACTACACTACACTACACTGTACACTACACTACACTGTACACTGCACTGTACACTACACTGTACACTACACTACACTGTACACTACACACTACACTATACTGTACACTGCACTGTACACTACACTGTACACTACACTACACTACACTGTACACTACACACTACACTACACTGTACACTACACACTACACTGTACACTGCACACTACACTACACTGTACACTGCACTGTACACTACACTGTACACTACACTACACTACACTGTACACTACACACTACACTACACTGTACACTACACACTACACTGTACACTGCACACTACACTACACTGTACACTGCACTGTACACTACACTGTACACTACACTACACTACACTGTACACTACACACTACACTACACTGTACACTACACACTACACTGTACACTGCACACTACACTACACTGTACACTGCACTGTACACTACACTGTACACTACACTACACTACACTGTACACTACACACTACACTGCACTGTACACTGCACTGTACACTACACACTACACTGTACACTACACTGTACACTGCACTGTATACTACACACTACACTACACACTACACTACACTGTACACTACACTACACTGTGCCCTGTACACTACACTGTACACTACACTACACTGTACACTACACACTACACTGTACACTGCACTGTACACTACACACTACACTGTACACTGCACTGTATACTACACACTACACTACACTACACACTACAAACTACACACTACACTGTACACTACACTACACTACACTGTACACTACACTTCACTACACTGTACACTACACTGTACACTACACACTACACTGTACACTGCACTGTACACTACACACTACACTGTACACTGCACTGTATACTACACACTACACTACACTGTACACTACACTGTACACTACACTTCACTACACTGTACACTGCACTGTACACTACACTACACACTACACTACACTGTACACTACACACTACACTACACTGTACACTACACTGTACACTGCACTGTACACTACACTGTACACTACACTACACTGTACACTACACACTACACTACACTGTACACTGCACACTACACTACACTGTACACTGCACTGTACACTACACTGTACACTACACTACACTACACTGTACACTACACACTACACTACACTGTACACTACACACTACACTGTACACTGCACACTACACTACACTGTACACTGCACTGTACACTACACTGTACACTACACTACACTACACTGTACACTACACACTACACTACACTGTACACTGCACTGTACACTACACACTACACTACACTACACTGTACACTGCACTGTACACTACATTGTCATACCCCTCTGACCACTTATCACTCACTCACTCACACACCACAATCATAAAAGGGCAAGGTTCAGACATGCTTCCTGTTTTTTCAAACCTTTACTTTCCTGTGTTTTCAATATCGACAGAACAATCTGGGATATAAATAAAGTTGAACAAACAATGAACTAGAAGACAAATCAATGCCATCCACCCATTTTCTTCCGCTTATCCGGGACCGGGTCACGGGGGCACCAGTCTAAGCAGAGACTCCCAGACTTCCTTCACCCCGGACACTTCCTCCAGCTCCTCAGAGGGGACCCCAAGGCGTTCCCAGGCCAGCCGAGAGACATAGTAACTCCAGCGTGTCCTGTGTCTTCCCTGGGGCCTCCACCCGGTGGGACATGCCCGGAACCCCTCCCAAGGGAGGCGTCCAGGAGGCATCGGGAACAGATGCCCGAGTCACCTCAGCTGGCTCCTCTCGACGTGGAGGAGCAGTGGCTCTTCTCTGAGCTCCTCTCATGTGACTGAGCTCCTCACCCTATCTCTAAGGGAGCGCCCAGTGGAGGAAACTCTTTGCGGCCGCTTGTATCAGCGATCTTGTCCTTTAGGTCATTACCCAAAGCTCATGACCATAGGTGATAGTAGGAATGTAGATTGACCGGAAAATTGAGAGCTTTGCCTTTTGGCTCAGCTCACCACAACGGTCCGGTAGAGCAACCGCATCACTGCCAACGGTGCACCGATCCACCTGTCAATCTCATGCTCTATCCTCCCCTCACTCGTGAACAAGACCTGCAGATATTCCTCCACTTGAGGCAGGACCCACCCAGAGAGGGCAAGCCATATTTTTCCAGTCGAGAACCATGGCCTCAGATTTGAAGGAGCTGATCCTCATCCCAGCCACTTCACACTCGGCTGCAAACCGCCCCAGTGCATATTGGAGGTCCCTTTCCGATGAAGCCATCCTTCATCTGATGAAGCCCCTCCTTGAACAACCACCTTAACGTGGTGGAAGGGTTTGAGTGATCGAATGATCCCAGGAGCTATGTTGTCGGGGGCTTCATGCCCCTGATAGGGTCACCCAAGGCCAATAGGCCCTGGGGAATGGGTCAGACTAAGAGCGGTTCAGAAGCCTCTATGATGAGAAACACAGTTACATCGCCCGGATTGGGGTTACCTGGGGACAGGTCTCTCACTGTTGTGTCGACCAATGGGCCAAACAGCAGTGCAGAGTAACCAGCCTTCTTGGAGTCCCTTGGAGGGGTAATGGGCAATGCACTGACCGGGGACTCCGTTGTTCTACGGGGGGACTTCTGTTTGTCCATAAGGAACACCATGTTCGAGCACAAGGGTGTCCATCAGTGCAGGTGGCACCAGGACACCCTAGGCCGGAGGTCGAGCTATTTGTTGTCGTGCTATCTGACCTCCGGCCACATGTCTTGGACACTAAGGTGAAGAGAGGGGGCAGAGCTGTCAACCGATCACCACCTGGTGGTGACTTGGGTCTGCTGGTGGAGGAGAAAGCCAGAAAGACCTGGCAGACCCAAGTGTATAGTGACAGTCTGTTGGGAACGTCTGGCAGAGCCCTCTGTCTGGAGAACCTTCAACTCACACCTCCAGGAGAGCTTCTCCCAGATTCTGGGAGAGGTCGGGGACATGTTTAAGAATCATTACAGGGGAATCACACTCCTCAGCCTCCCTGGTAAGGTCTATTCCAGGGTACTGGAGAGGACAATCTGACCAGTGGTCAAACCTCGGTTCCAGGAGGAGCAGTGTGGTTTTCGTCCTGACTGCAAAACACTGTATCTCCATTGGGTGCTCGAGGGTTCATGCGAGCTTGCCCAACCAGTCCACATGTGCTTTGTGGATCTGGAGAAGACATTTGACCGTGTCCCTTGTGGGGTCGTGGGGAGTGCTCTGGGAGTATGGGGTCCGGGGCTCTTTGCTAAGGGCTGTCTGGTCCCCGTATGACCGGTCAGTAGAGCAAAGGGCATGTTGGACTCTGGCAGGGCTGCCCTTTTTCACTGGTTCTGTTCATTGTATTTATGAACAGAATTTATAGGCGCAGTCAGGGGCCGGAGGGGATTCGGTTTGGGGAAATCAATGCCAGTTGGTAAATTAACACAAAACTACATTTTCTGTTATTCATTGGTTTAGTTTTGTCCCTTTTAATAAAGTAATGGTAAAAGCCCCAATGCTTACTGTCAGAATTTTTAACATCTTTCAAAATGTCAGCCTTAGGAGAATAACAACTCATTTTTAACTGTCACAGAAATGTGTCATACAATTCCTGATTTTTTAGCTCTAATAGAAATCTGTGCAGTTACGTTACCATAAAATGTGATACTGTGACAGAAGATTGGCCCATAGATCATAGAGGGACACAGCAGCATGACAGACATCAGACTTATATGTCCAATAACTGTTAAAATATTATCACTGTTAAAATACTATGTGTAACTCAAGGTTAAACTCCAGTTGACATGTTCCTATCATTATCCACTCACAGACTTGTATGTGCTGGCCAGGGTGTCTTCGTTGCGAGGCTCCAACTTGGGACCCTGCAACAGATGAGAATAAAAATGTCAATTAGGATATTATACAAACAGATTTTATTGAAAAGGGAAACATTTATTATTTTTATGTATAAATGCACTGTGATGTCCCAGTGTCAAATCCCATGACCAAAACAACAGTTAAACCCTTATTGTACATAACCACTCTTGAGCTTGTGATCAGTTTTATGAAAGCAAACTTTTGGAGCCAATAAAATCACCAGAATATCTACAACAACTGCAACCACATATGGACATGTGAGACTCTATTGCCTATTCTTATTTTTTCTGCAAAAACTATAAATATTTATAATGTACTAAAACTATAAACTAAAAATAGGTAGGGAAATTACCTCTTTAACATTCAAATTATGAAACAAATACATGACCTGAATAATCTTGATTATTGATTAACTAATCTCAGGATCCCCCAAAAGCATAGAATAGACTTACAATATAAATATTATACTTCAGAATATTTATCACACTCAAAATATTGTTATTTGACATGCCAGAGACTGCTAATTTCTTCAGGTATGTCCAAAACTGGTAAACAAAAAGTAAAAGTGAATATGTAAAAAAGGTCTAATATCAATTGTATGAAAATGACCTAAAGTATTTTCAATTTCTTGTATTTGAGATCAAAAGAAGAGAAACTGAGACTGGTGTGTGGACAGATGTATTAAAGCACACGCACGTCCTGCAGGTTATGACATTTCTTTGATATTACATTTTTGAGTCCCGCTGGGTGAGGCAAAGCAGAGGAAAATGTTCTGGGAGAGGCTGATAATGAAAGACAGGTGAAAAGACACAATAAAATGGAAAAAATAAGTTAATAATAAAAAGCTTTGGTGAATGTAACAGGGCTGAAACACATAGAGAAGGCAGACATGGAGACTGAGTTGTAAATGTGAAACTATTGTGTGGTCAGAGGAATGTTCGCGCCCTATTTTTTGTGGTAAGATGTTTAAAGTGACTCCATTGCCTTGACTCCTGGGGCTGAATCCTATTACTACAAACCCCAGTGCAATAAAAGAGAAGCCAGGTATACTGAGAATGTGTAAAAGTCTGAAGAAGAGAATACAGCTCTGGAAAAAAATATGAGACCACTGCATTTTTTTTCTGAAATCAGCATCTCTACATGTATTACAGCCATTCTATTCCAGCGTCTGTTGAATTCCAACACAAACACAAAGCTGAGCTACTTCAGTTCTTGCACCAGGAGTGGAATAAAGTCACCCAAGAACAATGTGAAAGATTTGTGGAGAGCATGCCAAGACGCATGAAAGATGTGATTCAAAATAAGGGTTATTGTACCAAATATTGATTTCTGAACTCTTCTTAAAGGGATATGCCACCCCTAGGTCAAATTTGGGCATCTCCCCACAGTCCAGAGACTAAAACAAGTGATGAAAAGCATTTTCCTGCTCACCCAGCCATTGTCCGAGTCTGTCGCCACTGACCGCCGCGCGAGCTGCTGCTCCTCCGCCTTAGACTGGAGGCTAACATCGCCAGAGAAAGATTTCGGCCAAAAGGAATGAATTTGCTCGATGCTTTTCCCAATTACTTTCTGTGTAGTGCGCATTCATATCGAGTGCAAATAAATGTGCAAATCAACACGGAGAGCTTGCCTTGGTCATTTTGGGTGGGAACTATTTATCAGTGCGGAAGAACATGGCCGAATCACGCACCACGCTGTGCAACAGGGGAACTCCCTTCCCGGTGCGTAACTGGGATTCCCCTGGTAGCGTGCTGCGTGATTCGGCCGTGTTGATTTGCACATTTATTTGCACTCGATATGAATGCGCACTACACAGAAAGTAATTGGGAAAAGCATCGAGCAAATTCATTCCTTTTGGCCGAAATCTTTCTCTGGCGACGTTAGACTCCAGTCTAACGCGGAGTAGCTGCAGATACCGCGGCGGTCAGTGCTGACAGACTCGGACAATGGCTGGGTGAGCAGGAAAACGCTTTTCATCACTTGTTTTAGTCTCTGGACTGTGGGGAGATGCCCAAATTTGACCTGGGGGTGGCATATCCCTTTAAGTGTAAACATTAGTATTATGTTGTATTAAAATGAATTTGATTTTGTAATGCAGGGCCTGGTTAGTAATTGGATGGGAAACCGCTGGGAATTCCAGGTGCCACAGTGGGGCGCCAGTCGCAAAAAAAAAAAAAATGTCATTGTGTCCTTAGGCAAGACACTTCACCCACCCACAGTGGTGTGTGCGTGAGTGTTGGAGGTGGTCGGAGGGGCCGGTGGCGCAGATTGGCAGCCTCGCTCCCGTCAGTCTGCCCCAGGGCAGCTGTGCCTACAGAAAGCAGCTTACCACCACCAAGTGTGGAGTGAATGAACAATGAACTGTAAAGCGCTTTGGGTGTTATGAAAGGCGCTATATAAATGCTATGAATTATTATTATTATTATTATTATTATTATTATTATTATTGTTTGTTTGCATTGTTTGAGGTCTGAAAACATGTATCTTTTTGTTATTTTGACCATTTGTCATTTTCTGAAAATAAATGCTCTAAATGATAATATTTTTATTTGGAATTTGGGGGAAATGTTGTCAGTAGTTTATCAACTCAAACTAAAATGTTCCTTTTGCCCAAACACATACCTATAAGTAGTAAAATCAGAAAAACTGATCATTTTGCAGTGGTCTCTTATTTTTTTCCAGAGCTGTAGTTTTAGAATAATGACCCAAGCAGCTTAAAAATGGAAAAGCAAGCATCCAATGTTTTGTATAGAAATGTATGCTTTGTAAAATATATTTGCAATACCATTAACATCCAAAATATATCATTTAAAATTATTTTTGACAAATGTACTTTGAATGCATTTCAAAACACCCATAGGCAAAAGTTTGAATGAAAGGGACATTAAAAACAATTCATAAACATGTGTCCACAGATATGAGGTAGACGGGTTCTAATTAAATATAGCTTTTACAACCATAATGCTAATTGGACATGATGATAAATTTGTTTAAGTTATAATTTCGTGTTTTGGTTCTCAAGACAATGATCCAATCAAAAAGCAAAACGAGCCTCCCACGAGTCTCTTGGTTGCCAGTTACAATGCAGAAATCCACTGTGTTTAAACTTAAAATGCCTCTCACAAATCTGAATCTTCACTACGTAAACCTCAGAACCTGCAGCCAATCATTAACCAGTGCTAGTGCAGCCTCTGCAGCTCAGGCAGTGAATTCTGGAGGTTCTGAGCTTTCATATAAGTCGTGTCTATATACTGAGAATGGGGAAAAACATGCATGTATCCTCTGTCTGCAGGTTAAGGCTCTGGCAACCCAAGTTCAGTTGTGAAGAGTGCAGGCTACATACTGCACCTAATCTAAGAATTACAGACAAGGTTCATCAGTTACTATGGTGACACAATGTACACATTTGCAATAACTACAAAAAAATTGTGTTTAGATTGTCTAAAAACAAGAAAAAACCCTAGATTTAAACAAGATATTTTCAATAAGGCTGTTAATGGTGCTGTTTAGGGATTATATTTTCCACAAAAAAGGTGAGAGCGACCAACACAAAAAACTAATCCTAGCTATGCAAAAGGAGAAATTCAATTTGTCAACTGGACAAAGTTTATTTGGTCGAATACTTTTCGCAGCTCATCCAAGCTGCTTCTTCAGTTCTGACCAAATAAACTTTGTTCGGTTGACAAATTGAATTTCTCCTTTTGCCATGGATCCTACCTGGACGACTGAGGGATTCTTCACTAATCCTAGCTATCGTGTGACAGTAATTTTACGTGTGAGAGACTTGTTCAATGGCACAAATAATCTCACCTGTTGTAATTCCATCTAAATCAACTCTTTCTAGTCAGATTGTGTTAAAATAAAGCTCAGATTAAGGGTGTTTTCACACTTGGTCCCTTTCAGCGTTTAAAGTTAACTCAGATCGCTAACTGAGCATTATAGGTTTATATGTGAACACTCTAAGCGCACTCAGACCCCTTTAAAACGAACCGAACTGAGACCATCTCGGGAGGTGGTCTCAGTACGATTTGCTAAAAGGTCCGCGGTACGGTTCGCCTAACCTGCGCAGTGTGCACACATAACGCTCCGGGTTCACTTCGCCTTTTGTGCAGTTTTATTACCTTCTAAGCTTCCCGTAGAGGTAGTGACAAAAAATAACAATACAGGACTCTTTCAAGGCCCTGTAATTGGAATGAGTACACTTTAAATCCTTTAACGAGGATCCATTGGAGGGCAAGTCTGGTTCCAGCAGCCGCGGTAATTCCAGCTCCAATAGCGTATATTAAAGTTGCTGCAGTTAAAATGCTCATAGTTGGATCTCGGGTCTGAGCTGACGGTCCGCCCCCGTCTGTCCCAGCCCCTGGCTCTTGGCGCCCCCTCGATGCTCTTGGCTGAGTGTCCCGCGGGGTCCGAAGCGTTTATTTTGAAAAAATTAGAGTGTTCAAGGCAGGCACGGTCGCCTGAATACTGCAGCTAGGAATAATGGAATAGGACCCCAGTTCTATTTTGTGGGTTTTCTCTGAACTGGGGCCATGATTAAGAGGGATGGCCATCACAGAGAATGCCAAGGAGTGAAGGTCTCAGAGCTCTAGAGAAGCTACAGTGTGAACAGAAAGAGGACTGAGGCTCCATCAGAGCTTAAGTGGACCAGAAAGAGAACTCGGTCCTCTTTCACAATGTGAACACAAACAGAACTGAGTTTGTGTTCTCTTGGTCCCCTTGTTGGTCCACTTGTAGGGGACTGAGTTCGGTTTGCTTAAAGGGGACTATATGTGAAAACACCCTTAGGCTGTGTCCCATTACTCTGGTCTTACCCCTTGCCCTACCCCTACCCCTTTATCTACATCTTTGTCTTGCCCCTCGATACCGAGCTGAGAGGGCTCGGGGTACGAATGTTCCCCTAAGAAATGGGACACCACTCGATTACCGTTTGCGTCATCATCCTTTGCCTCTACCTGGCTGCTATGTCTACAGAGGCGACAACAATTGACGCAAACGTAAACAAATGTCAAGGATTATCGGGTACCTCAAACTATCTTGTTTATGCATGAAAGTTTGATGAAAACGATAACGTCGGCTAAACAGACATCACTACAATTAAAACCGCAACAACAGTTCACTAAAAGTAACGTAGAACATAAGCGTCATAATTGTCAACCACGCTAAACTGTTAATCCTGCCATCCTGATCCCAAAACCTGCCTTCCCTTTCATTTCAAGTCTGGTCGAGAGCTTACTTCGTTTCAAGGGGTATGTAGCCCTCGGTCGTGGCCCTAGCCCTTGATCAAAATTAGAATCGGGACACCCCTTGTCCTCACATGAACGCGCAAAACCAAGGGGTAGGGGTAAGACGAAGGGGTAACACCCATAGTTTCATCTTCTTCTAACACCTCCAGATTGAGTAACTAAAGAGCTGCTTTTCATGTTTACAAAGTGTCTTGAAAACAGACTTTTTAAATAGCACCTCGAATCGATAAGGGCAGGCAGGAGTTCAAAAAGGCCACGTCTCTATTTACCTCGGGGTATTAGCGGTAATAGACTTGCTCGCTCCATGAAAGCTGTGGTCTGTGTTTGTTTTTGAGCTGCTGACAGTTTTGTTGTGGTGGTGGTTTTACTCACGGGGCCGGGCTGCTTTGCTCTAACTTGAGTTACTTAACTTGACTTAACTTGACTTGGCTTAACTTAAGTCTAACTTGAGTAACAGATCTTAAATCGGTATAGACTCACCTGACACTCGAGCTTGTCCAGGAGCTGCTGGAGCTTGTTGATCTGGGAGCACCAGTTCTCCTCATTGTCCAGACTCAGACCTGCTGCAGATCAACAGACACATGTGACGTACTGTACTGCTATAATGAATCACAGAGCTCTCCGGCCTCTATCTGGCATCAAACTGAATCATACATAACAAAGAATGTGCACAGAAGAAGAATATACTGAAAGAATCTACAATGTTATGGCCACTTTCCATATCCTTAGCTTTGAAAATAAGGCCTATATAGAGATGATAAACCTCAAGTTCTAAATAAATAATCAAATAACTATATTATCTAAAGCTTAGCCAAGTAATCACATGGAATATAGTGTCCACAAAACAGTCAACATGCATGCTTTGTGTCGAAGGTTTCACAGTATGGTATTAAAACTTTCTATCTTCATGGAGACCAAACCAGACCAAGTTACTGATCAGATCTGTGGAGAGACAACCCCACTCGCAGTCATAACAGTCTCAATGTCTATGTATTTTTGAGCCACCTGTAATTTAATAAATGTAAAGCAGAGCTTAATTTGATGTCATACTGTGGAACATTTCAGGAAGCCCAGCGACATATCTAAGCAGGTGACGGACCCCAACAAAAAAAAATGACCGTACTTTAAACTGTTTGCATGTAAATAAAAGTAGCGGTATAAATAATTAGTTTAAAATTTAAAATCAATCTCAAAACATTTTTACTATTTTCAGGTATTTTGATTCAACTTGCATCATTACATTAGTGTCTCTAAAATACAGTGTTTAAGGATGTTAGTATTTGCATATTGTAGTAATACTGTAGTTGTGTACAGCAAAATACGTACATACCTTAATTTGTGTATTAAAAGTACTGTATAGTTAAATGACAAAAAAATCTACTAGTCTGACCCGTTCTATACAACAAAAATGATTTAAAAGTCAAAGTCAAAGTCAAAGTGGACTATTATTAAAGGCAAAGTAACGTTATTTTACAATCTGAGCCTTCTTTCGGTAATAAAACAAGTAGTTTTACTCACCCATAGCATTTTTCTGTCAATTGGAGCAGTATCGCAGAACTTATGTTGAGCCGTTCTGTTCTAGTAATGATCCCGTATCCGTTAACATGGTGCTGTATCATTTGCTCGGGGCATTACTTTGCGGTCTCCAAATAACACAAACTTTAGCACTTTTCAAATCATAGAAGCCCGATGTCTTAATGAAAAATTTCGTTTGAAGCAAAAGTGGCCTGTAATCCGAGATTTAGCCATAGTTTCGAGTAGATGAGGACGCCAGTGCGCATGCGCGGACTGCTCCCGGGACCCAAACAGGAAACGCAAAGCTGAAAACTATGGATAAACCTCGGATTACAGGCCACTTTTGCTTCAAACGAAATTTTTCATTAAGACATCGGGCTTCTATGATTTGAAAAGTGCTAAAGTTTGTGTTATTTGGAGACCGCAAAGTAATGCCCCGAATACAAATGCTAACAAATGCTAACAGAAACGCCACAACATAACTTTCTTCAAACAGCTCCAAATGACACGAACGTGATATGGGTGAGTCAAACGACTTGTTTTATTACCGAAAGAAGGCTCAGATTGTAAAATAACGGTACTTTTCCTTTAATTCCCTATGTAACAGGCATTACACAGAGGATTGCAATTTAACGCACACACACACGCACGCACGCACACACAGCTACACTCATGGACATGAAGTGTACACAGACATCAACAATAAATAGACATATGACATACAGGTAAACATATACACTTCCAACAAGAAAGAAAGTTCGAGGTAGACTCTTCTTGATAGCTGGTGTAGGTAAACCCCAACCTACGGCTCGCTGAAAGGACCTTCATTCAAAACCCTTGGTAAATCAGAGGCCCTTTGTAAGAACATTTGTAATCTGAGGGCTCTCTTAACAGTATGCTCTCCCATTAGAGCTCTCCCTAGGGCCCCCACATAGCCAGAAGTCGCAATCCTTAGCAGGGGCTTTCATAATCATAGGGCCCTCTGAAAGCATTCCACCCTACTTCCGTGAACCCCTAGTTGATAAACGTTAGGGCTCCCTTAGGAGTATTCATGAGAGGCACTACAGCAGGGCCAGCCCAGGGGCCCTCTGACTGCCGTACCCCACAGCCCAGGGGCCCTCTGACTGCTGTACCCCACAGCCCAGGGGCCCTCTGACTGCCATCCCTCGTAGCCCTGATTGCTGTACGCCGTAGCCCAGGGGCCCTCTGTCTGCCGTAGCCCAGGGGCCCTCTGACTGCCGTAGCCCAGGGGCCCTCTGACTGCCGTCCCTCGTAGCCCAGGTGCCCTCTGACTGCTGTACCCCGTAGCCCAGGGGCCCTCTGACTGCTGTAGCCCAGGGGCCCTTTGAGTGCCGTCCCTTCCTTCCCCCACCCAGTTCATATTACCCTTCTCTCTTGGTTCTCTTCAGATATGCCCTATAACAGTGTGAGCAGTCATAAGATCCTAGAGAATAGAGGCATAGAGGCCCTCTGACATCGCAATTGGCATCGGCATCTTTAGACCTTCCCAGCGGGCCCCTGGACCCTTGGGCCCCTGGGCGCCGGCCCCACTGGCCCGGTCCGTAATACGGCCCGGTGCAACCTGTACATATGGTTTTTGACAATAAAGCTGACTTTGAACTTTGAACAATTGGTAAAGTGTAAGAGTGCTGAAGCTGCATGGACATCAGTGTGTGTATAATTGTTTTTTTGGATGTCAGTAACACGTTCATGGAATGTTCAATTTTCTTCAGTGTGTTGATTAGCCTGAGGGCTTGTAGAAAGACACTAAAAGACACACTTAAAACTAGACAACTTTCCATTTTCCCACCACTCATAGACCTCAAGGCTACCCATTGAAGCACACCATGGCAACAACTAACGATAGCAGCTAAGTGTTGCCTTGAACTGTTATAACGATATACGCTTTAACGTCTCTGCTTAAAAAATGTGAAACTTTTTATCTTTAGAATAACTTTACATTCATTTCCGCCTATTTCTTCTGTCAAGTAACAAAAGACTGACTCATGAAAAGTCTATACACTTCGAGATGTTGACATTTAATACAAAACCACGCTTTATCAATCTGACTTTGAATCATGCAGCGGCGATTAATTCATTTCGTACATTCAAACGCCTCTTGAATAATGATGAGTAATACAGTAGAAGAAGCTTGTCTGGCCAAAACCACAAGCTTTTCCAATACTTTAATAAGATGTTATGGTTTGGAACTGTATTTCTGATGGGCATGATTGACGAGCGGATTAACCAATCAGAGAAAACCTCAAAATGCTCTGTTCCACCTTGTGATGTCATCTAGTGGTCCAAATCATTCAAGTAAAAAGCTCATTTGACCTTTAGTTCAGTACTGATTGGTAATTCCAGGGTTAAAATCATTCAGATGTTTCTCATATAGGTGTATGGAGTTTACAAACACAGTGGAGCACTTCCTGTTTTGCCATATGACATCACAAGGTGGAACAGGGTGTTTCCTGAGAGCAGTACCTAGCCTAAATATGCAGGGTTTGTGTGTTAAACTTGTGTGAATTAAACAAAACATAACTCTGGGTTTTTGATGAGGAAATAACAGAACAGAACTTTTTTTTTTTGGGGGGGGGGGACATACAAAAAGATTTGAGTTGAACAAACAAATCCTGCTCTTGACATAAAAAAAAAACATCATTGGTGAGCGGTCAGATCCACTGACCCGCAGGTTGGCGGTGTGATTCCAGCTCCCACAGATGAATGCTGCCGTTGTGTCCTTGGGCAAGACACTTAACCCACCTCGCCCCGAGTGTCTGCGTACAGTGGTGTATGAATGTGTGTGTGAATGGGTGAGTGGTTCCTTGTTGTAAAGCGCTTTGGGTGCCTTGAAAGTGGAAAAGTGCTATATAAAGATGTGACCATTTCCAAACCATCTTATACAATAAAAACTGACTGAAAATACTGTCTTAACGTGAAAAAACAAAGTTCATCTCAAACCATTTGCAGCGGTCCAAAGTTATTCTTCACTTACCTAATGCATTCCAAGCATCCTAATAATTCACCGCAATGACTTAACACAAAGCAAAGAACTACCCCCACTATCAGAGACCGTGACTGTGAGGGTAAAGCTAACAACTACTAGCATGTCAACACACACTTCCTGATTATCAGCTTTAGAATTAGATGCAGACAGCAGATATACAATATGTCTGTACAGAGTCAAGAAAAAATTTGGTTGAGTACACACGTGGACAAAATTGTTGGTACCCTTTGGTTAATGAAAGAAAAACTCACAATGGTCACAGAAATAACTTGAATCTGACAAAAGTAATAATAAATAATAATTTAAAAAAAAACTATAAAATTTATGGAAGTCAGACATTGCTTTTCAACCATTCTTCAACAGAATTATAAAAAAAAATAAACTCATGAAACAGACCTGGACAAAAATGGTACACTTAACTTAATATTTTGTTGCACAACCTTTTGAGGCAATCCCTGCAAGCAAACGATTCCTGTAACTGTTAATGAGATTTTGCACCTCTCAGCAGGTATTCTGACCCACTCCTCATGAGCAAACTGCTCCAATTGTCTCAGGTTTGAAGAGGGCCTTTTCCAGATGGCATGTTTCAGCTCCTTCCAAAGATGCTCTATAGAATTTAGGTCAGGGCTCATAGAGGGCCACTTTAGAATAGTCCAGTGTTTTCCTCTGTTGTCCAGGCCTGTTTCATGAGTTTATTTTTTTAAATAATTCTGCTGGAGCTCAGTTAATTAGGTCCGGTGAGTTCGCAGGGACTCGTAATAAAGCTTGTTTTTCTTCTCAAAACAAAAAATTTGTCCGAAAGGTGATATATTTGTGTCCCAAACAGTTGTCCACGAAAAATCCAGCAGTCTCGATTCGTATCACTGCGCTCCCATTAGCTGCCTGTTGCCTGTTCACTCGTAAACTTCCCCTTACGGCGGACCGCATCCATCGTACACTTCCGCTAAAGGTTAACAGGCTAATAAGTAATAGGCGCGCAGTGATACGAATCGAGATGAGATACGCGAATGCTAAGTACGCTGCTGGATTTTTCGTGGACAACTGTTTGGGACGTAAATATATCACCTTTCGGACAAATGTTTTGTTTTGAGAAGAAAATCAAGCTTTATTACGAGTCCCCATGAAGTTACCGGACCTACTTACCTGAGCTCCAGAACGAGAGCAGAACCGGGCTGAGCACAAACTGTCAGAGGTAAGCCGGTGTTACCGCACGTAACTTTTAGAAGGAAACCCATACAGATTAACATTTTTAAAAAAAGCACTATCCCTTTAATGTGAGGGAGCTGTAGACCACGCCCTCACATATCAGGTGATTGGTGGAGGCATTGATTTGGAGGCGTGTCCTTATCAGTGCAGTGACTCTACCAAGTGCTGCTTTGGGAGGGGAGGTTTATCTGGGGAAATTATTTTAACCAACTATTGACATATGAACTAATATTTGAAAAACTGCTTATACACCAACAATGTGCAATATTTTGTATACTACTAAATATTATATTTATGAAATGTGAACCTGTAAATAGTGCAGTAGATTTGGTAGTTTTTGTATGTGTAAAGGTACCTGTGTCTGGGGCTTAGTAGTTTAGACTGGGCTATATAAGGGGACTTTTGTTTCTGTAGCCGTTTCCCAATTCAGCGAGTGCACAGTTCTGAGCGTCCTTGGAAGGGGATGTGCGTCATATCCAGCGTGACAACCGCCGTTCCATTCGGTTTTTGTCCCCTGCACAGTTAAGACATGGTCTGAACAGCGCAGTTGTTTCCATGGAAATCGGGACGTGGACCAAGCGTGCAAACATGCACGCTTCGCAGACTTAAAAGCCCCAGCATGCACAGCGCGGCAGGATATATGACTACAATGATGGACTCGCCAGCGACATCGGCATGTGACAGTTGCAACGTCACTATAAAATATACGTACTGGTTCACCTCACCTACAACTATGTTACATGAAACGTTTACTCTGTCTGTAGCCGTTTCCCAATTCAGAGAGTACACGGTTCGGAGCGTGGTCTCAGCCTGCAGTCTAGGCGGTGCATACTTGCTCGGCCCTGAATGCAGTCCGTGGACTGCATGGGTGTCTGCGAAATGGAACAGGTCCCGCCTCAGCTCAATGAGCCGGGTGGTCTGCTCCTTGTTCCCTTGTACAAAAATATGATTCTATTACTACTAGTAATACTTCGAATTGGGACATGGTTATACTGTAGAATATCCAGCACTACAACAGCAAAGGAAATATAGAAGTGTAAGGGAAAAAGCAGGTGAACGGTAATACAGGTGCCGTGAACACATGTTTAGTGTAGTTTATGAAGAGTTTCATGTAGCATAGTTGTAAGTGAGGTGAACCAGTACACACATTTTATAGTGAAGTCGCAACTGTCACATGGCGATGTTGCTGGCGAGTCCATCTTTGTAGTCATATATCCTGCCGCGCTGTGCATGCTGGGGCTTTTAAGTCTGCGAAGCATGCATTTTTGTACGCTTGGTCCACTCCCTGATTTCCGTGGAAACGACTGCGATCTTCGGACCGCGTCTTAACTGTGCATGGGATAAAAACGAAATGGGACAGCAGTTGTCGCGCCGGATATGACGCACATCCCTCTCCAAGCACGCTCCAAACCGTGCACTCTCAGAATTGGGAAATGGCTTGTGTTGCCTGTTGTCTGTCATGGGGAGATGCTGTCTGTTAACTCTGCAAATGGTGTGGCCAAATAAAAAAAAAGGTGGAGAGCTCAAAGTTTCTTTTCTTCCTTTTTTTGTTTGACCCTTCAGGTGCTACGGCTGTCCTGGGCTAGTAAGAGGCCAGTCACATCAATCTTACAGTAAAATTTCATAGAATTTTTATTTATTATTACTTTTGTCAGATTCAAGTTATTTCTGTGACCATTGTGAGTTTTTCTTTCATTAACTGACGGGTACCAACAATTTTGTCCACGTGTGTACATGGGAAATGGTCAGTCACATTTTTGTATAGCCCTTCTCAAAACACTTTACATTAAGAAACTACTCTCCCATTCACACGTACTGCACATACGCCAGTGTATGCAGATACTAGAGGCAAGGTCAACTCAACCAATGGTTATGCTGAGAGTGGGATTTGAACCGCCAACCTTCGGATCAGTGGACAAACGCTCTACTGAGCTACAGTTACGCCGAGTACATAAAACAACTATCAGGGAATCTTCATTGCCAGGAGTTGTTTACAATATATGATACTGTATTTCAGCAGAAGAGACTGGCCAAGCAAAGAACCAGAAGTGCAGACTAATAAAAATGTGTTTACCATTGGTCAGGACAGAGCGGGGGTCAGACTGGGACAGGCATAGATTGTTATGGATCTTCTGACCACAGCGTCTGGTGTTTCTCGGCGCCGTTGTCAGGTCAGTGGTCTTTGCTTCTCTTCTGGCAGTGAAGAAAATGGACAAGAAGACAGTCAAGGAATAAAATAGTAAAAAGACAAGAGGATATGACAGGCAGCGTTATCCACATGGGAATCCGATCCAGATCTGAATACGTAAGAGGGTGTATAGAGCCATTATAGAGACGAGGTATACGGAGCCATAGAATACTAAATTGAGGCGTGATGCATTAATAATTGAATTGGATCAGAATGAGATCTAGGTTAATGCTTCAGAGAGAGTGGAGAGGTAGAACAGCACACTCAACAATTCAAGTGATGAAGTGAAAACAGTGAAGTAAAACTATACAGTCCTGTATCACTGAATATACAGCTCTGGAAAAAATAAGAGACCACTGCATTTTTTTCTGAAATCCCCATCTCTACATGTATTACAGCCATTCCATTCCAGCGTCTGTTGAATTCCAACACAAACACAAAGCTGAGCTACTTCAGTTCTTGCACCAGGAGTGGAATAAAGTCACCTAAGAAGAATGTGAAAGACTTGTGGAGAGCATGCCAAGACGCATGAAAGCGGTGATTAAAAATAAGGTTTACTGCACTCTTCTTAAGTGTAAACATTAGTATTATGTTGTTTTAAATGAATTTGATCTAGTTTCTTTACATTGTTTGAGGTCTGAAAACATGTATCTTTTTTGTTATTTTAACCATTTGTCATTTTTTGCAAATAAATGCTCTAAACGATAATATTTTATTTGGAATTTGGGGGAAATGTTGTCAGTAGTTTATAGACTCAAACAAAAATTTTCCTTTTGCCCAAACACATACCTATAAGTAGTAAAATCAGAAAAACTGATCATTTTGCAGTGGTCTCTTATTTTTTTCCAGAGCTGTAGTATAGAGTAGATTTGTCAAAAGGAAGGATGCACCGATGCACCATTTTTCTCTGTTCTGATACCGATATTAATACTTTGGCTTTAAGTATTTGCTCGATATCAAATGATACTAGGGCAGAGACTGCAAATGTAATTTATTTTTTTAAACACAAAAAGCACAAGGTAAAAAAAGCGTTCTTTAATTGGAGAACAGCTTTGTAAAAATATAGGTTTAATATTATGAGACATTTTGGACCAAGACTGGTCAGTAAATTGCATTATTACACCAATTAATAGACCAAAATGGGATATTGCCTGAACCAATATGTTGGAAACCGATATCTGTTTAATATTGGCATTGATATCCGATACCAGTATTGCTGCATCCCTAATCAAAAGTCTAGAAAATCAGACACTAATCAATACTGAATATTGCAGTACATTTAGCCACATATCAAGATGCAGAATATACTTTGACCCAAATGGCACAGTTTTGTCCTACCAGTCCAACATTTTATTATTAATTTCATTTCATTTATTTATTCATTTCGAGCAGGTCAACACAAGGAAATAAATACATGTAACCAATATACAGTCGAATACATTCGTTTTCATTTTTTTTTTTTGCTCGAAAAGGAGTGGGAAGAAGAAAACTTATTGAATTCCACCCCTGTCTACCAAAACATAACTTTAATTATTGATTTAGCTTCCTTGTCAGTTCAGTTAAATTAAAAATTACAAATATGCTTATGGTCAAAGAAAGTGTATGCAATATTTTGACTTTAAATTCCATAAACAGGACCTGTGATCCCTTTTTTAAAATTGTAAGATCCCAGGCTAAATACAGTTCCTTTATATCAATATTCACACACATCTACTGTGAATTATGCCAGATCTATTCAATTATAAAATTCTTAGACAATTCATTTGAAAGGCATCCAACATACCGTGTACATATCTGCATATATACTGTATATATGAACTGCTATAGCTGGCTCCATCCTTGAATAACAGTAAGAAATTGTGCTTTGAAGTAAATGCAAAGAGTCAAGGGAACAGTGCCAAGGGAAAACTGTGTCCTTCAGTCCAAAGCCGACTTACATGTTGGCTTTCTTTAGGCCTGTCACAATAATTACTACACTGACTTATCTTTGACTATATGAAATATGGAATGATCTTTTTTGGGGGGTCAATATTCATCATGGGTACTTTTTCTATGTACTAATCAGACTTTTTTTAAAAAATGTATTTCTGTATTATATGATCTGAACTTAGGCTACGTTCAGACTGCAGCCTGAAGTGACCCAAATCCAATTTTTTCGCCCCTATGCGACCTGTATCTGATCTTCTAATGACAGTCTGAACGACACAGATCCGATTTTTTTCAAATGCGACCCAGGCCTTTTGGATATGTGGTCCTAAAACGATACATATTCAGTCTTTTGACATGCGACTTCAGTCTGAACGGCCAGGTCGTGTTCACCTGACCTCCCCGTGTTTCCTCCCATAAGTAGGTACAAGTAGGCGTTTACAAATGTACATAAATGTTCTTCTTGTCATATGAAAATGTTGTATGAACTCCGTGTTAGTGAAGCGGCAGAGCACATAGTAATTCCACCACTCTTGGCTGCGACTCTGCACCCACACGTTCCTCTGTATGGAGGTTGCTACCAATGCCCCACAAAACGCCATGGCCAACAACCTTGCTCTTCTCCTTCTTAATCACCTCTTTAAAACAAATGTATTGTACATGTGCTGGCTCCGGTACGACAGATGCTCACTCATCGCGTCCATGTTTACCTCTAAACACTGAGCACGCTCGCTGCATGTGACGTCATCATGTCCTCCAAGGCGTATGCGGGAAACTTTTGGGGCATTTAAATTTCACACTGGAAATCACATACAAGTCGCATTTAATTAGAAATGTGAACGACCTCGCAAAAAAATTCGGAAAAAAATTCGGAATTGAGCATAGGGCTGGGCGATTAATCGAGATTTATGATATCTTGAGATGTTTTATGAAATCGAGAAAGATTTTGGCATGTCGAAAATCTCGAGATAATGCTCTAAATGAATAAGATTTCGCCACTCTGCTTATTTTCCTTAACTGTGTTGTGGAGCTGTCCGCCCCGCCTCCTTCTTGCGTTTGTGTTTCACTGCGTCTCGTAGTTCGCCCTCCCCTCCCCCTCCCCTCGCGTGTAAGCCGCGTGTGTTTGTTGATAACTTACTCAACATGGCGGCGCCCACAGAAGCGTCCACGAGAAAATTCATACCAAAGAAAACAAACGGCTCCATTATATGGCGGTATTTCGGATTTAAACCGTCCGATGAGGAGCAGAAAGAGGCATTTTGCAGAGAATGCAAGAAACTGGTGCCATCAAAATCATCGAGCACCACGAATCTCTTCAACCATTTGCAGTACCACCACAAACTCTTATATGAAGAGTGTGCCAGGCTTCGGTTCGCACATGACACAACAAACAACGCTCCAAACATCTTTACCCCGGTGTCTACCCTATGAAAAAACAAGGGCAAGGTGGGTCAGCATTACGGAGTCCATTGCCTTCCATATCGCAAAAGACATGACGCCCATAGAGGTTGTTGAGCGACCGGGCTTCATACAAATGCTAAAAATGCTTGACCCTAGATACAATCTACCTAGTCGCCACTTTTTTGCGAGACAGAAACCTCAGCAACATTGTCAGTGCGGTACAGGTACAGAGCAAGCAGTGGCTGAGGATGTAGTGTTTTGGCCACAGGCTGCATTTGGCGATCGGTGAGTTTTAATCTCTATCTCTCTCTCAATCAATCAATCAATCAATCAATCAAACAATATTTATAAGGCACTTTTCATACAAAATTGTAACACAAAGCGCCCTACAGTGGTCAAGGATTAGAAGATTTACCTTTATTGATCTCGCACAGGAGAAGTTGTTTCTATATTTGACCCAGGGACCATCCCCATGATTTTGTTTTGTTATTTAGGCTTTGGTCAGGCCCTAAGCTGGAGGATTTTACCTATGGCGCATGTTTAGGTTGGTGGGGGAAACCGGAGTGCCCGGAGGAAACCCACCCAGACACGGGGAGAACATGCAGTCTCCACACAGAAAGGCCCGGGCAACCCGAACCTTCTTGCTGTGAAGCATGAGTGCTAGCCACTCAGCCACCGTGCCGCCAGGAAAAAAAAACAAAAACAGCAACAACAACAGCAGCAACAGGAACAGCAACAACAACAGGAACAACAGCAACTCTCTCTCTCTCTCTCTCTGTGTGTTGCCAGTGAGTGAAATATTTGGGTGGTTTTTTTTTTATTTTATTTTTATCTTAAACATTAAAGAAGCACTTCATAAGAACTGTCTACCCTCAGATTTTATGTTTACAATTAAAATACGGCAATATACTACTTCCTTGGTTTTGGTAATGTTAAAAATGGTGCACAAGCACTTTGTTACTAGTACCTGTCTACCTTTAGGCACTTGGCTGCCTACCTGTTTGCACTTCAATAAAAAACAAAACCTTGCTGAATTTGGCGCATTTGTTTTTTTGTTCTTGTTTTTTTCCCCTGCATAGATATCGAGATATACATCGTATATCGAGATCTAGCAAAAACATATCGAGATAATTTTTTTTCTCCATATCGCCCAGCCCTAAATGAGCATTAAGCCCTGCAGTCTGACCAGCATTACTCAAACATGTGAGAATAAAACACAACTCCCAAGTATATTTTTGAGGAGGTAACAACAATTTTGCAAGACTTAAAGCTCACAAGAATCCATTTTGTGTAATATTTTTTGTGTTTTTTAACTGTTGCATTCTGACATGTATTTATTGCAGCTCACATTTTTATTTGTTTTACCAATATTGTAAATCTAGAATACTACTTGGGGGATAATTCTGCTTTATAGATTTCTTTCAATATCATCGTTTATTGTCTATATATTCTCCAGCTATATATCTCAGTTCTAAATCTGTTGACCGGACTAGTTTTTTTTCTCCATCTATTTTATATTGCGCCTTTGAGTGTGATCGTTGTCAAATGTGTGCTGCGTCACACGGGTAGCGCAGGGGGAGAGAGATGCCGGGAGCTACTCATGCTGAGAAAAGCCTATACCCTCAAAGGCCAAAGGAAAAGCTCAAATACAATCCAGGCAAGGCAAGCAGGGAGATAAAGAAATAAATGTTTGTTCAATATGACTTCAGCCCCTGCAGTACTCACAGTGTGTATTAGTATTGTCAGGATACTGAAATTTCAAGGTTGATTTTGATACTCAGGAATAATACTCAATACTAATTTCAACAGCACAATGACTTGAGTTAAAGGTGTGTTGTGCATTGTGCTTTTCTGGTTGACAATAGACAATAGAATGTGATTTTCAATATTATATTCCAGAGCTTTATTTTATTTTATCATCTGGATTTATATCTGTGTAATATCTCAGTCATCACCCCCCTACAACTGTATATAGCTGGGATTGGACATGTTATTTGATATTGTATTTTATATTTTCTTACTTTTCTATTTTATTCTGATTTGTATAATAATTTTTATAATTATGTCCCTCTATTTTTTGTTACCCTCTGTTACATATTATACAACAATTATTAACAATTTCCCTTGTGGATCAATAAAGTTTGTCTAAGTCTATGGCTGCATCCCATTACTCTGTCTTACCCCTTCCCCTACCCCTTTATCTACATCTTTGTCTTGCCCCTCGATACTGAGCTGAGAGGGCTCGGGGTACGAATGTTCCCCTAAGAAATGGGACACCACTCGATTACTGTTTGCGTCATCATCCCTTGCCTCTACCTGGCTGCTACGTCTACAGAGGCGACAATAACTGACGCAAACAAACGTAAACAAATGTCAAGGATTATCGGGTACCTCAGCTCGACAAAAAAAAACCTAGCTTGTTTATACATGAAAGTTCGATGGAAAGATAACGTCGGCTAAACAGACATCACTACAATTAAAACCACAAGAAGTGATTTTATTGATCTCACACAGGAGAAATTCTTCTCTGCATTTAACCCATCCTGTTATCAGAAGCAGTGAGCAGCACATAACTGCACCCGGGGACCATCTTCATGATCTTCTCGCTTCGGTTTGGTCAGGACCTAAGCTGGAGGATTTTACCTATGGTGCATGTTTTGGGTTGATGGGGGAAACCGGAGTGCCCGGAGGAAACCCAGCCCACCCAGACACGGGGAGAACATGCAAACTCCACACAGAAAGGCTCAGGCGACCCGAAGCTTACGGCCAACATGCCACACGGGGATCGAACCCAGAACCTTCTTGCTGTGAAGCATGAGCGCTAGCCACTCAGCCACCGTGCCGCCAACAACAACAACAACAGTTCATAATTGTAAAGCGTCATAATTGTAAACCATGCTAAACTGTTAATCGATAATTACAACTGCTGAAAATACATTTATGAGACTCCTTGGCTGGTCGATGTGACGCTGCCATCCTGATCCCAAAACCTTCCTGAGCTTGTAGGTGTACCCCTTCGTTTCAAGTCTGGTCGAGAGCTTACTTCGTTTCAAGGGGTATGTAGCCCTCGGTTGTGGCCCTAGCCCTTGATCAAAATTAGAATCGGGACACCCCTTGCCCTCACATGAACGCGCAAAACCAAGAGGTAGGGGTAAGACGAAGGGGTAAGACCGAGAAATGGGACGCAGGCTAAATCTAAGTCTAAGTCCAGGTAGGTTCCAGAGTGGTTCATTGACGTATACTGGTCTTTTGCTTTTATACTTGATCTGATACAGCTCAAGATCATTCTAAAGCATTCAGGAAAGGTTCATTTCTGTTCTACAAATTTGCCTTTTTAGGTATTGATACCTGCTCAAATCAGTATCTAGTTTCAACATTAGTTTTAGTATCGATTAATATTGGATTTTCAATACTTTTGACAACCCTACTGTCTATACAAAATCTATAATAGCTTAAACAATCAAAACACAAGTTAGATCCCAGTGGGTTTGTTTATAACTAGGGCTGCCCATAAAATTACAACTGAATCAAAAAATCTAATTGAATTGGCACAGTTAAATGACAAAGGATGCAATATACATAGAATAGACAAAGAATTATTAGAATGTTTTATTAAGTGACGAATGTTGTACCTGTAGTTTAGACCTCTACAAATGTTCCGAAATACATGGGATACTTGTGTTAGTTTATCAGTTCATATTTCAGTCTTTTCTCAATTGAGCTGTTTTAAATATATTTTTAACAATATTTTCTTTCCAAAAATTGTGCAGCACTAGTAATGGGTTTGCTTAAGGTTCCATTTAAGGTGCACTCACCTTGTTCAAGGAAAAAAGAATAAAAAAAGGATTGCATAATTTTTTACGAATAAATTCTTCTGAATCTTTTGAACCATGTATTTTATTCAAATGAAAGTGAGAAGGAAATAGGCAGTCTGAGTCTGGCTCACACTTTCTGCCAATAACACTGCATTATGATGCACATCAATTTATGGTGGGTTTGTTTTGTTTTTTTGTGTACCTATAAAGCTACCTTTTAGTATTTTCATATACCGATAAGCTATCATTACATTGTAATTTTGAGAATAAAAATAAAAAATCTATTTGCTATAAAGGCATATGGAATATTATTGTTTAATTTTTCCCCAATAATTACAGAATTACCATAGAATACTGGGCTTTAACTGAAGATTATGTTAGTAACTGACTTGTAGTTTTAGATGACTAGCAAAATTCTAACTCTATTTGTCTATTTGCTTTAAGATTTATTTTTTTTAATTTACAATTCTACCAATTAAAGCTACAATATGCCAAATAAAGGCTTCTTGATAGAGAAGCTTTACACATGAGATTCATAATGTTTCATTTAAAGGGCAAATATTACACTATTTTCGGATCTATGTCATAATGCTGTTTCCTCATCACAAACAAACCTGGAGTTGTGTTTTGTTTCATTCTCACGTGTTCAACACACAAATCCTGCATATTTAGGATGAGTTCTTCTCTCTCAAACAGAAAGCACTCTGTTCCACCCTGTGATGTCATGTGGTAATACAGGAAGTGCTCCGCTGTTTAAAAAAAACAAAACATGCATCTTCACTAGAATCATTTGGATAATTTCAGCCCTGAAATTGCCAGTCTCTACCAAATTAAAAGTAAAATATAGCTGTTAAATTGAAAACAACCACTTCAGACATGCAATATCCTTTTTCCATGCTCTCCATGTCAATGTTTATTATTATTTATTATTATTACTTATTTTATTCCATTCTTGCCTGCATGCACTTTTCTTTCTTGTTTTTCAAACTATCCTGAAGCTACTGTAGCAAGTAAATTTCACCTGTGTGAGATCAATAAAGTCTTATCTTATCTTATCCTCATGACATCACAAGGTGGAACAGAGCACTTTGAGCTTTGGAGATATAGACAAACTGATAATGCAGTAAAAAAAAAAATTGAATTAGATGGAGATATCTCCAAAGGGGACGAGGAGTGAAGGAATCTTGGTTGTGGGGAGGAGCAGTCGAAACCTGATACGACATCTGATACATGTTTTGCATATTCATGAATGTATGTGATCTCTGGGTTTGAGGGGATAGGGGATTGTTCACTTTTTGTAAGCACTGGGCAAGGCGTATGTAGGGCGGAAATGTCTGTCTTAGAAATATTGTTAAGGAAATAAACTTTTGGTAAATTTTAACCTTTTTGAATCTTGGACGTCTCTTGATAAGAACACACATTATACAATAGCAGGATCACTCAAAAATGTGAGAATGATAGAAAACATAACTCTGGGTACGTTTTTGAGGACGTAACATTATAACATGACTTAAAGCTCACAAGAGTCAGTTTTTCCTTTATAAAAAACAAAATAGATGCTTGCCTGGTCTCATTTTGATTTAATAATAGCGTCATCTTTATAATAAAATCATTTTTATGCAAAGAGCATGTGTTACAGTCTTGTTTATATGCAAAAAAATAGCGATATGATATTTTTGCTATATGATATTGATATTTTTGTGTAGCAATTAGGGATGCAAATTATCGATTAATTCATTAATTGCTAGATTAACTGATAAGCGGCGTTTTTCACTTGAATTTGTTTCAATAGAGTCTTTAAGAATATAAGCTATAGCCTAGTATACATAACACTGAGTCATAAATATATCATAGTATTATTATATTGTATTCCTCACTTAATTATTCCTTAGTAAAAAGCAGACAAATGTATTGATGCTGAATAACAAAATACAGTAATCCCTCGCTCTATTGTGGTTCGCGGATTTTTTTTTATTTTTTATTTTTTATAGTGTAACTTTTTTTTATAGTGTAACATTGTGTTCTGCGTCCTAATTGGCTAAGAGACTAGACCAGGACTAAACGTGGACTAAACCAGGTCTAGACCAGAACTAAACCAGGTCTAGACCAGGTCTAAACCTGGGACTGGGCCTGGACTAAACCAGGACTGGACCTGGTCTAGACCTGGACTAAACCAGGATTAAACCACCACTTGCTGCTGCTGGTTTCGTGCGGCTGGTTTGTGGCTAGGCCTGAGACTACGCATTCCGGGCGCCGCGGTTCGATCTCGTGCTCAGCAGTCCCGGTGTACGCGCGGGCCTCGCACAGTGACGTTGGCGCCTGCGGCTGGCTGGCTGTGAGTCGCGCGGTTGCCTTGTTTCGTGACCACGCGAGTGCACATGTCCGCGATTAGCGATTACAATTAATGCATTTTGTTCAACCAACATCTTGATCGACAATTAATCGTAAGTCGATTACGACAATTAATTGTAAGTCGATTAATTGCTGACATCCCTAGCAGTGTTGGGCACGTTACTTTGAAAAAGTAATTAGTTACAGTTACTAGTTACTAACCCCAAAAAAGTAACTGAGTTAGTAACTGAGTTACTACACTATAAAAGTAACTAGTTACCTAGGAAAGTAACTAATGTGTTACTTTTTTTTTAGTTAAAAAATGTCAAATAATTTGGATTTTTTTTTACAGTGCATCTTTTGCTGCTTGGCTGGCGTGGCTCCTTCACCGTGGCCTTCATTGTTAACGGCACCTAGCATACGATTATCATCATGGGGCCTGCTGGTGGCCACTAGTTTAACAGAAGCGTGCGCCGTCCAGAGATGCTTCATTAAATTCGAGTTGCTTACATTGGACGTGGACAAAGTCTTTGCTCTTTGACACAATGTGCACGTAACATGTACGTTTTTACCTTTTACCTCGACGAGGTTAAAATACTGCCTACACTTCCACCTTGAAAACGACGTCTTCAACTCGGGACTCGACATCTGACACGGGGTGTGTGGATTGTGTGTGCGCGCTACGTGTGCTGGGATTGTGTGTAGAACCCGCCCACCGCCCAATGGGTGTCTCTGGTTGGCTCAACATGAAATCTTACTCTGCTTTAGCCAATCATCATTACTTATCCCGCCCTTACCAAAGGGAGAAAAAAAATCCTCTGTGCCTATGCGAGTCGCGCATGATGCCAGTTTCAAAATGAGTAGGTTCAGTAACGCGCGGTAACGGCATGTTGGTGCCGGTAACGGCGTTATAACGATAGATAAAGTAACTCGTTAGATTACCCGTTACTGAAAAAAGTAACGCCGTTAGTAACGGCGTTTATTTTAACACCATTATTCCCATCACTGATCCCTAGTATCAATTTTATTATTTGACCTCAATCAAACCCATTTTAATACTCTTCCACAACTACATGCAAAATCAAACTTGAGTGAGCTACCTATTGCTTATAAGAACATTATAAAAGTGCTTGCGTCAAACTGTGGTGTGCAGACATATCAACGAACCTTTATTTTATCCACTTCATGGTTCTGTCTGAGTCACACATTCACTGTATTTCAATACCACCTCCCCCAGTCCTCAATTTCAATAATTCACCTTGGAAATAATCACTTCATTCTTTCCAGTAGCACACGAGGGAGGTGCAGATAGAGGAGAGTCCTGACACAGCACCAGCCTGCCGGATACAAGCTAAAAATACATAGTACATGGAACAATGGGGTATTTTTGTGAAGGTGTACGGCAGCTCTAACTATTATCAATGCCAAGGAGAAACTTTTAATCGTTCCCCTAACAAGTTTTCTCAAGCAACACTTAGCCAGATGACAGCGCAGATCAATTATTGTTAACTACATTAGCATAGCAGTTCAATGTGGAATTTTAAGCAGCCCGTCTCACTAAAGTGTGTCTGAACTGGTGGTGGGCGATATAGACAAATTTACATAATGAAATTCGTTAGGATAGTCTGGTTATACATTCGCAATCCATCTTTACAGTGCCTACATTATGCTGTTTTCTGATCTGTTTTATAATGTTGTTTCCTTGTCGAAAATATACCCTGAGTTGTGTTTTGTTTCATTCACACATGTTGAACGCACAAATCCTGCATATATTTTTAGACTGTATTCTTCTCTCAAACTGAAAACCCTAACCACCTTGAGTAGAATCATTTAAATAATTTAGTAGAATCATTTAAATTACCAATCTCAAACATATGTGAATGAAAGAAACACAGCTCCGGGTATGTTTTAAAGGAGGTAACTGGGCTTAAAGCTCACGCGACTCAATTTTGCGTAATACTACTAGGGATGGGAATTGATAAGATTTTTATTATTCCAATTCCATTATCGATACTGCTTAACAATTCGATTCTTTATTGATTCTCTTATCAATTCTAATTTGGGGAAAAAAGGAGAACAAACTGTTTGATTAGCACCAAGATTAGCACTAGTCCAGGTCTAGTCCTGGTCTAGTCCTGGTTTAGTCCTGGTCTAGTCCTGGTTTAGTCCTGGTCTAGTCCTGATTTAGTCCCAGTCTAGTCCCGGTCTAGTCCTGGGCTGCTTTGCTCCTCCAGTCTTCATGGCGCATTGAAGTGACCTCTGTAGGGACGACAGCTGGCTCGGTCTAGTCCTGGTCTAGGTCCGGTTCTAGTCCTGGTCTAGTCCAGGATTAGTCCTGGTCTAGTCCTGGTCTAGTCCAGGTTTAGTCCTGGTCTAGTCCTGGTCTAGTCCAAGTCTAGTCCTGGACTAGTCCTGCTTTAGTTCTGTTTTAGTCCTGGTTTAGTCCTGGTTTAGTGCACAGGCTAATGTTGACACAAGCCGCTGCTTTCACCTAATATCTCCATTTGATGCAGAAATAATATGATAATAATATGACTCACCCTGTGTCGCCGTGTTGTCGGAAAATTTGCGTGTCTCCACATGTATTCGCTTATTCGCTTATCCCCGGACTTTCTGCTGCTAAGTATCCGACCGCACTTTGTACAGGAGCTCCGGATAAACAGACGTGTCCCGAACCTGTCCTGAACGTCTCCTGAACGTGTCATGTGTCCAAGTGGAAGTTAAAAGCCCATTTTCACAAACGTTCTCGTCATGTGAAAATAGTATATAAACTCCGTATCAGTGAAGTGGGGAAGCACGTAGCAGTCCCACCACTTTTGTGCGTATTTCGTGCTGGCTGGAATCGATAAGAGAATCGTTAGATAAACTGCTAATCGATTCCATGGAATTGAAACACACGGAACCGGTTCTCAACAGGAACCAGTTCTCGATTCCCATCCCTAATACTAGTATACGATGTGTGTAGAATCCCTCAGTCGTCCAGGTAGAATCCATGGCAAAAGGAGAAATTTAATTTGTCAACTGGGCAAAACTTTATTTGGTCAAATACGTTTCGCAGCTCATCCAAGCTGCTTCTTCAGTTCTGGCTAGAGTTCTTGGCCAGAGAAAAGAACTGGTTTGAGAGGGAGTTAAAGAGGCTATTTTTGTCAAGAAAGAGAATCCTTCCTTGAACAGAAATAATTTCTGTTCAATCTGTCTCCAATCTATAACTCTATCCTCAAACCTAAATCAAAACAAACAAAGAAAACAATAGGGCAGCAGCTCAGGTCCAGAAGTGTGAAAACACCCATTATGGGCCTGAATGGTTCTGCTAACAAGACCCCACACTCCAAACCCACTGCATACTGAATAGGCTTACCTAACTAACAGAAACTGTAAACAAGTAGGTGTGATAGTTTCGTGGTAATTTCATTGTAGTTAGCTCCTACCTTCAGGCAGATATAAGGCAGTGTTCACCGGCGTCTGACCAGAACTGAAGAAGCAGCTTGGATGAGCTGCAAAACAACTAAATACACTTTTGTCCAGTTGACAAATGAAATTTCTCCTTTTGCCACTAGTATATGACCTTTAAAGGTTTGGTTCAGGTTCACAAATGAAAAATACGTGAATAGACAAAAAACAAACTTGTTGATTGCAAGACTAGGATTGCAACTAGATAGTACTTTGAGAGACAAAAAAAATAAAATAAATAATTAAATACAGTATTTGACTTTTTTTTTTTTAATATTCTATTGTTTTTACTACCATTGTGGTATTGAACGAGCTATTGAGTATCAAGACCTTTCCCAAGTATTGATTTTTTGGTTCAAAATCACAACAGTGTGCTATAAAAGTGTGGAAATATTTTATGTATAGCAAATATGGTTACAACTTTTTGATTTCTGTTGCTTTACTATGATATTCTTCATTTTCTTATTTGGCATAACTGTGAAAACAAGTATACGGATATGATTTTGGTGACAATATATTGCTCACGCCTTATTTGAAGTGTAATTTGTGCAAAAAAGAGAGCTTGAGAACATTGTGATAGCATTAGCTTTAGTACATAACAGTCTTTTTCATAACAGTTATTAGCTGAAGAAAGCACCATACTGATTATGCTGATTATAGCCGTAATTTTCCATAGAGGGGCTATTGCTCGGCTTTGGTTTATGCAACAGTCTCTGCGCCAGTGTTCTGTTTTGACATGTTTTCTTTTTTGCCCAGAGAGAATGCTGTAGTTCTCGAGTTTGTTCCCCATCAATTTTTAGATTGAAAAGACGCCTGTTTGTCAGTGTGTAGAACATCACAATTCAATAGTGCCTCACACCACTGCGGCTGTGTGCGTCTCTTATTCTACACCTGTGTCCTTGCTGTTACCTCTCCCACTGCTGCAATGCTCCAGGCAATTGTAGTCAAAATGAAAGAAAGTATACTCTGTTTATTGTTGAAGGCTGCAGGTAAAGAAAAATACAAATTTATCTAAGATGCAATTAAATGGAAATCTTTGTGTAAAGAAGATCATAAAACAGATTTTACACCATATTTCTAATGTTTGGAGAATATACAGCTATGGAAAAAAATAAGAGACCACTGCAAAATTGCACTGCAAAATCAGTTTTTTACTACTTATAGGTATGTGTTTGGGCAAAAGGAACATTTTTGTTTGGGTCTATAAACTACTGACAACATTTCCCCCAAATTCCAAATAAAAATATTATCGTTTAGAGCATTTATTTGCAGAAAATGACAAATGGTCAAAATAACAAAAAAGATACATGTTTTCAGACCTCAAACAATGCAAAGAAACAAGATCAAATTCATTTTAAAACAACATAATACTAATGTTTACACTTAAGAAGAGTTCAGAAATCAATATTTGGTGCAGTAACCCTTATTTTTAATCGCAGCTTTCATGCGTCTTGGCATGAAAGACGCACAAGTCTTTCACATTGTTCTTGGGTGACTTTATTCCACTCCTGGTGCAAGTACTGAATTAGGTCAGCTTTGTGTTTGTGTTGGAATTCAACAGACGCTGGAATGGAATGGCTGTGATACATGTAGAGATGCTGATTTCAGAAAAAAATGCAGTGGTCTCTTATTTTTTTCCAGAGCTGTATATTGGATATAATATATAATATATATAATAATATTATTTATCATTATAAAAAGGGTAGACAATAATATTTTGTGGGACATTTTATATAAGTCAGTAGTTTATAGACTCAAACAAAAATGTTCCTTTTGCCCAAACACATACCTATAAGTAGTAAAATCAGAAAAACTGATAATTTTGCAGTGGTCTCTTATTTTTTTCCAGAGCTGTATGCCCTGTCAATCATCATATCATCTTTGGACTGTTTTCCTTATGACCTTATGCATGAAGCTGAGATATTTTTATTACTTATAATTATTACATTCTCTCGCTATTATTGTTACCATTTACATTTTTTGCTCTTTATTATTATAATATATTGTATTGTGTGAGCTACTGTGTTGAAATAATTTCTAAGTATAAGTTTACACCCATAGTAGCATCTTCCTCTAACACCTCCAGATTGAGTAACTAAAGAGCTGCTTTTCATGTTTACAAAGTGTCTTGAAAACAGACTTTTTAAATAGCACCTCAAATCGATAACGGCAGGCAGGAGTTCAAAAAGGCCACGTCTCTATTTACCTCGGGGTATTAGCGGTAATAGACTTGCTCGCTCCATGAAAGCTGTGGTCTGTCTTTGTATTTGAGCTGCTGACAGTTTTGTTGTGGTGGTGGTTTTACTCACGGGGCCGGGCTGCTTTGCTCCTCCACAGCCTCCATGGCGCATTGAAGTGACCTCTGTAGGGACGACAGCTGGCTCGACGTCTCCCGGAGCATGAAGCGTGTGACGAACTGGCCCAAAACGCTGGAGCCCTGGTACTCCTGCGAACAAAAACAAGAATAGACAAGGCAACTGAAATCCACAATGCCCCGAAGCAATTTCCAGCCATCTCTGTCTCATTGTTTACTGCAGATGTGACAGCTAAACAGGCTAAATGAATTCATCCCAAATCACATTACTCAATACAGATGGTTCGGAAGGCAAGGTGAAGGGAATCTAATAGCACCAAAATACAAATATGATTATGGATCGTCAGTGGAGTTTCCATCCAAAAGGGAAATACAGTGCAGTAGAATACCATGCAGACGGAAGGGGAGGAACATCCAGGAAAAGATTAAGTAAAAAGTAGTTGACAAACGTAAGTAGTGGACTCAAAACATGCACACACAAAACACATCAATATGATAAAATTCAATATTTATTTGTTTATTTAAGTATCCACATTAGTCTCTACAAACGCAGAGACTAGTCTTCCTGGGGTCCAATTTAAAATACAATGCATTTTAATACATTTTAAGCACCATCAAAACAGCTAAATCAAAACACTAAGTTTAAGTTACATGATCAAAAACATACCAAACACTTAAATATGTTACATTCAACTTATAGCATTTTCAAATAGTAATTTCTTAACACATTTTTTAAAAACAGCATGATTTTGTATGAGCATTTCCAGTGAGAAATGGCTCTAGAGAGAAACGTTGCTTTCAGTGCATTAGTTCTTGGTTTTGATAAAGTGAAAATTGTGTTTGAGGCTAGTATGATCTTGTTCTATATCAGAATGGAAAAAAAGAAACATGTATTTAAAATTAGATGTGCTGCTGGGACAGATCTTGAGCTAGACTAGTCAGGACTACCTTCGCTGACCTTTTGTACATGTTTCAGGTTGATGGGGGAAACCAGAGCGCCTGGAGGAAACCCATACAGACAGAGGGAGAACATGCAAACTCTGCACTGAAAGACCCAACTGAACCTGGAACCTTCTTGCTGTGAAGCTTGAGCACCAGCCAGTTTCAATGTTTCAGTTTATTTACGCCTAAAATTCTCACCTCACTATTTAAACCCCAGCACCTGCATCATTAATGAATGCTAATGCAGCCTCTGCAGCTAAATGAGTGCATCTGTTCTCTACAGTATATGGGGGTTTAAAACAATGGCAGTCTAGGTTTAGTTGTGATTATACCTTTTGCAGGCTACATACAGTTTCTTTAAAAAGGGCTTCAAGTAACGCACACATTGACTCTCCTCATAATATCATCAAAAAAGTTTGGTACTTTGGGAAGTGTATACAAGAATGAGAACTTCGCACTTCAATTTCTTCATACGGGTGCGTTGGAGGAGAGGGAGCAGCACCAGAACATACGAGAAGAAAATAATCCCACACTCCGTCTTACTTGCAAAATGTAAGATTTATTAGGACATACAACATTTCGGCACTAGGCCTTCATCAGGCAAAATCGCATTTTGCTCAGAGAAAATGGCATTTTGCCTGATGAAGGCCTAGTGGCGAAACGTTGTATGTCCTAATAAATCTTACATTTTGCAAGTAAGACAGAGTGTGAGACTTTGGGAAGAGTAAAAATAGACTAACTATGTTTTCTAAAAAAGTATGTTTCTGTGTAAAAGAACCTCCTTATTATCCAACTCTTAGTAAAGAATCTTTTGCAAATGCATCATGGGATTAGCCATACCGCAGCGCCGCGGAGCAAGTGACATGTGCTGACTAGAGTCTGAAAGCTCCATGGGTAACGGACCACTAACCCCTCCTTTCTCTGACAGTGTAACGAGGCGTACAGAGGCAAGGTGGGCTCATTAAGAGTGTAACGCTTAAATATTCACCACACGCCTTTGCTTCCCCCTTTAACAAGAAAGGCTCTTACTACTCAAAGCCTCGATTTATGGGCGCTTCCCCTGTTCACAAAAGTGCTTCTTCTGTTCACAAAATTAGCAGTCTGTAGCAATTAAAGCTGTGTTTTGACTTGGAAATTTCATGGTAAGTAGATAGTGCTTCAGTGGAAAATAAAACTTGACTTTGCTGCTAAATGAAGCAACATGAAAACTGTAAGCAGGCAGGGTACTTTGCATAATACTGTGGCACTGTTAAAAACACAATAAAAGAAAGTAGCTGGGAGGGCACTGACTAAGGAGAAAAGATGTTGATCATTTCTTGTAGTACCAAACATAATGTGCACCTTCTGTACATCGTTTGTCTTATGTTAACCTCTGTGAAATGTCTGAATAAATAAACTGAAACTGAACTGAACTTTAAGTGCAAAGTTTTTAGGTCAGCAAGATGAGTTCGAGAGATATTCATGAGTTTACAAAGTCACTGCTGTGAACGGCCAGTTAAGCAGTGGTTCAGACTAATCACAGAGCAGCGTTGTGGTTTGGGTGGAAGCAAAGACTGAATAAAGAAAAATCACCCACAGTAACCTCCAGTCAAATGATGCTGATGATGCTGGCAGTAATAGGAGTGACTTTGGAGCTGAGTTACATATTAGGAATAGGATTTTATTTATGGACAAAAACAAGGGTGAATGCTCAAAGAAAAAAACAAAACAAACACAGTAACACAGTCAGACGAACTTTAGTCTATTTTAGTGGAAAAACACACAGGAAGGTGAAGGAATGCCAAATCAATAAAGCTTTTCAGGTGCACGTACACGCTCATATAAACACCAAAGACGCACGTGTATATATATATATATATATATATATATATATATATACAGTATATACATATATATACACACACACACACACACACACTAAGGTCACTTGTTTGTATAACACTTGTATTATTTAACGTTTATATGAACACTAAAAATCACATATGGATTATGTATTATTTGTACTTATGTATTATTTGTAATATTGTGACAGGAAGGATCTGGTTCCAGAGAGTGATCTGCGCAGGAGGGGGAGACTGGAGGAAAGGAAGATTGCGCGGATGCAGCAGAAGAATGTGGGCCGGAGCAGAAGGCGGATCCTGAATCAACGTATTACTTGCATATTGTATTTTATCTCTGTGTGAGGGAAGAGCAAGTTGTCAGTTTGCTATTCCTGGCGTAAGACTTGCTACTGTAAGCTCTAAGGGAGGCTGACCCAGAGCTCTGTTTTAGACTTTTGTTAGGGAAATAAACTTTTGGTCAAAAAGGTTCAGACCTTTTTGAATCTTAGATAAGAACACACTCTACATCCAGCAAAGGGAAAGATATTTGTCCTTTTTTCTCAAGTGGATGTAACAAAAGTTAACTTTTCGTCTCCTTCTGCTGTTTTGAAGCTTCACCCTCACCAGCTTCAATTATTCATCATGCCATTCCGCCTTTTCCCGATCACCTTCAGTGAGAGCCCTTCCAGACTGCCAGTCAACAACAGCTTAGTTTGATCAAATAATCAGTGGAACAGAACAGAACGTCTTCACCATGTATACTTTTTAGTCGCATTTAAACTTTGTTATATTTTACAAAAAAAAAAAAAAAGGCAAGATTTTTTTTTCTGTCCATAACTATTAAGCTGTGTTTTGACTGGGAAGTTTCATGGTAAGTAGGAGCTATTTTATCATTATTTTCTTTTGTCTCTTCCAAGTGCTGCGATAAATTAGCTGCGATAAACAAGTTGCCTAAACTGGGACAACACCGGCGTTTTGTCCTGATTAGTCAACACTACTTATTTGTACAATCATCCAGGCTGCAGCACTGGCACCAGCAAAGCTCCAACAGGGTTTTGGGGAAAGACTTGAATCAGCAGAACTCAGCATACTTGAGCACAAAATCTTCTGTGTTTGGATGCCTACCCAGCATTTTTTTTTTTTTTTTTTTTCATTTGTACAAAGGCAAGGCCATCTCCAGTTCAACAGTTTGCAATATAAAAGATGAGAAGGTTTGATACATTGTGCTGTACTGAAACATACCTCTTTGGTTTTATCCATGGCCTTAAGAATAGAGATGTTCAGGCTCTCCAGCGATGAAAGCACACTGAGATATTCACCCAGGTGTTGGGAAAAATAATCTGGTGGAGGGCAAAAACACAAACAAACAATTTATATACACTTTCTGTACATATCAAGTATAACATGTGCATCACTGTTATGTGCTATGCCATCCTAACTAACATGCAATCCTATATACATAGCATGGAACTAGGGATGCACTGATAAAGCTTTTCCAGGTCCAATACCGATTTTGATACTATCTAGCTTTATGATAAAAGGAGAAGTTCAATTTGTCAACTGGACAAAGTTTGTTTGGTTGACAAATTGAACTTCTTCTTTTATCATGGATTCTACCTGGACAACTGAGGGACTTTTCACGTATCTAGCTTTATGTAACTGCCCAATATCAACAAACAACTGCTGTCATATTTATTTCCTTTATACAAAGACAAAATAAAACTAAACTGATCCAAATGTGTTGACAGAAGAACTTTGTATAAATAAAAGTTCAAACTAGGGGTGGGACTTGATTAAAAAACAACAACAACTAATTAATCACAGGCTTTGTAATTAATCTAAATTAATCGCATGACCACATTTCCCCCAAAAGCAACATTTTATGCAAATAAATTGTATTGGATGACTTCATCAAATAATACACACAAACATGACTTAAACTAAAGCTCATTTAATGGCTGGAAAAAATGTCTTGAAAAAATACACTGAACTGCATGTCAAAGTAGAAAACAAATTTAAGGCTCTGTGCAAAACTCTTGTCTTTCTGCACAGCATTTTAAAAGTTGGATCACACATCACACATCTGTAGAACATCTTCCAGATCTATGTCTTCTACCACTGATAGTGGTCTACAGTCTTTAGCCATGTCTCAATTCTCAGAGTGCACAGTTCGGAGTGTGGTTTTAAGGGGGCTCAGACTGCAGTCAAGACTGTGCATACTTGCTCAGCTCTGAGTGCAGTCCGCGGACCACATGGGCGTCGGCGAAATGCGACAGGTCTCGCAACTACGGGAAGCAGTCTGAGCCTCCTTAAAAGCATGCTCCGAACTGTGCACTCTGAGAATTGAGACACGACTGGCTTCGGTCTCCATTCCGTCTCCTAGCTGGAGGAAGTGTGTGCGTCAGTACAATTGGTGTACCAGAACATGGTGCACTGACAAACGTTCCGGCCCGGGTTGTTTGACACGCAAACTACGGATGCGTTAAGATGCGTTAATATTTTGAATTAAATAACGACAAGCAAATTAATTAATTGTAATTAATGCGTTAATGTCCCACTCCTAGTTCACACATTATGAGATTTTCTGGTCCAAGTACGATCAGTCTTTTTACATCATTTTACATGTCCAACCAGGATATCATGTGAATCGATAACTGGAAGGTGATATCCGATCCAGCAAATTTTTCAGTATCAGCTCTGATACGCATCCCCCCATGTAACCTTGTCTCCCCCTGTAGAAATCCTTATTTTGGTACATTCCTACAGTCATTGAACAGCCCAGAAAAGCTGCGGTCCCATTCCAGACATCTATCCATAACAATTTGGTGCTTGTCAAATTCCATGCTTGGATAATGACACACATTTGCATGTCATAATTACCCCAATTAACGGCTGCAGGCCCTACAAGAAATCCACAAGAAATTATTCATTTCTTGCCTTAAAGGTTCACAGTGTAACTTTACTAGTGGAGGGTACGCTACTGGCTTAGAGATGCTATTCCACAGTATTGCATTAATGTTTCTTTCTAACGTTTATTTCAAAAAGTGTTATTTCCTTGGCTGTCATAATGTTATGGATGATATGGTATACATGAATGCTGGTAAATTACACCAAACTAAATACTTCCTAAAGGGACTATTTCCAGTTTTTGTTGCAGCACAATGACACAGCTTTATTATAACTAAATACAGTCACAGCTATGACAATATTTGCTTATAACAGTTTGCCCACATTAAGAGTATTTTAATATTTTAGGCAGAACAGGAAGGATTGGCAATTTTCTATGTGTCAGATATCAAAACAAGATTTGAGACCGGCTGTTTTTGTTATTTTTGCTGATCTGTTGATTTTTTTTTTTGCATCTACAATAATAAAGTATATCTTCATATGTTTGTTTACACAGTGCTTCATTAGAATAATATAACATCTAGACAATTTGGGTGATTGGTGCCGAATGGAAATACAAAAGCAGGGGCACTGTTGAAAGAAGCAATGTAATTAAAGATAACTGCATTAACTATACTTAAATACCTGGGACTGACGTTGGACCCACATCGACATTTAAGAAACACATTAAGCACCTCACAAACACTGTTCATTTTAACTTAGTGAGTTTTAGACAGGCAAGAACCTTTATGACTCTATATGTGGCACCAGTGTTTTTACACTCCATGACTCTGTCTCATATAGAGATCTGCAGAACCACATGGGCACAACACTCAAACCAGCTGAATCACTTTTTAAAAAAGCTTTAAAACATTGAACAAGAAACCATTCTCAGTTCACCACTGCACTGTTTTAGACAAGTACAACTTGGTTAATTTTAATAATTTTGTTAATTTCAAATATGGATGTTTTATATATAAAGTTTTACATGGGCTCTTCCTCCGCTACAGGATTGTATTAAAACAAAGACTGTCAGTGAGATGCGAACTAGGGCCACGGCCCGAGGGAACTGTGAGGTCCCACACAGACCCCAGGGAACTGTGAGGTCCCACACAGACCACAGGGAACTGTGAGGTCCCATGCAGACCACAGGGAACTGTGAGTTCCCACGCAGACCACAGGGAACTGTAAGGTCCCGCGCAGACCCCAGGGAACTGTGAGGTCCCACGCAGACCCCAGGGAACTGTGAGGTCCCACGCAGACCACAGGGAACTGTGAGTTCCCACGCAGACCACAGGGAACTGTGAGGTCCCACACAGACCCCAGGGAACTGTGAGGTCCCACACAGACCCCAGGGAACTGTGAGGTCCCACGCAGACCACAGGGAACTGTGAGTTCCCACGCAGACCACAGGGAACGGTGAGGTCCCGCGCAGACCCCGGGGGAACTGTGAGGTCCCGCGCAGACCCCGGGGGAACTGTGAGGTCCCGCGCAGACCCCGGGGGAACTGTGAGGTCCCAGGCAAACCCCAGGGGAACTGTGAGGTCCACACAGACCCCAGGGAACTGTGAGGTCCCGTGCAGACCCCGGGGGAACTGTGAGGTCCCGCGCAGACCCCGGGGGAACTGTGAGGTCCCAGGCAGACCCCAGGGGGACCCCGGGGAAACTGTGTGGTCCCGCGCAGACCCCGGGGGGACCCCGGGGGAACCGTGAGGTCCCACGCATACGCTCTACATTCGGACAAACTGTGCTCTCAGTCAGAGGCACTAAGTTCTGGAACATTCTCCCATCATCAATAAGAGAGACTCCAACACTGGACACTTTCAGATCACATTTGAAACAGCGGCTAAAGGAAAACCAGACTTGTGGACACTTTTAATATTTAACTGCTGCTATTGTCACTTGTCATTGTTTTTGTTGTTTTTGCTGTGGCGTCACCTGCCCAGGGACTACAGATGGAAATGAGCATTTTTGCTATAATCTGGCGTTTTTACACTGCAGTGTTGTAGATGTTCATTAATATGCACTGTCTCTATTAAATAAACAAACAAACAAACAAACAAAAAAACTTAAAGCTATTTTTTTCTGATGGTGATCTGCTACCTGCTTGTTTCAATGTGATTATTGCTTTGCCAGGAATGTTCCACAACATATCTATCATTCATTTATTCAATTAAAGGTGTTGTTTTATTTCTAAATACAAAACGTGCTTACTGTGGCTCCACCAGAGATCTGACCTGTAAACTGGCCTCTTAGTGCCCTCACCCGCTTGTCTCCATGGAGATAAATAGGTTTAATGCTATACTATACTTTAATGCTATACACACAAAACAGAAGCCCTCACTGCTTTCCACATGGGATTCTTTCAGGCAAAACAATAACATTTCTATGGAGACAAGCACATAGTGGATCCCCATGTGAAAAGTTACATAGTGAACCTTTAAATTTACTTTTTAAATGAGACTAATTGGTCAGTGGCAAACCCATAACGGACCTCACTGCTGTTCACATGCCCGGACAAAAGAACACCGTGCTATGAGAACTTTGACGTCAAGTGGAGGAGATGGCATTCCCATTCGATAAATTATGCAGTGCAGTTTTATTCTGGGTACGACTGGTATTTACAGGTCTCTGCCCTATTTCTCCACTTTTCACAGTCCATCTGACACTCTTCACACATGCCGGGTACAGACACAAAACTAGACCAGTGGATTTGGTACAAAAGGCTGCAGGCTTTACTAATCCACTCAGACTGAATTTTTCTTATTGGCATGTTGTAATAGTAAAATATTATTTAAATGGGCCATATTATGTGAAACAGACTTTTATGACCTTTTAACCTTGTCAAAACATCTTGTCAAAGCATCTTTAGCTTACTTGGAGTTGTATTTAGATTGACTGATGCCTTAAGATTTGAGTGTTCAGTTACAGCTCTGGAAAAAAATAAGAGAGCACTACATTTTTTTTCTGAAATCTGCATCTCTAAATGTATTACAGCCATTTCATTCCAGCGTCTGTTGAATTCCAACACAAACACAAAGCTGAGCTACTTGTGGAGAGCATGTCAAGACGCATGAAAGCTGTGATTAAAAATAAGGGTTATTGCGCCAAATATTGATTTCTGAACTCTTCTTAAGTGTAAACATTAGTATTATGTTGTTTTAAAATGAATTTTATCTTGTTTCTTACTACTTTCTTCTCTACCATTTGTCATTTTCTGCAAATAAATGCTCTAAATGTTTAATATTTTATATGGAATTTGGGGGAAATGTTGTCAGTAATTTATAGACTCAAACAAAAATGTTCCTTTTCCCCAAATACATACCTATAAGTAGTAAAATCAGAAAAACTGATAATTTTGCAGTGGTCTCTTATTGTTTTCCAGAGCTGTATATTCTGACTATGGGGCACATAATGTAGCATTAAAATGTCACAGAGTTTATTTTAACAATATTATTTTAACAGATTATTAACAATAAAATTAGTTTTAAAAATGCCACTATAAAGAGGCAGGGTCTGTCACTTCTGTAGTGTTGAACCGGAAGTCAGTGGACCCGTTTTATATCTATAATGTGGTTTATAATGAACACAATGTAAAATAATAAATGCTGTATGTTGCAGTTAATACTAAATACCAGAAAAACATTAAGGGTTGGGATTAAAATAAGTTTTCTTCTTCCCACTCCTTTTTTTTTTGTTATTTCTGTTTATTGTTATTTCTGTTATTGCACTTTTAAAAGAATGTATGTTGCTTACTTGCCCAAAATAAATAAATAAATGAATGAAAAATGAAATGAAGTATTGCAATAATTAAACTGTTTTGTAATCATGTCCAATGTAAACATAGGGATTCCCATTTTAAAGTATCACAAGTTAAAACTAAACATGGTCTGACAAAAATCTGTAACTTACTTAAATAATAATTACAGTATATTTGTCAAGGTATAGGTGAAGTGTGTTGCCAAAACACACAACAACAGTGTACAGTTGGAGCTGAGATCAAACCTCCAACCTTTTGATGGTCCTCAAACTGCTGTGGCCCAATATATTTTCTTTTTTTTAAATCGAGTCTGTTGCTAACGAACCAAAAGACATAAACAGAGACCACACTGCCACAGCTGAAGCTTAATGTTCTGGTCTTGGCAACAACACTATTTTTTTTTGTAGAAGTAAATAAATTCAGTGATAAAAAAATAAAACCTGGAGATGTTTTCGTGCCAACTATGACTGCAACGTGTTAGAAAATAAATTACCACGACCCACCTGAGAGCTTGTCCGTGTCCAAATTGCTGCAGGGAAAAGCACAAGAGAAAACGGGACATTTAATTAGATACATTTGAAGTTTATTTTTCCACCGTGGCGACAGGACTACTCAAATATTACTCATAAGAAAGGGACAAGACCTGATCCTTCTAGTTAAAGGGCTCATATTACTGTACACTATTTTCTGATCTATGTTATAATGTTGTTTCCTCATCACAAACAGACTGGGAGTTGTGTTTTGTTTCATTCACAAACTAAGCATGCACATTAGGCTTAGTTCTTCTCTCAAACGGAAAACACTCCTTATGATGTCATGTTGTAATATAGGAAGCTCTCCACTGTGTTTTTAAACTTCATACATCTTAATTAGAATTATCTGGGTGATTTTAGGCCTGGAATTGCTAAGCTCTACTCAACAAAATGTAAAAAAGTAGGTGTTACCTACCACTACATGACACCGCAAGGTGGAACAGAGCATTTTGAGCTCTGAAGATACAGTATATAGACAAACTATTAATACAGAGTTACAGTGGTACCTCCCCTTACGAAATTAATTAGTTCCAGAAGTGGTTTCGTAACGTGAAAAATTCGTAAGTTGAGTAGCTATTTCAATGGAAAAAGCCTGATCCGTTCCAAGGTTGTTTTTTTTAGAGTGTAACATTTTTTTATAGTGTAACATTGTGTTCTGCGTTGTTCTCTTAGCCTGACAGGCTAAGAGACTAAACCAGGACTAAAAGAACGTGGAATAAACCAGGTCTAGACCAGAATTAAACCTGGATTGGACCTGTTATTATTATAACATGGTAGTGCCGTTGGATGAGTGCGTTGCTTGTGTCTGCGCTCCTTGCCAGCCCCGCAGGGCGGGGCGAGCTCTGCTTCTATCTGACCTCCAGAGCCGGGAGGCTGACACTATGAGCTAAAGGAGCTCTATCGGCCGGCAAGACCGCGGGGTCTCGCTCGGGTTGGGCTCTGGTTCTATGTGACTTCCAGAGCCGTGGGGCTGAGACTGTGAGCTGTGAGCCGCGCGGGCGGGCTGAGCCGCGCGGGCGGGCTGAGCCGCGCGTGCTCGCGGCCCCGAGGAGGAGGCACGGCCCGGGCGCCACGGCTCTCCATCCGGTGTAGCGCGGCCTTGCGCCGTATGGACGTTTTGATCCTTCGATGTTGGCTCTTCCTATCATTGTGAAGCAGAATTCACCACGTGTTGGATTGTTCACTCACTAATTGAACGTGAGCGGGGTTTAGACCGTCGTGAGACAGGTGAGTTTTACCACACTGATCATGTGTTGTTGTGTCTCCACTTCCATTGCACGTTCGGCGAGCCGTGCCCCCCCAACTACAATCTATGAAAGTTCGAGTGTTCAAACGAGAGAGAAATGCGAGAGAAACTCCATTCTGAGAAAAGCGTAGAATGTGTGTGGTGAGCAATGTTCCCCCTAATTTTTAATGTGTCTGAGCAAACACACTAACTCCCTGAGCGTTCCTTGGACCCCTGTGAGCGACATCCGACATGCACACTGTGGCCACACCAGTATCACACCTGAGATCATCACAAGTTACAGCTTATTCATCAAATTACTGCAGTTATTTGCGTTAGATTACTTTTAATTTAACTGATTTTTTTGGTCCACTTAGAATGACAAAGAGAAAAATCTGTTCATGAGCTTTGTATATGTTGCATGTCAGTGAAACATTAAACAGTACAATATTTTGAAAAATAACCTCAAATAATTAAAATAACTTCAAATAAAAAAACTGTGGGCTACGGCCCATAAATGAGCAGTGTATAAATCTGTAAAATTACATTAAGAGATTTTTTTAGCTTGATAAATATAGCCTGCATATAGCTGCAGATTTTTTTTTATGGATTGTAGGACCTATAGGCCATAAGATGGGTAATCTTTCCCAAAATAATGATCACCAAAATAAGTATAAATTATTATCACTTTATATCTTGTTTTTTAATTATTAGCCTATTTCAGTAATTTTGCATGAGTGACAGCGCTCTGTGGTATAATGCTCTGGGGAGAGGATTCACACTTTGAGAAAGTCCCATCTTTTTGGCTCACAAAAAAACTATGAAAACAAAGTAAACAGGGGAAGATTACATTATGGCTCTACCTGTCTCCTCTTCCTGTGTTCTTCCCTCCAAGATCTGCCGCTCTGACAGCGGAGATGTGACACTACAACTACTGAAGGAAGCTAGAGAAACGCGGTCGAAATGTGTCTGCAATACCATGATTGGCTGCGTAGCGTAAGTGAATCGTACCGTATGATTGGCTGGGCACCTGTCACTCACTGAGTTACAACAAAATGATACAGAAAAAAATATAGATCCAATTCATTTACAGTGCGCTGCATAAGGTTTTCTTGTGCGCTGAGAATGTGCGAGCAGTGCGCAATTGCGCAGGCGCGCAGCTTAGAGGGAACACTGGTGGTGAGGCATTTACAGCCCTAAAACATGTAGAACAATTGCAAAATATAAAGTTATCCTACCTCGTGGACCTCTCCCACCGCGGGCCACCTCTGGAACCTAACCCCGTGTGTGTTGATAAAGTGTATTTACGTTTCGGGGCGTGCATCTGAGCGCGCATTAATTGAATTTTTGAGATTTGTTGTTTTTAAAGTGCTTTATAAATTAAGTAGGATTGGATTGGATTGGAGATTTCGCGTTTCGTAACTTGAAATTTCATTCGTATCTAGAGACCAAAATTTGACGTGAAGGCGTTTCGTAACTTGAAAATTTAGTTTGTTGGGTCATTCGTAAGGCGAGGTACCACTGTACCTAAATATGTGTGAACCAAACAAAACACAACTCCAGGTATGTTTTTGATGAGGTAACAACATTATAACATGACTTAAAAACCCACAAGAGTCAATTAAGTGTAATACAGGATCTTTAAGTCCTTGAACACTTAAAGATGCACTATGTCACTTTTCTGGTTTAGAGTCTGCTATGTGCTTGTCTCTATGAGATGTTACATTTTTGCCTGGAATGTGCCACACTATATTATTAAAGTCAATTAAAAATGTGTTTTTTTTTGTATTGTTCCTGCAAAAGACCTCGAAAAAACGTGGATTCTAGTGTAAGTATGATCACCTCTCCACAGGTCTGACCCGGAACTTGAAGCTTGTGTACATGGAGATAGATACAATCACTGTCATACTGTGGAACAGTGCAGCTTTAATTAGTTACATACTGTATGCGATTTGAAAATGACATATGCTCATACTTTTTACTGACAATTAATTTAATATTTTTTCTCATATACTGATCCTGGGAGGACCTTTAGTACTTATCTAAACAGCTTTATACACTGGCAAGCTTGTCGTCAGTAGTATCACCACATTTTCACATAGGCTCATTGTGGACTTTCTATTCTATTTGCCCACTGCCCAGCCAGTGTCCTTTTACCATTCTGTGACAGAGAGGACAAAAACTCAATTTCATATAATTAATCATAACACAAATTAGTGAAACGAAGGCTTCAGTTAACGCCAGATGGCACGGTGTCCAGTTTGCAGGGCTATAATCAACAGTCTTATTAGTCTTGATGTAAGAGCACAAACAACAGCCCAAATATATCATAAAAAAACAAATAAATAAATAGAACTGGCTTGCATAATTAATCGATTTGTATTTCTATACATGTTCTCACAGTAATATGTCTTTTCAAAGTAATATGATGGGTACCATTTTATAATAACTACACCTTAAAGTTCACCTTAAAGTATATTACACAAAATTGACTCTTGTGAGCTTTAAGCCATGTTATAATATTGTTTTGTTTTGTTCACACATTTGAATAATCCTTTATTATTAGTCCGTCTACATCTCCAAAGCTCAAAATGCTCCACCTTGTGATGTCATGAAGTGGTAGTTTTCAAGTCAACAGCTACCTTTTACCTTTTGTTCAGTAGAGAAACCATCCAAATGATTCTTGTGAAGGTGTATGTAGTTTAAAAACACAGTGGAGGACAATGTTCCCCCTAATGTTTAATGTGTCTGAGCAAACACACTAACTCCCTGAGCGTTCCTTAGACCCCTGTGAGCGACATCCGACATGCACACTGTGGCCACACCAGTCTCACACCTGAGATCATCACAAGTTATAGCTTATTCATCAAATTACTGCAGTTATTTGTTTTTGTTAGATTACTTTTAATTTAACTGATTTTTTTGGTCCACTTAGAATGACAAAGAGAAAAATCTGTTCATGAGCTTTGTATATGTTGCATGTCAGTGAAACGTTAAAGGCAAATTAACGTTTTTTTACAATCTGAGCCTTCTTTCGGCAATAAAACAAGTAGTTTTACTCACCCATAGCATTTTTCTGTCAATTGGAGCAGTATCGCAGAACTTATGTTGAGCCGTTCTGTTCTAGTAATGATCCTGTATCTTTTAACATGGTGCTGTATCATATGCTCGGGGCATTACTTTGTGGTGTCCAAATAACACAAACTTTAGCACTTTTCAAATCATAGAAGCCCGATGTCTTAATGAAAGATTTCGTTTGAAGCAAAAGTGGCCTGTAATCCGAGATTTAGCCATAGTTTCGAGTAGATGAGGACGCCAGTGCGCATGTGCGGACTGTGCTCTCAGCTCCCGGGACCCAAACATGAAACGCAAAGCTGAAAACTATGGATAAATCTCGGATTACAGGCCACTTTTGACTCAAACGAAATCTTTCATTAAGACATCGGGCTTCTATGATTTGAAAAGTGCTAAAGTTTGTGTTATTTGGAGACCGCAAAGTAATGCCCCGAATACTCATGCTAACGGATACGCTACAACATAACTTTCTTCAAACAGCTCCAAATGACACGAACGTGCTATGGGTGAGTCAAACGACTTGTTTTATTACCGAAAGAAGGCTCAGATTGTAAAATAACGTTACTTTTCCTTTAAACAGTACAATATTTTGAAAAATAACCTCAAATAATTAAAATAACTTGAAATAAAAAAACTATAAATCTGTAAAATTACATTAAGAGATTTTTTTAGCTTGATAAATATAGCCTGCAAATAGCTGCAGAATTTTTTTATGGATTGTAGGACCTATAGGCCATAAGATGGGTAATCTTTCCCAAAATAATGATCACCAAAATAAGTATAAATTATTATCACTTTATATCTTGTTTTTTTAATCATTAGCCTATTTCAGTAATTTTGCATGAGTGACAGCGCTCTGTGGTATAATGCTCTGGGGAGAGGATTCACACTTTGAGAAAGTCCCGTCTTTTTGGCTCACAAAAAACTATGAAAACAAAGTAAACAGGGGAAGATTACATTATGGCTCTACCTGTCTCCTCTTCCTGTGTTCTTCCCTCCATGATGTGCCGCTCTGACAGTGGAGATGTGCAACTACAACTACTGAAGGAAGCGAGAGAAACGCGGTGGAAATGTGTCTGTAGTCGTCTTCTCCCTGACGCGTGTCACATTCACATGTGCATCTATCACATTGGTCGTTCCGTGCGTCTAACCAGCGCTTACCAGCGTAGCGTAAGTGAATCGTATCGTATGATTGGCTGGGCACCTGTCACTCACTGAGTTACACAGCAAAATGATACAGAAAAAAATATAGATCTAATTCATTTACAGTGCGCTGCATAAGGTTTTCTTGTGCGCTGAGAATGTGCGAGCAGTGCGCAATTGCGCAGGCGCGCAGCTTAGAGGGAACACTGGTGGAGGACCTCCTGTATTACCACATGACATCACAAGGAGTGTTTTCTGTTCTAGAGAAGAACTCAGCCTAAATATGCAGGATTTGTGTGTTAAACATGTGTAAATGAAACAAAACACAACTCCAGGTATGTTTTTGATGAGGAAACAACATTATGACATACAGATCTGAAAATAGCGTAATGTGACCCCATTCGTTGCCTAAAAAATGATAATGAAAATATATGAATACAGTAGTTAATCAAGAAATCAGACCTAACTAAAACCCTGTACATGATTATTTTGCCGTAGTACAGATATATTGTATAAACAGTTACTGAGCTCAAAATAAAGTCCCTCAGTCGTCCAGGTAGAATCCATGATAAAAGGAGAAGTTCAATTTGTCAACTGGACAAAGTTTGTTTGGTTGAAAACGTTTCGCCGCTCATCCGAGAGGCTTCGTCAGCTCTAATAAGAATACTGGTAATACACTTGCTTATATCTTGCTGCAGGGAGGAGCTAACTAGCTAACTACTTTCCGAAACTATCTCATTGATTTCCGTCTTTTGTTTCTCTGGCGTCTAGATAACGATCCCTATTCATCCCTACGACTGTTTTTCACACCTCTGGCCCTGACCTGGCTAGCCCTATTGTTCCCCTGTTTGCTTGATCTAGGCTTAAGAATGGAATTGTAGATGGGAGACAAATTATGTCTGACTCCACCATTTCTGTTCAGAGAAGGATTCTCTTTTTTGACAAAAATAGCCTCTTTAACTCCCCTCTCAAACCAATTCTTTTCCCTGGCTAAGATCTGAACCTCACTGTCCTCAAAAGAATGGCCCGTGGCTTCTAGGTGAAGATATACGGCAGAAGACGGTCCACTCTGGCACGCCCGTCTGTGTTGGTACATCCTCTTGTGAAGTGGCTGCTTGGTTTCCCCAATATAGCGCTCACTGCAGTCTTCACTACACTGAATGGAGTAGACCACATTGCTTTGTTTGTGGCTCGGTGTTTTGTCCTCTGGGTGGACGAGTTTTTGTCTTAAAGTGTTTGTGGGTTTGAAATAAACTGGGATTTCATATTGTCTGAAAATCCTCTGTAGTTTTTCCGACACGCCGGCCAGGTACGGAATCGCTACCCCTTTCGGATTCTCTATTATCTTGTTTCTTGCCCTTGTCTCTCTTGGTTTTGTTAACAGCCCATTTGGGATAACCACAAACAGAGAGGGCTTCCTGCACATGTTGTTCTTCTTTCTCCTTACCCTCTGTGCTTGTGGGAACCACTTGGGCCCTGTGTTGTAATGTCCGAATAACACCCAGTTTGTGCTGCAGTGGGTGGTGTGAATCAAAAAGCAGGTATTGGTCTGTGTGTGGGCTTCCTGAAGACTTCTACTTGGAGTCGCCGGTCTCCTCCTATCGTTACTGCACAATCTAAGAACGCCAATGTGTTATCCTTGGCATCTTCACGGGTGAATTTGATATTAGGATCTACAGAATTGATATGTGCAGTAAAAGGTTCCAATACCTGCTTTTTGAGTCACACCACCCACTGCAAACTTTGTCCAGTTGACAGATTGAACTTCTCCTTTTATCATATCCATAGAAAGAATATAGTATGTAACTATGTAACAAAAAGTTACACAGTGCATCTTTAAGTTCATACTTTATTATGGCTCTTAAAACTGTTGTGTTGCCAGGGTGTGATAACACAGCCTAGGACAGTAGCCGCCTGGATTGAAAGACTATAAAAGTTCAAATCAAACATCAAAAATAGAGACTTTCCTTTGAGCTGGCCGCTATGGCCCACCCCAAGGCTGAGCTCTTTGATTGTAGTTTCAAAGCAGTGTGTTTTCAAGTGCCTGCTTTGGCCAAGTTTCCCCACACTTAATTTTAGCAGCGTGATTGATTTTTCCTAAACTCGTTACACTTTTGTGACATTTAAAGGGACATTTAAAGGAAAAGTAATGTTTTTTTTTACAATTTGAGCCTTATTTCGGTAATAAAACAAGTTGTTTTACTCACCCATAGCACTTTGGTGTCATATGGAGTACTTCCAGAGATGTTTTAGATTTGCGGTTAGCCTAGCGCGACTTCTAGCCATAGCTCGGGGCATATAATATATTCCCCAAGCATGTAATATGCCCCGTGCGGGCTCCAAATAACACAAACTTTAGCACTTTTCAAATCATAGAAGCTCGATGTCTTAGTCTACGATTTCATTTGAGTCAAAAGTGGCCTGTAATCCGAGATTTAGGCATAGTTTACAGCTTCGCGTTTCATGTTTGGGTCCCGGGAGCTGAGAGCACACTCCGCACATGCGCACCGGCGTCCTCATCTACTCGAAACTATGACATCGAGCTTCTATGATTTGAAAAGTGCTAAAGTTTGTGTTATTTGGAGACCGCAAACATTTGCCCCGAGAACTCACATTATGGAGATCGCAAATCTAAAACATCTAAAAGTGCTCCATATGACACCAAAGTGCTATGGGTGAGTAAAACAACTTGTTTTATTACCGAAATAAGGCTCAGATTGTAAAAAACGTTACTTTTCCTTTAAAGGTAACTGCAGGTGTGAGCCTCATAATCTTAGCCTTAAAATGTTCGTATTAACCTGCTCGGCATGATCCTAGGAGGGATGCAGGGATACCGATACTGGTATCAGGTATCGAGCTGATACTTTTTGTCGATACTACGCACCGATACCACTATTACGCGGCACATTACGCAGTATCCCGGTTTCAGTATCCCGAATAAGCCAGTATCTTGGTTATGAGAAACCGGGATAAATAAAGTGACCGTACATGCGTGATAAATAAAGAGCTGCACTGCACAAATATGACCTGCGCACGTACGACCTGCACACGTATGATCTCTGAAATTTAACATGAACCATCTCCAAAGCAATATACACAATATCACCATCAGCACATGCCTCTGTCACAGGAGTCCTGTCCTTTAGTCTGACAGAAACTGACCGCATCAGGCACAAGGAGAGAGCTGTTTTTTTCATTGCTTATAGTTTATGCAAATTAGTTGAGGTTTTAAGTTTTTTTTTTTTCTGTAAAACGTAAATAAATGTGTGCAAAGCTGAATTAAATTATAATATCATGGGTGTTTGTATTTTTCCTGGTTCATTAAATATATAATGTTGCACTTGTGCATTTGTAAGATTACGACAAGAAACCATGATACTACATTCAAACATGTACATGGGGACATGAGTATCCCAGTTTCTCAGCATGCATGTAAACAGCATATCCCGAATACTGCCATAACCAGAATATGGCTACTAACCGGGATACTGATGTGCATGTAAACGCACTCAAGGTATGTTCATGGGGGTGGGGGTTAAAGAATCAGTATTGGTACTCAGTATCGGCAAGTACAGAAATATTCGTATCGGTTTTAAAAAAAGTGGTATTGGTGCACCCCTCCTTGAGCCACCACCTTAACGTGGTGGAGGGGTTTGAGTGCCCGAATGATCCCGGGAGCTATGTTGTCGGGGGCTTTGTGCCCCTGGTAGGGTCACCCAAGGCAAACAGGTCCTGGGGGACGGGTCAGACTAAGAGCGGTTCAGAAGCCCTTATGATGAGTTCAATAACAAGGCCAGATACGTCGCCCGGACTGGCGTCACCGGGGCCCCACCCTGGAGCCAGACCTGGGTGCGCGCCAGCGAGCGTCTGGTGGCCAGGCCTTTCCCCACGGGGCCCACGAAGCCCGAAGAAGCGACGTCGGGCCGTCCTCCTGTGGACCCACCACCCGCAGGAGGATCCATAAGGGCCGGGTGCAGAGAGCTCTGGGCGGCAGTCGAAGGTGGGGGCCTTGACGGCCGGATCTCCGGACATGGAGACTAGCTCTGGGGACATGGAATGTCACCTCGCTGGGGGGGAAGGAGCCTGAGCTTGTGCAGGAGGGTGCGGGAGCGTTACCGACAAGATATAGTCGGCCTCACCTCCACGCACAGCTTGGGCTCTGGAACCCAACTCCTTGAGGGGGGCTGGACCCTCCATTTCTCTGGCGTTGCCCGCGGGGTGAACAGCTTCGGGCTGGTGTGGGCCTGCTCATTGCCCCACAGCTCAGCCGCCGAGTGTTGGAGTTCACCCCGGTGAACGAGAGGGTCGCGTCCCTGCGCCTTCGGGTCGGGGACAGGTCTCTCACTGTTGTGTCCAAACAGCAGTGCAGAGTACCCGGCCTTCTTGGAGTGCCTGGGAGGGGTACTGAACAGTGCACCGACCGGGGACTCCGTCGTTCTCCTGGGGGACTTTAACGCCCACGTGGGCAACGACAGTGACACCTGGAGAGGGGTGATTGGGAGGAACGGCCTCCCTGATCTGAACCCGAGCGGTGTTCTGTTATTGGACTTCTGTGCTAGCCACAGTTTGTCCATAACGAACACCATGTTCGAGCACAAGGGTGTCCATCGGTGCACGTGGCGCCAGGACACCCTAGGACGGAGGTCGATGATCGACTTTGTTGTCGTGTCATCTGACCTCCGCCCGCGTGTCTTGGACACTCGGGTGAAGAGAGGGGCAGAGCTGTCAACCGATCACCACCTGGTTGTGAGTTGGGTCCGCTGGTGGGGGAGGAAGCCGGAGAGACCTGGCAGGCCCAAGTGTATCGTGAAGGTCTGTTGGGAACGTCTGGCAGAGCCCTCTGTCAGGGGCACCTTCAACTCACACCTCCGGGAGAGCTTCTCCCGGATTCCGGGGGAGGCTGGGGACATAGAGTCCGAATGGGCTCTTTTCTTGGCCTCTATTGTCGATGCGGCCGCCCGTAGCTGTGGTCGTAAGGTCTGTGGTGCCTGTCGCGGCGGCAATCCCCGAACCCGGTGGTGGACACCGGAAGTAAGGGATGCCGTCAGGCTGAAGAAGCAGTCCTATCGGGCCTTGTTGGCTCATGGGACTCCTGAGGCAGCTGACGGGTACCGGCGGGCCAAGCATGCTGCAGCCCGGGTGGTCGCAGAGGCAAAAACTCGGGTTTGGGAGGAGTTCGGAGAGGCCATGGACGAGGACTATCGGACGGCCTCAAAGAAATTCTGGCAAACCGTTCGGCGCCTCAGGAGGGGGAAGCAATGCTTCACCAACACTGTTTACGGTGGAGGTGGGGAGCTGTTGACCTCGACTGGGGATGTTATCGGACGGTGGAAGGAATACTTTGAGGATCTCCTCAATTCCGCCGTCATGTCTTCCGAGGAGGAAGCACAGGCTGGAGACTTGGAGGCGGACTCATCACCCTGGCCGAAGTCACTGAGGTGGTTGGAAAGCTCCTCGTGGCAAGGCCCCGGGGGTGGATGAGATCCGTCCTGAGTATCTCAAGTCTCTGGATGTTGTGGGGCTGTCTTGGCTGACACGTCTCTGCAACATCGCGTGGCGGTCGGGGACAGTACCTCTGGATTGGCAGACCGGGGTGGTGGTCCCTCTGTTCAAGAAGGGGGACCAGAGGGTGTGTTCCAACTATCGGGGAATCACACTCCTCAGCCTTCCCGGTAAGGTCTATTCCAGGGTGCTGGAGAGGAGAATTCGACCGATAGTCGAACCTCAGATTCAGGAGGAGCAGTGTGGTTTTCGTCCCAGCCGGGGAACACTGGACCAGCTCTATACTCTCCATCGGGTGCTCGAGGGTGCATGGGAGTTTGCCCAACCAGTCCACATGTGCTTTGTGGATCTGGAGAAGACATTCGACCATGTCCCTCGTGGGGTCCTGTGGAGAGTGCTCTGGGAGTACGGGGTTCGGGGCCCTTTGCTAAGGGCTGTTCGGTCCCTGTATGACCGGAGCAGGAGCTGTGTTCGCATTGCCGGTAGTAAGTTGGACCTGTTTCCAGTGCATGTTGGACTCCGCCAGGGCTGCCCTTTGTCACCGGTTCTATTCATTATATTTATGGACAGAATTTTTAGGCGCAGTCAGGGGCCGGAGGGGATCTGGTTTGGGAACCACAGGATTTCATCTCTGCTGTTTGCAGATGATGTTGTCCTGATGGCTTCATCGAACCGGGACCTCCAATGTGTACTGGGGCGGTTTGCAGCCGAGTGTGAAGCGGCTGGGATGAAAATCAGCTCCTCCAAATCCGAGGCCATGGTTCTCGACCGGAAAAAGGTGGCTTGCCCTCTCTGGGTGGGTGGGGAGTCCTTGCCTCAAGTGGAGGAGTTCAAGTATCTCGGGGTCTTGTTCACGATTGAGGGGAGGATGGAGCATGAGATTGACAGGCAGATCGGTGCTGCGTCGGCAGTGATGCGATCGCTGTACCGGACCATTGTGGTGAAGAGGGAGCTGAGCTGAAAGGCGAAGCTCTCAATTTACCGGTCAATCTACATTCCTACCCTCACCTATGGTCATGAGCTCTGGGTAATGACCGAAAGGACGAGATCGCGGATACAAGCGGCCGAAATGAGTTTCCTGCGTAGGGTGGCTGGGCGCACCCTTAGAGATAGGGTGAGGAGCTCAGTCACGCAGGAGGAGCTCGGAGTAGAGCCGCTGCTTCTCCACGTCGAGAGGAGCCAGCTGAGGTGGCTCGGGCATCTGTTTCGGATGCCTCCTGGACGCCTCCCTCGGGAGGTGTTCCGGGCATGTCCCACCGGAAGGAGGCCCAGGGGAAGACCCAGGACGCGCTGGCGGGACTATGTGTCCCGGCTGGCCTGGGAACGCCTTGGGGTCCCCCCAGAGGAGCTGGAGGAAGTGTCCGGGGTGAAGGAGGTCTGGGCGTCTCTGCTTAGACTGTTGCCCCCACGACCCGGCCCCGGATAAGCGGAAGAAAATGGATGGATGGATGGATGGTATTGGTGCAATTTTAGATGGGGTCTAGTGTTTTTAATTTCCTTCTTTGTCCACCAGTTCCCAGTATGGAACTGGCCCCTATAAGTGCTAGTGTTGTGAGCTTGCTATGAGTGACGTCACACTCCCCTAGTCCACTTCTTTGTACAGTCTATGGTTGCCACACCCATTAAGCCATGAAACACCCTCCTGAAGCTTTACTCTGCCCCTAAGCAAAATCTGAAAAATCCTCTAGAGTGGGTGGTGCCCAGCGGGTTGGGGGGAGCGTGTGTGGGGCGGGCTATGGCGCGATGACTGACAGCCGGCCGACAGCCACAACAATCCAACATGACGCGGATCACGCCGTTTCCCTTTTCTCCAGACATGGCAAGACATCGCAGTGCCCAGCATTGCCAGGTAGGGGCGGAGCTGAGAAGGGCTCCTCACATACCGCCCGTAGACCGCCAGTGGTAGCGCTTGTCACGTAATAACCTGCATGTGACTCATTGGCGGCTGTTAGTCCCACCCGAAAATTCATAAATACTGGCCATACTTGATTCTAAAGAAGCCATTACAGACACGGCTTTTAACCCAAAAGTCAGAATTTTTAACAAATATGCACTAAAATGCAAAATAAGGCCAGGGATTAATATACACTTCTATTTTAGACCCATTTATACAGCTACTCAGTTGAAAAAAAGTGATTTTGGTGTTTAGTGGCCCTTTAACGTGCAAATCTCACCCTGGATATGGACTATTTGAGCCACTTCCCTCCCTAACAGGAGGCTACGGTCCATCGGGACCAGAACCTCTCATCACAAGAAGAGTTTCTTTCCCTCTGCTGTTGGACTCATGAACAATTCATAACATGTGCACAAAGTTGGACACTTTATACCAGTGTTTCCCAACCTTTTTTTGTCTTGTGTACCCCCTGAGCCTTTTTGTCAAACCTCGAGTACCCCCTCACTCATACGTGTTGATAATTCTCCGTGACACAACAGATTATTAAATGAAAATCATTTTATTTCATCTCCTTAATTTGAAAATTTAATTCAAATGTACTCAAATTAGAATAAAAATATTCAAAAAAATCTCCCCCTGTGCCTGGCAACAACACTGCCGAGTACCCCCTGCAGTGTGCTCGCGTACCCATAGGGGTACTTGTACCCCTGGTTGGGAAACACTGCTTTATATCACCAGTCACTTTAAAGATCCCATGACATGGTACTTCTTAATGCTTTTATATGGCTCCTTAATGGTTCCCTAATACTGTAAATGAATCCTTCTTCAAAATCAACACTCAGTGCATGAGAAACAGAGATAAGATGAGAAAGAGTCATAAATATCTCTCTCAAACTCTTTATTCTGGGCGTTGTTGCTTGAATGCAAATGAGGAGAAAAGAGCTGGCCAGTAGTAGAGGGTGGGGGCGTGGCCAAACTTTCCGCTCAGAGCTCAGAGCCCACAGCTGATCCATTTCCTTGTTTTTGCATGGGGGAGAGATTTGAAGCGTTCCATTGAAAAATAAACACATTTCCATGTCCAGAGGCTCAGATAAAGGACTTCCGAGCCTAGAAACACTTGGACGTGCCTCCAGGCAAATAAAAAAACGCATTTCGCATTGCCTAGCGCATTCGCAGTCCAAACTCTCTGGGCGTGATTTACAGAGACGCTGAGTACAGACAGACGGGGGTGGAACTGCATTTGCATTTCTTTTTTCGATCTGACGTCAATCAGGTGCCTTGTTCAAACTCGCCCGTTTGAGCTCCGATTTTTTGTAACGCAGAAAAGGATCGCAAATGCTCAGTTTAGACATTTCACAACTTTTAACCATGGGGGGGGGGGGGGGGCTAAACAGGGTAGAGGAGCTCACATTAACGTTCAAAAACCTCAGAAAGTGAAAATTTCATGCCATGGGACCTTTAATTAAGTCATGTTTGCACTACTGTTCTGATGCTGCTCCTCTGAATCTTTTTTTTTTTATTGTATTGTTTATTTTTTACTATATTATAGCTATATTCTAGTTATTATTATTATTATTTAGTTATTTTAAATTATTTTATTTAGTTATTTAGTGTTTTATGTTCGCACCTTATCACCGAGACAAGTTGCTAGTTTTGTGAATTAGTGTTCACTTGACAATGGCAATAAAAGTCTTTCTGATTCTGAAATGGAGGACACACACTAGTTTTTTCTCAGTCTCAGTATATGGACAGGCCATGGCTCATGTGAAAGCTCAGAGCTACATAAGCTGCACTAGCACTGATCCATGATTGGCTAGAGGTGCTGGGGTTTAGGTGGATTCAGATCAGAGAGAGTCATTTTAGGTTTAAACCAACTCGATTTCAGCATTGAAACTGGCAGGCTTATTCTGCTTTCCGGTTAGATGATTGTCTTGAGAACAAAATCACCAAATATAATATAAACAACTGGGTAATGGCCAATGTTTTTGTAATTACCAGTAATAAAAAAAAGAAAACTCAACATCACAGTTGTTGAATACGTCTCCCTCATGTCTGGGAATACAGTTAGGCCATGTTTATCACATCAAAATCATAAATCCTGTCCCTTTAACCTGTAACGAATAACTTAAAATAACCTTTCAGTGTCTCAGAATGCAGTGTCTAAGCGTTCTCTGACTTTATTAACTGACTAACCACAGAAATTCAAGCCAGCAGAGGCATTTATGAAGATTTAAGTAGAGGCTTAATGTAGATTAATATGAAATGAGCCTGCAGTCATGTTCCATTATAATGAAGAGACAGAGAGAAGAGCAGAGAGGGCCTCACTTGTTTTGGCGTCCATCGATGGAGTAAAAGAGCTCCTGCAGCTCCTCGGTGGTCAGGATGCCATCTGCGAAGTAAGCATTGAACTCATCAAACGACAGCTTCCCATCATCTGCAAAAAAGGAAATCATAATACAAAATAAGACAAGATGTGTATGCATTTTATATCTATGTGCATTCACTTTTTCTCAATGTTGAATGATGCCATGTAATAAATAGTGTCTATCAAAACTAACATGAAAACTAGATACTCTTTTGAGCAGTTATAGATACTAAAGAAGTCACATCAACCAGAGAGAAATGAACCTTTCCTGAATAGCTTTAGAATGATTTTGATCTGTATCAGAACAAGTATAAGGCTATGTTCAAACTGCAGGGCTTAATGTGCAATTCAGATTATTTTGTGAAATACGATTTTTTTGCGAGGTCGTTCACATTTCCCATTAAATGCGACTTGTATGTGATCTCCAGTGTGAACTTTAAACTCCCCCAAAAGTGTCCCGCATGCGCCTTGGAGGACACGACGAGGTCACACGAGCATTGAGCATCTGGCAATTTTAAAGTTGCTGTTGTACCAGAGCCAAAACATGTACATCTTATTTGTTTCAGGGAGGAGATTGAGAAGGTGAAGGACAAGGTTTTTGGCCATGGCGTTTTGTGGGTTCCTCTTCAGTAACGCAGCTATCCAGCAATTCTATCGGCTCAACGTTGGCCTTGTCTGCTAAAATACGGTCCAGTTCTGTTCAGTTTCCACCTACTTCAGCGCAAAATAGTGGTGATTGTCGCTTGTTGATGACGTGTAGGTCAGATGAATGCGACATGGTCGTTCAGACTGAAGTTGCATGTCAAAAGATCAGGTATGTATCGGTTTTAGGACCACATATCCAAGTGGCCTGGGTCACATTTGAAAAAATCAGATCTGTGTCGTTCAGACTGTCATTAAAAGATCAGATACAGGTCGCATAGGGGTAAAAAAATCAGATTTGGGTCACTTCAGGCTGCAATCTGAACGTATTCTAAGACCACATGGCTCACTATGATACCTACATGGACAGCTGAGGGATTACACAGATATAACACCACATGGTAAAAGAAGTATTATTATTATAAAAGTACTATTATTTAATGTTGAAAATCACATTCTATTGCCTAAAGAAAGATCCAGTGTTGTATTATCACTGGTATTAAGTATGGAGTCTGTCGCAAAAAGAGAAATTCAGTTTGTCAACTGGACAAAGTTTATTTGGTCGAAGACTTTTCGCAGCTCATCCAAGCTACTTCTTCAGTTCTGGCTAGAGTGCTGGAGGACACTGCTTATAACTAGTACAGTACAGTGAGGTACAGACCTTGGCCAGAGAAAAGAACTGATTTGAGAGGGGAGTTAAAGAGGCTATTTTTGTCAAGAAAGAGAATCCTTCCTTGAACAGAAATAGAGGTCTCAGACTGAGGGATTCTTCACATATGGAGTCTGAGTTTGAAATGTTATTGTGACAACTACTTCTCTGTGATTGGTTGAATACACTTGTGTCAATAACCAATAAGTAAGATGGATGAGGTAAAGCTGCTTAGAATAACGCACAGAATATAACGATATCAGACAAATTGTATTTTGTCTATATATTTTTGATTTTCACCCATTCACCCAGCACTCTATGCTCAAAAACACAGATCAGTGTTCTTCACCCTTCAATTCGATTTGATTTTTTTTTGTAAAGTCCAAAATCACAATAGCACTTGCCTCTCAGGTCTTACAAGATCAGTGATTAAACCAGAAGAAAGTTAGAAAATACAACAGTGGGTCAATAACAGACAAGCAGATTAACCAACATTCACACAAGCAAACGGCCTCCCCTGATATTTTCCGACCCTAAACAAATAAAAGCTTACAAATAAATCTAGCCCAGTGCATGTCTGATATGTTTGTTTGTTTTCTTAAATTAACTGTACCCATTTTATCCAGTGATATCGTACTTAAACTATCATGTTATCTTCCTAACTTTATCTCTTTTTAAGTACGATATCACTGGAGGAAACACAAAAACAAAAGTCAGTAAGCAAGCTCCAGTGATATTATACTTAAAAAGAGATAAACTTAGGAAGACAACAAGCTAGTTTAATCTTCCGTTACTCATCTTGGACTCAAAGCCTGCACACAAAGCTGGACCAGTCTCTTCTAACATACAGTGCCAGGACTGATGACTCAGCTTGGAACGGAGACTCAATATTTTAACCCAAACAATCACAAAGACTCGCACACTTGAAAGTTACACTGGTCAGCAAGTATGTCAAAAATAAATTACAAAAATCTATACTCAATCTATAGAAGGTTTATACCATCTTGTTTTCAAAAATCTATATTGTAAACTAAATATATCGAGTGAATTTTGCTGAGTGAATGCTAACACTGCATTAAACTTGATTGAGATTTAAAAGTACAGTATGTCACTTTCTGGAGGTGAACGTCGACTGCATGATTCCACGGAAACAGAACTGAAAATCTGGAATATTCTCCCTGGAGCTCAGATGTGTGGAGATGCAAGCCTGTACAGATTAAGGACGGATGTTTTATCTGCTTTTCAGTGGAATAAATAAATCAATAAAGGAAAAAAAAACATTTTATTTGATTATTTATTTATTATTGTATTTTTTTAAGTTACATACTGTGGCTTTGAGTTAGTTGGACATTTATACAGCTCTGTAAAAAAAAATAAGTGACCCCTGCAGTTTTTCTGATTTTACTACTTATAGGTATGTGTTTGGGCAAAAGGAACATTTTTGTTTGAGTCTATAGCCAGAGGTGGGACAAAGTCATTGCTGGGCAAGTCCCAAGTAAGTCTTTTGCACTCAAGTCCGAGTGAAGTCCCGAGTCAAGAGTATCCAAGTGCCGAGTCAAGTCCAAAGTCAATGCTCACAAGTCTCAAGTCGAGTCCAAAGTCCTAGCATTTCATTTCGAGTCCCCTTTACAAAGAAATAAAATTTCTGCAAATCATATAATGTCTGCAAGATCTGTATTCATTTTACCTTTTTACAGCATATCAAATAACATTAGAAAAAAATGAAAGGATCCAGGTGTGAAAAACATGCTACACATGCTCTTTGCATACATTTTCGCAGATTCACAAGTACGAGTGCGATCCTTATCAACATACTTTTAGAGTTTTTTTTTTTCATTGGACGTAGCAAGTCATCACAAGTCAAAAGGCCTAAGTCCAAGTGAAGTCACGAGTTATTGATATTGAAGTCCAAGTCGAGTTGCAAGTGTTTGTACATTTTGTCGAGTCGAGTCTAAAGTGATCAAATTCGTGACTCGAGTCTGACTCAAGTCGAAGTCACATAACTCGAGTCCACACCTCTGCTATAAACTACTGACAACATTTCCCCCAAATTATAAATAAATAAAAATATTATTGTTTAGAGTATTTATTTGCAGAAAACGACAAATGGTCAAAATAACAAAAAAGATACATGTTTTCAGACCACAAAACAGAAATCAATATTTGGTGAAATAACCCTTATTTTTAATCACATCTTTCATGCGTCTTGGCATGCTCTCCACAAGTCTTTCACATTGTTCTTGGGCGACTTTATTCCACTCCTGAGGGGTATTCCACGAACGTCGCTAAACATAGCGCCGACTAAGTGCTAAGTCCTCGCCTGACTGAGACACAACTTAAACGAAAGCCTGAAGCCGTTCCACTAACGCATTTCAGCTGCGCCTCAGCAGCGCTAAGTTCAGTCAGGCCTAACCAGGCCGGGCCTACAGGCGTGCACGGGGAAGGTAAGAAGCCCTGAACAAGCGACTGTCGAAAACGCAATCATGTCGAAGATTCGGGCCGATTATTTCAGCGCATCAGAACAGAAGTTGCTTTTGGAACTCTACAACACATTTGCAATAACCAAGGCGAGAGACATAGCGTGGCAGAAGATCGCCGAGCGCTTAAATACGTAAGTTAAGTCCTATAACAGTGCTGGAGGTTGAGTTTTTTAAGTATGTTTTTCACCATTGATGTCAACGCTGATCTGTGGCGCAGGGGAAAAGTTACGGTCTGGGGTGCGGGAGATGCGAGTTCAATTCTCATGGTGGGCAGTTGATGGCATAGTTATTATATATTTGTATAGCAGTCTTGTCAGTTGTAATTTATTTTTACTGTGTAAAAGTATTTGCTCCAACTAATACGTTAAATTGTGTTATCTTGTCTTTGAGCAGGAATAATGTGAAGAGGACTGTTTTGCTGGTAAAGCATAAACACATTTTGCAGAGTGGTAAGCAGGCTAATATTAATATTATTATTCAGTGAAATTAGTAATACTGTTGAAATGGTACCTTAATTTAATTTAAAATGAACAGTAGCTACCAAGCCACAGGAGGTGGGAGCTTCCCTCAAAACCTTTCACCTGCAGAGGAGCTGGCACTGGCCCTAAACCGGGGTCGCCCACTGGTGGAGGTAATTGAAGGAGGGACCCCATCAAAGATCCTTCCTGCGAGTTCTTGTGAAGAGTATATTCAAGGTATTCTCTAGGCTAATGCTTGCCTCAGCTGTGATCCAAGCATTTGTATTTTAATAGTATGTTTGTGTTCTAGTTACTGAAGGTGGCGTACACTTGGACCCTCCTCAGCGGTCCTCCAGCAGTGGCCTCACACCAGAATGTCATACTTAAGTAGTGAACTTTTATTGATCTCACACTGGAGAAATTCTTCTCTGCATTTTAACCCATCCTATATATATATACATATATTAGGAGCAGTGGGCAGCACACACATTAGGGCGCCCGGGGACCATCTCCATGATCTTCGTGCTTCGGCTTGGTCAGGACCTAAGCTGGAGTACCTATGGTGCATGTTTTGGGTTAATGTCTTTTATTGTTTTATGCCTATTGATGGAAATTGATAAATAGGATTTCATTAAAAAGGCTTGCACAGCATCTCTGAAGCAAATTTGTTGAATCATTGAAATGTTGCATCATGGAGTGTGCCTGTTATTTGGCTACATTTTGTTTTAAAAGTAAAGGTTTACCTGTAACTGTATTCTTTGATAGAGATGTCACATAAAATATAAAGTGTCAATGTCGTCAAGTGAGAGTGATGTTAGGCCCAACTGATATAAGTTATGTGATGATAACAATAATTGTAGGTTAAATTCATTTCCATTTCTGTAATATGTTGCAAATATAAATGCGTGAAAATTTAACTCAAATTTGACTTGGGCATCAATAGGTCAATAGCGGGAATCGAACCCGGGTCGCCGATATGAGGGTCAAAGGACATAACCACTCGACCATAGCTTTTCTATGAGACACCTCTGGAATTTGTCTATATGTTAATGTCATAAAGACAGCGGCTCAAAAGCATATTTTTAAATTACCGGAGATTTGTCAAGAACCAAGAACGTAAGGTAATTAATTTTTTTGCTGATATTGTTTTCGGACAACACAGATATTCATGCGGGAGGTGTGCGGAACTGTTTGTTTGACACTCTGTTTACGTCAGGTACGTATTCTCTGCGACACGGCCTGATTAAGCCGCATCTTTAGCCTGGCCGGTACCAGACTTTCAGCTAAAACCATGTTGCCCAAGTAACTCAGCGGGGACTAAGTTTAGCGAGCGTCGTGGAATCGAACTCTCACTAAAACTAGCGCCAACTGTCTAATCAAGCCGGGCTTTGAGCTTAGTAGCTTTCGTGGAATACCCCTCTGGTGCAAGAACTGAAGTAGCTCAGCTTTGTGTTTGTGTTGGAATTCAACAGACGCTGGAATGGAATGGCTGTAATACATGTAGAGATGCTGATTTCAGAAAAAAATGCAGTGGTCTCTTATTTTTTCCAGAGCTGTATAAAGAACTGATAATGTTGAAATTGTTATTGACACTATCGAGTATCTATGGTAAAACTATTCAAAAATAGACGGTAACACACATTCAGTAGAATAATATAGCATCATCTCTAAAAACTTCACACAACACTGACAGTTTATCATGCAAAAATGATGACAACTGTGTTAAAAAACCCCATACTAAACCCAACGGCAGCTCGGTTAACTTTGAGCTCCGCCTGTTGTGACAGACGTGGATGAAAAATCAATAGAGCAGGATAAATCTCTGCGTTGCCGTGTGTGAAGAAGCGTCCTAGCAACAGCCTATCATCAATCTGTCTCCTGGCATAGACTTGAGCCATCAGTCTGCATGCACCGAGACTGCCACAACCAAACTACTCAAGACGATTTAATCCTCCTAATAGAGTCCAGAGCTGCAGAGCCATCCCTGTGTGTGCACTATAAATACGAAGTCCACCGTCACACGGTTTGAGACAGGGCATCAGATTTTGGTAACTAAATAAAAAGCTCACATGAGCTTAAAATAGGCTACGTTCAGACTGCAGGGCTTAATGCTCAATTTGGATTTTTTTTTTGTGAAATCCAATTTTTTGGCGAGGTTGTTAAATGCGACTTGTATGTGATCTCCAGTGTGAACTTTAAACGCTCCAAAAGTGTCCCGCATGTGCCTTGGAGGACACGAAGACGTCACACGCAGCGAGTGTGCTCAGTGTTTACGGAAGTCGCCTAAACATGGACACCAGCATCGAGCGCCTGGAGATTTTAAAGTTGCTGTTGTACCGGAGCTAGAACATGCACAACTTTTGTTTTATGGAGAAAATTGAGAAAGTTAAGGACAAGATTTTTGTCCATGGCGTTTTGTGGGTTCCTCTTAACTAACGCAGCTATCAGCAATTCTATCGGCTCAACATTGGGCTTGTCTCCTAAAATACAGTCCAATTCTGTTCAGTTTCTGCCTACCTCAGCGCAGAATAGTGACGTTTGTCGCTTGGCGATGACGTGTAAGTTGGATGAATGTGACCTGGCCGTTCAGACAGAAGTCGCATGTCAAAAGATCGGATATGTATCGGTTTTAGGACCACATATCCAAGTGGCCTGGGTCACATTTAAAAATATCTGATCTGTGTCATTCAGACTGCCATTAAAAGATCAGATACAGGTCGCATAGGGGCGAAAAAATCTGATTTGGGTCACTTCAGGCTGCAGTCTGAACGTAGCCATAGAGACAGTCCATAATAATAATAACAATGTGCAATATTATTTAGTGTCACTTTACCTGCTACTTATTTATTTAACCACCACTGCCCATCACTGCACTGTACACAATCATCTGAGTCACTTTATTGTAGTGATATTATATATTACTATACTGGAGTCACTTTAACTGCTGTTTGTTCACTGCTCAGAATCAAAGACATTTATTGTGCAGCGTTCCAGTGCCTTTTAACCTGACAGTGTTTTTTTAGTTGATTGTACATACTTGTTATTTATCTTAATTTTGATGCATGCTCATATTTTCCTACTGTTTCTGAAACTTGGGCTGTGACACTGCAATTTCCCGATTGTGGGACAAATAAAGTATTATCTTATCTTAGAGTGCGTGCACATGGTAGGATTGGATTGGATTTCTCCAAATTCTCCAAATCCGATCCCACTCTGCGAGTGGGCTGTCGTTAGATCCCAGTACACATGAAACTCGTGTAATCGGATAATGGTCAGTGACACTTCTGGGTGATGGCTACTCAATAAAAACACAACAAACTATGTGGCGGTGTACAAAGATGGCGCTCGAGGAGTTTGACGGAGCAGCACTGGTGTACGTGTTGTGCATTCTTTCTTCACAGCCATGATTTCGTCTGACTTTTCCGGCTACTTATGACGGCGTCAGCGCCTCCTACCACTTCCAAGTGAAATCCCTGGCGAAAATTCCCGGGCATGCGCAGTACGCCAATCCGATCCAAAATCGTGCACAAGGCGGCCCCAAGCGGATTACTATTGGCCTAAGCCAGGGGTTCCAATCAGATTGGGGAAACCAATGCCTATCCAATCCTTTGCCTGTGCACATGAATCCGATACGATCTCAATCCATTTGCAATTGGATTCCACTTGTCCATATGCACACAGTCACAGATTTGTGGGATCCATACATTACTAATGAGTAAATATCTCATTGTTTTAGCCAGGAAAATGCTGAACAAACGTCATTATTTATAAACTAATTTATATCATTTGGCTTTCAATTTCCAAGAGAGGTCGATATTTTGTTTGTGCCTACCAGCTGCCTAAAAATACTCATAAAGCTTTATTTGAAAACTTAAGGGTGCATTGTGTAACTTTTCGGGTAGATGGTCTGTCACCTACTTTGTTTGAAATATTTCACAGTGTGGCATTAAACTTACCCATCTTAAATTCATTCAATTATGGATGTTTTTGCTTAAGAAATATGCACACCTAAAGTCAGCGGGCAATCCTCTGCATAGATCTGACGAGTATCTTTTGGTTGCATCTCCTGCTTGTTTCCATGGAGATAGTTAAGTTTAATACAATAGTGTGGTGTGAAACATTCCAAGCAAAGCAATTACATCTTAATGGAGACAAAAATATAGGCAGTCACACCAACAGAAAAGTTACACAGTGCACATTTAGAGGAAGAGGATGCTGCACAAATTGTGACTAGGATGAGTTTGCAGTAAATTCACATTATATAATTTGGGGGAAAGTAATTAATTTCAGCCATACATATCGGCCAAAAGATATCGACAGAGTTCTGGATTCTAAACAATGAGTATCTCCACTGGCCATGAAAAAAGAAAAAAAAAAACTATTAGTCAATCGCTACTAAATTTGATGAGTAACTGAGGAGTTTTTTGTCCTGAGGGGCATTACTCTCCTCAGACTGCCCTGACACAGATTTGTTGACCATATCTAACCAACCCTCCTGTTAAACTGCACCGGAAATTTTGAGACACAATAGCCACTAAAGCATAGAAAACGTATTTTGTTCATTTTGTCTTTTCATTTAAATCTTTTTATTTTTTTAATTCTCTGAGCAAATGCAATGGTTACTTCAAATATCATTAACCAAATACCAAATATTAGTAAACAATATTAGTGTGTGTGTGTGTGTGTATGACTATACAATAAATAGAAATGATTGAAATGGTGAACTGCATTAGCTAGGGGTGTGATGCTAACTGTAGGCACTACTATATCAGAAGCTCTATTAGACTTTAATCTGAGTTTTATTTTAACACAATATGACCCGAAAGCACTGACTCAGCTGGAACTACAACAGGTGAGCTGATTTTTGCTGTTAAACAAGTCCCTCTTAAATACTATTACAGTCCCAAGCTAGCCAGAATTAGCCAACAGATTTTCAGTCACCTTTTTGCCTAAAATCATCTAAAATACCTAAAAGGAAACATGGACATTGACACAGTGTGGTTTTAAGTGTGCACTATGTAACTTCTAAGGCTACGTCCACATGACAACGCTCCTGGATTTGTTTTATGCGGGTTGAAAAAAATTCACGTCCACACACGTGTCGGATCGATAAATATTCGTGTCCAGGCAAAAACGGAGCGCTGAGTGAAAACAAAGTAATACATATGTCACACCAATATGTGGCGCTGTAAACAGGAAACACCCAGAGCCACCGGAAACACAATACTACAAATATAAGTATATGCGCATAAAGTCCTTTCTCTTCCACACAAAAACAAACACAAGCCGGGTTCTCTTCTGGTCATGTGATGATGATGGCATCGCAACGTTTTCCAAAAGCTGCGCTTTGCTCATCCACACGACAACGCAACCCCGGCATTCTCAGATTTCACCAACCTGAAATGCCGGCGCCATGTGGATGAAAGGCCAAAATGAATAAAAACTTCTCTGTTTCCACCAAAAAACATTGTGGTGTGGACAGGCCCTGTCTCCATGGAGATGTTATTTGTCTACCTTGAATGTTCCACAGCAGGGCATTAAACATGTCTCCCTTGCATTTGTTCAATTACAGGTGTTTTACAGATTAAAACATACCTTAAAGGTCCCATGGCATGAAATTTCCACTTTCTGAGGTTTTTTAACGTTAATGTGAGCTCCCCTACCCTGTTTAGCCCCCTCCCCCATGGTTAAAAGTTGCGAAATGTCTAAACTGAGCATTTGCGATCCTTTTCTGCGTTACAAAAAATCGGAGCTCAAACAGGCGAGTTTGAACAAGGCACCTTATTGACGTCAGATCGAAAAAAGAAATGCAAATGCAGTTCCACCCCCGTCTGTCTGTACTCAGCGTCTCTGTAAATCACGCCCAGAGAGTTTGGACTGCGAATGCGCTAGGCAATGCGAAATGCGTTTTTTTATTTGCCTGGAGGCACGTCCGAGTGTTTCTAGGCTCGGAAGTCCTTTATCTGAGCCTCTCTCAAACACTTTATTCTGTGTGTTTATGTGTTTATTTTTCAATGGAACGCTTCAAATCTCTCCCCCCGTGCAAAAACACGGAAATGGATCCGCTGAGAGCTGACAGCGGAGAGCGGAGAGTTTGGCCACGCCCCCATCCTCTACTATAGGCCAGCTCTTTTCTCCTCATTTGCATTCAAGCAACAACGCCCAGAATAAAGTGTTTGAGAGAGATATTTATGACTCTTTCTCATCTTATCTCTGTTTCTCATGCACTGAGTGTTGATTTTGAAGAAGGATTCATTTACAGTATTAGGGAACCATTAAGGAGCCATATAAAAGCATCAAGAAGTACCATGTCATGGGATCTTTAAAAACATGAATTTTACCATGTGCAGGCTTCCTTCTTAATAGATCTGACCATGAAGCTGTCTCCATTGTGACTACCAAGTTTATTTCCATGCTGTGATATCATCAAGGCAAAGCAGTACTATCTCCATGGAGACAAGCAGGTGGAGGACCCTCCAGCAGAAAAGTTACACAGTGCATCTTTAAAGGCAAATTAACGTTTTTTTACAATCTGAGCCTTCTTTCGGCAATAAAACAAGTAGTTTTACTCACCCATAGCAGTTTGCTGTCAATTGGAGCTGTATCGCAGAACTTATGTTGAGCCGTTCTGTTCTACTAATGATCCCGTATCCGTTAACATGGTGCTGTATCATATGATCGGGGCATTACTTTGCGGTGTCCAAATAACACAAACTTTAGCACTTTTCAAATCATAGAAGCCCGATGTCTTAATGTAAGATTTCGTTTGAAGCAAAAGTGGCCTGTAATCCGAGATTTAGCCATAGTTTCGAGTAGATGAGGACGCCAGTGCGCATGCGCGGACTGTGCTATCAGCTCCCGGGACCCAAACATGAAACACAAAGCTGAAAACTATGGATAAATCTCGGATTACAGGCCACTTTTGCTTCAAACGAAATCTTACATTAAGACATCGGGCTTCTATGATTTGAAAAGTGCTAAAGTTTGTGTTATTTGGAGACCGCAAAGTAATGCCCCGAGTTCTCAGGCTAACGGATACGCTACAACATAACTTTCACCAAACAGCTCCAAATGACAAGAAAGTGCTATGGGTGAGTCAAACGACTTGTTTTATTACTGAAAGAAGGCTCAGATTGTAAAATAACGTTACTTTTCCTTTAAGTATTCCAAACAATAGCACCATCTCTTCACAGACAAGGTTCATGGAGCAGATGAATATGGCGGTTCCAGCAGAGACTGAAGGGCAGGCTGATGACCATCTGTTTGGACTGGTCTGTTTGACATCTTATTATCTCCCACCACAAAGTGTCACGTGTGCTAAACCCGCCGCAGCATGTGTGCTTATACAGTTTAATTAAGCAGTTTAATGAGGATTCTCAACATTCACACAGGCAGGATTATGTGATACAAGCAGGAGTGTAGTCATTTAGGCTGCATCGCATTTCTCTGTCTTACCCCTTCGTCTTACCCCTGCCCCTTGGTTTTGCGATTCTAATTTTGATCAAGGGTTACATACCCCTTGAAACGAAGTAAGCTCTCGACCAGACTTGAAACGAAGGGGTACGCCTACAAGCTCAGGCAGGTTTTGGGATCAGGATGGCAGCGTCACATCAACCAGCCTCATAAATGTAGTTTCAGCAGTTGTAACTATTGATTAACAGTTTAACATGGTTTACAATTATGACGCTTATGTTCTATGTTACTTTTAGTGAACTGTTGTTGCGGTTTTAATTGTAGTGATGTCTGTTTAGCCGACATGATCTTTTTCATCGAACTTTTACGTATAAACAAGCTAGTTTTTTTGTCAAGCTGAGGTACACGATAATCCTTGACATTTGTTTACGTTTGTTTGCGTTTGTAGACGTAGCAGCCAGGTAGAGGCAAGGGATGATGACGCAAACGGTAATCGAGTGGCGTCCCATTTCTTAGGGGAACATTCGTACCCCGAGACCTCTCAGCTCGGTATCGAGGGGCAAGACAAAAACGTAGATAAAGGGGTAGGGGTAAGTCAGAGTAATGGGACGAAACCTAAGTTGATGAGTTTGCCGATGGTGCTTTAGCCGACCAATGTTTTCATTAGCCGAAACAAGTCAAATCTTTCTAGTATTGCACTTACATTTGCAATTTAAAAGTAAAAAGTTTCTGTTCTGTTCAGATTCTGTTCTGAGTGCACATTGTGAACAACTCCAGGAACACTAAAGGTACACTGTGTAACTTTTCTGGTGGAGGGTCCGTCAAATGCTTTTCTCCATGGAGAATTGTTGCTTAAGACTGGAATGTTTTACAGTACGGTATGACACCTTTCTGTCTTCAAGGAGGCCAAACCAGATCACAGGTCAGATCTGTGGAGAGGCATCCCCACTGACAGTCAGAATTCCTGTTTCTCTAGGTATTTTTGAGCTATATATATCCTCCTGTAATTTAATAAATGTAAAGTAGAACAGTTTAATGTCATACTGTGGAACATTCCAGACAGAGCAATGACATATCCATAGAAACAAGCAGGTGACAGACTGCTGAACAAAAGGTTACATAGTGCAAGGATGCTATTAATTTCAGAACATATATGTAGATGTCTAAACTACAGGTACAATAAGATTTTTAAACAAAAAAGACATTATATACAGTTACTTGCAATAATTGTGTTGTGTTGTAATCGTGTTGTCAAATTGGAGTTTTGATTAGATTTTGGTATATAGTGCAGCCATAATTGGGATTAATAAGGATCTTTAGAGACTACAGCAAAAAACGAAGATATGAAGTCAGTTAGGATTACTTAATTCATTATTGGTTATTGGTCTTTTAAATGTTTTTATTTTATTTATTTATTAATTTCGAGCAGGTCAACCCAGGGAAATAAATACACTGCCTGACAAAAGTATTAGGATGATAGTCCTAGTCTAGTCCTGGTTTAGACCTGAGTTAGACCTACACTGCGGTGAGTCCCCATTTTTGCAATAATATGCCTTTACACATGATGAAATTTGCTTCAATATATCAATAAATTGATTTGTCATTACCAATACATCTTATCATTATTTATGAAAGTTCAGAAATACACTAATCGTCCTAATACTTTTGTCAGGCAGTGTACATGTAACCAATATACAGTGGTACCTCACCTTACGAATGACCCAACAAACGAAAATTTCAAGTTACGAAACGCCTTCACGTCAAATTTTGGTCTCTAGATACGAATAAGTTACGAAACGCGAAATCTCCAATCCAATCCAACTTTATTTATAAAGCACTTTAAAAACAACAAATCTCAAAAATTCAATTAATGCACGCTCAGATGCACGCCTGAAACGAGGGGAGACACAACAACACATCATCAGTATGGTAAAACTCACCTGTCTCACGACGGTCTAAACCCAGCTCACGTTCCCTTAGTGAGTGAACAATCCAGCACTTGGTGAATTCTGCTTCACAGTGATAGGAAGAGCCAACATCGAAGGATCACGTCGACACGGCGCAAGGCCGCGCTACACCGGGGCTGCGGGATGCAGCCGTGCCTCCTCCTCGGGGCCGAGCACGCGCGGGCCGAGCACGGGGTGATTTATTCCTGCTCCGGTCCTGGTTTAGACCTGGTTTAGTTCTGGTCTAGACCTGGAAGTCACATAGAACCAGCGCCCGACCCGAACGAGACCCCGCGGTCTTGCCCGCTGTTATCCATTCCTGCTCTCATCTCCTAACCGTGGTTGGGAGACACAGGGGAGATCGTCTTCTCCAGGGCCGGAGATGGCTTTCCCTCCGGGGTTAACTCCCTTGTGGACATCGCGCGCTTACAGTGGTGGAGAATGCAAGTAAAAAAGAGTGGAACTTTATTGTCTCCTCTCCTTTATTGTCTCCTCTACGGAGGAGACATTCATCCACACGGCGCGCGCGCACAGACTCGCAGACTCTCTCTTCTGCACTGAGCTATAGACACAAGATAGACACATCTCACAACACCGCTGATAGAGCACCTTCCTCGGCCTGTTAGCTCACAGTATCAGCGCCCCGGCTCTGGAGGTCAGATAGAAGCAGAGCTCGCCCCGCCCCGCTCTTATTCCCGCTGAAAGAGCGTCTTTCTCGGCCTCTTAAAGGTGCGGAGACACGAGCACCGGGCACCGCGCTCCTCCCACGGCACTGCCATGTTATAATAATAACAGGTCCAATCCAGGTTTATTTCTGGCCAGACCTGGTTTATTCCACGTTCTTTTAGTCCTGGTCTAGTCTCTTAGCCCGCGAGGATGCAGAACACAACGTTACACTATAAAAAAAAATGTTACACTATTAAAAAAAACCTTGGAACGGATCAGGCTTTTTCCATTGAAATAGCTACTCAACTTACGAATTTTTCACGTTACGAAACCACTTCTGGAACGAATTAATTTCGTAAGGTGAGGTACCACTGTACAGTCAAATACATTCTCAAAAAGGAGTGGGAAGAAGAAAACTTATTGAATCCCACCCCTGTCTTCCAAAACATAACTTCAATTATTGATTTAGCTTCCTTAATAAATAAACTATAAAGGGAATGCCATTGTGCTGCACTATATTCTCCCATCGCACTTAACTTTTTACTTACTTAAAAGTGCATTGCGCAACTTTTCTAGACGGTCGAGAGTGGAGGCTGTGCTACCTACTTGTCTCCATGGAGATGTCATTGCTTTGCCTGGATGTTCCAGGGTATGACTTTAAACATATCCATCTAGTATTTATTCATTACGGGTGTTTCTATTACTCAAAAATACAATAATTCCTTCTGCGAATAGGTGCGACTTTCCGCAGATCTGAATTGTAATGTAGCGTATAGTGCTGTAACCTGCTTGTCTCCCTTGTGATAGAGAGACAGGTTTAATCAATACTGTGGAACGTTCTAGACAAAGCAATAACATCTCTAGAAATGTTACACAGTGCACCTTGAAATGATCTTTTTTACCATGTTGTTTTTATTCTCATGTCCTTGAACTATGAGGTTTTATGGGCTGTTTGTTGCCGCTGACAATTTCCCCTTGGGGACCTAATAAAGTTGAGTAGTTTGAGAAATTAAAATTTTCAATTTTCAATTTTAGTTCATAATAGAAGCACAGGGTAAGTATAGTTGATTAAGAAATTCTTTAGTCAACTGCAGCACAGATACAAAGCAACCAGGGTTTACAATAGCAAAAGATGACAGTATATTTCTCTTATTTATTTAACTGTTCACCCAGCCCTACATCTTACACGATATGAAAAATGGATAACACCATCAGATCTGGGTTGAAACCACCAGAACACATGTTTGGAGAAAAAAAAAAATACAGTGTTCTAATTAAGGACAAAACTAGGCTGATCGCTGGATAAAACTAGGTCAAAAAATAAGGGTAAAACAGAAAGAAATCTACCTTTGGGTCTAATGAAAGTACAGAAGGTTAGAATTGAAAATGTGACTAATACAAAACAACAAAAATAATACAAATTCCTGAGTGGGGCTGTATGGTTTTGGAACATAATGACCATTTTTCGAGCTGGTATTGCAATTGTAATTAGAATAGCAATTTACACAGGGCTAATTTTAAACATGAGATTACAATAATATTTGGGAAGTATAAAAGAGAGAAATGACAGACCATTGAAACTCATCTCGGCAGATTTAAAATCCACATGGTCAGCAATGAAATGTAATCAGCAGCAGCATAATGAGACACAATCTATTTTGGGTTTGATCTGATTTTGAGGGAATTATGACGTGTATTTTTAGTACTGTCTTTCGGGGATGAAAAGCTGAAAGGATGGAGTGTCCCAAGCTTTGAATGAATGCAGCCTCTGCTTTACAACAAAAGAAAAAGAGGATGCTGTGTTGTATATTCGGGGAAATTGGACACAGCAGGTTTTCTTTTAATTGATGTTGATTCTGGATGCAGAGAACTGCATAGTCCAAACTCTACACTCTTCAAACTGGTTGTAATATATGTGACAAAAACAAAAGTTTTTTCTACTATTATGGACTGCACCAGTATGCATGAGTGTGACATTTTCAGAGGGGGTCGCCTCTTGTGTGTCATGCACATGATGCATTTTAGAACACATTTATACACATTTATAAAGAGCACATTTATAAAGATGTAACCTATACAGCGCTGCCTTTGGAACTGTGACAATTCATATTAATTATTCATTTTGTAGATCTGAGTAGGATCCAGTAGAAGAATGTAACTGCCCTTCAGTCTTTCTTACCATAAATCTCCAGTGTCCTTCTGTCCACCATTGAGGGAACAGTTAATTTTAATGAATGTGGTTAAATCCAGCCGTTTCAGAACATGGACTTAATTAAAAGCAGCTCACTTGGCTAAAAGTGATACTTTGAATCTTGCATGAAGTCATTTGAATAATTCAGACATTGTACCATTTCCATGATGCACATCACATCTACTGTATCTGTGTTCAATTTTCACATGTGTAATGCTTGTTTTTATTCACTCTTAACACTTACAAATGGGAAACCACGATTGCCACAGCTGCCCTGTGCCCAGACAAGGCCGAGTCCCCCATCTCACACTTGAAAACTATATATCTGTTTTAATTGTATGTGCATGTATATTTTAGTCACTTAATTCAAAACTGTGCATACATCTTCCCAGACCACATTGACAGGAGATCCTCTCATGAGTCACTCCAGATTTGGCTGATGTTCTAATGATGGCCACTGTCAGCACTCTGCCTTCCCCTGACACGTCTGGGCTTCTGGATCTACCTCAGAAACCTCTGTCCTTCTTCATATGTCAGAGGGGGTGCTTTCTTCAGTTCTTCAATTATTCACCTGTACATAACTTTAAGTTTTGAAAGTCAAATTGGGTTAAGTACAATTTGTGTTTTCTTTTTTTAAAGTACATAAACAAGCTAAGGCTGCACAATATATTGTAATCAAATTAAAATTGCGATGTGAGTTGGAACTATTATCAAACAGCAAAGGCATATTTTTTTAGGCAGATTTTTTTTAGATAATAGAATACAGTGGTACCTCACCTTACAAAATTAATTCGTTCCAGAAGTGGTTTCGTAACGTGAACAATTCTTAAGTTGAGTGGCTATTTCAATGGAAAAAGCCTGATTCGTTCCAAGGGCCCGATCCAAGTTTTTTTTTTTTTTATAGTGTAACTTTTTTTATAGTGTAACATTGTGTTCTGCGTCCTGATTGGTTTCTCAGACTGGATTTAAACTTTTCTCACATTTGTTTCTTGTTTAAACACTCAAACGTTCATAGATTTTCAACAAAATTGAATGGAACGGGCTTCCAGAAAATTTGAAGAACATGGCAGATTATCTCAGCTTTTCACAGGCTGTTAAAAACTGGCTTCTTGACCATCAGTCCTGCTCACACTAAAAATACCAGACGGGTATTCGGCCATCAGATGTTACCCTCGTGGGTACCATCTGATGGCCACTAGAATACCAAGATCATTACTGATCTTATTACTGTCTTGTTTACATTTATAATACCAATAAGGTATGGAGCTATCGGATGCTACCCTTGTGGGTATCATCTGATAGCGACGACACTGTATTTATTCTGATATTTATTGCATTTTATATGTCTTGCACTTTAATACCTTGTAGTTTGCACGAGGTATCGAAATTTACTCTAAAATGTATTGCATTTTAAATGTCTCACATTTTAATAACTTGTAGTTTGTACTAGGTATCGAAAATTGCACTATGTATTGAAAATCTGAAATTTTGCACGCCTGTATATTGTCTTTTTGTATTGCACCTTTTATATGTAATTGTTTTTAATGTTTTTAATGTTTGCTAAGGACTACAGATGGAAATTAGCATTCTGCTAAATCTGGTTCAGCCATCTTTTTAATGTACCTGCACATTGTCCTTCAAATAAACAAGTAAAAAACAAACAAACAAAAAAAATAGTGAAGCATGGGGGGAAGGGGGAGGGGGGAGAAAACTGCGCTCTGACACGTGTGATAGCGCAGCATGACCCGGCGCGGGGCTGCCAGCAGGTCTAGACCTGGACTAAACCAGGACTAAACCTGGACTAAACCTGGACTAAACCAGGACTAGACCAGGACTAAACCAGGACTAGACCTGGACTAAACCAGGACTAGACCAGGACTAAACCAGGACTAGACCAGGACTAGAACAGGTGGATTAAAGCGCTGCGCGCGGGTCTATTTCCTGGTTTCGTTTTGAGTCACAGCTGAGGGGAGCAGCGAGGAGGACCGCACGCAGTCTGAGCGCATGAACGAGACCCATGCTGGTCTAGACCAGGTCTAGAGCAAGTCTAGACCACCGCGGCTCTTGCATGCGTTCGTGGGTCTCGTTCATGCGCTCAGACTGTGGGGGGGGTCCTCGCTGCTCGCCTCAGCTGTGACTCGAAATGAAACCAGGAACCCGCGCGCGGCGCTTTAATCCACCTGGTCTAGTCCTGGTTTAGTCCAGGTCCAGTCCTGGTTTAGTCCAGGTCTAGACCTGCTGGCAGCCCCGCGCCGGGTCATGCTGCGCTATCACACGTGTCAGAGCGCAGTTTTCTCCCCCCTCCCCCTTCCCCCCACGCTTCACTATTAATAATTTTGTTGAAAATCTATGAAAGTTTGAGTGTTTAAACGAGAGACAAATGTGAGAAAAGTTTAAATCCAGTCTGAGAAAAGCGTATAATGTGTGTGGCTGAGCGCGCATTATTTGAATTTTTGAGATTTCGCGTTTCGTAACTTGAATTTTCTTTTGTATCTAGAGACCAAAATTTACCGTGAAGGCGTTTCGTAACTTGAAATTTTCGTTTGTTGGGTCATTCGTAAGGTGAGGTACCACTGTATTTGTGAAATCCCTCAGCTGTGCAGGTAGGATCCAGGATATAATAGAATGTGCTTTGCAAAGAACAAAATGTATTTTCTTTTTTAAGAGGATCTGAAAATTCACGAGATTCTCTCATAGGTTCACATTTCAGTGTTCTCTCAAATGACACTCCTGGAATTGTCCAGTGTCTGGATAATTTCAAGCCCTGGAATTGACAATCTCTGTTAAACTAAAGGAATAAAAGTAGCTGTTTACTTGAAAACTGCTGTTTCATCACACCACAAGGCGGAACAGAGCATTTTGAGCTTTAGAAATGTAAACAGACTAATAAAAAAGATTATTCAAACGTGTGTGAATGAAACAAAGCATAACTCCAGGTATGTTTTTGAGCAGGTAACAACATTTTAACATGGTTTAAAGCTCACCAGAGTCAATTTTGGAGTCAATATAGGACATTTAAACTATTTGTCTATATACAGGCTGATTTTTATTTAAGTGAGGATGGTTTAAATGGAAGCCAATGGGCAGTAAGGGAAATATAACAGGATGAGTCCACTTAAAGACCCTTAAGTAGGTGTCAGTTTGACAGTGGGGTAGTTACTTCTCATCTCTGCAGTCTAAGTAGAGCAAAGCCCTATTTCTAAAGCTTCACCTCAAAATAATAGTACCAGTTAGGTAGGTGGCTGTCGGATGATACCCTCGTGGGTACCATTCGACAGCTGCTGCTCTTTATAAAAGTAATGAAAGGGGTTATTATCATCAGCGTTCACCTTTGCTCTCAATGACCTTGATCCTAAATTATGCGTGTGATTTCTACCTGTATGCACTTATGAATATGCACGCACTTTTTAATACTGGATAATGTATAGAATTGTTTTGAGATTGTTTATTTTAGAATTGCTTATATTTTAAGATTTTATCCTGCACTAGCCTGTTAAGATTGTACCTTGTATTTGATATGTGATTTCTTTTTATTATATTGTATTGTATTTTTATTGTATTTATAATTGCACTTTATCGTATTTTTGTATTGTATTTTATGATGTGAGGACTGCAGATGGAAATTAGCTTTGAGCTAAATCTGGTGCAGACATCTTTTTAATGAAACTGCACACTGTCCTTAATAAACTAAACTAAAAAAAAAAAAAACTAAGCTGTTTAAATTTTCAGTACAAAAGTGCTGATCCATATTCATTGTAAAGCAAGAGCCAAATATCAATGCAATAACTCACAGTGTGGTATCATTTTTCTTGTATTAAGCTGGAAGAGCTGTGTGGAACTTTTTAAAGTATTTTTTAAGAATAAAATGTGTAGTTAGCCAAGAAACAGTTGTGCTTGTCAACACTTCAGTGTAGTGTTACAAAAAACGGTAATAGTGTGTTGTAGAAAGAAAGGTAATAGAAACTTGATTTCTGTGAAAATAAAATGTCCAACTATATAAAAGTATATCATAGATTTTCAATACAACATAACAGTAGATCCTATAATGTAATTCCCAATAATGAGGTTGTCTAAAATATTGGAAATCAGATATTATGATTGTAAATTCACATTGACATTCACAGGACAGAAATGAAGGTTTTATGAATAGGTTTAGAATAATCTTGAGCTGTAGACTTTTATAGATTTAAGACTTTTATTGTCCCCAAAGGGAATTTCATTCTCACACACACACAGTTTCTTCGACATACACAGTGACATCACAGCACAACAAACATATACTGTATACATTACAATAGACATTACAGCACACTCAGAGGGGCTTGGTGTTCAAAAATGTGATGGCCGAGGGGATCAGGCGTCTGCCAAAGCGGGCCCTCCTGCACCTGAGTGTCCTGTACCTCCTTCCTGAGGGCAGAGGGGTGAGGTGCCCCTGTAGTGGGTGAGTGGAGTCCTGTTCTATGGAAAGTGCAAAGCGTCCAATAGCCCTGTCGTCAGTACTCGAGTTGAGGGTGGATGGGGGGTGGATTCACCTTTTGGCGAAATTCGCCGTTTTGAAGTCAAAATAGTTAACCGAACTGCGCTCCGGCTTCCAATCACGTTGCAGCGTTGTTCCACCAATCGCGCTCCTGCCAATCATGACGATTAGCGTTGTTGTGTTTGCGCCTGATCGCCGATCAGCTGTGAGCGAGCCCCGTTAACATGTACGCTACGACTAAACCGGGAATAAATCGGGACTAAACCGGGTCTAAGCTGGGACTAAACCAGGACTAGGCCAGGTCTAAACCAGGTCTAAACCAGGACTAAACCAGGTCTAAACCAGTACTAAACCAGGTCTAAACCAGTACTAAACCAGGTCTAAACCAGGACTAAACCAGGTCTAAACCAGTACTAAACCAGGTCTAAACCAGTACTAAACCAGGTCTAAACCAGTACTAAACCAGGTCTAAAACAGTACTAAACCAGATCTAAAACAAAAAATTAAAAACTTCACCATCCCCCCCGGATTCATTTTACAACTCGACTACTGCCTGTCGTTAAGATCTGCAAGGATGGGTGTGGGGAGTCCTATGATTTTAGCAGCTGTGTGTTACCTTTGTGAGTTTAGACCGGTTTTTAACAGTGAGCATATTGAAAAAGCAGGTGGAACAATACAACAGGACGGATTGGATGAAGGGTTGGTACAACAGTAATAATAGATGTGGAGAAACATAGATTCCTTTGAGTGTTTTGATTACTGACAATCGTTGATGGCTTCTTTTGTAAATGTCCTTGATATCCTGATCAAATAAGTGCACTGTCTATTGTGGCCCCGATATATTTGTCCACTGTCTCTACTGTCTGGCTGCTAATGATGATGGGTGGCTGTGGTGAGGGAGGCCTGAAAATGAGTTCCTTTGTTTTGCTGACATTGAGGTGGAAGTCGTTGTCACTGCACCACTTTGTGAATTTCATGATTGTTGTCCTGTATCAGAACCAAGTATAAAACCACATACAGCTCTGAAAAAAAAGAAGAGACCACTGCATTTTTTTCTGAAATCAGCATCTCTACATGTATTACAGCCATTCCATTCCAGCGTCTGTTGAATTCCAACACAAACACAAAGCTGAGCTACTTCAGTTCTTGCACCACGAGTGGAATAAAGTCACTCAAGAACAATGTGAAAGACTTGTGGAGAGCATGCCAAGACGCATGAAAGCTGTGATTAAAATAAGGGTTATTGCACCAAATACAGTGGTACCTCACCTTACGAATGACCCAACAAACGAAAATTTCAAGTTACGAAATGCCTTCAGGGTAAATTTTGGTCTCTAGATACGAAAGAAAATTCAAGTTACGAAACGCGAAATCTCACAAATTCAAATAATGCGCGCTCAGCCACACACATTATACGCTTTTCTCAGACTGGATTTAAACTTTTCTGACATTTGTCTCTCGTTTAAACACTCAAACGTTCATAGATTTTCAACAAAATTATTAATAGTGAAGTGTGGGGGGAAGGGGGAGGGGGGAGAAAACTGCACTCTGACACGTGTGATAGCGCAGCATGACCCGGCGCGGGTCTGCCAGCAGGTCTAGACCTGGACTAAACCAGGACTAAACCTGGACTAAACCTGGACTAAACCAGGACTAGACCAGGACTAGACCAGGTGGATTAAAGCGCAGCGCGCGGGTCTATTTCCTGGTTTCGTTTCGAGTCACAGCTGAGGCGAGCAGCGAGGACTCCCCTCGGGACGGCACGCAGTCTGAGCGCATGAACGCATGAACGAGACCCACGAACGCATGCAAGAACCGCGGTGGTCTAGACCTGCTCTAGACCTGGTCTAGACCAGCACGGGTCTCGTTCATGCGCTCAGACTGCGTGCGGTCCTCCCCCTCAGCTGTGACTCGAAACGAAACCAGGAAATAGACCCGCGCGCAGCGCTTTAATCCACCTGGTCTAGTCCTGGTCTAGTCCTGGTTTAGTCCTGGTCTAGTCCTGGTCTAGTCCTGGTTTAGTCCAGGTCTAGTCCTGGTTTAGTCCAGGTCTAGTCCTGGTTTAGTCCAGGTTTAGTCCAGGTTTAGTCCTGGTTTAGTCCAGGTCTAGACCTGCTGGCAGCCCTGCGCCGTGTCAGAGCGCAGTTTTCTCCCCCCTCCCCCTTCCCCCCACGCTTCACTATTAATAATTTTGTTGAAAATCTATGAAAGTTTGAGTGTTTAAACGAGAGACAAATGTGAGAAAAGTTTAAATACAGTCTGAGAAACCAATCAGGACGCAGAACACAATGTTACACTATAAAAAATGTTACACTATAAAAAAAAAAAAAAAACTTGGATCGGGGCCTTGGAACGAATCAGGCTTTTTCCATTGAAATAACGACTCAACTTACGAATTTTTCATGATACGAAACCACTTCTGGAACGAATTAATTTCGTAAGGTGAGGTACCACTGTATTGATTTCTGAACTCTTCTTAAGTGTTAACATTAGTATTATGTTGTTTTAAAATGAATTTGATCTTGTTTCTTTGCATTGTTTGAGGTCTGAAAACATGCATCTTTTTTGTTATTTTGACCATTTGTCATTTTCTGCAAATAAATGCTCTAAACGATAATATTTTTTTTGGGAATTTGGGGGAAATGTTGTCAGTAGTTTATAGGCTCAAACTAGGGATGCAAATTATCGGTTAATTCATTAACTGATAGTTGATTGACCTTATCGATCGATTAACGATTAACTGATAAGCAGCGTTTTTCACCTGAATTTGAGTGTACAATAGGGTCTTTAAGAATATAAGCTATAGTAACATAACACTGAGTCAAAAATATATCATAGTATTATTATATTGTATATTCCTCAATTAATTATTCCTCAGTAAAAAGCAGACAAATGTATTGATGCTGAATAACAAAATACAGTAATCCCTCGCTCTATCCAATTTTTTTTTTTATAGTGTAAATTTTTTTTTATAGTGTAACATTGTGTTCTGTCCTGATTGGCTAAGAGACTAGACCAGGACTGAACGTGGACTGGACCAGGTCTGAACCAGGTCTGGACCTGGACTGGACCGGGACTGGACCGGGACTCGACCGGGTCTAGACCTGGACCACGTGCCGCTGCTGTTTTCGCCGCGGCCCGCGCCCCGAGCCGCAGGCCAGCCGCGCGGGGCTCGCGGCGCGGGCCGCGGCGAAACCAGCAACCGCACGCATTCCGGGTTCGATCTCGCCTCGCGCGTACACCCGGGGCTGCTGAGCAGTGCCGTTGGCGCCTGCGGTCGGCTGTGAGTCGATCTTGGCGCAGCGCGGTTGCCTTGTTTCGGGTGCGCGGGTGCGCGGGTGCGCGTGTCCGCGGTTAGCGGTTAATTACAATTAATGCATTTTGATCGACCAACGTCTTAATCGACAATTAACCGTTAATCGATTAATTGTTGACATCCCTAGCTCAAACATAAATGTTCTTTTTGCCCAAACACATACCTATAAGTAGTAAACTCAGAAAAACTGATAATTTTGCAGTGGTCTCTTATTTTTTTCCAGAGCTGTAGAGTAGTATACGGCCATAGACCACTATGGAACTTACCTGGACGACTGAGAGATTAAACAGATATAAAACCACTACTATGACTGAATGTTGAAAATCACATTCTATTGTCTAAAATGTGTGTGTTTTTTTTAATTTTTTTTTTATTGTGGTATCAGAATCGGTATAGTATCGAGTATATTATGTCCTTAGTATCGAAATTGAGTTTGAAATTTTAGTATCGTGGCAACACTAATGTGCATTTATTATAGTATTACAGCCACATTCCATGGTAAATGCACCATTATAGATCAACAGCATGAAAAGCCCAATTTGATTTAAAAAACAAAAACAAATGGGCGTCAACTGAAATCAAACAAAATAACACAACAATTACTCTTATTCAAGCTTGTGTGACTTTAACTAACCACCTGACTATCTCACACAGGGAAAAACTCATTATACAGTGTATGTTATGTTCAGGGTCCAGCACATATCCAGAAGTTGTAACGTTATGATCAAGCAGCCTCAAAGCTTGTTTCATCCACTTCATCTACCCATCTCTCAATGGCTCTGCAGCTTTCACCACACTGCGGATATCTGCTTATTATGTGTCCATTAGTGGAAGACCATACCTACACGCTCTCCTTCCAGTTTAATTTATGCATTCTCACAACCGTCAGATGCACTGGTATGAAATAAGCTTATTAAAATGGGAAATGCTTTAGATCAATTCTGCAGAGTCGAGTATCATGGCTAGATTATACTTCTACATATGAGGGAAGACATTATCCAAGGATCTTATCAGGTAGTAATGAACATAATTTCATTCCAACCAGTAATCTGAATTTCTAGTTTCCAAGTTTATGCGTTCTATATAAATGTGAGTTGATTTTCATTTCTGTGTCTCGAATAGAAAAAACAAGGGTGAAAAAAGGGCTGATCTATAAAGATATTAACTGTACTAGACCTGAAAGTTCCCAAACTAGCTACACTACATTATGAATGAAGTACAGCAATTATTTGATAAAAGTCAGGCAAAATGTCATGGCCAGAGGTATTCTTAAAGGTCCCATGGCATGAAATTTTCACTTTCTGAGGTTTTTGAACGTTAATGTGAGCTCCCCTACCCTGTTTAGGCCCCCCTCATGGTTAAAAGTTGTGAAATGTCTAAACTGAGCATTTGCGATCCTTTTCTGCGTTACAAAAAATCGGAGCTCAAACGGGCGATTTTGAACAAGGCACCTTATTGACGTCAGATCGAAAAAAGAAATGCAAATGCAGTTCCACCCCCGTCTGTCTGTACTCGGCGTCTCTGTAAATCACGCCCAGAGAGTTTGGACTGCGAATGCGCTAGGCAATGCGAAATGCGTTTTTTTATTTGCCTGGAGGCACGTCCGAGTGTTTCTAGGCTCGGAAGTCCTTTATCTGAGCCTCTGGACCTTTGAACAGCAGTGGTTTAATTTTATTTTACGTGGAAATGTGTTTATTTTTCAATGGAACACTTCAACTCTCTCCCCCCGTGCAAAAACAAGGAAATGGATCAGAGAGCGCTCAGAGCAGAGAGCGGAGCGTTTAGCCACGCCCCCACCTTCTACTATTGGCCAGCTTTTTTCTCCACATTTGCATTCAAGCAACAACGCCCATTATAGAGTGTTCAGAGTGAGAAAAATGACTCTTTCTCAGCTTATATCTGTTTCTCATGAGTGTTGATTTTGAAGAAGGATTCATTTACAGTATTAGGGAACCATTAAGGAGCCATATAAAAGCATCAAGAACTACCATGTCATGGGATCTTTAATGTAAATCTATTATTATTATAATATAAGCCATGCAATCTGTACCATGCCTAACCAATAATTTGTTTTTGCTTTGTCTGGAAAGCGTCAACATATGACATCAGCATTTATTTGATTATGGGTGTTTTTAGTGAAAACACAAATAAACATGCATTTTAACTGTGAGCGACCTCGAGTATCCACAGATCTGACCTGTAATCTCGTTAAGGTTCTATCTGCATTCTGGATGGCTCTGAGACATTGAGATTTAAAGTTGTGACCGCTCATAGTGTAACGGTTGCAAGCCTTTGTTTATCATTATTTTATGTGCAAATATTATTTTGACATTAATACTGATTTTATGGTTCTATATTTTGTGTATGAACATGGGATTATATTGGGAAACAAAGTGTACTTTTATTTTGAAACACGTGACCGGCTTGAAACATGTGCACCGTGTTCGGCAGCAGAAAGCACGCTCTTACTCAAGTTTACATTAAGACAGTTTAATAGTGTACAGGGGGTCCTCGGGTTACGACGGTCTCGGGTTACGACGTTTCGTGGTTACGAACGCGCCCCCATTAAAAAAAATATGTATATATTACGCGTCATTCCGTCTTACACGGTTTAGCGTGGTAAAAGATGTAAACAAACGCACGCGGCGCGCGGCGCACGGCGGAAGAATACGCTCTGTTGTGGCTGTAGGGAGAAGAAGACAGCCTCGTGTGTGTGCCCAATGTGGGCGGAAGTACCTGATGTGGGCTCTGATCTGCTCCTATGAAAGCGGCAGTGATAAACAAGCATCGTAGTGGTCTAATTATTGAGATGGAAAGGTTATTGGTGCTTTGGTTGGAAGATCAAAGGCAAAATCCGGTTTACGACGAAATTCGGGTTACGACGCGTCTTAAGAACGGATCAACGTCGTAACTCGAGGACTCCCTGTATTACCTTTTACTTCATGAACAGAACTGAAGATAAGAAGCCTAACTTTCCTTTATTATGCACGCAGCCCACGAGGTAATGTTTTTTGTTTGCATTATTTAAAGGTGCCATGACATGGTACTTCTTGATGCTTTTATATGGTGCCTTAATGGTTCCCTAATACTGTAAATGAATCCTTCTTCAAAATCAACACTCAGTGCATGAGAAAGACACATGTACACAGTCAGAGTCAGAAAGTCTCTCTCTGAACAACTCATTCTGGGCCTTGTTGCTTGAATGCAAATGAGAAGGACACAGATAGGTTAGAGGAGCGGGTGGGTGGGGGGGCACCCCCCGATGTGACGTAACATAGTTGCCTTGTTCAGAATCGCCCGTTTGAACTGTGTTCTAACGCAGAAAAGGACCGTAAATGCTCAGTTTAGACATTTCGCAACTTTTAGCCATGGGTGGGCCTAAACAGGGTAGGGGAGCTCACATTAACATTCAAAAACCTCAGAAAGTGAAAATTTCATGCCATGGGACCTTTAAGTTAGGTAATAGCTTTGGCTGATGTTATTTTAATACTGTGTATTATGTACTGTATGTGTTGCTAGTTTTCACGGTTTGTTGTCTGGACCAACGATGACTTTAATAAACCTATAAAAAGAGAATTACTTGCGTCTACATGCTTCAAGGGGAGTTACACATAGATCATAATTGAATTGAACTTGTTTTTGCTCATAAAATAATAATAATAATAAATATAGCTGCAAGCAGCAATGCGGGGGCCAAGCACCGTTTGACAGGGTCTAACAAGGTATGACAGGATCTAACAGAGTCTGACAGGGTCTGACAGGGTCAGGGTCTAAACCTGTCAGAACAGACACATCAAAGACAGATCAAAGGTTGCTAGGTGCGTTGCTAGGCAGTTGACAAATTTCTGCAACTTTGACCTGCTGCTGCCACTAGACGGTTGGGGCTGGGGACCTATAAATTGCTGTGGGTAATGAGGAGACTGGCTGGAATGTGCATGCCAAATTTCACAACTTTTTACCAAACAGTTCTAGGGGCTGCCATAGACTTCCTATATAAAATATCCTTATATTTTTTACCACAAAGTGGAGAAAATGAGCGTTATGAATAATAATAATAATAATAATAATAATAATAATAATAATAATAATAATAATAATAATAATAATAATAATAATAATAATAATAATAATAATAATAATAATAATAATAATAATACCGACCCATCCATGAACAAGAATATACATTTCAACAAAATGCTAAATAGAACCTTATAATTCTGGGACGCTGTAACATCGGGTGGCGTCAAATGTGTGGGGTCCAACATTAATGAACATGCCGAACATAAACAAAACAGATATCACTGTGGACACACATAGGGATGTCACAATATCAATTTTTTCATTTACCAAAATACAATAATAAACATAAAAACAAAAGCATAGGATAAAAACAAATGTAAAACAACAAAAACTGCCAACCCCTTCCCCCCCCCCACACACGCCCACAAATTTAATTAAATAAAACAAAATACCGTGGTATAATTTTTGGCCAATTTAATTTCCCTTTCTCTCTCTCTCTCTCTCTCTCTTTCTTTTCTTTTCATTTTTTAATAAACACTTTTAATCACTATACTTATCTACTATTATTTTCACCTTCATCATTTCCTTTCATCATCTTTTACTACAGTCTTAAAGGGATATGCCACCCCCAGGTCAAATTTGGGCATCTCCCCACAGTCCAGAGACTAAAATAAGTGGTGGAAAGCGTTTTCCTGGTCACCCAGCCATTGTCCGAGTCTGTCAGCACTGACCGCCGCGGTATCTGCAGCTACTCCGCGTTAGACTGGAGTCTAACGGCGCCAGAGAAAGATTTCGGCCAAAAGGAATTAATTTGCTTGATGCGTTTCCCAATGACTTTCTGTGTAGTGCGCATTCATATCGAGTGCAAATAAATGTACAAATCAACACGGAGAGCTTGCCTTGGTCATTTTGGGTGGGAACTATTTTTCAATGCGGAAAAAGAAAGCCGAAGCACACACCACACTGCGCAACAGGGGAACTCCCTTCCTGGTGCGTAACAGGGATTCCCCTGGCAGCGTCTTTCTCTGGCGACGTTAGACTCCAGTCTAACGCGGAGTAGCTGCAGATACCGCGGCGGTCAGTGCTGACAGACCTGGACAATGGCTGGGTCAACAGAAAAATGCTTTCCACCACTTATTTTAGTCTCTGGACTGTGGGGAGATGCCCAAGTTTGACCTGGGGGTGGCATATCCCTTTAAAGCATAATTTTCAAACAATTTTTTTTGTTCCCCTATTATTATTATTATTATTATTATTATTAATATTATTATTAATATTATTATTATTATTATTATTATTATTATTATTATTATTATTATTATTATTATTATTAGGGGGCCAAGCACCGAAGGTGCTGGGCACCCTATAGGAATTGCTTTCTGTTGCCTAGGCAAGTTGCCTAGTAACCCTTTGATCTTTCCTTTGATGTTCTGGTCTCAAGATTCTTATCATTATTATTCTCCTCCTATAGGAAGTCTATGGCAGCCCCTAGAACCGTCTGGTAAAAAGTTGTGAAATTTGGCATGCACATTCCAGCCAGTCTCCTCATTACCCACAGCAATTTATAGGTCCCCAGCCCCAACCGTCTAGTGGCACCAGCAGGTCAAAGTTGCAGAAATTTGTCAATTGCCTAGCAACGCACCTAGCAACCTTTGATCTGTCTTTGATGTGTCTGTTCTGACAGGGTTAGACCCTGACCCTGTCAGACCCTGTCAGACTCTGTTAGATCCTGTCAGACCTTGTTAGACCCTGTCAAACGGTGCTTGGCCCCCACATTGCTGCTTGCAGCTATATTTATTATTATTATTATTATTATTATTATGGTTGTTGTTGTTGTTATCAATTTATTAATTTTTTTATAAACCATATTTTTTAACTATAAACAATATCAAATGTTTGTGTTACAATTATTGTGAGAAGACACATCACAATTTTATGCTATTATTCACAACTGACACCATGACCAAACAAAAGTAAAATCCTTCATTTACTTTCACATTTCATATGTCCAGTATATCACAATTCCTCTTTTATGTCACTTACTGGCTTTATGATATCAAACTTACAGAAAGAAAAATTTAATGATAATGTGGCATAAGCAGTAAAAACACACTACATTTAAGTTTATTTTTTTTGAATCACAGATTGAACTTTTACTTTTAAACTTTTGAATGAAATGATTCTCACTATTATAATGTTTTGGTACTTATAATAATCACAGTTATGAATTTATCAAATAATTCTGACACCCCTAGATACACAACGCACCTTTAATATTCTTGAGTTAATGTATGCATTTAACCAACGTAGTGTACAGTTCGTATTCGGAGACTCTGCACAATATATCATACCTACACCATTGCAGCTGCATGCTTTTTCTGCACGGTCCAAATGAATTACTGAAAAGGAACATAAGTGGGTTTTTTAAACAAATTGCTCGGCCTCAGAACATTCAGAACACAAAAATATACATCCAGGCCTATTTGACTAAAATAAACAGTACTGCTATCAAAGCTCCAGACAGGGCTGGTGCAGAGATAAAAGACCTGGAATCTGCACAGAGGAGAAGAGGATAACTCACGAATAATGTGCATATTAATCAAAAGAATACTATTAAAATGTCCTGATGTAGATTTTCAAGGGGGTTTGTTAAATAAGGGGACCAATATCTTTAGCAAAATAGAAAAAATTAGAATGCATTCAGCAATAAGGAAAATAAAGTGGATCTCTGTTGCATGGTGGTGTCAGACTGTGTTCATGTTTGCACACAAATTGGGACTTAAAGGTGCATTGTGTAACTTTTCTGGTGAAGGGTCCACCATCTGCTTGTCTCCATGGAGATGTTGTTCCTTTTGCATTTATTCAATAACATGGGCTTTTATTGACTTCTTACTGTGAGTGGGCTCGCCTCTCCACACATTTGTGACCGGCCATGAAAAAAACAGTCGCAAGTCGTCCCGGAGGCGTTTTGAGTTATTCACAGATTCTAAAAGTGTAGATTCTAAGCTTTCCAACGATGCTTTACACATGGAAATCTGAGAATATTTGAAGAATTTGTGGCCATTTGAAAGCAGGACATCTGAAAACAACGAGCTGAGAAAAGCTTCTCTAAAGATTCTCTAAGTCCAGGCCTTCAGAGGTTAAGTAACATGTAATAGTAATGCCATACTGTGGAACATTCTAGGCAACATCTCCATGGAGAGAAGCTGATGATTGGCCCTACACCAGACAAGTTACACAGCGCACCTTTAACCTGGACTAAACAAGGGCTAAACTGAACTGGACCAGGACTAAAACATGACTGTAACAGGACTAGACCAAATCTACATCAGGGCTTAACATCAACTGTTTATAAAAATGGACATAGCTAGCCCGCTAACTGCTGCGTTCCACATAGGAAGTGAGCATGGGGGGCTTCCGGATCCATCGACTTTTTCCAATTGACTTTACATTGCCTCTCTCTCTGTAATTGCCGCTGTGAACTTAATCATTTTGGTCTTAAAATGTTCATATTAACCCGCTCTACATGATTCTGCTGTTTTTATTTGTCCCTAAATAAATTTCTATTCCTAATATGGACCTGGCTCCAAATTCGCCCCTGTGGCTTCAAGCATCGTGAGCTTCATTTGAACCGAACGCTGTGGGTGATGTCCCAATCCCCTAGTTCATGTCTTTATAAAGTCTATGGGACTAAACCAGAATCAAGGTGTTTTAGTTGTGGTTGCAGTTGGAGAGGTTGGTGAAATAGCAGGAAAAAAAGTAGAAAAATTCATATAGAGTATAATATTGTATATACTGGCAAAATGTCCAAAGTTTTGATAAAAAATATTTTCTTCTTATTTCTTCTTCTAGTCTTGTAAGATAAAATTGTATTATGCTATTATACTAAATGGCTTCAGGCTGAATGATTTTGATTTTTAAAAAAAAGTAATTTAAATTTTTCTGACAAACGCTGTGATTGCGAATAGATTTGAAATGTATGTGGTAATAGTTGGATTTTATTCAAAGGACCAGGACCATTAAAGTCAAATTCAAAGTGTATTTTACTGTCAATTCACGATGTAACAGACATTACACAGAGGACTGAAATTGCATTTCACCAGACACCAAATGTGCAATTTAAACTAAAAACTAAAAACACGCACACACACACACGCGCACACGCACATATGTGCACACACGCACAAACACACACCTACACTCATTAACATTTGAGAGTAGACTGAAATATGAACTGTTTGTCAAAGTCTAAACTACAGTGTTACCAAGTTTTGTTCATAATAAGAATGGGAACGGACTTAAATAGCAGTCTTAGTGATTTGCTAATTGTGTTAATTCAAATTACAATTAAAATGTTATTGCAATATACAGTTTATCTTGCAGTGCTACTGTTTAGTTCTCATTTGTTTTGCCACAATTGCCAGTAAATACTATAGTTAATACAGTGGCATGCAACAAGTGGCAACAAAAACTTAAAGGGGCCATGTTATGTCATCAAAAACATACCTGGACTTGTTTTTTGTTTCATTCACACTTTTGAGCAACCATTTATTATTAGTCTGTCTACATCACCAAAGCTCAAATTGCTCCGCTTTACCCCCCCCCAAGTCAAGAGCTGCCTTTTTCCTTCCTTTAAGATGGGTAAATCCAATGCTGAAACTATCAAACCACTTCGAGTGAAGGTGTATGGAGTTTTAAAGCATAGTGAGGCAGTTCCTTTATTAGATTAGATTAGATTAGATCAGATTCAACTTTATTGTCATTACACATGTATAAATACAACGGAATGAGGTTTAGCATCTAATCAGAAGTGCAAGGAGCAGCAAGTGTGATATATACAGTATATACAATATAGGCAGTATGGTTGTAGAATTATGTGCAGATAAAATAGGCCAATATGAATGTGGGAGTACTTTGTTGTTAGTTTATGTAGGGGATATAAACATTATAAACAAGTATACAGTAGAGCTATTAATATATATGATGAGATATGAAGTATAGAGGTTGCTAAAAATATATACGTGAATAAATATATGTATGAACAATTTGTACAAGATATGTGCCAGATGAACTATAACACATGACATCACAAGGTTCTAAACATGCAGGGTGTGTGTGTTAAAGAAAAGACAACTCCAGGTATGTTTATGATGAAGAAACAACATTATAACATAGCTCAGAAAATAGTGTAATATGGGCCCTTTAAAACCTTAAAGGCAAATTAATTAATTTTTTTACAATCTGAGCCTTCTTTCGGCAATAAAACAAGTAGTTTTACTCACCCATAGCAGTTTGCTGTCAATTGGAGCAGTATCGCAGAACTTATGTTGAGCCGTTCTGTTCTACTAATGATCCCGTATCCGTTAACATGGTGCTCGTGTCATATGCTCGGGGCATTACTTTGCGGTGTCCAAATAACACAAACTTTAGCACTTTTCAAATCACAGAAGATCGCTGTGCCAGGGTAGACTTTGAGTGGATTCCAAAACGGCCTGAAACCCGATATCCAGCTATAGTTTCATTTGATGACGTCATCAGAGAGGACAGTGCGCATGCGTGAACTCAGCTGTTTTGTAAACACAGCTAGTCCGAAAGAGGCTAACACCGCTCTGAACTGTTGCGATATCGGGTTTCAGGCCGTTTTGGAATCCACTGAAAGTCTACCCTGGCACAGCGATCTTCTGTGATTTGAAAAGTGCTAAAGTTTGTGTTATTTGGACACCGCAAATCAGTGCCCCGAGCACTCATGCTAACAGATACGGGATCAGTGGTAGAACAGAACGGCTCAACATAAGTTCTGCGATACTGCTCCAATTGACAGCAAACTGCTATGTGTGAGTAAAACTACTTGTTTTATTGCCGAAAGAAGGCTCAGATTGTAAAAAAACGTTAATTTGCCTTTAAAGGGACAGTGTGTAAGATTTTTACCCGTTAATTACAGAAATTGAAGATACCCATTCAAAAATACAGTGTTTTCCTAACCTTTTCACTTTCATCATGAAATCAAAGTATTCTGTTGGACTTAGATATCCCTGCATAAAAGGGGGATCGTCCCCATATAGAGGCAGCCATTTTGATTACGAGAGCCGCAGAAGGACATTTGGGCTCCGCCTTCGCCTTCGGCAAGGCTCGTGGTTTTGGGTAAACAACGACAAGCATGTTGCCGGATCACACGTCGTAATGGATCTAACACGTGTTTTGGACTAAATTGTTTTACTGGATTTTATTCGCTGGATCCTTACGGACAGATTGAGACCAAGTTTATGGAGAAATACTGAGTTTGACCTGTCCAGAGCCTTCAAAGGTAAGCTAAGTAATAAACCTTGTTTTGTGCTTTTCCGTATAAAAGCCCCATGTGCTCGGGGAGTGATTGTTGTGCCGGGAAATGAATTGCATAGTCAAAAAGAGGAGACTGTAAGGTTTCATTTGATGTGTAGATTGTCATGGTACACGATCGGGAATGTGTGCTTTCATGCGAAAAGAAAAAAAAAAACAGTGAATGGGACCGCGTTTTATTTATACCGTAGTTGTCGGCGAGGGCTCGCACAGCGCCAGGTGCGCTTCACGCGTTCGTGCGCGGGTACACGAGCTGTCCGCGTTACGGCGCACCCGGGTGACCCTCGAGGTCTGCCGTAGCTAAAACAGGAAGTGCAATAGCCACCATCCACCTATGCGCCACGGATCCTACACACTGTACCTTTAAAACCTGGTTGTTTCCTGAAGAATATTACGCCACTGACTAACCAGATTTTCACACTGTAATTCTATCCTGTTAAGAGCCGCAGTATACAGTATATGTCATAATATACTTGAATTACTATATGCAGGTCAGGGGGTCAGCATTCACACAGGAGAATTCACAATCTCTTAAAAATCAGAGGATCAGCTAGGCAAAGTCCAAAAGTAGGGCAAAAAGTAGGGCGCCCTCTCCTCTCCCCAAAGGTTGGTCCCACCATCGCTGCTCCTAAGTGGTTTATAAAATCCCTCGAATACATCACGGACAGTTGGGTTTCCATTTGATAACATCTATAGACAGCCATTACTGATATTCCTGGTTGGCCTACTTCAAATGTGAGCTCTCTACCAAGCCATCTGTGCAGGAGATAAAAGGCATATCCTAATTTAAGCTTGGGCATGCTTTCTATCAGTCTAGCGGTTCTTGTGGTAATGGTGGAAAGGCACTGGGCACACGTCAGGAGCATGGCTCATTAAATCAGGCAACTTATCACTGCAACTGCCACTAGAGCTTCACTACAAACTCCACTTAATGATTATAAGGGTGCTAAGAACCATAGTGAGTTGGTGAAAGATATATATATATATATATGATTGGTACCACTTGGTCCTAAATTATACAACATTTAGGTTGCATCCCATTTCTCTCTCTTACCCCTTCGTCTTACCCCTACCCCTTGGTTTTGCACTTTTTATTTTTTATTTTTTATTATTACAAGGTACATATATTAACACCACAATAAATTTGCATAGCACATTCATGTGAGGGCAAGGGGTGTCCCGATTCTAATTTTGATCAAGGGCTAGAGCGGCGACCAAGGGCTACATACCCCTTGAAACGAAGGGGTACGCCTACACCCTCAGGCAGGTTTTGGGATCAGGATGGCAGCGTCACATCGACCAGCCAAGGAGTCTCATAAATGTATTTTCAGCAGTTGCAATTATCGATTAACAGTTTAGCATGGTTTACAATTATGACGCTTATGTTCTACGTTACTTTTAGTGAACTGTTGTTGCGGTTTTAATTGTAGCGATGTTTGTTTAGCCGACGTTATCGTTTTAATCGAACTTTCGTGTATAAACAAGCTAGTTTTTTTTGTCAAGCTGAGGTACCCGATAATCCTTGACCTTTGTTTATGTTTGTTTGCGTCAATTGTTGTCGCTTCTGTAGACGTAGCAGCCAGGTAGAGGCAAGGGATGATGACGCAAACGGTAATCGAGTGGTGTCCCATTTCTTAGGGGAACATTCGTACCCCGAGCCCTCTCAGCTCGGTATCGAGGGGCAAGACAAAGACATAGATAAAGGGGTAGCGGAAGGGGTAAGACAGAGAAAACGCAGCCTTACTCTTGTGAGCTTTAAGTCATGTTTTAATGTTGTTACATCCTCAAAAACAGACCTGGAGTTGTGTTTTGTTTCATTCACACATGAGCCTCTGCTACGGGTATACAGTATGTGATGTTTTAGTCACTGTGTTTATTGTCATGTTTATAAGATGTTTTATGTTCCCTGTGGGCCAAGGGAGTGCTGCAATTTCAAATCCTGTGTGTGCAACCTGTACATATGGTTTTTGACAATAAAGCTTTGAACTTTGAACTTCTGAAACACCATTACCAGGGCCCTTTAACTACTGTACACCTTAAAGGGCCCATGCTTGTTGTCAGCTTTACCGTCATGGCAGTAGCTCTGGTTTGTGAGAGTTGTGAAAAGCACTTATAAACACATAACAGTGAATAATTAGAACGCTCAGAATGCATGACTTTAGAAATATGTACACTTTAATAATCCATTATGAGCAAATTATGAATGATACAGGCTTCGTGGCTACTTAATTAAGGATTAAAGTAAGGAGTTACAGTATTCATTAGTGTTACCCTAGTATAATAGTATGTTCATGCATTTATAAGGCAAGTAAGAGAGTGTACTTATTACAAAGTGTTACCAGAAGATATTTTGTACCCTTTGTATCAGTTAACCTTGAGGAGGAGTGACGGACACAGTAAATAAGAAGTCTGGTGAAAGTAATGCTTTGAGACAGGATGACATTCAGTTTACCTTTAGAACATACAAAAGACACGAGGACCACAGCACCACAGAGGGTAAAGAAACTACATATTCAAAATATACAAGTATCGATTAAAACTCCAGCATCTGCAGCAGGTCATTAACCAGTGCTAGCACAGCTTTTGCAGCTCAGTGAGTGAATTCTGTAGACTCTGAGCTTTCACATGGGCCCTGTACATATACTGAGGATGAGAAAAACATGTATCCTTGTGTCCTCTATCTGCACTAGGGTTGCACTGATCCGATACTAGTAGTACCTGATATTGATATTGATACTGAAAAATTTACAGGATCGAATGTTGGCTCCAGAAATTCTATCCTGGTTGGACATATACGGTAGATTGATGTAATAAGATATTTACTGGTCGTAGTTGGACCAGAAAGTCTCAGAATGTTTGAACTTGTATTCACACAAAGCTGTTCTGACGTTAACTCAGAGATAAATCACAGCTACTGGTATTGGCTGATATAGGGTAGGCAGATTTGTATCGAAATCAGTATCTGAACTAGAAAAGCTGGATCTGTGCATTCCTAATCTGCATGTTAAAGGCAAATTAACGTTTTTTTTTACAATCTGAGCCTTCTTTCGGCAATAAAACAAGTAGTTTTACTCACCCATAGCATTTTTCTGTCAATTGGAGCAGTATCGCAGAACTTATGTTGAGCCGTTCTGTTCTAGTAATGATCCCGTGTCCGTTAACATGGTGCTGTATCATATGCTCGGGGCATTACTTTGCGGTGTCCAAATAACACAAACTTTAGCACTTTTCAAATCATAGAAGCCCGATGTCTTAATGTAAGATTTTGTTTGAAGGAAAAGTGGCCTGTAATCCGAGATTTAGCCATAGTTTCGAGTAGATGAGGACGCCAGTGCGCATGCGCGGACTGCTCCCGGGACCCAAACATGAAACGCAAAGCTGAAAACTATGGATAAATCTCGGATTGCAGGCCACTTTTGCTTCAAACGAAATCTTACATTAAGACATCGGGCTTCTATGATTTGAAAAGTGCTAAAGTTTGTGTTATTTGGAGACCGCAAAGTAATGCCCCGAATACAAATGCTAACGGATACGCTACAACATAACTTTCTTCAAACAGCTCCAAATGACACGAACGTGATATGGGTGAGTCAAACGACTTGTTTTATTACCGAAAGAAGGTTCAGATTGTAAAATAACGCTACTTTTCCTTTAAGGCATTGACAACCCAGATTCAGTTGACTGTAGTACCTTCTTATAAACTGTAAGAGTGCAGGCTACACATCCTACTGTTCACATTTTGTAGTTTCTGTTTCTATGTTTGGTTATTTATCAGCTAATTCTAGGGCCTGTTTACACGAGAACGCTTATGGGTAAAAATGACAAAATGTTTTATCGGAAGTGCCTTTCATTAAGACGGTGACGGCGTTTTAGGGGCTTAAAAATGCAAAAAACTGAAACCGCTCTCCAAAGTGGAAAACTTGAATACACTCCGCTGTAGCGTTTTCGTCTACACTGCCCAAGACGCAAAACTCTGGTCAAATCTGCTGACGTTGCGTGCGCGTTTACGTCACATCGGTCCATGTATCAGTGTACTTTGTTTGGCAGGACTCCCGGTCCACACCTTCGTTGCTTTGTAGTCTAACGTCGTCTGAAGCAATAGTCGAACTTCTTCGTCTGACCACACAAATTTTTTTTGCTACCGGTAGCCATGGTATTTTTTGCTTTTCGCGGCGCAGATGAGAAGAAGGAAGATTCTACGCATGTGCGCGGACACAGTTATAATGTATCACAGCGCCACCTAGCCATCTGGCATGCATACCCAATCGAATTCCACACACTTTTGCATCACAGTATGCATGCAGTTTTCCTCCCGAAAACGCTCGTCTAACCGCGGAACAAAAAGTGAAGACGAGACACCACTTTTGCGTCTTCTGTTCAGACCATCATCATATAAACGTAGCCCTAATCTCTCCCTAAGAATTTTGAGCACAATTCTTTGTGCTCAAAATGCACAAAATAATGTATTACTATGGAGTAAAACTCAGGTACAGCGCCTTTGATCAAGCTTAATTCATAATCAGAAATTAATTATTATAAATGACTCAGGCTTAGTCACGACATAATTAAAGGGTTAGAGTTGGGAGTTAGAGTATTCATTAGTATTACCCTAATAGTATAATAGTATTTGCTCAAGCTTCTATAAGGCAAAACAAACACAATAATCCTCTGTTATTCAGTATTTTGTTTTGGAGCTCAGCTGTGCTTCTCTATACTGCAAACCCAAGTCTAGTGTTTACAATGGCCCAGTGACCCAAGGCTATTATTCAAAGTTTACATAACCCTGTCACAGCTGGTTAGTTTCTGTTTGAAAATAGCGTCTGTAATATTTCTCCTCGTCACCTCCTCGTCTTCCCAACAAGCATGACAGCATCCCCCTGAGCTCATTCTCATAAGAAAACAATGGTAAGTATATATTAGCTATGAGCTCCAGAACAATTAATCATGTAAATATGTCATGCCAAAGGTTAAGAGGCGCAGAGAGAGGATCTGATTATACAGGGACCCATGGGAAGGTTTAATTTGCAAAGGCACCTTGCAGAGAAATAAACTACTGCTTGAATTTCAGCAGTAATAGTGCGCAAAAAACAGTGAAAAATCGACTACTATTTTTACACTTTCAAAAAATAAACATAAACACATAATGACTGAGCACAGCAAAATTAATAAAATAAAATTACATGTACTATCAGGTATTATTCTTTACTAAAACTATGTCTCCTTCACACTGTCATGAATCCTTGTACTCCTACTTGAATTGGTATTTCTAGTACATGCTTCTCCTAAACAAACGTAAATACTTCTATTACTACAGCTGCAGAAGTACTCTCAGGATAAGTATTATTGTACCTGCTATTACTGCTTTTTAGTGTTGTCAAAAGTATTGAAAATCAGATACTTATCAATAACAAAACTAGTATCGAAACTATATACTCATTTGAGCAAGTGTCCATATACTTGGGAGAGACACTTGGGCCAAGTGGAACGTTGTGTGTCTGTCCCCTCCAAGAGGAGGTTGAAGATATCTACTTATTTGGATTTCTGATGGCTGGACATCTGATGAGTGGCCTGGGGATGTTCCTGATCTATCGGAAAATTGGAAAACTGGCAGCGAGCAAAGAGTCCCCAAAGCTGTCAGCCGTAATATCACACCACAGCAGAGTCTTTGCAGACCTGGTGAAGGTATTACATCAGAAGGTGACACAGGTTGAGGACCAACTCCAATCTGTGGATACCCCTTGACGCTTGGATGCCATCACAAACATGTTTACAGAACTGTGCAGATCCAAAGTGGCACAGTCCGCAATCATTGCTACGTGCCAGGAGGAGTTGTCTAGAGGCCTCTTGGCCCTGCATGGTGACATGAAGTTGGGGGCCTGGCAGAACCAGGGTTCTGACTAATTGTCCGTTCGCCTGAATTCTAAAATGTTTTGATTATGTTGCATTTTCCCCCTGGTTAATTCACTCTCCCAGAAAATCTACAACAAACAGGACTGCAGTGTTTTGACTATGTCTGCTGCACTGGACACTCCAAGGACACACAGCTGTGATAACACAGCTCACCATGCATCAAAAGGACACCATATCAATTGGCTAGAACTCAATGACACATATTTATAAAAACATACTGCCCTGCTTACATAGCCTTCTGCCTCAGTTTGTGAACTATTTCTCTGTATTCCACTCTGACTCCCTCCCCTCTCCCTCCTGTAATGTATTCCAAACAAAAAGACACCTTATGTAAAACCGTTCCACTGTATTGTTGTATGTGTGACTATTGTTACTGACTGTATTGCATTTTTTCTACTCTGTTATCTCCAAGATGGCGGCACGCTCGGCGCAGCGGCCCCTCTCTGTGTTGATACTTTTTCTTTCTGCTTGGCCAGAGAGAAACGCAATTTCGATTCCCTGTATGTTACACATACGACAGAATTGACAATAAAGCTGATTCTGACTCTGATTCTAAAAGGGTCACATTCACAGGACAGAAATGAACCTTTCCTGAATAATTTCATGACGACTGAGATGAGATGAGCATGGTAATATGAAAGAAAGTACTATGATTTAATGCTAAAAATCACATTCTGTTTTTTAATTTATTTATTTATTATCATTGTGGTATCAGTACTGAGTATTGAGTCTATTCCTTAGTATCAAAATTGAGTTTGAAATGTTATTATCGTGACAACACTAACTTCTATTACTACAGCTATAAAACTACAGTTATTGTGCATCTGGTACTACGACTGTTATAAATACTACTACTACTATCCCTTTCGCGACCATTGTACTGACTGACAAAATATTTTTCCATTTTCCCCCCACACTTGTGCTAAAACAATCTTAAGCTCAATATTGCAAACAGATATAACCACTAGATATAAGTACTGACTATTGTAAGGCAAAAATACTGCATGTTAAAGGGATATGCCACCCCCAGGTCAAATTTGGGCATCTCCCCACAGTCCAGAGACTAAAATAAGTGGTGGAAAGCGTTTTCCTGCTCACCCAGCCATTGTCCGAGTCTGTCGCCACTGACCGCCGCGGTATCTGGTGCTCCTCCGCCTTAGACTGGAGTCTAACGTCGCCAGAGAAAGATTTCGGCCAAAAGGAATTAATTTGCTCGATGCGTTTCCCAATTACTTTGTGTGTAGTGCGCATTCATATCGAGTGCAAATAAATGTGCAAATCAACACGGAGAGCTTGCCTTGGTAATTTTGGGTGGGAACTATTTTCCAGTGCGTAAGAATACAGCCGTATCACGCAGTACGCTGCCAGGGGAATCCCAGTTACGCACCGGGAAGGGAGTTCCCCTGTTGCACAACGTGGTGCGTGATACGGCTGTATTCTTACGCACTGGAAAATAGTTCCCTTTAAAGGGATATGCCACCCCCAGGTCAAATTTGGGCATCTCCCCACAGTCCAGAGACTAAAACAAGTGATGAAAAGCGTTTTCCTGGTCACCCAGCAATTGTCCGAGTCTGTCAGCACTGACCGCTGCGCGAGCTGCTGCTCCTCCGCGTTAGACTGGAGGCTAACGGCGCCAGAGAAAGATTTCGGCCAAAAGGAATTAATTTGCTCGATGCTTTTCCCAATTACTTTCTGTGTAGTGCGCATTCATATCGAGTGCAAATAAATGTGCAAATCAACACGGAGAACTTGCCTTGGTCATTTTGGGTGGGAACTATTTTTCAGTCCGGAAAAATAAACGCGAAGCACAAAGCACGCAGCGTAACGGGGGAACTCCCTGCCAGGTGCGTAAACAGGGATTCCCCTGTCCGCGTGGTGCGTGCTTCGTCTGTCTTTTTCCGCACTGAAAAATAATTCCCACCCAAAATGACCAAGGCAAGTTCTCCGTGTTGATTTGCACATTTATTTGCACTCGATATGAATGCGCACTACACAGAAAGTAATTGGGAAAAGCATCGAGCAAATTAATTCAATTTGGCCGAAATTTTTCTCTGGCGCCGTTAGCCTCCAGTCTAACGCGGAGGAGCAGCAGCTCGCGCGGCGGTCAGTGCTGACAGACTCGGACAATGGCTGGGTGACCAGGAAAATGCTTTTCATCACTTGTTTTAGTCTCTGGACTGTGGGGAGATGCCCAAATTTGACCTGGGGGTGGCATATCCCTTTAAGACATAATACAAAAACAGACCAGTAATAATATATGACAAACCTACAGTGCCGTGAAAAAGTATTTGCCCCCTTCCTGATTTCTGTGTTTTTTGCATATTTATCACTCAAAACATTGTCAGATCATCAAACCAATTTTAATATCACACAGAAACAACCCAAGGAAAGACAAAATTCAGTTTTTGAATGATGATTCCATTTATTAGTGCACAAAAAAAATCTAAACCTATCTGGCCCTATGTGAAAAAGTAATTGCCCCCCCTTGTTAAATCACAAACTAACTGTGACTAACCACAGTTTTGAGAAAACTTAGTTCAGTTCTACATGCCACACCCACACCTGATTGTCACCACCTGTGTTGAATCAAGAAATCACTTAAATAGTTCCTGTCAAACAAAGTGAAGTTGGCTACAACATCTCAAGAACAAACACATCATGCCACGATCCAAAGAAATTCAAGAACAAATGAGAAAAAAAGTGATAGAAGTCTATAATTCAGGAAAAGGTTACAAAGCCATTCCCAAAGCTCTGGGGCTCCAGCGAACCACTGTCAGAGCCATTATTCAAAAATGGAGGAAACTGGGAACAGTTGCAACCCTTCCCAGGAGTGGTCGACCAACTAAGATTACTCCAAGAGTGCGACGACGGCTCATTCAGGAAGTCACAAAAGAACCTAGACGCACATCGAAAGAACTACAGGCCTCGTTGGCCTCAGTTAAGGTCAGTGTTCATGACTCCACCATTAGAAAAACACTGGCCAAAAATGGCATCCATGGAAGAGTTCCCAGGAGAAAACCACTGCTTTCACAAAAGAACACAAAGGCTCGTCTCACCTTTGCCAAAAAGCACCTTGATGACCCTCAAGACTTTTGGAGAAACATTTTGTGGACCGATGAGTCTAAAATTGAACTTTTTGGAAGGTCTGCAGCCCGTTTCATCTGGCGTAAAAATGGCACAGCATTTGATAAAAAGAACATGGTGCCCACAGTAAAGCATGGTGGTGGCAGTGTGATGGTCTGGGCCTGCTTTGCTGCCTCAGGACCAGGACAACTTGCTGTGATTGACGGAAAAATGAATTCTGCTGTTTACCAGAAGATCCTGAAGGAGAATGTCCGGCCATCAGTTCGTGCCCTCAAACTCAAGCGCTCTTGGATCATGCAACAGGACAATGATCCAAAACACACCAGCAAGTCCACCTCTGAATGGCTCAAAGAAAACAAAATTAAGGTTTTGGAGTGGCCAAGTCAAAGTCCGGATTTAAATCCGATTGAGATGCTGTGGTGTGACCTTAAACGGGCAGTTCATACAAGAAAACCCTCCAATATGGCAGAATTGAAACAATTCTGCATAGAAGAGTGGGCCAAAATCCCTCCCCAGCGGTGTGAAAGACTCATCACCAATTATCGCAAACGTTTGGTTACAGTTATTGCTGTCAAAGGAGGCTCAACTGGCTATTAGATTAAGGGGGCAATTACTTTTTCACATAGGGCCAGATAGGTTTAGATTTTTTTTGTGCACTAATAAATGGAATCATCATTCAAAAACTGAATTTTGTCTTTCCTTGGGTTGTTTCTGTGTGATATTAAAATTGGTTTGATGATCTGACAATGTTTTGAGTGATAAATATGCAAAAAACACAGAAATCAGGAAGGGGGCAAATACTTTTTCACGGCACTGTATATAACCCCTAAATCAACAACAGAATCTTATTATCACTGGCTGTCATGACTCAGATGTAAATATTTTCTTGCAATGGCCGCCCACGGACAACATTACAATCCTATTTCTGAGTAGAAGAGCTATAATCCAAGATCTTCACTTTAACAGAGCAAGCAGATTTAGTGAAGCGTCAAGAGTCAGTCATGCACGCTTGATTTTTCCTCCATTGTGATTGGACGAAACAAGATAACAAGAAGCAGCAGAAGAAGAAATAAGAAAAAGGCATGCATATTGACGACGCAGGTAGACATGTTTAGGATAGAATGCGCTGTTGACTCACCGTTCTTGTCTGCACGCCGGAATATCTGGAAAAAAAAAAAAGACAACCATTATACAAGAGGTGGCTTATTTTTTTTTACAGTTAAATATTTATGTTTATGACAAATAGTTGGCCAATGCCAGAGTTAAAGGTGCATTAATTCATTTTCTCATCTAGTATTTATTCATTAGGGATGTTTCTATTGCTCAGAAATACAATAATTCTTTCTGTGATTAGGGGCGACTCTCCACAGATCTGAATTGTAATGTAGCATAGTGCTGTGACCTGTTTGTCTTCTTGTGATGAATACTGTGGAACATTCTGGACAACGTAATAACATTTCCATGAAGACATCAGGCGGACGGACCCCCCACTACAAATTTTACACAGTTAAGCTAGCATCAGGTAGACAGCAAATAGTGTTTAAATATATTTTCAACCAAATAACAATTGAAATATATGACATATGACACTTAAATGACACTGATGCTTAAATGTCACTTAAATGGCACTGACACTGCTGCTTAAAAGACACTTAAATGACACTGACATTGCTGCTTAAAAGACACTTAAATGACACTGACACTGCTAGGGTTGGGTACCGAAACTCGGTATAGGTATGGCACCGGGGCAAACATCAACGGTAGTAACCAGACCGAAATGTAACGTGTTTTTCGGTGCCTCGTTTCGGTACTCGGCCTACCTCATAAATCCATCTGTTGTGGACATGCGCCCTTTGCGTGCAATTAACGGCAGCACGGACACGACAAGCAACAGGGCAGACAGGATCATCATGCTCTATTTCACTCGCAAAGATGCTGATTCGTCTGTGTGCAACAAGCGCCAGAAAATATTTGCGTGCAAAGGCGGAAATACGTAGAATTTATTTAAGCACCTGGCAACACACGGTGTGTATCTTAAAGCAGAAGCGTGCACCGTCTTCCAAAGTCTCCGTGTGTCAACAACGCAAAGCACATCCGGCACGGATAAAACAGACGAGATGGATAAAACTTCTGAGACAGCAGTGGAGGTACTGGATGACGACAGTAGCAGCGTTTATTCTTACGGTGAGTAATTTTAATACCGACCGAGTTGCGGTCTTATGGTTTGTGTGGAAATGCGTTTGTTGGGCAGACAATTTAGATGTGCAAGTAAATGTTAAACTGTTAAACTGCATGCCCGGTTTTATGTGAAACGGGCTAGCATTGATGGTTAGGCTACTGTGGGAACCATGACGCGACTGACCACAGAACAGTAGCTGAGCGAGCAGTCAAAAAAAAAAAGTCCGGAGTTTTTTCAATGTGTCGTAACGTTGCCGAAAGACATGTTGGTAAATAAAAGCAGCCAGTGTGAACTGTATAACAAATTTCTTAACAATACTCCATGGCAAAATAAATATTTTCCAAAGAACATGTGGTTAAAATGTGGGCTCTCTAGGTTCAGCTGCTGCTGTGACACCTTTCACCTTGGCAAAGAGGGCCAAGTTACCCAGGGAGAAGGTGGAATCCATCCACAGGGCAGTAACAAAATTTACCATTCAAATCTACCATTCAACATGGTAGAGTCTCCATGGTTCAGGTGAAACATTATTTGTATGAAAATAATTATATGTCTGTGAGTTAAGACAGTCCCCTGGAAATTTGCTCGTCTTACTAAATGTGCTCATGTGGTTTGAATTCTGCAGAGAGATGGCATTGGCTCTAAATGAGCGCTACAAACCACCTTCCAGGGATGATATCCGTTTTTGTTTGATTTTGATTGTTTCCCTGTGTGCGTGTGTGTTTTTTTCTTTTTAAAGTACCGATTTCGGTACCGTTTAGGTACCGGAACCGTTTTGAAAGTATCGAATTGGTATCGGTATCGAATGAAACCCTTTCGATACCCATCCCTAGACACTGCTGAGTAAAAGACACTTAAATGACACTGACACTGCTGCTTAAATGACACTTAAATGACACTGACACTGCTGCTTAAAAGACACTTAAATGACACTGACACTGCTGAGTAAAAGACACTTAAATGACACTGACACTGCTGCTTAAATGACATTTAAATGACACTGACACTGCTGCTTAAAAGACACTTAAATGACAATGACACTGCTGCTTAAAATACACTTAAAAGACACTGACACTGCTGCTTAAATGACACTTAAATGATGCTGACACAGCTGCTTAAAAGACACTTAAAAGACACTGACTCTGCTGCTTAAATGACGCTGACACAGATGCTTAAAAGACACTTAAATGACACTGACACTGCTGCTTAAAAGACATTTAAAGGACACTGACACAGCTGCTTAAAAGACACTTAAATGGCACTGACACTGCTGCTTAAATGACACTTAAATGGCACTGACACTGCTGCTTAAAATACTCTTAAAGGACACACTGACACTGCTGCTTAAATGACACTTTAAATGACACTGACACTGTTGCTTAAAAGACACTTAAAGGGCACTGACACTGCTGCTTAAATTACACTTAAATGACACTGACACTGCTGTTTAGATGACACCATTTGAGCTTTATTACACTACACATTGTGTTTTACCTATTTCTATTATATACAAGTTTACTGTACTTTTGCCATGGGTATATGTAATGTTTTAGTCATTGTGTTTATTTTCTTATTTATCAGATGTTTTATGTTCACTGTGGGCCTAAGGAGCGCTGCAATTTCAAATCCTGTGTGTGCAACCTGTACATATGGTTTTTGACAGTAAAACTGACTTTAAACTTTGAAATATGGTAAACATGGTAAAATGGTCATATTTAAACCGCACTTTTCTACCTTCAAGGCACTTAAAGAACGTCACATCGAATAAACACTCACACACATTCATACACCAGTGTACGCAAACACTGGGGGCCAAGCAAAGTGTCTTGCCCAAGGGATCACACCGCCTGTTTGTGGATTAATGGACCACCAATGGCCACTCAACCAACAAACGGGATTTGAACCGTCAACCTTCAGATCAGAGGATGAGCACCAACTGGGCAACTGGTGACTGAAAACTTCTACATATTTCCAAGTATGTAGTATGAATGCATATTTAGGTTGAGTTCTTCCACTGTGTTTTTAAACTACATACAGCTACACTAGAATCATTTGGAAGATTTCAGCCTTGGAATTGCCCATTTCTACTAAACTAAAGGGAAAGGGTAACCTGAAAACTACTGCTTCATGACATCACAAGGTGGAACAGATCATACTGAGCTTTGAATATGTAGTCAGACTAATAATGCAGGATTATTCAAACATGAATGAATGAAACAAAGCACATCTCCAGGTATGTTTTTGATGAGTTAACAGCATTATAACATGGCTTAAAGCTCACAAGTAAATTTTGCATAATATAGGACCTTTAACATACGTACTTGTCTGCAGTGTAAAAATATTAACAAAATAAACTACTTTCAACACAGAAAAAACACAAACACGCAAAAGGCATAATGACCTTTTAGATCATTCTAAACTGGACAAAGCACAGATCAAACAATGATTTCACCACTTCAGTGATGGAAAAACTACTTCAAATATAACTACTGGAACTATGAAAGGCTCTGTGCTCAGTAAGAGATTGTATAATTACACTTGACTTTAAAAATCATCAATACAACTCAATTACCCGCCTCCCACACAAGCGCCGCCACAGACAATTAAACACAACAAAGTGTTTTTCCCCAACACAACGCTGAGTAACTGCTCAGTCTGCAGTGCCTTCTTATAAAGTCATGCATATTACCAGGACTGCAAGATTAATCGCCATCAAATCGAAACTGTAATTTGAACTAACGCATTTAGCAAATCGTAAAGACTACAAATTTACTACTACTATTACCAGTACTATTATTTTCTCCACAAACAACAAAATATCCAGGCTTTTCTGCAAAAACTGCTAAACCTGTAGTTCTTCTGAAAGGTGATTCTTGTATTTTTGTCTTATTTTAGTCTTAGCAATTGTCAATTGCTTAAATGTGCATCACAAATCCAACCGCAATCACAATGCTGGTTAGAAATATCGAGTATTCCAGCCTGGAATGTTCCACTGTATGGCATTAAACCATCTACAGTACCTACTCTCCATGGAGACAAGTTGCAGGCCACTTCTGTGGAGAGGAAACCCGGCTCACAGAAGAAAGTATTTATTTATTTTTTATCTATAAAGCCACCAGTGATAAAAAAAACCCCATATACAGTATTCTGAATATGAAATACGCCAGGGAAAGTGATATTATCTGTACACAAGCAGAATTCACTTCAATATTTATTGCAGATGTCACCAAGTTTTAGTGCACGTAACTATTCTATTTGGGATCCACATATGCTATAAGGCTTACAGAAACTGTATCAGTATCATAACACAAAACAAATCAAATCAAATCAAACTATTGATAAGACTTATTTACTCTTTAATTTAACTTAACTTACCAAACGTTAACATGAAACCCAAACATAACGGGATTCGGGAACTCCCAATCCTACAGTGTAAATATGTAAATACAGGTTATTATTATGAAAATTAGGCCCATCACGAAATTACTATATCGCTGTTCAGTACATGGACATTGTTTCTGTTGTAATGTGAAAAGGTTTGCAATGCAGAAGGTAGAAAAAGTAATTTCTGAGGCTAATTACTGCATAAACCTGCTTTTTAATTATCTATTTTTAAAATTTCAAGGATGATCTTACTTTATTGTCAGTGTATCAATAGCCTAAAATACTAGTTTCAGTAGATATGTGTAGAATCCCTCAGTCGTCCAGGTAGAATCCATGGCAAAAGGAGACATTCAGTTTGTCAACTGGACAAAAGTTTATTTGGTCAAATACGTTTCGCAGCTCATCCAAGCTGCTTCTTCAGTTCTGGTCAGATTCTGGTGGACACTGCCTTATATCTGTCTGGAGGAAGGAGCTAACTACAATGAAATTACTTTGAAACTACTACACCTATTTGTTTACAGTTACCGGTACTGTTAGTTAGGTAAGCCTATTCAATATGCAGCCAAAAGCCACGGGCCACTCTGAGGACAGTGAGGTACAGATCTTGGCCAGAGAAAAGAACTGGTTAAAGAGGCTATTTTTGTATTTTTGTCAAGAAAGAGAATCCTTCCTTGAACAGAAATGGAGGTCTCAGACATCATTTGTCTCCCATTTATAACTCTATCCTCAAACCTAAATCAAAACAAACAAATAAAACAATAGAGCAGCAGGTCAGGTCCAGAGGTGTGAAAACACCCATTATGCTGTGCTAACAATACCCCACACTCCCACTGCATATTTAATAGTCTTACCTAACTAACAGAAACTGTAAACAAATAGGTCTGATAGTTTCAGAGTAATTTCATTGTAGTTAGCTCCTTCCTTAAAGCAGATATAGTCAGTGTCCACCAGCGTCTGACCAGAACTGAAGAAGCAGCTTGGATGAGATGCGAAACGTATTCGACCAAATAAACTTTTGTCCAGTTGACAAATTGAATTTCTCCTTTTACCACTAGTTTCAGTGTTATCGTTTATGGCAGTATATCTGTGCAATATATTGTGCTTCAAAATGTGTTATTGTGACAGGCCTAATGACAGCTATGTACACACAGTACACACAGTATGACATTGTACTTTAAGAGAAGTGTAAAATACAACTTTATATCACTATTATATACTCCTGTTAGCCTGTATAACCTATAGATAGACAGTGTTTTTCTTATGACGAGGTCTTTGGCAGCTGTCACATTGCAGATTTGGGCTGTGTGTGTGTGAGCAGAGCATAATGCATCATTTACAGCAGGCCCACAAAGGTCAGAGCCGCTTCCCATCGCGCTGTCATCCTGGTGTCATGGAGCCAGATACTAAGACTCAGAGCTGCAGTCTTCAGATGTGTGTAAGATTCTACATTAATTGGACTGCGCTGACCTCCACATTTATCACCTTTGGCGAGTTCTCTGCTAGGAAAATGTTATTTGCTGCTTTTATAGGTTTTGTGTCTGTAATACAAGAAAGTAGTAGTATGTGTCCTTGTTAGGGAAGAGCAGGGTTTCTGATATTAGTGATATTTTAGCAGGTTTTTCAGATATGAGTAATCGACAGTTTAGCTGATAATTTGCACCAACATTTTTTCTATACTGCCCCAGTTTCTGTGTGTCCATGTGGTCTTCCCAGTTTGTCCTCAGTGCATCCGTCTTTTTGAACATGATATTGTGATGTGTGAGCTACTGTGTTCAAGTAATTTCCCTTGTGGACCAATAAAGTCTAAGTCCAACAGACCAATAAGTAACAATGGAAATGGAAGGTGGATTATGCTAATAAAAATATGCGTCTACAACACATAGTCTTAAATGGCACTTTTCAGTTGTGTTAAAATTTCGTGCATTATGCATTCATTCCATAATCTGTGATGGAAAACTACTCCAGAACCTCAGCTACCCTGGCGAAAGACTGACAGAAGAAAGGCTGTCAATCAACCCCTGACACACACCACATTCCTGCTGGGCAATGTGGGTGAAGTGCTTTGCCTTAAGACACAACAACAGTTTTGCCACTGGCAGCCCACTATGGCACCTGATATTGGTTCAAAAATAAACAAATACATTTAAAATCCATATAGGATGGTCCCTAATCATGATTGTTTGTTTTTGTTTGTTTGCAGTCTTTATTTGAAAAGTGACAATGTACAAAGACATTAAGCTCATAAAACAAAGATGATCTGCACCAGATTATAGCTACATAGCTAGTTTCCATCTGCAGTCCCTATTACATTAATAAATTACTGTGAAAAATCTCAATTAACAATAAGAAACATTCACACTGACACATTCTCACACCTTGCCACACAGATAAAGACACTCTCACATAGTCACACATACATGTTCAAAGCAAAACACCATACAAGGCACACATTTCAAAAATAAATAAATGATTACACTTGTCTACAAGCAAAATGCTTCCGGAACAAAAGTAGTGAAATTTTTCTTGGTTTAGGTCACTAATAAAGAAAAACATTGGCTATAGTTTCCAAGATATAGTATTGGGGCAAAATAGGAAATGTATGCAAAATAAGGCAAAAACGGTAGTTTATCAGAAGGTACAGTGTGTCTACAAGCAACCAGTTCTATCTGAAAGCCTATCTACACATATAATTATTATTATATCATTACATATCTTGACTACATTAGCTAACCAGCACAGTTATCAACTGATTTTCAGTTCATCTTATCAATATAAATGAGATTTAGCCACTTTCATCTCGGAAGCAGATCAAGTCCAAAAATTTGTAGACCAGTGTAATGTACAAGTATGAAAGTGGAGTGTGCACGAGTGTTGGAGGTGGTCGGAGGGGCCGATGGCGCAGATTGGCAGCCTCGCTTCCGTCAGTCTGCCCCAGGGCAGCTGTGGCTACAGAAAGTAGCTTACCACCACCAAGTGTGGAGTGAATGAACAATGAACTGTAAAGCGCTTTGGGTGTCATGAAAGGCGCTATATAAATGCAATGAATTATTATTATTATTAATTATTATTATTATTATTCATTTTATATTCTATCTGCAGTTGCTCTGTTGAACTCCCTGTTTGACACAGTAATCACTCACTCGTTCACAACATGTGGGTGAAATATCTTGTTACAATAGATAAGTGGCTCCTAATTTAGTGCAATCCATCATAAACAGTTTGGAAATTACTTCTGGATGGCAATCAAAGCTCCTCAATTAAAAAAAAGATGGTTATTTTTTTTAAACAATGATAGATACTATGGGTTTCAAAGTAATATTTACTGCAACGACAACAGAATGTATCATCAATAGGAAGAGAAGCAAAACTAGGCACTTTTGTTTTCACTGACTACATTTGACACTCATCACTTTATTTACAGATCATGTTTTATTTAACAACAGCACTTCTTTCTCTTTTCCTTCTCTTTATCCATTCAAACATGTCTCCCAGCCTGTGCTCTGTTAGAAAACATGAACAGGAGAGCTCCGTGATGTGGTGCTCTCTTCAGGGACAGCTCGCGCCAAGAGTGTGACATTTTTGCCGAAAGTGACATTTTTTTTTCTTTAGAGAGAAAATAAAAATCCTTGGAGTTTGGACCAGAGCCTAGAGGGTTAGTAAAAATGTGTCAGCAAGTCTAGTTTGACAATCATAAAAAAACACATAGGGCTGCTACTAACAATGATTTTGGTAACAGTGGTAGCCAATTCGTCAGCTTTTTTTTAATTAGTTAAAACTAGTATTATTCCTAAAGTGAGATGGTTATAAATACATTTCTAAATAAGGCAAAGGAAATATTTACAAAGAAATTGCATTAATACAAATCTAAAATGGTCTGAAATGTATTTTATTTACATTCTGGTTTAAAAACTCCTGTTTGGTGCGGGGTCAAATGCTTTTCTCCGTGGAGATGTTATTGCTTTGTCTGGAATGTTTTACACTATGGTATTAAACCTTTCTATCTTCATGGAGATCAAACCAGACCAAGTTACAGGTCAGACCTGTGGAAAATTCCAAGCAGAGCAAAAACTGCTAAATGAAAACATCATAATCATGTAGAGCGGGTTAATATAAACATTTAAGACCAAAATGACAAGGCTCACAGCAGCAGTTGGGTGATTATCAAAGAATTTGTGTCCCAGGTGGAAATAAGAAAAATAAAAACACGTTTGTAATTTTTTATTCATGCTGCACTTACTAGACACAAAGACGAACTTACAAAAAATGTATGATAGATAAATTATTATTTTTATTATATAAAATATGGTTTTATATTGAGTGTTTTTGCTGTATGTCCTTTGTTCCTTGGTCAGGTTTTGGACTCTCAGTCCCTCATAAGACTGAAATTAAATTTGATTCAACAGTAACTTCATTGACAAATGGCACAGAAATTCCTTATTTTAATGAAAAATATCATGTGCTTGTAATATACAGGGCTCTCAAGTCTCACGCATTGAGAGTGTGACACACGCAATTTGACGTGTTCACACGCAACACATGGTATTTCCCACGCTGAAATTTAGTTATGTAAGTCAAGCGCAGCGCTTCTGTGCCCAGAAATCGGTTCAGGCACCACGCGGTTTCAGCGCCATTCGTCCCCCTCCCTCCCACCCCCCGCTCCTCGCAGAAAAAAAATAGTCACTCGCAACCCCTCCCCCCGGAAATTACGCAGTCACACGCACGACCCCGCTCGAAAGTTGAGAGCCCTGAATATATATTAGTATTTTATTTATTTTTTTATAAAAAGAACACCTGTACCTAGGAATCACTGTCATTTTCACCACAAAATATAACTTTTTTTTTTAAACCTTTGTTTACTTGAACCACATCAGTTGTGATGTGACAGGAGCTCATGTTAGCATAGCAGCGTTAGCTCCATGGAAGGAAGGGAAACAAGAACAAAATCAAGGTCAAGTTTTGCAAAACCAAGAGTAGGTTTATTGCTCGTCATTTCCAAACACCCCATATTTCCTTTGAATGTACAAATAATGAGGAAAAATACTATTTTATATTGTGTATTTTGCTCAGGGCTCTCAAGTTTTGAGCGGGGTCGTGCGTGTGACTAATTTCCTAGGACGGGGGGGGGGGGGGGGGGGCGAGTGAACAATTTTTGGCGCTTGAATTGCGTGAGAAATGCCGTGTGAGCGTGTGAACACGTCGAATTGCGTCTTGAGAGCCCTGTTGGTCTAAAGAGCAAACTTAAACTACAAAGCAACTAATGAGAGTTATATAAATGAAGTTATTACCTGATGGTTCTCAGTTTGTTTTATCATCACCGCACTTTGTCAGTGCACGCTGAGAGGGGCGGGGAGGAGGGAGCGGGACATTTTTAACGGATTCATGTAAGAGTCTGGTCAATGCACCGGGCCCGCGTCTCATCGCGTCTCACCGCGACTCACCATGGGCAGTTCGGCTCTGGGCCGCGCGTATTCCGCGCGTAAGCCGTCGGGGAGGACACGTTACGCACAGACGGAGACACCGGGACCGGAGTCGGTGCGTCTCAGAGGAGACGTGGCACCGGGACTGAGGCTCAGGACGTGCCCGGGGGACGGCGAGCAGACGCGCCGTCCCCCCCTCCCCCTGTTCCCCCTGCTCGGGGGAGCAGGGGGAGGGGGCGGCGCTGAAAACGCGCGGAGCCTGCATAAACTAAGCCACACAGACCGATTTTCTGGGCACAAAAAACAAAAAAAAAACACTAATCAGCGTGAGAAATGCCATGTGTGGCGTGTGCGCGTGTGAATACGTCGAATTGCGTGTGTCACACTCTCATTGCGTGAGCCTTGAGAGCCCTGATTTTGCTCTAAAACAGATTAGCATGCTAATATGTCATGAGATTTTAAAAGAAATGCTAAACATTGTCATTTCCACAACAGTCATTTCCATCACTTTATTTATTGTTATTGTTTATTATTATTAATTCAATATTTATGTCATTTCATTACAGCCACTATCAGTTAATGTTTCTACACATTGTGATGAAGTAGAACAAATCAAAAATATTTCTAAAAATAAGCTATGTGTTGGATTTTCTGAAAAATATCATGACCAAATTTGACTTTAGTTGGAGAATCACCCAGGTACAGAGAGAGAGATGACAATATTCCAATGTTAAATCATTTGGAGCCAGGGTCAGAAGGAACCAGAAGTACCTCCACGCTAACTACCTACAGAGGCCATTTATATACAGTTTATAGTCTAAGTGCACATTGGAAATACAACCTGGATTATTTTTTATAGTCTATTAGTCACAATTATTTGATTAATCATTGCAGCCCTATGAGGTATAAGTAGTAGACTTCTGTATGCTTCCTAAGACGACAAATGTTCCCTAATTGCTGTGAAGCCTGATTTAAGAATAATGTCGGTGCTTGCACGTACAGTTTAGTGCGAGGGAAAGCAGAGAAGGAGGCTGCAGCTGCTGCCTCTGCATGATAAATGAAGCCCTCACAGTGGGATGGGTTTAGGGACAGTTGGGTGCCCTCCACATGTTCAACAGCCCACACTAAATACAGCTCGGTCACACATGTTACTGACATGGAAGAAGACTGAGCGTGTACCAATGTTATAGGTACAAAAAGATAAAGCAATGAAATACTTATTTAAAGGTTCTATGGAGGATTTTTTTTTGTTTCTTTCTAATTGTCAGTGATAGCATTATAGAGATGCAGCAGCCTTGTAATTATGATAACAAAAAAAGAATGAAAATGAAAAGTGGTTAGGCTGTTAGGTTGTCGCCGGTGCACTGGGATTATGTGGTTTACGTACGCCTCTCGCACATTCCACAGACGCAAGACGCTGTTTACTCTAACAGCACAGCGGTTCTTAGCGGCTTTCTCCAACTGTAGCTTCATCGCAGTTTGCACAAAGTTTGTTGAAATGACAAACAAGAATCTACTACCAGTTAACCGCAAAAGAAAGTCCGTTTTTGAGGATGCTGAAAGAAGAAGAGAGAGGAAAAGGAGCAAAGCTAAACTGAGGTGATTCTCGGAGATTCCTTCCAGTTATGGCGTGCACTGAACAGAGGGTCTAAAGAGTGACACACGTTGCTCGCTAAATTACTTCTGGACAGGAAACTTCTGCTTGTCATTTGAACACGTACAGTATAGTTACAGCAGCAACAGCGATTCTGAACGTGCACCGGCTGTAAACAAACAGCGTTTCTACTTAGGGAGCTGTGGGGGAGGGGGTGTTTTTTGAAAAAGGGCAGTCAGTCGCTGGATTTCTCCTTCCTTGGAATATCCTCTAAATAACCTTTAAAGCAGAGGTCTTCAACAGGGGGGGTACTGCAGGGGGGTCGCGAAATCTTTTTTTTTCACTTTAAAATAATATTATTTTATATTTTATAGTTATGAAATACAGTATTAACCTGTGTATTATTTCCTTGTATTGGATGTACCATAACAGAGTAGCAATGTTTATACATGACACTAATCTCAATTTAATATAAAACACAATTCTATGTCGTATATATAGTAGGAGGTCCCTGGCCCAGTTTGCCATCTGTTTGGGGGTCCCTGGCCTGAAAAACGTTGAAGACCCCTGCTTTAAAGGATCTATATTATTATTTTTCTGAGCCATGTGTTAATATTGTTTCCTCATCAAAAACATACCTGGAGTTGTGTTTTGTTTAATTCCCACATTTAAAGGGATATGCCACCCCCAGGTCAAACTTGGGCATCTCCACACAGTCCAGAGACTAAAATAAGTGGTGGAAAGCGTTTTCCTGCTCACCCAGCCATTGTCCGAGTCTGTCAGCACTGACCGCCGCGTGCAGCTGCAGCTCCTCCGCATTAGACTGGAGTCTAACGTAGCCAGAGAAAGATTTCGGCCAAAAGGAATTAATTTGCTCGATGCTTTTCCCAATTACTTTGTGTGTAGTGCGCATTCATATCGATTGCAAATAAATGTGCAAATCAACACGGAGAGCTTGCCTTGGTCATTTTGGGATGGGAACTATTTTTCAGTGCGGAAAAACACAGCCGAATCACACAGGGGAATCCCTGTTACGCACCACGTTGGGAGTTCCCCTGTTACACAGCGTGGTGTGTGCTTCGGCTCTGTTTTTCCGCACTGAAAAATAGTTCCCACCAAAATTACCAAGTCAAGCTCTCCGTGTTGATTTGCACATTTATTTGCACTCGATATGAATGTGCACTACACAGAAAGTAATTGGGAAAAGCATTGAGCAAATGAATTCCTTTTGGCCGAAATCTTTCTCTGGCGACGTTAGCAGCTCCAGTCTAACACGGAGGAGCTGCAGCTGCGCGCTGCGGTCAGTGCTGACAGACTCGGACAATGGCTGGGTGACCAGGAAAACGCTTTCCATCACTTATTTTAGTCTCTGGACTGTGGGGAGATGCCCAAGTTTGACCTGGGGGTGGCATATCCCTTTAACACACAAATCGTACAAAATTGTAGAGTTGTTATCCCAAATTGAAAAGACTCTTGTTCCACCTTGTGATGTCATGTGATAATACGGATAATATGCTCCAGTGTGTTTTTAAACTTCATACACCTTCACTAGAAGCATTTGGATCATTTCAGCTCTGGAACCTGTCCACTTCCACAGAACTAAAAGTAAAAGTTAGCTGTTAAGGTAAAAACTACCACTGCATGACATCACAAGGTGGAACAGAGCATTTTGAGCTTTGGAGATGTAGACAAACTAATAATAAAGGATTACTCAAACATGTGTGAATGAAACAAAACACAAATCTGGATACGATGAGCTCACAAGAGTCAGTTTAATGTAATTAATTATATCAAAGCTGGGTTTAAAGGAGCTCTATAGACTATGTAAGGTTTCTGGTGAAGGGTCTACCACCTGCTTGTCTCCACGGATGTGTTATTGCTTTGCCTGGGAGGTTCCACAGTATGGCATTATTTACTTTAAAGGGATATGCCACTCCCAGGTCAAACTTGGGCATCTCCCCACAGTCCAGAGACTAAAATAAGTGGTGGAAAGCATTTTTCTGGTGACCCAGCCATTGTCTAGGTCTGTCAGCACTGACCGTCGCGGTATCTGCTGCTCCTCCGCGTTAGACTGGAGTCTAACGTCGCCAGAGAAAGATTTCGGCCAAAAGGAATTAATTTGCTCGATGCTTTTCCCAATTACTTTCTGTGTAGTGCGCATTCATATCGAGTGCAAATAAATGAGCAAATCAACACGGAGAGCTTGACTTGGTCATTTTGGGTGGGAACTATTTTTCAGTGCGGAAAAACACAGCCGAAGCACAGGGTGCGTAACAGGGATTCCCCTGTCAGCGTGGTGTGTGCTTCGGCTGTGTTTTTCCGCACTGAAAAATAGTTCCCACCCAAAATGACCAAGTCAAGCTTTGCACATTTATTTGCACTCGATATGAATGCGCATTTTTCTAGGTAAAAACATCTGTAATAGATTAAAGCAGGGGTCTTCAATGTTTTTCAGGCCAGGGACCCCCAAACAGATGGCAAACTGGGCCAGGGACCCCCTACTATATATACGGCATAGAATTGTGTTTTATATTAAATTGAGCTTAGTGTCATGTATAAACATTGCTACTCTGTTATGGTACATCCAATACAAGGAAATAATACACAGGTTAATACTGTATTTTACACTATAAAATATAAAATTATATTATTTTAAAGTGAAATCAAAAGATTTCGTGACCCCCCCTGCAGTACCTCCGCGACCCCCCTAGGGGTCACGACCCCCCTGTTGAAGACCTCTGGATTAAAGTAAGAAAGATTTGTTTAGTTTTATAACAGGGAACATCAGGCAAAGCAAGATAAGCAAGATAAGCACAACAGATATTATAATAAAAATAAATAAATAACGAAATAAATAGGTGAAAACATGGTGAACCTTTTGGAAAATAGCCCCACCTACTAATTAAACTAGACAAATTATTATTAGCCTACAGATTTAACCTTAACCAATGAATTTTATAATCCTACCAGACTTGAATTGGAAAAGAGTTTGCTTAAAAAAATGTAGACTACAAAATAAAAGTGAATAGAAATGTAAAGCTTTTCCATCTCTTGAAAAGCAGCAGCTTAAACAGGATGCTATAAAACACTGGATAAGACATGATAACACTGGGAAACGTGCAGGATAAAGTCTTCTACGCGAAGTAACAAACAGGACAGAAAAAGGAGTAGTTCAGTGTAGTTCAGAGTCACTCACATCGTGGAAGATGGTGAGCCCCTGTCCGGGCATGTGCTGCGGCTGCTGCTGCTGCTGCTGCTCCCGGAGGTGCTTGTGTTTGGCGGATTGCAAACACATGGTGATAATCTCTGTACAAGCCAGCATATTTACGCAAAAAGCCCCCAAAACGTGAAGAAAAATCGCAGGATACAACGACAGATGAAGAGTGACGGAGTGCTGGAGGTGCAGGTGCGAGGGCAGACGCCAAGTGACGCGGGAGGAACCGGCGCAGTGGAGCAACTTTGTGCGCTGCGTGTGGCTCTGCGTGTGCGCCTGAGGAGATCTGCTGGAGACACTCAGTAACTACACACTCTGTTCTTATATATGCATGGCAATATTATTACCAGTGATCCAAGTATTGCCTGACTACCATATACTGTACTTTCCTACTGAACAGGGTGCAGGCGCAGGGATTAGTGTTTTGAAAAATTAACTTAAATATGGAAAAAAATAAAGAGACCACTGGATTTTTTTCTGAAATCAGCATCTCTACATGTATTACAGCCATTCCATTCCAGCGTCTGTTGAATTCCAACACAAACACAAAGCTGAGCTACTTCAGTTCTTGCATCAGGAGTGGAATAAAGTCACCCAAGAACAATGTGAAAGACTTGTGGAGAGCATGCCAAGACGCATGAAAGCTGTGATTAAAAATAAGGGTTATTGCACCAAATATTGATTTCTGAACTCTTCTTAAGTGTAAACATTAGTATTATGTTGTTTTAAAATGAATTTGATCTTGTTTCTTTGCATTGTTTGAGGTCTGAAAACATGTATTTTTTTGTTATTTTGACCATTTGTCATTTTCTGCAAATAAATGCTCTAAACGATAATATTTTTATTTGGAATTTGGGGGAAATGTTGTCAGTAGTTTATAGACTCAAACAAAAATGTTCCTTTTGCCCAAACACATACATATAAGTAGTAAAATCAGAAAAACTGATAATTTAGCAGTGGTCTCTTACTTTTTTTCCCCCAGAGCTGTACCATGATTTCCATCATAAACAACAAAAAACAATAACAAATAGTCTTAAATTGCATAAAAATGTAATGTGTTTCTTGTACTAGTTTGACAGTTCATATTTTGGTCTTTTTGTCAGTTTAAAATGTGAGCTTTGAACAGAAATATTGATTTCTGAACTCTTCTTAAGTGTAAACATTAGTATTATGTTGTTTTAAAATGAATTTGATCTTGTTTCTTTGCATTGTTTGAGGTCTGAAAACATGTATCTTTTTTGTTATTTTGACCATTTGTCATTTTATGTAAATAAATGCTCTAAACGACAATATTTTTATTTGGAATTTGGGGGAAATGTTGTCAGTAGTTTATAGACTCAAACTTTTGTCCAAAGCTGTATATTTACCTCACCAAACTTACAAATTATAGGCCTATTGACTGCTTCTTATATACTTTACATAGGCCTATAACTTGTATTAGCAGTAAGCTGTAGATTTATTTTCAGAAAGTCTTTACTACTTTACTGCTATTAACTGCTAATTATTTAATTGCCAATAACTTCACCCGATAACTAGTTAATATATACAGCTCTGGAAAAAAATAAGAGACCACTGCAAAATTATCAGTTTTTCTGATTTTACTACTTATAGGTATGTGTTTGGGCAAAAGGAACATTTTTTGTTTGAGTCTTTAAACTACTGACAACATTTACCCCAAATTCCAAATAAAAATATTATCGTTTAGAGCATTTATTTACATAAAATGACAAATGGGCAAAATAACAAAAAAGATACATGTTTTCAGACCTCAAACAATGCAAAGAAACACGATCAAATTCATTTTAAAACAACATAATACTAATGTTTACACTTAAGAAGAGTTCAGAAATCAATATTTGGTGCAATAGCCCTTATTTTTAATCACAGCTTTCATGCGTCTTGGCATGCTCTCCACAAGTCTTTCACATTGTTCTTGGGTGACTTTATTCCACTCCTGGTGCAAGAACTGAAGTAGCTCAGCTTTGTGTTTGTGTTGGAATTCAACAGACGCTGGAATGGAATGGCTGTAATACATGTAGAGATGCTGATTTCAGAAAAAAAATGCAGTGGTCTCTTATTTTTTCCAGACCTGTATATTTAAAAAAACAACAACAAACAAGGCAAGCAATTTTGATTGAACATTGCCATCTGGTGGATCCTGGTGGAATAACAGCCTATTTCAACACACTTAAAATTTTCTGAATCTATGAATTATTACTGTTAAGTAGGAATGCTATTTGAGATCGGTCCTTTCTTGTGATTTTTTTTCACATACAGAAAAATAAAAACATTTTCACATCGAGCAGGGGGCGGGGCAGTTACCAAAATCCAAACAGTGTCCCTTTCCTGACGCGCGCTTCCTGAATTTGGCGACAGTTTTTTTTCTTGCTTAAGAACCGACAGCAATGAACGCCAGCTCCCGTTTCAGCAAAGAACCAAATAGTTTAGCACAAAGTACGACTTGATCCAACAACTTGATCCAATTTATCGTGCGTTTCTACCGTGCGTAAAAGCGCAAGGATCCGCAGCGCCAACAGACGTGTACAATAGGTGCGCACTTCGGACTACAACCTTTTTGTAAGTTTTAATAGATTTATTTCTACTTTTTTCTCATTTGTAGCCTTCACCATTTAATCTATTATATGTAGGTTTATTTAGAAGATGACTACTGAGGTTGACAAGACTTTAAAAGAAGGTAAGTCAAGCTACTTTCGCTTTTGTTTCTGTTGAGGACTTATAAAACGAACAGCACATTACTGTATTTATACCCTCAGCTGTAGGAAATATATCAAGTGGGGTGATAATACACTATCTTTTACCCGAAAAAGTACTTTTTTTTACATAATAATACAAACTTTAACGTAGTAATAAAAGCGTGAGTCTATATCAGGTGATTCTCACGCTCTTCCTGTTACGTTATTCTTAAGAGGTGTGAAGAATCCCTCAGTCATCCAGGTAGATAAATTGAATTTCTCCTTTTATCTTCCTGTGTTGGTTTTACAGCTGAGGAGCTCGCCAAGGCTCTGAGTGACGCTCTCAGCTCTGGAAATGGAAACGAAGCGACCAGACTGTCCCAAAGACTGTGCGAGCTCTCTGTGCCAGTGTCTGTGAGCGTCAGCAGACAGGCATACCCGCAGGACCCCATCAGGTAATGATATGTGGCTTCTAATGAGGGTAATTATTTGTTATTTGAGTTAATCAAACGTCCTATACAGTATTAGGCTACACAAGGAGGAGGAGGAGCTCAAAATGCTCTGTTCCAACTTATTTTATCAGCTGCCTTTTACCTTTAGTTCACTAGAGATCAGCAATTCCAGAGATGAAATCATCCAAACGATTCAAGCAGGGGTGTATGGAGTTTAAAAACACAAGGGAGCACTTGTGTTACCAGATGACAGCACAAGGTGTTTTCTGTTTGAGGGAAGAACTCAGCCTAAATGTGCAGGTTTGTGTGTTAAACATGTGTGAATGAAACCAAACACAACTCCAGGCGTGTTTTTGATGAGAAAACATTATAACAAATACAGAGAGACGAGTTTGAATGAATTGTCACTTCTGTATCACTTTTGTGTATCAGTTTTGTCTTACCATCGTTGGTATTATTTATGTGTGTTATTGTAGTTGTGTTACCATTGTTGGTATTTTTTGTGCTTACCATTGCTGGTATCTTTACTTGTTGCGGACTTAAAGGCAAATTAACGTTTTTTTTTACAATCTGAGCCTTCTTTCGGCAATAAAACAAGTAGTTTTACTCACCCATAGCATTTTTCTGTCAATTGGAGCAGTATCGCAGAACTTATGTTGAGCCGTTCTGTTCTAGTAATGATCCCGTATCCGTTAACATGGTGCTGTATCATTTGCTCGGGGCATTACTTTGCGGTGTCCAAATAACACAAACTTTAGCACTTTTCAAATCATAGAAGCCCGATGTCTTAATGAAATATTTCGTTTGAAGCAAAAGTGGCCTGTAATCCGAGATTTAGCCATAGTTTCGAGTAGATGAGGACGCCAGTGCGCATGCGCGGACTGCTCCTGGGACCCAGACATGAAACGCAAAGCTGAAAACTATGGATAAATCTCGGATTACAGGCCACTTTTGCTTCAAACGAAATATTTCATTAAGACATCGGGCTTCTATGATTTGAAAAGTGCTAAAGTTTGTGTTATTTGGAGACCGCAAAGTAATGCCCCGAATACAAATGCTAACGGATACGCTACAACATAACTTTCTTCAAACAGCTCCAAATGACACGAACGTGATATGGGTGAGTCAAACGACTTGTTTTATTACCGAAAGAAGGCTCAGAGTGTAAAATAACGTTACTTTTCCTTTAAAATGTTCCTGATAGAAACACGGTATGTGTAATTTATTGTCCCTGATCAAACGTTTTTGTTTTGTGTTTTTGTACAAGAATGAAATTTGCCTTTGTTTTGTTTTGTTTTTGGAAGCCTAATCAATAATTTAAGTTATTTTTTGGAAGACAGGGGTGGAATTCAATAAGTTTTCTTCTTCCCACTCCTTTTCGAGAATGTTTTTGACTGTATATTGGTTATTTATTTCCTTGTGTTGACTTTCTCGAAATGTATAAATAAATGAAATGAAAATGAAATGAAACACAGGTCAGATAATAGTGTAATATGAGCCCTTTAAATAATTTTGCAGACTGAAAGTTGGAGTAGAAGACGGCCAGTCAGACACCTACATCCCTGTAATACTTGAGGTTTCTACCGACATGACAATTGCACAACTCAAAGATAAGGTATGTCTGAAATCATAACGATGGACTCGTGCACTTTTGCCATAAATCTATAACTCATTAGAGTATACTGTAGATGTTGAATGTGAATAACTTTAAAGGTACTGTCTGCTTGGCTCCATGGAGATGTTTTTGCTTTGCCTCGAGATGTCATTATCTCTGTCTCCTTGGAAACACACAGATGATGCAGGTCAGGTCAGGTCTGCGGCGAGGCGTCCACAGATCTGGTTGCTAACAGTAAGAATGCATTTAAAGTTTTCAAGGTATTTTTAAGCAATAAAGAAACAAACGCAAAATAAAAGTCACTGTAATTTTGCTGTAAGAGACTTGTTTAAGCGCACAAATTGTCTCATCTATTGTAGCTCCAACCAAACCAGTTTTTTTTAGTCAAATTGTGTTAAAACAAAGATCAGATTAAAGTGTAACTTGAGTAACAAAGATTCTGATAGAATAGTGCCTTCAGTTAGCATCACACTCCCAAAGAACGTTGATGACATCAGCTGCAGTATCAATATGGTATCAATATATCACACTCCCTCTGCTCTTATTGGCTTATCCAGCAGTGGTGGAACGTAACAAAGTAAAAGTAGCAAATTACTGCACTTAAGTAAACATTTGAAGTATCTGTACTACTGAGGTATGCGTACTACTTAATTTGATTTGAAAGTGGATATGTTTTACTTTTACTTCACCACATTTTTGAACAGGAAGTATTTTTATTATAGTTTGAGACCTACTGAAAAGGCTAAGGGTTTATTTTTTTTTAAATACATTTGTAGATTAAGCAAACAAAAATATGCAAATTTTAAAAAGCTAGAAAAAAATGTTAATTTCTTTATCGAAATCACTACATTTGAAGCTTTATTAGATCACAAAAACTGTACAAAATACTTTTATTTACATTACGAACATTTTTAAACAGGTACTTTAATACTTTTCCTTCAGTATCTCTTTTCATGTGATACTTTTTTTGCTCCAGTATATGTAGTTTTACAATATGACGTTTAACAGCTTTACCTTACATTTATTAAACTACAGGTGGTTTAATAGCTCAAAAATACCAATAAAAAGAGTAACAAAATTGAGTACTTCTTCCAGCGCTGATCCTGGGGACACTGGGTTGAAGGATGGGTCAGACTTTTGCTCATGAATCTTGTTTTTGTTTTAGACCAGCAATGACTTTGGCTTCCATCCGACGCTGCAGCGCTGGGTGATCGGTAAACGACTCGCTAAAGACCCAGAGACCCTGTACAGCCATGGGATCCGACAGAGCGGAGACCAGGCCTTCCTCTTTATTCTGTCAGCCAGCGCCGCCCATCTCACCAAACACCAACACAAACTGGACCACGAGCAGCAAGTTTTGGAAGGTCAGTATAACACGGACTTTCTTTGTGTATATTTTTCTACCTTAGTATTAGTGTTAACAAACAGTGAAGATGACCATGCTTGAAATATAAAAACTTAAAAAAGAGGTCAAAAAGGTCTGAGATACTCTGTTGGACAGGCTGGTGCATTTCAAAATAGTTAGGTTTGTCAGGTCATATTTTGTCCACTTTTTTACTCCGTCACAAGTACATTTTTATACTACAAATATGGTCAGCATCACCCTTTGTTAACTTTTGAGCCTTAGACTTGAGAACCTGTTTTGAACTTTTAACTAAGGCTACATTTTTATGATGACGGTCTGAACACAAGACGCAAAAGTGGCGTCGCGTCTTCACTTTTTATTCCACGCTTAGACGAGCGTTTTCGGGAGGAAATCTGCGTGCATACGGTGACACAAAAGTGTGTGGAATTCGGCTAGGTGGTGCTGTGATACATTATCACTATGTCCGCGCGCATGCGTAGAATCTTCCTTCTTCTCATCTGCGCTGGGAAAAGCAAAACAAAACATGGCTACCGGTAGCAAAAAAAAAAATGTGGTCAGACGAAGAAGTTCGACTATTGCTTCAGACCACGTTAGACTACAAAGCAACGAAGGCGCAACAAGAAGAAGACACGCTTTATTCATCCCCGTAGGGAAATTATTTCTCTGCATTTGACCCATCCTTCTGGAGCAGTGGGCAGCTCGTCTTTCAGGCGCTCGGGGACCCATCTCCATGATCTTATTGCTCGGCTTGGTCAGGACCTAAGCTGAAGGATTTTACCTGGAGCATGTTTTGGGTTGGTGGGGGAACCCGGAGTGCCCGGAGGAAACCCATCCAGACACGGGGAGAACATGTAAACTCCACACAGAAAGGTCGGGCGACCCGGGGATCAAACCCGGAACCTTCTTGCTGTCAAGCATGAGCTTAACAAAGTACACTGATATAGACAGTGTAGACGAAAACGCTACGGCGGAGCGTATTCAAGTTTTCCACTTTAGAGGGCGGTTTCAGTTTTTTGCGTTTTTAAGCCCCCCAAACGCCGTCACCGTCTAAAGGAAAGGCACTTCCGATAAAATATTTTGACGTTTTTTTTCCCCGTAAGCGTTCTCGTGTAAACAGGTTAAATACACACCAGTTAGATAATGAGTCATTAAAAGTAATGGTATTTGACCTTCAGTTCAACTAATCTAATACTAACTAATTAAAGTTTCCTGCAAGTTTGCTGCAAGATTAATCACAATCAAACTGAAATTAGCAACTTGCAAAAGATCTGATGTTTTTAAATACCATAATGTCTTCCACAAACAACTAAATTAACTTAAAAAATCTGCTAACCCTGCAGTTTAGATCTGTACAAACATGTTCTGAAATGATTCTTGTATTACTTTGTCAGTTCATATTTCATTTTATGTGTTTAAAATGTGAACTTTTGATGTAACAATGTAAAAATGATTATGCCAGGCCTAAACGTAATTCATATAATTTGATTTTACAGGCATAGTGGAAACGATGCAGGCCATGCAGCTTTTGCCCAGAGGCAGTTTTGGGGATAAATCTCCTACGGATGTGATAAAATGTCCCCCTCTTCCTCCAAAACCTCCAAAACTTCCAAACCTCGCACGACCTCTGCCCCCAGTGCCTAAGGTTAGAACACGGGGGACTTTATAATCCGGGGTGGGCACAACGTTAGAAATAAGGGACAGCTCTACGCACTGTAATTTATAACATGATATTATTAGGGGTGAGACACAATTTTCACCAGACTGGGCCCACGAGAACGAGACAAGATGAGATTTTGACATAATTTGTAATAAGTAGTGCAACTATTTCACAATGTTGGCTTCATTTCTTTGATGTAATACTTTCGCAGTCATTGTAGTACTTCTTTTTGGAACTACAGCTTCTCAAATTTCATAAGTCCGCAGCTCTTAATTCTTTTTTTTGTCCAAGCCAACGGTAAATTCAAGGGGAAACAATCTCACAAGATAATTTTTCTCTTGTGTGCAAAATGTGACAATTTTGTCTCGCAAGGTCTTGTCTCATCTCTAGCTGTTACTTATCTGTATTATAAAGTACTGTAAATAATTTTGAGTTTGGAAAAGATAGAAGTGCCAGGCATGCAACCATACTGACAAAAGTGGAACTAAACCAAACTAAAATAACTGCCCAAACTGGACAATGATTTCATATGGAAATTTCATGTAAATCTGTAATCTGGATTGACTACTGAAGATTACAGTATATGTTGTAATTTGCATAATCACTGCATAAAACTGAGCCCGAACTGGGACTAAAACTGGAACTAAATCTGGACTAGACCATGACTAAACCAGGACTAAAGCAGGACCAAAGCAACAATATATTTTGACTTAAACTAAACTAAAACTAGGACCAAAAAAGGGTAAGAGTATGAAGCAAGTGGCCAATTTACATGGTGACTAAAGGGATTTTCTTGTTATTTGGTTCTACTTTATGCCTATTTTTGATCAGATCTGGATTTGGATTGGTCCTGTTCTAGTCCAGGTTTATTTTCGAGTTTATTCATGCTCTAGTCCTATTTTTGATTTAATGAACGTGCAAGTATGAACACACCCTGAGAAAGTAGTTAGCTAGTTAGCTCCTCCCTGCAGCAAGATATAAGCAAGTGTCTTACCAGCATTCTTATTAGAGCTGACGAAGCCTCTCGGATGAGCGGCGAAACGTTTTCGACCAAACAAACTTTGTCCAGTTGACAAATTGAATTTCTTCTTTTAACACACCCTGAGTTTAAAGACTAAACTACAGTAGCTGAAAGATTTTAGCTGTTAACCTCTTCAGCCTAGTTTGAGTACATTTGTTGTTTCCCCATAAAGTTGATTGTATAAGCAAAACGTCTTTGTGCTGTCTGCATTTAATTTGATCAATCGCAAACTCACAATAAAGAGTTATATGTGCCGTTATATAACATGTTGCAATGAGAGCTGATGTGCCAAAGGGTTTAATAGAATAAGGAGCAAATAGAACATATTTTAATACCTACTTAATACCTATAGTACATATTTTAATACGTACTTAACTCATTCACTGCCGGCCTGTTTTCAGAATTCTATCCCCCAGAGTGCCACAGGTTTCAGTAGAATTTCACTGATTTTCCAAGACCCACAGAATACTGAGTTCTTTGACTATATAAACATGGGACACATCAAAATAAAGTGTCGACTCTCTTCTTTCACCTGGAAAAAAAATTATGTTTCTAACCTTTTCGGTTCTCAAATAACTGATAGTAGAACATAGGGAAGTTTCAGCAAAAACACTGGTTTTTGAGCAAGAAATGGAGAAAACGACCGTTTAGTTCAGGGAAGGATTTCGAGCAGATCAGTGACTTTGACATCAATATTTATTGATTTAGTGACACCTCAAACATCTAAAATAACAGAGAAAGAGATTTTTGATGACAAAGTACATTTTTTATTTACAAATATAAGAATATAAGGCTCTGTGAATTGAAAATTCGTTCAAATCAATAGTGCCAAGAGATGTTTACAGGATATAATATCTTTTCCTATAAAATAGAACTTTGTTGAGGCTTTGTCTGAGGCCCAGAGTACAGACCCATAATAAAAACTAATACACACACACACACACACACACACACACACATATATATGTACATACACACAAGCCCATGCATAAACCTTTACACACACACAGCTACACACGCGCACGCACACGCGCGCACGCACGCACACACGCACACACGCACGCACGCACGCACACACGCACACACACACACACACACACACACACAACTTCATTCATTACAATTACACATAGCATACACTGCTCACTGCTCCAAGTCAGTAAACTTCTTCTCTGGAGCTGTCGTAGTTCTGAGGAGACTCCCTGGTCCGCACAGCGCACACAGGACACGCCCCCCCTCCTCGGGCACAGCAGATCTCTGCTCAGACCTCGCTGCTTGATCCGGCTTGTCTCTGCGATCCTCTGATCCAGGATCCTGGGTCCCAAGAGCAATCTGATCGCTCCATAGGCGCTGATCAACAGTTGTCTGCTTTTCCGGGTTCCCTGGCCTCGCCATCTTACTACTCTGGCCAATACACCATACACACGCTGCACTCCTCCTTTCTTCCCCGGCTCTGATCGGCTAATAATGATACAACATCGCCATCTACAGGTTGAGAGATGTAAATTACACCTCAAAAGTTGCTCCAGGCCGTAACCTAGCAACCCCCGCTGAAAAAAGCAATTGACGTCTATAGACGTCACGGCACTCAACGGTTGGATTCGAGGGGACGTCAATAGACGTCTCCGGCATTGAATGAGTTAATTAATTAAGTTTACATCCACTGTTAATGTAGGAAGGATGGACCTGTCCCCAGTGCACCTTTGTGAACAAACCCACCCGACCGGGATGTGAGATGTGCAGTCAGGACAGACCAGAGGACTACGTGGTGCCGAATGTGTACACACCAGACCCAGAGGAGGTCAGGAGGATGCAGCAGGAGGAGATAGCCCTGCTGATGTATCAACAGGTAACTACTATCCTCTGCCTTTATTATATTCAGTACAATGTCAGCTCCTCATTCTTTTAGCAAAAAATGCTTCTTTTGTATTTAGTTTTTTTCTCATGTTGGCACATGTTATTTTCTCCAGATAATCCAATTTAAATGTAGGTTATTTTAATTAGTAATTAAAATACTTTGGTATTAAATATCTACTGATAACCACTGTTAAAGGGATATGCCACCCCCAGGTCAAACTTGGGCATCTCCCCACAGTCCAGAGACTAAAATAAATGGTGGAAAGCGTTTTCCTGGTCACCCAGCCATTGTCCGAGTCTGTCAGCACTGACCGCCGCAGTATCTGCAGCTACTCCGCGTTAGACTGGAGTCTAACGTCGCCAGAGAAAGATTTCGGCCAAAAGGAATTAATTTGCTCGATGCGTTTCCCAATTACTTTCTGTGTAGTGCGCATTCATATCGAGTGCAAATAAATGTGCAAATCAACACGGAGAGCTTGACTTGGTCATTTTGGGGTGGGAACTATTTTACAGTGCGGAAAAACATAGCCGAAGCACACAGGGGAATCCCTGTTACGCACCACGTTGGGAGTTCCCCTGTTACGCAGCGTGGTGTGTGCTTCGGCTCTGTTTTTCCGCAGTCTAACATTCCAGTCTAACGCGGAGTAGCTGCAGCTGCGCGCGGCGGTCAGTGCTGACCGACTCGGACAATGGCTGGGTGACCAGGAAAAAGCTTTCCATCACTTATTTTAGTCTCTGGACTGTGGGGAGATGCCCAAGTTTGACCTGGGGGTGGCATATCCCTTTAACCAAAGGGATTGCAAACACTGGTCTACACATTTTTGGACTTAATCTGCTTCCGAGATAAAAAGTGGCTAAATCTCATTTATATTCATAAGATGAACTAAAAATCAATTGATAACTGTGCTGGTTAGCTAATGTATTCAAGATATGTAATTATATATATTTTTTACATCAAAATCGCATCTGTTTATACAATAGATTTAGGCATTTCGAAAATATTTAACTTGCACCTCTTTATCCATCAAGAAATAAACAAATATCTTAAGACATCAGGTGCACACAATTTCGAGGCATCGCTCTTATGTGAAATAAAAAAATATTTGATGATAAAACTAGACATATTAAAATGAATGTACTGGAATGTGCAGACAGGCTTTCAGATAGAACTGGTTGCTTGTACACACACTGTACTTTCTGATAAACTACCGTTTTTGCCTTATTTTGCATAAATTTCCTATTTTGACCCAATACTATATCTTGGAAACTACAGTGCCGTGAAAAAGTATTTGCCCCCTTCCTGATTTCTGTGTTTTTTGCATATTTATCACTCAAAACATTGTCAGATCATCAAACCAATTTTAATATCACACAGAAACAACCCAAGGAAAGACAAAATTCAGTTTTTGAATGATGATTCCATTTATTAGTGCACAAAAAAAATCTAAACCTATCTGGCCCTATGTGAAAAAGTAATTGCCCCCCCTTGTTAAATCACAAACTAACTGTGACTAACCACAGTTTTGAGAAAACTTAGTTCAGTTCTACATGCCACACCCACACCTGATTGTCACCACCTGTGTTGAATCAAGAAATCACTTAAATAGTTCCTGTCAAACAAAGTGAAGTTGGCTACAACATCTCAAGAACAAACACATCATGCCACGATCCAAAGAAATTCAAGAACAAATGAGAAAAAAAGTGATAGAAGTCTATAATTCAGGAAAAGGTTACAAAGCCATTCCCAAAGCTCTGGGGCTCCAGCGAACCACTGTCAGAGCCATTATTCAAAAATGGAGGAAACTGGGAACAGTTGCAACCCTTCCCAGGAGTGGTCGACCAACTAAGATTACTCCAAGAGTGCGACGACGGCTCATTCAGGAAGTCACAAAAGAACCTAGACGCACATCGAAAGAACTACAGGCCTCGTTGGCCTCAGTTAAGGTCAGTGTTCATGACTCCACCATTAGAAAAACACTGGCCAAAAATGGCATCCATGGAAGAGTTCCCAGGAGAAAACCACTGCTTTCACAAAAGAACACAAAGGCTCGTCTCACCTTTGCCAAAAAGCACCTTGATGACCCTCAAGACTTTTGGAGAAACATTTTGTGGACCGATGAGTCTAAAATTGAACTTTTTGGAAGGTCTGCAGCCCGTTTCATCTGGCGTAAAAATGGCAAAGCATTTGATAAAAAGAACATGGTGCCCACAGTAAAGCATGGTGGTGGCAGTGTGATGGTCTGGGCCTGCTTTGCTGCCTCAGGACCAGGACAACTTGCTGTGATTGACGGAAAAATGAATTCTGCTGTTTACCAGAAGATCCTGAAGGAGAATGTCCGGCCATCAGTTCGTGCCCTCAAACTCAAGCGCTCTTGGATCATGCAACAGGACAATGATCCAAAACACACCAGCAAGTCCACCTCTGAATGGCTCAAAGAAAACAAAATTAAGGTTTTGGAGTGGCCAAGTCAAAGTCCGGATTTAAATCCGATTGAGATGCTGTGGTGTGACCTTAAACGGGCAGTTCATACAAGAAAACCCTCCAATATGGCAGAATTGAAACAATTCTGCATAGAAGAGTGGGCCAAAATCCCTCCCCAGCGGTGTGAAAGACTCATCACCAATTATCGCAAACGTTTGGTTACAGTTATTGCTGTCAAAGGAGGCTCAACTGGCTATTAGATTAAGGGGGCAATTACTTTTTCACATAGGGCCAGATAGGTTTAGATTTTTTTTGTGCACTAATAAATGGAATCATCATTCAAAAACTGAATTTTGTCTTTCCTTGGGTTGTTTCTGTGTGATATTAAAATTGGTTTGATGATCTGACAATGTTTTGAGTGATAAATATGCAAAAAACACAGAAATCAGGAAGGGGGCAAATACTTTTTCACGGCACTGTATAGCCAATCAGCACTTCTGACTTACTTTTTCTTTATTAGTGACCTAAACCAAGAAAAAATTTCACTACTTTTGTTCCGGAAGCATTTTGCTTGTAGACCAGTGAAATATAGGATTTATTTCCTTTATAAATGTTCAAATTTTGTTTTGTAACTGTTATTTATCATTTAAAGTAACCACAAAACAGCTTTTGGCACACTTAATAGTCTTTTTACACCAGTTTATAGATATCCTGTCCATGAAAATGTTCAATATTGACACTGGTATTGATACCATTATCGTATCGGTGCATTCCTAATTGTGTGCAGTACTCTCTTTAGACTAAAGTGTTCAAATAAAGCTTGATGCAAATATTCTTTAAACATATGGATTTGTCAAATTAAATATCGGCCTCTGCAGTAGATTCTTGTGTTTTAGATAATTAGTGCTGTCAGGCGATTAAAAAAATGAATCTAATTAATTACAGGATTTGTAATTAATTAATCTAATTAACATGTGTGAAGAATCCCTCAGTCGTCCAGGTAGAATCCATGGTAAAAGGAGAAATTCAATTTGTCAACTGGACAACGTTTATTTGGTCGAAGACGTTTCGCATCTCATCCAAGTTGCTTCAGAACTGATGATGCAACTCGGATGAGCTGCAAAACGTCTTCGACCAAATAAACTTTGTCCAGTTGACAAATTGAATTTCTTCTTTTACCATAATCTAATTAACACGTTAAACTGACAGACCTATTTATAATACATACACAAAAGATGATTCTTTACCTTGAAGATGTTTTCCACTGCAGTTGTCACGTCAGGCTTAGTTGTCAAACCAGACCTGCCACATACACTACTAATTACTAAGGCCGTCACCTCAGCTCGTCGTATCATTATTGTAACAAGTACACAACAGTGATTGTTATGTTTTCATTATAAATAAAACCCTTTTCAATTGAATGAAGGCTCAGCTGGAAGAAAGGGAGCGAAACTACCTCGACCTGATAGAAACTGACAATATCAACCTCATCCCCAACCAAGACGAAGTCGACTGTCCTGTTTGCTTTACTTCCCTGGGACCAGGAGAGGGTGTTGTGCTCCGAGAATGTCTGCACATGTTTTGCAGGTCAGTAAATTAAAAACACATATTAGATTTGAAAGGTTTTTATGTGGTTTATTATTTACTGATCTCTGTTGTGCATCAGGGAATGTCTCGTAGGAACGATCGTGAACAGTCAGGACGCAGAGGTGGCCTGTGCGGACACCACATGTGACAGTAAGCTGCTGGATAGAGAGATCAAGGCAGTAAGTACGAAGTATGAATCTGGCTTTATGATACTTATGATATGCCTGTGACGATTGAATATATCACGATATATCCCGATGCTTAAACAAAGTACAATGTATTGTGATTTATCAATAATTACATATAATATGGGGCGGCAGTAGCTCAGGGGGCGGCAGTAGCTCAGTTGGTAGAGCATATGTCTCGTGATCCAGGGGTTAGTGGTTCGAATCCCGCTCTTGACGGGTTGACCGCATATGATCCCACAGATGAGCACTGCCGTTGTGTCCTTGGGCAAGACACTTAACCCCACCTCGCGGGCAGTCCGGGCAGTGGGGGCTACCAGTGTCTGTGGACACTGGTAGCCCCCATGGCAGAAGATACATCAAGGCCTGTTGTGACGTGAGCCGTCCTCCTGTGGACCCACCACCCGCGGAAGGATTCATGGGGGCTGGTGCATTGTGTTCTGGGCAGCAGAACACTGCTTGGACTGCTGACCCCGCGACCCAGAAAATGGAAAAGCGGAAGAAAATGAATAACATATAATATTATGGTTGAGTACATGTTCACGAGAACAAAACTGGATGAAATACAATTAATTAGTTTCATTTTTATTTTATTATAGTCTTTATTTCAGGAGACAATACAGAGACATTAAGTCCGTGTGCCAGTCGTTCTTTTGGATTTCAATTTTCAATTAACAACGAAAAACAGTGAAATGGATAAACATTTTCATTTCATTATTCCATTTTAGTGTCAAACCAAAATTTCCTGGAAAAAAAAAAAAACAGTCTCGGTGCCTGTTTTCAGTGTTTTTTTTTTTCTTTGTTTTTTTTTTTTTTATGAAAAAAAGAATGTATTTTTAAATAATGAGAATAGCAAATTTAACTAACTAATTCTTCAAAAAACATTACTTAGATTTGGACACACTTTGGAGTAGTATCAAGATATATATATTTTTTTATTTATTCATTTTTTTCAGTACAGTGTTGTAATAAGAGATCGGCCTGACACGATAATTACTATATCAACTTATCATTCAGTATATGAAACCTGGAACAATACCGTATATTTTGGGGCTCATTTATCATGTGTATAATTTCTTTGCATAAATTGGGAGATTTGGGGTATTTTTGATGTAATACAATCTCATTGTAATCATTATTGAGATTGTACAAAGTGGAATTGGTGACTTAAGGTTAATTATTGCTTCATTGTCATATTTATTTGTTGCAGCCCATGCCTTTTAATAATACTGTCTATTTAAAAATGGTTTACTGTGATTATCCTGCTTTATTGTTATTGATTCAGTTGGATAAAGCATTTTCAGTATTATTGTTTATCGCAACATCTCTCTGGAGCAATATATTGTACTTTAAAATTTTGTTATCATGACAGGCCTAATAGAAGGTGATTCTTGTCTTGGTTTTATATTTGACTGTAAGTTATGTCCAAATCTTTCAAAGAAGTGTATTAAGTGATATTTCTGCACATCTAAACTTAATTGTTTACTTTACATGCTTTTACATTAAATTTGTGAACTAATACAATTTAGGAAATTACTTTTGAATTGCCAAAACATACTTTGTTTATTGGGATATAAATATAAAGATATACATTTTTGTCAATATGCCGACCTCTCATTGGAACATCATTTCTTTTCTTTTTTTTTACGTTACATTATTAGATTAATTACATTATTTTATGTATTATTACCTACATTTACGATGTAACATTACAATCAGAATTCGAATGGACACAATCAGCTACAAGTTTTGAAGTACAGCTCTGGAAAAAAAATAAGAGACCACTGCATTTTTTTCTGAAATCAGCATCTCTACATGTATTACAGTCATTCCATTCCAGCGTCTGTTGAATTCCAACACAAACACAAAGCTGAGCTGAGCAGAGCTACTTCAGTTCTTGCACCAGGAGTGGAATAAAGTCACCCAAGAACAATGTGAAAGACTTGAGTGCATGCCAAGACGCATGAAAGCTGTGATTAAAAATAAGGGTTACTGCACCAAATATTGATTTCTGAACTCCCATGGCATGAAATTTTCACTTTCTGAGGTTTTTGAACGTTAATGTGAGCTCCCCTACCCTGTTTAGCCCTTCCCATGGCTAAAATTTGCGAAATGTCTAAACTGAGCATTTGCGATCCTTTTCCACATTTGAAAAAAAGAAAGCCCAAATGGGCGATTCTGAACAAGGCAACTTTCTGACGTCACACTTGCAGAAAGGTTTCCAACCCCGTCTGGATGTCTACCCACCGTCTCTGGAAATCACGCCCAGAGAATTACTGGTTACACGTGAGAGTGTTTCCAGGCTCGGATGTCCTTTATCCGAGCCTCCGAACCTCTGAAACAGCAGTGGTTTAATTTAATTTTCTGTGGAAATATGTGTTTTTTTAATGGAAAGCGTGTCATATCTTCCTCCGCTCTTAAAACACGGAAGTGGGGCCAGCGCACAGTGCACCACTAATCCAGGAAAGCTGAGCATTTGGCCTCAACCCACCTGCTGCACTGGCCTGTCTCTGTCCTCCTCATTTGCATTCAAGCAACAACAGCTAGAATAAAGCGTTTCAGAGAAATATTTAGCCTGATGAAGACAGTCAGAGTCATATCTCATGCACTGAGTGTTGATTTTGAAGAAGGATTCATTTACAGTATTAGGGAACCATTAAGGCGCCATATAAAAGCATCAAGAAGTACCATGTCATGGGAAACATTAGTATTATGTTGTTTTAAAATGAATTTAATCTTGTTTCTTTGCATTGTTTGAGGTCTGAAAACATGTATATTTTTTGTTATTTTCACCATTTGTCATTTTCTGCAAATAAATGCTCTAAACAATAATATTTTTATTTGGAATTTGGGGGAAATGTCAGTAATTTATAGACTCAAACAAAAATGTTCCTTTTGACCAAACGCATACCTATTAGTAGTAAAATCTGAAAAACTGATCATTTAGATCTTTTTTTTTCCAGAGCTGTACCATAATTTCCATCATAAACAACAAAAAACAATAACAAATAGTCTTAAGTTGCATAAAAATGTAATGTGTTTCTTGTATTAGTTTGACGGTTCGTATTTTGGTCTTTTTGTCTATTTAAAATGTGAACTTTGAACAGAATCTTCAAATGCCTGTCATGTTTGTTTGCTGCCCCCCAGCTCCTCACAGAAGAGCAGCTACAGCGCTTCCTAGAGTTACGTCTGAGTATTGCAGAGAGCCGCTCTGAGCACAGCTTCCACTGCCAAACGCCCAACTGCCCCGGGTGGTGCATTTATGAAGATGAAGTCAATGAGTTTCCCTGCAACATTTGTGAAGAGACCAACTGCATCCTCTGCCGGGTATGACCTATTTTAATAATGTATTATCCATCACGCTGGGGGTGTTCAACATGTATGTTTATGATGGAATGTTTCCATAGTGACACAATGCACACATTTAATTAATACACACAATTAATACATCGTTACATTATCGTTCATTACACATGAGGAACAATCATTTTTGGGGTCAGTATTTACAGTGGGGAGCGGCGGAGGGATGAATAAACAAATAAATAACTTCATTGGCCACGTTTACATGATGTTTTTTAATTCCGAATTAATTGTTCCAAATTAAATACTTTGGAATTTAATTATTCTCCTTCGAGTTTACATGGAAATAATAATTCCGAATTAAGGTTTACATGGAAAACACGTTAAATCGGCTTTATTTAATTCCGCTCATCGTCTGGGGGTCAGGAAGGAAAACACACAATCAGCTGCTACCGGCTTTTGTCATCTCGGTTTGGTTAGTGTTTTTATGTTTTTTTTCCATCCACTTTTCCCATTATTAGTAGTTCTTCCAGCGTACTTAAAAAAAAAAAAAGTTTTGGTTCGAGACCAACGTTTGCTTCGAGCCGCCATCTGCAGTACGTCCTCGGGCGAACCAACGAGCGCCGAACAACCCAAATTATTTTTAAGTGGAATGAACGTTTACATGATCGAGGAATAAATTAATTCAGCTTTAAAATCGGATAATTCTGGATAATCATTTTCATTAGGAATTAACTGTTTACATGATCTTTGTAAAGCGGAATTCAATTTTATTCGGAATTAAATGACTTAATTGGAATTGAAGCTCTCATGTAAACATGGTAATTGTCTTATTATAGATAAGTGTTTTATGCTACTGTTTACAGTATTTTACATTTAGAGTAATTTTTTGGGCACAGTCCTGGGTATAAAATAGTTTCAATATTATCGTTTCTCATCTATATTTTCTTCAGTAATATATTGTACTTCAAAATCGTGACAGGCCTATCCACACATTAGCAAACAGACAAAAAAAATGTTTTGAAAACAAACAAAAAAAATACAAAATGGATTTAAACAGCACATTTTCAGCAGCCTGTGATCAATAAGAGCAGTTTCAACAAAAAAGACTGACTAACTGAAAAACTGTTGGCTAATAGTAGCTGGGTGATTCTCCAACTACAGTCAAATATATATATATATATATATATATATATATATATATATATATATATATATATATATATATATATATATATATATATATAAATAAATACACAATATAAAATGGTATTTTTCTCATTATTTGTACATTCAAAGGAAATATGGAGTGTTTGGAAATGACGACCAATAAACCAACTCTTGGTTTTGCAAAACTTGACCTTGATTTTGTTCTTGTTTTCCTTCCTTCCATGGAGCTAACGCTGCTATGCTAACATGATCTCCTGTCACATCACAACTGATGTGGTTCAAGTAGACAAAGGTTTAAAAAAGTTAAGTTACATTGGAAATGACAGTGATCCCTAGGTACAGGTGTTCTTTTATGAAAAATAAATAAAATACTAATGTATCTTTCAAGCACATATTTTTCATTCAAATAAGGAATTTCTGTGCCATTTGTCAATGAAGTTACTGTTGAATCAAATTTAATTTCAGTCTTAAGAGGGACTGAGAGTCCAAAACCTGGCCAAGGGACAAAGGACATATAACAAAAACAGTCAATATAAAACCATAAAAATAGTAATTTATCTATCATGCATTTTTTGAATGTTCGTCTTTGTGTCTAGTAAGTGCAGCATGAATAAAAAATGACAAACATGTTTGTTTTTTTCTTATTTCTGCCTGGGACACAAATTCTTTGATAGTTAGAGAATCACCCAGCTATCTTATAACTGTAATGTTTATAATCTTATGATGACATAAATTCTGTTTCAGGCAATTCACAATGGCATGAACTGTAAAGATTACCAGGATGACCTTCGTGTCCGGGCAGAGAATGACCAGGCGGCCCAGAAAACCAAGCAAATGGTGGATGTAGGTTTAAGGTTTTTATTTTAAAACAAATTGCACAAAACACTGACACATTTTGAATAAAGTTTTACGTTACAGACCATGCTGCAAAACGGAGAGGCCATGAAGTGTCCTAGATGTGATATTATCGTCCAGAAGAAAGACGGCTGTGATTGGATCTGCTGTTTGATGTGCAAGACCGAAATCTGCTGGGTGACCAAACAAGCGCGCTGGGGACCGAATGTAAGTACTTTACACATTACTACAATGTTACTACTGCTTTTTCATCCTAGATTTTATTGATATTTTAGCTGGCTAACATCACCATAATCATCATAATGAATAAAAGGAAGAACGGAGGCTAGATTTGAGTAAATTTGTTCAGTCTCAGAGCTCCAAACCATAAAAAGTACACCCATGGTAGAATAACCGTAAATGTGTTATCATTGCTTCATGTGTTTTGATCAACTTGAATTGCAATATTATGTCTCAAGGTCATGGGATCTGGGAAAGGGAGTCAGAAAGGAGTTGCATTCTAATTTGCAACAGTAAATGTCAAGGTTTTCAGTTTCTGGGAAAGAAGTCACGTTGTTTTATCATGTGAAGTTTACATATTTGGCATGCTCCCCACAAGTCTTTCACATTGTTCTTGGGTGACTTTATTCCACTCCTGGTGCAAGAACTGAAGTAGCTCAGCTTTGTGTTTGTGTTGGAATTCAACAGACGCTGGAATGGAATGGCTGTAATACATTTAGAGATGCTGATTTCAGAAAAAATAAATGCAGTGGTCTCTTTTTTTTTTTTCCAGAGCTGTATTTATAATTTGGGGTAATACCATATTATCTTAATCATAAACTTAACTATTTGTTTTGTTTTGTTTTAATTACAGGGTCGTGGTGATGTATCAGGTGGTTGTAAATGCAGAGTCAATCAGCAGCCATGTCATCCCAACTGCCAGAACTGCCACTGACGCACATAAATGTCATACAAAGGAAAAAAACACAGCATCTGATACTTAAACTGGGGGAAAAGGGCTAATGTTATCCATCTTGTGTATGTCAGAGGTACACTAATAATATGTATGTGATTAATTCATATTTATCACTCACAAACATTACCACCGATTCAACCTTTGACCTCTGGATGTACAGTTTAAAGACAGAAAACGAGGTAGCCAGAGAATACATATTTGAGGAGATCGTTTATCACCAAAAGCATTAAGTTTTTTCTTTTTTTTTTTTTCTATTTTGTGTGTTGAATAAGAGATTGTGAAGCTTTCAACTCTGTAGCAGTGAGTTATATGAAACTTTCCAGTAAAACAACAGAAAAGTGCAGTATCTGTCTAAATTCATCAGTTACTGCGCTTTCTCTTTGTATCATTAGAGAATAAGAGTTAATTTACAAAAAAAAGTGATCAGAAGCTTGCAGTTATCCTTTGTTAAGAAATGTTTGCAAAAGCCAAATGTATTTTACTACCTAAATATTAGGTTATGCCTCCTTGATAAAATCCACTTTACTTTATTGTCATCGATTATATCTGTAGAAGATGGTAAGAAAAAGAAACATAGCTACTTTTTGCCAAATTTTCAAAACAGATACCTGTTTTTGCAGTTGAACTCTTCAGGTGTAATTTATCATCAAGATATCTCAAAAAGGAAGCACAGCTTAGCCATATAAATAAAAGGTGTCGCAAAATAAAAGGTGATACAAAGGTGTTTTTTGGTCTTAACTCGATTTTGATAAATACAGTCAGCCTACTGCGCTTTTCCTTTGTTTGGGGTGCATTCACATTTGCACACAGAATTACGCCACATCAAAACTTGGACTAAACTAAAATTTAACCAAAACTGAGACTGGAACTAAATCAGAACTAGGGCTGCATTCCGTTAGTCTATCATACCCCTTCCCCTATCCCTTTATCTACGTCTTTGTCTTGCCCCTCGATACCGAGCTGAGAGGGCTCGGGGTACAAATGTTCCCCTAAGAAATGGGATGTCACTCGATTACCGTTTGCGTCATCATCCCTTGCCATGTCAAGGATTATCGGGTACCTCAGCTCGACAAAAAAACTAGCTTGTTTATACATGAAAGTTTGATGAAAACGATAACGTCGGCTAAACAGACATCACTACATTTAAACCCGCAACAACAGTTCACTAAAAGTAACGCAGAACATAAGCATCATACAGTGGTATCTCACCTTACGAAAGACCCAACAAAAATTTCAAGTTACGAAACGCCTTCACGTTAAATTTTGGTCTCTAGATACGAAAGAAAATTCAAGTTACGAAACGCGAAATCTCAAAAATTCAAATAATGCGCGCTCAGCCACACACATTATACGCTTTTCTCAGACTGGATTTAAACTTTTCTCACATTTCTCTCTTGTTTAAACACTCAAACTTTCATAGATTTTCAACAAAATGTATTAATAGTGAAGCGTGGGGGGAAGGGAGAGGGCGGAGAAGTGTGCGCGCGGACACGTGTGTGATAGCGCAGCATGACCCGGCGCGGGGCGCGAGCACGAGACCCGTGCTCAAACCGTGCCAGGTCTAAACCAGGTCTGAACCAGGTCTAAACCAGGATTAGACCACCGCGGCTCTTGCATGCGTTCGTTCATGCGCTCAGACTGCGTGCGGTCCCGAGGCACATCCCCTCCTTGCCTCAGCCGTGACTCGAAACGAAACCAGGAAATAGACCCGCACGCGGCGCTTTAATCCACCTGGTTTAGTCCAGGTTTAGTTCTGGTCCAGTCCTGGTTTAGTCCAGGTCTAGACCTGGGCCAGTCCAGGTTTAGACCTTGGTCTAGACTGGTATAGTCCACGTTTAGTCCTGGGTCTACAGTCTCTACGCAGGACACAGTGTTACACTATTAAAAAAAAAAGTTACACTATAAAAAAAACGAATCAGGCCTTTTCCATTGAAATAGCTACTCAACTTACGAAAAATTCACATTACGAAACCACTTCTGGAATGAAATAATTTCGTAAGGTGAGGTACCACTGTAATTGTAAACCATGCTAAACTGTTAATGGATAATTGCAACTGCTGAAAATACATTTATGAGACTCCTTGGCTGGTCAATGTGACGCTGCCATCCTGATCCCAAAACCTGCCTGAGCTTGTAGGCGTACCCCTTCGTTCCAAGTCTGGTTGAGAGCTTACTTCGTTTCAAGGGGTATGTAGCCCTCGGTCGTGGCCCTAGCCCTTGAGCAAAATTAGAATCGGGACACCCCTTGCCCTCACATGAACGCGCAAAATCAAGAGGTAGGGGTAAGACAGAGAAATGCAGGGATGAAAGAGTTCCGTTTTTTAGCGGATCTCCGCTTTTTTTTCCAGCTGCGGGGTAATTTTTATTTATTTTTTTTACATCTGTGCAAATTCGTTGAGAAAGATTTTGGGTGTATATATACTGTATGTATAGTTGTGTTTAGGGTCGCCAACCGTCCCTTGAAAAACAGAATCGTCCCGTATTCAGAACAAAAGTACATGTCTCGTATTAAACTTCGTATTAAACACGGGCGCGAGTCCGTGTCTGGAGCCGCGGACCGAGCGAGTGAGCACAGCTCTTTCGCAACAGCCTGTACCATTGCGTGTACACAGGTTAAACTTTATAAAACATCCTATGCCTCATCCTACCTGCCCGTGCCTCACTTAACGCGTCGCTCCTCACTTTTTCACCTGCGCCTTTCAGCGCGCATAAGCTCCTCAGTGCGCTCTGATTAGACGAAGTGCAACGCAAAAACAAATCCAATATATATACTACTAGTAGGCCTACCTGTTAATAAAATGTGTTTTTTTGTACTTTTATGTACAGTTTTATTTTATTGCTAACATATAGCATATAGAAATCCAAATTTCAGAAATTAAAAATTTTCCAGCGGGGGGGGGACTTTCCGCTTTTTTCATGATTGGCCACTTTCATCCCTGGAAATGGGACACAGCCTAATTGTGAATTGTGTCAAAGCACTGAAGGAATGATGGCTTCTTCTTATGATGTCAGTGCAGGAGACTATACATTCCCATTTGAATATTTCTTGGTAAATAACTGGATTTACAGCGTTGGCATATTCCGAGTGAAGGTGTTTAAGTGCAATCTGAATGGCTACTATGGTAACATAATGTAGCGTACCGTTTTTAAGCTTTAAAAGATCAGGAAAACATGCTGTAAGGGGCTGACTTTTTCCTCTATGATTGAACCAAGTGTTTAAATGTTTTATACGGTGACTATTTTTTCAAGAAAATCATGAAATGAAGTATTCTTTATAAGATGTTTACAATGAAATGCTATTCTCACTTAAGAGTTAAAAGTGCACTATGTCAGATCTGTTTTCAAATGGGCTGCTGCTTGTCTCTATGGAGATGTTAACGCTCGCCTTGCCTGTGATGTTCCGCAGCGTAACGTTAAACTAATCTCTGAACAACTGCAGGTGCTTTTGTGGTTAGAAAAAACCCCTGGAAATGTGCATTCTTCTAGTTTACAGGCTCACGTCTTCCTGTAACTTGTTCTGGTGGCATTACCTGCTTGTCTCCATGGAGATAAATGTCTAAAAAGTTGCGTAGTGCCTCACTAAAATGTTGTTTTCGTGCCATGAAGCTACAGCAACTTAAAAAAATACATATCTTGTTTTCTTAAAGAGTTCATGAACTTAACTTTCAATACAATTACTGAAAAAATGCAAGAATATACTGCATATATGGGGCTTCTTATTAATTTACTGTTGATTCATATATTTTTATCTTATGGGTTATGTAATTTGTCATAAAATGAAATCTGAAACTTGTTGAAATAAAATACAAGTATTAAAAGTTTTGACTGGTTTAATTAATACCCTGTACAACTATACACCAAGAAAACATATTTATAACAAAATAAAAGGACAATACAAGAGTTTAGTGCATTCAAATAATAAAAAAGTGAGATGTAACAACCTTCATTAAAGAATTCTATTGACTATTATACTTCCAGCTTAAAACAGTGTGAGACTAAGGCAAAAACAAAACAGATAAACTTCAGCATTTCAACGTCAACAAAAAATACATATTAACGCTTAAATGTACTTTATAACTACTGTATTTGCCATGGTAGGGGAATATTAAATGTGTATAGTGGATGTAAATCAAATGTGAATAGAAAGAAACAAAGATGTTAATGTTTCAAAATGGCAATTTGGAAAGATGGTTCCACGTAAAATCTGTTGTGTGGATGCCTTGTAGACCTCTCAGTATGAAATCATTTTAAGGAACGGTAAGTAGCCTGCGCTCTTACCGTTTCAAAAAAGGTTTTACAAGTACAGCTGAACCTGGGTTGCCAGTTTCTTCATTCTCAGTACATTTCGACAGCATATAGTTCAGGAGCAGAGGCACCGATTAAAGAGGAGCAGGTTTTGGGGTTTAGTAGTGAAGATTCAGGTGAGAAAAAGCCATTTTAGATTTAAAAACAATTGGATTTCAGCACAGAAACTGGCAACCCAAGTGAGAGACTCATGTGAGGTTCATTCTGCTTTCTGATTATACAGCTCTGGAAAAAAATAAGAGACCACTGCATTTTTTTTCTGAAATCAGCATCTCTACATGTATTACAGCCATTCCATTCCAGCGTCTGTTGAATTCCAACACAAACACAAAGCTGAGCTACTTCAGTTCTTGCACCAGGAGTGGAATAAAGTCACCCAAGAACAATGTGAAAGACTTGTGGAGAGCATGCCAAGACGTATGAAAACTGTGATTAAAAATAAGAGTTATTGCACCAAATATTGATTTCTGATCTCTTCTTAAGTGTAAACATTAGTATTATGTTGTTTTAAAATGAATTTGATCTTGTTTCTTTGCATTGTTTGAGGTCTGAAAACATGGATCTTTTTTGTTATTTTGACCATTTGTAATTTTCTGCAAATAAATGCTCTAAACTAAATATTTTCATTTGAAAATTAGGGGGAAATGTTGTCAGTAGTTTATAGACTCAAACAAAAATGTTCCTTTTCCAAACACATACCTATAAGTAGTAAAATCAGAAAAACTGATAATTTTGCAGTGGTCTTTTTTTCCCAGAGCTGTATAATTGTCCTAAAAAAACAAAACACCAAAATGTAATTTATTTTTTTTTGTAATTAAAAACTAAATCAGTACTAGTTGTTATCAGTTGAAGCGATATCTGATTTGCGCATGTTTTATCTCAAATTTGGGAAAGAGTTCGATCATCGATGTTTATGGAATTTAAAATTGAAATCTGACATATAGTTAAGGCTTCTATAACAATCAAAACTGAGTGTTTCTCTATGCATTTTTCCATGTGAGCCCAATTCAAAGTCTGATAAATGGTGAATTATTGATGCGTTTCCTGTAAACAAGATGCTAAAGTGCAGAGATGTGCTTTGAAATACTTGGCGAGACGCATGTGGTTTAAGTCTTCAAGAACACTACAACATGTGGCCTTAATGTAAAGAAAAAAAGAACAGAGAATTGCAAGCTGAAGCATAATTTTCAATTTTCAGGTCATGAAACACAGACCCTTTTAAACCAATGTTATAAGATATAATTGTTGTATATTTTGCATAAGATAACATGTGTAAATATGTATTATATTTCAATAGCAAGACTTGAGTAAACATGAAATGATAGTTTTATGATATTGTAGTTATTACGCTTTGCCTAACTAGTAGTTGTAGTGTCTGTGTGTCATGACCAAATGTGAAAACAAAAAGTATAAAAATAATAATAATACAAAGAAAGAACTCACACAATCCTCCATTTGGCTCTTACAGAAAAATGCTAACAAATTAAGACTACACAAACACGCACACACCATTCATACCCAACGTGCACTATGTGACTTTGGTTGGCGGTCAGTCACCTGCTTGTTTCTATGGAGATGTCATTGCTCTGCCTGGAATGTTCCACAGTATGACATTAAACAGCTCTACCTTACGTTTATTCAAAAACACTGGTCTACAAATTTTTGGACTCCATCTGCTTCTGAGATAAAAGTGGTTAAATCTCATTTATATTTATAAGATGAACTGAAAGTCAACTGATAACTGTGCTGGTTAGCTAATGTATTCAAGATATGTAATGATATAATATTAATATATATATATGATATATATTGATACATGTTAAATGAATGTATTGGAATGTGCACACAGGCTTTCAGATAGAACTGGTTGCTTGTAGACACACTGTACTTTCTGATAAACTACAATTTTTGCCTTATTTTGCATAAATTTCCTATTTTGACCCAATACTATATCTTGGAAACTATAGCCAATCAGCACTTCTGACTTACTTTTTCTTTATTAGTGACCTAAACCAAGAAAAATTTCAGTACTTTTGTTCTGGGAGAATTTTGCTTGTAGACCAGTGATACAGGTGGGTTTATAGCTCAGAAATACCTAGAAAAACAGGCATTCTGTCCCGCCTCTCCAAAGATCTGAGCTGTAACTTGGTCTGGTTTGATCTCCAGGAGGATAGAAATGTTAATTGCCATAAACATTCCAGACAAAGCAATAACATCTCCATGAAGAAAAGCATTTGATGGACCCTCCACCAGAAAAGTTGCAGTTACTCTAAACGGCAACAGTTTCAAGTCTAAGCAGTCAGCATAAATCTCTTAAAGTATGTGTTATAACCTTATATAAATAAACTTTGATCATGATACTTAGTATAAATACAGTCTTTTTTAATTTTAAGATCTTGATTCATAAAGCACAGTCTCTTTCTCCAGCAGACTTCACTTAGAATCCTTAGATGTCCTAAGGGAGGAAAATCTTTTAGTGTTTAGTCTTCACAAGGCTGTCAATGCTTAGTCAATATGAAGTCCAGAAGGTGTGGATGAGAGGTGGAATCAGATTTGGGCAAATTATATACAGTACAACATGATGTTATATGTGTATTTTTAATTGTTTGATCTAACAACAACAATGCTATGCAGAGAGGTTTTGAATTTGAAAGATATTATCACTAAAATAGCCATAAAAACATAATTTGCATTGTGACCGAAGTCCATCCAAGTCACCAACGTTAACAGTTCAGTGGGGCTGGTCACAGATAATACTATCTACAGAGAAATACAGCTCTGGAAAAACACAAAGCTGAGCTACTTCAGTTCTTGCACCAGGAGTGGAATAAAGTCACCCAAGAACAATGTGAAAGACTTGTGGAGCGCATGCCAAGACGCATGAAAGCTGTGATTAAAAATAAGGGTTATTGCACCAAATATTGATTTCTGAACTCTTCTTAAGTGTAAACATTAGTATTATGTTGTTTTAAAATGAATTTGATCTTGTTTCTTTGCATTGTTTGAGGTCTGAAAACATGTATCTTTTTTGTTATTTTGACCATTTGTCATTTTCTGCAAAAAAATGCTCTAAACCAGTGTTTCCCAACCAGGGGTACAAGTACGCCTAGGGGTACGTGAGCACACTGCAGGGGGGTACTCGGCAGTGTCGCTGGGAGATTTTTTGGATTTTTTAAATTCTAATTTGAGTAAATTTGAGTTAAAGAAAAGAGAGAAAATGCCTGAGAATTAAATTTTCAAATTAAGGAGATGAAATAAAATAATTTTCATTTAATAATCTGTTGTGTCCTGTTCTACTTTTGGAGAATTGAGTCAGGGGGTACTCGAGGTATGACAAAACGGCTCAGGGGGTACACAAGACAAAAAAAGGTTGGGAAACGCTGCTCTAAACGATAATATTTTTATTTGGAATTTGGGGGAAATGTTGTCAGTAGTTTATAGACTCAAACAAAAATGTTCCTTTTGCCCAAACACATACCTATAAGTAGTAAAATCAGAAAAACTGATCATTTTGCAGTGGTCTCTTATTTGTTTCCAGAGCTGTATGAGCAAGGACGGAAGTGGAGTTTTTGGTACGACGGTGCAGGGAATGGAAAATATCCCTTCCAAACTAGGAAGAAGCAAGAGTGCACGAGGGTGTGAAAAAAATAAAATAAATACATTTTTGCCACAGCATTAACGCTTCCATCTGGAATTAAATTGGCCGACCCGTTGACAGAAGAAGACCAGAGAGAGCCTGGCAGGAGAGCAAAAACAAAGACCAAGTGAGGAGAGGGGGATGAGGCAGGTTTCATATCTGACATCTACTAGTGGGAAAAATAAAATAAAGTTGCAGATGGTAGCGTTAAGGAGGTATAACTACTGTGGGCTGAAAATGTACATAGTTTGACACAAATCTGATTCCAAAGGTTAAGAGTGGAGCAGTTCAAGGAAACAGGTCAAGCTTGGGGGCCCACTCCAGGGCAGTATTGACCAGAGTGAGAGCAGCTGCCCCTAAAGCCACGGTCAGCCCCATGACAGCCAGTCGGACCAAGCGCCGCGCTGCTGAAGGCTGAGCCACCGCCGCCACTGCTGTCGAGGGGGAGGAGCTTTCTACCGTCGCCGCCCTCTGTCTACGACGGCGCCGAAGAACCGAGTCTGGTCTTTGAGTCGATGCAAGCTCAAAGTCTTTAAAAGTTGTGGTAGCCATGCTTGAGAAGGCAGACAAAGAAAAAGAGGGAAATGGTGCATGTTAATAAAATAGTGATGACGTCAGTATGAAATCATGTGACTATAGTTTGAGAAGAAGAATTATGCGTTGTGTAAGCATAGTAAATTCAGTGCTAGGACTAGATAGGATATTACCGTTACACTACCAGTCAAACGTTTGGACACACCTTCTCACCCAATGTTTTTTTTTCATTATGTTCACATCAAAATATATCGAATATCAAAGTCTCTTTAGTGATAGTGCAACAATATAGCTACAAAAACAGCGGGAACTGCATAGACCATGATCCTTTTCTCCAGTTCAGTGCCAATGACATGAAATAACAGTTATAAACACTTTTAAATCTTAATTAATAGTTGTGGATTTCAGGAAGAAAGGACACAAGGACCACCAACTTCTCTTCATTGGCAGGGGTTAGGGTGGTGGAGAGGGTGAGCAGTTTTAAGTTCCTGGGGGTGACAGTGACTGAGGACCTGTCCTGGGGCACTCACATCGCCTCAGCTGTGGGAAAGGCCCAACAACGCCTCTATTATCTGAGGAAGCTGAGGAGTGCAAGTATCCCCAGACGCCTGATGGTGAACTTTTTAAACTCTGCGATCAGTAGTGTGCTGACGTATGGTTTTTTAGTGTGGTTCTCCAGCTGCACTAAGGCAGGCACTCCAGCGGGTGGTGAAAACAGCGGGGAGAATCATTGGGCCGACTCTCCCGGAGATCAGCGCCATCTATTCCACTCGCTGTTTGAGTAGAGTGCGCAACATCCTGCGGCACCAGCACCACCCTGCTCACCACCTCTTTCAACTGCTGCCCTCAGGGAGAAGGTACAGGGCCATAAAGGCCAGAACACAAAGACTGGCTAACAGCCTGTACCCACACACTGCCCCCCACCCCTTTCTACCCCCCTCCCATGGACAATAACCACACTCACCAATCAATAGTTCTGAACTGGTTTTGCATTGCTGCATAATGTCACTATTCTCATGTATCCGAATGGTCCTGCTCTCTAATGCACCTTAATGATAATATTAATTACATGCCCTGATGCTGCTGCCAATACTGCTGTACTGATGTCAAATGTTTACAAATGTTTACACTGGGGTTATTTAGGGGTTATTGAGGGGTATTTATTTCACAGGGTTTGCACTTTACTATTTCGCACTTTACAACTATGTATGTGGATGCTCCAAACACACTTTCGTTGTTCTTTCTTGTGCAATGACAATAAATAATTGAAATCTGAAATTCTTTGGTTTATGACAGAACCAAAGTCTTGTCAATGCATTTTTAAAAGGAAAAAGTAGTAAATTCACAAAATACCACAATAAATATCGTACCGTGAGCTGTATATCGTGAAAATATTGTTCCGAGAGATTTGGATATTGTTACATCCCCTTGGCACATGGTATCAAACTTATGAAGAAAGTTATATGGAATAAGGTAGCAAAGAAAACAATGTTAAAGGTGCACTGAGTAACATTTCTAGTTGTGGGTCCGCCACCTGCTTGTCTCCATGGAAATGTTATAGCTTGTTATAGAATGTTCCACAGTACAGATTAAACCTTTATACAGTAGTGGTACCTCACCTTATGAAATTAATTCGTTCCAGAAGTGGTTTCGTAACGTGAATTTTTTGTAAGTTGAGTCGCTATTTCAATGGAAAAGGCCTGATTCGTTCCAAGGCTCCGTTCTTTCCGTTCCAATTTTTTTTTTTATAGTGTAACATTTTTTTTATAGTGTAACTATACTGTGAGTTCTGCGTCCTGATTGGCTAAGAGACTAGACCAGGACTAAAAGTGGAATAAACCAGGTCTAGACCAGAACTAAACCAGGTCTAGAACAGGTCTAAACCAGGTCTAAACCTGGACACGACCTGGACTAAACCAGGACCGGACCAGGTCCAGACCCGGACCAAACCGGGACCAGACCAGGGTTAAATCACCCCGCGGCTCTCCGCTGGCCTCCCGCGGCTCTCCGCTGGCCTCCCACGGCTCCTGCGCTTGCCCCCGGCCCCGAGGGGGAGGCACGGCGCCGCAGCTCCATCCCGCGCCCGCAGCCCCGGTGTACTCGCGGCCTCGCACCTCTCCAGGGATAACTGGCTTGTGGCGGCCAAGCGTTCATAGCGACATCGCTTTTTGATCCTTCGATGTCGGCTCTTCCCATCATTGTGAAGCAGAATTCACAAAGCGTTGGATTGTTCACTCACTCATAGGGAACGTGAGGGGGGTTTAGACCATCGTGAGACAGGTTAGTTTTACCCTACTGATGATGTGTTGTTGCGATAGTAATCCTGTGTCCCTCCGCTCCCCTCGCGCGTTCGGTGCTATATTGAGCCGTGTCTACCCCCACGCTTCACTATCAACACATTCCGATGAAAATCTATGAAAGTTCAAGTGCTCAAACAAGAGAGAAATGTGAGAAAAGCCCAACTCCAGTCTGAGAAAAGCGTAGAATGTGTGTGGTGAGACATTTACAGCCCTAAAACATGTAGAACAATTGCAAAATACAAAGTTGTCCTACCTCGTGGACCTCTCCCACTGCGGGCCACCTCTGGAACCTAACCCCGTGTGTGTTGATAAAGTGTATTTACGTTTCGGGGCGTGCATCTGAGCGCGCATCTGAACGCGCATTAATTGAATTTTTGAGATTTGTCATTTTTAAAGTGCTTTATAAATAAAGTTGGATTGGATTGGAGATTTTGCGTTTCGAAACTTGAATTTTCTTTCGTATCTAGAGACCAAAATTTAACGTGAAGGCGTTTCGTAACTTGGATTTTTCGTTTGTAGGGTCTTTCGTAAGGTGAGGTACCACTGTAATTGTTGTAGTTTTGTGTATAGAATCCCGCAGTCATCCAGGTAGAATCCATGGCAAAAGGAGAAATTCAATTTGTCAACTGGACAAAAGTTTATTTGGTTGAATATTCACAGCTCATCCAAGCTGCTTCTTCAGTTCTGGCTAGAGTGCTGGTGGACACTGCTTATAACTGTCTGAAGGGAGGAGATAACTACAATGAAGTTACTGTGAAACTATCACACACATTTGTTTACAGTTTCTGTTAGTTAAATATGCAGTGGGAGTGGAGTGTGGGGGGGCTTGTTAGCATAGCCGTTCTGGTTCTACTAACAAGACCCCTGCTAACAAGATAGTATTTTTGAGCAATATAAAAACAGGTAATAAATAAATGCTAGATAGATACATCAGGTGGCGGATGATCCACTAGAAATGTTGTGCATTGCACCTTTAAAGTATTTAAGAAATTAAAAATAGGTTTTATAATTTTTGCTTCCTCAAAGTAGCCACCCTTTGTTTTGTTGACAGTGCGGCAAACCCTTGGCACTCTCTTCTTCATGAAAGGTTTTCACTTCATAGGAGTGCCATGCCAGGGTTCATTAGTGAAATGCCAAGAGTGTAACGCAATGATCAAAGCAATGCGTAGCGCTTTAAAATACTCTAAAATATAAAACATGTTTTGTTTTATAAATTCCATATGTGTTCATTCATAGTTTTGATGCCTTCAGTCAGATCTACTAGTAAATAGGTGTGAAAAGAAAGAGCATTAAATAAAATAATAATAATAATAATTATTATTATTATTATTATTATTATTATTATTTTCTCTTTCCGTTCCTTGGCTACTTATATTTATTACCAATAGATATATATTTGTTTAGCTGTTTGTTTAGCACAAGGGCAGGGGATAAATGGAGATAAAGAAACAAAACATAAATATTGTGTCTACTGTAATGTGTGCATATATACTTTTTCTTTTGTGTGAAACTTAAAACACAATAAAGTATCAAAAATAAATAAAGTAAATGAAGTGTGTCTAAACATTTGACTGGTTGTGTACATTACTGAGGTTACCCATAATCTATTCAGAAACACTCAGTTTGTACTACATTGGTATTACAGTATTTTTGGGTCGGTCTATGTGATTTTGTTATCAGTTGTGATCTTCAAGTCATCAAAATGGTTGTCCCATGGTTCAATCCTTTTGCTTGGGTCTACTTGTTCAGAAATGGTGGTTTAATTTGTTTTATTTAAAAATAGCCCCAAGCCTCCTTTGTATTTATTTGGATAAACATGCAAATAACCAAGTACCTGTCGTGGGAGGCCACCTCTTTGGCCAGTTCAGAGGGAGGGAACTGAACAAACAAGTCTCCAGCCTGACTGATGAGAGTCTCATAGGGGAGGTCCTGGGGGATCTGGGACAGCAGGTGATGGACCATGGCCATGTCACACTCGCACTCCAGTACTTCCTCTTCTCTGTACAGAACAATCTAAAGAACAACACATCAGCAGAGGTGGGTAAAGTCGCCAAAAATTGAACTAAGGTAAAAGTAACGTTGCTTCAAAAATAATATCACTCAAGTAGAAGTACAAAGTTGTGGTCCAAGAAATGATTCAATTAAGAGTAAACAATTATTTGGGATTTACTACTCAAGTAAGACTAACTTGAAGTTGTTGAGGCGCAATAGTACGATATGAGAAAAAATATTCAATAATTGTGATATTTTAATATACTTTTTGGCACAATAAATTCAGTTAAATTAAAAAAAACAAAAAAAACAATGACAAAACTAAGACTAATCTATTCTAATGTTAATAAGAAAAATCAATAATATCAGCCTTTTGTCCATTTTACTTTCTAAAGAGTCAATTTCAAGAAAATGTTGTGGTGATACATTTATACATACATACATTTATTTGTGTACATATTTTACATATATACATATTTTCTTGCAATACTGATTACTGCGTCAGCCATGAGTCCAAAATTAGCCTTGATATAGCCCTGGTTTTGTCTCTTTTATGTTTATATTTTGACAGTTTCACTGGTACATTAAAGCATGTATTTTGTTTTAATATAATTTAAATGATTATCGATATTGTGGTGACAACCATATCGCATTTCACAAAAATAACTAGTATTGTGCTGCTCTAGCTTATACATATATAAAAACAACATACATCTTCATAGAGCAATACTTACTACAGCAGCAAAATAGATGGGCATTAGAGGATGACACGCAAGGAAGAAGTCGTATAACCGCACAACATGCCTGAAGTCTGATAGGACATGGCCAAACCAGGTGATCAGCCAACTCAGGGCAAAGACTGTGCCCACCTCGGACCTGAAAGAAGAAATTAACTAGAAAAAGCCTGTATGTGATTTGGAACCATGAATCAGGAACATGTTTTAGTTTTTAGCCCTGCCCACTTAGCTCTTTCTGCCGCTGTGATATTACACAACAGAAGCAACTGTCTGGAATAGTGTCCTGCAATGGTTTTCATACAGTTTTCCAATCTCTGCCTACTGTTTGCTTTTTTGTTACGCTTTAAAAGCACCGTGACAGAGAATCAAGTGACTGGGAGTGTCCATGATTCTTGTCAACAATGAGCCTTAGAGGACAAAAAAGATGACCCTGTTGGTTATTGTCCATGAAAATGCTTTGTAAAGTGACTAGATTAAATTTTGCAGTCTCAACCGAGCAACTTTTACCATATAATTCATGATGTAAAGAGCATTTATCATGACAAGAATAAATTAAAATCAGTTAAAAACCTTTAAACGGCCAATTCATTTAAAGGTGCTTGTAGTGGTATTGCCTGGTTTACACCAGACCATATCACAAGTGATATATGGTCTGGGAGCCACCTACTGAATATCTTGTAGCGGAGGTGTGGTTTACGATCGCCAACGGCCGTTTATTGGGCATTATGAATGTCTTTCATTTGGGGTATACATAGCCCATATCCAATCATGTCAGTTGTCAGTTCAAACTACAAGTTTCCGTTTGTCGCGTAGTACGCGTCACCGTCTTTCCACCCCTCCCTGCTCTCTGATTGGCTCCCAAAATCAGGAGAGCTCGCTTCGCCTAGTTGCCAGGCTGTCTTTCAGATTGGAACGAGCGAAAGCAGCCTGGGATTTCCCAGGTTAGTAGTGGTAATCAATTTATGTCAAATTTGTCGCAAAATGTTTTAAAGTACACTTACTGCTGCATGAAATCATGAACCTCGGGGTTGACCCGATCAATGATAGGCATCAAATAATTCAGTATATGTTTTGTATTGTCCATAGTGGGGTCCATAAAGTCCCTGGAGGAAACAAAATGCAATTATTATTGGTAAGATCAAACAGATTAGACTAGGGGTGGTAGATACAGATGTAGTAGAAAAAAATATAATACTACAATTGTTGTTTGAGTAATCTATAATGAACCCTATAAAAAATCTATCAAATAAGAGTATAAAGTCATATTCTGTACTTAAGTGGATAATTTTATGGTTCATTCACTCTTTTTGCTAGACTCAGTTGAACCAAGACTTTTGCGGGCACAATTAGCACATTCCTGATGCATTGTTAGAATACTTTCTGAACATCATAATCAAGAAAATTCAAAAACTATCAAGACATTTTTTATAATTTTTGTCAATAATTTTGTGTTAGCAGTTTTGGTTAATCAAAACTGCCCACACAAGGTACCTGAGATGATGAGTGGACAGCTTTTCCACCAAAGCTGTTGCTCGCTGCTCTCCAACAACTAATAAAAAGGTGACAACGATGTCATGGTATCCCTGGTAATAGTGCAGCTGAGGGTTTCTTTTGAGCACTCTGAGGATGATGTCGATCAGCTCTTCCTGCAAACCCTCTCTCTGCTCATCGGGCATGCCTGCAAAAAATAGACCCAGACAGAGACAAAAATGGGAAAAACGAAATCATATCTGAAGGAGCAGTGACAACACAAATTCTCTTTGCAGTGCATTATTCATTCACTAAACCAGGGGTGGGCAATTATTTTTCCCCAGGGGCAATTTGAGAAGCAGAAAATATTGTGGAGGGCCAGGCAAAAAGTTTGAAGTCTACTCTAGTTATTAATTGTATTTCTATGTTGAAATCAGTAAATTGCATTGTTTACAGAAGCTGGTAAGTACTGTGTTATTATTAAGTAATAAGAGAGTGAGGTTTTACAAAAAATGAATTTATTCAGTAAAACAATTCAAACATTTATAACTCTTTTTCAGTCACATTAACCCCACAATGCTTTCTGAGTTTAACTTTCTTAACTTTGTATTAAGACACGACAATGTCTTTGTTTGCCAAATAATATAATACTAGATAAGTCACAATTTTTTTTGTCCAACTGCCAAACTGTGTAGAAAAAAAGTCAAAGTTAGCATGTTTACTGTTTTTTTCTTGATCAGTGAGAGAAATCTAGCCTCTGTTGAGCTTTAACAAGTGCTTCAAAGTCAGGTTGCATGTTTGAGGTGGATGTGAAGCACATATGACAGATGATCATCAGTACAACTGCATTATGTAGAATTTTGAAAGTGGGTTTTATTTTCTTAATTCCAAACAACCTTTCACGGGCTGGTCAGAGTCGGCTCGTGGGCTGTATTTGGCCCCCGGGCCTTGAAATGCCCGGGTCTGCACTAAACACTTGACAGTGGTAAAGTTTTTTGTAGTCAGAGCTGCACTAGGGAAGACTGACGGAAGCGAGGCTGCCAATCTGCTCACACACACCACATTCATCCATGGCAATGTGGGTGAAGTGTCTTGCCTAAGGACACAACGGCATTTTTTTTCCACTGGCTCCACTGTGGTGCCTGGAATTCCCACTGGTCTCCCATCAAAGTACTGCTCAGGTCCAGCCCTGCTTAGCTTCTGAGATCTGACGAGATCAGGTTTTGACAAGCCAGTCTGGCTTTTGTTTCTTACGTACTAACTCACAGTGGGAAGAGTAATCAAAACTTTTCCTCAAGTAAGAATACTGTTACACTGTACAATCGTATTGAAGTAGTAGGAGTAAAAGCTGCCTGTTAGGTGCCTGTTAGATGCCTTTGTTTTCTGTTTTATTATGAGGGGGGGGCTGTATATTTTTAGCACTGTGAAGCACTTTCTAAGTGTTGTTTTTAAAAGTCCCATACAAATATTAATAATAATACAGTAATAATACAGTACACAGTAAAGAAAACACTGGGAGCCGCAAAACCCTTTTGAAATTTAAAATGAAATAACACTGCATATAATGGCTTTTTTTAACCTTTGTGACATAGAATTACATTTTGAATATGAACAAACTAAAATAAAATACATTTTAATTAAATACAGTGGTCCCTCGCTGTTTCGCTGATTTTTTATAGTGTATCAACACGTATTGTGTTCTGCATCCTGATTGGCTAAAGGACTGTAGACCTTTGTCTTTGTCAGTCATTCTCCTCCGTGTCTGCTGTACAGAATGTGTTCAGTTTGCCAAATTTATTTAAATGTTCGATCACGAGCAGTGTGACTCTGAAGACTGAGTGGTCTGGCATTTGAGCACATGCCAGAAGGGCCGAGGCCGTGCTCTATTACGGATTTGACCGCGCGCACACTTCTCCGGGTGGTCAATGCGCATCGGGAAGTAGCGGCAATGTTTGCGCATAACGAACTGGTGGAACCTGGAGTCCAGGCGGCGGAACCAGTCCTGAGAGTGCATGGATGCGTTCTCACTACAGTTCTGTGTTTGGTGCAGAGCTGTAGAACCCCTCCCCCCCGTTCCACAGACTACGGGGCCGCTTGTAGGTGTAAATTGCCAGGGCCGATGATCCCAGTCCGTCACTGCTCTGAAGTGCTGTATGTTTACAAGTTTTCTCCCCAACAAAACCCGCAATAGCGCAGCGGCGCCAGGCGCCTCGGTCAGAGGAACTGTGAAATACACACATATTTATACACGCAATATAAAGCTGACTACTTCACGGATTTAGTCTATCGTGGGTTATTACTACAATGTAACCCCCATGATAAAAGAGGGACCACTGTACTGAGCCGCATCAGAGGGATCAATGAGCCGCGGGTTGCCGACCCCTGCCCTAGGGGTACGCGAGCACATTGCAGGGGGTACTTGGCAGTGCTGCTGCCAGGCGCAGGGGGAGATTTTTTAGAATTTTTAAATTCTAATTTGAGTAAATTTGAGTTAAAGAAAAGAGAGAAAATGCCTAAGAATTAAATTTGCAAATTAAGGAGATGAAATAAAATGATTTTCATTTAATAATCTGTTGTGTCACGTTCTTCTTTTGGAGAATTATCAACACATATGAGTGAGGGGGTACTCAATGTATGACAAAAAGGCTCAGGGGGTACACAAGAGAAAAAAGGTTGGGAAACACTGCATTACATAACATAACTACAACACCACAGGTAAATCCCACCCGCAGCAAGAATGTGTATTGTACAATGTGTTTTTGAGCAATACAAAAGACTAAGTCAATGTTAGGATGCTGAACACGGAAAGAAAAGCTTACACCCTATCTTTCACCAATGGATAATATTTAACAAGCATGACTATAAAACTTTATGGTTCAACTCTTCTACGCATAGACCACTGACCTGAGTGCTGAATCAATACTGATTTACTGTACAATATCCAAGTTTAATACAGGATTTAAACAGAATCAATACAGCTATGGCTAAACCATATGGTTTTATGGCTAAACCAAGAACATGTTAAGCTCTTTGATCAGATGTAAAACTGCTGGATCACGAGGAAGACAAAAATTACAACTTCCACAAATGGGATAGTTGAAACATCAGAGAAAGCAAGGCAGTGCCAAGAGATGCATTTAAAATGCAGTTGGATAAAAGACAGGACAATGATTAATGCTTAACAAAACTTTATGACCCAGTTTCACATAGCTCCAGCAAGTCAGGGCGTCATCTACTGTGCGTGGTTACAATGAACATAAAGTCAAACCCAGTAAATACTTAACACTAGTGTAGCTGTGAAATTAATAAATTAATTACAACAATAAATACATAATGTAAAAGGTAGACTATTAGAATTTAGTTTATTAGCTCTTTTTAAAAGGAGCACCAAGTTTCTAAGTTTCCTGATGGAGGGCCTGCCCTCTGCTTCTCTCTATGGAGACAACATTGTTTTTTGTTTTACAGTATGGCATTAAGGTAAGCAGGCGACACAACCAGATTAAGCATGTCTGCTTTGCCGAGAGGAGAAACTGCTCATAATAAGAATGCATGTTTTGAATTATAAAAACAATATTATAAATATAAAAACATCAGTAATTGAGTAAATGCAGGATGGATACGTGTAATGTCACACTGCGGTAATTCCTAAGAGACAAACAGGTGTCATAGCCTTCTACAGGAAAAGTACGTAGTACTGCTTTAAGTGTTGTATAAAAGGAGAGATTAAATAAATATAAAAATTTTAACTCACCAGGGGGGAACCTCCGCAGTGAGCGCTGTACATCCAAAAGCACCTGGTTGTAATCCTTGTTGTTCTCTCGATCCACAGTTTCTAGGAAGTTGTGTTCCCATTAGTCAAACTTGTAAACAGACGGGTGAGAGAAGTTGCATCTGGTATACTGTATCCACAGCAGTTTGTCTCTGAAGTGAGCTATGCATTTGGAATGGATTTATCAAAGACATTTGCCAACTTTCAATGGTCGTGATTGACAGGCTGATTAACAAAAAAAAAATCCAAGTCAAAATAATCATGGCAGCTTATGTGTAAAAATGAAAGGGAAAATAATAAGGCAAAAACAATGATACAAAATCTTTGAGAAGAGATTTTACACATATGAGAGACAAATTAATGGCTGTGTTTGCCACTTCACAAATAAGAACGAATGCTTGACACTTTATGGTCTGATGAAGGAACATGCAAGTGAAAGCGTTGCATGTGAAAGTGCTGCATGCTTAGTTTGGTTACACCTTCACTGCACTTTTAACTCATTCACTGCCGGCCTGTTTTCAGAATTCTAACCCCAGAGTGCCACAGGTTTCAGTAGAATTTCACTGATTTTCCAAGACCCACAGAATACTGAGTTCTTTGACTATATAAACATGGGACACATCAAAATAAAGTGTCGACTCTCTTCTTTCACCTGGAAAAAAATTATGTTTCTAACCTTTTCGGTTCTCAAATAACTGATAGTAGAACATAGGGAAGTTTCAGCAAAAACACTGGTTTTTGAGCAAGAAATGGAGAAAACGAGCGTTTAGTTCAGAGAAGGATTTCGAGCAGATCAGTGACTTTGACATCAATATTTATCGATTTAGTGACACCTCAAACATCTAAAATAACAGAGAAAGAGATTTTTGATGACAAAGTACATTTTTTATTTACAAATATAAGAATATAAGGCTCTGTGAATTGAAAATTCGTTCAAATCAATAGTGCCAAGAGATATTTACAGGATATAATATCTTTTCCTATAAAATAGAACTTTGCTGAGGATTTGTCTGAGGCCCAGAGTACAGACCCATAATAAAAACTAATACACACACACACACACACACACACACACACATATATATATATGTACATACACACAAGCCCATGCATAAACCTTTACACACACACAGCTACACACGCGCACGCACACGCGCGCACGCACCCACGCACACACGCGCACGCACACACGCGCACACACACACACACACACACACACACACACACACACAACTTCATTCATTACAATTACCATACACTGCTCACTGCTCCAAGTCAGTAAACTTCTTCTTTGGAGCTGTCGTAGTTCTGAAGAGACTCCCTGATCCGCGCAGCGCACACATGACACGCCCCCTCCTCGGGCACAGCAGATCTCTGCTCAGACCTCGCTGCTTGATCCGGCTTGTCTCTGCGATCCTCTGATCCAGGATCCTGGGTCCCAAGAGCAATCTGATCGCTCCATAGGCGCTGATCAACAGTTATCTGCTTTTCCGGGTTCTCTGGCCTCGCCATCTTACTACTCTGGCCAATACACCATACACACGCTGCACTCCTCCTTTCTTCCCCGGCTCTGATCGGCTAATAATGATACAACATCGCCATCTACAGGTTGAGAGATGTGAATTACACCTCAAAAGTTGCTCCAGGCCGTAACCTAGCAACCCCCGCTGAAAAAAGCAATTGACGTCTATAGACGTCACGGCACTCAACGGTTGGATTCGAGGGGACGTCAATAGACGTCTCCGGCACTGAATGAGTTAATCATCAATAACTGTGCTGCTAATTGGTCTTGTCAAAATGTTTCACTTCTTACAGTTGCCAGCAGAGGGCACCAGAACCCAAATTCAAGCATTTAAAAGCAAAACAATTCTGAAACTTTAGTCTAGTACCTGGATCCTGCTCCAACACATGAGGCGGCACGTTGAGAAGCCGAGGCCAGACCTGACAGCGGATCTCATCAGTGAGCAGCCCCCCTTCACTGATGGCCATCCTCCTCAGAGCTGCCACATCCACGGGACTGGTACTCAGAGCCTGGGTGATGTCCGCTATCTTCCTCTTCCGCTTGCTGTTGTAATCTAACACAAAAGCAAACGTGGGTTAGCCTTAATTATGATATATTTAGATGACGGCTTGGCTCCGGTTACAGATTAGATTGTAACGATATATGTTAATTAAAAAGGCATATTTAGCATCTCAAATGTAATAAACAAAGTGTTGATCTGATGTAATGTTAATCAAACCACAAAAACAGAAAAAAAGTTAAACCAATTAATACATGCATAATAAGAAACATACCAGTCAAAAGTCTGGACACACCCTCTCAATCAATGTTTTTTTTTTTCTTTATGTTTAGGCCTACTACTTTCTACATTTCAGTGGCCTATACATACAGAAGACACCAAATATATGATGCAAGAGGTTTGAAATTATGTACTAAAGAAATATAGTTAAATGTCTAAACTACATTTTTTTCATATTTTATATTCAAATCCTAAAAGTGTCCACCCTTTGCTTTGTTGACAGCGCTGCAAACCCTTGGCCTTCTTTCACTGTGCTTCTTAATGAAGTTTCCTGAAATGGTTTTCACTTCACAGCTGTATCATGCATGTCAGGGGCAAGAAATGCCTAAAGTACAAGTTATTTTGGGTGTTTTTTGTTTGTTTGTTTGTTTGCTACATTCCACATGTACCATTCATAGTTGGCAAGAATCTACAGTCTACATAATCATGGAAAAAAAGAATAAAAATGAATGAAAAAGTGTGTCTAAACTCTTGATTTGTAGTCATCACCCAGGCTCTGGTACTCAGAGCCTGGGTGATGTCCGCTATCTTCCTCTTCCGCTTGCTGTTGTAATCTAACACAAAAGCAAAATGGGTTAGCCTAAACTAAGTATGTAAGTATATATATTTAGATGACGGGTTGGCTCGTGTTACAGATTAGATTATAACGATATATGTTAATTAAAAAGGCATATTTAGCATCTCCAATTTAATAAACAAAGCACTGATCTAATGTTAATCAAACCACGTACCGTTGCACTGCCTTCCATTCACGGGCGACGAGGGACCAGGACTTTCAGAGTTCTCCATTTTCCACCTCTTTCACGCACTCATAAGCATAATATTATTATAAACTCGCCTGCCATTGTTTACGGATAGCCTCAATTTACCCCGTTTTTAGCGACAAGCTGTTTGATTAGCACCGCTAGCAAGACGCATCCCTTTACAGCCAACGAAAGCGACATCATCTGTCATTTTAAACACAATAACCATTCCGTTTAGAACTCATTCGCCAAATATGTAACGCGTAACAGTTTGCAAGGTGTTTTATAGTGGATAAAAAGATGAAAAACTACATGTTTACTTTGACTCAAGCTACGAATGGGAAACGATCACTAGCCAAAGCGTAGCACAGGAGCCTGGATGATGACGTAGTGACGCAGGGGGCGGGGCCACGGAGACCGGGTTGGTGCGTTTAAATTTCTGGAAATTCTCAAACTCAATATTGCATTAGTCACTGCTTTTAATTACAAAATGACTAACTATGGATCTAGGGCTACACACCCTTTTTTTTCCAGCTGACTGAGAAGACTGAAGCCTATTTGCAGCTGTCAATTGTCAGTCTATTTACTAACTGAAATATGTGCATAATTGCCTGTAAACAATCACAACATTTGTCAAATCATTTTAAATTATGTTTGGAAATAGGCACATATGATGCAATCCGTGTAGATAGTTGTCTTGTTTTATATTTAATTTTCATTAAACATAAATACATAACATACTCTATATAAAAAGGGCTATTCTTTACTGTTTTGGTGTAGTTGGAGAGAATACTGTATGCAGGCTATTTGTTTAAGGTTTAAGGTTTGCTTTAGGTTTAAGTTTTAGTTCACTATGCCTGACAATTTATTAGTAAATAGAAAGTTACGCGGTACTTCGTCTCGGTTCATCATCCTGGGTGCGGTGCCTTATGATGAAACGAAACTGAAAAGTGCCCAGGTTTTTAAAAGCCAATTTGCCTCTGCTGTCTGACTGACGCATTTGCCTTCCTCATTTGGTAGACGCCGGTCAACACGGGAGCTGAGGAGGTAAGGATCATAATGATTAAGCTACAGTATTTGGAAATTAACTGTCTTCTCAACTGACATTAACATTATTATCGTATGGGTAGTCGCTAATAAAACAAATGCCTAAATTTGAAAGGAATCGTAATCTCATTTGTTTATGATTATGATTATTATGGACCTTTCCTTGTATAACGCTGGCGTATAAATTAAAGACATTACAATAAATATTAGATACAATTAGGATAGTCCTATTTCACATGAAATAAAACTAGACTGTGTAGGTGCTTTAGAAATCCACTAGAGGTCATCTTAGAGCGGGCCAAAACTGCTGATTTCACTGGTCTACAAATGTTTGGACTCGATCTGCTTCTGAGATAAAAGTGGCTAAATCTCATTTATATTGATAAGATGAACTGAAAATCAATTGATAACTGTGCTGGTTAGCTAATGTAGGCTATTCAAGATATTTAATGATATTGTTTTACATCAAAATCGGTTTATACAATAGATTTAGGCATTTTGGCTTAAAAATAATATTTATATTTTGAAAATATTTAACTTGCAATTCTTTATCCGTCAAGAAATAAACAAGGAATATCTTAAGACATCAGGTGATTGAATATCTTATGAAAAACAAGCTAAAGTATCACATGTGTTACAACAATAATGTGGTGCCCAACTTTTGTCCTGATCTCCAACTTTGCAACCAAAGTAATGGTGATATGCTTTTTCAACCACTGAGGTTATGTTGCGCTTTTGTCGTGCAAACATCACTTCAACACAAACGTAATAGAAGTTATCTGGGTTCGAGGCATCTCTTTTATGTGAAATCAAAAAAATATTTGGTGTTAAAACTCTGGACATATTAAAATGAATGTATTGGAATGTGCAGACAGGCTTTCAGATAGAACTGGTTGCTTGTAGACACACTGTACCTTCTGATAAACTACCGTTTTTGCCTTATTTTGCATAAATTTCCTATTTTGACCCAATACTATATCTTGGAAACTATAGCCAATCAGCACTTCTGACTTACTTTTTCTTTATTAGTGACCTAAATTTCACTACTTTTGTCCCAGAAGCATTTTGCTTGTAGACCAGCGTCAGTTGACATCACAACGTTAGTCTATAGATGGCGCAGTTCAAGTTAATGTTGTTAAAATGAAGATTTGTGTTGTAATACAGTGGGGTTTTGGGTCTAGACCAGTGTTTCCCAACCTTTTTTGTCTTGTGTACCCCCTGAGCCTTTTTGTCATACCTTGAGTACCCCCTCACTCATACGTGTTGATAATTCTCCAAAAGTAGAACGTGACACAATGGATTATTAAATGAAAATCATTTTATTTCATCTCCTTAATTTGAAAATTCTCAGTCATTTTCTCTTTTCTTTAACTCAAATTTACTCAAATTAGAATCTCCCCCCTGCGCCTGGCAGCGACACTGCCATGTGCTCGTGTACCCCTAGGGGTACAATGTGGGAAACACTGGTCTAGACAATACTACTGTACAAATGATCATTGTTTAACAGTTGTGCATTTACCTTTTGGATATTTCATGGCAAAGTACAATATAATTCATAGGAAAATCTGTCTCTTGTCCCCCATCTGGGAGTATGGCATAGGAGCTGAAGACAACAAACTGAGTAGGCCTAAATCCAAAATGTAAATAATAAAACAGCCTATTTATATGTTTCCATAGGTCTACATGTGGTGGGTGATGTGATGGAGAAAAAAACAGGACATCCAAGGAGAGACAGTGGAGCTAAACATGGTGACAAATCTTGCATTACCGTTGTTCATATCAACTAGTCTTATCTAATATTTTAATGCTATTATGTCTTACAGGCACTGGGCGTACTGACAATGCTAATGGACCAATAGGTAGGGGACATGGAGGGGCACGAGAAAAAGTTAGAGCACCCCCAAGCCACCCCAAGTCTAGTCATCGTGAAACTGGAAACAAACCAAACCATGGGCTTGGGGGAGGAGCTACAACAGGTGCAGGAGGAGGAGGAGGCGGGAGGGGCACGGGGAGAGGGCAAAGGACTGCTGGAGCTGAGAGGAACCAAGAGGGGGGGCGAAGAGATGGAGGAAGAGGAGGAAGAGGAGGGAGCAGGAGTCACAGTAGACCTGGAGGAGAGAGAGGGGCTGGTGCGTTTGTTGCAAATGGAAACGAAGGATGCAGGATGCAATGGCGAGACAATGCAGACAGAAAGGGAGGTAATACCGGAGTGAGAAGGGGGAGTAAACCAGAGATAACAGAAAATAGGGGGGATAGGAGAAATGGATCCAAGTCAGACTCTCCTAAAGTAAGCGGGCTAGGCTTTAAAAAGCTTGAAGAACTTTCTACAAAAGAGCCATCAGAAGTAGCCATCTGTGTCTCCTCCCACCCGGGTCTGAAACCTCTGCTGAGTGAGTCTTCAATGAGGAAGGACCTGGTGGAGCTGCTGTGTCAGGTGCTGAGTAAAGCCTTCAAATCCCGAGCAGACAGGGGGACACTGCAGCACCTGGCTAAGAGCATCAAAGACTCAGGCTTTCTGCGCACTGTCCTTCCACTGTACCTGGCAGGTGTAGGCTCAGAGTCCGACAATGCCCGCAGAGAGAAATATCCACAGCACCTGGAGAACATTGTGGCCATCATCACACAGGTAGAGAGAAGGCAATGCATTTATGATTACAAAAAACATTTATAAAGTAATTACAAAATTACAGTGCAAAATTACAGTGCATCACCACTTGCTAACTTCTTGGAGGCAAGCATGTGGCCACTGCTCCACCAGAAATGTTACACAGTGTACTTTTAAGTCAAGAGTTGAACATGCATGCACATACATGCCCTAATTCACTGTATTTTTATACTATATTAGGTGCTTAGCATCTTCCCTGCCAGCTCAGTCCAGCCTGTGAGTCTGCTTCTGACGCTGCTGAGAGCAGCCATCAACAGCCTGAGGACGTCAGGAGTGGACGTTCCAGCTGAGATAGAGCAGAATATGGATCATCTTCAAAGACTGGTCGGACATCTTGAAACCAGGGCCAGAGAGGGCACCTTACGTTCAGACAAGGATACATATGCCCTACTGCCCACCGGTGATGACAACCAAGGTAAACCATTATCTAAATTCATATTTTGCTACTCCATACCCCTACCCTAACACAAATGCATGCGCTGTTGTGCAGACGAAGACCAGCGGGACTTCAGGACTATTCCCATCTACCCGACACCAGAGGAACTTCGACACGAGCGCAGACCCTATCTCAGACCCAACCTCACCTCCCAGCGCTACCAAAACACCCACCTGTATCTGGACACACACTTTCGGCTGCTCAGGGAGGACTTTGTGAGGCCACTCAGAGAAGGGATCCAGGAGCTGCTCTGGACCCAAATGAACCTTGGACGAATGGACAACCCGGGGCATCAAGTGAAGGGAAAGCGACTGGACGACATCAGAATATATCATGATACAAAAGTTATAGCCCCTAAGTGCACCGTCAATGGCCTGGCATATGTCGTCCAGTTTAATGTGGAGCCACTGAAGGTTGGTCTTGAATTACAAAATTTCCAGAAGCACATCAATTTATCAAATATCAATTTTGTGTTTCTAAATAGAATAATTTATATTGTTACCCTGCAGTTTGTGCGCTGGCAGAATTCCAAGAGGCTGATCTTTGGTTCATTGGTCTGTTTGTCATGTGATAACTTTGAGAGCTTCCTCTTTGCAACTGTGTCAGATCGAGACCCAAAAGATCTACAAGAAGGAAGAGTTCAGATCTCTTTTACAGAAGAAAGCAGACATAAGCTGGTCAGGATTCAGGTGAGACATGATGATAAAACAAACTTTAAAAAAAAGCATGTTAAGCTGAAGTCCTCTTCTGTTTCAGCAAAACCAAGTGTTCTTGATGGTAGAGACCACTGCCTACTTTGAAGCTTATCGCTATGTTTTGGAGGGCCTCCAAGAGCAGGAGGAGGACGAGCTGCCCTTTCAGAGGTACACATACAGTATAATGTCTGTATGAGTGTGTGGGAAAGCACCAGAGTGCTGCTTAAGTTTGTCAAGGTCATGTCTTCTATCTAACCTGGAAAGTTTCCATAGTAGTATGTACAAGAACAAAGCAGTCTCTCATAAAGGCTGTTTTTAAAACAATAGCATGTACAAAGCAAACACATGATTAAGTCATAAAAAATGAACACAAAGTAGCTAGTGCACACACTTTATATTATTCCACTTCTCACTGCAATACAATTACTCTCAAACAGATAATTACATTTTTAAAAATGTGTTGTATTTTACGTTAGGTACCTTGTAGACTGCAGCCCAGATGTGGTGCCTCCAGCTTATCTGCTCAGATCTGACACTTATGACCTGTCGTCTGTGGCCCACCCGGGCTTCAAGACCAGAGTCAGGCCGTTTCACTGCCTGGATGCAGAGGCCTGGCCCACAATGGAGGAGCTAGGGCTGGACGAGTCTCAGTTCAAAGCCTTTCAGTTGGCCCTCACTAAAGAGCTAGCCATTATACAGGGGCCTCCAGGGACGGGTAAGGCGAACATGTGATGCAGCAAGAACCACTCTATTGAAATGCAACCTAATTACTTTTTTTTTTTTTTTTTTTAGGAAAAACGTATGTTGGATTAAAGATTGCTCAGGCTCTGCTGACCAACCAGAAACTTTGGAGGATTAATACTCCCGTTCTGGTTGTGTGTTACACTAATCATGCTTTGGATCAGTTTCTTGAAGGTAACAAAATACCCATAGCACGGCATCATACACTTAACCACCATAATTTTCTAAGATCAACTCAATGAATGGATAATAACTAAAACTTGTACAACTTATTCAGCTGTAGCATTGCCATGTACTTGCCCTGTTTGTGTTTTCATATGTTGTTTTTATATTTACTTTTTCAGGTATCCATAAATTTCTCCCTGACGGAATAGTGCGAGTTGGAGGCCGCAGCAACAGTGAAATCCTGAAGCGCTTCAATCTGAGAGAACTGGCTCACAAAGAGAAGTTGAAACGTAATGGCCGCAACAACCTGTCAGCTGCTTTTAACACAGTGAGTATTTTGTGGATGGTAACATTACTTCACTCATACTGTACAAATGTGATATTTCAGTTATACTGTAAAGCACTATTTCACGTTTTAATCTGACTATTTGACAGATTTATCGAGAGCTGTGTGAGGCTGAACGTGAGCTGCAGGTTCACAGTATGCAACTAGAATGTTCTGTCAAAGGAGTCCTACGAGAGAATGTCTTGAAACAGCATATATCAGAGAAGCACTGGGACAGTCTACATGTGGTTTATGTACGTCTGAAAAAATAAAAATGAAAAATGAATATATAAATACATATTTTTTTCCCCCTTTTTTGTAGAATCTGGGTGGATTTCAAAGCAGGTCAGGCAGGAAAAATCTGATCATGGAGTGGCTGGGTCTTGGCGGTCTCTCACATGGGATCAATGGTACAGTAAGAACTGATTTTGACATTAAAGGGGCAACAAAGCAGATCAAACAGCAATCGATATTACTGTAAGCAGTTCCAAAAAAGAGAAGGTTTACCTCACGCTTGTTTGACTTTATTCTTTTTAGGTTAGAGCGAACAAAGCGTTCCTGATGACGCTGTAGAGACGAGTTGTTCGCGAGAATGCGTTGTTTGCTCTAACATAATAAAGAATAAAGTCAAACAAGTGTGCGGTAAATCTTCCTCTTTTTTGTAACTGTTGAATGTTCCTGCTGTTACCAGCACCTGAAAGCTGTGCACGGGCTCTTGAACTTTTGAAATTACTGTAAGCAGTGTTTGTCTCCATGGGGATTGGTAAGATAGTGACTGTGTTTCAGATATGGGGGCCGAAGCTGCATTGGAGGAGCCAGAAGTTGTCCTCATTGAGCCAGAAGATATGCTCATTGATATTGAAGAGGAGGCAGATATGATGGCAGCTGAGCGTATTATCGATGACGTCATTTATCCCGGAGGTAGAAGAGATAGGCACAATAAAGGGGACACGGAGCAGGCCTTCAGGGAAGTGCAGGACATAATGCTGGCCATGTCTCTGGATGAACCTGAGCCACAGGCGAATCCTCAGGCGATTCCTGGAATGAATGACGACATTTGGCAGGTACAACATTAACCAAGACTCAGTTATCACTGTTAAAGGAGCAATATGTAACACCGGTGCCCAGTGTTATTTTGTGCACTTTTGCACAAAATAACACCGTAAGAAGGCACTGTTCTAATTTCCTTTGAAGGGTGTGTCCATATCTGAAATTTCCACCTATATATGTAAAGTTAGGAGTTGGCACCCATATTTTATGTTGCGATACCTTACACAATATGCACTTGATTTAGGTCTTTATTTTACAAAAATAAAAATAATATCCAAACTCCTAATATATCAACATAATTTCTACCAAATTTTGTAATCCTATCAACCACAGTATAGAGCATTGTCTCGAAATGTATTTATTTGTTTGTTTGTTTGTTTTATTAATTCATTTTTCAAAAAAAGTAAGCCTGCTTCTAAATTGTCTTTCCCCAATGGGATTTTTTCAGGAACTTTTTCAGATTTTGCCACTAGCCTAAAAGAGCTAGGTCCCATTGGAGTAGGACTATTTATAGGCTAAATTATATGTAAAACTCTATGGTTAAACTTACAACATGGTGAAATAATTATTACTTGTTGTGTTACAGTTCCAAACGAAACAAAAGAAAAGCCTGAAGAAAAAAATCAAACATGAGCTGCAGAAAAGTTCAACTATGACTGAAACAGAGGAGCACCATATTACTAATATCTGGACACTGAGTGTACCTGACAAATGGAGACTTTATCGGTGAGCCAAAAATAGCCAGTAAAGGTCATCATCAAATAAATATATTGACATCTGCAAATCAATGATTGTTTCCAAAAACAGTCCCAGTCTTTTGAGATTACTTCCTTGAATAGTACGGCAAAGCATTTATGGTGTTTGTTTTTAATTCATGTATTACTTTTTTGCAGTTTGTGGCTTTCCCGCTATAGAATAGAACTGAGCACAAAAACCTTGAATTTAGAACAAGAATATCAAAACTCAGTGGACAGACTCGCTGATGTCAAACGACAACAAGACTGTCATATTCTTAGACAGGCAACGGTAATGTATGAGTATTGTAAAAAAAAACATACCTTAGACCGTCTATTAGGAAATGTGGTATTCTAAATATAAATATATTTACGTGAAAACTGTGCAGGTGATCGGCATGACAACGACAGGGGCAGCCAAATTCCGTCACACGCTGCAACAGGTGCGTCCGTCTCTGGTGATCGTGGAGGAGGCAGCAGAGGTTCTGGAGGCTCACACCATCACCACTTTGAGCAGCGCCTGTCAGCACCTCATCCTCATAGGAGATCATCAGCAGGTTAGGTTTCATATAGTTTTATATTTATGCACACTGTATGGAATATTTTCACAGCCTCTGATGGTTTGAGGATTACTATCAGTTATATTGCACACACTATGCTCAGTTGCCCTTTCTGTGGCTTTTTTGGAAATTTTATTTTTGGAGGGGCTACTAAGGGGCAATTGATGTGTAATGAGGGTCATGGAATTTTCTGGAGGTAAGAGTGCAGTGAACTGTGGTTGCCAAATGTGCGAGGGACCTGTATCCCTACTTGCAATTTTAATCTTCAAAATGTTTTTGCAGCTGCGTCCAAGTGCCACTGTGTATGAACTTGCAAAGAACTTCAACTTGGAGATGTCGATGTTTGAGAGACTAGTGAACATGGAACTTCCCTACGTCAGACTCAATTATCAGGTATTATCATAGCATTATTGTACCAGTCCTATTATGTATGTTATCTGTTTTGCAATTTTGGTGTCTAATTCAAGAATATTTGTTTGTTTTTCAGCATCGTATGAGGCCTGACATTGCCCGTCTGCTGACTCCACACATCTATTCAGAGCTGGAGAACCATCCCTCAGTGTTACAATATGAAGACATTAAGGTGTGTGACCAGTCCCTGTTATGGCTTTCTAGTGAATTTTCCAGAACGTTTGACACTTAAGATTAAATCAGGCATTTACAACAACACATGTTTCTCCATGTTTTACAGGGGCTGAACACTAACTTGTTCTTTGTGGAACACAAATACCTTGAGGAAGAAATCAAAGATGGAAGAAGTCATCAGAACAGGCATGAAGCCCAGTTTGTTGTTGCTCTGTGCCGGTACCTCCTTCTTCAGGAGTACAAACCAGAGCAGATTACCATCCTCACCACTTACACAGGCCAGCTGTTCTGCCTGCGCAAACTCATGCCTGCTAGTCAGTTCTCTGGGGTCAAAGTGCATGTGGTAGACAAATATCAAGGAGAAGAAAATGATATTGTGCTGTTGTCTTTGGTCCGGAGCAACATGCAGCGCAGGGTGGGCTTTTTGAACATCCCCAATCGAGTGTGTGTGGCTCTGTCACGTGCAAAGAAAGGCCTCTACTGCATAGGGAACAGTGAGATGCTCGGCCAAGTCAAACTGTGGAGCAACATCTTCCACACCTTGAGGGAGAAGGACCAGATCGGCACAGCTCTGACCCTCTGCTGTCAAAATCATCCCTCTCGACAGGTCAAAGCTTCTGGTGCCAAAGACTTTGAACAGGCCCCTGAAGGAGGCTGCACCCAGCCCTGTGAGTACCGCCTAGACTGTGGCCATGTGTGTGCTAAAGTGTGTCATCCCTATGACCAAGAGCACAAGGATTACCAGTGTTTGAAGAATTGCCAGAAGATTATTTGTGATTTAGGACACCGTTGCCGTCAACTGTGCTATCAGAAATGTGGTGATTGTAACGTTTTGGTGGAGAAGACCATCCCTAAATGCCAACACAAACAGATGGTTCCTTGCCACAAGGATCCATGTAGCTTTGTGTGCCAAGAGCCATGTCAGAAAACACTTGGGTGTGGACATCCATGTGATAAAGTTTGTGGGGAACCCTGCACCCTTAGGTGCAAAGTAAAGATTAAATTTGATTTGAAGTGTGGCCACAGCCAGAAGGATTTTTGTTTGTACAAAACACTGCAAGAGGAGCCATCCTGTGTAACTCCATGTAAGCAGGAGTTGAAATGTGGCCATCCATGCCGTGGTAAATGCGGTCGTTGTCACCAGGGGCGCTACCACTGCGGCTGTTCCCAGAAGTGTGAGCGCCTCCTGATCTGCTCCCACAAGTGCCAGGCTCCTTGCACAAACTGCCCTCCTTGTACTCGTCCATGTGAGAATCGCTGTGTTCACAGTCACTGCCCCGGCCGATGTGGTCAGCCCTGCCGTCCCTGCGTGGAGCCCTGTTCCTGGCAGTGCCCTCACCAAACCTGCACCAAACTCTGCCATGAGCCCTGTGACCGCCCTCCATGTGATGAACCATGTGATAAGACCCTGGCCTGTGAGCACCCATGCATCGGCCTGTGTGGGGAGAAATGTCCAGACAAGTGTCGCATCTGTCATCGTGAAGAGGTCACTGAGATCTTCTTTGGCTTTGAGGACAACCCAGAGTCCCGCTTTATTCAGCTACAAGACTGTGGACACGTCATCGAACGCAGAGCAATGGATCAATATATGGAGATGGATGAAAGACAGCAAGACAACCAGGAAGAAGTGGCAATCAAACTCAAAGAGTGTCCCAAGTGTCGCACACCAATACGCAAGAATCTCCGTTATGGTACTCACATAAACCGCTGTCTGGCTGAGATAGAGCTGGTGAAGCAGAAGATTGCTGGAAATCCAGAAGAGATTAAATCACAAACTTTGGCCTTAAAGGTACAATGCACAGAAATCAAACACAAGGCAGTACTATCATATGAATTCGGCCAAATAGAAGATGAGCTGCAAAGGCCTCATCTCTCTGCAGTTGACCTGTGGGTCATTCAGAACAAAATGGACTTCTATACACAAGTTGCCAAGCTTCAGGTGATTAAAGGAGAAAAGATGTCTCCCTCTGAAGCTGCAGCATTTACAGAAAGGATTCAGGAGTTTATGAACTGGCTCAAGACTCCACAGCAGAGATTTTCAGAACAGCAGATGTACGACCTGGACCAGGAACTACGAAGACTCACGCTTTTGGCTGAACTAAACGCTCACTCCTATATGGCACAACTCAGAGGACAAATAGAAAACATTCAAATGGAGGAACAAACACTACGAGAAGTTCTGGAAAAGTGTGGTCCATTTACTGAAGACGATGAAGCAAGAGCCAAACAAATAATAAAAGAGCTGAAAAGAAAGTCCCCTCACACTGGATTGGGGATCAGTGATGAGGAGAGGAAGATGATTGTCTCAGCCATCCAAATGCCCGGTCACTGGTTCAAATGCCCCAATGGGCATGTGTACCTTATATCCGATTGTGGAGGGGCCATGGAGAGCCGTAAATGCCCAGATTGCAATGCTGTTATTGGCGGGGCCAGTCATAGGGTTGCTACTGGAAACCAGCTGGCCTCAGAAATGGACGGAGCCCAGAGTCCAGCCTGGCCAACAGCACTCGGACCACAGTTTTAAAAGGAACTTTCTTATTTCAGATTGCATTAGGCACATTCTAACTGGCAGAAGTTAGAGTATTAGAGATAAAGTCTATGAATTATCACAGTTTTTAATGTACTCAATTATACGTTTAAAAAAGACCTCTGACTGCACTAATTCTTTAGACACCTGACTTTATGTTGTATGTATGTAGCTCTGATTTTTTTCGTCTGTTTACATTTTTTTTTGTTTTACTTAATTGTCTACATTTCATTTGTGTATTTGTAATTATGAATTGGATGGACTTTGCTTAAAAAAATCTTAACAGAATAATTTGTATTTTAGCCTGTTATGTGTGAAATTTCCATTGTTAATTTCCAATGTATTGGTGATTTTCAGATTTTAGAATGTGGATACTTCCAGATGGGGTGAAAGAGCCGGGTTTGACTGTGGATTACATTGCACTTTGCCATTAAATATCTAAAAGCTAAATGCAAAAAATTATGTTGAACCTGATCATCGCTGTTATTGACCAGAGCACACATTTTGCTGTATTACAAGAACAATCAGATTTTTGAACAATTGTAATTTTAGCTGTCCCCATCTGTATTAAACAACAATTAAACAAACAAAAACTTTAATGCATAATAATAACTTCTTTTTTTTTTTAATGAACAAAAAATAAACATCAAAACTGAATTTAATGTGGTTATCTGCTTGTATGTTAGTCACTGCATGAATTTAAAACTGAATACATTATTAGCATCCAATCTGGTCATGTTTTGCAAATGAAATGGTTCTCAAATCAAACAGGCAACAATAACTATAAATGTTACAGGCACTTTTCCAGACTGTAGTCTCTTAGAGGTTGGTAAATAAATGTTGCAATAGACAAATATATATATATAAAGACAAATGCCATAGTCTGACTTAAAGCTTTCAACTGGAGATCTCATTATAATGACATAAATAGTGGCTCAATGTCTGCAATGTCAATATCAATTTAAGATATACAGCTCTGGAAAAAAATAAGACACCACTGCAAAAGTATCAGTTTCTATGATTTCACTACTTATACATGTGTTTGGGCAAAAGGAACATTTTTGTTTGAGTCTATAAACTACTGACAACATTTCCCCCAAATTCCAAATAAAAATATGATCATTTACAGCATTTATTTGCAGAAAATGACAAATGGACCCCCGCGACCCGGCCCCGGATAAGCGGAAGAAAATGGATGGATGGATGGATGGACAAATGGACAAAATAACAAAAAAGATACATGTTTTCAGACCTCAAACAATGCAAAGAAACAAGATCAAATTCATTTGAAAACAACATAATACTAATGTTTACACTTAAGAAGAGTTCAGAAATCAATATTTGGTGCAATAACCCTTATTTTAGTGGTCTCTTATTTTTTTCCAGAGCTGTATCTTCAGTAGGGTACAGCACTAAACTAAACTAAACTAAACGTTGCCTTACTAAGTGTTTGTCATTGTTGTTGGATTGTCACTAGAGGGCGTCGCAAATGTATGTTTCTCCTAAAATGAAACTGAAATGAAATGAAGCAAATCAGCTCTTATCTCACAAATAACAAAATGAAATGTGGTGGGTAAAATCACTGTATTAGTTTGAGTTAGGTTTACAGCAGTGCACTTAAAGTCAACATTATGAAAACATTATAAAAGCTCATGATTCTTGGGGCTGATAAGGACTGGCCATTTTCATTTTGGCTGTGTGATTTCTTAGGAAAACAAAACCTAACCCACAATACTAATAAACCGTGTAGGGCGTGGAGCCTCTAGAACAGAACAACACAGGCTGCAGCTCGCCCTATAAGAGACTGAAGAGACTTTGGGTAAGGATTTATTCTGTCTTTTGTTATTATTTAATGCGTTATTATTATTATTCATTCAAATAGCCTACATTCTAATTTAAATGCTTTAGATATAGCCTACTTACAAATATTTTGCTGATGTATTTTTTTATTTACTATTACTATTATTATTATTATTATTATTATTATTATTATTATTATTATTATTATTATTATTATTATTATTATTCAGTTATTCTGATTAAATGAAAATGACTGTAAATTTTGTCAGATTACCACTAAAGGGCATAGTCATGTTTTCTCTTAACCCTAGAACAATTTCACTATAAAAAGTAGCACCATCACTTTTTCTGGGTAATTTTTACCCCATATAATATACCCAACAAAAAGTACTTGTCATGAAAAATAGATCAAAATATGACAACACATGATAAATTAGAGTGGTTTTCTTTTATTTTCAACTGTGGTATGTGTAACAAAATGGAAAACAAACAAACAAACAAACAAACAAACAGGAAGACCCTAAAAACATGCTCCAAAATTAATTCCATAATTACTAAATAAAATAAAATAAAAAATACTACTACTACTACTACTACTACTACTACTACTACTACTACTACTACTACTACTACTACTAATAATAATAATAATAATAAATAAATATAGCTGCAAGCAGCAATGCGGGGGCCAAGCACCATTTGACAGGGTCTAACAAGGTCTGACAGGATCTAACAGAGTCTGACAGGGTCTGACAGGGTCAGGGTCTAACCCTGTCAGAACAGACACATCAAAGACAGATCAAAGGTTGCTAGGTGCGTTGCTAGGCAATTGACAAATTTCTGCAACTTTGACCTGCTGGTGCCGCTAGAGGGTTGGGGCTGGGGACCTATAAATCGCTGTGGGCAAAGAGGAGACTGGCTGGAATGTGCATGCAAAATTTCACAACTTTTTACCAGACGGTTCTAGGGGTTGCCATAGACTCCCATGGTGAAAAAAATAAAGAATAATAATAACAATCAGGAGACCAGAACATCAAAGGAAAGATCAAAGGGTTGCTAGGCAACTTCGCTAGGCAACGCAAAGCAAACACTTTTAAAAAAAAATCTTTTAATATTACAAGGTACACGATAATACACATTTCAGGCACATAACAGTACATATTTCACCACCACAATAACAGTCACAAAGCACTCAGAGGACACATCGGGGGATGCGGGTACGGGAACAAACACCACTGGGCACAAGGGCTAAGAGAAGCAGGGGGAACGTAGAGGACCAAAGGGGTTGTCCCAGGTGAAGAAAGGGGAGAGCAAGGGTGATGCAGTGCAAACACAATAGGGTGCCTAGCACAAAAAGCAAACACTATAGGGTGCCTAGTACCTTCGGTGCTTGTCCCCCTAATAATGGAAACTTGGTGTTTGGTCCATTCCTGGGACATGTGAGACTTCCCTGGTGAAGCACAGACTCCTTGACACACGAACAGTTGAAGAGAGAGGAACAAAAAATAGTATTTTTTTTCAGTGGGTAAAAATGACCCGTTGACTAAAATATTGTTTTCACCATAAGAATTCCCTTTGAAATCACCACTTTGTGATAATTATTCATAACCACTGCACTAAATAGGATAGATACACATTCCAGGACCACTCTTACTTACCTATTCCTTACGTCCTCTTACATTAAATTCATTACATTCTTACATTCCTCTTTCACTATTCACTATAAATCACCTGAAAGCCTGTAGGAAAAAGTGGGCTTTGGGGTAGGGAAACACCTACACCTTCAAAGATGTCAAAAACAATGGTGAAGCTACACAGGGACCCATGGCACAATGCAACATATTGAAAATCATGTAAATACTTTTGCTCAGGTGAAAATCAGTGCTCTAGGGTTAAACATGCATATGATCCACTGAATCAATGCCATTTTGTCAAGTAGAATAGTTGGATATCTGAATTACAAGCTTTAAACTGGAGACAATTATATCCTTATCTCACTATTATGATGGTCCATATATGGCCTGTATATAGCCTGTTTACAGAATATTTTGCAAATAAGGAAACATAACTTTTTATCAAATCAAAGTGAGCTATTCTGATAAAACGAAAGTAACTTGTAAACGTCATTGTAAATTTGCTGGATTACCACTAGAGGGCATAGCGAGTTCCTATTTTCACCTAAAACGAAACTGATCGTGCTCAAATGAAACAAACGCTCAAATATTACTCTTAAATGTGTGCATGATCCACTGAACCATTGTAACATGAACAAATAGAATACTAGTAGGATATTATTCTGGTTCATAAGGTTTAAGATGGAGACACTAACATCTGTAAATCATCTATAATTTTCAGTATTACATTAGGCGGTGTATTATCATTAGTTGCCTATATCTGTTATATTTATGAATAATCAAATTCATTATGATCTGTCATTTTATTTTGGGATATTGTAGACTTAGATATAGGCTCTTCAATAAATAACTAAAATAAATAATAAATACAAATAATTAAGAGATACTTTACTGATCCTGAGGGAAATTCAAATTTTGCTGCAGCAACATTTACACTGTGCTTCTCAGGAGCTTTTGTGTCTCAGTGCAGTTTAACAGGAGGACTGGTCAGGCAAGGTCACAGGGCTCTCAAGTCTCACGCATTGAGAGTGTGACACACGCAATTCAACGTGTTCACACGCTCACACATGGCATTTCTCACGCTGATTTCTTTCTTTTTTTCTTTTTTTTTTTGTGCCCAGAAAATCGGTCTGTGTGGCTTAGTTTATGCAGGCTCCGCACGTTTTCAGCGAAAAAAACTCCCCCTGCTCCGGGCGCATGGTCCGAGCGAGGCCGGAGCAGACGCGCCGTCCCCCGGGCACGTCCTGAGCCTCAGTCCCGGTGTCTCCGTCTGTGCGTAACGTGTCCCCCCCCCCCGACGGCTTATGCGCGGAATTACGCGCGGCCCAGAGCCGAACTGCCCATGGTGAGACGCGGTGAGACGCGGGCCCGGTGCATTAACCAGACTTTTACATGAATCCGTTAAAAATGTCCCGCCCCCGCCCCGGTCCGCCCCTCTCAGCGCAATGATAAAACAAACTGAAAACCATCAGGTAATAACTTCATTTATATAACTCTCATTAGTTGCTTTGTAGTTTAAGTTTGCTCTTTAGACAAACATGGCTCTAAACACGCAATTTGACGTGGCCCCCCCCGCTCCTCGGAAATTACAGTCTCACGGACGACCCCGCTCAAAACTTGAGAGCCCTGCAAGGTCAGCAGGTCTGTGTCTGGGCCCTATGAGGAGAGGAGGAGCCAAAAGTGTCCCTCCTCTTGTCCTGCAGCATCACAGCAGTGTCCAGGGAGAACCAGATGAACATAACAGGAAAGGCCTCACTCTTACTCCGCCCTGTTGTTTCTGTTGGTCCCTTAGCTAGATCCTTAGCTACCATGGATAAGGGAAAACAGCTAATTTCACACAATACAACAGAGTGTGAGCCAGGTAGACACAAAAGCTACAAAAGAAGGTTAATTTCTGTCCTGTGAATTGACATATTTAGTATTGATACTTCAATTTTAATTTTTGATACATCTGAATCCTTCTGGAATACAGGTTTGGCACCTCTGCACGCCTACTACTAAATCACTTGTGTGATGGAGGGAGAATCAGAAGGGAATGAAGAAGAACTTGGTGAGTCTATCATAACATAACAGCAGCTCTAAGCACATGACTTAGGGCTAGAAGATTAATCACAATCAAATCAAATTTGCAATTTGAATTATTCAAGTAATATATTCCTCTGCAATAGAAAATGACTGCCCATATACAGCTCTGGGAAAAAATAAGAGACCACTGCATTTTTTTTCTGAAATCAGCATCTCTACATGTATTACAGCCATTCCATTCCAGCGTCTGTTGTATTCCAACACAAACACAAAGCTGAGCTACTTCAGTTCTTGCACCGGGAGTGGAATAAAGTCACCCAAGAACATTGTGAAAGACTTGTGGAGAGCATGCCAAGACGCATGAAAAGTGTAAACATTAGTATTATGTTGTTTTAAAATAAATTTGATCTTGTTTCTTGCTACTTTCTTCTCTACCATTTGTCATTTTCTGCAAATAAATGCTCTAAACGATAATATTTTATTTGGAATTTGGGGGAAATGTTGTCAGTAGTTTATAGACTCAAACAAAAATGTTCCTTTTGCCCAAACACATACCTATAACTAGTAAAATCAGAAAAACTGATCATTTTGCAGTGGTCTCTCTTTTTTTTTTTTTTTCCAGAGCTGTATTTTTATATTTTCTATATATCGGTTGGTATATCAGGCTGATATTTGTGTTTCGGCTATTGGCCTTAAATCTCAAGCAGAGGCCGATGTTTGCCCTAGCAGCTGCAGAAATATCCATAAAGCTTAATTGTATAACACTTAAGTCCAAAAAGAGTACTGCAGAAATTGCATACACTGCTCTTTTATTCAGTTTGTAGTAAAACAAGGTCATGAAAGAGTTTGTACTAAATTCAAATGAGATAATTTGTGGAAAATGACCACAATTGGCTTTACATATTGTCCCAAAATATCAGTATCATATCAGTTTGTCTTGATCGACCATGAAAAAAAACAAACACACTGGTCGATGTCTAGTAGCATTTGCAAAAATTGTACGTCTGGTGCTCTTCAGTGCAGGGACCAGTTTCAAATACAAAATAAAATCATAACTAAAAATGATTATTATTGTAGCCATAGCAAGCATGTTTGAGTGGTGCCACTGACCATTTTATTCCACAGGCACTGGACAAGTAAATGAAACTGGAGTGTCAGGACATGAAAGTTCAAAACTGACACCAAGAATCCATGACAAACGTGAAAACAACAGAAGAGAGGAGGAGGTCCAGGCCGCAGACTCTGATGCGGGAGCAGCACATGGGGCATCTGCCGTAGGACGGGTCCAGTGGGGCAGGAGAGGAGGAGATAGAGGCAGGGGGTGGAGGAGAGGGGAAGACAGTAGAGACAGTGGGAGAGGAGAGTGGAGTGGGATGGAGTGGAGAATGAGAGGTGTGGAAGTGAAAGATTATGAGAGAAGAGGAGGTTTCAGAGGGTTTAGTGCAAACAGGAGGGGGAGCAGACAAGCCTCTAGACGCCCTCAACAAGACAGACGTCGAAATCTAGTCAACATCTTAAATTTCAGCCAAAAGGAAACTGCTCAAAAAAGTACCCTAGACTATAAAAAGCTTGAAGAACTTTCTACAAAAGAGCCATCCCAAGTGGCTGTCAGCGTCTCCTCCCACCCGGGTCTGAAACCTCTGCTGAGTCAGTCTTCAATGAGGAAGGACCTGGTGGAGCTGCTGTGTCAGGTGCTGAGTAAAGCCTTCAAATCCCGAGCAGACAGGGGCACCCTGCAGCACCTGGCTGGGAGCATCAAAGACTCAGACTTTTTGCGCATTGTCCTGCCACAGTACCTGGCGGGTGTAGGCTCAGAGTCTGACAGTGCCCGCAGAGAGAAATATCCTCAGCACCTGGAGAACATCCTGGCCATCCTCACACAGGTACAGAAGGCAATACCCTTATGACTACAATATATACACTACCAGTCAAAGGTTCAGACACACTTTTTCATTTATGTTATTGATATTTTCATCTATTTACATGGTAGAGTCTCACTGAAGGCATCAAAACTATGAACTAACATGTATAGAATGTAGTAAACAACATTAACTCAAAACCTGAAAAACCTGATTTTGACAATTGACAAGCCTTGACCTTCTCTCAGTGTTGAAGTCTCCTGGTTTTCACTTTGTAGACTTATTAGGCTGCGTCCCATTTCTCTGTCTTACCCCTTCATCTTACCCCTACCCCTTGGGTTTGCGTGTTCATATGAGGGCAAGATCCCGATTCTAATTTTGATCAAGGGCTAGAGCCACAACCGAGGGCTACATACCCCTTGAAATGAAGTAAGCTCTTGACCAGACTTGAAACAACGGGGTACGCCTACAAGCTCAGACAGGTTTTGGGATCAGGATGGCAACGTCACATCGACCAGCCAAGGAGTCTCATAAATGTATTTTCAGCAGTTGTAATTATCGATTAACAGTTTAGCATAGTTTACAAATATGACGCTTATGTTCTACGTTACTTTTAGTGAACTGTTGTTGTGATTTTAAAGGGATAGTTCAGGTTTTTTAATGTGAATCTGTATGGCATCCCCTTCAGCAGTGTCGTGCATTAACACTGGCTTACTCCTGACCAGTGTTGGGCACGTTACTTTGAAAAAGTAATTAGTTACAGTTACTAGTTACTAACCCAAAAAAGTAACTGAGTTAGTAACTGAGTTACTACAGTATAAAAGTAACTAGTTACCTAGGAAAGTAACTAATGCGTTACTTTTTTTTAGTTAAAAAATGTCAAATAATTTGGATTTTTTTTTACAGTGCATTATACAGCTTTTGCTGCTTGCCTGGTGTGGCTCTGTCACCGTGGACTTCATTGTTAACGGCACCTAGCATGTGATTATCATCATGGGGCCTGCTTCTTCTGCCCCTTCCTCTCCTCCTCCTCTCCTCTTCCTCCTCCTTTCCTCTTCCTCCTCTCCTCCTCTCTCCTCCTCCTCTCCTCCTACTCCTCTCTCCTTCATTGTTAACGGCACCTAGCATGCGATTATCATCATGGGACCTGCTGGTGGCCACTAGTTTAACAGAAGCGTGCGCCGTCGAGAGATGCTTCATTAAATTCGAGTTGCTTGTATTGGACATGGACAAAGTCTTTGGTCTTTGACACAATGTGCACGTAACATGTACGTTTTTACCTTTTACCTCAACGAGGTTAAAATATTGCCTATACTTCTGTCTTCGACTCGGGACTCGCCATCTGACACGGGGTGTGTGTATTGTGTGTGCGCGTTACTACTGTGTGCTGGGATTGTGTGTAAGTACCCGCCCACTGCCCACTGGGTGTCCCTGGTTGGCTCAACATGAAAACTTACTCTGCTTTAGCCAATCATCATTACTTATCCCGCCCTTACCAAAGGGAGAGAAAAATTCCCCTGTGCCTATGCGAGTCACGCACATGATGCCAGTTTCAAAATGAGCAGGTTCAGTAATGTGGTAACGCGCCGTTTAGTAACGGTAATTGAGTTCCTTTATTTTAAAAGTAATGTATTACAGTATTAGTTACTGTCAACAGTAATGGCGTTACAGTAACGCGTTATTAGTAACGCATTACTGCACAACACTGCTCCTGACAGTGTCCTCTGAGCCAAGTTCTGCCCCGGTTCTGTAAACATCGCCAATTACAAGTGAACAAGCTAATAATAATAATAGGCGTGCAGTGATACGACTCGAGAGAAAATACCACCACGTGATTTAGACTTTGGACTTTTTCATGGACAACTGTTTTGTGACGCAAATATATTGGACAAATATTTTCAGAAGAAAAACAAGCTTTATTAACTGTCCTGGCTAACTTGCTGGACCTACATTTGTCAGCTCCAGAACCGGGGCAGAACTCAGCTCAGAGGACACTGTCAGGGGGTAAGTCACTGCTGAAGGGGATGCCATACAGATTCACATAAAGAAACCCAAACTATCCCTTTATTTGTAGTGATGTCTGTTTAGCCGACGTTATCGTTTTCATCGAAATTTCACGTATAAACAAGCTAACCGATAATCCTTGACATTTGTTTACGTTTGTTTGCGTCAGTTGTTGTCGCCTCTGTAGACGTAGCAGCCAGGTAGAGGCAAGGGATGATGACGCAAATGGTAATCGAGTGGTTTCCCATTTCTTAGGGGAACATTCGTACCCCGAGCCCTCTCAGCTCAGTATCGAGGGGCAAGACAAAGATGTAGATATAGGGGAAGGGGTAAGACAGAGAAATGGGACACAGCCTTAGGCTTGACTGGCTTTGAATGTTTTCTAATTATTACTTGGGTTGTTGGGATTGTACCTGTGCTATATTTATCACAGTTTCACATCCGTTAAGTGGCAGTTTGTTGAAAAAAAGTATGTATACGTATGTCTGCTGCCCAACCAGGAAGTAAAATTATAAACTTAACAATATTGAACAACAGCAATTTTAATATGTTAAATGTTGCTCACTACACTTTAGTGAAGGTAGTTATTCTAATTTGTCATATGCACTTAATCAACTGTGTAATGTTCTATTAATGTGAAAAACAAAAACAAAAAAACATAATCTGTGTATTGTGTTTTTGTGTAGGTGCTTAGCATCTTCCCTGCCACCACAGTTGAACCTGTGAATTTGCTCTTGGTCTTGCTGTCCCCGTCCATCTGCAGCCTGAGGACTTCAGGAGTGGATGTCCCTGCTCAGATAGAGGAGAATATGAAGCATGTTCAACACCTGGTCAAACATCTCCAAACCAGGTCCAGAGAGGGCCACCCACACAAGGACTCCTATGCTCTACTGCCAATTGGTGGTGAGTGACCTTAAAGACAACATTTTTTATTTTTTTTTTACTATTTAATGCTTTTTCATTGTATTCATTGTACATCATGATTAGGGGTGTGCAAAATAATCGTCATGACAATGCATCGCGATACTAACTTTCACAATATACTGCATCGATTTTTGATGCCAAAAATCGATTTTTATTAATAAAAAAATTCATTATTATTAATTAATTATTAACTTTTTAATTTTTTAATTTAAAAAAAAATAAATCCTATGCACTTTTTTCTTTGTGAAAGGTATTGTTTGTTATGATGGTAGCTACCTCCAAAATGGCAAATGTTTGAACATCATTTTTTTCTTTTAGAAAAAAATCCTATGCACTTTTTTTTGTTATTGGTTTGGTTTATTTGTTTTTGTTATTCAATAAATTCAGTTATGAATTGAGTTGCTCAGAGTTATGTATCAATTGAAGACACTACCCAGATACACAGCCACTGATATTTAAGTTATCCTCTTTTTTTTTTGGTACATTTTCACTGAAGTATGTTGAATATATTGCAATGCATCGCAATAATTCAAGTATCGTGATGCATCGTGATAGTATCGCATCGTGGCATATGAATTGTGATTCGAATTGAATCGTGACTTCTTTGCCAATACCCACCCCTAATCATGATATTGATCTAAAATGGCGTAGAAATAGGTCTATTAACTTTCTGTTCAAAACTGCAGAACCCGGTATAGTGGAATTTCACTGTAGTAAGCAGAAGAGTTTTATTGAGATAGACACTTTATTGATCCCAAAGGAACTTCATATTTACATATTTTTTATTGTTGAAAAATGGCGTAACATTTCTAAACCCTACATGTATGGCCTACAGATTTTTGAATATTCACAAATAAATATAGAAAAGTAGGCAAGGATGAGCGTTTTTGAGAACTTAAACCTCAAATGCAATACCACATTACTCAAACCTGCATGGATCTATCAAAATGCAAATGTGAGGAAACTAATGATGGGGGACCACTATGGTTAAAAGATTATAATGTCCCCTTTAGCCTAAATTTTTCACTTTATTTCTATTACACATTTCATAAGCAAAGACTGTTCTGCACATAATAAAAAGAAATAAAAGAAATCTACAGTAATACAATAAAAACAACATACAAAAAAATAAATAACAGTGAAAATCACACTAAAATGTAAATCTAAATTAATTATTTTATGTGCAGAAGAAGACCAGCAGGACTTCAGGACTATTCCCATCTACCCAACCCCAGAGGAACTTCGACACGAGGGCAGACCCTATCTCAGACCCAACCTCACCTCCCAGCGCTACCAAAACACCCACCTGTATCTCGACACACACTTTCGGCTGCTCAGGGAGGATTTTGTGAGGCCACTCAGAGAAGGGATCCAGGAGCTGCTCAAGACTCAAATGAACAACCCTGGGAATCAAGAAAAAGTAAAGCGACTGGACGACATCAGAATATATCGTGATACAAAAGTTATAGCCCCTAAGTGCACCAGCAACGGCCTGGCATATGTCGTCCAGTTTAATGTGGAGCCACTGCAGGTTAGCTTCAAATACAAAAGAAGCACTTTCAAAATATTTGCTATTTTTAGTTTTCTCAGTTTCATATTTTCACCTTACAGTTTGTGTGCTGGGAGAATTCCAAGAGGCTGATCTTTGGTTCATTGGTCTGTTTGTCATGCGATAACTTTGAGAGCTTCCTCTTTGCAACTGTGTCACAACGAGATCCAGAAGAGCTCCAAGAAGGAAGAGTGCAGATCACCTTTACAGAGGAAAGCAGACATAGGCTGGCCAGGATTAAGGTAGACGCTATTACCGAATGTTAAACAAACAAAAGAAAATCTAAGAAATAGTCATTTCTTTTGTTTTCTGTAACCCAGCAAAACCAAGTATTCATGATGGTAGAGACCACTGCCTACTTTGAAGCTTATCGCTATGTTCTGGAGGGCCTCCAAGAGCAGGAGGAGGACGAGCTGCCCTTTAAAAAGTATGAATGTGTCGGTTTCTGTGAATGGATTAGGCCTGGGAATCATGCATGCATGGTTCATGAAAAATCAAGATATTGCTTAACATGCGGTAATCAATATATTGCACATGATACTCTGTTACTCTTGTTAAACCACTACCTTTACAAAGGTAATATGAAATACATCTATTTTAATCATCAAAACAGTGAATATGTCAGGTGTATTGCATAAACAAGTTTACTTCCACTAAAAAAGCAACAAAATTGTAGTGCGTGTCACAAAAAGATGCCAAAAAATATGATATATCGATACAGCAGTCCATGATAACGATACTGTATCATCAAATTTATTATCACATGGATATATGTCCATATTTCAATGTTTTTGTACACCCCTTGTGTGGATGGTCAATTTCAAAATGGTTGCATGTCTAGAAACAGGCAGAAACCTTGGATGAACTGTTCAGTGTTAAACAGTTAGTGCTTTAAATGTGTGGTTGCAGGTATCTTGTAGACTGCAATCCTGATGTGGAACCTCCAGCTTATCTGCTCAGATCCGACACTTATGACCTGTCATCTGTGACCCACCCGGGCTTCAAGACCAGGCTCAGGCCGTTTCACTGCCTGGATGCAGAGGCCTGGCCCACAATGGAGGAGCTGCAGCTGGACGAGTCTCAGTTCAAAGCCTTTCAGTTGGCCCTCACTAAAGAGCTAGCCATTATACAGGGGCCTCCAGGGACGGGTAAGATAAACAAAATGCTAAATGGACTCTGTTGGGAACAATGAAATATAATAAGACATTTTTATTTTTCAGGAAAAACCTATGTTGGACTGAAAATTGCTCAGGCTCTATTGACAAATGAAAATCTTTGGAAAACTGCAGCTGATAAAGCTCCCATTCTGGTTGTGTGTTACACTAACCATGCTTTGGATCAGTTTCTAGAAGGTAACCCAACTCCTGCAAGGATGTTACTATCATGACTATGAAAAAATATTGACATGACATCATCGACGCATGATCTCTGATTTTGTTTATTATTGTCACCTTTGAGGTATCTATACATTTCTCCGTAATGGAATAGTGAGAGTGGGCAGTCGCAGCAGTAGTGAGATCATGAAGCGCTTCAATCTGAGAGAACTGTCCCACACATACGACTTCTTAGACAATGACCTGGGAGTTGCACACGACACTGTAAGTTTTTACTGGGACAGTGGTTTATGTCAGAAGATTTGTTGTGTGAAACTCAAGTGAAAAGATAAAACTGCTCATTTTAATAACTGCTGTACTGTCCAATTACTGTCACTTTGATTGGCATAATGGCCTTGTTACTTACATTTGGTGCATGTTTTGGATGTCTGCTTGAGTTGCTGGTGTGGCAGAAATGTTGGAAATGTCTCCTATAGGCAAAAAAAAAAAAGCTTGGGCTGGCACTGTTGACTCTATGGTTTTTGATATAATTGTTATTAGTTATAGCTACAAAATAGTTGTTTTGTACAGACCTGCCTTCTTTGTCTTTACAAACTAGCAAAAAACTATAACTAGTAAAACAGAAGGCATAATGAACATCAAGAGCTGTAGATTTAGAAGCATTGTATTGAGTGACCCAATGAAGCACCTAATCATAATAAAAAAGAACTAATTTATTTCCAGATTTCCATAGAGGTTCAGGGTGCTGAGAGGGCCCTGGAGAACATGGCTGTGCTGCTGGAGTGCACTTTTAAAGGGGTGCTGCTTGCCAGTGTCCTGCAGCAGTTTATGTCCAAGCAGCACTGGGAAGGTCTCCAGGCTGTAAGTACCTTTATATACAGCTAACACAATATCCTTCTACACTGACTAAACATGAAACTAACTACTACATTGAATTGTTCGTCAGAAAGAGGCTGTTTTTGAGCGTACTGAGAAGAAATCAAGTGTGATGAATGAGTGGCTTGGCTTAGAGAGTCTGTCACAGATTGAAGGCACGTCAAACCAACAGGGTAACACCAAAGGTAAGATCAGAAGGAGATAATAATATCACAAAACCTAGGATTAGCAAACACTTGCCTATAAATCCGTAGCTTTACCTTCAAAAATTTGATTGCAATAGCTATTTTTTTTTTAATCTCAATGTACCTTCCTCCTTATAATTTCCTATATATTCTTTAAACTCAGCCTAATATATCTGATATGCAATAAATATTAATACTGATGTTTTCACTCAAAATGTCTTGATTTCTGTGTAAATTAGAGTAGAGTAGTAGATTGTAATGATGAAATAATAACTAACTGACACACACTGGCAGGGCTGGCCCAAGCCTTTATGGGGCCCTAAGCAGAATTAGATTTGGGGCCCCCCTAGGGGGGGGGGGGACTATTTTTTCCCGAGGACCGGGACTGGTCTTGGGGGACCCCTGGTGGCGTGGGGGCCCTAAGCGGCCGCTTAGTTCGCTTCTGCCTTGGGCCGGCCCTGCACACTGGACGGGGCAGGCTGCAGCTGTATCCAGGACGAAACCAGGACTAAACCAAAACTAAACAAGGACTAAACCAGGACTAAAACAGGACTAAGCCAGGACTAAATTAGAACCAAAACAGGATTATGCTGAAACTAAACCAGGACTAAATCAGAGCTAAACGATAGCTAAACTAGCCCTGAACCAGGATGGACATGCTGTAGATATGTCCAGGACTGATACACATCCATTTGCAGATAGTTGAAATCTGCAGGGCCTGAGTCCACTCAAGACTAAGGGACAGAGGGGGCTCATCCAGGTAAGGTAAAGGTCTTCCAGCACATGATCAGGGCGGGGTCAGCCCATTAGTCCAACACCCCATTAGTCTGAAAAAAATGAGTCCGACAGACATCCCATTAGTTTAACCATACACAGCAAAGATGTGTGTTATGAACACTCTGAAAGTGTGGCGCTCTGAAGAAGAGATGTCCACCCACACTCTGAATTTACGAACAGTTTATCCTCAGCATGTTACAAGTCATCTATGCATCTCTACTGTGTATGGTCGGACTAATGTGATGTCGGACCAATGACATGGAACTGATCAGGGCGCAGGACAGTCATGTAAGGGCATCTAAGGTCTCTATAACTACTACTGGGCCAGGCATCTGAAACAGTTGAGTGGGACAGAGTAACAACTTGTGAGTAGCAATAGGTGAACTGAATAAAGAAACCGAAAGCATATGATATACTGTTATATTTTCAACTATTATGTTTTTCAGACAATTCACCGGTGAAGCATCCAGAAGAAAGCCTCATTCACGTGGACAAGCAGGCAGATCTGTTGGAGGCTGAACGAGCTCTCGATGATGAGATTTATGCCAGAAGTGGAAGAGGTGATCCGAGTAGAGGAACATTCCAAGAGGAAGTCAGGGCGAAGGCGATAAACGTTCTGGGCATATTTTTGGATGAACCGGATGTAGCTGAAGAACCTAAAGGAAAACAGGACAAAGAGAGATGGGAGGTATGCAGTGTGTATGGTTAAACTATCTCTTGGATATATGTTAGATTCATTAGGGTTGTCAGCAAGTATTGAAAATCAGATACTAATCAATACTAAAATAGGATTTTTTTTTTGCTATCTTTATGAATATGAATGATGATGACAGGGCAGGCCTAATAAGATTAATCTTAAGTCTACAGCTTTTCTGTTTACTGTGTCTGGAATAATACCGGTGACCGAAATAAAACCAATCAATCAATGTAAATAGCTTTAGAATGATTTTGAGCTGTATCAGGACAAGTATACCTACCCCCCCTGTCTTGTCTTGCCCCTGCTAAAAAGCCTGGAGACGATCCATTGATGATGAAAAATGTGAAATATGGAAAGCAATACCTAAGTATATGTGCGGTTACTGCTTTGGTGTAAATTGGGGGAAGACCACATAGACTCGAAGCCCATGAACCACTATGGAACCTAGCTCGATGACTGAGGGATTACACACATATAAGATTCTTTGGTAATATAAAATCAAGTACTGTACTATTATTTAATGTTGAAAATGACATTCTATTAGTTTATTTTTATTTATATTATCATCATGGTATCAGAATTGGTATTGAGTATGGCATCTATTCCTTAATATTGACATTTCTGTATCGCAACAAAACAAATGTATTGACAGGAGGTTATGGGTTTGAACTTTGAGCAATTCAACATACAATTTTATGTTTACACCTCACTTTGTTGACATCTCTCCAGATACTTCTTACATGCACATGTCTGTTTGCCTGGTTTACACCTGACCATATCACAAGTGATATATGGTCTGGGAGCCACCTTCGAAATACCTCGTAGCGGAGGTGTGGTTTACGATCGCCAACGGCCGTTTATTGGGCATTACGAATGTCTATCATTTGGCGTATACGTAGCCAATAGCCAATCATGTCAGCTGTCAGTTCAAACTACAAGCTTCCGTTTGTCATGTAGTACGCGTCACCGTCTTGCCACCCCTCTCTGACTGGCTCCCAGATTCGGGAGAGCTCGCTTGCCATAGTTGCCAGGCTGTCTTTCAGATCGGAACGAATGAAAGCAGCCTGGGGTATCCCAGGTTACATGTCTGTTGGTTAAATAGTTAAATTTAAAATTTAATAAAATTGTCTAAATAAAAAAATCTTGAAATACAAATATATATTTGTATTTCAATACATATATTTCATAAAAAAGGCGGCACGGTGGCTGAGTGGCTAGCACTCATGCTTCACAGCAAGAAGGTTCTGGGTTTGATCCCTGCGTTGTCCGGGCCTTTCTGTGTGGATTTTGCATGTCTGGGTGGGTTTCCTCCACTCTGGTTTCCCCCATCAACCCAAAACATGCATCATAGGTAAAATCCTCCAGCTAAGATAGTCCTGACCAAGCCTAGCAACAAGATCAGGAGCATGCTGATCACTGCTCCTGAAAGAAGGTACTAGAATACAATACAATAAAATAATAATATGTTTAAATACTTCTACTGAAGCAATATGAAAGCATGGTGGAATTTCTTATGGAAAGATGAATAAATGATTTCACCATTTATTGTTACTGTCTTAGTATCAACGTGAACAGAAGAAAAGATTAAAGAATAGAATAAAACAAGAGCTGAGGAAATCTTCAGCCATGACGGAAGAAGAAGAGCGTCTCATCACTGATGTCTGGAGTCTGAGTGTAGCCAACAGATGGAGACTTTATCGGTGAGGTGTTGCCTTGTTTTGTTCAAATATTTTACATATTTCTAACAAATTCTGTTTCCTCTCTGCAGACTATGGATGGAGCGGTACAGAACTGAACTCCGTACTAAAGCCTTTGAATTAGAAGAAATATATCAAAATGCTGTTGAGAGACTCGCGGAAGTCAAAAGACAAGAAAATCTTTGTGTTCTCAAGAAAGCCAAGGTAAAGCACCACTTATTTCTGTATCTTACTTCTAGTGCTGGTTAGTATTTGGAGCTGCTGGTTAGTATTTGGAGACCACTGGGAATACCAGGTGCCACAATGGGGCAGCAGTGGCTCTAATAGATACTGTTGTTGTGCCCTTAGGCAAAACACTTGACCTATTGTCTAATATGAATGCAGTGTGTGAGTGTGATGGTGGTCGGACGGGTCAGTGCTGGTCAATGATTGGCAGCCTCACTTCAGTCAGTCTGCCCCAGGTGGTTACAGTAGTAGCTTATGGATAATGCAGTCAGTGTAAAGCATCTTTCTATCCATTGCAGTATTATTATTTTCAGGCTCAGTCAGGCTTAGCTCTTTCCTTAAAACTTTTCCAGTTTTTCTAAAGCTTCGGCAGACAATACCTCTGTGACTCACCAAGAAAAAAACAACAAAAGGAGAAATTCAGTTTGTCAACTGGACAAAAGTTTATTTGGTCGAACAAATACAACAAAAGTTGATTTTTTTGACCAAATAAACTTTTGTCCATTTGATAAACTGAATTTCTCCTTTTGCCATGGATTCTACCTTGCCTGGTTTACACCTGACCATATCACAAGTGATATATGGTCTGGGAGCCACCTTCGAAATATCTCGTAGCGGAGGTGCGGTTTACGATCGCCCAAGGCCGTTTATTGGGCGTTACGAATGTCTATCATGTAGCGTATACGTAGCCCATAGCCAATCATGTCAGTTGTTAGTTCAAACTACAAGCTTCCGTCACATAGTACGCGTCGCCGTCTTTCCACCCCTCCCTGCTCTCTGATTGGCTCCCAGAATCGGGAGAGCTCGCTTGCCATAGTTGCCAGGCTGCCTTTCAGATCGGAACGAACGAAAGCAGCCTGGGATTTCCCAGGTTAGATTCTACCTGGACAACGGAGGGATTCTACACACACCAAGAAAAACCTTTTACAAAACCCACATAACAAAAGTAAACCATAAGTAATAACATAAGTAAAAAACAAGCAAGTTAGGCTTACAGAACTTCATGCATGTTTAGTTGGACACTGTCTGCGTGAGCAAATCTCCTCAATTTGCACAACAACTTTATATCTTCCTTGTGTAACTACTGCACCCATGAAATTCATTGTAAAAACAAACCATATGAACACATACATATCTCCTCTCTGGTTTCTTGTATGAAATCACAGAAGTACAGAAATACCTGGCTGGGTTAAAAATGAAACAAGTAGAGAGAAATAAAAGAGATGTGATTTGCCCCCAGGTGATCGGCATGACAACGACAGGTGCAGCTAAGTTCCGTCACGCGCTGCGGCAGGTGCGTCCGTCTCTGGTGATCGTGGAGGAGGCAGCAGAGGTTCTGGAGGCTCACACCATCACCACTTTGAGCAGCGCCTGTCAGCACCTCATCCTCATAGGAGATCATCAGCAGGTGAGACACAGTCAAGGAAAGGGGAAATTCGTGCAAGTCATTAACACTAAACCTATTAGCAATGTTTCATTTTATGTGACTTAGTATAGTGCTAAAATCATTGTAGGTAGTTCCACTGTGTAAGCATCCTTTTGTAGAAACAGACTGGTGGTTTCTTTTGTGGCAGTTTATTACGTATCAAATTCTCAGATTTTTGAAAATATTATTTTAGCTGTTGTAGCTATTTTAATGTGAGATGCAATAACGAATATTTCTTGCAGTTGCGTCCAAGTGCCACTGTGTATGAACTTGCAAAGAACTTCAACCTGGAGATGTCGTTGTTTGAGAGACTAGTGAACATGGAACTTCCCTACGTCAGACTCAATTATCAGGTACTATCATGCATTTTAATATTGTGCTAACTTTAGATGTATTCTTGTTGTAATTTTATTTAATTTTTTTGTATTTCAGCATCGCATGAGGCCTGACATTGCCTGTCTGCTGACTCCACACATCTACTCAGAGCTGGAGAACCATCCCTCAGTGTTAAAGTATGAAAACATCAAGGTGTGTGACCAGTCCCTGTTATGGCTTTCTAGTGAATTTGCCAGAACTTTTGAGAGGGTATTTTACTTCTATGGGGTACTGATTGCTAACAAATAATACAGTGGTACCTCACCTTACGAAAGACCCAACAAACGAAAATTCCAAGTTACGAAACGCCTTCACGTTAAATTGGTCTCTAGATACGAAAGAAAATTCAAGTTACGAAACGCGAAATCTCAAAAATTTAAATAATGCGCGCATCTGAGTGTGCTCAGCCACACACATTATACGCTTTTCTCAGACTGGATTTAAACTTTTCTCACATTTGTCTCTCGTTTAAACCCTCAAACTTTCATAGATTTTCAACAAAATGTATTAATAGTGAAGGGTGGGGGGAAGGGGGAGGGCGGAGAAGTGTGCGCACGGACACGTGTGTGATAGCGCAGCATGACCCGGCGCCGGGCTGCGAGCACGAGACCCCTGCTCAAACCGTGCCTCCTCTAGACCAGGTCTAAACCAGGTCTAAACCAGGATTAAACCACCGCGGATCTTGCATGCGTTCGTTCATGCGCTCAGACTGCGTGCTGTCCCGAGGGGAGGCACATCTCTTCCCCTCCTCGCTGCTCGCCTCAGCCGTGACTTGTGAGGTACACCGGCAGAGCTAGCACGAAACCAGGTGGTTTAATCCTGGTTTAGACCTGGTCTAGAGGTGGCACGGTTTGCATGACCCGGCACGGCCCCGTGCCGGGTCATGCATCACACATGTGTCCGCGTGCACACTTCTCCGCCCTCCCCCTTCCCCCCACGCGCGCAGTCGCTGCTCGCCTCAGCCGTGACTCGTGATGTACACCGGTGCTGCTGCTAATAGCAGAGCTAGCATGAAACCAGGAAATAGACCCACACGCAGCGCTTCAATCCATCTGGTCTAGTCCTGGTTTAGTCCAGGTCTAGACCTGGTCCAGTCCAGGTTTAGACCTTGGTCTAGACCTGGTATAGTCCACGTTTAGTCCTGGGTCTACAGTCTCTTAGCCAATCAGGACGCAGAACACAATGTTACACTATAAAAAAAAATGTTACACTATAAAAAAAAACTTGGAACGGGGCCTTGGAGCGAATCAGGCTTTTTCCATTGAAATAGCTACTCAACTTACGAAAAATTCACGTTACGAAACCACTTCTGGAACGAATTAATTTCGTAAGGTGAGGTACCACTGTATATGATGGCCATGTTACCTTTTATTGTTTTGAAAATACTATATTCAACACATTCAAATGTTTAATTAGTTTAATTTTAATTTAAGTCAGCATGCGTCCTGCACAATGCATCAGGTTTGTGAAGTTGTAGTATGTTATTTTGTATTATACTTTTGGGTACTTATGAAAAATTGCTGTGCAGGCGCATGTGTGACATAGTTTTGTGGGCTGAGTCTTGGACAGGCTTGTATTGCTATCTGTAAGGAGGTTTCGAAGAGTGAAGAGATTGTGAGAATACTTAAACATGCATAGATGCATATAAAACCCTCATGCATGTATTTTTAATGAGGGAACAATGTTATTACATGGTAGAAAACTCCAAAAAGTTGATTTTGCATAATATCCCCTCTTTAAATTAGGCATTTATCACAGCACACGTTTCTCAATATTTTACAGGGTCTGAACACCAACTTGTACTTTGTCGAGCACACACACCTTGAAGAGGAGATCCAAGATGGAAGAAGTCATCAGAACAGGCATGAAGCCCAGTTTGTTGTTGCTCTGTGCCGGTACCTCCTTCTTCAGGAGTACAAACCAGAGCAGATTACCATCCTCACCACTTACACAGGCCAGCTGTTCTGCCTGCGCAAACTCATGCCTGCTAGTCAGTTCTCTGGAGTCAAAGTGCATGTGGTAGACAAATATCAAGGAGAAGAAAATGACATTGTGCTGTTGTCTTTGGTCCGGAGCAACATGCAGCGCAGGGTGGGCTTTTTGAACATCCCCAATCGAGTGTGTGTGGCTCTGTCACGTGCAAAGAAAGGCCTCTACTGCATAGGGAACAGTGAGATGCTCGGCCAAGTCAAACTGTGGAGCAACATCTTCCACACCTTGAGGGAGAAGGACCAGATCGGCACAGCTCTGACCCTCTGCTGTCAGAATCACCCCTCTCGACAGGTCAAAGCTTCTGGTGCCACCGATTTTGAACAGGCCCCTGAAGGAGGCTGCACCCAGCCCTGTGAGTACCGCCTAGACTGTGGCCATGTGTGTGCTAAAGTGTGTCATCCCTATGACCAAGAGCACAAGGATTACCAGTGTTTGAAGAAATGCCCGGAGATTATTTGTGATTTAGGACATGGTTGTCCACTGTTGTGCTATGAAACTTGTAAGAAATGTGAAGTGCTTCTGGAGAAGACCATCCCTAAATGCCAACACAAACAGATGGTTCCTTGCCACAAGGATCCACGTAGCTTTGTATGCCAAGAGCCATGTCAGAAAACACTTGGGTGTGGACATCCATGTGATAAAGTTTGTGGGGAACCCTGCAATAAGTGCAAAGTTTTAATCAACTTTGATTTGAAGTGTGGCCACAGCAAAGTTGATTTCTGCTATTACAAGGAATATCAAAGTGAGCCAGTTTGCAGTGAGCCATGCAAGCAGCAGTTGAAATGTGGCCATCCATGCCCTGGTGACTGCAGCCGTTGCCACCAGGGGCGCTACCACTGCGACTGTTCCCAGAAGTGTGAGCGCCTCCTGGTCTGCTCTCACAAGTGCCAGGCTACTTGCACAAACTGCCCTCCTTGTACTCGTCCATGTGAGAATCGCTGTGTTCACAGTCACTGCCCCGGCCGATGTGGTCAGGCCTGCCGTCCCTGCGTGGAGCCCTGTTCCTGGCAGTGCCCTCACCAAACCTGCACCAAGCTCTGCCATGAGCCCTGTGACCGCCCTCCATGTGATGAACCATGTGATAAGACCCTGGCCTGTGGGCACCCATGCATCGGCCTGTGTGGGGAGAAATGTCCAGACAAGTGTCGCATCTGTCATCGTGAAGCGGTCACCGAGATCTTCTTTGGCTTTGAGGATGACCCAGAGTCCCGCTTTATTCAGCTACAAGACTGTGGACACGTCATCGAACGCAGAGCGATGGACCAATATATGGAGATGGATGAAAGACAGCAAGACAACCAGGAAGAAGTGGCAATCAAACTCAAAGAGTGTCCCAAGTGTCGCACACCAATACGCAAGAATCTCCGTTATGGTACTCACATCAACCGCTGTCTGGCTGAGATAGAGCTGGTGAAGCAGAAGATTGCTGGAAATCCAGAAGACATTAAATCAAAAACTTTGGCCTTAATAAAACGAGGCAGAGAAATCAAACGCAAGGCAGAATTGAAAAGTGAGATAAGAGCCTTATTCAACCCACTGGCATATTTTGACCACTTTTCAGTATTTCAAATGTGGATTATTGAAAACAAGATGGACTTTTACAGAAGAGTGTCCAATCTTCTAGCAATGACAAATATGGCCAAACACAGTCTAATGAAGTCTTCTAAGTTTCGAAGTAAATGTAGCAAGCTGCTGGATTGGCTCAAAGATTCAAAGCTGAAATTTTCAGAACAGCAGGTGTACGACCTGGAGAGGGAACTACGGAGACTCACGCTTTTGGCCGAACTGACAGCACTCCAAAATACACCCCAATACAACCTATTAAAGGACAAGTTTGAAGTGGAGGAAAAAACAATACGAGATGTTCTGAAAAAATGTGGTCCGTTCACTGAAGATGATGAAGCAGGGGTTAAACCGATGTTAGAGGAGTTAAAACAGAAGTTTCCTCAAACTGGTTTGGGGATCAGTGATGACGAGAGGAAGATGATTGTCTCAGCCATCCAAATGCCCGGTCACTGGTTCAAATGTCCGAATGGTCATGTGTATCTCATAACAGAGTGTGGAGGGGCAATGGAGAGGTCCCAGTGTCCTGATTGCAAAGAAACTATAGGTGGGAGCAACCACAGCCTTGAAAGAGGCAACGAGCTGGCCTCTGAGATGGATGGAGCACAGGGGCCTGCTTGGCCAACAGCACTCCAGCCATGGCGCGATTAAACTATTTCTCGCTGGTTTATTACAAGGCCTTACCTGGCACGCATATACACTATTTTTGTATTTTATTAGTGTGCTGGGTAGAGCCAGAACCTTTTGTCAATCAGGAGTACTTCAGTGTATCAATACTTATCTAGAAGTAAAAAGAAAGGTCAACTATATGAAGAGTACTTATTACAATATTTAACTAGACACATATTTTGGGAACTAATGGCAATTCAATCAATTCATATGCTCAATATAAAGCTTATATTATTATATTAGGTTATCTTAGCAATATTTTTTACTAAAGAGTACTACGCCAGAAAATCTGTAACTCAAGTAAGGGTAAAGTATGCCTTAGGAATATCTCTATACACATCTACTTCTCACCATTCTTATCGCAGTATACTCAAGCATCATATAATGCAGTAATGCTAAATTTGACTTTGCTAACTGCTGCGTGTTGGCTTCAAGGGTAATAGGTTTTATTAGAAAATTGCTCATTAATTCACAGCTAGGCATTTCATCAGCCAGACAATTTACTGATATTTTTTTTCACAAAGCATTTTTATTTGTTGTTTCTAGTACTAGCTTAAAGGTGCATTGTGTAACTTTTCTGGTGGAGGGTGTGTCAAATGATTTTCTCCATGCAGATGTTATTGCTTTATCTGGAATGTTTTACAATATGGCGTTAAACCTTTCTATGTTCATGGAGACCAAACCAGACCAAGTTACAGGTCTTTTTTTAAATTTACTTTTCATGAATTGATTGTGTGGGATGTTTTAACATGAATTATTCAATGTGAGAGCTTCAACTTACACTATATTACCAAAAGTATTCGCTCACCTGCCTTGACTCATACTATGAACTGAAGTGCCATCCCATTCCTAACCCATAGAGTTCAATATGATGTCGGTCCACCTTTTGCAGCTATTACAGCTTCAACTCTTCTGGGAAGACTGTCCACAAGGTTGAGGAGAGTGTTTATAGGAATTTTTGACCATTCTTCCAAAAGCGCATTGGTGAGGTCACACACTGATGTTGGTCGAGAAGGCCTGGCTCTCAGTCTCCGCTCTAATTCATCCCAAAGGTGTTCTATCGGGTTCAGGTCAGGACTCTGTGCAGGCCAGTCAAGTTCATCCACACCAGACTCCGTCATCCATGTCTTTATGGACCTTGCTTGTCATGTTGGAAGAGGAAGGGGCCCGCTCCAAACTGTTCCCACAAGGTTGGGAGCATGGAATTGTCCAAAATGTTTTGGTATCCTGAAGCATTCAAAGTTCCTTTCACTGGAACTAAGGGGCCAAGCCCTGTGGCCAGGCCAAGTGATTAGGACACCTGATTCTGATCATTTGAATGGGTGAGCGAATACTTTTGGTAATATAGTGTATTTAAATAATGAAAATATCCAAATAATCTGGTGACTTTTGTAATTTTCTTTATGACCTAATTGTGTTAAAATCACTTTGTAAAGTTCACTTAAAGTCAGTCTGGGCTTTCAAATGAATTTATTTAGATACAAGTTTATTTCACACAAAAAAGTCAAGACTTGTGTAGCGCTGCTTATCAGCAGTAGATGGCAGTATAGCTGTACGTATAACATAACTTCACTGTCCACGTTAAATTGAAATAAAAGTTTGCATGATTTGCATTGTTTTGCATTTGTCTTCTGTGTTTAAATTTCAGCTATGTAGAAGTTTAGTTTTGTTTTATTTTTGGCAAGTATTAAAATGAGCAAACTTTAAACTGTATTCATAGTCACAGATCTGGTCTAAAACAAGCATCCCTATAGAGGATTAGGAACAATAATGTAATATATAATAGAAATTTTAAACATGCATTTATCAGTGTGTTTAAAATGTTTTATTTTTCAAAGACTTTACACATCTCACTTTACACTTCATATAAGTATTTATCCATTTAACACTGGCTTCAGTGTAGTTATCTCATTTTGCCACTACAGGAATAAAGACTGCATCCTGTTAAAGTTCTGCCAACAGGTGTAAGAGCACGCAAAAGACATTTGCTAGAGGTTTACTTTACCCCAGTAGATGAGAAGATTATTTAACAGTTCTAGAGCAATGTATGTGTAGAATCATGTCATGTAATATTTGCCTTAAAGGGATATGCCACCCCCAGGTCAAATTTGGGCATCTCCCCACAGTCCAGAGACTAAAATAAGTGGTGGAAAGCGTTTTCCTGCTCACCCAGCCATTCGGTCTGTGTGGCTCAGTTTATGCAGGCACCGCCGCGTTTTCTGGTGCTCCCTCCACCTTAGACTGGAGTCTAACGTCGCCAGAGAAAGATTTCGGCCAATCAGGAATTAATTTGCTCGATGTTGTTTCCCAGATTACTTTGTGCTGCTAGTGCGCATTCATATCGAGTGCAAATAAATGATGCAAATCAACACGGAGAGCGTGACTTGGTCATTTGGGTGGGAACTATTTTCCAGTGCGTAAGAATACAGCCGAATCACGCACCACGTTGTGCAACAGGGGAACTCCCTTCCCGGTGCGTAACTGGGATTCCCCTGGCAGCGTGCTGCGTGATACGGCTGTATTCTTCCGCACTCGGAAAATAGTTCCCAGTCCCAAACATGACCAAGCTCAAGCTCTCTGTGAGCCCTGATTTGCACATTTATTTGCACTCGATATGAATGCGTACACAGAAAGTCATTGGGAAACGCATGCAAATTAATTGCCTTAAATCTTTCTCTGGCGACGTTAGACTCCAGTCTAAGGCGGAGGAGCACCAGATACCGCGGCGGTCAGTGGCGACAGACTCGGACAATGGCTGGGTGAGCAGGAAAACGCTTTCCACCACTTATTTTAGTCTCTGGACTGTGGGGAGATGCCCAAATTTGACCTGGGGGTGGCATATCCCTTTAAACTAAATCACGTTGCTTTATTACCAAAATAAGGTTGAGATTGTAAAAACGTTAATATTCCTTTAAGAAGAGTTCAGAAATCAATATTTGGGGCAATAACCCTTATTTTTAATCACGGCTTTCATGTATCTTGGCATACTCTCCACAAGTCTTTCACATTGTTCTTGGGTGACTTTATTCCACTCCTGGTGCAAGAACTGAAGTAGCTCAGCTTTGTGTTTGTGTTGGAATTCAACAGACGCTGGAATGGAATGGCTGTAATACATGTAGAGATGCTGATTTCAGAAAAAAAAATGCAGTGGTCTTTTATAGCTGAACATAGGACATAGTATGCTACAGACCACTGTAACATGAGCTTGTATCTGTCACAAGAGGCAGTTACACCCGCAAGCGACAATAAAGGGCCTTTAACTCTGCTAAACCTGCTGTTTGGTTATCTACATTATCCTGGAATTATAAAATACATTATCTACATACACTCAACAAAAATATAAACGCAACACTTTTGTTTTTGCTCCCATTTTTCATGAGATGGACTTAAAGATCTAAAATTCATTCCAGATACACAATATTACCATTTCTCTCAAACATTGTTCACAAATCTGTCTAAATGTGTGATAGTGAGCACTTCTGCTTTGCTGAGATAATCCATCCCACCTCACAGGTGTGCCACATCAAGATGCTGATCTGACATCATGATTAGTGCACAAATGTACCTTATACTGCCCACAATAAAAGGCCACTCTGAAATGTGCAGTTTTGTCTCACAGCAAAATGCCACAGATGTCACAAGCATTGAGGGAGCGTGCAATTGGCATGCTGACAGCAGGAATGTCAACCAGATCTGTTGCTCGTGCATTGAAAGTTCATTTCTCCACCATAAGCCGTCTCCAAAGGCGTTTCAGAGAATATGGCAGTACATCCAACCGGCTTCACAACCGCAGACCACATGTAACCACACCAGCCCAGGACCTCCACATCCAGCAGGTTCACCTACAAGATCGTCTGAGACCAGCCACTCGGACAGCTGCTGAAACAATTGGTTTGCATAACCAAACAATTTCTGCACAAACTGTCAGAAACCGTCTCAGGGAAGCTCAACTGCATGCTCATCGTCCTCATCGGGGTCTTAACCTGACTCCAGATCGTCGCCGTAACAGACTTGAGTGGGCAAATGCTCACATTCGATGGCGTCTGGCATGTTGGAGAGGTGTTCTCTTCACGGATGAATCTCGGTTTACATTGTTCAGGGCAGATGGCAGACAGCGTGTGTGGCGTCGTGTGGGTGAGCGCTTTGCTGATGTCAATGTTGTGGATCGAGTGGCCCATGGTGGTGGTGGGGTTATGGTATGGGCAGGCATCTGTTATGGACGAAGAACACAGGTGCATTTTAGTGATGGCATTTTGAATGCACAGAGATACCGTGATGAGATCCTGAGGCCCATTGTTGTGCCATACATCCATGAACATCACCTCATGTTTCAGCAAGATAATGCACGGCCCCATGTTGCAAGGATCTGTACACAATTCTTGGAAGCTGAAAATGTCCCAGTTCTTGCATGGCCAGCATACTCACCGGACATGTCATCCACTGAGCATGTTTGGGATGTGCTTGACCTGTGTATACGACAGCGTGTACCAGCTCCCACTAATATCCAGCAACTTCACACAGCCATTGAAGAGGAGTGGACCAACATTCCACAGGCCACAATTGACAATCTGATAAACTCTATGCGAAGAAGATGTGTTGCACTGCATGAGGCAAATGGTGGTCACACCAGATACTGACTGGTTCTGAGTCCCCAGACCCCCAAGAAAGCAAAAAAAAAAAAAAAAAAAGCACATTTCAGGGTGGCCTTTTATTGTGGGCAGTCTAAGGCTACGTTCACACTGCAGGGCTTAATGCTCAATTCCGATTTTTTTGTGAAATCCGATTTTTTTGCGAGGCCGTTCACATTTCCAGTTAAATGCGACTTGTATGTGATCTCCAGTGTGAACGCTAAACTCCCCAAAAGTGTCCCGCATGCGCCTTGGAGGACACGATGACGTCACACGCAGCGAACGCGCTCAATGTTTACGGAAGTAGCCTAAAGTTGCTTTCGTGCCGGAGCCAAAACATGTACAGCTTATTTGTTTTAAGGAGGAGACGGAGAAGGAGAAGGACGAAGTTTTTGGCCACAGCGTTTTGCGGGGCAGTGGCAGCAACGTCTGCAGAAAGGAACATGTGGGTGCGGAGTCACAGGCAGGAGGGGTGGGATTGCTACGTGCTTCGCCGCTTCACTGATACGAGTTTATATGCTATTTTCGCATGACGAGAAGAACATTTGTGCACATTTGTGAACGCCGACTTGTACCACTCTCATTGGAGGAAACACACTCAGGTCGGATGAATGCGACCTGGCCGTTCAGACTGCAGTCGCATGTCAAAAGATCGGATATGTATCGGATTTAGGACCACATATCCAAGTGGCCTGGATCGCATTTGAAAAAATCGGATCTGTGTCGTTCACACTGTCATTAGAAGATCAGATACAGGTCGCATAGAGGCAAAAAAATCGGATTTGGGTCGTTTCAGGCTGCAGTGTGAACGTAGCCTAAGGCACACCTGTGCACTAATCATGATGTCAGATCAGCATCTTGATGTGGCACACCTGTGAGGTGGGATGGATTATCTCAGCAAAGCAGAAGTGCTCACTATCACACATTTAGACAGATTTGTGAACAATGTTTGAGAGAAATGGTAATATTGTGTATCTGGAATGAATTTTAGATCTTTAAGTCCATCTCATGAAAAATGGGAGCACAAACAAAAGTGTTGCGTTTATATTTTTGTTGAGTGTAAATTATAGCCCGTTGAGCTAATTATTACCAAAATTAAAATTATTACATCCATTTTGGCGTTTTTAAAGATGCATTATGTAACTTTTCTGGTGTAGGGTCCACCGCCCACTTTTTTCCATGGGGATGTTATTGCTTTGTCTGAAATGTTTCACACTATGGCATTAAATCTTTCTATCATTGTGGATACCATCTGAAATCTTCAAAAAATCCTCAAAAACTGCCACATAGCTAAAACAGTAAAAATCACGTGAAATTTCTTGACGTTTTACACCTTTTAGAAGATAACATTTCATTTTTCTTTATGACTAAGTTCTTTGCAACAGCCAATCACAGACAAGTTTCACAAATCGAACTGCTGTGTGTTGGCTCCAAGGGTAATAGGTTTGTATTATGAGAAAATTGCTCATTAATTCACAGCTTAGGCGTTTCATCAGCCAGACAATTTACAGACTTTTTTTCACACAGCATTTTTATTTGTTGTTAACTTAAAGGTGCATTGTGTAACTTTTCTGGTGGAGGGTGCATCAAATGATCCATAGAGATGTTATTGCGTTATCTGGAATGTTTCACAGTATGACATTAAACCTTTCTATATTCATGGAGACCAAACCAGACCAAGTTACAAGTTACAGGTCAGATCTGTGGAGAGGCAACCCACTCACAGGCAGAATTCATGTTTTTCTTTGTATTTTTGAGCTATAAAACTATAAAATGTAACAAATGTACGGTATAGCTATTTATTGTCGTACTGTGGAACATTCTGAGCAGAACATAGAAAGAAGCAGGCAATGTTCCCCCTAATTTTTCATGTGTCTGAGCAAACACACTAACTCCCTGAGCATTCCTTGGACTCCTGTGAGCAACATCCGACATGCACACTGTGGCCACACCAGTATCACACCTGAGATCGTGGCAAGTTACATAGCTTATGAATCAAATTACTGCTGTTATTTCTGTTAGATTACTTTTAATATAACTGATTTTTTTGGTCCACTTCTCAAAAATCTGTTCATGAACTTTGTACATGTTGTATGTCAGCGTGAGGGTCCTGCTGTGGTCAGTGAAACACTGAACATTACAATATTTTGAAAAATAACCTGTGTATATACCTGTGTATAAACCTGTAAAACCACATGAAGAGAGATTTTTTCAGCTTGATAAATATAGCCTACATGTAGCTGCAGATTTTTAGGGATGATTGTAGGACCTATAGGACACTATAAGATGGGTCTTTCTCAAAATAATGATCTCCAAAATAAGTATACATTTTTTTATCAGTTTATATCTTGCTTTTTAATCATTACCCAGTTTAAGTAATTTTGTGAGAGTGACAGAGCTCTGTGGTTTAACGCTCTGGGGAGAGGATTCACACTTCACACAGAAAGTCCCGTCTTTTTGCTCACAAAAACCTATGGCTTGGACAGAAACAAAGAAAACAGCCGAGGATTACATTATGGCTCTACCTGTCTCCTCTTCTGTTCTTCGCTACATGGAGTGTGTGCGGGCGGTGCTCCCGTCGGCTGGTGCGGACCTACCGCTCTGACCCACGGCGATGCGCACGACAACTATGGTCTTACTGAAGAAAGCGAGCGAAATGCGATCGAAATGAATCTGTTTGTAGTTGGCTTGTCCCTAAAGCATGTGCACATTCACTTGTGCAAACTGAATCTATCAGACTGGATTCCGTGTGTCAAACCAGCGCTGAGTTCAGGTTAGATTTTATTTTATGCGCTGAAAAGGATTTGATGTGCGCGCTGAACGTCTGGGCAGTGCGCGATTGCGCACGCGCGCACCTTAGAGGGAACAGTGGAAGCAGGTGACGGACCCTTCACGAGGAAAGTTACACGATGCACTTTTAAGTAATGTTTACAAAAATGTCATGAGTTGCATTTAAGGGTGAATAAAGAATACTTTTTAAGGTAAATAATTTGGAATTTTTGCTATTAGCTATTGTCACACATCATGATAGGAAAAATAATTACATTTTTAACCCTAGAGCACTATCGCCGGGTGATTTTCACCCGAGCAAAACTATTTACATGATTTTCAATATGTTGCATTTTTCTGAGTGTCATGGGTGCCTGGGCTTCACTGTTGTTTTTGACATCTTTGAAGGTGTAGGTGTTTCCCAAAGCCCAATTTTCCTACAGGCAAGAGGAATGTAAGAATGTAATGAATTTAATGTAAGATGATGTAAGGAATAGGTAAGTAAGAGTGGTCCTGGAATGTGTATCTATCCTTATTTAGTGCAGTGGTTGTGAATAAATATCACAAAGTGGTGATTTCAAAGGGAATTCTTATGGTGAAAACAATAATACAACAACAGCCTGCTTTTTGTCTTAAAATATGAAAAACAGAACTAGATTATTGTAAAAGGTGTGGAGTGGTCCAAAGTAATTCTTCACTTACCTTATGCATTTGAAGTGTCCTAACTATTCACCGTGATGAGTTCATAAGCACTTTACACAATTTTCAGAGGCCAGAGCGGAGTTTGCGTCATGGTAGAGCTAACAACAGCTAGCACGCTAACACGCACTTCCTAATTCTTGGACAATACAACTGCAACCCATGTCCAGACCTTGAGCTAGTCTTGGTCAGGACTGCCTTTGCTGGTGTATTTGACTATTGTTCATGTTTGGGGTTGATGGCGGAAACCAAAATGCCCTAGACCGTCGACTTTTTCATTTCCATAGCGACAGAAGATCCTATGGGCCTATGAGAAAAAACAACACAAGAAGGTACAGCAAAAATAATGTTATGTCCATGGGGTGGGGGGCTGTAAATGATTGACTGATTTGTGAAGAGCATTAGATCTTCTGTAGAAGGAAGAAGAGAGACAGACGCGAGCAGAGTTTTGATATGAAAGGAATGAAATAGCTTGACCCATCCTCTTACACTGAGCGAACATATGAGATACCACGATGATAGAGACACACTGCACACGGAAGAGGCCTGATGGAAAAGATGGAAAAGTCTATAGGGGAAGATGACTTTCAAGTTCATAGGAAATAAGTGACACTACTCAGTACGGCGAGAAGATGTTACGAAAATGTGACACAGGAAGAGAAAAAAAAATACTGTATGTATGTGTATACTGAACGATGTTTTGAAAGACCTTTAAACAGTAATCTTCTTGGTCCATTAAATGTTTCAATTTAATAACAATATAGTTGGCTTTGATTCTTTATTATGCTAAAATAACTGGCCTAAAATGCTTGGAAATTGTTATGTTATAATGTTATTTCCTCCTCAAACATACCTAGAGTTGTGTTTTGTTTCATTCACACATGTTTAACACACAAACCCTGCATATTTAGACTGAGTTATTTTTTCAAACAGAAAACACTTCACTCCAGTGTTTTTAAACTTCACATTCGCTTGAATTATTTGGATACTTTCAGCCCTGGAATTGCCAATTTCTACTAAACAAAAGGAGGTAGCTGTTAACTTCAAAACTGCCTCAAGGTGGAACAGAGCATTTTGAGCTTTGGTCATAGAGACAAACTAATAATAAAGAGTTACTCAAACATGTGAGAATGAAACAAAACAGAACTCCACGTATGTTTTGAGGAGGTAACAACATTCAATGGCTTAGAATTCACAAGAGTTCACAAGAATTCACAAGAACTTTGCGTAATATAGGACCTTTATGAACATACATGATATACAGCTCTGGAAAAAATAAAATAGTATGTGTTTGGGCAAAAGGAACATTTTTGTTTGAGTCTATAAACTACTAACAACATTTCCCCCAAATTCCAAATAAAAACATTATCGTTTAGAGCATTTATTTGCTGAAAAACGGTCAAAATACCAAAAAAATACATGTTTTCAGACCTCAAACAATGCAAAGAAACAAGATCAAATTCATTTTAAAACAACATAATACTAATGTTTACACTTATATGTTCAGAAATCAATATTTAGTGCAATAACCCTTTTTAAAAAAAAAAATCACAGCTTTCATGTGTCTTGGCATGCTCTCCACAAGTCTTTCACATTGTTCTTGGGTGACTTTATTCCACTCCTGGTGCAAAAACTGAAGTAGCTCAGCTTTGTGTTTGTGTTGGAATTCAACAGACGCTGGAATGGAATGGCTGTAATACATGTAGAGATGCTGATTTCAGAAAAAAATGCAGTTTTTCCCCTGAGCTGTACATGATGTAAACAACCCTAACCCTAACAGCTCATAACTATGGTCTTATTTCCTTATTTCCTGTATTCACTCCCACAAACATACATCAGCGCACATGGGCACTTGAGGCAAGCTAGGGGAGTGTCTTGCCTAAGGAAACAACAACAGTATGCACTAATCTGCTGCCACAAAATTGCAGCATCTGGTATTCCTTATGGTCTCCTATCCAAGTACAAACCAGACCCAAGCTTGCCGAGCTAGTTAGCAAGGAATTTGTCTATCAAACCTCCAGCAGAGGGCGCTATTACTGCATCTCCTGGCAATTTGAAAAGCACACCATGAAGGTAATGTGAAGATTTTAAAACAGTGAAGCATATGGACTTTAAAAACAAGAAAGAGCTTTAAAGGTGCACGATGTAACTTTTCAGTTGGGGGCCCGTCACCTTCTTTTTTCTATGGATATGTCATACCTCTGCTTCAGATGTTCCACAGTATGACATTAAACTACTCAACCTCACAAGAGTCAATTTTGTGTAATATCGGACCAATTTCCTTAAAAAATATCGCACATTTCCCACATCATCAGCCCTCTCTTCATGTGTGTTTTAGATTTTTGATTTGAAACATTATAACATGACTTAAAGCTCACATTTATTCAATTATAGGTGGTTTTATAGCTCAAAAATACCTAGAAAAACAGGCATTCTGACTGTGAATGGTGTTGCCTGTCCACAGATCTGACCAGTAACTTTGCCTGGTTTGGTCTGCATGGAGAAAAGCAGGTGGCGGACCCTCCAACAGAAAAGTTACACGATGCACCTTTAACTCTAGAACACTTTCACTATAAAAAGTAACACCATCACTTTTGCCGGGTAATTTTTACCCAATATAATATACCCAACAAAAAGTACTTCATGAAAAATAGATTAAAAAATATGACAACACATGATAAATTAGAGTAGTTTTCTTTTATTTTCAACTGTGGTATGTGTAAAAACATGCTCCAAAATTACTGAAAAATTTGAAATTTGAGAACAAAAAATTCCTAAAAAAAAGAAATAATGATACTGAAAACTGGATGTTTGGTCCACCCATTCCTGGGACATGTGAGACTTTCCTGGTGAAGCACAGACTTCTTGACACACAAACAGTTGTAGGAGAGAGGAACAAAAAATAGTATTTTTCCAGCGGGTAAAAATGACCAGTTGACTAAAATATTGTTTTCACCATAAGAATTCCTTTTGAAATCACCACTTTGTGATATTTATTCATAACCACTGCACTAAATAAGGATAGATACACATTCCAGGACCACTCTTACTTATCCATTTTTTACATCCTCTTACATTAAATTCATTACATTCTTACATTCCTCTTTCACTGTTGCCAGGTGAAAATCACTTGAAAGCCTGTAGGAAAAAGTGGGCTTTGGTGTAGGGAAACACCTACACCTTCAAAGATGTCAAAAACAATGGTGAAGCTCCCCAGGGACCCATGACACAATGCAACATATTGAAAATGATGTAAATACTTTTGGTCAGGTGAAAATCACCCGGCGATAGTGCTCTAGGTTTAAAAAATGTAAAAATATCATGTGCAAATGAAATGACATTATAACATGACTTAAACCTCACATTTTTTCACTTACAGGTGGTTTTATAGCTCAAAAATACCTAGAAAAACAGCCATTCTGACTGTGAATGGTGTTGCCTGTCCACAGACCTGACCAGTAGCTTGGCCTGATTTGGTCTGCATGGAGAAAAGCAGGTGGCGGACCCTCCAACAGAATAATTACACAATGCACCTTTAAGGTTTACTAAGTGAGGATACAATTACAGAACCATATATGTCCTTTAAGATAAGAAATTATAGTTTACTGTTTTGACTCACAACATGCAATTTTTTTGGTGTCTAATTACAGTTTTGGACAGTTAATTACCTATTAGCTTAGCCTCTCCTGACAATTTATTTGGACCACTTCTTCCGTGGCTGTATAGATATCTTCCTTTCCAAACTTTGATTAAAGCCGTGGGAAAAGCATACACCCTGATCATATTTTGCTCATCTCACCGGCTGATTTAAATGTTAATGTATCTCCTCCCCTCTTATTTGAAACAGTGAGGACAAGTTTTGCATGCATTTCCGCAGAGGTAAGCATTTTCAGTTTTGGAAGAGCTTGATTCTAACCTAATTTGAATAACTGTGTGAACTGCAATTTGGTTTTAATTGAGGTTTTGCGTATCTGAACACCTGCAAGTAGATTAGGGGCTAGCATTAAGTTGTTTTGCGGCATTGGACCTCGGCGTACTTCAGCAGACATCATTGCCGTCTTTGGATTTACCTCAAAATTTGTAATACTCCGCCATATGTGCTGGGCAGAATATGTAATAAGCTTGGCTGGGTGTTTCGGGGAGTGCTGGGGACATATGGCCAAGAAAGACAGGATAATACAAGTCTAATCCATCCTACTTTTCAAAGCCATAGAGCACAGTGACATAGAGGCTGTATTACCATTACCATTGTGCATGCTTATCAATATGTATTAGCTTTTGTTATTTTTATTTATTTATTTTTATGTCACCTTACGGTAGGTGATGTTTTAAAAATGTGAAAAACATATATCTAGTTAGATCCAGAGGTTATCTAGCCTGGGAATTCCCAGGCCGCTTCCGTTCGTTTCGAACTGGAAGGCGGCCTGGAAACTCGTCCAAGCGAGAGTCCCAGATTTAGGGCCCCAATCAGAGAGCGGGGGAGGTGTGGCAAGACGGTGACGCGTACTACATGACAAACGGAAGCTTGTAGTTTGAACTGACAACTGACATGATTGGCTATGGACTTACGTATACGCTCAATGATAGACATTCATAACGCCCAATAAACGGCCGTTGGCGATCGCTAACCACACCTCCGCTACGGGATTTTTCGAAGCGAGTTTCCAGACCCATATCTCACTTGTGATATGGTCAGGTGTTAACCAGACTAGAGGTTATCGGTTTGAATCCCGCTCTTGACAATGGGTTGAGCGGTCGGATCCACTGACCCACAGGTTGGCGGTGCGATCCCAGCTCCCAAGTTTCATAGTTTGCTTTATTGTCGAAAAACCATATGTACATGTAAACATAGAAAATCAAAATTTTGTTTCCCCCTGTCCAAGCAGGACAGTGATAGAGACGGCCGGGGGAGGGGCCGTGTGCATATGCGCGCCTCCAACTTGGAGATAAGAGAGTTGAAAAGTGCAGTACAATCAGTAACAATACACATATTATGACCACAATTGGACAGGTAAACACACTGCGTTTTTTTCGTTGGTGACAGACGGGCGGGTGGGAAATTGACTGAAAACTGAAGCAGAGGCAGGGCGGAGTATTTTACATAAAACTTATCAGTGTGAGCCAAATGTGGAGTGTCTTGTTTTGTAGAGTGCTGTGAGATAAGCTGTAGCTGTCAACCTTGGACGTGTTTGTGCAGAAGGTGCAGTCAAAACAAAGAGTCCAGTTGAATCACATTTTCAGGAGAGCTGATTACACCAAAGGGGAAATTTTACATAATCGATACATTTTTAGAATGCAGGTGAACAGACGATTTACCAGAACCCTGATTTCTGCCAGCCCCCCAACTTCCTGCAGGGCTGTGTGACTCGCACTCCTCCCCCTGTCACATATGATAATGAATACGGACTGAGCCGCTGTTCCCCACAGTTCCACATCCATTTATCCATGATGTTATCCAGCGCCAGGGGGGTTTCCACAGATTGTGATGGTACAGTTCAATCTGTGTTTTCTCCTTCTGATCTAGCCCCCCCAGTTCAAAGCCCCCTAAAATAACTGGCCGGCGGCTCGGGGCTCTTTTATCGGCTCGGCTCCAATTAGTGATGGGTCAGAAAACATCCTCCAGGCCAATCCAGATGTCCTGCTCTCAAAATTCCAATAGTAAATCGTTCCGCGTCCTCCAGTAATAGCGGTGCCAGGTGCACGACACGCCCCTCGTGTATCAGGCAGCACGTTCCCTCGGGACTGAACGGCTCTCCGGACCGGCGCTCCTCCATGAAAAAGTATGCCAATAGCATTGTGGGACCAGCTTTATCCAATTCATGACTTAGGACTTTGAAAATCTGTTCCAACGGGATAAAAATGACGAGACAAGAGAAATAAAACATCAGACAGAGCAAAGATGAGGGAGGAAGAAGAAAGCGTGTCTGCTCTTCACGACAGTTAGAAGGAAAAAACAAGCTCCCACAGATGAGTGCTGCTGTTGTGTCCTTGGGCAAGACACTTAACCCCACCTCACCCCCGGTGTCTGTGCACAGTGGAAGAGAGCCCCCATGACACAAAGTACATCAAGGCCGGTTGTGTCAAGCAATGTGGGGCCGTCCTCCCGTGGACCCACCACCCGGAGGGGGATCCATGGGGGCTGGGGTGCTGTGATCTGGGCAGTGGACCTGGACTGTTGCCCCTGTGACCCGAATATAGGGAGAAAGTGGAAAGAAACACAACATTGACTCTTGTGAGCTTTAAGCCATGTTACAGTGCTGTTACCTCATCAAAAACATACCTGGAGCTGTTTTGTTTCATTCACACATGTTTGAGTAATCCTGCATTATTAGTCTATCTACATCTCCAAAGCTCAAAATGCTCTATTACCTCCTGTGATGTCATGAAGTGGTAGTTTTCAAGTTAACAGCTCCTTTTACCTTTAATTCAGTAGAGATTTGTAATCACAGGGCTGACATTATTAAAAGTTGTATGTTCACAAGGTGGAACAGAGTGTTTTCTATTTGAGAAAAGAGCGTTTTTTTTGCTTGAGAGAAGAATTCAGGCTAAATATGCAGAGTTTGTGCTTGTGTGAATGAAACAAAAAACAACCCCAGGTATGTTTTCACTGAGGAAACAGATCGGAAAAGGTAGTCTAATATGGGCCCTTTTAATGGTCTCAGCACACATATAACTCTTTGCTACATCCTTTGGGAACTTTGGTTAGCTTAGGTGTCACAACAACCAAATACACAGTTGGGAGTTGGAATCAAACCGGAAACCTTTAAGCCCATGGGCAAACTCCTTTCCAATTCCACTACTATTTGGTCTTAAAAAAACAAAACAAAATTGTATTACTTTCTACTACAGTCTCAACAGGTCGTGGCTCGCCTAAAACCATCTCTCCTGTGAAAGCTACACACTACGACAATGCTACACCCCCCGTGGAGAAAGAGAGTGTGTTTAGATGAGGAGAGCAGAGCAGCCTGTCTGTGCATGATCTGAGCTTTACCAAATAAATTGATCCAGTCATATCCAGAGCTCTCCTGAGATGTTTTGTTTACTATTTAAAAACATCTATGGCATAAATACTGGAATATGTACCGCTGAGGGGACATATTAACTATATTAACTATACTATAATTGAAGTGAAGGGGATTGGTTCAAAAATGAGATGAGATTGGATTTTTTTTTTCTTTAACACTGACCATATTTGTGAAAACAGATACTATATTGATCCCGAGGGAAATTCAAGTTTTGCTGCAGCAGCATTTACATGGCTCTTCTCTGTTGCCTTTGTGTCTCAGTCAAAGGTCTCAATAGAGTTTAAAGCTACGCTACGTTTTTTTTTATGCGGGTTGAAAAAAATTGCGTCCACACACGTTTCGGATGAGTAAATATTCACGTACAGATGAAAACGGAGTGCTGAGTGATAACGATGTAATACATATGCCACACCGATATGTGGTGCTGTAAACAGGAAACAGCCAGAGCCACCGGAAACGCAATACTACAAAGAGCGCATCCGCATAAAGTCCTTTCTCTTCCGCAAACAAGCATCGCGACGTCATCGTTTTCCAGAAGCTGCGTTTTGCTCGTCCACATGACAACGTTACCTCTGCGTTTGTCAGATTTCTCCACTCTGGAACCTGGTTTCAAAGAACACCATTTTCGCCCCCCCCCCCCCAACAAAAAAAAAAAACGCCGGCGCCGTGTGGACGAAAGGCCAAAACAAATAAAACCTTCTCTGTTTCCACCAAAAACCATTGTCGTGTGGACAACTAGGAGGAGGACTGGGCAGGAAAGTTTGAGGAGACCTGCACAGGAACACAACAGGAAAGGCCTCACTCTCACTTCGCTCTGGTGTTATGGTTATCGTTACTTAGTAACGCGTTACTGTAGTCAGACTACTTTTTTCAGTAACGAGTAGTGTAACGCAACTACTATTTCAAAACCAGTAGTCAGATTACAGTTACTTATCTAATACACCGTGCGTTACTATATCTGCATTTTGGGGGAACGTAGGTTACATTTATTTATTCTTATTTTTTGGCTACACGTTTCTTACGAGGTTACGTCATCTCGGCTCCGCTGCGCCAAAGTCAGATCAGCTTCCAAACATGTATGTTGCAGTATAATTACGCACCGATTGCGCTCCCGCCTGTTCGCCTATCAGCTGTGAGTGAGCTGCGTGATATTTACGTGGGATTTCCAAGAGAAGAAGAATCCTTAACTTGCTACGTTATTGCTACATAAGAAGGAACTTTCGCCTCGGGACACGGGATAAATTCGGGATTATATCCTTTTCTCCGGAGCTCCTGAAAAACCACGGATATACCCGACGCGCGCTTACACGTCTATACGCAAACCATCTGGAGTGACCGCGTTCTTATGGGTGAGTCATATTATCAGATTATTTCTGCATCTATTTTGGCACTAAACCAAGACTAAACCAGGTCTAAACCAGGTCTTTAAACCAGGTCCAAACCAGGACTAAACCAAGACTAAACCAGGACTAAACTGGGTCTAAACCAGGATTAAATTGGGACTAAACCAGGACTAAACCAGCTCTAAACTAAGACTAAGCCAAGACTAAACCAGGTCTAAACCAGGACTAAACCAGGACTAAACCAGGACTAAGCCAAGACTAAACCAGATCTAAACCGGGTCTAAACCAGGACTAAACCGGGACTTAACCAGGTCTAAACCAGGACTTAACCAAAACTAAACCAGGTCTAAACCAAGACTAAGCCAGGACTAAAACGGGTCTAAACCAGGTCTAAACCAGGACTAAGACAGGACTAAACCGGGACTAAACCAGGACTAAACCAGGACTAAACCAGGACTAAACCAGGACTAAACCAGGACTAAGGTGTGTGATAACATATATCCTGTGTATTATTGAATTATTGAACGATTATATGGACTTTTTTGTTATAAAAGCATTCCCATTTTAACAAAGTACATTCTAATAAACCTCTGCTGAAAGTAATTAAAAGTAATCTAACTTAGTTACTTTTAAAAGCAAGTAGTCAGTAACGTAACTAAGTTACTTTTTAAAGAAGTAGTCAGGAGTCAGTAGTCAGATTACTTTTTCAAAGTAACTATGGCAACACTGCTCAAAACAGAAAGAGAGCCAGGTAGCCACAAAAGCAGGCACTCCAGTGGCATGGGAGTTGAGTACTGGTTGAATCCGGGTATTCCCAATCCTCCATTTAATTTTTTTTTTTTTTCAGTTTCATACCTGAATTTGTCTCAACTGTTTTTACACTACTAGTGTATTTTTAACGTTGTTTTGTGTTTTTGTGATCCCAGTAATTTCCTCTGTGAATGGTGAATGCATTTGGTCTAAACTGGAGAACTTTACTCTTCTAAATGAGTATATTTTGTGCATTTCCCCAGAAGAAGTGCTTCGTGAAACTGCTGTGCGCTGCTGCAAGTATCTAACACAAAGCCAGAAGTAAGAGCTGTTTCACTTCACCATCTAGAAAAGCCATGCACAAGGATGAAAATCCATGCATGTGAATACCAGGAAGACACCAACATGTTATTCAGCAAGAACAAGTTAAGTTTAAAGGAACTGTATGCAAGATTTTAATAACATGACATATCTGTGTCCCTATATACATGGTTAAATCACATGTTGTTTTTACAGATAACGATTGTAACGCTGATTTATTCTTACAAAAACAGTGGACATAATGGTATGTTTATGAGAACAGAGATTAAACACCTACCTAAGTGTAAGTGTAAGCGGTGGCGGTGGTAAAAAAAAAAAAAAAAAAAGAGAGAAATACAAGGCACTCTAGTGTACAAACATTAAAAATCCTTTATTGTTACATGGACAGATCTACACGTTTTGACTTCATCAGGGCTTTAAAGGGATATGCCACCCCCAGGTCAAATTTGGGCATCTCCCCACAGTCCAGAGACTAAAATAAGTGGTGGAAAGCGTTTTCCTGCTCACCCAGCCATTGTCCGAGTCTGTCGCCACTGACCGCCGCGGTATCTGCAGCTACTCCGCCTTAGACTGGAGTCTAACGTCGCCAGAGAAAGATTTCGGCCAAAAGGAATTAATTTGCTCGATGCGTTTCCCAATTACTTTCAGTGTAGTGCGCATTCATATCGAGTGCAAATAAATGTGCAAATCAACACGGAGAGCTTGCCTTGGTCATTTTGGGTGGGAACTATTTTCCAGTGCGGAAGAATACAGTCGAATCACGCACCACGTTGTGCAACAGGGGAAGTCCCTTCCCGGTGCGTAACTGGGATTCCCCTGGCAGCGTGCTGCGTGATTCGACTGTATTCGTCCGCACTGGAAAATAGTTCCCACCCAAAATGACCAAGTCAAGCTCTCCGTGTTGATTTGCACATTTATTTGCACTCGATATGAATGCGCACTACACATAAAGTAATTGGGAAACGCATCGAGCAAATTAATTCCTTTTGGCCGAAATCTTTCTCTGGCGACGTTAGACTCCAGTCTAAGGCGGAGGAGCTGCAGATACCGCGGCGGTCAGTGGCGACAGACTCGGACAATGGCTGGGTGAGCAGGAAAATGCTTTCCACCACTTATTTTAGTCTCTGGACTGTGGGGAGATGCCCAAATTTGACCTGGGGGTGGCATATCCCTTTAAGTTAAGAGAAAAGGGACCAGATGACTCCCTTTTTAAAATGAAGGGACAGGCCATGTAAACAACCATGTGACACAGAAGGCCCAGTACACACAGAAAAACACACATTTATACTATTAATAATTAATACTCTTATTAATACACTTTAATCAGAAAGCAGAATGAGCCTCACGTGAGTCTCTCATTTGAGTTGCCAACTTTCAATGCTAAAATCCAGTTGGTTTAAACCTAAAAGACATTTTTGTCCATATACTGTGAGAGAGAAAACTGGTAACCCAGGTTCAGTTGTGAGTGTAAAACATTTTTTAACTGTAAGAATGCTTCCTTAAGTGGTTTAAAAATCGAGCAGTGCAGCTTCCATGCAAAAAGCATAGAAATGATATGAAAATGTGCTCTTGGGCTATATTCATGGTCAGGAGTAGCTTACCTAGATGGAGGATTAGGATAATGTGTATGTAGCTTTTATGAAAATACCTAACCTGAATATGGAAACTATAGCTTAAAGGTAATGATCACAGTGTAGCTACTGGTTGGGATTAAGACAAAGTGACAATGCCACACAAGCTCACTCTATTACAATGTGGTTTTTGCCATGAATATTCTGTGCAGCTCCAGTCTCAGAGGCAGAAATCAGTAGAGGGGAAATATTAGAATTTGAAAATACACCCTCCATACTTTTGTCTCCTGGTCTCTTTTCACAAGTTTTCTCTCTTTTATCAGGAGACATGGCAAAATTACTAAATCAGCACCACTATCTGCAGAAGTATCTTATTTCCCATAGAAGTACTGCCTTGTTTTCATAGTAATGCTATTTGGAATATCAGTGAAGACAGTGGCTATGTTCACATACACACCAAAATCTGATTATTTTCTGATTTCTGGACCTTTAACATTATTTAAATGACAAGATTCAGATTCAAGATTCAAGATTGTTTATTTGTCATATGCAGGATCAACACAAGGTCAACAATGCACTGAAATGCTTAGGATCAGAAGAACCGTTGACTCGTTAAGATAGTCAAGAAGTACTAATAGCATGCAATAATATTACATGGTAAAAAAAGTCTTGCAAAAAATGCAGGGGAAGAAGTAAACAATATAATAAAAAAGTTATAAAATGTAATAAAATACAAGGTACAGGTAGGGTTAAATAAGGTGTAAGTAGAGTATTTCACAGATTGCACATAATATAGTGCCGTATTGCACAGATTATTGCACAGGTAACAGTCATTTACAGTGAGGTAGTGACAGACATGATACATTCATACAGAGCAGCAGCAGTAAACATATTATACATAATGAAAAGTAGTTTAGTGCAGTATTATTGAGAGTTCAGTATTATTTAGAGTATTATCCAGAGTTCAATAGTCTGACAGCTTGGGGGTAATAGCTGTCTTTGAGTCTTTTTGTGCGTGCTGGCAGGCTCCTGTATCGTCTATCAGAGGGTAGCAGATGGAAAAGTCCTTGTGCCGGATGAGTATGGTCCTTAGTGATGCTGCGTGCCTTACACAGACCCCTGCTGTGGTAAATGTCCTGGATGGAGGGGAGACTGCTGCCAGTGATGTCCTCTGCCGCTCGCACCACCCTCTGTAGTGCTTTGCGGCTCTGAGCGGTGCAGTTCCCATACCACACTGTGATGCAGCCCGTCAGCAGGCTCTCGATGGTGCACCTGTAGAAGTTTGTGAGGATGCTGGTGTTCATACCAAACTTCCTCATCTTCCTCAGGAAGTAGAGTCTTTGTCTTTCTTAACCAGGGTCTGTATGTCGTGTCCAGGACAGATCCTCAGTGATCTGTACCCCAAGGAACTTAAAGCTGCTGAACTGCTTGACCTCAGCGTTGTGACCTGCTCGACCTCAGCTTTGACATGTAAACTGCACACAATTATGTGAGTAAACAGAGGGATGTCATTTTGTTAATCTTATAAGTGCAAAAAGCTTGATAATAATCTGATTTTGAGTGTGCATATAACCACAGCCAATAATTCAAAATAGTCACATTTTTCCACCATCAAGACACTCAAAGGGCTTCATCCCACTCGCCAAATCACACACACATTCATAGACTAACATACACAGACACTGGGGGCAAGGTGGGTGAAGTGTTTTACCCCACAGGACACAACGAAATCTGTGGGAGCTGGAATAGCACCGCCAACCTGCCGTTGGATCTGATCACTCAACAATTACATTTTATATCAAAATCGGGATTCAAACCACCAAACTTCGGCTCAGGGACGAATGCTCTACTGACTGCCACCCTATCAAAAAGAAATAACGGTTGACTTGCTGTTTATATTTCATTTTATTAATCTTACAAATCCCAAAAAATTTAAATAATTTTGAGTGCGCATGTGACCTCAACGAATGAGTCTATTGTTCTGCGAAAATTATAGCTAGCAGTAAAATTAACCATCACTTGAACTTAACAAGGTGGGAGACTCTAAAATGTAAATGATAGCAGATAGTGTGGGATAAAAGGTTTTATTGGAACAGTATGCTGCAAAAATACATTTCATTCCCATTTCCTGTTTTAGTGAGTAACCCAGAGGCAAGAAGAGGGCACACTGTTCATTACCTCTCCTCTCATTCATCTTTATTGTGATACAGCCGATCTATAAAGTTCAAAGTTCTGAGCAATATTGAGCATGCTTGAGACTTCTGTCAGTGGTGTTTGGTAGAGTTAAGCAGTTTCACGTCATCTGTAAATACAAAACCTGAAAGGCCAGATTTCATAAGATTATTCTATACTAAAACATTGATTGAAGTACAGAGGCAAAGAAAGTCTCAGCCCACTGTCTCTCTTGAGTCCTCCTTGTGTTATAGAAGGTTTCTCTGGCTTCATTTTGTTTGTGTATGTTTTTTGTGCTTGTGTGTGTATATTTGTGTGTGTGTGTGTTGGTGACTGTAAATTTGCCCCATTGAATGAAGGTAAGTTAGGTATGTTTTCATAAAATTTCAGGCTTCCTAAAATATGTTAAACAACACAGATTTTAATTAAATATATGTGACCTGCCACGGGAAAACCCTCCACAACTCGGGATTGTTGAACACGAGAAAATCGCGTTGGAAGCATTTTTTTTTTTTTTTTCAAAATTTGTGATTTTTGCTTTTTTGCAGAATGTGCGAGTTGAGATCATAAAGAAGCCACTCCATGTTTCAGATAACAGCATTAGTTGCTTTAAAAGGAGACATTTTGTCTTTGAAATTTGCTAGTTTTTCAGAAAGAAACGGAGTGTGTGTAAATGACCATAATTAGCATAACAGCGCTCCTGGCCATTCACGTGACGATTAGCGCTCTTTTGTTTTCTTTTTCCGCCAGTCAGCTGTGAGCAGCTCGTGAATATTTACGCTGCATTTCAACAGGATAAGGACAGTAACTTTGATTGTAAATGCTATGTAAGAAGGAAAGAAAACTCTCTCCTTGGGACGCGTGTGGGACACGTCCGTTTCTCCAGAGCTTATGTACAGAATGCGGTTGGATTCTTTAGCTGCTGAAAGACCGTGGATACGCGAATAATTGGACAACGAGGCAAACTGTAGTTACATTGGAGATGACCAGATGTCCAGACCCCCGTGTCTCCGATGATGTTTGCAGGAACACATTTCTCTTTCTTATGCGGTGAGTAAAGTGCCTCTAAACTTTGACATTACAGACTTTAAGATGTGTGAAGAATCCCTCAGTCGTCCAGGTGAAATCCAGGGTAAAAGGAGAAATTCAATTTGTCAACTGGACAAAGTTTATTTGGTCGAAGACGTTTCACAGCTCATCCAAACTGCTTCGTCAATTCTGGTTAGAGTGCTGATGGACACTGCTTATATCTAGCTGCAGGGAGGAGCTAACTACAATCAAATTACTCTAAAACTACCCCACCTCTTTGTTTTTCAGTTTCTGTCTGGGCTCTTGTTTAGCATACCCATTCAGTATCATAATGGGTGTTATCACACCTCTGGACCTGATCTGGCCAAATCAGGTAAAACGTCTTCGACCAAATAAACTGTCCAGTTGACAAATTGAATTTCTCCTTTTACTACAGACTTTAAGACATGTTTAAAGACTTCAGCTTTTGTGTGGTCATATATTTGAATGATATGTATTATAGGCTAGTTCCTGTTCAAGTGCACCGTAACCTTTACAGTGTATGTCATTTTTTTCTTGTCTCCATGGAGATGTTATTGCATGGTAGGATGTTACATATACATATACAGGGCGGCAGTAGCTCAGTTGGTAGAGCGTTTGTCCACTGATCCAAAGGTTGGCGGTTCAAATCCTGCTCTTGACATAAGAAACATCAGTGGTTGAGCGGTCAGATCCACTGACCCACAGGTTGGTTGGTACGATTCCAGCTCCCACAGATGCGGTTGTGTCCTTGGGCAAGACACTTAACCCACCTCGCCCTCGGTGTCTGCGTACACTGGTGTGTGAATGGGTGAGTGGTTCCTTGTTGTAAAGCGCTTTGGGTGCCTTGAAGGTGAAAAAGCGCTATATAAAGATGTCACCATATACATGGCATAAAGATATCCAGCATTTTTTTTTTTATTAATTAATTTTAATTGTTGCTAAAAAAATACTTTGTATCAGGTTCACAAGAGTGCATCTTTAAATGAATCGTTTGGAAATTAATCATTGTGTAAAGATGATGTAGGTGAGTGGATAGTGAGGAGAGTTTGAAAGTTTAATTAAAAAAAAAGTTTAAAAAAAGTTTACAAAAAAAGTATTTTCACCTGCTTTTTATGTTGACTTCTCTATATAATTTATACACAGAGATATCACAGCATTTTTTTTTGCAGAATCAGTGAGCAAAGCTATAAAACTAATACATTTGGTTTTATTTGTATATTATATGTGACCAATGAGCGCCTTCAATTTCATCACTGAAAAAAATGTGTGATGATGTTTTTAAAAAAAAAGAAATTTACACTTTGTTTAAAATTCTGTGTACACCACTTGTACCGGACTTATTTATTATCTCATTATACCATGATTTGATCTTCTTAGTTAGAGTCTTTGACAATGAATTACTGATACAAGATGGAAACAAGACTAGTAGAGCACACTCACTGGGAGGATGTTTACTTTACCTGCATTTTACATCATTTTAATAAACATTTGTTTTCTATGGATGGATGAGTTTATTGTTGTAGAGAATCTAGCCATTGTCTTAAACTTGTAGTCCTAATTTAAGGCAAGACTCTACAGCCAAAGCACTTCCTCCCCCTGATTTAAGTTTTAATTAAAAATGACCGGTGGCCCACGCTCACAATAATTTTACATGTAGTCCACCTATAAAACACCTTATTTATATCTGAAAACTTTACATGATTAAAAACTGAGCAAGCCAGTGTGGGTCCTTGGGCAAGACCCTTCACGGTACTGCCCCCTGGGCGCCAAAAAAGATGGCTGCCCACTGCTCCTGAAAAGGATGGGTCAAATGCAGTGTGTCACTGTTTGTCATTGTGTGTGAGACCAAATAAAGGCTTAATCTTAATCTAACTTGTAATACGTTTTTTCTCACAAGAAGTTTCAAATTTATGTTTTTTCCTCTTTATAGTTTTTTATTTTTCCATGAATTTGAACAAAAGTTGTCTTGCCCCAATACAGATATGGATCATTCCATAATTGGAGGACATTTTATGTCCCACCCATCCATCCATCCATTTTCTTCTGTTTATCCGGGGCTGGGTCGCGGGGCAACAGTCTAAGCAGGGATGCCCAGACCTCCTTCACCCTGGACACTTCCTCCAGCTCCTCCGGGGGGACCCCAAGTTGTTCCCAGGCCAGCCGAGAGACATAGTCCCTCCAGCGTGTCCTGGGTCTTCTCCGGGGCCTCCTCCCGGTGGGACATGCCCAGAACCTCCCAAGGGAGGCGACCAGGAGGCATCCGGAACAGATGCCTGATCCACATCAGCTATCTCCTCTCGACGTGGAGAAGCAGTGGCTCTACTCCGAGCTCCTCCCGCTCAGCTGTGACTGAGCTCCTCACCCTATCTCTAAGGGTGCGCCCAGTCACTCTGTGGAGGAAACTCATTTCGGCCGCTTGTATCCGCGATCTTGTCCTTTCGGTCATTACCCAGAGCTCATGACCATAGGTGAGGGTAGGAACGTAGATTGACCGGTAAATTGAGAGCTTCGCATTTCGGCTCAGCTCCCTCTTCACCACAACGGTCCGGTACAGCGACCGCATCACTGCTGATGCTGCACCGATCCACCTGTCAATCTCGCGCTCCATCCTCCCCTCACTCGTGAACAAGACCCTGAGATACTTGAACTCCTCCACTTGAGGCAAGGACTCCCCACCCACCTAGAGAGGGCAAGCCACCTTTTTCCGGTCGAGAACCATGGCCTCGGATTTGGAAGAGCTGATCCGACCCATCATCATGATGTCCCACTCATCAAATATTAAATAATCCACATACAAAATACTAAAACATACAGTTTCTGAGTGAATTTACTCTTCCTGAGACCAAATCTAAAAAAAAGTAAGAGAAAAAAATGCTTGAAAATAGTTTTTAAAATACCATATAAGTCTGGAGTACCCCGCAAAATGCAATTTTCCTCTTGCCTCACCCCTCTAATGACCAAATTGAATCTCAAATAAATAAATAAATAAATAAATAAATAAATAAATAAATAAATAAATATATATATATATATATATATATATATATATATATATATATATATATATATATATATATATATATATATGAAATTTGTTTCATTGCCATCTCTTCTAACTGTGGGAACATATGTTTTAATAGTAAGGTAAGTGGCGATGTTTACAAGTGAACAGGATAATAGTAGGATTCGAGAGAAAATAGCACCAAGCAATTATGACTTCTGACTTTTTCGTGGGCAACTGTTTTGTGATGCAAATATATCACTTTTTGGACAAATATTGTTTTGAGAAGAAAAACAAGCTTTATTAACTGTCCTGACTAACTTGCCGGACCTACTTTCGTCAGCACTAGAACCGGGGCAGAACTCGGCTCAGAGGACACTGTCAGGGGTAAGTCAGTGTTAATGCACGACACTGCTGAAGGGGATGCCATACAGATTCACATAAAAAAACCTGAAATATCCCTTTATTTGCATTAATTTTTATAATGCGTTAATTTGCAGTTTAATTAATTAATCTCATGAACGCGTTAAACTGACAGCCCTAATTTAAACCTAAAACATCTCCATAGATACAAAACCGGTTGCGGGCACCTTTAAAATCAGCTACTAATGTTTTAAGACAGACAAAAGGTACAGGTCCTTTAAAATTAGAATGGAAGTGAATAGAGCGCTAAAGGGGTGGTTCACAAAGCTCTCTTCTGGTGAACCTCTCGTCCCCCAATGTATTTCATGTTATTTTTTCACTTCACAATTAACCCCAAGTCCAGCAGGGTCAGTGCCAAAGCAATTCTGTAATTTCAGCAACTCTGATGATGCCACAGCCCCTAATTCTTCTAGAAAACTCGCTCAGTGATTTGTTCAACCAAGATTACTCTATATCCACAGGCAAGTGAATTTAATTACAAAAAAATTTAAAAAATACAAATTGTACTAATCAAATATATAGTGAAGTTGTGTATCGCTTAAAAGAAGGGACTTGGGTGACATTTTGTTTATCATTATGTTTGTTGGTGTAGTTTTAATTGGAAACTGGGGCTTTCACGTATTTCGCTTTCACAGCGTGGTAATTGATTTTCCGTCCCGTCGCTATCTGAATAAACTTTGTTTGAAGCCGCAGATTTATGTATTAATGTGTATCATTGCAAGTGTGGATTTAATTTTCACCAGTAATTTCACTTGAACGCATTTTCTATTAGTCTTGATAGTGCGTTTAGACTTGCAAGTTGTTTTGTGCAGTGTTGAATCTTATACAAGAAAATTAAACACACGCACAAAGTTTGCCTTGGATCCACAATACACACTTCTTCAATCCCTGAGTTCAGACGGTCATGATTGACAGGTGGACAAGCACGGTCAGTACATATAAAAAATATATGGCTGATTAAAACAAAAAAAGAAAGGAAAAACACATATCACAGGGGACTTACCTGGAAAATCCAGAATGGTGGCGGGGCTCTATAAAAAACTGAATTTGCAGGTGGAAGTGCAGGTGAATTTATTGTGTCCAAAGCCCCAAAAATCCCAAATTAGTGCAAAAATATTTACAGTGAACAAAATGTCCAAGTATTTACAGCAAAAGAAAAAAATGGGTTGAGTTCAATGTTAACTCAGGCCTCCTTTAAAGGGATAGTGCAGTTTTTTTTTTTGCTGTTAATCTGTATGTGTTTCCTTCTAAAAGTTACGTGTGTTGACACCGGCTTACCTCTGACACTCTCAGCTGATCCCGGTTCGTCTCGCTTTCTGGAGCCCACGTAAGTAGGTCCGGTAACTTTCCTGAAACATTAAATTAAGCTTGTTTTTCTTCTCAAAACAATACATTTGTTAGAAAGGTGATATATTTGCGTCTGAAACAGTTGTCCACAAAACATCCAGCAGCGTATTTCGCATTTGCGTATTGTCTCTCTCCACTCGTATCACTACGCCCTTGTTAACTCTATCAGCCTGTTCACTTGTAAACTTCGGCATAGACATCCGCTGAAGGTGAACAGGCTGATAGAGTTAACATGGGCGTAGTGATACGAGTGGAGAGAGACAATACGCGAATGCGAAATACGCTGCTGGATGTTTCGTGGACAACTGTTTCAGACGCAAATACATCACCTTTCTAACAAATGTTTTGTTTTGAGAAGAAAAACAAGCTTAATTTAATGTTTCAGGAAAGTAACCGGACCTACTTATGTGGACTCCAGAAAGCGAGTCGAACCGGGCTCTGCTGAGACTGTCAGAGGTAAGCCGGTGTCAACACACGGAACTTTTAGAAGGAAACCCACACAGATTAACAAAAAAACCCGCACTATCCCTTTAAGTTCAACCTCATACAGCACACCGACATTACCCGGTCTGTAACCGGTGCCAGACTGATCAATATTTGATGATCTCCTTTCTACATTGCTTTTTCTATATTGCTCATTGGGAGGAGCAATGTAGAAATAAACAATTTCATAATAAAACTACATTGTATAATCTTCATTGGCCAAGCAGTAATAATGTACATTAAATTACAAAAATAAGAGCTTAATAATGGGTAAAAATCGGGTCAGCACCACGGCGCAAACAGTACCTATTTCAACTACCAGGCAATAGTGGCTCGGTTTGGCTGAGTCGCACAGCGGAGAGAGGAGAGACGGCATCAACGAACAGGTAAGAGCTGCATGTTTGGAGGAAAGTATTCTAACACGCTCAAGTGTAGTGATGGGCAAATGAAGCTTCGTGAAGCATTGAAGCCTTTCATCCAATTGGTTCACTCCAGCAAAAAGCTTCTTGAAGCTTCATTCGCTCTAGTAGGACATCTTCTGGATGCAAATATCAGTTGGCATGAATGTGAAGTGTGTGGCATTTTGCAGAAAGCCTGTGAATAAAACTGTCAGCAAAATAAAGAAGTATGCAAGACATGTATACAGTGAACCCTCGCTGTATCGCGGTTCACTCTTCGCGGCCTCGCTGTTTCGCGGATTTTTTTTTCCAATTTTTTTTTTTTTTTTTTCAATTTTTTTTATAGTGTAACTTTTTTTTTACAGTGTAACATTCTGTCCTGCGCCCTGATTAGCTAAGAGACTAGACCAGGACTAAACCAGGTCTAAAGCAGGTCTAAACCAGGACTAAACCAGGTCTAAACCAGGACTAAACCAGGTCTAGACCAGGGATGGTAGGGACAGAGTCTCAGATTTCCTTCACGAGAGCGCCTGGGTGACAGGAGGTGTGGCCTTTGTTTACTTGCACGAGCCATGGAAGAGAGTGCGAGCCGGTGTACTGTCGATATGGGCCGCCTCGTCAGAATGAGCCCACCACTGACCTACGGGACACCTGACAAATGGAAGAGCCAAGAATCAACATGGAGCGTCCGGGGGAGCCGCAGCGGGGAGAGGACACTCGCGCGCACAGAGGAGACAGTGGCTCTTCCCCGTGAGAGGACGAGAGGACGAACCCAATACTCCACAATACTCCACAGCTCTGTGGAGTATTGGCGACGCATTGATAGCGGACTGATTTTGGAGCCGGGGTGAAATGCAACCAACTCTTGTGAGCGCAGGTTGGTCTTACCTGGTCTTGTGGTGCTCAGAGGCGTCTGTTAGCGGTTTGGCACTGTTAGCATTGGCTTGAGTCTTGCCCAAAATGATATCCAGGTCGCTTTCCACTCGACTTTCGCACATGGCATGGATATGTGGTACCAAAACAAACACACGTGTCCGCGCGCACGTGCCCGCGCGCACGTGCCCGCGTGTCACGTGCCCCCGCCCCACTATTAATATATTTTAATGAAAATCTACAAAAGTTTGAGTGTTTAAACAAGAGAAAAATGTGAGAAAATGTTAATACCAGTCTCAGAAAGGTGTATAATGTGTCTGGTGAAGCGTTTTCAGCCTTAAAACATGTAGAATAATTGTAAAATATAAAATTGTCCTACTTCGCGGATTTCACTTATTGCGGGCTATTTCTGGAACCTAACCCCCGCGATAAACGAGGGTTCACTGTATTGTAGTGATGGCAGTATACTGTGTATACATATACTGGCAGTATGGAAAATGATTATTTGGAAATGATAAAAATGGAAACAATCATTTACAGTTGGATGAGGGTGGTTGGGGTTGGGGTATGGACAATGATTGTGCTTTTTTAACTTTGAGGTTTGGCCAGTGATTATGGTTTAGGGGACACATTATTGTTTTTTATTTAAAAACAACTGTCTCTCCATTGTGGCAGGTCTTAGGTGATTTCTTTTTTTTGGACAATATTTCTCCTGCTTTGGAAAACACCTGCTCACAGGGCACAGATGAGGCAGGTGTACACATGAATGCCATTGCTAACTTATATAAATGGGGATAGACATATTTCTCTCAGTCTCAGTCTCTCCCAGTATTGAAGGGGGTTTTCCAGCCATCCAATATTTGGCTCCATCATGAAGCATTGGACCTCAATATCTCTACCTCCCTCCAAACTATCTCTAACTTTATCCAAACTGTCTCCAAACTGTCTCCAAACTCTCACTGACTGCAACTCTCCATCAAATACCCACATTTTGAATGGAGCCTGCGGGGTTTATATCGCTGTCAAAACTTGCGACAAATCCTAACCACTTCCTGAATCAGTCACGTGGTACAGCCAGGCAGCGAGGCTTTGGATGTCATCATTTTCAGCTCCTCCCCTAAATGAAGCCTCGATACATGCATTGTGGAAATCCCTTACTCGGAACACGCTTCGAAGCCTTGATATGGAACGTCAAATCACACATTACATTTAGGAGGGGAAACAGCGCCTAGCCTCATAGACGAACTGGCTCCGTTACATTATCCCTCCCTTCCGGAAGTTCGACACTGTGGGGCAACCTGGACAGGTAATCAGCCACAACATTAATTTTGCCGGCACGGTGTTGAATAGAACTTGAAGGGCTGAAGGGCAAGGTACCATCTGGTCAGGCGACTGTTAGTCAAAGTCAAAGTCAAAGTCAGCTTTATTGTCAATTCTGCCATATGTGTTCAACATACAGTGAATCGAAATTTCGTTTCTCTCTGGCCAGGTAGTGCAAAAAGACAGTGTACAAAATACAATATGAAGACAAAACACAACAAAAACTATCTAAGACAGAGATCTAAGTTAAAACTAAAGTCTACGGTCTAAAATCTTAAAACAGTGCAACATAATAAATAACAAATAACCTATACTATATACAGATTTCCAAAGTGTGCAGTGTGCATCAAAATGTGCAATGGAAGATACAGCAGTGAATTGGTCATGTGCAGTAGAATGTGCATTGGAGTTAAGATAAATAAAAATAAGTGTGCAACAGTAGTAATTCTAGTGCAACAGGAGTAAACAACAGTACTAAAAATTCCAGTAGTAAATGTGCAATAACAGTAGTAAACAGCAGTGCAATGGGGGTAAAAATCAATAACAGGAGTAAACAACAGTACTAAGAATTCCAGTAGTAAATGTAAATGTGCAATAACAGTAGTAAACAACAGTGCAACAGGAGTAAAATCCAGTAGTAAATGTAAATGTGCAACAGTGCAACAGTCGTCCTTAGCAGCAGTTATGTTCCTTCATGGCGTTTATCCATGTCAGAGCTCAATGATCGGTCTCCAGGTCAAACTCTCGTCCCTGTAATTTTTATACAGATTGATATTAGTCAACACTAAATGAATTAAATAAGCGTGCATTAAAGTTCCTATATGCCTTTTTTAACCCCATGTCTTTAAAGATCCCATGACATGGTACTTCTTGATGCTTTTATATGGCTCCTTAATGGTTCCCTAATACTGTAAATGAATCCTTCTTCAAAATCAACACTCAGTGCATGAGAAAGAGAGATAAGATGAGAAAGAGTCATAAATGTCACTCTGGAACACTCCATTATAGGTGTTGTTGCGTGATTGCAAATGAGGAGGACAGAGCTGGCCTATAGTAGGGGGTGGGGGCGTGGCCAAGCTCTCCGCTCCGCTCTGTGATCCACTTCCGTGTTTTTGCGCGGAGGGAGAGATGAGAAGCCTTCCATTGAAAAATAAACACATTTCCACAGAAAATAAAATTAAACCACTGCTGTTTCAGATATCCACAGGCTCAGATAAAGGACTTCCGAGCCTAGAAACACTTGTAAGTTCCTCCAGGCAAATAAAAAAAACGTATTTCGCATTGCGTAGCTCCTCCGCAGTCCAAACTCTCTGGGTGTGATTTACAGAGACGCTGAGTACAGACAGACGGGGGTGGAACTGCATTTGCATTTCTTTTTTCGATCTGACGTCAATAAGGTGCCTTGTTCAAAATCGCCCGTTTGAGCTCTGATTTTTTCTAACGCAGAAAAGGATCGCAAATGCTCAGTTTAGACATTTCGCAACTTTTAACCATGGGGGGGGGGGTAAACAGGGTAGGGGAGCTCACATTAACATTCAAAAACCTCAGAAAGTGAAAATTTCATGCCATGGGACCTTTAAGCGAAATTAGTCTTACCCCAGTACAGATATGTTGTATAAGCAGCTCTTGAAAGCAATGTACTGATATACAAGTTCGAAAATTATGGAATCAGAGGAGCAGCTGGGAACTGGTTAAGAAGTTACTTAACAGAAAGAGTACAATATGTCCAAATGGATGAGTACTCTTCTGGGCACCTTGGTATTACATGTGGTACACCCCAGGGGTCAGTGTTGGGTCCAATCTTGTTCAATCTCTATATAAATTATATTTTTAATGTTTCTGAATCACTAAAACGAATTCTTTTTGCTGATGACACCAATATCTTTTATAGTAGCTCAAATTATAAAGAGCTTGTGGATACTGTCAATATGGAAATGAACAAAATAAAAAAATGGATGGACACAAACAAACTATTATTAAATTTAAATAAAACAAAAGTGATGACTCTTCTTTCTTTTTTTTGTACAAGAATGGAATTTGCCTTTGTTTTGTTTTTGTCTTTTTCAACTAAGCTGATAAGGAAGCTAATAATTTAAGTTATGTTTTGGAAGACAGGGGTGGGATTTAATGAGTTTTCTTCTTCCCACTCCTTTTCAAGCAAACAAAAAACAAAAAAACAAAAATAAAAACAAAAAAAAATGTATTTGACTGTATTTTGGTTACCTGTATTTATTTCCTTGTGTTGACCTGCTCGAAAATGAATGAAATGAATGTATGAATTAATGTACTCTCTGCATCTAATTAGAAAACATTGTATAGTATAATAATCAGGAAGTCTTCATTAGCATGCTTGTTGTTGTATGCTTAACCTTCATGGCAAACCTTTTTTAAAACATTAACATGCTTCAGGGCCACACAAGTTTAATTCCATACATTACCTGACCAGCCAGAACCACACCCTTAGATAAAACTGGATCTGGAGCTGTATTTTGTCTCCCTGATTTCAGAGGGCATGATTGACAGGTAGATTAACCAATCAGAGAGACGCATGGTTTGTTTGCATCAAAAACATGGTAGTTTACAGGTTAAAAAGGGGGAAAAACAATGTAAAGGACTGAGAAACAGTATGAATTTTTACAGACTCAACAATCGAAGCACCACACTATTATTTATCTCAGGTAAAATAAGTTATATATTTTGTTCTGTATGTTACTAAAAAAATTGGAGAGATATCTTCCACATTTAAGAGGCATGTGCTACAAATGAGCTACAAACAAGTTAGAATGTAGAAGTGATTAGCTGGTCAGACAAGTGCAACGCAATAATCTCCATGGATACAAGCAAGCACTGGAAAATTTACATATTGCACCTTTAATCTTGGTGACATAGACAGTGGTGTACGCCTGTAGGGGAGGGTTGGATTAAGTGAAATAAAAAGTGAAAGTTGCCATAGTTTACATTGTGCGCCCAGGGACAGCAGCTCCGATACACTTGTAAATCAGGCCAGACAGCCCCGGGCCAATTAGAGACACGTCACAGCACATGAGAGCAGCACATGTTAGAGCTGCTTATGGCTGTCAGGGTTTACCCACAGGCAAGCACATCCACACAGAGTTTGTGGAGACATAACCTTTGCAGTACCATTAATATGTATGAGACTTTTTTTGATTGAAAAGATATGCCATTCGCATGCTGAAGGGAGATATGGTAGCGACATGGAAACAAGCAGGTGACGCCATCAGGCCAAGTTACAGGTCTGATCTGTGGAGAGGCGATGCAGCTCACAGTAAGAAGATGTGTTTTTCAGGTGAGAATAAAAACGTGTAATTAAAGAAGCTGTACCTTTTTTTTACTATATGATAAAAATTTGTCTTGACCTGGTAGGCTGCTTCTGCATTGTAAAAGCAGTCCTTTGGGTCAAAATGCAACCACTGTGGGCTGTCTGCACTATAGAACATTTTTATTGTCCATGAAACAGGAAATAACGCTGGTGCACTGGTACCATGCTAGTTGTTGTTAGCTCTGAAACTAATCCTGGTGCATTATTAGAATACTCAAAATGAACTAGCTCTATTTATTCATATAGGAAAAAAATACGAGACCACTGCGAAATTATCAGTTTTTCTGATTTTCTACTTATAGGTACAGTATGTGTTTGGGCAAAAGGAACATTTTTGTTTGAGTCTATAAATGACTGACAACATTTCCCCCAAATTCCAAATAAAAATATTATTGTTTAGAGCAGGGGTCTTCAACGTTTTTCAGGCTAGGGACCCCCAAACAGATGGCCAACTGGGCCAGGGACCCCCTACTATATATACGGCATAGAATTGTGTTTTATATTAAATTGAGCTTAGTGTCATGTATAAACATTGCTACTCTGTTATGGTACATCCAATACAAGGAAATAATACACAGGTTAATACTGTATTTTACACTATAAAATATAAAATTATATTATTTTAAAGTGAAATCAAAAGATTTCGCGACCCCCCTGCAGTACCCCCTAGGGGTCGCGACCCCCCTGTTGAAGACCTCTGGTTTAGAGCATTTATTTGCAGATAAAAAAAGATTCATATTTTCTGACCACAAACAATGCAAAGAAACAATATGAAATTCATTTTAAAGCAACATAATACTAATGTTTGCACACAAGAGTTCAGATATCAATATTTGGTGCAATAACCGTTATTTTTAATCACAGCTTTCATGCGTCTTGGCATGCTCTTCACAAGTCTTTCATATTGTTCATATTGGGTGACTTTATTCCACTCCTGGTGCAAGAACTGAAGTAGCTCAGCTTTGTGTTTGTGTTGGAATTCAACAGACGCTGGAATGGAATGGCTGTAATACATGCAGAGATGCTGATCTCAGAAAAAAATGCAGTGGTCTCTGATTTTTTTCCAGAGCTGTGTATGTATATTAGACAAATTAAGTAGACTACAGCACCTTTAAATAAAAACTAAATCTGTATGTTTAATGCTACACTGTGGAACATTCCTGGCACGTCAATGACATCTTCATGGAGACAGATGGCACGAGAGAAGTTCCCCTTTGAACAGTGGGGAAGTAATATGTAGGCAATATTGCTGAGTCAGCCTATGCCTACTGATGCATTGAGAAAAGGGAAAAAGGTGAAGAAAGTGCAACAGATTATATATAAGAAAATCCACTGGCCAGCTGCAGGGAGAGAGAGGGAGCGAGAAAGAGGGGGAGAGACAACGCGAGAGAAAGAGAGGAGACGAGGAGAGGAAGTTTTTCATTTTATTTTCCATTTTCATTATCTGTCTGCCGAAAGTATAAATGCCAGGAGGATTAGAGAAATGACATGGCTCTCTCCTCTCCTGCCCTGCTGCTTATCCCTCTTTCTCTCTGTCTTTCTCTTCATCCTCTTCTCACTCATCCACTTCTCCTCTGCGTCCTTTGCAGTCGGTCTACTCTCTGTTTCTCACCACAAATCTGAGCCATAATTGCGGCGACACCATCTTTGCAATGCTGTTTCTGTACACCCAAAATAAGACATTTCATAACAGCAATTCTAGGCTCCAATAAAAACAAGTATTTATCTAAGTGACGCGGTAATATATGGAAGCAGTTATTTGTCTGTTTTTAAGCTCGGTGTGTGGTTAGCGCTTCCACCTCACAACAAAAAGAGTTCAATTCCAGGACAACGTATAGTGTCAAATTTTGAGTTTTTGATCCTTTAAACAAAAATAAAATAAAACAACCCTGATCCAAAGAAGATATGTTATTTATCTCTATTTATGGCTTCGGAACAGTTATGTATAAATAAAGGTTCAAAGAGAAAAAGGAGAGTAAGAGTCAATATTGAGCTTAAGAAGGCAGGCTCATACAGTCAGTGGTCCGCATTTACAAGGGCAAAGAGATATAACTCAATTTGAATAAAAATATAAGATAAGACCTTATAATTGGGGGCAATGTAGTAAAAGCAGCTCTTAGGGTCAACATGTGCTGTCTGCGTCTTATTATAAAGTGTTTGAACTGGTGATTGACTTCAGGAGAAAGAGGACACCAGTGGAGCCCATTACCATCCAGGGTCATGATGTGGATATTGTGGTCTGCTTCAGGTATCTTGGCGTCCATGTGAACAACAGGCTGGACTGGAGGGACAACTGTAATGCTGTGTACAAGAAGAGCAGACTCTACTTCTTGAGAAAGCTCAAGTCTTTCAATGTGTGCAGCAAGTTACTGGAGATCTTCTATCAGTCTGTGGTGGCCAGCGCCCTGGACTTTGCCGTCGTCTGCTGGGGGAGCAGCACCAGTAAAAAGGACATTGAACGGATTGACAAACTGATCTGCAAAGCTGGTCACGTGATTGGATGTGAGCTGGAGAAATTTGTCACAGTGAGGGACAGGAGGACACTGGACAAACTGCTCTCCATCATGGACACTCCTGCTCACCCACTGTACCAGACCATAGAGGGACAGAGGAGCTCATTCTCCAACAGGCTCCTACAGATCTGTCAAACAGTGAGAGATACAGGACGACATTCATACCATCCTCCATACAACTGTACAACAACTCACCCTTATGTAACAGATAATACTCCCTACAACTGTATAGCTGGGACTGGACATTTTAGTTGATATTGTATTTTATACTTTTTTACTTACTTTTCTATTTTATTCTGATTTGTACATACACATTTATTATTATTTTTATTTTTATAATTATGTTTCATTTGACACTGGTCTATTGCTCTTTGGTTTCTATTCCCATCTCTTTTTTGTTACCCTCTGTTATATATATTTGATGAGTGAGCTGTACCCAAATAATTTCCCTTGAGGATCAATAAAGTTCGTCTAAGTCTAAGTCTAAGATGTACTACAAACCAGGAAGTGCGCTATTAGCATGTTAGCTGTTTTTAAGACCATAAAAAACATGCGCAGCTCTTTTAATATTAAAGGTGCACTGTGTACCTTTTCTGAAGGCGATCCACAACCTGTCTTGTCTCCAAAGAGATGTGTCATGTCATATTATTTCTTTTTTGACGGAAAAGAAATAATATGGTGTAGTCAAAATAGTCTTGGTGATTTTACTCATGGAAGTGCGCAAAATAGTGAAAATGGGGAAAAAATATATATATTTACAGTCTGTAGCAGTCTTTAAATAGCTTTGGAGCTGGTGCCTGTGGCGCACACAGCTCTAATCTACTGTGAAGATGGGAGGCCTTTTTTAAAGTACGAGGCTCCTCCCCCAAATCATATAACAACGAAAAACAGCTTTTTCTCCACAAATAGAAACAGACACATTCCCCCTTTAAAGGTCCCATGGCATGAAATTTTCACTTTCTGAGGTTTTTGAACGTTAATGTGCGCTCCCCTATCCTGTTTAGCCCCCCCCATGGTTAAAAGTTGCGAAATGTCTAAACTGAGCATTGAGCACGTGATCCTTTTCTGCGTTAGAAAAAATCAGAGCTCAAACGGGCGATTTTGAACAAGGCACCTTATTGACGTAAGATCGAAAAAATTAATGCAAATGCAGTTCCACCCCCGTCTGTCTGTATCCAGCGTCTCTGTAAATCACGCCCAGAGAGTTTGGACTGCGGAGGAGCTACGCAATGCGAAATATGTTTTTTTATTTGCCTGGAGGAACGTCCGAGTGTTTCTAGGCTCGGAAGTCCTTTATCTGAGCCTGTGGATATCTGAAAGAGCAGTGGTTTAATTTATATTTTCTGTGGAAATGTGTTTATTTTTCAATGGAAGGCTTCTCATCTCTCCCCCCGTGCAAAAACACGGAAGTGGGTCACAGAGCAGAGCGGAGAGCTTGGCCACGCCCCCACCCCCTACTATAGGCCACCTCTGTCCTCCTCATTTGCATTCAAGCAACAACGCCTATAATGGAGTGTTCCAGAGTGACATTTATGACTCTTTCTCATCTTATCTCTCTTTCTCATGCACTGAGTGTTGATTTTGAAGAAGGATTCATTTACAGTATTAGGGAACCATTAAGGAGCCATATAAAAGCATCAAGAAGTACCATGTCATGGGATCTTTAATACTGAAAAATCATAAACATTACCACAAACAAAAGGTCTCTAATAATAATCTCCAAGCACAGATAGGGAAAAAATATATACATTATATATAAATACAGAAAAGTCATCTGACATTCCTGGCAACGTCACAACAAAATGCGGAAGACCACGATGCTCGAGTTGGCCGACTGACACGGGCACTAAAGGGCGGTGTACATGGAGAAAAGTTTGGGGATGAAACAATGGCTTTGGCAAGAGGAATGTTTAAGGTCCCATGGCATGAAATTTTCACTTTCTGAGGTTTTTGAACGTTAATGTGAGCTCCCCTACCCTGTTTATGCCCCCCCCCCATGGTTAAAAGTTGCAAAATGTCTAAACTGAGCATTTGCGACCCTTTTCTGCGTTAGAAAAAGCTCAAACGGGCGATTTTGAACAAGGCACCTTATTGACGTCAGATCGAAATATGCAGCTCCACCCCCCGTCTGTGTCTTCTCAGTGTCTCTGTAAATCACGCCCAGAGAGTTTGGACCGCGAATGCGCTAGGTAAAGCGAAATGCGTTTTTTTATTTGCCTGGAGGCACGTCCGAGTGTTTCTAGGCTCGGAAGTCCTTTATCTGAGCCTCTGGACCTTTGAACAGCAGTGGTTTAATTTTATTTTCTGTGGAAATGTGTTTATTTTTCAATGGAACGCTTCTCATCTCTTCTCCACGCAAAAACGCGGAAATGGATCAGCTGAGAGCTGAGAGCTGAGAGCGGAGAGTTTGGCCATGCCCCCACCCTCTACTATAGGCCATCTCTTTTCTCCTCATTTGCATTCAAGCAACAAGTCCCATAATGGCCTGTTCAGAGAGAGAAAAATTACTCTTTCTCATCTTATCTCTGTTTCTCATGCACTTCTTGATTTTGAAGAAGGATTCATTTACAGTATTAGGGAACCATTAAGGAGCCATATACTGTAAAAGCATCAAGAAGTACCATGTCATGGGACCTTTTACACAGCAAGTGTGCACCCCTGGCTGTAGTGATGGTTATGTGAGGAAACTCGGGGATAGCGGTAAACGGCCGGATAAGTGAAAGTGTGGATGTGGATGTATATCGGCACCATGGCCTCCCCGCACAGGCTGATGGGACTTCTCCGTCACAAGATGTTAATGTTTTGGTTTAAATTGTCTTGCTTTAATTCAACTACATGTGTTATTTATTGCTTAAAAATATGTTAAAAAAACATACATTCTCCACAAATCTAACCTGTAATTTGGCTTGCAATTCCCCTACATACCTGAAGTTGTGTTTTGTTTCAGTTTATTTGATCCTATTTAATCCTGCATTATTAGTCTACATCTTCAAAGCTCAAAATGCTCTGTGCCACCTTGTGATGTCATGTAGCAGCTACCTTTCACCTTTAGTTCAGTAGAGATTCCAGGGGTGAAATCATCCAAATGATTCTAATGAAGGTATATGGATTTTTATTTATTATTATTATTATTATTATTATTATTATTATTTATTATTATTTATTTATTCATCCTAAGATGAAACACTTTGTGTGTTTCTGTTCGAGAGAAGAACTCAGCCTAAATATGTAAGATTTGTGTGTTAAACATGAGTGAATGTGAATGAACCAAAACCCAAATCCAGGTTTGTGATGAGGAAACAAGATTATAACATAGATCAGAAAATAGTATAATTTAACATATAACTCTGGAAGAAATGCACCAAATATTGATTTCTGAACTCTTCTTAAGTGTAAACATTAGTATTATGTTATTTTAAAATGAATTTGATCTTCTTTCTTTGCATTGTTTGAGGTCTGAAAACAAAACATTGGAATATGGAGGAAATGTCAGTAGTTTATAGACTCAAACAAAAATGTTCCTTTTGGCTAAACACATACCTATAAGTAATAAAATCAGAAAAACTGATAATTTTGCAGTGGTCTCATATTTCTTTCTAGAGCTATATATATTTTTCCAAAATACAGGGGGTCCTCGGGTTACGACGGTCTAGGGTTACGACGTTTCGTGGTTACGAACGCGCCCCCATTAAAAAAAATATGTATATATTACGCGTCATTCCGTCTTACACGGTTTAGCGTGGTAAGAGATGTAAACAAACGCGAACGGCGCGCGGCGCACGGCGCAAGAATACGCTCTGTTGTGGCTGTAGGGAGAAGAAGACAGCCTCGTGTGCGTGCCCAATGTGGGCGGAAGTACCTGATGTGGGCTCTGATCTGCTCCTATGAAAGCGGCAGTGATAACCAAGCAGCGTAGTGGTCTAATTATTGAGATGGAAAGGTTATTGGTGCTTTGGTTGGAAGATCAAAGGCAAAATCCGGTTTACGACGAAATTCGGGTTACGACGCGTCTTAAGAACGGATCAACGTCGTAACCCGAGGACCCCCTGTACACACATTGGAACACTGTAAGACATTTCAACGCCAGTAATCTACCATCAAAATCTGAAATCTCACAAACATTTATATGTCACTTTTGCTCCCCAAACCCTTAAACCAGTATTTCTTCTCCTTTCTATTTTTGCTCATTGCTCTGTGTACATCTCATGCACCGCCCCCCACGTCTCCCCCTGGTGTCGAGCATGACTGGACACTGCCCCCCAGGGTCCGGCGTGCTTCCAGTTCACAGCTCCTCGAAGTGTCTTAACAGGAGCTGTGTAATCCTAAAGATCTATTACAGATAGCAGGGCTGACATAGGCGACAGAGATTAGAGGGGGCAGATAGTGACTGTATTGATTGGTCTTAGCGTCCCGGGGCTAGGCCAGCAGCTTGCCAGTGTAATAGGCTGTTGTAATGAAATTCAGCCAGTGTGTTGGTGTGTAGGCCGTGTAGACTGAAATGCATGAGGACTTAAAGAGGTGTGTACAGAGGTGAGGTGACTTAGCAAGGGCAAGGTGCAGAGGGATGACCGCTGACATGTTGAAGGACCCATATTACGCTACTTTCTGATCTATGCTATAATGTTATTTCCTCATCAAAACAGACCTGAAGTTGTGTTTTGTTGCATTCACACATGTTTAACACTCAAAACCTGCATATTATATTTATTTATTTATTTATTTGAATTAGGTCAATACATATTCATCAACATGACAACAAACAGCGTCAATGTAAATACAGTAATCCCTCCTTTATCGCGGGGGTTAGGTTCCAGAAATAACCCGCAATAAGAGAAATCCGCGAAGTAGGACAACTTTATGTTTTACAATTATTCTACATGTTTTAAGGCTGTAAACGCCTCACCACACACATTATACGCTTTTCTCAGACTGGAATTAACCTTTTCTCACATTTCTCTCTCGTTTAAACACTCAAATTTTCATAGATATTCAACAAAATGTATTAATAGTGAAGCGTGGGGAGAGACACGGCTCCGGAAGCCCCGCCAGACGCGCGAGGGGAGCGCAGACATGAGTCACTGGATCCGCAGGAAGCAACGCGGTACTGCCACGTCCCGGGACGCGACGCGCACCAACCCCTTGGAGAAGTGCGCGACACGTGCACCCGCTCATCGTGGTCAAATCCGTGACAGAGCAGCACGACCAGCGCGAGGCCGCGCGTACACCGGGGCTGCGAGCACGAGATTGAACTGAGGCGCCCGGACCGCGTCCTCTCAGCTTGAGCCACAAACCAGCCGCACGAAACCAGCAAAGAGCGGCACGTGGTGGTTTAATCCTGGTTTAGACCTGGTCTAGTCCCGGTTTAGTCCAGGTCTAGACCTGGTCCAGTCCTGGTTTAGTCCAGGTCCAGTCCAGGTTTAGACCTGGTTTAGACTTGCCTGATTTACACCTGACCATATCACAAGTGAGATAGGGTCTGGGAGCCACCTTCGAAATATCTCGTAGCGGAGGTGCGGTTTACAATTGCCAACGGCTGTTTATTGGACGTTACGAATGTCTATCATTTGGCGTATACGTAGCTCATAGCCAATCATGTCAGTTGTCAGTTCAAACTACAAGCTTCCGTTTGTCATGTAGTACGCGTCACCGTCTTTCCACCCCTCCCCGCTCTCTGATTGGCTCCCAGAATCAGGAGAATCTTTCGGAGCGGAACGAACGAAAGCAGCCTGGGATTTCCCAGGTTAGGTTTAGACCTGGTTTAGTTCTGGTCTAGACCTGGTTTAGTACACGTTTAGTCCTGGTCTAGTCCCGGTCTAGTCCCGGTCTAGTCCTGGTCTAGTCCCGGTCTGGTCCTGGTCTAGTCCCGGTCTAGTTCCGGTCCCCGCCGCATCCCCCATCTATCAGTTGGCAAGGGTCTACAGTCTCTTAGCCAGTCAGGATGCAGAACACAATGTTACACTATAAAAAAGTTACACTATAAAAAAAATTGAAAAAATTGAAATAAAAAAAAAAAAAAATCCGTGAAACAGCGAGGCCGCGAATAGTGAACCGCGATAGAGCGAGAGACCACTGTATGCCAGAATTAGCAAAATAGCTACTTTACATCCGTTGTCCTAAGGCAGGTCAGAACAGAAGAACATTTAGAGAAATACCGAAAAGACAGAAGTGCACATAGACATGAGAGCAGCTTATACCACATTAGACCATTCTCTGAGTGTAAGACGCCCAGAGAAGAAGAAAATCTACCTGTGAGAGCATGTTTTTTTATTTTTCAACCAATGTTTCAGAGAGTTTTTGAAGTTTTAGAAGGTCCTACAGTTCCTGACATGAGCAGGTAATGTGTTCCATGACGGTGGTCCTCTGATAGACGTCACCATTTGGTCAAATTTGGTCCTGCGTCTCTGTATGTCACAGTCTCCTCTGATCAATGCTTTCACGTTAACTTGGTTAATAGGTTTTTTTTTTTTACTTATAAAATCCATTAATGGTGGAGGAGTGAGTCCATTTAAAACTTTAAAGGTCCCATGGCATGAAATTTTCACTTTCTGAGGTTTTTGAACGTTAATGTGAGCTCCACTACCCTGTTTAGGCCCCCCCCCCCGGTTAAAAGTTGCGAAATGTCTAAACTGAGCATCCTTTTCTGCGTTACAAAAAAATCGGAGCTCAAACGGGCGAGTTTGAACAAGGCACCTTATTGACGTCAGATCGAAAAAAGAAATGCAAATGCAGTTCCATCCCCGTCTGTCTGTACTCAGAGTCTCTGTAAATCACGCCCAGAGAGTTTGGACTGCGAATGCGCTAGGCAATGCGAAATGCGTTTTTTAATTTGCCTGGAGGCACGTCCGAGTGTTTCTAGGCTCGGAAGTCCTTTATCTGAGCCTCTGGACCTTTGAACAGCAGTGGTTTAATTTTATTTTATGTGGAAATGTATTTATTTTTCAATGGAACGCTTCAACTCTCTCCCCCCGTGCAAAAACAAGGAAATGGATCAGAGAGCGCTCAGAGCAGAGAGCGGAGCGTTTGGCCACGCCCCCACCCTCTACTATTGGCCAGCTTTTTTCCTCCTCATTTGCATTCAAGCAACAACACCCATTATAGAGTGTTCAGAGTCAGAAAAATTACTCTTTCTCATCTTATCTCTGTTTCTCATGCACTGAGTGTTGATTTTGAAGAAGGATTCATTTACAGTATTAGGGAACCATTAAGGAGCCATATAAAAGCATCAAGAAGTACCATGTCATGGGATCTTTAAAATCAAGACAAGCATCCATCAATACCTGATAACTTTCAAGATCCAAAATATTATACTTTTAGGCTTTTTGTCAAGTGTTTTCAAAGTTTTATTTAGCCCGAGTTCAAAGAGAAAACACTCTGTTCCCCCTTGTGATGTCATGTGGTAGTACAGAAAGTGCTCAACTGTGTTTATAATCTCCATGTACAGTACCTTCATTAGAATCATTTGGATAATTTCAGCCCTGGAATTGCTAATCTCTACTGAACTAAAGGTAAAAGGTAACTGTTAACTTGAAAACTACAACTACATGACATCACAAGGTGGAACAGAACACTTTGAGCTTATTTTTTTGAATCTCCATGGAGACATGCAAGCCAAATTACAGGTTAGATCTGTGGAGAGGCAATAAATAACACCTGTAGTTGAATAAATGCAAGACAGATTAGTTTAACACCATACTGAAGACAATTTAAACCAAAGCATTAACATCTCCATGGAGACAAAGTGGTTACGAGCCTCCTCCAGAAATGTAACACGGTGCACCTTTAACAAATATTTCAAACCCAGCTAATATAAACTTACAGCCATTGAACAAAAACACCGAGGAAAATATTGATTTGAAAATGTTGAGGATTTTTGTGTAATGTCTGAACTGCAGTTTCAGCGAGCCCCTGTTTGTTGGGGATTTGACTTTGGCACTTACACCAGCCCGAGCTCAGGAGCCAAAAACACAAAACCAGCTGGAGCGTTCACCCTGATGTCCATTACTACAGTGTACCAGGCCAAGCTCCTCTGTGCTTGGCTGGAGTGCCCATTTGACAAATTAACAAACTGTGTACCTTTGGCTTATTTAAACTCTAATAAAGCATTTTGAATACACTCATTCTCAAGCAGCATATTATGGTAATTAAAGCTATAAGCAGCATTCCATAACAAATTAGCCCAGATTAGGTACAATGTGCTATGGCTAATATACGCTGTGTACTTCTATATTTGTTTTCCATTAACAAAAGGGGCCCTCTGATTAAAAGTCCTATATTACACAAAATTGACTCTTGTGAGCTTTAAGCCCTGTTATAATGTTACCTCCTCAAAAACATTCATGTTTGAATAATCCTTTATTATTAGTCTACATCTCCAAAGCTCAAAATGCTCTGTTCCACCTTGTGATGTCACGAACTAAACTACCTTTAATTCAGTAAAGATTGGCAATTCCAGAGCTGAAATTGTCCAAATTATTCTAGGGAAGGTGTATGGAGTTTAAAGATGTACAGTGAACCCTCACTCTATTGCGGTTCACTGTTCGCGGCCTCGCTGTTTCGCTGATTTTTTTTCCAAATTTTTTTTCAAATTTTTTTTCAAATTTTTTTTTCCAATTTTTTTATAGTGTAACTTTTTTTTTACAGTGTAACATTGTGGCCTGCGTCCTGATTGGCTAAGAGACTAGACCAGGACTAAACCAGGTCTAAACCAGGACTAAACCAGGTCTAAACCTGGACTAAACCAGGTCTAGACCTGGACTAAACCAGGTCTAGACCAGGGATGGTCACGCAGGGTGGTAGGGACAGAGTCTCTGATGTCCTTCACGAGAGCGCCTGGGTGACAGGAGGTGTGGCCTTTGTTTACTTGCACGAGCCATGGAAGAGAGTGCGAGCCGGACAAATGGAAGAGCCAAGAATCAACACGGACGGGCCTGGAGCCGCAGCGGGGAGAGCCGCATTCGAGGAAGCCGCAGTGGAGGGAGCCGCAGTGGAGGGAGCCGCATTCGAGGGAGCCGCAGCGGGGGAGGACACTCGCGCGCAGAGAGGAGACAGTGGGTCTTCCCCCCTCATGCCTAGCGGACGAACCCGACCCCGTTCTAGAGAGCTGTAGAGTATTGGCGAGCCATGCCCCGAACTCCGGGGCGGTCTGATTTTGGAGCCGGGGTGAAATACAACCTACCCTTGTGAGCGCGGGTTAGTGGCGGAAAATCCTCATGGTAGAGCTGATTGGGGCTTTAGACCTAGCCCCTTGCTGAAGTGTTCGTACCTGGTCGGGCTGGTGCTCAGAGGCGTCTGTTAGCGGTTCGGCACTGTTAGCAGTGGCTTGAGTCTTGCCCAAAATGATATCCAGGTCGCTTTCCACTCGACTTTCGCACATGGCATGGATATGTTGTTCCAAAACAAACACACGTGTCCGCGCGCACGTGTCAACGTGCCCCCCCCCGCTTCACAATTAATACATTTTGTTGTAAATCTACGAAGGTTTGAGTGTTTAAACTAGAGAGAAATGTGAGAAAATGTTAATACCAGTCTGGTATTAATGTATAATGTGTGTGGTAAGGCGTTTACAGCCTTAAAACATGTGTAATAATTGTAAAATATAAAGTTGTCCTACTTCGTGGATTTCACCTATTGCGGGTTATTTCTGGAACCTAACCCCCGCGATAAACGAGGGATTACTGTATAACGTTTTAGTTGGGAGGCCGTCACTTGCTTGTTTCTATGGATACGCCATTGCTCTGCTTGGAATGTTCCACAGTATCTCATTAAACCTTACATTTATTCAATTTCAGGTGGTGCTATACCTAGAAAAATAGTAATTCTTGCTGTAAGTGGGGTTGTCTCTTCTCAGATCTGTAACTTGGCCTGGTTTGGTCATCACAATGATAGAAAGGTTTAATGCTATACTGTGAAACATTTCAGATAAAGCAATAAAATCGCCAAGGAGAAAAGCATTTGACGGACCCTCCACCAAAAAAATTTAGGTAATGCACCTTAAAGTTACTCATTGCACCTTAAAAAACACAGTGAACTCTGAGAGAATAATAAAGTCACTCTAATTATGCAGGATTTGTATGTCAAACAAGTTCACACATACAAAACTTCTAGTCTGTTTTTGATGCAGAAACAAGATAACAAATCAGAAAATACCACAGCATGGACCCTTTATTGTTTATTTTCTCTTACTCTTTTTCAGCCTGATTCTCATGCACCGTCCCTCCTCTCTGGGTCGTAGCAGCATCCGAGCCATTCCCGGGGTTTAGCTTGATACAATAGATCGCCGACAACACGCTAGCACTACAAGGCCTCTGCTAATCACGCTATCGATCCCGTAATTCCTCCCATTTGAAACTCTTTACCTCGGTGGGCGGTATCAATGGATAAAGCCCAAGTCTGCAGCTCTTCCTCAGTTTGCGGAGGCACCTGGGCTCCCGGGGGACGAGATTGAGATCCGAACAACGAGCTACACCACGTTTAGCATGCAGACTCCGTACGCGCCATGGGATCGGTTGCCATACTGAGAACAAACGCAAATGAGGGATGTTTGATCGACCCCTTTGGTTTCATCTGCCTGGAAATGTTGTGTTGTTTTGGCTTTCTTGTACAGTTAGGGGGTGGCGTATGGAAAGGAGCGCAGGTGGAGAACACAAAATGGAGATTGGTTGGAAGGTTTTTGAAAGAAATTTGGGGTTGATTGTGGATGAAACGTGCTCAAATGTTGTCAGAAGCAATGGGTGATCTCAGTGCAGCGTCTGAGATTGTTTTCCAGATTTTTTGTTATATTCTTAGTACTTCATAGTCATTAAAGGTCCTATTTTTATTATTATTATTATTATTATTATTATTATTATTATTATTATTATTAATTTGTTTGTTTTGTAATATATAATATTTGTTGTGTTGTAATATAAATTCGAGTTGATAAGGGGCAGATGTCATAAACTTATGCTTCTTTCTGTTCCCTTTCATTCATATTTAAGTTATAATTATATAGATGCAAGTATGTTGCATCTGTTTTTTTTGTCATAACGAATGAAATAAATAAAGAAAAGAAAAAAATATATATATTACACAAAATTGACCCTTGTCAGCTTTAAGTCATTGTATAATGTTGTTACATTTTTATTATATTAAAATAGGAGCATGAAGTAACAGGTGCAGTAACAGGTGCTTGAAGTAACTGTTTCATTGGATGGTTTGCCACAGGTTAGTCTCCATGGTGATGTTATTGTGTTGCCAAAAATGTGTCACAGAATAGTATTAATCATGTCTATCTCCATGGAGACGAGAGTACGGCCAAGTTACAAATCACTTACTGAATGTTTTACAATGTTTTTTTTTTTTTTTTTTTTTTTTAAAGCTATACAATATCTGTAAATGAGTAAATATAAAATGCATACTTTTAATGCCAATCTGTAGAAAAATCCCAGGAAAACAACAGACAATAACATCTCCATGGAGACAAGCAGACAGTGGACACTCCGTGAGAAAATTTACATAACTGAGTTATAATGTTGTTACCTCATTAAAAACATGCTTAGAGTTGTCTTTTGTTTCATTCACACATGTTTGAGTAATCTTGGTTTATTATCCCAGTCTAAATCTCCAAACCTCAAAATTTTCTGTTCCACCTTGAGGTATCATGAAGTGGTTTTCAAGTTAACAGCTACGTTTTCCCTTTTAAAAATTTCAGGGTTGAAATCATCAAAATTATTAGTGTCTAGTAAAGGTGTATAGAGTGTAAAAACACAGTGGAGCACTTCCTGTATTATCAGACGACATCAAAAGGTGGCGTTGTTTTCAGTTCGAGAGAAGAAGAAGCAGGATTTGAATGTGTGAGTGAAACAAAACAGAGGTCTGGGTATGTTTTTAATGAGAAAACAACATTATAACATTGATCAGAAAACGGCGTAATAGTGACCCTTTAAACATCTGCAGCATTTGGGTCATGTGCTTCAAAGAATCCAAGAAACATAACACAAACTAATAGAATATCCCTGGGTAATGGCCTGTATTTGTACACGTTTTGGGCCATTGCATAACCATTCCCAAAGCTCCACGCACTGAATAAATAAGACAAACATATCATATATAAAACTGTCCCCCAGCGCTGTGTTGTGATTACATCGTCATTCTTTGTCACTAAATTAAATAAATTATCACACACTTCCCTGACAATAATTATGCCAACTATGCGCAGACTCAGCATCGCACGGACAGAAAAAAAGAGAGGAAAATATATAGCAACGTGATGAGTATGCAACCGCTACCGAATCGCGGCAGAGCTAATGGAGGATTTAATTTATCCCAGCATGTGATAATTGACCTTATATTGTGTCTATGGAGAGATAAGCTTCAATTCCCAAAGACAGGCTAATATATTGTGGCTTTACATTACAGACAGCAAGAATCGCTCAGCTAGTTGAGTGATTCTGTGTCCTGCTGGTGGTTACAGTTAAAATAAATGGAGGAATTTATATTTTCAGAGCAGTTTGTGATGCGATAGTTTTATTTTGAATTTAGAAGTATTTTAATGATGTAACATTTGATTACTCCTTCCATTGTGTAGGTCTACATAATTGAAGTTTCATATCGGCAATATTGGCTTATTTCAACATTTGCGTTTCATTGGCCATTATTTTGTTTTCTTTTTTTCTTTCTGTCTTTTTTTGTACATCTTTGGGATCTTTACAAGAATCTATGCATTATTATTTTTTAGTTTTGATGGACTGATTACTATTTTAATTATTTACATTCATTTCATATCATAAATTAGATGTTACCATGAAAGTGTTGCACAATAGGTAAATTATTTTGGAGACTATTTTGTTATACTTGCAATGTAATGTTAAAGGTGCGCTATGTATTTTTTCTGTTGGATCCCTTACCTACTTGTCTCCATGGAGATATTATTGCTTAGCCAGGCATGCCCCATTGTATGGCAGTAAATTGGGCTACATTCAGACTGCAGGGTTTAAAGCTCAATTTGGATTTTTTTGTGAAATCCAATTTATTTGCGGGGTCGTTCACATTTCCAATTAAATGCGACTTGTCTGTGATCTCCAGTGTGAACTTTAAACGCCCCAAAAGTGTCCCGCATGCCTCCTTGGAGGACATGACGAGGTCACACACAGCGAGCGTGCTCAGTGTTTATGGAAGTCGCCTAAACATGAACACTAGCATTGAGCGCCTGGTGATTTTAAAGTTGCTGTCGTACCAGAGCCAGAACATGTACATCTTATTTCTTTAAAGGTCCCATGGCATGACATTTTCACTTTCTGAGGTTTTTGAACGTTAATGTGAGCTCCCCTACCCTGTTTAGGCCCCCCCAGTGGCTAAAAGTTGCGAAATGTCTAAACTGAGCATTTGCGATCCTTTTCTGCGTTTGAAAAAAACACAGCTCAAATGGGCGATTCTGGACAAGGCACCTTATTGACGTCAGATCGAAAAAAGAAATGCAAATTCAGTCCCACCATCGTCTGGATCTCCACCCCCTGTCTCTGGAAATCACACTCAGAGAATTTGGACTGCGGAGGAGCTACGCAATGCGAAATGCGTTTTTTAATTTGCCTGGAGGCACATGCGAGTGTTTCTAGACTCGGAAGTCCTTTACCCAACCCTCTGGACCTCTGAAACAGCAGTGGTTTAATTTTATTTTCTGTGAAAATGTGTTTTTTTTCATTGAAAAGGCTCTCCTTTCCTCCTTCGCGCTTACACACGCGGAAGTGGGGCCAGGCACAGCACACCGCTAAAACAAGGAACCCCCCCACCCCACCCCCCACCCGCTCCTCTAACCAATCTGTGTCCTTCTCATTTGCATTCAAGCAACAAGGCCCATAATGAGGTGTTCAGAGAGTTATTTTTTTGACTCTGACTCTGTACATGTGTCTTTCTCATGCACTAAGTGTTGATTTTGAAGAAGGATTAATTTACAGTATTAGGGAACCATTAAGGCACCATATAAAAGCATCAAGAAGTACCATGTCATGGGATCTTTAAAGGATGAGATTGAGAAGGAGAAGGACAAGGTTTTTGGCCATGGCTTTTTGTGGGGCAGTGGCAGCAACGTCCATAGAAAGGAACGTGTTGGTGCTGAGAGTGGTGGGATTCCTATGCGCTTTGCTGCTTCACTGACATGGACTTCATACACAATTTTCATATAAGGAGAAGAATGTTTGTGTACATTTGTGAGCGCCTACTTGTACCACTCTCGCTTGTTGATGGTCGGATGAATGTGACCGGGCCGTTCAGACTGAAGTCGCGTGTGAAAAGATCGGATATGTATCGGTTTTAGGACCACATATCCAAGTGGCCTGAGTCGCAATTGAAAAAATCGGATCTGTGTCGTTCAGACTGTCATTAAAAGATCAGATACAGGTCGCATAGAGGCAAAAAAATCGGATTCGGGTCACTTCAGGCTGCAGTCTGAATGTAGCCTTGGTGATCTCGACCAAGTTGCATGTCAAATCTGTGGAGAGGCGAGATATTCAAAAAGGCTAATTTCGGTCTTCCAATAATATAACAAACAAACAGACCAACAAGTACTTTACACATACTTTGACATGTTTTGGATGTCACATGATGTTATGGTGACATGTACTGCCATTTGAGCTGCACAGATTTTGGCAACATTCTCCTGGTTGCAGTCCGATTTGTCCGAGACAGCATCCCAGGTCCTTGAAAGTTGATAGACCCCCTCATCCCTGTTTATTATCCTGTGGCCTTGGTTCTGTATCGCAATGGCCTCCTTAATCCAATGCTTGTGAACTAGATAGATGCATTTAATGCCATACTCTGAAACATTTGATGTAATGCAATCACATCGGATGTTACACAGCGCACCTTTAAAAGAACTTGAGTACACTTTTTGACTAGTCTACCCACAAGAGCCTATCCTGCGTATACTGTATGTTTTGACTATGTATTTTCTTATTATAAAATGGTTCATAAAGTAAGAGTGATATGACCATGAAACACTCTGAGATCACAATGTAAAATGTATGTTGTGTACAAACCTGCTGACATGGCATTTTATTTGTCACCAGCATCACCATAATGTCATCACTGCATGTGTATTGGCTCATTTACAAAAGAGGATTTACAGCTTTGTACAAAAGAAGGTCATATATCAGTAGAACAGCACCCAAGGGAATAATAATAATAATAATAATATTGAACTGAAATTAAATATGGTTTGTATTATGCTATTCTATTTATTGTCTTTCTGAATACAGTCACCTCTAGAACATGTAGTCCACCAAGTGCTCCAAGAGTGATCAGAATGCAGTTTTGTCTCACTCTTTCACTCATTCATTCACTCACTCACTTATTCAATCACTTATTCATTGACTCATTCATTCAGTCGCTTATTCACTCACTCACTCACTCATTCATGCATTCATTTATTCATTCACACATTTATTTATTCACTCATCTATTCATTCACTCATTCCTTCATTCCCTCTGCTATGGCCCCGGCTCAAAGGGCCACAACACATGAACGGCGAAAGTTTTAAAGGGATAGTGCGTTTTTTTTTTTTTATATATATGTTAATCTGTATGGGTTTCCTTCTAAAAGTTACGTGCGGTAACACCGGCTTACCTTTGACAGTTTGTGCTCAGCCCGGTTCTGCTCGCGTTCGGAGCTCAGGTAATTAGGTCCCGTAAGTTCACGGGGACTCGTAATAAAGCTTGTTTTTCTTCTCAAAACAAAACCAAAGGGTGATATATTTGCGTCCCAAACGGTTGTCCACAAAAAATCCAGCAGTGTACTTAGCATCTTAGCATTCGCATATCTCGTCTTGATTCGTATCACTGCGCTCCCGTTAGCTGCCTGTTGCCTGTTCACTCGTAAACTTCCCTTACGGCGGACCACATCCGTCGTTCACTTCCGCTAAAGGTTAACAGGCTAATAATAAGTAATAGGCGCGCAGTGATACGAATCGAGACGAGATATGCGAATGCTAAGTACGCTGCTGGATTTTTCGTGGACAACTGTTTGGGACGCAAATATATCACCTTTCGGACAAATGTTTTATTTTGAGAAGAAAAACAAGCTTTATTACGAGTCCCTGTGAACTTACCGGACCTAATTACCTGAGTTCCAGAACACGAGCAGAACCGGGCTGAGCACAAACTGTCAGAGGTAAGCCGGTGTTACCGCATGTAACTTTTAGAAGGAAACCCATACAGATTAACATAAAAAAAATAAAAAACAACAACACACACTATCCCTTTAACCCTTGTACAGGCATTTATTTATTACAAAAATAATGATAATAATAGTTGTGGATGTGGCATGGCAGCATGGCAGGCCCGGAGGATGAAGTCGAGAAGGCATTTACAGTCCTGAGGAAGGCGAGAGTGGCAGAAAGGCACAGGGCAGGACATGGCCTGGAACCCCCTAAGGACCCTGACAAATTCCTTTCCTTTTGTCTTTATCACAGTATACCTGAAAAGCTCAGATGGCCTCGGGACAAGGGCTCCTCCACTACGCTGTGCCAGTTGAGCAAAGCACAGTGGATTGCTGCAGGGATGGAACTTTCACAAAGGCCTCACCAGATTAGGCACCACCTCCTGATTCAGCTCTGCCACAGCTGCAGGAAAGGATAGCGAGAAAGGACAGGGCATAACAGGGCTGCCTAACATGTCTACAGAACGGGAGCTCAGGACAATGCGTCTGCAACTACATTTTCTTTTCTTTATCCGTAAGCTTCAAACGCAGCATTTCTAACTGTAGCTCCAACTTGTGCAACACTGGGTCAGGTGCCCCACTTTCAACCCAAGGAGTAACTGAGCCAACAGGTGGCAGAACGTTTTCCTCAGTTAATGCAGTGTGGAGTTTAAACTTAAGCATTTCATAATGAGCCGCAATGGCACACAGACATGGCATTAGTATAGTTGAGTTTTCCCAGTTTTTTGGGCCTTGCCACAAAATCCTCCACATCAAACTCCATCCCTGGTAAAAATTACATGCAGTCAATAGGCAAGTGGTTTTAATCAAAATAAACCTTACACAGTCTTGATCCCATGCACAATACATCAAAAGCATCATGACATTACCGTACTTTTCGGACTATAAGCCGCTATTTTTTTCTCACACTTCGGACCCTTATAGTCAGGTGCGGCTTATGTATGGATTAATTCTTTATCAAGACAGCGAATGTAGTGTGTATCCTGAGCTCCACTTCTGGTAGGTGAAAATACCTATGGTAAATAAGTGACGAGAGTTCATGAATTAATGAAGCCTTATTTTAGCCACTTAAAATCTCCTACACATGTATCAACAGTTCTGTGAGGTTGAGTTCAGGAGGTTAAAGGGATATGCCACCCCCAGGTCAAATTTGGGCATCTCCCCACAGTCCAGAGACTAAAATAAGTGGTGGAAAGCGTTTTCCTGCTCACCCAGCCATTGTCCGAGTCTGTCGCCACTGACCGCCGCGGTATCTGGTGCTCCTCCGCCTTAGACTGGAGTCTAACGTCGCCAGAGAAAGATTTCGGCCAAAAGGAATTAATTTGCTCGATGCGTTTCCCAATTACTTTGTGTGTAGTGCGCATTCATATCGAGTGCAAATAAATGTGCAAATCAACACGGAGAGCTTGCCTTGGTCATTTTGGGTGGGAACTATTTTCCAGTGCGTAAGAATACAGCCGTATCACGCACCACGTTGTGCAACAGGGGAACTCCCTTCCCGGTGCGTAACTGGGATTCCCCTGGCAGCGTGCTGCGTGATTCGGCTGTATTCTTACGCACTGGAAAATAGTTCCCACCCAAAATGACCAAGGCAAGCTCTCCGTGTTGATTTGCACATTTATTTGCACTCGATATGAATGCGCACTACACACAAAGTAATTGGGAAACGCATCGAGCAAATTAATTCCTTTTGGCCGAAATCTTTCTCTGGCGACGTTAGACTCCAGTCTAAGGCGGAGGAGCACCAGATACCGCGGTGGTCAGTGGCGACAGACTCGGACAATGGCTGGGTGAGCAGGAAAACGCTTTCCACCACTTATTTTAGTCTCTGGACTGTGGGGAGATGCCCAAATTTGACCTGGGGGTGGCATATCCCTTTAACTCTTAAAGTTAAACTTGAAACTTTATTTTAAGGCTTCCAGAGGCTACAGACTGACCATTTTACAGTTTTACTGCCATGTCTCTGCCGTGTTACTGCCATAGGTGCTGTTCGAAAAAAGCACATACCGGTATTTACGTTAATAAAAAAAAAAAAATCCTTTTCTGTACCATGTTTCTGTGTAAATATCTCAAGTTACAATGTGGACACCTGCGGCTTATAGTCAGGTGTGGCTTATATATGTACAAATCTTCATTTTTAAATAAAAAAAATTGTTGGTGCGGCTTATAGTCAGGTGCGCTCTATAGTACAAAAAGTACGGTACATATTGATACAGGATAATACTCAGAGACTCAAACTAGTGCACAACTTTACCGCCATTGCCCCCTGTAGTGTTCGCCTACCTAACTGGGCGCTCACCTGAGTAATTGTGCCTGCCTTTTCACGTAATCGGCTGCATCTTTTTATGCACTGCACTTTCCCCTTTCCAAAGTGGATATAAACCAGTGGGTTTGAATGGCAATCAATAAACATGACCTCCCAAGATTCCACGGACGTGCGGCTAAGAACACTGCGAGAACATTCCAAGAACACTGCGTTTAAGTATTTGCTGGGAACACTAACCGCACCACATGGCAATAACAAAACAACAAAACCTGCAAAGCCCAAAGGAGCAACCCCTCTCAGCCTGGCCACAGGGCAAAGGCAGTTCAACTTTCACAAAACTATGCACAAGACAATCTCACGCACCTGTATTTCAAACATGCAAAAACACCGCCACATTAGACCACACAAAACGCCGAAGCGTACCCACACCAATGCAAAGTATCTTCCCGAACAGCACCTGAAAAAAATTCCCACACTGCCACCATCTGGGTCCATTCACACACACACAAAAAAATCACCAAAGTAGGTCAGTGGATTAGGCTTTGGCGTGCAAGGATTGAGACTGAAATATTCTTCAAAATTACCAACACGCAAACAAATTTGTCTAGGTGAAATACTTTACCAGCTCTTTAGGACAAGCCCCCACTTGTTATGGCCCCGGCTTGAAGGACCGCAACAAATGAAGGGGAAGATGACAACGGCAAAGGTTTTAACCCTTGTACGGGCATTTATTTATTATAAAGTAATCAATAATAATAATAGTGGTGGTTGCGGCGTGGCAACATGGAAGGTGCAAGGCAGGACACGACCTGGACCCTGACACCCTCATTCATACATTCACTCACTCATTTATTTATTCACTCACTCACTCACTCACTCACTGATTCTTTCATTCCCTCATTCATTCATTAATTTATTTCTTTTGCTCACTCATTCAGTTATTCATTTATTCACTCATTGACTCTTTGACTCACTTATTAATTCACACATTTATTCATTTACTCATTCATTAATTAATTCACTCACTCCATGTTAGTGTGTAATGTAGTTTCAATAATAAGGGGCGAAACTACTGGCTAAACTCAATAATTATTTTTGAGTCAAATCCACTTTCATGTGGAACCAAAACATTGTCCAATCTACTGCTAAATGTTTTATCATTACATCTATTAAACTTATACCCATACATTTATGATAAAAGGAGAAGTTCAATTTGTCAACTGGACAAAGTATGTTTGGTTGAAAACGTTTCACCGCTCATCCGAGAGGCTTCGTCAGCTCTAATTAGAATGCTGGTAAGACACTTGCTTGTATCTTGCTGCAGGGAGGAGCTAACTAGCTAACTACTTTCCGAAACTATCTCATTGGTTTCAGTCTTTTGTTTCTCTGGCGTCTAGATAACGATCCCTATTCATCCCTACAACGACTGTTTTTCACACCTCTGGCCCTGACCTGGCTAGCCCTATTGTTCCCCTGTTTGCTTGATCTAGGCTTAAGAATGGAATTATAGATGGAAGACAAATTATGTCTGACTCCACCATTTCTGTTCAGAGAAGGATTCTCTTTTTTGACAAAAATAGCCTCTTTAACTCCCCTCTCAAACCAATTCTTTTCCCTGGCTAAGATCTGAACCTCACTGTCCTCAAATGAATGGCCCGTGGCTTCTAGGTGAAGATATACGGCAGATGACGGCCCACTCTGGCACGCCCGTCTGTGTTGGTACATCCTCTTGTGAAGTGGCTGCTTGGTTTCTCCAATATAGCGCTCACTGCAGTCTTCACTACACTGAATGGAGTAGACCACATTGCTTTGTTTGTGGCTCGGTGTTTTGTCCTTTGGGTGGACGAGTTTTTGTCTTAAAGTGTTTGTGGGTTTGAAATAAACTGGGATTTCATATTGTCTGAAAATCCTCTGTAGTTTTTCCGACACACCGGCCAGGTAAGGAATCGCTACCCCTTTCGGAAAGTAGTTAGCTAGTTAGCTCCTCCCTACAGCAAGATATAAGCAAGTGTCTTACCAGCATTCTAATTAGAGCTGACGAAGCCTCTCGGATGAGCGGCGAAACGTTTTCAACCAAACATACTTTGTCCAGTTGACAAATTGAACTTCTCCTTTTATCATGGATTCTACCTGGACGACTGAGGGACTTTTCACGCACCCATACATTTATATTATGAGACATTGTAGCTTCAAAAGCTGTTTTGTCAAAATGCATTTTTCTCTCATATGGACATAAAGATCACCCCTTAAAGTAGCACCTGCACCAAATGCCCCAGTTTTATACTTGGATCGTAATGATTAGTTGATATCTAATTTTAAGCCTTATTATTTCATGCCAATTTTCAGGTCTAATTTACTCAAAAACTAAATACTGTACTATTTCCCTCTAATATGTCAATACACTGAAGCAACAGTTTGTAGAACCTGGCTCTATCCAGTTTCCCAGTTCTTGTCTCCAAAATATGAGGATTATTTCTTTGGCAAGTTTTATTCATAAACTAATGAACATAAACTGATGAAAAAAGCTGCAGTTATTTTCAAATTGATATCTCTAAATTTGACAAAAACCCCCATGACAAGAAATACATCAAGGCTGGTTGCCCGAAGGAGCGCATGGGGCCGTCCTCCTTTGGACCCACCACCCGCAGGAGGATCCATGGGGCTGGTGCAGTGAGATCTGGGTGGCAGATCTGTGGTGGACTGTTGCCCCCATGACCCAGACCATGGATTAAGTGGAATAAAACGAACAGACAATCTCTAAATTTAAGATTCTCCCTCTAAACCACGGGTCCTGGTTTAAACCTTGTTTAGTCTTGGTTTAATCCTGGTTTAATCATGGTTTAGACCTGGTTTAGTCCTGGTTTAGACCTGGTTTAGTCTTGGTTTAGTCCTGGTTTAGACCTGGTTTAGACCTGGTTTAGTCTTGGTTTAGTCCTGGTTTAGACCTGGTTTAGTCCTGGTTTAGACCTGGTTTAGTCCTGGTTTAGTCTTGGTTTAGTCCTGGTTTAGACCTGGTTTAGTCCTGGTTTAGACCTGGTTTAGGCCTGGTTCAGTCTTGGTTTAGTCCTGGTTTAGTCTTGGTTTAGACCTGGTTTAGTCCTGGTTTAGACCTGGTTTAGTCCTGGTTTAGTCCTGGTTTAGTCCTGGTTTAGACCTGGTTTAGACCTGGTTTAATGCTGGTTTAGACCTGGTTTAGTCCCGGTTTAGTCCCGGGCCCCTGCTGTCAGCTAATCTGTCCCTTTGATGCAGAAATAATACGATAATGTGACTCACCCAAACATATACCGAATTTTGCCGAAAGGTGAGGGATTTTCATGCCTGCAATGAAGCGGCGAAGCACGTCGCAATCCCACCACTTTTGTCTGTGACTCCTCACGAACATGTTCATTTCTACGAACTGCCCCACAAAACGCCGTGGCCAAAAACTTTGTCCTTCTCCTTCTCCTACTCCTCCTTAAAACAAATAAACTGTACATGTTCTGGCTCCGGTACTACAGCAACTCTAGGCTACTTCCGTAAACATTGAGCACGCTCGCTGCACGTAACCTTGTCGTGTCCTCCAGGGCGCATGCGCATAAAATCAGATTTCACAAAAAAATCGGAATTGAGCATTAAGCCCCGGCGATTGACTGACACTCGGCCCGTGATCGACTCATAGACCGTGGTCGACCGGCTTGGCACCCCTGCTCTAAACTATGTCTCGCCTTAATGCGGAAATGTTTTATTATTATTATTATTATTATTATTATTATTATTATTATTATTATTATTATTATTATTATTATTATTATTATTATTATTAAAAGCAGGTTAAATTGGAAGAGAAGGTAATAGGCCTTTTTACATCCAAGCTCAAAACTTATCTATTCAAATTTTAACACTCAGTAATGAAATGAAATAGGGGCGGCAGTAGCTCAGTTGGTAGAGCATATGTCTCGTGATCCAGGGGTTAGCGGTTCGAATCCCGCTCTTGACGGGTTGACCGCATATGATCCCAGCTCCCACAGATGAGCGCTGCCGTTGTGTCCTTGGGCAAGACACTTAACCCCACCTTGCCCCCAGTGTCTGTGGACACTGGTAGCCCCCATGGCAGAAGATACATCAAGGCCTGTTGTGACGTGAGCCGTCCTCCTGTGGACCCACCACCTGCGGAAGGATTCATGGGGGCTGGTGCATTGTGTTCTGGGCAGCAGAACACTGCTTGGATTGCTGCCCCCGCGACCCAGAAAATGGAAAAGCGGAAGAAAATGAATGAATGAATGAAATGAAATAAACTTTGCTTTTATTTCATTGTTTAATGTTTTATAGTGATTTTAATGTGAATGTTTTTCTTATTGTGTTGATTTTAATATGGAGCACTTTGGTCACCTTGAGGCTCTATAAATTGATTTGATTAATTGAGTTTGATTGATTGATAGGCTAGAACAAAGTATGTGGGACTCAAATACTCTTCATTTTTTTTTTTTCATTGTATATATTATAACCTCCTGTCCCACCAAGCTCCAAACCTGGAGAGACAGACCCTTTTCTATCTTCTATCCACCTTCAAGAAACATCTCAAGACCTATTAGAATAGCTTTTAATGTTTAACTTTTCTTTACCTGATCCACTGTTTTTTATCTTTCCTGTATTATTATTAGTTGTGTTATTTGTTCATTTCTCTATTGACTGTATTAATATGTGCTCTGTAAAGTGTCTTTGAGTGTCCCGAAAAGCGCTATATAAATAAAATGTATTATTATTATTATTTATATATTGACACTATGCATATAATAGCAAAAGTAAGTTATATCCAGAGTTTTGTGTAGGCCTATGTACATGCCCTGCTGATTATGTTATAATAATGCAATATTTCTCATTGTAACAAGCCAACTCAATTAAACCCATTTGCAAATTCTTGTTTTGGCATAGCTCATTTTGGATTCAGCAATGTCCTTTCATGGTTACAACCAGCCAAGAATTATTTTATGACATTATGCCGTGATACTTGTACTTCCTTTTTCCATTGTAGCCCATGACTCTTTATTCATTATGGTACTTTAGGAGAAAGAAGGGAGCGCGAAAGGTGTAAAGGTAGGGTGGATGAGGTAGAACGGGGTGGATTATGGAAATATCAGAGGAGAATACAAAAAAGGGATTAACATAAAGGAGTGTGTTTGAATGGAGAGAGTCTGTATATCTGATGGATTTGTGTGAGTGTATCCGCCTTATGGGAATGCACAGGGGAGCCAGGCGTAGTATTGACACAGGGCTAAAGGTATTACATAAAGTGAGCTAAAACACCAAAAGTAGAGATTCTGGAGAGGAAAAGAAGAAGAATCATTTGGGTCACGATGAATCTGAAACTGACTTGACGATTATTTGTGAATTACCTTTTATATTAGGTCTTGTCAAATTTGCGTAGACTATATGAAACACAAATGGAGAACTGTACAATTGACTAGCCTTGATGTTGCTGTTGATTTTCAGATTCTTTTCAAGAGCTAAATTTTGCCATCGAAAAGAATGTCCTTTGTGTAATATGTGTAATACAAATGTGGTAATTTCTATTAGTGGCTTCTAGACAAAGAACTCACTGTATTACAACACAATCTGCATTTTAAAAGGTGCATTGTGTAATGTTTCTCAGGGTTAGGGTTAGGGTTAGGGTTTAGGGGGTTGGAGGTTCAGTCGGATGCTTTTCTTGTCGGCTGGTTAGCTCAACTGGTCACTGACTTTCCCCGGGGGGGGGGGGCTGAGCTCAAATCCCCCCCTGCAATGAGCAAGCCAATGTGGGTCCTTGGGCAAGACCCTTCACGGTACTGCCCCCCGGGCGCCAAAAAAGATGGCTGCTCACTGCTCCTGAAAAGGATGGGTCAAATGCAGAAGTCAAATTTCTCCCATATGTCACTGTGTGTCATTGTGTGTGAGACCAAATAAAGGCTTAATCTTAAAGGGATATGCCACCCCCAGGTCAAACTTGGGCATCTCCCCACAGTCCAGAGACTAAAATAAGTGGTGGAAAGCATTTTTCTGGTGACGCAGCCATTGTCCAGGTCTGTCAGCACTGACCACTGCGGTATCTGCAGCTACTCCGCATTAGACTGGAGTCTAACGTCACCAGAGAAAGATTTCGGCCAAAAGGAATTCATTTGCTCGATGCGTTTCCCAATTACTTTCTGTGTAGTGCGCATTCATATTGAGTGCAAATAAATGTGCAAATCAACATGGAGAGCTTGACTTGGTCATTTTGGGTGGGAACTATTTTTCAGTGCGAAAAAAGACAGACGAAGCACACACCATGCTGCGCAACAGGGGAACTCCCTTCCTGGTGCGTAACTGGGATTCCCCTGTCAGCGTGATGTGTGCTTCGGCTGTCTTTTTCCCACATTTATTTGCACTCGATATGAATGTGCACTACACAGAAAGTAATTGGGAAACGCATCGAGCAAATTAATTCCTTTTGGCCAAAATCTTTCTCTGGCGACGTTAGACTCCAGTCTAACGCGGAGTAGCTGCAGATACCGCGGCGGTCAGTACTGACAGACCTGGACAATGGCTGCGTCACCAGAAAAACGCTTTCCACCACTTATTTTAGTCTCTGGACTGTGGGGAGATGCCCAAGTTTGACCTGGGGGTGGCATATCCCTTTAATCTTAATCTTCTTCACGGAGATGTTAATTCTTTATCTGGAATGTTTTTACAGTGGTTTTCTATCATCATGGAGACCAAACCAAACCAGACTTCACTCACAATCAGGATGCCAATTTTTCTAGGTATGTTTGAGCTATAAAATCACCTATAATTGAAAAAAAAAAGTAAAGTAGATCTATTTAATGTCATACTGTGGAACATTCCAGGCAGAGCAATGAATCTCAGTAGAAACAAGCAGGTGACGGACCCACTAAATGTTGATTCATAAACATCTACATGTGTGTGAATAAAGCAAAATACAACTCCAGGTGTGTTTTTGATGAGAGGACAACTCGAAAAAGTCACATTTGCATAATATGTGTCCTTTTAAAAGTAATGTGTAGAGTAACCCATGATGCTACTGTGCTTTTTGATTGCCATCCAAAAGCTAATTGGTTAACTCTGTGACACCTTTGCACCTTTCGAACCAAAGCTACTCAGTATCTTAGTAATTTTGTATATTTAATGTATTTGAAGTTTACACAGATTTGACTTTTAGGTCAATGTTGTTTTTAGTCACTAACATTAAAAACAGGAGAGATTAGTATTTGGTTGAGTCTGAACGTGTCACCAGTGGAGCAGCTTTTAACTCGTTCACTTTGAGTTACCATAGAAACACTTCTTTCATTTCATGGAAACACCATTATGAAAAGTAGTGTTCCTACCAGTAAGTTCTATCAAAAACAAAAAATAATTAAAATGCCATAAAAGTCATGGTAACCAGAAGATGAAATGAAAAATGAAAGCCCCCTTGACATTGCTTTAAGTCCTGATTTTGCCTGATACAGTTGCGCATGGATTAGCCTGGGTTTAGCCTTAATTTAAATGACCCATATTGTGCTATTTTCTGGTCGTGTTTCCGGGTAAAGGATAGGGGGTAACATGAAAACTCCTGCTGGAAATGCTATGTTCCACCTTGTGATATTGTGGCAATGGTGGTAATGGTCAAGAAAAGTAAATAAAATAGCTATACAGTATTATAATCAAGCAACACCACTGGGCATAGCCTAGAAAATAACCAAAAAGGCCACACAGATTTGTTCTTGATTTACTTAACTTACTTAAATAAGTTGTACATTTATTTTAGACATACTTTAGTTGAGAGGACATGTGCATAAATGGTAGTTCTATGTATTTCTTTAGTTGCGCTTAAAGTCTGTAAAATAAGTTGTTGAGTGAGTTAACATTGCGATTCATAGGCTAGGCCTATCTGAATGGAGCAAGATGAACAACTCAATCCAGTCAATCACACATGTACAAAAAGAGCAAGGCAGCGGCTCCAGCACCCACACCACAGCTCCCAAGAGTCACATCTAGAAATAAAAAATGAAATTACTTGTAATCCTACAGCTAAACTGCTAAACTTACGTCCATCATGGACAACACCTCCCACCCTCTGCACCGGACTGTAGAGGAGCTGAGCAGCTCCTTCAGCAGCCGCCCCAGTGCAAGAAGGAGCGCTACCACAGATGATCAAAGGAGAAGTTCAATTTGTCAACTGGACAAAATTTTGTTTGGTTGAAAACGTTTCGCCGTTCATCCGAGAGGCTTCGTCAGCTCAGCTACCACAGATCCTTCATCCCCACCACCATCACACTGTATCATTCTACTATATAGGCCAAATGTGCAATTTTTTCTACATTCTCTTATTTGCTTATTTTTATTATTATTACTTATCTTGTCTGCATGCACTTTTTTGTTCTAACTTCCTTTTGCACTAAACTGCAGGGAGCTAATGTGGCAGGTGAATTTCTCCTGTGTGAGATCAATGAAGTCTTATCTTATCTTAACAAAGGTCCATAGCTCCATCACTTTTTCCTCACAGGAACACGCATTGTGGGGCTTCGACAGCAGTACCGCAACTATCCGGGACCAGCGCTCACGTATACAGAGCCAAACATGCGGCCACGGCACTAAATGGAATAACCATGTTAAGTTAATGATGTCAACTAAAGAGCGAGAATACTACCTGAAGAGCAGAGGACACAGAGAGGTGGGGGACCCAGGAAGTGCACAGGCCAGATGGCGAGTAACACAAAGGAAGCACTATTTATTGATTGACAGCTATCACATCTGTTGAACATCATGTTGAATCAATGATGTGAAATAAAGAAGAAACTGGGTTCAGGATTCCGTGTAGTCTCACATAGGAACATTACAGATGCAGCCTGACTTCTTAGTGTGAAACTAATAACTGAATCTAGAACATTATTGCTGCGTGTATGCACACTCTAGTGTTCACTTGTAACAGGTATGTAGGGAAACACCTATTATTTAAATCTGGTCCATAACATTATAATGTTCTACAACGACTAGCTAGTGGGAACAATCTCTTAAAGTGGCAAGGCCCACCTGCAGGTCACACTGCCACAATATCATGAAGAGGGAGTTTTCATGTAAACATATACCTTTTACCTTTTGTTCAGTGGAGATGGGCAACTCCAGGACTGACATTATCCAAACGATTCTAGTGAAGGTGTGTGGAGCTTAAAAACGTAATGGAGCATTACCTGTATTACCACATGACATCACAAGGTGGAACTGTGATTTCTGTTTGAGAGAAGAACTCAACCTAAACATGCAGAGTTTGAGTCTTAAACATGTGTGAAAGAAACAAAACACAACCCCAGGTATGTTTGTGATGAGGAAACATAGATCAGAAAATAGTCCTTAAAGGGATATGCCACCCCCAGGTCAAACTTGGGCATCTCCCCACAGTCCAGAGACTAAAATAAGTGGTGGAAAGCGTTTTCCTGGTCACCCAGCCATTGTCCGAGTCTGTCAGCACTGACCGCCGCGTTATCTGCAGCTACTCTGCGTTAGACTGGAGTCTAACGTCGCCAGAGAAAGATTTCGGCCAAAAGGAATTAATTTGCTCGATGCGTTTCCCAATTACTTTCTGTGTAGTGCGCATTCATATCGAGTGCAAATAAATGTGCAAATCAACACGGAGAGCTTGCCTTGGTTACTATTTTCCAGTGCGGAAGAATACAGCCGAATCACGCACCACGTTGTGCAACAGGGGAACTCCCTTCCCGGTGCGTAACAGGGATTCCCCTGGCAGCGTGCTGCGTGCTTCGGCTTTATTGTTCCGCACTGAAAAATAGTTCCCACCCAAAATGACCAAGTCAAGCTCTCCGTGTTGATTTGCACATTTATTTGCACTCGATATGAATGCGCACTACACAGAAAGTAATTGGGAAACACATCGAGCAAATTAATTCCTTTTGGCCGAAATCTTTCTCTGGCGACGTTAGACTCCAGTCTAACGCGGAGGAGCACCAGATACCGTGGCGGTCAGTGGCGACAGACTCGGACAATGGCTGGGTGAGCAGGAAAACGCTTTCCACCACTTATTTTAGTCTCTGGACTGTGGGGAGATACCCAAATTTGACCTGGGGGTGGCATATCCCTAGTCCTTAACATCCACAGGAAACAAGCAGAAACCAGCATAACTGTCCCACAGCATCCCCTGTCTTTAAACGACAAGTCAAAAACAGAAAAGTTACACAGTACAAAAAGCCACACACATTTACTATGGTGGTTAGGTATTCATCCCACTGTGCTGACGCATTATAAAGCATTGTAAAGTATTTGGGAAGCAGAAGGGGATGTTGACTACCAACTACAGTTGGTAGTCATTTTGGATAATAAGGTGGAACTCTCCTGACCTTGGGAAACAGGTGTAAGTGCTGCTGTCGTGTCTGCTGCTGCCTGGGCCCAGTGCCGGTACCTGACAACCAGCTCCCTGCACGCTACAAGCCCTGCCCCTCTGTGGGACCTGCTCAGCATTCAGGCTCGGTTTAGTCCCCCTGGAGCATGGAGGTGACCCTTAGTTTTATGGTGTTTTGTTGTATTTAAAATATTAAACTGTGATGCAAGAATAAGAGAAAGATACATAAAGTAAGTGGCAGAAGAAGTACTGTTTGTAAGGCTATTTCAGCTTTGGTTCTGGCTGGTTAAAGGGCCCATATTATGCTATTTTCTGATCTATGTAATAATGTTGTTTTCTCATCAAAAACATTCCTGGAGTTTTGTTTCATTTCATTCACATGTATAACACACATTTAACACCCTGCATATTTAGGCTTCTTCTCTCTTCTTCTTTCATACTCACAATACTCCACCTTGTGATGTCATGTGGTAATACAGGAAGTGCTCCACTGTGTTTTTAAACTCCATTCATCTTCACGAGAATATCATCTTCACTAGAATATTTATAATTCTTAATTACTAGAATAATATAATATTTTAACAATTTTAGCCCTTGGATTGCCCATCTCTACTCAACAAAAGGTACAAGGTAGCTGTTAACTCATAAGCTGGAACAGAGGATTTCGAGCTTAATAGTAAATTTTGTATAATACAGAACCTTTAATAGGCAAACTCAAAATGGGTATCACACTGATGTAGGAAGAGAGAGAGCGTGTAAAATGAGCAAAAATTCTATAACTGCTCTTGTTTCCATGGAAATCTTGTATTTTTGCCTTTCCACAGATCTGCCCTGTAACTTATCCTGGTGCTATCGCCTGCTTGTTTCCTTAGAGTAAGACAGTTTTAATGCCATACCATCTGCAAGGCATCTGGGCAAAACAATAACATCTCCTCTGACACAAGCAGATGGCAGACTCTCAGAAAAGCAGTGTACCTTTAAACTTTACTTTAAACTTTAGTTTTAAAATGACCATTTTAAATGAATTTGAACAAAGTACTTTTTCTTCGGTACTGCCCACCGAGGTAGTGCCCCTTCCTCTCTATGGATTCTTATAAAAAGCAACTGAAGACACTGAAGACTCAATTGTGTCTTCAGCTTTGCACCGTCACGTGACCCCCATAGCAACGGTAACTACGCCGCCATGACACCGGGCATCCAAGATCAAACATGGCTTCTAAACTGGCGGCACGCTGGCTGAGTGGCAAGCACTCACGCTTCACAGCAAGAAGGTTCGGGGTTCAATCCCTGGGTCGCCTGGGCCTTTCTGTGTGGAGCTTGCATGTTCTGGGTCCCCGGGCTGCTGCCCACTGCTCCTAATAATAATAAGGATGGGTTAAATGCAGAGAACAATTTTTCCTGTGTGAGATCAATAAAATCATTTCTTCTTCTTCTTTTCTTCTTCTAAACAGAATGAGTGTGTTCCATCTCTCCCGAAATATGGAATCTCTAGTCTCAGATGAGTAAAAAAAAACTACTTGGAAAAGCTAAAATCAATCTCTAACATTCTTACAATGTGAGCACCAATTTCTACTTGGATTCAATAGAATCATGGCCAGAAGTAGGATTTCCAGATATATCAAACTACGGATCTTTGCGACCAGTAGCTACACCAAACAGCCTTAGAATTATTATTATTATAATTTTTTTTTTTGTGAGCGTATCTTTCTAATGTTTGCAAGTTCGTTCAAAGTTTGGCTCATAGAGCTCTTTGACTCATGCCCCATATTGATTGTAGGAACCCAATCTGGCTTCGTTGGATCGTAAACGAACGGGTTTTCCTGGATAAATGAATGAAATTTTAGTTCAGTAAGTGTGCTTCTTTCATTAACCAAGCTATGAAACAATCTGAAGAACAAATACCTCAATGAAAGAGAGCAAACTTCAGGTGTCTTGATGTTACCATTCGAAATCTCTTCACGGTTTATGTTTGCAAGCCATAATTCCCATCTTTTTTTTTTTGATGATTCCCTTGTTTGAGCTCCCTGAGGAGTATTTTCCAGAGGAACAGTAAAGAAATGAATCGTTTTATCCCTTTCAGAACGACTAGAACAGCCAAATACACCACATAACCTGCCCATGTTTTTCTGATGCTACTAAACTGAAGTCGATCGCATACCAGCTGTCATGGCGGCGTAGTTACCGTTGCCATGGGGGGGGTCACGTGATGGTGCAAAGCCTCTATACATGCTCTCTGTAAAGCACTTTATATATGAAAAACGCTATATAAATAAAGTTTACTTATTTACTTTAAAACTGCAGAGAAGTGTAGCGCCTCTGTAACATTTAAGACTATGTGCCAGAGGCTATCCTGAGTCCTTATACTGCTATTAAAAATATGCGTGTGTTCCCCTCTGAAATCTTTTTAATAAACACCTTACCTTTACTGCATGGACCCCCTAATGTTTTCTGTGTTACCATTAAGCCTATAAGCTATAACTCCTGGGTAATAAACATCAACCACGGACACTCAATGATCACAGAGAATTAAATGTAACATTAACTATTTACTGAAAATAGAGTGCAAGAAAGGCACTTTTAGGGCGGTTAGGAATGACACAAGAGTTATATAAACAAAAATATAAACAAGCAGTAGTTTGTACAATTATTAATGGTTCCTCAATTTTCAGAAAACAGAAATACACATTCAAAATATTCTACTGGGCCCAACGAAATAAATTACCATATAGCCGGCAGATAGAACAAAACAAAACAATAATACTGGTTCAGAGACGTCAATTTAGCAATTTCCCCAACCTCAGTAAGTTCGCTCGTTGCAGGCCTGATAGAAGTTAGGGTGCGGTGTAGCCTTTGAAACGACAAAATGGCTTCTTCACCAATTGGCGAAAATAAACAGGTACCTGAATCACTGAGCAGTGACAAACGCTGAGAGGATGCAGACGAATGCAGTGGAGTTCAGTCACTCACGCTTAGTTGTCCGAGTCTGGTACTGCAACAGCCCGGAATCCGTCGATGACATGGCTCCTGTCGCTGTCCCGGTGCTCGGAGTAGTCGTGCAAAACTCGTTAGCAGGCCGCTAACTGATTAGCCCCGTTCCTCGCGCAGCCACTGGAACACGACCCGTGTCAAGATGGAGTTGGCCTCCGCTGCTCGCGCTAAATTGTCCATTTAACAGCAGATAACTATCATCCCACAAGTTACACAAAGTCTTCTGACCGAGAACTTCACTTATAAGACAATAGTTCGTCAAATTCACCTTCCGTGAATCCGAATAGTTACTCCAGCCTGGGGAAAAAAAAACGCGCGGCTTACTCCCTCAATGCCTTTCCCATCCTGCCTCACGTATATCCTACGAAGGACCTCCTCCCCTTTTACCTCGCCTGTCATTGGCTTATCACAGATAACGTATAGAAACAGAAATAAAGTGAAAACAAATACAGCCTTCGTTTCAAGCATAATGACACATTTTAACACATAACCATGGGGAATGTTATAATTTCACAACATGAAATAAATTAAAAAAAATACATGTTACCCCACATCCATTCTTCAACATAGCCAAAATGACCTCATTGCTGGCCAATGAGTTTTAACCTTTTTAACTTTTCTATTTATTGTCATGAACTGTAATACCTTTTAAACTGTTTCTTTAAAATTCTGAGTTATGAATTTCAACAGGGTTACACCCTCCCCCTTTTGAATGTCTGTATGTCCTCATCAGACCTATCAAACTAGGGTGCAGTGACTTTTCGTTTCTAATACTTTCCTATTTTTATGACTATGCCTCTATGGAGAATGGTCAGAGGCTGATCTTTCGACCTACCCAACCTATCATAAGTGAGCCTAATAGTTGGTTTTATAGTTCTCTTTGGTCTTGCCTCAGTGTTATTTGGAATACCTTCCTCAAGCTCATCCTCATGGTCAGGTTCGGAGCTAGGGCCATCTTTTATGGAGTCTTGGTCATTCTCACTATGACGTTCAGCATCCGATTCCTCTCCACCAGACATGTCAGCCTCAGGATAAGTATTGGGTTCCAGTTCGGGGCCATCATCATGGGCAGAATGTGGGTCCTCTTCATCTCCAGTCGACAGTAAGTGATCATCATCCAAGTTAGCGGTTGGCCTGTCAGGATTTGTCACTCTGGGTGCTAATTCTTGCCAGGAAGGAGTGTCATGAGGAGAGGCACAATACCCCCACTCAGAGGACGAGTCAGAGAACTCCTGTAAACCTTCACTGCCAGGACTGGGATCTCTTTGACTCTGTCGAGTGGCTGCTCTGGTTGCACGTCTGGCAGGGGGTTCTTTCATCTGCTTAGTAGATGGCATCCTCACCAGCTGTCCCACAGGAAGGAGGTGATCTCTATGCATCGTCTTTATTCCCGGACTTCCATCTTCCCGCTTGATTTTGAACACCGGTAAGTGGGGCATCTTTCCAACTATGATGTACGGCTCATGACTCCACTTACTCTCCAGCTTGTGTTTGCCTCTCAGACCCAGATTCCGGAGTAGAACTCTATCACCTTTCTGCAGGGACTGAAAGGTAACTCGCTGGTCATACAGCCTCTTGTTTCTCTGGTGTCGCTTATCAGCAGCCTCAGAAGCCAACTGGTAGGCTTGTTTCAAGTCTTCCTTCAGCTTTGTTACGTACTGAGTATGACACAAATCTTCTACCCCGTCCGGGGAGGTTCCAAAACACAAGTCAGCAGGAAGCCGTGCCTCTCGGCCAAACATGAGACGGTAAGGCGAGTAACCTGTGGCATCCGACTTTGTGCTGTTATACGCGTGGACCAAGTGAGCTACATGCTGGCTCCATGTCCCAGAAACTTCTTTTCGCGACCCAGTGTACTCAGCATGGAAATCAAGGTTCGATTAAACCTTTCCGGCTGTGGGTCCCCTTGGGGATGATACGGAGTGGTCCGCGACTTGCGTATCCCCATCAAGGTCATCAGCTCCCGGATAAGGCGACTTTCGAAATCTCTTCCTTGATCCGAATGGATCCTAGATGGCAGTCCATAATGTACAAAGTATTTCTCCATTAGGACCTTTGCTACAACATGAGCCTTCTGACTTTTTGTTGGAAAAGCTTGGGCGTATCTCGTAAAATGGTCCGTGATCACCAAGACGTTGCTGACACCTTTAGAGTCAGGTTCCAAGGACAAGAAGTCCATGCACACGAGGTCCATAGGACCTTGACTCACAATCTGGTGTAATGGGGCAGCTCTCTTTAGGGGTCTTGTGAGCGATACACTCCCCACAGTGTCTTATGTACTCTTCCACGTCTACTGACATCTTGGGCCAAAAAATCTTCCTCTCAGCAGGTCAACGGTCCTGTCTTGACCCAGGTGGCCCAAGTCGTCATGCATGGCTCGTATTACGACCTCTCGGAACAACCTTGGTAGGACAAGCTGACCCACCTCTTCTCCACATGGCTTTTTACTGAACCGGTAAAGCAACCCATCTTTCATGCAAAGCTTTCCAGTCTCTCGTTTCAGTCTTGACAATTCAGGAGTGATGTTCTCATCTTCTGGCCAATTCCCACTCTTCAGGGCCTGGATGGCTGGTCCGATGACCTCATCCTCTGCTTGCGCTTTCCTGAGATCCTGTCTAGACATCAACTCCAGAGACTTAAGCTCCATGCTGGATGGAAAGGCATAGATGTCTGGAATACAGCGAGCAGATGCGCCTAGTTGCGCAACATAAGTTGGCGTGTGCCCAGCGGATTCTGGGCGACAGACGCGTTGGCAAATGGTCTTCACTCCTGATTCAGGGATGGTTACCCAGCCTTCGTCATCCATCACTTCCGGCATGTTTCGCGACAGCAGGTCAGCATCGATATTCTGCCGACCTGGACGATACTGGATGTCAAACTCATAAGTTGATAATGCAGCCAGCCACCGGTGCCCTACCGCGTTGAGCTTGGCTGTAGATAGCACGTAGGTGAGCGGGTTATTATCAGTGCGTACAGTAAATCTTGCGCCATATAAGTACTCATGGAACTTGTGAACCACGGCCCACTTGAGAGACAGAAATTCTAACTGATGTATTGGATAATTTTTCTCTGATGAGCTGAGTTTTCGGCTTGCAAAGGCAACGGGCCTTAAACCTTCGGGGTGTTCTTGATAAAGTACAGCACCAAGGCCCCCTTAGGCTCGCATCAACATGCAAAATGTATGGCTTTTGGGGGTTGGCAAAAGCTAGAACAGGTGCATGGGTCAAATAGTGGATTATCTTCTGGAACGCCTCCGTGCAGGAGCTGTCCCCACCTCTCCCCAAAGGGCTCTGACTCTTTGAGGTAGACTTTGTTCTCCTTTGAGCAGCCCTTTTTGCTCTTCTGGGTGGGGGCATAGCCTTTTGTGAGCTCAGTCAGTGGTCTAACAATGGCAGAATAGTTCTGAACAAACCGGCGGTAGTAGCCACAAAAGCCAAGAAAAGATTGTAATGTCTTCAGATTTGTAGGCATTGGCCAGGTGGTAACGGCCTCAATCTTGTCTGGATCAGGGGCAACCCCTTCCGCTGAGACAATATGTCCTAAGTACTTTACTCTTTGCAAGCAGATCTGGCACTTGTCCACTGAAAGCTTCGCCCAACCTCTCCAAGACGAATCTAGGGACCCTTGAGCGATGTCGCTCTTCGTTGTTCCTCAAGAGTTTTTTTCCAAAGACTATAAGGGTATTCGAGGTACTAGAACCTGCAAGAGGTTCATGTCTCCATGCCTTCTCCATCAACCGGATTTGAAGAAAGGTTGCTGGGAGCCCCTGTAGTACCCTGGGGCATTCGCTCAAACTGGAAAAACCCCAACGGACAAATGAAAGCCGTTTTTCTTTGTCCTCTTCGTATGGCTATCTGATAGTAGCCCGGGCATAAGTCGAGAACAGAGAACCACTGGCTCCCTGTTAAGAGCGTTCATCTTCCAACCGCTGTCGGGTATGGTGCGACTATTCAACCGTAATCGATGCAATTCGGATAGTGCCATTCTTTTTTCTGACCACCACTACGGTGATGCTCCTTGACTGGTGCGTAACAGGGATTCCCCTGGCAGCGTGCTTTGTGCTTCGGCTGTGTATTTCCGCACTGAAAAATAGTTCCCACCCAAAATGAAAAAGTCAAGCTTTCCGTGTTGATTTGCACATTTATTTGCACTCGATATGAATGCGCACTACACAGAAAGTAATTGGGAAACGCATCGAGCAAATTAATTCCTTTTGGCCGAAATCTTTCTCTGGCACCGTTAGACTCCAGCAAATACGCGGAGGAGCTGCGATTACTGCGGCGGTCAGTGGCGACAGACTCGGACAATGGCTGGGTGACCAGGAAAATGCTTTCCACCACTTATTTTAGTCTCTGGACTGTGGGGAGATGCCCAAGTTTGACCTGGGGGTGGCATATCCCTTTAACCAAGCTATGAAACAATCTGAATAGCAAATACCTCAATGAAGAGACGTGAGCAAACTTCAGGTGTCTTGATGTTACCATTCGAAATCTCTTCACGGTTTATGTTTGCAAGCCATAATTCACATCTTTTTTTTTTTTGATGATTCCCTTGTTTGAGCTCCCTGAGGAGTAATTTCCAGAGGAACAGTAAAGAAATGAATCGTTTTATCCCTTTCAGAACGACTAGAACAGCCAAATACACATTCAAAATATTCTACTGGGCCCAACGAAATAAATTACCATATAGCCGGCAGATAGAACAAAACAAAACAATAATACTGGTTCAGAGACGTCAATTTAGCAATTTCCCCAACCTCAGTAAGTTCGCTCGTTGCAGGCCTGATAGAAGTTAGGGTGCGGTGTAGCCTTTGAAACGACAAAATGGCTTCTTCACCAATTGGCGAAAATAAACAGGTACCTGAATCACTGAGCAGTGACAAACGCTGAGAGGATGCAGACGAATGCAGTGGAGTTCAGTCACTCACGCTTAGTTGTCCCTCTGGTACTGCAACAGCCCGGAATCCGTCGATGACATGGCTCCTGTCGCTGTCCCGGTGCTCGGAGTAGTCGTGCAAAACTCGTTAGCAGGCCGCTAACTGATTAGCCCCGTTCCTCGCGCAGCCACTGGAACACGACCCGTGTCAAGATGGAGTTGGCCTCCGCTGCTCGCGCTAAATTGTCCATTTAACAGCAGATAACTATCATCCCACAAGTTACACAAAGTCTTCTGACCGACAACTTCACTTATAAGACAATAGTTCGTCAAATTCACCTTCCGTGAATCCGAATAGTTACTCCAGCCTGGGGAAAAAAAAAACGCGCGGCTTACTCCCTCAATGCCTTTTCCATCCTGCCTCACGTATATCCTACGAAGGACCTCCTCCCCTTTCACCTCGCCTGTCATTGGCTTATCACAGATAACGTATAGAAACAGAAATAAAGTGAAAACAAATACAGCCTTCGTTTCAAGCATAATGACACATTTTAACACATAACCATGGGGAATGTTATAATTTCACAACATGAAATAAATTAAAAAAAATACATGTTACCCCACATCCATTCTTCAACATAGCCAAAATGACCTCATTGCTGGCCAATGAGTTTTAACCTTTTTAACTTTTCTATTTATTGTCATGAACTGTAATACCTTTTAAACTGTTTCTTTAAAATTCTGAGTTATGAATTTCAACAGGGTTACAGAAGCATAAAGACAGAATAAAAAAGAAGGGAAAACAGACCTTTAAGCTGGTCAGAAACCAAACAAATTATAAAACAAATCTAACCCTAATCAAAACTCAACCTATTTAAAACCAGGCTAAAGCATCTATTTTGCTATAATTACTTTTTTTCCCCTTTTGAAACAATCATCCATTCTCCGTAAACAATAGTGTATTCCCATTGTTCTCCCCATCACTCGAGCTCCAACTGCTAGCGGTCCAAAACGATTTACCCACTCCAACCGTAACTGCCTGCACCTTCATTTGCTTTCGTCATTATCGAAAGAGTATAGAAAGAGCCATTGCCCCTACGCTTCCCCATCCCCTTCCCACTGCCCTCTTCTGGTGCTACAAGAGGCGCACTTTGCACTCAGCCATGCCCCATTTAAGTTGTCCCATGGTGGTAAGCTTTTGTCCAGTTGATTCTCGATAAGCGTAGTCCGTGAATGGAGCTGTGTGGGTTGGGAAGGCTCTCCACAAAGCACCCAGCCATAAATTGCTCACTCTCATTCTGCTTTTGTCTCTGTATTTGTGCTACACTTTGAGCACAGGGCAGTGGCCTCGGTGGGCAGGGGCTCAGCGTAGCGTAGATGGACCAAACACGCAAACTTGTGCTAATTGTGCGTTCTGGAGTCAGTGAACTTTGTAATTACGTTACTTCAGTGCAAAACAGAGTGGGAAAATAAGTAAGTGTTACCTCTGATGAGCAGGTTTGATTAAAATGAAGTTATTGGCAAAGAAAAGACAAATAGACAAAAACAGAGCTGTCCCTTGTGTGAGTGTGCAATAGGAAATTAAGCCAAGTCTTTCCTTCAATCATGGAAAACAAACATGCACATGGTTCATGACATTTCAAGACAATTTCAATACCATAACTTATAAACGCCCAGATGTTTATTTATCTTCACATTATAAAGACTGCTGTATATTTGGTAATAGTTCTAGTTTTACCCCCAAATTCTCATAGGTAATAAATCCAGCAATCCATGGCAAAATAATAATGCGCTGAATTTATATAGTACGCATCTAAGGACACTATGTCCCGGGTCATTCCAGAATTGGAGGACATTCACCCATCAAATATTAAATAATCCACATACAAAATACTAAAACATACAGTTTCTGAGTGAATTTACTTGTCCGGAGACCAAATCTAAAAAACCTAAGAGAAAAGAATGCTTGAAAATAGTTTTTTAAATACCAAATAAGTATGGAGTACCCCCCAAAATGCCTCTTGTCCCACCCCTCTAATGACCAAATTGAACCTTAAATAAAACAGTAAAAAAATAAAAAAAAATAAATAAAATTCATATTATTTGTTTCATTGCCTTCTCTTGTAACTGTGGGAACATTTGTTTTAATAGACATACTATTTCAAATAATAATTATTATTCGTGGAACATGTGTCCCACAACATGCACACAACCCTGTTACCAGAACATTTGTAGACTGGTAGGAGAAGAAAGCAGAACCACATGATCCCCTGGACTTGACATAATCAGTTTTCCAAAAGAATAGGTAGAGCAAAGGTTTATCTTCTCTTCTATTTTTCATATTTTTATAACATAGTTAGCCTTGATTGAATGTCTCGCTCTACCTCATGCAACCCTCTTATGCACATGATCAGAATAAGACTATTATTATTATTTCTTCCTTTACTTATTTATATAAATAAATATATATAAGTAATATAAATAAGTAACATTACCAGTGTTACCTGCAACCCTGTTAGTGTGATTAGAGTAAATAAATAAACCAAATAAATCATGTAATAATAATTGTACCACTGATCCGTAAGCTGAGCTAATCAAGCATTTGATAGTTTATTACCTATTATTGATGAATATTTAGAAGAAAATCAGAAAAGTGAAGGTTTATTTTTCAAGAATTTTAAAGCCCAAATGTCCTCCAATTCTGGAATGACCCTTCCATTCAAGGACTAACCAGGTATGACCTTGCTCAACTCCCGAGATCTGATAAGATCAGGTAAGGTTCCAAGCAGGCATGCCAAAAAAAAAACAAAAACAAAAACTGTCATTTACATTCACAATGTTTTAAAAGTGCTGCATCTCAACTGTCTTACAAACGTGAAAAACAGAACTAGTTCATTTTAAATGGTTTGCCAAAGTTATTTGTCACTTTCCTAGTATCTTAAAGGAAAAGTAACGTTATTTTACAATCTGAGCCTTCTTTCGGTAATAAAACAAGTCGTTTGACTAGCACTTTCTTGTCATTTGGAGCTGTTTGGTGAATGTTATGTTGTAGCGTATCCGTTAGCCTGAGTACTCGGGGCATTAATTTGCGGTCTCCAAATAACACAAACTTTAGCACTTTTCAAATCATAGAAGCCCGATGTCTTAATGTAAGATTTCGTTTGAAGCAAAAGTGGCCTGTAACCCGAGATTTATCCATAGTTTTCAGCTTTGCGTTTCATGTTTGGGTCCCGGGAGCAGTCCGCGCATGCGCACTGGCGTCCTCATTTACTCGAAACTATGGCTAAATCTCGGATTACAGGCCACTTTTGCTTCAAACGAAATCTTACATTAAGACATCGGGCTTCTATGATTTGAAAAGTGCTAAAGTTTGTGTTATTTGGACACCGCAAAGTAATGCCCCGAGCATATGATACGAGCACCATGTTAACGGATACGGGATCATTACTAGAACAGAACGGCTCAACATAAGTTCTGCGATACTGCTCCAATTGACAGAAAAATGCTATGGGTGAGTAAAACTACTTGTTTTATTGCCGAAAGAATTGTAGATTGTAAAACTCAGATTGTAAAAAAACGTTAATTTGCCTTTAAAAATTAACTGTGATGAGTTTATATGCGTTTTTCACAACTTTCAGAGACCAGAGCAGAGTTGTACCATCACAGTGAAGTTTACAACAACTAGCATGCTAACTGCACACTTTGACTTCCTGATTTGTTGACAATAAAACATTTTAGACATATTTTGACCTTTTGATATTTGATATTCTGATAAAAATGCAAACACTTGTCTTGTCTTACCACTTGTATTCATCTCCAGCTCAATTTGGTCACCCGCATCCCACTAGCTTTAGCCACAATCCCATTAATCGCATTAGCACTCGAAGGGGTAGCAGCCAACTTGGATTAATTGGCCTTCACTATGCAAAGCAGGCAATCGTAAGAGGAATCCAATACCAAAGAGAGCTCATGACTGATGACAAAAATCATTCTGCTGTCACCCCAAAGGTTTGGAAAGAAATGATTTCATGCAAAGCAGTCTCTTCTATTCAATGTGGTTTTTACTATGAAATATATCCACGCTTCTTTATGCAGACGTTAATGGTTGGAATGCCAATGGCTTGTTTTCACTCTGTCACAAATGTCAAAAGGATGTCAACGTTCTCCTCCATCACTCACTTCCCATTTGTCGAATCTCAAGCTGAGCTAATGCTTCCTATATGTCCCCTCCGGGCTCCCATACATCAGCGAGGCCCACGGGAGGAGTTCTGAAAGGGGAGATCATTCATTATTGAAGCGTCGAAAAGAAAAGGAGAGAGGTGGGAGCACGCTCATAAGAAGCCTATTTCTGTAGACCTGCAAACAAGACATCTGGGTTAATGTGTGAGATCATTTCAAAGATTGGAGAGTCTCACCTTTTTGATTAAGCGGGAAGAAAGGACTAGACTAGTTATATCAATACGGAATTTTCAATTTTATGGTGGGGTATCATCACTCTAGCACTGCTATCAGGGGTAGCAGTGGTGGAGTGATGAAAGCCATTGCCTACTAAATGAAAAGTCTGAGGTTTGATTGCTGTGTACTGTGGTTGTGTCATTTGGCAAGACATTTCACTTACCCTATGAATGCGTGTAGAGGATGGGTGAGTCCGTCTAGCCCAGTGCAGCGGTGGTTACTGAAGTATCTAGTGTGGGAATGAATAACGACTGCACAGTACAGTTTGACAGGCTTGTTGAGCTTGTAATAAAACTGTATGGTATTATTATTATAATTATGTACGGTTGTAAATGCATTCCATTGCAACAGTTCGGGAAAATATGGATGCCTGAGAAAGTTTAATGTAAAGTTTAACAAGTATCGCTAGCTCCTGCTAATAAACAAAGTCTGTAAGCTAACGTTAGCTGTCGATGACTCAATTTTGGCAGTTTGACTATTACATGTTCACAAAAAAACTTCTATCTACTGTCAAATGCCATTTTGCTGTGACGTAAATCCAACTCGGTCTGCACCAAACTAGCCTGAGTTTGTGTTGGCCGTTCCATTGCACTTTCTCGAGGTGGCGGTCGGTTTTCCCCGAGTCCTGGGCACAATAGAATGCAGCATCAGCAATCAAACCTGTTCCTAATGTGAGCACAGGGAAAGACCTGATTTGTCTGTTATTAATGGTCATATCTTGATTTGTGGACAAAATAGCCAAAAAAAAGAACGAAAAAAAAAATCACGCAGAGCAAGTTAATACGAACATTTTAAGGCCAAAATTACGAGGCTCACAGCAGCAGCTACGGAGAGAGGGAAGAGTCAATGAAGCCGGAAGCATGCCCATGCTCACTTCCTTTTTGAAACGCAGTGGCTAGCACAGACATCCCAAGTTCCAAAAACTCATTTCAGGGAGATGTCATCCCCCCAACCCTAACCCTAACCCCCGGGATATGTTTCCTAACCCTAACCCTACACAATAGAGAAGGCCACTTATTTTAACAACATTTTATTAACTTAACTGAGTTCTTAAACATTAAACTATAAAATTAAACATAAACATAAACTTTAAATTAAATTAAACATGAAATTATTAAATATTAAAATTAAATCAAAAATTGAAATTAAATATGTTATTTGTGTTTAAACATTTCAAATATATGTCCATGTTTGCATAAAACACCTGTCACCAACCTATTTTACACACAGTGCACCTCACCATCATTTTTCACCCTAATCAGACAGGGATATATTTTAGTATATTCTGCCATAAAATGAGTTTTACATTTTTGTTTTTCTGTCATCTCGCTGCACTAAATTATAACTTCTGAGAAACTAAATTGAAGCCCGCCCACAGTGAAAGCTGATTGGCTAGTTTTGCTGAGTGTAACCAATCAGCGCGTTCTCTGGCCAGCGCTCGCTTAAACACACACAGACACACACGCAGGTTCTACAAGCGCAAATTCGCTCCTCTCTCTCTCTCTCTCTCTCGTGCGCATTCCGTTTGAAGTAGTCCGTGCACGATACAAGAGTTATTATCTTGCGTGCACGCTCTGCACAGTCCAAAACAAAAACAAAACAAAAAAAACCCCACGTTGTCTAAAATCCAGGATATTTTGTCGGACACGCGGGCATCAGGGAGCCACTATAATTTTCCGGGAGACTCTCGGAACTTCCGGGAGACTTGGGATGTCTGCTAGCAGGTCCATGTATATACTAGTACAGTCTATGCTCACTCACCTTTATCCTGCAGTCTTTTTTTTACTTTTTCATCCTTCAGCCTCCTCCTCCTAAATTTTCTTACAAGCCATCTCATTATTCGATAAAACTGGTACAATGTTGTAGCATGACGCTTTAACACAAAGAGGTGCGCTTCATAAACTCTGAGGACGTACTCCCCCAAGTGGTTATGGCCCTAAACATCCACTTAGTATATTTATTTCACGGGCTGGACCTGATACTTCAATTCATCTGACAAATGTAAAAATATATTTCTTTTTCATATCATCCCTTATACACAGACAGATATAACAGAGAATGTCAGTATTCACAGTCCACACACAGCACTGCCCTGTCAAAGCTGGACAAACAGTCTACTGTGTGATCAATGAGCAGGCACCGGGACTCGCAGCTATGGCGATGCAAAGCCTTCCCATACGTCTGGAAATGCCTGCAATAACAGAGTGCCATGAATAATGTGTATAGTACAGTATACAATAAATAAGCAATGAGTTTGTTGTGTCCGTTCCTGTGTGTCTTTCATCCAGCATGGGCAATTTTCAAAAGGTTGCACATTCATCAAAAGGTGTCCATACAACAAGAAAGGTCATGGTTGATGTTCTCTCTCTCTCTTCCTTTGGTGCCTATCAGAGGTATAATGGAAAACAGATAACTACGTTTATACAGGATGATAGCATACACCAGTCTTCACAAGCCTCTAGATGTCAGATTACAAAGAGCTGAAGGCTTACCTCAACTCGGTCAAAGCAGCTATTATGGACACATGAATGCAAGGGTTGAATAATTCTCAGGCAGGAAATTAGGCTACGCTTTATGTATGATATTTTCTTGTCCAAAACTCACTTTTTGACTGTTTTTGCATATTTGTTTTGGCGGATTTATATCAAATATTGATGCTAACTGAAGTTCAAAGTCAGCTTTATTGTCAATTCTGCCATATGTGTGAAACATATAGTGAATCGAAATTTTGTTTCTCTCTGGCCAAGCAGTGCAAAAGACAATATAAAGACAAAACAAAAAGTTCTAAGACAAATATAAATCTAAAATATAAAAGCAGTGCAAAAGAATAAATAAATACCTATTTACAGATGTCCAAAATGTGCAGTGTGCATCAAAATGTACAATGGAAGATGCAACAGAGAAATGTGCAGTAATGTGCAATAGAATGTGCATTGAAAATAAAGATAAAAATAAATGTGAAACAGTAGTAATTCCAGTACAACAACAGTAGTAAACAGTACAACAGTAGTAAATTCCAGTAGTAAATGTGCAACAGTGCAACAGTCGTCCTTAGCAGCAGTTTTTAAAGTGCGTAGAGTGATGTCTTTTTATGGAATACAGGTTATGTACAGGTTATGTAGATGTAAAGTAATTTAGTCAATTCTGATAATTAATTAATTCATTTGGATTATATAGAGCAGGGGTGCTCAACCTTTTTTTAAAACCAAGATCTACTTTTGAGGTTGATGGTGTGCCGAGATCTACCAAGGGGTAGATCAATCAATCAATCAATCAATCAATCAAACAATATTTCTAAAGTGCTTTTCATACAAAAATTTTTTAACAGGAAGTGCCTTACAGTGATAAAGGATTAGAAGATTGACTTGTATTGATCTCACACAGGAGAAGTTGTTTCTACATTTGACCTGGGGACCATCCCCATGATTTTGTTTTTTAGGCTTGGTCAGGATCCAAGCTGGAGGATTTAGCCTATGGTGCATGTTTTGGGTTGTGTGGTCCTAAAACGATACATATCCAATCTTTTGGCATGCGACTTCAGTCTGAACGGCCAGGTTCCATTCATCCGACCTGGGCGTGTTTCCTCCAGCGAGAGTGGTACAAGTAGGCGCTCACAAATGTACACAAACGTTCTTCTCGTCATGTGAAAATAGTATATGAACTCCGTATCAGTGAAGCGGCGAAGCACGTAGCAATCCCACCACTCTTGGCTGCCACTCCGCACCCACACGTTCATTTCTACGGACATTGCTGCCACTGCCCCACAAAACGCCGTGGCCAAAAACCTTGTCCTTCTCCTTCTCCGTCTACTCCTTAAAACAAATAAGCTGTACATGTTTTGGCTCTGGTACGACAGCAACTTAAGGCTACTTCCGTAAACACTGAGCACGCTCGCTGCATGTGACCTCGTCGTGTCCTCCAAGGTGCATGCGGGACACTATTGGGGCGTTTAAAGTTCACACTGGAGATCATATACAAGTTGCATTTAACTGGAAATGTGAACGACCTTGCAAAAAAATCGTATTTCACAAAAGAAAATCGGAATTGAGCATTAAGCCATGCAGTCTGAAGGTAGCCATATGCGATTGACTGATACTCTGCCTGCGATCAACTGGTAGACCACAATCGACTGGTTGGGCACCCCTGATATAGAGCCTATTAAGAGTCTTCTATTGTAGCCACAGCTGCCCTGGGGTAGACTGCCGGAAGCAAGGATGCCAATCTGTGCCGTCAGCCCCTTTGACCACCGTCACTCACAAACTCATTACTTTCTTACTAGGCAAAGTGGGTGAGCCTAAGGACGCAACAACGCTGACTGAGATCAGACAAGATCAGGTTTTGACAAACACGCATTGTTTATATTTTGGTTTATCTTTTTGCAGATATTATTTTTAGTTGAAGCTGGGGTGGAGCAAAAATACTGAAGACAAGGCAAAATTATTTTCAATGCATTTTAATACAAAACTCATGGATTTTGCATTAAATGTAAAAAGAAAAAAAAATGGAATTCTGTCAGTTTCAGCTCAACACTCTCCACAGATTGTAACCCTGCAGCAATCCATGACCCTCCTCCATATTTTTAAGGACCATAGACTCCTTTATTTTGTCATTCACCGCTCTAATTGACGTTATAACCTTAAATGCACTGGAGTCAGTACATTTTCTTTTCTTAATATGTCTTTTAGTTCAACATTGAAAACATATTCCATCAATGATTGTCAAACACTTCCATTGTATTACCACTCATTTTTGACTTCCTACACTTTTCTCAATAATACTAAGAAATGTAGGCTAGATGTCAGACTCGTACTAATACCACGGTTATTTTTACGTCAAATGCAAATAAAAAATAGCATACACAGAAGCATATAGCAACATAACTTCAACATAGAATTTCCACACAACCAAAACATAAGAGTGCTAATTCTCCACCAGGGACCAGTTAACCTATAATAGTATATGCGGTGTTGATCCTCATCGAAAATAAATGCAGCTGTCTACTCAAATTGCCTCTACTGCGAGTTAATTGTGGATGAAACATATTTTATTCATTACAATGTCGCTGTAGCCTCTCTCAGGTCTTAGGTGCCTGGCGGTTGGAGCAAGCGTGTAATTTGGTTGGAATAAAACGCGTTGAAAGCTATGAAAGGTTGTCATGTTTCTGACTGCTAATTGTGTTCTTGGGCTTCCTGAGTGTTTTGAGACACTTTGAACGCCACTTTAAAAACGCAAGTGCAGATTTGCTTTGGTTTCCTTGCCTCTTGGGGACAATGCATTGCATTCACTTCCTGAAAACCTAACCTTAACCATAGTTACTACTGTGAGTTTTAGGTAAGGGATCGAAGAAAGGGCAGAAACTGTAGATTGAGGTTATTAGCATTTAATGTTGAATTAGGCCAGTGGTTCTCAATTATTTTCTGTGACGCCCCCCCTAGGAAGAAGAAAAAAATTCACGCCCCCCCTCCCTGCGCGCGACTATAAATAGTATTATTTGTCTAGAAAATTGTTATTAGTACACCTCTGCATAACACTGTATCCTTTTATTAAAATTAAAAACAAAAAAAGAAAGAAGAAACTTACAACAAAGACTGCACTGTCTTTTTGCACTGAGGACTCAAATATTAATGTGTTTTTAATGCAGCTTTGAGCACATTTGTTTACGTTTTACAGAAACGAAACTTAAAAACCACATGGTCCATTTGCATAAACTTAAAATGCTGGGGAAAAAAAAACAGCTCTCTCCTTGTGCTGCTGATGCGTCAGCTTCTGTCGGACTAAAGGACACGGCTGAAATATACGTGTTTTTCTGTGACAGAGGATGTTCTGCTGATGGTGAGTCTGTTCTGTATGTCGCGTATTTAAGGTTGCCGACCCCTGCCCCAGAGCGACAATGAGAGCGCCACTGCCAACTACTGTTGTTAATGTGCAATTACACTTAGTTCTAGTACAGTACGGCAAAAAGCATGTTTCCCAGGGTTACCCGCTCCCCCCCTGGCATCACACTGTGCCCCCCCAGGGGGGCCCGCCCCACTATTTGAGAAGCACTGAATTAGGCATATATACAAATGTAAATGGCATCAGACATTTTCAGTTGTCACATGTTGTCACACTGGTCATCGTGTCCCTTCAGCCCCCACAGAGAACACATACAACTGCTGACTTACAGTGCCGTGAAAAAGTATTTGCCCCCTTCCTGATTTCTGTGTTTTTTGCATATTTATCACTCAAAACATTGTCAGATCATCAAACCAATTTTAATATCACACAGAAACAACCCAAGGAAAGACAAAATTCAGTTTTTGAATGATGATTCCATTTATTAGTGCACAAAAAAAATCTAAACCTATCTGGCCCTATGTGAAAAAGTAATTGCCCCCTTAATCTAATAGCCAGTTGAGCCTCCTTTGACAGCAATAACTGTAACCAAACGTTTGCGATAATTGGTGATGAGTCTTTCACACCGCTGGGGAGGGATTTTGGCCCACTCTTCTATGCAGAATTGTTTCAATTCTGCCATATTGGAGGGTTTTCTTGTATGAACTGCCCGTTTAAGGTCACACCACAGCATCTCAATCGGATTTAAATCCGGACTTTGACTTGGCCACTCCAAAACCTTAATTTTGTTTTCTTTGAGCCATTCAGAGGTGGACTTGCTGGTGTGTTTTGGATCATTGTCCTGTTGCATGATCCAAGAGCGCTTGAGTTTGAGGGCACGAACTGATGGCCGGACATTCTCCTTCAGGATCTTCTGGTAAACAGCAGAATTCATTTTTCCGTCAATCACAGCAAGTTGTCCTGGTCCTGAGGCAGCAAAGCAGGCCCAGACCATCACACTGCCACCACCATGCTTTACTGTGGGCACCATGTTCTTTTTATCAAATGCTGTGCCATTTTTACGCCAGATGAAACGGGCTGCAGACCTTCCAAAAAGTTCAATTTTAGACTCATCGGTCCACAAAATGTTTCTCCAAAAGTCTTGAGGGTCATCAAGGTGCTTTTTGGCAAAGGTGAGACGAGCCTTTGTGTTCTTTTGTGAAAGCAGTGGTTTTCTCCTGGGAACTCTTCCATGGATGCCATTTTTGGCCAGTGTTTTTCTAATGGTGGAGTCATGAACACTGACCTTAACTGAGGCCAACGAGGCCTGTAGTTCTTTCGATGTGCGTCTAGGTTCTTTTGTGACTTCCTGAATGAGCCGTCGTCGCACTCTTGGAGTAATCTTAGTTGGTCGACCACTCCTGGGAAGGGTTGCAACTGTTCCCAGTTTCCTCCATTTTTGAATAATGGCTCTGACAGTGGTTCGCTGGAGCCCCAGAGCTTTGGGAATGGCTTTGTAACCTTTTCCTGAATTATAGACTTCTATCACTTTTTTTCTCATTTGTTCTTGAATTTCTTTGGATCGTGGCATGATGTGTTTGTTCTTGAGATGTTGTAGCCAACTTCACTTTGTTTGACAGGAACTATTTAAGTGATTTCTTGATTCAACACAGGTGGTGACAATCAGGTGTGGGTGTGGCATGTAGAACTGAACTAAGTTTTCTCAACTGTGGTTAGTCACAGTTAGTTTGTGATTTAACAAGGGGGGGCAATTACTTTTTCACATAGGGCCAGATAGGTTTAGATTTTTTTTGTGCACTAATAAATGGAATCATCATTCAAAAACTGAATTTTGTCTTTCCTTGGGTTGTTTCTGTGTGATATTAAAATTGGTTTGATGATCTGACAATGTTTTGAGTGATAAATATGCAAAAAACACAGAAATCAGGAAGGGGGCAAATACTTTTTCACGGCACTGTAAATACAGCTCTGTGTATGCCGTGACATCAGCTCCTACAGCTAGCCAATAGGAGGAGGGGAGTTTACCAATAGTTTGATGTATGGGAACAGGTGGACATCCCATTACACCCCCAACCTATGGAGGGTCTTTAAGTTACCCACCAACAGCTTGAAATAGAAGGATAAAAACAAGGGGATCCAATTACAACCCCACAGCTAAGACTCATTTGAACATACAGCTCTCAGTACTCGAATTCTGAAAACATAAGAATGCATATATTTATATGAAAATACACATAATGAAATCCCACACTACTAATATTAAAGGTACGCTATGCGACTTGTTGTTGAAAGGTCTGTCACCTGTGTGGTTCCATGAAGATGATATAGAATTTTCCATAGTATGGCTTTTTCCCATGTATTTGAGCAAGTACAGATATATTGTAAATGCATGTCTTGAGGTCAAAGTATGTCCACTGCGTACTGTCTCCATCTACTTATAAAGCATTTTACTGTCTGCTAATCAGAAGTATAGGTTGCTCTTAGTTGTACAGTGGCCTCTGAGAGTGGCAAAAATGAACATGCATAAGGTGAGTGAAGAATAACTTTGGACCTCTACAAAACATTTTAAAGAATCTATTTCTGTTGTTGACATTTTTGATACAATAGAAATCAGGTACAGCACCTTTAATCTATTTCCATGGAGATAGGCAGATGAGTTACAGGTCAGATCTGTGGAGAAAGCCCACATACAGTGAAATTTGTGACTTTTTTTTCTGGAAAAAAATAAGAGACCACTGCAAAACTAACAGTTTTTCTGATTTTACTACTTATAGGTATGTGTTTGGGCAAAAGGAACATTTTTGTTTGAGCCTATAAACTACTGACAATATTTCAACCAAATTCCAAATAAAAATATTATTGTTTAGAGCATTTATTTGCAGAAAATGACAAATGGTCAAAATAACAAAAAAGATACATGTTTTCAGACCTCAAACAATGCAAAGAAACAAGATCAAATTCATTTTAAAACAACATAATACTAATGTTTACACTTAAGAAGAGTTCAGAAATCAATATTTGGTGCAATAACCTTTATTTTTAATCACAGCTTTCATGCGTCTTGGCATGCTCTCCACAAGTCTTTCACATTGTTCTTGGGTGACGTTATTCCACTCCTAGTGCAAGAACTGAAGTAGCTCAGCTTTGTGTTTGTGTTGGAATTCAACAGACGCTGGAATGGAATGGCTGTAATGCATGTAGAGATGCAGATTTTCCAGAGCTGTATATTTATGCATATATAGATATGAATCAAATGCAGAGGGCAAATTTTTCTTCAAGGACAATAAAGTGTAGCTTAAAACACGTATAATTGTATAAATTATAGATAAGATAAATTACTTTAATGCCATAGTGTGGGGCATTTTTGGCAAAGTAATTATGCAAATAGACAAGCAAGTGGCAAACCATCCCAAAAAAGTTACAAGATGGACCTTAACATAAACCTATTTTAACCCATATCTCAAATCATGTTGATCTAAAAATAAAGGATATATGAATAAATGAATTAATATAAAGTGCTGGGTTTCATTCTGTAGGCTTATATTATTTAATACAGATGGAGGGAGCTAAAGTTAATATAAGTGAAATACAATTTTCTTTCCCGAATGCACTATGCACAATGAGTTCTTGGGTCTAGTCACTAATAAAAATGATCAGGCTCCACATTATGAATTTACTTTTTAGATATTTTATTGCAAAGGACAATGCATATGACATCATCACGTTCTGCCATCTGAAAACCGCCTGTATACAGATCTTAGAACCCACACTGTTATAAATACGTGCTCATAAACTAGTAGTGTGTGTGCCTCGCTTTCTTTCTCCCTACGGTGGTAGCTCCCCGAAAGGTGTTTTCAGAATTAAAAACTCCTTAAAATGTCATGGCGGTGCTGCCTGCAGGTGATGGGTCTCAGATGGCTGCACACAAGAGAATTACAGAGAAAAAGTAAACCAAGTGGCACAGAAAGAGAGCGTCACATGTGTGCACTCAATCACGCTGGTGCAAAATAAAGTTTGATAAGTTTTACCAAGAAGAAAAGTTATTTAATTGGTATTTTCAGATATCTAGACCTATGCAACAATTATTCCCAACAGCTTCCCAACAGCTATTTGCGTCTGTGCATTAAAATCACATTCACTAGCAAGGACCACGGCAACAACATAATGCGATGAAGATATTTATTAATGTATCAACGATGACTGGATGAATGAGCTAGTGATGGCTGTGTTGAGACTCAATCATCAATTGGCCCAGCAGGAACGGGACCCCCCCTCGTAGATGTCTGCTGAAAGAAAAACGAGATAGGAGTGGGAGGGTGGGGCCGAGTTAGCAGAGACAAACCGGGATGATGGGATAGGCAGCTACAAATGGTTTCTGGGAAATTAGAGGTGTGGTTGTAGTGAGCTGTGGTGAACTGTGGTGAGCTGGTGAGGAGGAGAGGGCGGCTGAGGCGTGGTCCTGCTCGTGACTCTCAGTTAATCATATTAACTCCACGTATATAACTTTTTAGCCAAGCAATTGACTTTTTTCTGTGTTTATGGCACTGAAAAACTGAGCGGGCTTGTATCATCACAAACCTGACTCCATGGTCTCCTCTGGCTATTCCTTAACCCAGGGGTGTCCAAACTTTTTTCATCAAGAGCCACATATCTAAACACAGACGAAGCAGAGGGCCGATCGAGGGCCATAGACTGGTGCACAGAACAGTCAATAATTGAAATATCTGCATGTTTAACACATTGGAATGAGCTATCAGTCTTTTATTCATGCTAAGATCCCCAAAACCACACAATCAATATTAAATAATTATCTTATCAAGGTACATTTTCAAAAAACTTGCAGTCAAAAGTTCTGCTCAAGGTCATTTGGGCCAATTTACCTGGAAGCCTGAGGGCCAAGAAAAAATTGTCTGAGGGCCGCATTTGGCCCACGGGCCATAGTTTGGACATGCCTGTCTTAACCCATAAGAACCCAGACCCATTTTTCCTTAAATGAAAATGATGTGGGATATACCACAGGCCATTATTGTCCATGACCATGTTGTTGTGACAAATAGGTCACATCAGGTTTTTCATTCTTCTTAAAGGGACAGTGTGTAAGATTTTTACCCATTAATTACTGAAATTGAAGATACCCATTCAAAAATACATTGTCTTCCAAGCCTTTTCACTTCCATCATGAAATCAAAATATTATTTTGGACTTAGATATAGTCACATAAAAGGGGGATCTTCCCCATATAGAGGCAGCCATTTTGAATACGAGAGCCGCAGAAGGACATTTGGGCTCATCCTTCGCCTAGCCTCCTGCTAGCAGCTGCTCAGCCGCTGCTAGCAGGAGGCTAGCAGCGGCTCCAGCTCCCTCAGGCAGCGCGCCTGAGGGAGTGGAGGAGAGGAGAGAAGGGGAAGGGGAGGGGGGAACGGGGGAGCCTCGTGGTTTTGACAAGCATGCTGCCGGATCAGACGTCGTAATGGATCTAACACATGTTTTGGACTAAATTGTTTTACTGGATTTTATTCGCTGGATCCTTACGGACAAATTGAGAGCAAGTTTATGGTGAAATACAGAGTTTGACCTGTGCAAAGCATTCTAAGGTAAGCTAACCTCGTTTTGTGCTTTTCCGTATAAAAGCCCCATGTGCTCGGGGACTGATTGTTGTGCAGGGAAATGAATTGCATAGTCAAAAAGAGGAGACTGTAAGGTTTCATTTGATGTGTAGAGTGTCATGGTAGACGATCAGGAATATGTGTTTTCATGCGAAAAAAAAAAAAAAAAGTGACAGCGGGGCCGCGTTTTATTTATATCGTAGTTCGCACAGCGCCGGGTGCGCGCAACAACGCGAGTCATATCTCATGCACTGAGGCTTGATTTTGAAGAAGGATTCAGTTACAATATTAGGAACCATTAAGGCGCCATAAAAGCATCAAGAAGTACCATGTCATGGGATCTTTAACACACAAACCCTGCATATTTAGGCTGTGCACGTCTATCAAAAAAACAACCTGTTCCACCTGGTGATGTCATGGTAATACAGGAAGTGCTCCACTATGTTTAAACTCCACACACCTTCATGTTTTCGATCTCAGCCCTGGAACTGCCAATCTCTACTGAACAAAAAGTAAAAGGTAACTGCTAACTTGAAAACTACCAATACATGACGTCACAAGGTGGAACAGAGCATTTTGAGCTTTAGAGAGGTAGACATACTAATAATAAAAGATCATTCAAACATGTGTGAATGAAACAAAACACAACTCTGCGTATGTTTTTGAAGGGGAAACAAAATTAAAACATGGTTTAAAGCTCACAAAAGTCAATTTTGCGTAATATTGGACTTTTTGAAAGCAATCAACTGACGCACTATTGGGAATTAATTGAATATATAAAGTATAATAACACTTCAGTGCAGTATATACAAATACATTCAGGTAATTTTCACTCCTGGCAGATTCATGCTCACCAGCACACATACACAAGTGTCCCCATAACAGTGCTTCACTCTCCTGTTGCAGATTGTCCCAGAGGACCATGTTCACAGGGACATTGAGTGGCTGGGGCTCAGGCTCCTGCACGCCTGGTTTGATTGCTCTCATCAAAGACAATGAAGAGGGGTTTTGTCAAGCTTCCTGGTTTTTATATCCCGAACTAGATGTGTTTTATATTAGACACCAAACCAGTTGTAATTTTCCACCATTGTGCTGCAGGATACTATTGGGGCTTGAGGCACTGTAAAAAAAATAATAAAAAAATAAAAGATAACAAGACAGCTAGTACTGTGCAAAATCTGAAAAGACTGTAAGCTGTTAAATTCAGCCCAAACAGATAAAAGTCTGTCTACCATAAATCAAATAACTCTTAATTGGCACTATATATTTCAAAAGCAACTTCTGAAGAGTTAGTGCCAAATAAAGCCAATAGTTTTCATATAAAGCTCTAGAAAAAAACATAAGAGACCTGAAATCAGCATCTCTACATGTATTACAGCCATTTCATTCCAGCATCTGTTGAATTCCAACACAAACACAAAGCTGAGCTACTTCAGTTCTTGCACCAGGAGTGGAATAAAGTCACCCAAGAACAATGTGAAAGACTTGTGGAGAGCATGTCAAGACGCATGAAAGCTGTGATTAAAAATAAGGGATATTGCTCCAAATATTGATTTCTGAACTCTTCTTAAGTGTAAACATTAGAATTATGTTGTTTTAAATGAATTTGATCTTGTTTCTTTGCATTATTTGAGGTCTGAAAACATGTATCTTTTTTGTTATTTTGACCATTTGTCATTTTCTGCAAATAAATACTCTAAACCAGGGGTCTTCAACGTTTTTCAGGCCAGGGAACCCCAAAAAGATGGCGAACTGGGCCAGGGACCCCCTACTATATATACGGCATAGAATTGTGTTTTATATTTATTAAAATGGTCACATCTTTATATAGCGCTTTTCCACCTTCAAGGCACCCAAAGCGCTTTACAACAAGGAACCAGTCACCCATTCACACACCAGTGTACGCAGACACTGGGGGCGAGGCGGGTTAAGTGTCTTGCCCAAGGACACAATGGCAGCATTCATCTGTGGGAGCTGGAATCACACCTGCCAACCTGTGGGTCAGTGGATCTGACCGCTCAACCACTGATGTTGCTTATGTCAAGAGCAGGATTTGAACCGCCAACCTTTGGATCAGTGGACAAACACTCTACCAACTGAGCTACTGCCGCCCAAATTGAGCTAAGTGTTATGTATAAACATGACATTTTAAGACATCAAAGAGGGTGGAGGAACAAGGGAGAAATTGAGTGGGGAAAAATGAAAAAATATATTGTTTTTAAAAATATTAAAATATAAAATTATATTGTTTTAAAGTGAAATCAAAAGATTTCGCGACCCTTCCCCCCTGCAGTACCTCTGCCCTGTTGAAGACCTCTGCTCTAAACGATAATATTTTTATTTGGAATTCAAAGAAAATATTGTCAGTAGTTTATAGACTCAAACAAAAATGTTCCTTTTGCCCAAACACATACCTATAAGTAGTAAAATCAGAAAAACATTTTGCAGTGGTCTCTTATTTTTTTCCAGAGCTGTATTGTGATGTGTGAGCTACTGTGTCCAAACAATTTCCCTTGTGGATCAATAACTACAAAAGATCCCTTAAAATTTGAAGTGTACAATGATTTTTTTTTTATTTTTATCAAACCATCACACCTCTACAAGGCAACAGTTTGTATGTAAACCTGATACTGACTCTATGATATGATATTGCGCTTGTGTCTGCTATATCGTCATAATCTATGACACCGATAAATCATTATTATAATTTGTATATTTTAAATAGCAATATTAATCTACTTAAGAAAAGAAAGTCCACAGATTACTTTAAAAACTGCCCAATGGGAGCTGACTTTGTCGTGAATGTCATAACGACAAAGAGCTGTGAAGACGTGGCATCTCCTGCATGTATCACCTATTAAGAAAATAAAATTGGAGAACAAAGTAGAGAGCAGTGGGCTGAAGAAATTCTGAATTAATATATTTTAGGTGCATGCATACTTAATCATATTTCTATATCATAAAACATATACATACAAGCATTTATTTGTGTATTATTCGAATGAACACTGGAGCATATTAATGTTTTCTCACGGGGAATGTGATGTGTGCAGGTACGAGCTGGCGATATCTCCAAACTGAGAGGAAGAGTGGGTGTGTCTGGCGACAGAGCGGGAGAAATCGAAGAGGAGCGAGTGAAATCTGATTCACATGTTTTGCATATTCATTATTTGTATTGGATATCGATCTGGGTCTGAGGGGGAAGGGGCAATCACTTTTTTGGAAGCGCTGGGTAAGTCGTATGTAGGCGTACGCACCAGGGCAGAAATTTGGACCAAGAGCTTTTGGTAAATTTGAACCTTTTGAATCTTAGTCGTCTTTTGATAGAAACACGCGATATACAACAGGGCGTATGCCGGTGGTGGTGAAAAAGGGGGTTGATCAGCAATATGGTGTTTTGAAAACAAATGACACTGGTCTACAAGTTTTTGGACTCAATCTGCTTCTGAGATAAAAGTGGCTAAATCTCATTTATATTGATAAGATGAACTGAAAATCAATTGATAACTGTGCTGGTTAGCTAATGTATTCAAGATATTTAATGATATTGTTTTACATCAAAATCACATCTGTTTATACAATAGATTTAGGCATTTTTGCTTAAAAATAATTATATTTTGAAAATATTGAAGTTGCACTTCTTTATCCGTCAAGAAATATCTTAAGACATCAGGTGCACACAATTTTGAGGCATCTCTCTTATGTGAAATCAAAAAATATTTGATGTTAAAACTGTAGACATTAAAATGAATGTATTGGAATGTGCAGACAGGCTTTCAGTAGACACACTGTACCCTCTGATAAACTACCGTTTTTGCCTTATTTTGCATACATTTCCTATTTTGACCCAATACTATATCTTGGAAACTATAGCCAATCAGTTACCTGGCCAGCCAAATGATATCTCTCTGTATTTCCTATACAGCGCGATACCATTTGGACACCCTCGCTCCACCCTCGCTCCTCCGGTTAAAAACGGACTCCGCGATTCTGATTCGTTCAAAGATGGTGACGTCAGTGCACCCGCCTTTGCCCGCAAAGTCACTCTTAGGCAGAGGAAGTTCCTCCTCAGTTTTGAATCAAGATGGCGCAATCTCTGATTGGTTCACTTAGCTGTCTGTCTACGCGCAACCGCAGCGCATTCTGGACCAAGCGTTACCAGACTCATCCGCTGGTACAGCGATGAGTCATGGATTCTTCCAGGCAATCCAATCAGCACTTCTGACCTACTTTTTCTTTATTAGTGACCTAAACCAAAAAAAAATTCACTACTTTTGTTCCGGAAGCATTTTGATTGTAGACCAGTGTAATTAAAGATTACCCAAACATGCATGAATCACTCCAAATACAACTTGAAGAGGGTAGATGAAAAGGAGAAACTATAACATGGTTAAAAGCTCTGAAAAGTTAATTTTGCATAATAGCTCCACATTAAAACATAGCCCTAATTCACACAGTTGTAAATCTGGTTTATAGTTCGTGGTAATCAGAAAGCACAACGTAGCTCCTCAATGACAACACTGCACACGGTTCTCGAGTACTGGCGCATTTATTAGCCTTAACAAATGCCATTAAATGCCGTTAAAACTACAGGACAAATAAAACATACAATTAGACACTCCACGTTGATTTGCTAACACAGAAGTACTATTAAAATTAGCTACCTCATGGCCGCCTTGTCACATCGGAGGTCTTTAGGCAAAAGTAAAACTGTGTGATTGATGCATTTTCTATCTCATACAGCTTTGAGCATGAGAGGGCTAACGTGATCTACCTGTGGCCTGATATACTTTCAAGTTCTCCTAAAGTCTCGTGATAATAGCCGTACCAAACCAAATTAAATTACTAATATATAGCTGTAATACAACTTATTATGGGATCCCAGTATGCAGAATAACAACATGTTTCCCATATGCATTATATTCATTATTTAACTTTATACCTTTTCTAAACCAAAATTAACTTGTTTTCTGCACAAAGCATTTAAAAAACACACAATATATTCATGGTGCTACTTGGTGTGGAACGTGTGTGAGACAGACACCGCTATAGGAAACATCTTCAGTAGTAAAATGTATAACCATTGTTGTCAGTATATAAAACTACTTCAAGAAAAGTATTTGTGGGAGTAATGTCCACACTATCGCACTATCTTTTATCAGATGAATAGTGACAGAGCAGAGTTTCGCCTCCTCCTCCTCCTCTTCTTCCTCACATAACGCACTGCCAGAGCTCTAAATCATTGACCAGTTGTCCGGCGGGCAGTAACCCCTCTAGCCCCGCGCAGAGCCATTTTTCTGCTGATATAAACAGCTTCAGGTCTCTATCAAACCACCCGAGCAAGGAGATGTGGGCCTGGTACAGCACAACATCTGCCACGTAATGGAGGCAGTAATTCAAAATGACCCGCGACATACATTTTTTAACATTCCCTGCCCCGGGTCTGGATGGCGGCCCTCTCTAACCTTGGCAGTGTCTCTATACGACATCAACTGGAGCAGCTGGAGAGCCAAAAGAGAGCAAAAACTGATTTAAAATGGACTCACATCCGCTGTCAGAATTTGCGATGATTGGATGCGCGGCGGGATGATCATTTCCAAGTATGTAGCCTGTAATTTTCGTCGAGAGTGCAAATTCTTTTTACCAGTCTGATCTTGTTGACAGTTGACAGCGGCTTTTTCCCCATTTTGGCAACAGTTCCTTTTGGAAAATGATGAATGTAAAAGTGCTGTGTATCCCTTGATCTAGTCATTGGTTATTCAAGCGCGGACCATTTCGAAGGAATAACTCGCTATTGTGGAAATAACATTTTAAAAAACCTGTATTTTTCACTGTGTTAAATTTGAGGTGTGAAAAAGAGCAGCTTGCAAATAGTAATCAAAGCTTCCTGGTAAAATTATGTGTCCATGTAGTATAATACATGGGTTTCAGAGTAATAGTATTTGAGAATTTAAAACAAGATATTATATGTCTTACATGGAAAAATGTTACAAGATATGGTATGGTATATGCTCTGCCTGGAATGTTCCACAGTATGACATTAAACAGCTCTACTTTACAGGTGGTTTTATAGCTCAAAAATACCTCAAAAAACAGGCATTCTGACTGTGACTGGGCTGGCCTCTCCACTGATCTGATCTGTAACTGAAGGCCCGTCCGCACGACAAAGTTTTTTGGTGGAAACAGAGAAGTTTTTATTCGTGAAAAGAAGAAATTTACCGCACACTTGCTTGACTTTACTCTTATTCCTTTATTGGGCATAGAGCGAACAACGCGTTTCGCTTCTACAGCGTCATCAGGTTCGCCCGATTAGTGCCAGGTGTGACTTTCACTTAAAGCAGTGCTTCTCAATTATTTTCTGTGACGCCCCCCCTAGGAAGAAGGAAAAATTTCACGCCCCCCTTCCTGCGCGCGACTATAAATAGTATTATTTGTCTAGAAAATTATTAGAACACCATTGTATCCTTTTATTAACATTATAAACAAAAAAAAAGAAAGAAACTTACAACAAAGACTGCACTGAGGACTCAAATATTAATGTGTTTTTAATGCTTTGCGCACATTTGTTTACGTTTTACAGAAATGAAACTTAAAACCACCTCATTTGCATAAGCTAAAAGCACTGAAAAAAAAACGCTCTCTCCTTGTGCCACTGATGCGTCAGCTTCTGTCGGACTAAAGGACACGACTCAGTGGAATATACGTGTTTTTTCTGTGACAGGATGTTTTGTTAATGGTGAGACTGTGCGTAAATCGCATGTGAGAACGCCACTGCCAACTACTGTTGTTGATGTGCAATTACACTTAGTTCTAGTACAGTACAGCAAAAAAACATGTTTCCCAGGGTCATACGCACCTCCCCTGGCATCACGCCACGCCCCCCCAGGGGGGCCCGCCCCACTATTTGAGAAGCACTGACTTAAAGTCATATTTTTTTAAATGCAATATATCTTACATATATACAGTAGAAAAACAGACATAACATTCAGTGTACATAACATATACAGATTTTTTTTTTTTTTTAAATATTGCTTGTGGGGTGTGTAAATAGTCTCTTAGTATATTCATGTTGTGGTTGTATGTTTGTCCATTCCTGCTGATTCTGCACTGGTCAGTGTGGTGTAAGGTTGACTTGTGTTTTTTATATATATATATATATATATATATATATATATATATATATATATATATATATATATATATATATATATATGTACACTGAATGTTATGTCTGTTTTCCTACTGTATATATGTAAGATATATTGCATTTAAAAAATATGACTTTACTTTTCGCACTAATCGAGCGAACCTGATGACGCTGTAGAAGCGAAACGCGTTGTTCGCTTTAAGCCCAATAAAGGAGTAAGAGGAAAGTCAAGCGAGTGTGCAGTAAATTTCTTCTTTTCTGGAATTATTCAATGTTCCTGTTGTTACCAGCACCTGGAAGCTGTGCATGGAGTTTTGAACTTTTGACTTTATTCGTTTTGGCCTTTCGTCCACACGGCGCCAGCATTTTGAGTGGGCGAAAATTGTGTTTTTTGAAAATGGATTCCAGCGTGGAGAAATCTGAGAACACCGGGGTCGTGTTGCCGTGTGGACGAGCAAAATGCAGCTTTTGGAAAACGATGATGTCGCGATGCTTGTTTGTGGAAGAGAAAGGACTTTATGCGCATGCGCTCTTTGTAGTATTGCGTTGCCGGTGGCTCTGGCTGTTTCCTGTTTACAGCACCACATATTGGTGTGGCATATGTATTACATCGTTTTCACTCAGAGCTTCATTTTCGTCTGGACGCGAATATTTACTGATCCGACACGTGTGTGGATACAAATTTTTTTTCAACCTGCATAAAAAAAATCCAGGAGCGTTGTCGTGTGGACGTAGCCTTAGTCTGGTTTGGTCTCAGTGATGATAGAAAGTTATAGAACAAATGTTGGTGCCAGGTTATACCATGAATGTTAATTTACACCTGTAGTCCCTGAACAGGTTGGTAGAAATACTGAAAATACAGATTCAGTGTATATAGATAAATTGACCACAAAAAAATTTAAATACTAAAATACTATTCTAAAAACAATACTATGAACTGTAAGATTAGCAGAGTGGTAAGTACTTTACAGTGTTGTATAGTAACGAAGTAATAATACTTCACTACTGTACTTAAGTACATTTTGGGAGACTTTGTACTTTACTTGAGTTTAAAAAAAAATTATAACTTTTACTTTTACTTCACTACATTTCTGAATTTAATTGCATACTTTTACTCCAATACATTTTCAATGTGCCATTTAGTTACTCGTTACAAAAAAAACCTCTACTGATGCAAGGAAGTCAGGACATGCCTGGACTTGTTCACTACTTGCGCATGACAATCAGCCTACACCTGTTGGTTTCATGCAGCTAGTTTAATCAATCAACATCCCTGATGGAAGAGGAGACATCATCCATCGAGGTAAGTTCTAGATTAATGAAATTGTTAGCGTCTATATTCCAATTTCAATAACCAGAGCATGGACATACTAGACACCGTTGTGAAACCTTGAGCATAACATGTAGAAATTAAGTTTGTGTGACATTGTTTCGGTTACACAAATCGTATTTGACGATGTTGGAGCTAACAGGCTACCTAGCTTTTTCGGCTCAAGGGAAGGCATAGCTGTAGGCTAAGTGTGACGAATGAGAAAGGGCACACGAGTTCAAAAGGACAAAAAATAACATTAACATGTGCCTACTTTTAAAAATTTAAACAAGCAATGTGTGTTTGTGCGATCTAAGTAACAAAGTGAGGGTTAGCTTCAGACTGCCTTTGCTTGATACTTTTACTTGTACTTTTAATTACATTACTTGAGTACATTTATTTTGACATTACTTGTCATACTTAAGTACAAGAAGTTCCAGATACTTTAAGACTTTTACTCAAGTAACATTTCAGTCAGTGACTTCGACTTTTACCAAAGTCATTTTTGGGAGGGGTACCTATACTTTTACTTGAGTTTGATTTTCCACTACTTTATACAACACTGGTACTTTATCACAAAGCTGATCTAATTGCCTCTACGTTTATGATATACACAGATCCTCTAGCTTTTATTTTTTACTTTTTTTTTTTTATTCCGGCCATCTGTAACCAAGAATTTTTTTTAAGGTGCACTGTGTGACTTTTCTGGTGGAGGGACTGTCAAAAGCTATTCTCTGTAGAGATGTTATTGCTTTATCTGGGATGTTTCACAGTATGGTGTTAAACCATTCTATCTCCATGGAGACCAAACCAGGTTACAGGTCAGGTCTGTGAAAATGCATCCTGCTCACAGTCAGAATGCCTGTTTTTCTAGGTATTTTTCCAGCTATAAAACCACCTGTAATTTAATAAATGTAAGGTAGAGCTGTTTAATGTCATACTGTGGAACATTCCAGGCAGAGCACTGATTATCCATAGAAACAAGCAGAGGACAGACTCCCAATCAAAAAGTTACAAAATGCACAAAGTTGATAGAAAGTTGATAGAAAATGTTTCAAAGATAGACATCTGGGCAGTTTTTTTTTTTTTTTAATCCAGACATGTCGACTGCCATCTGGAGGGCATTGTCAATCAAAAGGTACAGGTCTGAGAAGAACTTCATTTATACTGCTCAGGGAAGCTGGAGCAGTTTTGCCCTGAAAACTTGCTCAGGTGCATTGTGTAACTTTTCTGGTGGAGGGTTCATTAAATGTTTTTCTCCATGGGTAATTGCTTTGTCTGGAATGTTTCACAGTATGGGATTAAACATTTCTATCTTCATGGAGACCGAATCAGACCAAGTTGCAGGTCAGGTCTGTGAAAATGCAACCCTGCTCACACAAAGGAGTAGAGCTGTTTTAATATCATATTGTGGAACATTCCAGGTAGAGCAATGACAAGCAGGTGACAGACCCCCAACCAAAATTTACATAGTGCACATTTAAGGATGATTATAAACAGAAAATAGATCCTAATTTAAAGCGCAATTAAGTAAGGTTCATCAACAGAGCTCCCCTTGCAGCTCCCTTATGACAATAAACTGTCAGGGACATTTATTTTATTTTGTCTCTTAAAAAAAAAGAAAAAAGAAATTGCCAAAAAAACAAATCAGGATTTCCCAAGAGAACTCTCTCTATTGCAAGGATGTTTTTAAACCCCCCCAACAATAGTTTGTTTTTGTTTAATGATGTAAAAATGTTACTTAGTTCTGCTTTAATCCACCATTTCACTTTATTTATGTATTAAAATCTGCCCTTCAATATTTTTGTGAAGTGGCAAATTATTGTTCAGATTTATTTTGTGCAGTTTTACTTCATCTGTGCATGAATGCCAAACCCAGTACAGGGGGTCCTCGGGTTACGACGGTCTCGGGTTACGACGTTTCGTGGTTACGAACGCGCCCCCATTAAAAAAAATATGTATATATTACGCGTCATTCCGTCTTACACGGTTTAGCGTGGTAAAAGATGTAAACAAACGCACGCGGCGCGCGGCGCACGGCGGAAGAATACACTCTGTTGTGGTTGTAGGGAGAAGAAGACAGCCTCGTGTGCGTGCCCAATGTGGGCGGAAGTACCTGATGTGGGCTCTGATCTGCTCCTATGAAAGCGGCAGTGATAACCAAGCAGCGTAGTGGTCTAATTATTGAGATGGAAAGGTTATTGGTGCTTTGGTTGGAAGATCAAAGGCAAAATCCGGTTTACGACGAAATTCGGGTTACGACGCGTCTTAAGAACGGATCAACGTCGTAACCCGAGGACTCCCTGTACATGTATTACAATCCAAATCAAGGCAATAGGGTTTTTATTTATTTTATTTTGTATACATAAATTATGATTATGTTACTGTTGTTTGCAGTGCTTTTCTTATAATTTATTTAATAGAAAAAAATCAATCAATTAAAAAAAAGAAAAAAGAAAGTCATGAATAAATAAATACTTGCACATAACAATGACTGATCCTTGGTTTCAATAAATACACAAAACAAAACATATATTTGTTTCTATTTTATTTTTGCCAGTACTAAACCAAAGCAAAACCAAATTTCAAATGCAAAAACGAATGGGTTGATACGCCTTATTTCTTCCCTTTCTGAATCATAGGACATGGGTTTGCAGATATCTGGTGAGTAGCTGGGATTAAGGAACTCACAAGTCTCCCGAGGTTTATTTGGTATAGAATAAAAAAAGCAAAAAGTATTTCCGTCTTGAGAAAGACCAAAGGGCAGAATCATCTCCAGTCTTTTGATCTCCTCATTTGCATTTACAGAGCAGTGTCCTATCAGTGCAAGTTTATGGAGTGACCCTTAACCAGTGGAGCTTTGAATATGACCCTGCTCTTATCTCCTTGACTCCCCCCGTCAACTGTACTGCCTGAGCCACCATTTTGTGTCAAACGTTCTCTTCATCAACCCCTGCTCGTCTCCCTCAAGGGTTACACAGAGATAAGGCCAAAGTCTGATAAAGTTTTACAGTTTAAGTGCAAATGACACGTTCGAGTACTGATATCAAAATTTTACTCAAATGTAGTTAGAAATGCTCTACCAGATTTTTTTTAAACTTCTTAAACATGTCAAAAAACAAAGCAGTTGATTTTAAACAGTTTGTGGTCCAAAGTTATTCCTCACTTACCTTATTATGGTGAGCATCCTAATTATTCGCCAAAATGAGTTTGTAAGCGCTTTTCAAAACTCTCAGAGACCGAAGTGGTAAAGCCGTAATGGTAAAGCGAACAACTAGCACGCTAATTAGCACTTCCTGGTTATCTGACAGTTAAATGCTTCATAATTTGATGAAGACAGCACAGCACGGAGCAAAGACATACAAGGCCTTTAAAGATCCTATAGGCATTCACTCACCCCTTCATTATTATCTGTCTACATCTCCACAGATCAAAATGCTCCGTTTCGCCTTGTGATGTCATGTGGTAGTTTTTAAATGAAGAACTATCTTTTAAATGTAAGGTCCCACACAGACGCACTACTGTGCTCTCAGTCAGAGGCACTAAGTTCTGAAACACACTCCCATTATCAATAAGAGAGACTCCACACTGGACACTTTTCAAATCATATTTGAAACAGTGGCTAAAGCCAGACGTGTGGACACTTTTAATGTATAACTGCTGCTATTGTCATTGTTTTTATTGTTTTTGCTGCGGTGTCACTTGCCCAGGAGATGGAAATGAGCATTTTTGCTATAATCTGGAGTATTTACACTGCAATGTTGTAGATGTTCATGAATATGCAATGTCCCTATTAAATAAAGAATGAATAAATAAATAAATAAATAAATGTGGGTGACTCGAGCCTCCCCTCACACAGCCTCTTCAGCCTCCTGCCCTCAGGGAGAAGGTACCAGGTACAGTCTCCGGGCCCACTCCACCAGACTGTCAAACGGCTTTATCCACCAGACTGTGAGGAAGCTAAACTCTCACCTTACCATAAAAAAGACATATCACTCTAGACTCTTTAAAAACTGCTGCTAAGGACTACTGTTGCACATTCATGTTTACCTTATTTTCAATGCACATTCTATTGCACATTGTACTAAATCTGTAAATAGGTATATATTCTTTGCAACACTTTTTAGATTTTGTCTTAGAGAAATTTCTGTATTGTCTTTATATTGTATTTTGTGTCTTTTTGCACTGCTTGGCCAGAGAGAAATGGAATTTCGATTCGCTGTATGTCGAACACATATGGCAGAATTGACAATAAAGTTGACTTTGAACTTTGAACTTAAACTTTGAAATAAATTTAGTTCAGTGTAGATTAGCAAATCCATCGCTGAAATCATCCAAATAAGTCAGCCATTTCCTATTACCACATGACATCACAAGGTGGAACAGTGTTTCCTTTGTTTGAGAGAAGAACTCAGCCTAAATATGCCGGGCTTGTGTTACCACAGATACGATCTCTATATCAAATCGTAAAAAGTATACTATTTATAAAAACGTGATCAAAGGAGAAGTTCAATTTGTCAACTGGACAAAGTTTGTTTGGTTGAAAACGTTTCGCCGCTCATCCGAGAGGCTTCGTCAGCTCTGGTTATTGTACTGGTTAGACCCTGCTTATATCTAGCTGCCGGGAGGCGTGTCTGACAATGACAAAAGCTCTGCAAACGATCCCCCTAATCTGTCTCTTTGTTTTTCAAATTACTCTGACGGCTGTTTCGACCCCCTATTCAACGTCTAACGACCCTCTCCACCCCTCTGCCCTGGCTCTGTTTGACTGGTCTAAGAATCGCATTATAAATGGGAGACAGGTTATATCTCACTCCCCCATTTCTGTTTAATGACGGATTCTCTTTTTTGACAAAAATAGCCTCTTTAACTCCCCTCTCAAACCAGTTCTTTTCCCTGGCTAAGATCTGAACCTCACTGTCCTCAAAAGAATGGCCCGTGGCTTCTAGGTGAAGATGTACCGCAGAAGCCGGTCCACTCTGGCACGCCCGTCTGTGTTGGTACATCCTCTTGTGAAGTGGCTGTTTTGTTTCCCCAATGTAGCGCTCACTGCAGTCTTCACTACACTGAATGGAGTAGACCACATTGCTTTGTTTGTGGCTCGGTGTTCTGTCCTTTGGGTGGACCAGTTTTTGTCTTAAAGTGTTTGTGGGTTTGAAATAAACTGGAATTTCATATTGTCTGAAAATCCTCTGTAGTTTTTCCGAAACGCCGGCCAGGTACGGAATCGCTACCCCTTTCCTCCTGGGTTCGGATTCTCTGTTGTCTTGTTTATTGTCCTTGTCTCTCTTGGTTTTGTTGACAGCCCATTTAGGATATCCACAAACAGAGGACAAACATTTAGGATATCCTAAATGGGCTGTCAACAAAACCAAGAGAGACAAGGACAATAAACAAGACAACAGAGAATCCGAACCCAGGAGGAAAGGGGTAGCGATTCCGTACCTGGCCGGCGTTTCGGAAAAACTACAGAGGATTTTCAGACAATATGAAATTCCAGTTTATTTCAAACCCACAAACACTTTAAGACAAAAACTGGTCCACCCAAAGGACAGAACACCGAGCCACAAACAAAGCAATGTGGTCTACTCCATTCAGTGTAGTGAAGACTGCAGTGAGCGCTACATTGGGGAAACAAAACAGCCACTTCACAAGAGGATGTACCAACACAGACGGGCGTGCCAGAGTGGACCGGCTTCTGCGGTACATCTTCACCTAGAAGCCACGGGCCATTCTTTTGAGGACAGTGAGGTTCAGATCTTAGCCAGGGAAAAGAACTGGTTTGAGAGGGGAGTTAAAGAGGCTATTTTTGTCAAAAAAGAGAATCCGTCATTAAACAGAAATGGGGGAGTGAGATATAACCTGTCTCCCATTTATAATGGGATTCTTAGACCAGTCAAACAGAGCCAGGGCAGAGGGGTGGAGAGGGTCGTTAGACGTTGAATAGGGGGTCGAAACAGCCGTCAGAGTAATTTGAAAAACAAAGAGACAGATTAGGGGGATCGTTTGCAGAGCTTTTGTCATTGTCAGACACGCCTCCCGGCAGCTAGATATAAGCAGGGTCTAACCAGTACAATAACCAGAGCTGACGAAGCCTCTCGGATGAGCGGCGAAACGTTTTCAACCAAACAAACTTTGTCCAGTTGACAAATTGAACTTCTCCTTTGATCATGGATTCTACCTGGACGACTGAGGGACTTTTCACATATTTATAAAAACATGAAAACCTGTCACTTTAAGCCTCACTGCTTCTCATCATTCCGTGTTCTTCCCTTTTGGCTTTAGTAGGAACTACACCTGGGAAGCTAGGTACAGTTTAGTGAAGCATTTATATACCGTGGCGTGTATTGGGAGCTAGCGGTGGAAAACGAGTCAAGAAAAGGCTAGGATGTGCTCGCTGCTGCACAGTTATGTCTGCACCGAGCTCTGTGAACCGCGTAAGCCCCCTAAGACTCTACATCAAATAGTTTGCTGTTCAAGGAATTTATTCATAACTTCATAATGTGTCAGATATCCCCTGCGTGTCTACCTCTGGAGATGCACTGGAAAAACAAGTCTGCGCATCCAAAGTGTAAAAAATGGATTTAAATGACTTTGTTGCTATCCTATGCATAAATAAAGGGAAAAATAGCATTTCCAAGTTTGCTGGCTGCGATCCTGGATACTGGGAGATGTACTCATTCATCACCTGGTTCTTACTTAATGAACACTCGCGCTCCGCTCCCCTCGCTTCGGCACAGGTGGAGTAGCCGGGCCAGCCTACGTTTCCCATGAGCCTCTCTGTTACTGTACACCAGAGGGAGCACGCTTCGGAGCTGTGCGTGGCAGTCCTCATGAGGCGCGGCGCCATCTGTCTGTTCGACATAGCGTGGCATTGCGATGATGCTGCAGATGTGGGCAAAGCTGTTAGCTCAGTGTAGCGGTGGTTTTTAAAAGTTCACAGACTGGCAGATGTTAATGTATGCATGCACGCACTAAAGGAGGCGCACATCTCTTCATCTCTGTGTTATTGTTCAGGTGAGGGCCCAGAGTCATTATGTGTTTTCTCCCTCTGCTTCTTCTGATTTATTGGTAAAAACTGTGGGATGTTGCTGAATCTGCAAATGCACCAAGCAGCGAGCTACTGATCTTCATAACAACATGTGATTGTGTTTCCAATAGGGAACGAAGAGCTGTGAAGAAAAGTGAGGAGACTGACAATGGGTTCAACCTTGTAACTGCTCAGACACCTCTTAAGTGTGGGTTTGTATGTCGCTATGAGCCATGCAGACATAAAGAGATGAGGACACTCTTCCGGCCTGGCCTTGGTCTGGTTAATTTTCACTTTTTAAAACTACATAATAGTGTTTGTGTTGTACCAATGGAGATTAGTCGGACAATATGATGGGAAGAGTATTCATAACTACTGAAAAATAGTCTTCACATCAAGGAACCACTCATCCATTCACACACACCTCATCAAAAACATACCTGGAGTTGTGTTTTGTTTCATTCACACATGTTTGAGAAATCCTGTTATTACTCTACTCTACATCTCCAAAGCTCAAAATGCTCCGTTCCACCTAGTGATGTCATGAAGCGGTAGTTTTCAAGTTCACAGCTACCGTTTACCTTTAGTTCGGTTGAGACGAGTAATTCGAGAGCTGAAATCACCCAAATTATTTTAGTAGTAGTAGTATTAAGTGTATGGAGTTTGAGCGGTCAGATCCACTGACCCACCTGTTGGCGGTACGATTCCAGCTCCCACAGATGAATGCTGCCGTTTTGTCCTTGGGCAAGACACTTAAACCCGCCTCGCCCCCAGTGTCGGCACACACTGCTAGCCCCCATGACACAAAGTACATTAAGGCTGGTTGCATCAAGCGACGTGGGGCCGTCCTCCCGTGGACCCACCATCCGCAGGAGGATTCATGGGGGCCAGTGTGTTGAGATCTGGGCGGCAGATCTGCTTGGACTGCTGCTCCCGCGAGCCGAAGACTCGGAAAAAGTGGAAGAAAATTAATGAATGAATGTATGGAGTTTAAAAACACTGGAGGGCACTTCCTGTATTTCCACAGGGCATCACAAGGTGGAACAGAACTCGGGTCGCCCATATGAGAATCATAGGACATATCCACTCGACCAAAGTCTTTCTATGAGACACCTCTGGAATTCTTCTATATGTTAATGTCGTAAAGACAGCGGTTCAAAAAGCATATTTTTAAATTACCGGAGATTTGTCAAGAACCAAGAACGTAAGGTAATTTATTTTTTTGCTGATATTGTTTTCGGACAACACAGATACTCATGCGGGAGGTGTGCGGAACTGTTTGTTTGACACTCTGTTTACGTCAGGTACGTATTCTCTGCGACACGGCCTGACTAAGCCACAACTTTAGCCTTGCCGCGACCAGACTATCTGCTAAGACCATGTTGCCCCAGTAACTCAGCAGGAACTAAGTTTAGCGAGCGTCGTGGAACCGAACTCTCACTTAAACTAGCGCCAACTGACGAATAAAGCCGGGCTTTGCGCTTAGTAGCTTTCGTGGAATACCCCTCTCGCTGCCTTATTGTTTTCTTTGTTTGTTTTGATTTAGGTTTGAGGATAGAGTTATAGATGGGAGACAAATGATGCCTGAGATCTCGATTTCTGTTCAAGGAAGGATTCTCTTTCTTGACAAAAATAGCCTCTTTAACTCCCCTCTCAATCCAGTTCAGTTCTCTCATAATGTTAATGTATTTCCCTCACCTCAACTTTTAGCATGAGAATAACATAACTATTACACACACGTATGTCCTATAAATATCCAGTGTTATGGCAGTATTTCACCCAAACCTCTGTGCATTGAGTCGGTGTCATATACTGTAGGTGTGCACCAGTCTCAGTTGTGATCGAGGCTGGGGGCACAAATAGAAGCCCGCATTGTGAAATCTGTGTGATCAATACCTCGTAAGCAGAGGATGGATGGTGAACAGTTATAGCCATAAAACAAAGACCCACTTGTATTGACACGGCCATCTGTACCACTCTGCAAACTCTCCCCATCCTTTTCTACCTTTTACTCAACCTTTATTGTCTGATCTGTGAACAGCATTGTGCCTAATAGTTCTTTTATGATGCCAAATCATATGTTTATAGAATTATAGGGTTAGATATGAAGTTTTTGTTGAAATTTGGTTATTTGCATTTTCATGTTTCTGTTCATTTTATCAGAAATGTAAAGTGCAGTGGATTTTTAATGGTCCTACAGAAAACTGACTCTTGTGGGGTTTTAAGCCATGTTACAATGTTGTTCTCTCATCAAAAACATACCTGGAGTTGTGTTTTGTTTCATTTACATATGCTTGAGTAATTATTTTTATTTATTTGAATTAGGACAATGCATATTAATCAACATGACAACAAACAGCTTCAATTTAAATATGCTGGAATTAGCACAATAGCTACTTTACATCCGTTGTCCTCAGGCAGGTCAGAACAGAAGAACATTAGAAATACAGAAGAGACAAAATTGCACATAGACATGACCGCAAGTTCACCACAATAGACCATTCTCTGAGTTTAAGAGGCCTCAAGAAGAACATCTACCTGTGAGAGCGTTTGATTATTTTTCAACCAATGTTCCAGCGTGTTCTTGAAGGTTGAACGACCCACAGTTCCTGACATGAGCAGGTAATGTGTTCCATGATGTGATTCTCTGATAGTCACCATTAGGCCAAATTTAGTCCTGTGTCTCTGTATGTTACAGTCTCCTCTGATCAATGCTCTCTCGTTAACTTGGTTAGTAGGTTTTTTATTTATTGATAAAATCCATTAATGGTGGAGGAGTGAGTCCATTTAAAACTTTAAAAACAAGGCAAGCATCCATAAATACCTGATAACTTTCAAGATACAAAATATTATACTTACTTACAATATTACAATAGTGATACTGTAGAGGCTTTTTGTCAAGTGTTTTTAAAGGGGGCCTTTAGGGGCTTCAGGATCATCTTGAATTATTAGGCTGTACAGTGAACCCTCGCTGTATCGCGGTTCACTGTTCGTGGCCTCGCTGTTTCGCGGATTTTTTTTTCCAATTTTTTTTTTTTTTTTCCCCAATTTTTTTATAGTGTAACTTTTTTTTACAGTGTAACATTCTGTCCTGCGCCCTGATTAGCTAAGAGACTAGACCAGGACTAAACCAGGTCTAAAGCAGGTCTAAACCAGGACTAAACCAGGTCTAAACCAGGACTAAACCAGGTCTAGACCAGGGACAGTCTCTGATTTCCTTCACGAGAGCGCCTGGGTGACAGGAGGTGTGGCCTTTGTTTACTTGCACGAGCCATGGAAGAGAGTGCGAGTCGGACCATGGAAGAGCCAAGAATCAACATGGACGGGCCGGGAGAGCCGCAGCGGGGAGAGCCGCATTCGAGGGAGCCGCAGCGGGGACAGGACACTCGCGCGCAGAGAGGAGACAGTGGCTCTTCCCCGTCACGCCGAGAGGACGAACCCGACCCCGTCCTAGAGAGCTGTGGAGTATTGGCGACGCATTGATAGCGGTCTGATTTTGGAGCCGGGGTGAAATGCAACCAACTCTTGTGAGCGCAGGTTAGTCTTACCTGGTCTTGTGGTGAGGACTGGTGCTCAGAGGCGTCTGTTAGCGGTTTGGCACTGTTAGCATTGGCTTGAGTCTTGTCCAAAATGATATCCAGGTCGCTTTCCACTCGACTTTCGCACATGGCATGGATATGTGGTACCAAAACAAACACACGTGTCCGCGCGCACGTGTCCGCGCGCACGTGTCCGCGCACACGTGTCCGCGCGCACGTGTCCGCGTGTCACGTGCCCCCCCCCCCACTATTAATATATTTTAATGAAAATCTACAAAAGTTTGAGTGTTTAAACAAGAGAAAAATGTTAATACCAGTCTCAGAAAGGTGTATAATGTGTCTGGTGAAGCGTTTTCAGCCTTAAAACATGTAGAATAATTGTAAAATATAAAATTGTCCTACTTCGCGGATTTCACTGATTGCGGGCTATTTCTGGAACCTAACCCCCGCGATAAACGAGGGTTCACTGTATCTCCATTCAAAATGCTCTGTGAATGTCATGAAGTGTCAGTTTTCAAGTTTAGTACAGACGACATTTGAAATTCCAGTGGTACAACTTTTTTGGCAGTTCCTTAATGTACAGTATATGATGTTTTGATTTGTGGTCCAGTGGTGTCCTGTTGTATAATTGTATATTTGATATCAGTGCATATATGATAGACACACCTACAACCTCCAACATGTCATTTCTGCCCAACACCTATACGTTCCTCATGATTGGCAAACCTTTTTTGTTTCTTTTTCCTATAGTTATGTGATCTTCTCACATGATTGCAATGTATGTATTTATTTCATTTATATCACTTAGGGGAAGGGAAATTTGTCCTCTGCATTTGACCCATCCTTTATTCAGGAGCAGTGGGCAGCACATGACTGCGCCCGGGGACCCATCTCCATGATCTTACTGCTTAGGACCATAGCTTGACCACAGCTATGGTGCATGTTTTGGGTTGATGGGGGAAACCAGAGTGCCCGGAGGAAACCCACCCAGACACGGGGAGAACATGCAAACTCCGGGGCGACCCGGGGATCGAACCCGGAACCTTCTTCCTGTGAGTGCTAGCCACTCAGCCACCGTGCCGCCAACTGTATTTGTGACCAGCCACGGAAAACCCAGTCACAAGTCTTCCCAGAGGCGGTTTGAGTTATTCACACATTCTGAAAGTGTAGATTCTAAGCTTTCCAGTGATGCCTTACACATGGAAATCTGAGAACATAGGAAGAATTTGTGGCCATTTGAAAGCATGCACATAAGAAAACAACGAGCTGAGAAAAGCTGCGTTGAAGATAGACCTGTGGAGCAGAAAGGAGCTCATTTGCATGACATTAAGCTAAGCCCTCCCCCATCACTGACTGACACGACACCTGTTTGTCCTGTTCCACACTTATGCCCTGACGAAGACCATCTTGCTGGTCGAAAAGCGTTGGTGTCCCTCCATGTATTAAAGGACTTTTAATACATTCAGTTTGTGTGCCTCGGGTTTGTACCTTACCCACTTTCACATTTTTCAGTAAAGGCTATATTCTGATTTCAAGATTTCAAGTTCAACCCTCGTACAGCCCCTGCACTTCTACTTTTGACTTATTTATGAGCCAGTGAAGCGCTCTACCTCTTCTCTTCGTTTGTGATAAGGAAACAATATTATAACATAGATTAGAAAATAGCATAATATGAGCCCTTTAAACTTTGTATAGGCACCAATTCATTCCCCTGTTACTTTACATGAATACAGTCAGAACTTTAAACCTAAATATCTCTACTACACAGAACACAGCCACTCTAGGAGTCAAAGGAAAAGCAAATAAACTAGAATGAAAGTATTGCTATAATTTCCTTCCTGGAATAAATTCACTAGACAAGGATTTAATTTTGTTGTTGTTATTGATGTCAGTTGTGTAAAAGACTATGAGTCAACTCTACATCTTTATGCACACTGAAGAATTTGTGGTGGTTTCATTGTCTGTGGCCTGTGCTGACCCCATCGGCTTATGTTGTAATGTTTAGAGGAAATAAATGTATTAAAGGGGCTGTACCATTTTCCCATGTATTTGAGCCAAGCAGCACTTAAAAACGTAAAAACGAGACCCCTGAAGCATTTCATCTGCAAATACTCAGGGAATGCACTGTTAGCATGCTAGTTGTTGTAAGCAAAACTCCTCTCTGGCCTCTCAAAGTTGTGAAATGCACTTATAAACTCATTGTGGTGAATAATTGGGAAACTATGGCTGCGTCCCATTACTCTGTCTTACCCCTTCCCCTACCCCTTTATCTACGTCTTTGTGGGCTTGGGGTACGAATGTTCCTCTAAGAAATGGGACACCACTCGATTACCGTTTGCGTCATCGTCCCTTGCCTCACTTGGCTGCTACGTCTACAGAGGCGACAACAATTGACGCAAACAAAACGTAAACAAAATGTCAAGGATTATCGGGTACCTCAGCTTGACAAAAAAACTAGCTTGTTTATACATGAAAGTTCGATGAAAACGATAACGCAGGCTAAAGAGACATCGCTACAATTAAAACCACAACAAAAGTTCAGTAAAAGTAACGTAGAACATAAGCGTCATAATTGTAAACCATGCTAAACTGTTAATCGATAATTACAACTGCTGAAAATACATTTATGAGACTCCTCGGCTGGTCGATGTGACGCTGCCATCCTGATCCCAAAACCTGCCTGAGCTTGTAGGCGTACCCATTCGTTTCAAGTCTGGTCGAGAGCTTACTTCGTTTCAAGGGGTATGTAGCCCTCGGTCGTGGCCCTAGCCCTTGATCAAAATTAGAATCGGGATACTCTTTACCCTCACATAAACGCACAAAACCAACGGCTAGGGGTAAGACGAAGCGGTAAGACAGAGAAGTGGGACGCAGCCTATGCATGCTTTAAGAAAATGAAGATTAAGTTTGGACCACTTCAAGCCATTTTTCACACTTTTAAGACAGTAATAATCAGGTAGTCTATAGTTTCTTTAAAAAAAAAATGCCTTAGCTGTTGACACCTGCACAGGACTTTTACCTTTTCAGTAAATACACAGTGCCACAGTGTATTTCTGACTTCTCTGACAGTTACTTAAAGGGATATTCCAGGATTTTTGACATGGGGGGACTCATTTCCGAGTTAGCCAGAGTGCTGCAGAGATGTGGAGACACTTTTTAGCGAATTTCATGCAGTCCTTCCAGCTGCAGAGTTTTCAGTTGCTAGGCTAGCGCAAGTCAATGGTAAATAGTAGCCAGATTTAAATCAGGCTTACCCACTCCATAGTGCACCGAAAACAACTCAATTAGAACGGCAGACTGTCAATGTAAATATATGTTGATTGAGTAATTTTTGAAATAAAACTGACTGCGAATAGCAGGAATCATTCCATATCTGAGGGACTAGCTTCACAGCAGCAGCGGAATTTTACTTTACTCTAGTTGGTTGTGAAGTGACCAATCACGTAAACAGAGAAGCGAGAAAAGTCGTAGTAAGGAAGACCACAGAGTGAAGAGGTGAATTTTAAAAGAACTACCGGGAAAAAATGGTGTTTCAGTGTGCATATAGAAAATGTACAAATAAAGCCCGCAGGTGGGCACCACAAAGTTTTCACAGCTTTCCGGTACACGATCGGGAAAGGACGCGACTGTGGCTTGTAGCTGCTGGATTAGACATCAACACACCGGTGGAGACGCTACATAAACAGAAGATTTGCAGTGATCATTTCGGACCAGACTACTACACCAAATCCCTTGGAAAGCCTAGTCTGACAACCACTGCAGTACCATCTGTCTTTCCAAGCGCAATATCTCGTGATGAAGAACAGGTTTGTACCTTTTTTACCCAAGCTTGCTCCTGACGTTATGTTAGCGTGCTGGTCGATTGATGAGGACTGTGCTAGAGCTTTTGCTTCACTCTTGTAGTCTACCCGGCATGCACGCTCATAAAGTTGTTGCTAGCCCGTGAACATTCATGTAAAGGTAACGCTATGTGTTATAGCTTGGCAGAGTGTAATAATAGCTCACAAGCTCACATGCAATGCAAATTTATATGTCGTTTCACAGTGACGCGATTTACAGAAGAGATGTTTACACTGTTGAGCACGGAACTGAAAAGACAGCCCCGCATTGATCGTTCATTCCAACGAACAATGCAACAACCCGGTTTTCTGTAGCTGTAGCGGGGGCTAACTCACCGACACTCTCTCACGTTCTGCCCTTTCAACATCCATCCCTCTCAACTCTTCGTCTGTATATTCCAAGCATCGGGGAGACCTCCAAACGTGGCCATGTCTGGATTGTAGAACAGGGCAGGCTACTGTACTCTACGGCTAACGACGACAGCTGAAGGTAAACAAATATCAGCTAGAAACCTAACTGCAAGGTGATATCACTCCGCCCATGCCTAGCTAGATCGGGGAAAAACGCGCTGTTGCATAAGGACATAAATCCTTTAAAGTACAAGGTTGATTATATTTCTAAAATTGTTCCATCAACACAGACATTTACATCGACAGTCTGGCGTTATAATTGACTTGTTTTGGGTGCACTATCGAGTGGGTAAGCCTGATTAAAATCAGGCTACCATTTACCATTGACTTGCACTAGCCTAGCAACAGAAAACTCTGCAGCTGGAAGGACTGCATGAAATTCGCTAAAAAGTGTCTCCACATCTCTGCAGCACTCTGGCTAACTCGGAAATGAGCCCCCATGTCAAAAATCCTGGAATATCCCTTCAAAGCTACTTATGTCCTGTTCTTTGGCCTATATAACTGTACTCATATTTGAAAAGCAACAAAAGCACCTAAACTTTGTACATTTTACACTACTACAATACTGGACTACTTTGCAGTTTCTGGGAATTATTATATTTTTTCGTTCTTATTGCTGTGTGGTGTGATAAAAAACACCACCAGAGATGTGATGAGAGTGAAACATATTGATTTTTAATAAGAGACATCTGCAGCTTTTAAGATATTGCCTTTACAATTCGAAGTGGAGCACGTAGCCATTAGAGTAAGTGTGCTTTACACGTACTTTCATCATTTTAAATGTTAAGAACAGTCTGATAGGATTACTTTATGGGCCACTGTGCTGTTTATTAAAAAGATAGTCCAAAAAACTGCACTGTATTGAGTTTAATGTAAAAAATATTGGAACCTAAAATTACTCAAAAGATAAAACAAACCCCAAACATTTTATTCAGTTTTTGAAATGTGTTCTTTATATTTTAGTTTATCTGCACATCTATTTATTTTTTAGATCATTTGAGGTGGAGCAAAGATGATGCCAAGGTAAAACTATTTATAGTACAAGAGTTTCAGTGCATTTTAATGCAAAAGTCACTGGTATCTGATCAATATTGTGATACATTTCATAGGATTACCATTATCATTAGCCAAAAGTTGTACTCATGTAAGATTAAGATTGAGCTACTACTACTACTACTACTACTACTACTACTACTACTACTACTACTACTACTACTACTACAGAGCTGTGGAGAGTTGCCCCATTCACAGAAGGAATTATTGTATTTCTGAACCATAGAAACACCCATAATTAAAGGTCCCATGGCATGAAATTGTCACTTTCTGAGGTTTTTGAACGTTAATGTGAGCTCCCCTACCCTGTTTAGCCCCCCCCATGGTTAAAAGTTGCGAAATGTCTAAACTGATCATTTGCGATCCTTTTCTGCGTTACAAAAAATCGGAGCTCAAACGGGCGATTTTGAACAAGGCACCTTGTTGATGTCAGATCGAAAAAAGAAATGCAAATGCAGTTCCACCCCGTCTGTCTGAACTCAGTGTCTCTGTAAATCACGCCCAGAGAGTTTGGACTGCGAATGCGCTAGGCAATGCGAAATGCGTTTTTTTTATTTGCCTGGAGGCACGTCCGAGTGTTTCTAGGCTCGGAAGTCCTTTATCTGAGCCTCTGGACCTTTGAACAGCAGTGGTTTAATTTTATTTTCTGTGGAAATGTGTTTATTTTTCAATGGAACGCTTCAAATCTCTCCCCCCGTGCAAAAACACGGAAATGGATCAGCTGAGAGCTAGAGCAGGAGAGCGGAGAGTTTGGCCACGCACCCACCCTCTACTATTGGCCATCTCTTTTCCCCTCATTTGCATTCAAGCAACAACGCCCATTATGGCCTGCTCAGAGAGAGAAAAAATACTCTTTCTCATCTTATCTCTGTTTCTCATGCACTGAGTGTTGATTTTGAAGAAGGATTCATTTACAGTATTAGGGAACCATTAAGGAGCCATATAAAAGCATCAAGAAGTACCATGTCATGGGATCTTTAACAAAATGCTAGACGGAAATGTATACCATGGAACATTCCAGGCAAAGCAATAACATTTCTATGGAGACAATGGAGACAAAATTGCGCAGTGCACGTTTAAGTAAGAGCATAGTACAAATTATAACAGGCTACATCATATTTAGACTAGAATGCCTTTTATTGTCACTATTCATATGTACAATTTACATTATACATACTCACTTCAGTGCAGACATTTAAGTAGGATATATACAACACAGCAGGATATTTACAACACAGTTTAGAAGAAAAAAATAAAATAAAATAAAAAATAGTGCAAAAAAAAAAAGTCCTGTGCAAGTACTATGCATTAGTTGCCAGGTTATTGCAAGTCTTGCTCAGATATTGCAGTAGGGGTGACACATACAACCATATATACACACTTGTAGAGGGAGATGTTTCACAGAACTCAGTTTAGCATTGTACTGTATTAAATGTTGTCTACAAGCTATAGCACATTGTTAAGTATTGCACCACAGGATATTGCACTGTGATTAGGTATTGCACAACAACAGGTAGATCTGCTACAAAAACCCAGTTTAAGATATTACGCAGTAATAAATATTGCCCAGGTCGATATGTTACAAACTTGAAGAAGCAGTGCAAGAAACACAAGTGTTCAAATCATTTATCAAATATAAAAATAAAGCTTTTGTCACTAGCAGACTTAGTGGGTCCGACAACATAGCTCCCGGGATCATTCGGGCACTCAAACCCCTCCACCATGTTAAGGTGGGGGTTATTTTTTTCCAGAGCTGTATAGTCTTGGTAAATATATAAAAATAAGCCTAGTCATGGTAAATGCACTCTTTTGGATTGTATTTGTAAGTTAATGTTTTGCTTCTCTCTAGTAAGCCAATAGCATATCTTGCTGAAGTGAATTACATTTGACTGGAACAAACTTTTTTTTCCTATAGTTTTTTTTTTTTTAAGTATAGCTTTTCTAAGACTGCCAATTATCTGAAGCAGCCTCTCCCTGTTATTGACACGTCCAGACAATGCATGTTTTCTCCCTTTGTCGTTCAAATGAAAGCCTCTAAATCGCCTTTGACTTGTTCAATGAACTGCTCATTAGATGTTTGGGGTTTAGGAGGGTGTTGACTTGCATGACAATTGAGGCTAGAAATACTATAAGTTCTCCAGCCGGGTGTAGCAGACCTTATAGTACTTCTTTCATTTTCATTTTGTGGAAAAAATGTAGCCATATACCAGTGAGAGATTATGTTTCAGAATTTTTGACACATAAAAAATGTTAAAAACCAAAAATATTAAAATGAATTATTATTGCCTTTTTCGTCTGCTGTGTTATCCCAGCTCTGGCTACTGTATACTGCTGTTGTGTCCTTGAGCACAACAATACACCAATGAAAATGTTATTCCTTTGGACACAATATTCCACATTGGCATAAAACGTATCTACAGCTCTGGAAAAAAACATAAGAGACCACTGCAAAATGATCAGTTTTTCTGATTTTACTACTTTTAAGGCACATTTTTTGTTTGAGTCTATAAGCTACTGACATTTTCCCCAAATTCCAAATAAAATATTATCATTTAGAGCATTTATTTGCAGAAAATGACAAATGGTCAAAATAACAAAAAAGATACATGTTTTCAGACCTTAAACAATGCAAAGAAACAAGATCAAATTCATTTTAAAACAACATAATACTAATGTTTACACTTAAGAAGAGTTCAGAAATCAATATTGCAATAACCCTTATTTTTAATCACAGCTTTTATGCGTCTCCATGCTCTTTCACAATGTTCTTGGGTGACTTTATTCCACTCCTGGTGCAAGAACTGAAGTAGCTCAGCTTTGTGTTTGTGTTGGAATTCAACAGACGCAGGAATGGAATGGCTGTAATACATGTAGAGATGCTGATTTCAGAAAAAAATGCAGTGGTCTCTTATTTTTTTCCCAGAGCTGTATCTGCTTTTAATGTTTTATTTCTGTGGAATCATACATGCCACCTCCAGAAAGTTACAGTGTTGATTTAAACAGTTTCAGCCTTCATCAGATTTGACATTTGTGACTATTAAAGGTGCACTGTGCAGCTTTTCTGGTGGAGGGTCCGCTACCTACTCGTCTCCATGGAGATTTTATAGCTTTGCCTGGAATGTTCCATGGTATTACATTAAACATCTAGCACAGGGGTCGGCAACCCGCGGCTACGGAGCCGCATGCGGCTCTTTGATCCCTCTGCTCAGTACAGTGGTCCCTCGTTTATCGCGGTGGTTACTTTCTAAAAATAACACACGACAGGCGAAATCCGTGAAGTAGTCAGCTTTATATTTTACAATTATTCTACATGTTTTTAAAGGCTGTAAACACCTCACCACACACATTATACACTTTTCTCACACTCCTCTTCGTCCTGGAGCCGCTGTGCTGTCGCGGGTTTTGTCTGGGAGAAAACTTGCAAACATACAGCACTTCAGAGTCACACTGCTCGCGATCAAACATTTATATCAATCTGGCAAAGCTGAACCCATTCTGTACTGTACAGGAGACACGGCACGGAGGAGAGTGACTGACAAACCGGCAAAGGTCTACAGTCCCTTAGCCAATCGGGACGCATACACTATAAAAAAATTGGAATAAAAAAATCTGCGAAACAGCGAGGCCGCTGTATTTAATTAAAATGTATTTTATTTTAGTTTGTTCATTTTCAAAATGTAATTCTATGGCACAAAGGCAAAAAAAAAAAAAAAAAGTTATATGCAGTGTTATTTCATTTTAAATTTCAAAAGGGTTTTGTGGCTCCCAGTGTTTTCTTTACTGTGTGAAACGGGTCCAAATGGCTCTTTGAGTGGTAAAGGTTGCTGACCCCTGATCAAGATTCAAGATAGTTTATTTGTCATATGCAGAATCAACACAAGGTCAACAATGCAATGAAATGCTTAGGATCAGTAGAACCGTTGACTCGCTAAGATAGTCAAGAAGTACTAATAACATGCAATAATAGTACATGCAGTGTTGCCAACTCTCCAGCATCGGAAGTAGCTATTGGCCCGCCCAGAAGTAGCTAAAAGTAGCTAGACGAGCGAGCGAGGTGGGGGGGCACATCCTAACCTTCCTTACCCCGTGACACTAACCTTTTATTGGTGTTGTTATTACATATACTTGTTTGTTTTTTATTTTTTTATTTGGTTTTTATTTTTTTTTAGATATTTTTTGGAGCTGTAGTCCAAGATCTATAGCTTGCTTTTTTATTTTGTGCTGTAGTTTAACTAAAGCTTTTTATTTGTGGCGTGGGTGTCATTTGGGTGCTATAGTGGGCAAACTATAGCTTTTTATTTTTTGTTTTTTTTGGTGCTAAAGAAGTAGCTTTTTAAAACTTTTCTGTGCTGTACAACTAGCTTTTTCCCACTCCCGTCTGTACTTTTGTGTATACACTTTTGGTTGTGGCATTGCGATTGAATACAAGAGGAGAAAAAAGAAATGCTCTAAAGAATGAGAGGGATATGCACGTGACGAGAGAAACTGAATGACAGAAACAGAGAGAGGAATGACCAGACTCCGAGGCGATCTGACGAGATGGGAGGGAGCAGAGGAGAGACTGGTGAGTGTCTCTTCCACTGCCCCTCTCTGTCTGTGTCTCTCTGTCTCTTTCTCTGAACGGGGAAAGAGAGAAAACGGCGCAATTATTTTTCCCCCTCCCGCGATCTTGGAGCCTCTGATCACCAAAAAAAGTCGCTAGATTTGTCGCTGGTCGCTTTTGTCTAATTTTCTCGCTAGGGGGGTCCAAAAAGTAGCTAAAAATAGCGACAAAGTCGCTAAGTTGGCAACACTGAGTACATGGTAAAAAAAAAAGTGTTGCAAAAGTGCAGGGGAAGAAGTAAACAATATAATAAACAATATAATAAACAATATAATAAAATATGTAATAAAATGTAATAAAAAATACAGGGTACAATGTACAAGGTGCAGGTAGGATTAAATCAAAGATCAAATAAGGTGTAAGTATTTCACAGATTGCACATAATATGGTGTGGTGTAGGTGTTGCGTGTGGATTTCGTATTGCACATAGTATGATATAAATATTGCACATAGGTTATTGCACTGATTATTGCACAGGTAACAGTATTAGCAGGTAACTAGCATTTATTCATTACAGGTGTTTCTATTGCTCAAAAATACTCCCAGACTTCCTTCACCCCGGACACTTCCTCCAGCTCCTCCGGGGGGGAGTCCAAGGCGTTCCCAGGCCAGCCGGGACACATAGTCCCTCCAGCATGTCCTGGGTCTTCCCCGGGGCCTCCTCCCGGTGGGACATGCCCGGAACACCTCCTGAGGGAGGCGACCAGGAGGCATCCGGAACAGATGCCCGAGCCACCTCAGCTGGCTCCTCTCAACGTGGAGAAGCAGCGGCTCTACTCCGAGCCCCTCCCGTGTGACTGAGCTCCTCACCCTATCTCTAAGGGAGCGCCCAGCCACTCTGCGGAGGAAACTCATTTCGGCCGCTTGTATCCGCGATCCCGTAGATAATTGTTATAATTTGCCCATCTTAAATTGCAATATTCATCTAAAAAGACTTAATAAAAGAAACAATTCTGCTAACTTGTGTGTTAGAAAAATGCCGTGTCCAAAGGGAGCTGAGGTCAAGATCGCAGATCACGCTAGCAAGTACCAAAAAATACCAAAAATGACTACACAACACGCCCAAATTCTACATGTATTACCAATAGAGAGGAAAAAAATGGAGATGAAGTAAGTACGGAGCAGTGGGCATAAGCCAGAAGCAGTAAAAACGGGGGTTGATGCAATGATTAAAGATTAGAGTCACTCCAGAAACTTCTTTGAGAGTATAAATGATGAGAGGAAACAACTATAACATAGTTAAGGGCTCTGAACTTTCATCCGAAATGGATTTATTAATTTAATTGGCTTACTACATTATTAATCATACTGGTTTCTGACTCATTATTTTACTAATTATCACTTTAGTAGGTTCAAATACCTCGTCAATATCACTCAATAGGTCAGTGTCATAAATAACAGTTGGTAACAGCTCACAGCCATTATTCACTGAGTTCATAATAAATTATGATTGATTTAACGCTGTATTATTTGTGTAATGAGGTGTAGCACTATACGACTGACATACCAAATATCTCACAAATAAAGGCTCTTCACACAGTTTTTGCACTTCACCAAGAATCCTTTTGGGGACAGGATAATACGCCTACAGCACCCATTACAAAAACAGAGGAGATATGAATCAAAGCAGTCGTGACACACAAACATTTTCAAAACTCGATAAGTGCCATTTGGGGGGGAAAAAAATATTTTGCTTTCAATACTGTTATAAAAATGAAAATCTGTTTTAGTCCAGTAAAATGATACTTTCATTCATCTTAACCAAAGCTACTTATCAATGAAAGCAGCCCTTAACCAAAGCTGCTTTATTTGATACTACCTGACTGATAATATCTGATTTTGAGATATATTTGTTTAGTACTAAAGAAGCTATAATTAAAAGATGAAAACAATTATATCAGGACTTAATAAATATGAATTAATTCAGGCTAATGGATTCTTACAACTAGAATTAAAGGACCCATAGGTAAGATTTTGAAGATAACGTCCATAAAGATTACCTAGCTGTGTTCTCAGATAGGGGGTATGTTCAAATCATACCTTTTACTGAAGAAAACAACAACAATGTAATGCTGATTTATTCTTAATTACAAAAATTGACATTAAGTCTGATCTGAATCATCATTAATCAGTGCTTCTGCTGCTGCCAGAAATGCTGTCAACAAAATGAGAATGAGAAAAATGTGTATGTGCCTCTATATAGGCTACAGTTTAAGAGATCTATTTTATATTATTGTTTCCTCATCAAAATAACATATCTGTTCTTCTCTCAAAAGAAAAAAAACTATTCCGCTATTCCACTATGCCACTGTGTTTTTAAACTCCATAGAAATGTTTGGATGATTTCAGCCCTGGAAGTGCCAATCTCTACTAAAAGATATAAGGAAGCTGTTAACTTAAAAACTACCACTTCATGACATCACAAGGCAGAACAGAGCATTTTGAGCTTTAGAGATGTAGACAGACTAATAATAAAGGGTTACTTAAACATGTGTGAATATAACAAAAGACAACTCCAGGTATGTTTTTGAGGAGATAACATTTTAACATGGCTTAACCCTTTTTTACCCGATATAATATACCCAACAAAAAGTACTTATCATGAGAAAAAGATCAAAATATGACAACACATGATAAATTAGAGTGGTTTTCTTTTATTTTCAACTGTGGTATATGTAACAAAATGTTAAAAAAATCCAAAATTACTGAAAAATTAGGAATTTGAGAACAAAAAATTCCTAAAGAAAAAAATTATGATACTGGAAACTTGGTCTTTGGTCCACCCATTCCTAGGATATGTGAGACTTCCCTGGTGAAGCACAGACTCCTTGACACATGAACAGTTGCAGGAGAAAGGAACAAAAAACAGTATTTTTTTCAGTGGGTAAAAATGACTAGTTGACTAAAATATTGTTTTCACCATAAGAATTCCCTTTGAAACCACCACTTTGTGATATTTATTCATAACCACTGCACTAAACAAGGATAGATACACATTCCAGGACCACTCATACCTACCTATTCCTTACATCCTCTTACATCAGGGGTGTCCAAACTTTTTTCATCAAGAGCCACATATCTAAACACAGACGAAGCAGAGGGCCGATTGAGGGCCAGAGACTGGTGCTCAGTACAGTGAATAATTGAAATATCTGCATGTTTAACATATTTAAATGAGCTATCAGTCCATTATTCATTCAAAATCCTCAAAACCACACAATAAATATTAAATATTGCCTTATCAAGGTACATTTAAAAAAAACTTGCAGTCAAAAGTTCTGCTCAAGGTAATTTGGGCCAATTCACCTGGAAGCCTGTGGGCCAAGAAAAAAATGTCTGAGGGCCGCATTTGGCCCACGGGCCATAGTTTGGACATGCCTGTCTTACATTAAATTCATTAATTCTTACATTCCTCTTTCACTATCGCCAGGTGAAAATCACCTGAAAGCCTGTAGGAAAAGGTGGGCTTTGGGGTAGGGAAACACGTACACCTTCAAAGATGTCAAAAACAATGGTGAAGCTCCCCAGGGACCCATGACACTCAGAAAAATGCAACATATTGAAAATCATGAATAATTTTGCTTGGGTGAAAATCACCCTGTGATAGTGCTCTAGGGTTAAAGCTCACTAGAATCTATTTTGCATAATATTGAACCATGAAGGATCTTGCAACCTGGGTTCAGTTGTGACTGTAAACCCTTTTTCAAGAGTGCAGGCCACAGTTACTTTAATTTAATTTTAGTTACATATTTTTGCCTTCTTATACTAATTCAATAATTCGTTTCAGTCTTTAGTCTAACCTATACAATCACTTTCTAATACAGTAGCTACAAATACATATATCACTTTACATCACACGTCTTCTGTACACACCCACATTTTGTTTACGGTCTATAACTTCCCAGGCTGGCTTTACATAATTTCTAATAAAATGCCTGCCTCTTGTGAGATAATGCTAATATCAGTCAATCCCTCCCTAAAATGTTGTTTATTCTATTAATTACCATTCTAGTTTTATGTGCTCCTCTATAGCAGTGAGGGCTATCTACCACATGCAGCCAGGCACAGCCACTAAAAACTCTCTCCAAGATTCATAAAAGTCTGAACCGCGGGCACCTCCTCCTCGGGGGCTTTTAATAGCTCCATGTCTTTCTCAAAAGTGTTAGAATGTAAATTATGGAGAGTTTTACACTTCTCAATGACAGCCGGGGGAGCAGTCAATGGGGCTGCATGGCTGGATCCCTATCTGAGTGAGACCCATACAATAAGCCACAATAAGCCAGTTCTGATGCAGCCAAACCCCAAATGATGCTAACAATATAATGCTTTAATGGCTACTGGGTTCCATTGGTTTTATTAGGAAAAGTATAGTGGGGGAGCAGGACTAAGTGAGCCACTGGAGAGTTACACTGTTTTAACACACAGATCTTTACAATAACAACTCTATCAACATTTACAGGCATTTATAGGTGTTTATAGCTTAACAAGTAGCCCAGAAATGTAATTTAAAGTTATGAAATGTTTCTGGTGAAGGGTCTATGTACTACTTGTCTTCATTGCTTTACCTAAAATGTTCCACAATGTTAATACTATTAAACATATTAAACAAATGTATATTTTCTGGAGACAAGCAGGTGAAGCTTCCAGCCAAGTCAGATCTGCTCACATTTCCATTTTCAAGGTATTTCTGTACAATAATACTTGTGTAATTACATAACTGCAAAATATATATGTTTAATGCAAACTGTGGAACATCCCAGGCTAAGCATTAACGCCTCCAACCCAGGTTTTCTCATACCCCAGACAGGTAGGCTATCACCAAGTGAAAAAAGGCTCACAGCAATGTGGTTACTAATCTTAGACTAGAACTTCTACAATCACCACCAATCAAAGTTCAAAAAGTTTAAAGTTCAAAGTCAGCTTTATTGTCAAAACCATACAGGTTGTACAGGTTGCACACACAGGATTTGAAATTGCAGCGCCCCCTAGGCCCACAGTGAACATAACATCTGATGAACAACACAATAAATACCATGACTAAAACATCACATATACCTGTAGCAAAAGTACAGTAAACTTGTATATAATACAAATAGGTAAAACACAATGTGTAGTGTAATAAAGCTCAAATGGTGTCATTTAAGCAGCAGTGTCACTGGGGGAGGGAGGGCAGGGCAGGGAGAGAGTTCAGCATCCTGACAGTTTGGTGGATGAAGCTGTCTTTCAGTCTGCTGGTCTTTGCCCTGAGGCTCTTCTGTCTCCTTCCTGATGGCAGCAGACTGAAGAGGCAGTTGGATGGGTGGGTGGGATCACCCAGAGGGCTTTGTGGGTGAGACAGGTGTGGTAGATGTCCTGCAGGGAGGGGAGAGAAACACCCCCGATTCTCTCAGCTGCTCTCACTACTCAATATAGCTTTTTCTGGCAGGACATGGTGCAGGTGCCATACCACACAGTGATGCAGCTGGTGAGGATGCTCTCTATGGTGCCTCTGTAGAAGGTGCTCGTGATGGGAGCTGGGGGCTCTGGCTCTCTTCAGCTTGCGGAGGAACTCGAGTCTGTGATGCAGTGTTCTTTGACCAGGAGAGGTCCTCAGAGATGTGCACACCCAGGAACTTGGTGCTGCTTACTCTCTTTACAGCAGAACTGTTGATGGTGAGGGGGGCGTGCTGTGTGCTCTCCTGAAGTCTCCTTCAGTTGACAATTTCCTTTGTCTTCTCCACGTTCAGGGAGAGGTTGTTGTTACTGCACCACTCGACCAGGCGGCTCACCTCGCTCCTATAGTGTGTCTCAATCACTCACACACTCAATTTGATTTGCAAGCTGAAATGTTTTTCCTAGAAAAACAACAGCAGAAGTATATGCAAAGGAATTTAACCATCAACCTTTAGATTGTTGGAAGAAAAATACTTCTTGTATGAACCAATCATTTTCTGCACTTCATCACATTTCAGTCTAATATTTAAAGGTTATATTGAAACCAAGCACACGCTACCATGTATGCCAAGTGTGTTAAGTGTCTTGCCCTGCAACACAACAACAGTGTATGTATCAGAATCTAATCATCAGCCTTTAGATTTTAGGGGAAAAAACACAGACCCGTATAAACCAGCAATCAATGTCTGCACTTCATCACATATGAATACAAGTATGAATCTTGCCTGCTGAAATCACACACACTAAATCAACTGTGTGAAGTGTCTTGCTCAGGAACACAACAACAAGATACACATAGGAATTAAACCATCAACGTTAAGAGCTCAAAAACTCAAACTTGTACCGTTGCATAACCCAAACCATCTGAAAACTTCACCTTCAAATCTCACAAATACCAAAAAAACCAAACAAAAAACACCTTCATTAGATCAAGCTTTGCTTAGTCCTCAGAGACCCCACCAAACAGACAGTGATTACCTGGAGCGGGCTGGAGGCAGCGTGCAGAAGAGGGCGCAGGATTAAACACTAAACAGCCTCACAGGGCCTGGGCTGGGGAGACCGGGATACCTCTGCTCTGTCATGGTTCAAACGAAGACGTGTTTGAATTCCAATGAAACAAAGTCTGAAGTTTGGAGGGATTGCATAATGTTTTGGTACATGAAATAAATTCCCATAGCAACCCGGAGAGGAGAGCTGAATCTTTGAAGTGACTTTTTGAACCTCCTTACCTGTCCATGTTCAAAAAGGTTGACGTTTTTTTGCAATCTCGGACTTGAGCTAGCTTTCCGATGACGGCAACTATTTGGGTCAGAGGAGGGATATACTTATTCTGGCAGATTTAAGTAAAAACGTGGTTTGATTCAAAAAGTTCCCTGCCAAATGAAGGAACACCAAGTCCATACGAAAATGCCAGAACGAGTTTTTGCTGCAGTTTTCAGAGCAAATTAGCATACCCGTGGTCTTAGATGGAGAAATATAGTGACAGTGAACTTGTGGAAGAGATGAATGCTTTTGGTCACTGAACAGAGATCGTGGGTTTAATTATGCAGTTCATTGTCTATACAGTCTGGTTTGGCTTCTTTGTGTGTTAGAACTGACAAGATAGTCCAAAAACATAAAACATAAAAGAAGGGAAAAATCTAGGAAAATCTATAAGCAAGAATTTGCCATACATCAAATCAGCTAACAATGTTATATTCTCCTTCAGTGTAGTCATATGTGTAGACTTTGTACTGCGAGTAAAAACGTATAATCTTCAAAGACAACATGGCTAAATTTTATGTTTCGTATATATATATATACTAATAATGGAGGAGGGTATTTTATTTTACACATTGTCATTTAACTTTGTTTTCATTGTAAAACTGTAAAACTTGTATATAGAAACATGTCTCATCTCTTCAAAATGGCATTTCATCATAGCAACTTGCAGTATTTCATGTAGTTGTTTTTATTGTTGAAAAATGCCGTGCCATGGATCAATCAAAATAGAAATCCGCCTTGGCTTATGATGAAGGATCACTTAATAATGTGGTTAAAAGATCATAATTTCACAAGTCTCCCTTATTTTTTTCTGTATCCCTTTTCTCCGTAGATTAAGCCAGTTGGATTTTTCACCTGGAAAATAAACCTGCAGAATTTGCATACAACCATGCTCAAACAACAACAACAACAACAACAGGAAACCTTCCATACCTTGCAAAGAAATGATAGAAATTTCCCAAGTCTGAACAAAGTCTGAACTTTGAAATTATATAACTCTGGAAAAAAAATAAGAGACCACTGCAAAATTATCAGTTCTTCTGATTTTACTATTTATAGGTATGTGTTTGTAGCCTGGGAATTCCCAGGCCGCTTCCGTTCGTTTCGAACTGGAAGGCGGCCTGGAAACTCGTCCAAGCGAGAGTCCCAGATTTAGGGCCCCAATCAGAGAGCGGGGAGGTGTGGCAAGACGGCGACGCGTACTACATGACAAACGGAAGCTTGTAGTTTGAACTGACAACTGACGTGATTGGCTATGGACTTACGTATACGCTCAATGATAGACATTCATAACGCCCAATAAACGGCTGTTAACCAGACTAATGTGTTTGGGCAAAAGGAACATTTTGTTTGAGTCCATAAACTACTGACAACTTTTTCTCCAAATTCCAAATAAAAATATTATTGTTTAGAGCAGAGGTCTTCAACAGGGGGGCCGCGACCCCCGAGGTACTGCAGGGGGGTCGCGAAATCTTTTGATTTCACTTTAAAATAATTTAATTTTATATTTTAATATTTTTATGATTTGATGTCTTAAATGCACAGCCACTCTCTCCCTTGCACTTGTTTTTTGGTTGAATCAGTGAACGATCTTAATAGGCCTGTGTTATATGCAAGTTGTGTTTAAAAACTGCAGTAGCACATCCACTCCGTAGGGCGTATCTGGCCCATCTTTAAAATAAAAAAAACATGAAAATACAGTATTAACCTGTGTATTATTTCCTTGTATTGGATGTACCATAACAGAGTAGCAATGTTTATTCATGACACTAAGCTCAATTTAATATAAAACACAATTCTATGCCGTATATATAGTAGGGGGTCCCTGGCCCAGTTCGCCGTCTGTTTGGGGGTCCCTGGCCTGAAAAACGTTGAAGACCCCTGGTTTAGAGCATTTATTTGCAAAAAATGACAAATGGTCAAAATAACAAAAAGTTTAAAAAAGTACATGTTTCCAGACCTCAAACAATGCAAAGAAACAAGATCAAATTCATTTTAAAACAACATAATACTAATGTTTACACTTAAGAAGAGTTCAGAAATCAATATTTGGTGCAATAACCCTTATTTTTAATCACAGCTTTCATGCGTCTTGGCATGGTCTCCACAAGTCTTTCACATTGTTCTTGGGTGACTTTATTCCACTCCTGGTGCAAGAACTGAAGTACCTCAGCTTTGTGTTTGCATTGGAATTCAACAGACGCTCAAATGGAATGGCTGTAATACATGTAGAGATGCTGATTTCAGAAGAAAATGCAGTGGTCTCTTATTTTCTTATGTTTTTCCAGAGCTGTATGTTGAAATCACACAAGCTGGGACTAAAAACCCAAACTCCTCCGACAACCACATTTCAAATAGAGCTGCTAAACTGGGCAGTACCTGGAGGACTAAAGGGGAGTTTGAGTGGAGAGGAGGCAAAAGGAGGGGTGGGGTCATTTAAGACAGATAAGTAACAGTGTGATTGGCCTAAAAAGTATCCACATTTCAAACTCCACATCTTCAGCTTTAATTGGGGCAGTTTTGCGTGATGTCACATAGTAGTTAAAATCGCAGAGGCCACTGGAGGCAGACCGACACACACACTCTGACTGTTTCTATTTCTGTTTTGTCTAGTTTGCACTAAGATAGGAACTAGGACTCCGGACCATATACACAGTTTAGTAGCAAAAGAAGTTGATTTATTGTTTAGTTCCACTTTAAAGATGTCTCCAGATCTTAAAGGTCCTATATTACACAAATAGATTCACGTGAGTTTCTAGCTGTTTATGATGTTGTCTCCTCATCAAAAACATACCTGGAGATATTTTTTGCATCATTTACACATGCATGGGTAACCATTTATTATTAGTCTGTCTACTTTCTGCTAGGACAGGTCAGTTTAACGCATTAACCCCTTACAGTGGAGGGCCTTTTTTGAGCAATTGTCCCTAAAAGGACCTCTCCAAATTAAAATCATTCCTGTTATTGAAGTATATGGATTATATACAAATGTTTGGTCTCTGTGTAAAGGGAACATTCTCTAGTTTTACCCTCAGCATTTACATTCACTCCAAATGTGATTGGAAAAAAGTTATACACCTTGGAACACCAAAAAAAAAGTGTTTTTTTTATCCTCGCCTAATTTTTTTCCTAAATATAAAAGGTGTCTATAGCTGCTGTTCATAGCTGAGGCCTAAAATACACTATCTTTCAATACAATAAGTTGTTGACCACTCAAATTTCAAATTGGGAATCAATAGCTGTAAAAATAAACTTTTTACTCCACTTTTTGTTATACTTTGTCCAGGCGTTTTATACAGGGATCATGCTTTTATCCAAACCTATCCAAACCTATCCAAATTGGAAACATTTAGAAAACGTTTAATAACTTTTGACTCATTCAACCTACAGACATCATTGAGGGCTCTACTGAAAGCTTACAACTAGAGGAATCCATTTCTGCACATAAGGTCACTATATTATGTCCCTGAGAATTACATTCTATAAAAAAGTGTTTTTTTCAATCAAAAATAGACCAAACAAGTGTTGAAAATGAAAATATGTATTGAAAAATTCTATAACACTGCACACTGTATACATTTTCAAAAAACCATGGACACTAAACGTTCCACACATATTTACAGGTATTTTACACACTAAGAGTCTGGTGTGTTCCACTGACTGTAGCAGTCCCTTGTTTGAATAAAGCAGAGTGGAGTGTCACAGGTAGAACATTTTACAGCTGTCTTTGACTGACATCTTCTACACTTCAGCCTGCCATTTGTGCGGTCACCACTGCTGCCCATCCGTTCTTTGTTGCTCCGGTCGTGGTTGGGCTCCTTATCTGCAGTTGGGCTTTATTGGTACACAGTGATGACACTAGTAAGAAAAACACAAAAATATAACAGGAAATAAGCTCAAAATATGCTTTCTAAAATGTTATTTTCAAAGATCAAAGTCAGCTTTATTGTCAATTCTCCCATATGTGTTCAACATACAGTGAATCGAAATGTTGTTTCTCTCTGGCCAAGTAGTGCAAAAACACAGTGTACAAAATACAATAAAGACAAAACAAAAACTATCTAAGACAAAAATCTAAATCTAAAAACTAAAATCTATTCTTATTTATTTTCTTATTTATTTTATCTAAACACCCAATAAATAATAGTAGGTCTATTTTACAAAAAAGTGATCTAAATGCACAAAAAAAATCTAATGTTTATTGTTTTATTTTTATTCAAATACTACATCAAATACATAATAAAATGATACTTACACACCCAGAAGTACATCCTTCATAAACAACGCCTCCTCCTCACAGCCCATATGTTTCCTGATTCTCCACCTGCGACTGCTCCAGAGCTGAAATCGACTTGTGCAGTCTCCAAACTTAAATATTTTCTCTTTCCAGTCCTTTTAGCCATATTTTCAATCAAGGAAACTCAAATCAACAGCAAAGGCGCAAGACGCATGGCTGCGTGTAAATTACGCACAGTTTACGCACGGACCGCAATTTCGCGTTACGCAGCTGTTTCACGTGGAACTTGTTGTGAAAGGCCTAACAAACTATATGTCTCCCTGTTCAGCTCCTGATTGGCTGTTCGCCTGAACTGTCAATCATCCTGTGTAACCTAACTTGTTGACTCAGCAAGTGTGAACGTCGTACTTGATTTTTACCGGAGCGTCACACATGATTGGACCTTTATAGGTCTCGCTCAGCCCACGCCGCTTCTTTATGGATAATCTAAGTGTCAATCTATAGCTTACCCTTATGTTTAGCTGCTGCTAGCGCGGTTTTAGTGAGGAATGTTATATTTGGCTTGATTTAGGCTAAAGAAGTGGGAAAAAAAACACTGGCGCTTATGTAAGTTGGGAAGACTTTCGCTGTCGTATTGGATCTAACACGTGCTTTGGACTAAATTGTTTTACTGGATTTTATTCGCTGGATCCTTATGGACAAATTGATGCCAAGCTTATCGTGAAATACAGATGTCTGACCTGTCCAGAGCCTTCAAAGGTAAGCTAAGTAAAAAACCTCGTTTTGTGCTTTTCCGTATAAAAGCCCCATGTGCTCGGGGAGTGATTGTTGTGCCGGGAAATGAATTGCATAGTCAAAAAGAGGAGACTGTAAGGTTTCATTTGATGTGTAGAGTGTCATGATGCACGTTCGGGAATGTTTGCTCTTATATGGAAAGAAAAAAAAAAACGTGAAAGGGACCGTGCACGGGCCGGTCACAGCGCAAGAAGTTAATTAGATCAATTAATTACACTGCAAAGTAAGATGTTATAAAAATTTACGCAATTAATTATGAGTGGCAATTCAATGCGCACATTTTAAATTTGGCTTGCGGTGAGCAAATCGCTGCCAGGGCAGTTTATTTATTAAAAAAAACGAAGACAAGACTATCAGCAAGAACGCCGTGATTTGGAGCTTTTGTCAAAAAGAATTTTCCGATCACCGAAGCTGCTCCAGCCTGACGGATCATTTGAACAATAAACACGTCCGGACAAGTTCCACTGTTACCAGTGATAGAGCGAGCGCACTTCAACAAACCAACAAACCACACTGCAGAATTTTGGGAAACAAATGAGGAGAAAATAATCATCTCTTACTTGCAAAATGTGAAATTTATTGAGACATGCAACGTTTCGGCCCTAGGCCTTCATCAGGCAAAATGGAGTAAGAGCTAAAGGTGGCCATCTTAAATAGGGTGTGGCAAGCATCCAAGGGTGACAGGTCGTAAAAGAACAGTGTACCCAAAACAACATAATTCAAAATCCAAAGGCAATCAATCAAAATAGTGTAATGTAAATAATAATAATAATAATAATAATAATAATAATAATAATAATTGAAAAATAAAGCTGGAGAATATTCAAATACATAGATATAGTAAATATGCACCATCCATCCATCCATCCATTTTCTTCCGCTTATCCGGGGCCGGGTCGCGGGGGCAACAGTCTAAGCAGGGACTCCCAGACTTCCTTCACCCCGGACACTTCCTCCAGCTCCTCCGGGGGGACCCCAAGGCGTTCCCAGGCCACCCGGGAGACATAGTCCCTCCAGCGGGTCCTGGGTCTTCCCCGGGGCCTCCTCCCGGTGGGACATGCCCGGAACACCTCCCGAGGGAGGCGTCCAGGAGGCATCCGGAACAGATGCCCGAGCCACCTCAGCTGGCTCCTCTCCACGTGGAGAAGCAGCGGCTCTACTCCGAGCTCCTCCCGTGTGACCAAGCTCCTCACCCTATCTCTAAGGGTGTGCCCAGCCACTCTGCGGAGGAAACTCATTTCGGCCGCTTGTATCCGCGATCTCGTCCTTTCGGTCATTACCCAAAGCTCATGACCATAGGTGAGGGTAGGAACGTAGATTGACCGGTAAATTGAGAGCTTCGCCTTTTGGCTCAGCTCCCTCTTCACCACAACGGTCCGGTACAACGACCGCATCACTGCCGACGCTGCATCGATCCGCCTGTCAATCTCACGCTCCATCCTCCCCTCACTCGTGAACAAGACCCCGAGATACTTGAACTCCTCCACTTGAGGCAAGGACTCTCCACCCACCCAGAGAGGTAAATATGCACCCAACTATAGAATAAGACTGGCGTGCTATATACATACAGTGGTACCTCACCTTACGAAAGACCCAACAAACGAAAATTCCAAGTTATGAAACGCCTTCACGTTAAATTTTGGTCTCTAAATACGAAAGAAAATTCAAATTACGAAACGTGAAATCTCAAAAATTCAAATAATGCGCGCTCAGTCACACACATTATACGCTTTTTTCAGACTGGATTTAAACTTTTCTCACATTTGTCTCTCATTTAAACACTCAAACTTTCATAGATTTTCAACAAAATGTATTAATAGTGAAGTGTGGGGGGAAGGGGGAGGGGGGAGAATACTGCGCGCGGACACGTGTGTGATAGCGCAGCATAACCCGGTGTACTCACAAGACCCGTGCTCAAACCGTGCCTCCTCTAGACCAAATCAAATCAAATCAAACAATATTTATAAAGCGCTTTTCATACAAAATTGTAGCACAAAGCTACAAGCAGGTCTAAACCAGATCTAAACCAGGATTAAACCAGGATTAAACCACCGCGGCTCTTGCATGCGTTCGTTCATGCGCTCGGACTGCGTGCCGTCTCGATGGGAGCACATCCCCTCCCCTCCTTGCTGCTCGCCTCAGCCGTGACTCGTGAGGTACACCGGTGCTGCTGCTAATAGCAGAGCTAGCACAAAACCAGGAAATAGACCCGCACGCGGCGCTTTAATCCTGGTGTCCAGTCGTGGTTTAGTCCAGGTTTAGTCCTGGTCCAGTCCAGGTATAGACCTTGTTTAGACCTAGTTTAGTCCACGTTTAGTCCTGGGTCTACAGTCTCTTAGCCAATCAGGACGCAGAACACAGTGTTACACTATAAAAAAAAACTTGGAACGGGGCCTTGGAACGAATCAGGCTTTTTCCATTGAAATAGCTACTCAACTTACAAAAAATTCACGTTACGAAACCACTTCTGGAACAAATTAATTTCGTAAGGTGAGGTACCACTGTATCTACATATACACAGTGAATCTTATAATGTGTTCTGGGTCTGCTCCCTCACCTCCAACGCACCCGTTTGAAGAGATTGTGCGAAGTGCGAAATTCTTGGAAACGAATGAGAAAAGCGACCACAGAAAAACTGAAACTCAATCACGAAGTGGGTTTTCTCTCTCTCAATCTCTCTCACTCTCTCTGTCAATCTCTCTCTCTCTGTCACTCTCTGTCAATCTCTCTCTGTCAATATTTCTCTCATTCTCTCTCTGTGCCAATCTCTCTCTGTCAATCTCTCTCTCTCAATCTCTGTAAATCTTTCTCTCACGAGATTAAAATGCGAATAATTAGATGAATTCATTACAAATCCTGTAATTAATTGACCTGACGCCTGACAACACTACTTTTACCATTTGTTCAATAGAGATTGATTGATTCTAGTGAAGGTGTATGGAGTTTAAAAACCCTTACCGTATTAACCACATGACATCACAAAGTGGTTCTGTTTGAGAGAAGAGCTCAGCCTAAACATGCAAGGTTTGTGTCTTAAACATGTGTGAATGAAACAAAACACATTTTAACAGAAACATTATATAATGAGCTCTTAAAATACACCAATACCTAATAAGTAATTCTAAAGTGATTTTGTAATTCCCTGCTTGTTACTTTTTATAAACTGCTATTATTTTCTTCTTGTTTCGATCTATTCTGATGATTGCTGTGGACGATATTCAGGAAGCCCATTCTGTTGTAAATCAGTTGAATGATTGCACAGACACCTTTACTTGATTGCAGCACATTATTTTGATTTTATAACAGTCATCTGACACCAAAGTTTCTTGTTCAGATATAAATGATTATTATCAGCATTAATATACAATTTCCTTGAGTAAACACTCTGAATCCAAGGCGGACGCTAACCAAATTGATGTGTAATTCAAGCAGCAGAGTAGCATACCAAACTAGCAATAAGAGATGAAATTGTAAATAATACTTGAAAATGTAAAGTGGCAATGTGGCATACTGCTTGTGTGTGCTTTCACGAGAACAAAATCTGTATACATCTGTAAAACACTTTCTGAGGACTTGTCTTCCTTAGACAAAATGCAGGTTCTCTTGAGAAAATCGTTCAGTATTACCGGTAAATTAATGGCATGTTTTCAAATTCATATACAGTGGTACCTCACCTTACGAAAGACCCAACAAACGAAAATTCCAAGTTACGAAACGCCTTCACGTTAAATTTTGGTCTCTAGATACAAGAAAATTCAAGTTACGAAACGTGAAATCTCAAAAATTCAAATAATGCGCGCTCAGATGCACGCCCCGAAACGTAAATACACTTTATCAACACACACGGGGTTAGGTTCCAGAAATAACCCGCAACAAGAGAAATCCCCGAAGCAGGACAACTTTATATTTTACAATTATTCTACATGTTTTAAGGCTGTAAATGCCTCACCACACACATTATACACTTTTCTCAGACTGGAATTAAACTTTTCTCACATTTCTCTCTCGTTTAAACACTCAAACTTTCATAGATTTTCAACAAAATGTATTAAATAGTGAAGCGTGGGGGGAGACACGGCTCCGGTGAGGTGAGGAGCACCTCACCTCACCGCGCGAGGAGCACCTCACCTCACGAGGAACACCGCTAGTCCTTGTCTGCACGACTGGCACCGGGTCTGCGAGCATGAGATAGAACCGTGGCGCCCGGACCACGTCCTCTGGAGCCCGAACCACAAACCAGCCGCACAAAACCAGCAAAGAGCGGCACGTGGTGGTTTAATCCTGGTTTAGTCCAGGTCCAGACCTGGTTTAGAAATGGTCTAGACCTGGTTTATTCCACGTTTAGTCCTGGCTCTACAATCTCTTAGTCAATCAGGAAGCAGAACACAAAGTTACACTATAAAAAAAAGTTACACTATAAAAACAACAACAACCTTGGAACGAATCAGGCCTTTTCCACTGAAATAGCTACTCAACTTACGAAAAATTCACGTTACGAAACCACTTCTGGAACAAATTAATTTCGTAAGGTGAGGTACCACTGTATGGGTTAATTCAAGTCAACGTTAGGATTTATGTTAGGAAAGTAGTAGAACAAACAAAACAAAACAATAAGAGTTAAAAAAGTGACGTGTTTATTGTTTTAACTTCATTATGAGCTTTGGTTGCTGTCAAGAGCACAGACTTTGAGGTGGATTATGTTACCTACCTTCAAAATTGGGACCCTGGTTTGAGTGAAGATGATGACTGAGAAGATTGTGGGTTTAATAAAAAATACACCAAAGGTAACATCTCCGGCTAAGGTCACCAGAACCAGCTTAAGATCTCCAAGCGCTTACTGTAGCGACCCCAATGGCATTAAAGGATGCGTCAGATGCAGAGAATGGTAAATGGTCGCATTTGTGTCCGACCACATGAAAAAACGCGTCAACTCGGCATTTGTGAAACTGAGAAAATTACGTTTATATATAGGCGTATATATACTCAACAAAAATATAAATGCAACACTTTTGTTTTTGCTCCCATTTTTCCTGAGATGGACCCAACGATCCAAAATTCACTCCAGATACACAACACTACCATTTCTCTCAAACATTGTTCACAAATCTGTCCAAATGTGTGACAGCGAGCACCTCTGCCCCGCCGAGACAATCCACCCCACCTCACAGGTGCGCCACATCAAGATGCCGATCCGACATCATGACCAGTGCACAGGTGCGCCCCAGACTGCCCACAATAAAAGGCCACCCCGAAATGTGCATTTTTTTTTTTTTGCTTTATTGGGGGTCTGGGGACTCAGAACCAGTCAGTATCTGGTGTGACCACCATTTGCCTCATGCAGTGCAACACATCTTCTTCACATAGAGTTTATCAGATTGTCAATTGTGGCCTGTGGAATGTTGGTCCACTCCTCTTCAAAGTCTGTGCGAAGTTGCTGGATATTAGTGGGAGCTGGTACACGCTGTCGTATACGCCGGTCAAGCACATCCCAAACATGCTCAGTGGGTGACATGTCCGGTGAGTATGCTGGCCATGCAAGAACTGGGACATTTTCAGCTTCCAAGAATTGTGTACAGATCCTTGCAACATGGGGCCGTGCATTATCTTTCTGAAACATGAGGTGATGTTCATGGATGTATGGCACAACAATGGGCCTCAGGATCTCATCACGGTATCTCTGTGCATTCAAAATGCCATCAATAAAATGCACCTGTGTTCTTCGTCCATAACAGCCTTTGAAGAGGAGTGGACCAACATTCCACAGGCCACAATTGACAATCTGATAAACTCTATGCGAAGATGTGTTGCACTGCATGAGGCAAATGGTGGTCACACCAGATACTGACTGGTTCCCCAGACCCCCAATAAAGCAAAAAAAAAAAAGAATGCACATTTCGGGGTGGCCTTTTATTGTGGGCAGTCTGGGGCACACCTGTGCACTGGTCATGATGTCGGATCGGCATCTTGATGTGGCGCACCTGTGAGGTGGGGTGGATTGTCTCGGCGGGGCAGAGGTGCTCGCTGTCACACATTTGGACAGATTTGTGAACAATGTTTGAGAGAAATGATAGTGTTGTGTATCTGGAGTGAATTTTGGATCTTTGGTTCCATCTCAGGAAAAATGGGAGCAAAAACAAAAGTGTTGCGTTTATATTTTTGTTGAGTTTTTTTTTTTTTTCAAAATTTGTGATTTTTTTTTTATTTTTTTTTTGCAGAATGTGCTAGTTGAGATCGTGAAGAAGCCTCTCCATGTTTCAGATAACAGCATTTGTTGTATTAAAAGTAGGGCTGTCAGTTTAACACGTTAATTAGATTAATTAATTACACTGCTAATTGGCGTTATAAAAATTAATGCAATTAATTCTGAGCGCAATTCAATGCACGCGCATTTTAAATTTGGCGTGCGGGGCCTTTGAACGGCGAGTTTATTTATAAAAATGTGACGGGGCATGTCCGTTCCTAAGCCCGCTGTCCCCGCGGAGAGCACGTGAAGATCTGTCGCAACCAGGGCGCAGGATTCACGGGAACGAAGTCTTTTGGAGGGAGACGCAGCAGCTGTTGTGCGATCGTCAAACGAAACTAGAAATGTGTTAGGGTCGAGAACGAGTTTGAAAGAAACTACAGTATGTATTTATTGAATAGTTGAATACTTAACCATTGTAAACAGACAAAGCGTGCATATGTCATTATCAAAGAAGTTGTAGCCTACGTCCTACAAATGGGCCAGGACATTTTATTATTTTTGTGTGTCCTGTGTAGTAATTGCATAAAAAAAGCACTTACCAAGCGTTGAGTTTATTCCCTATCGTTTATTTTAGAGTCCGCCACACGGCCAGAACATGATCTACGCTCACCTCTACTCATTTACCGAAAACCAAATGCACGACAACCGGACACACACGACTGAGGAGATTTCAGAATAAAATACCCATAAAACTGTAGTCAATATTGTATAACTGCAGTCGAGTTCCCCATTTGAGATAGCATATGGCCACATAGCAAATCAACAATTCTCCAGAAAAATTACAAGAATCTGCAGACATTTGTATGCATAATTTAATTGTGAATATCAAATAAATGTCAGCTCCCCATAACCTCGCCAGCGTGTTCTGCCACGACTAAGGGTGCACATTTAAGAAGTGTTAGTTTTGCCCATCCAAATCACGCTAAACCCGATCATTTACTCACCCCCGCGTTGCTGCCGCCTCCTGCCTCCTCTGGACACATCCACACCGGTAATTCAGTTTTGCGGGTTCCAGGGGTCATGTGAGCCATGAGTAATTTACACGGACAATTATTTGTATTCTCTGTATATTTGAAGCTGTGTATATTATTTATTGACGTTGTATGCAAGCTACTGTACGTGCTCACGTACAGCAGAAATATTCACCATTTAATAGGCTAGTGGAATGGTGTAAATGAGCTTTCGAATGAATGTTACGTAATGAGGGAGGTGAATAGGGGTGTATAGCAGTCTTGTCTTGGTTACAGTGGAGGTAACGTGCATGGAGAGAGAGAGTGAGAGAAAGACTGAAAGACTTAAAGGTCCCATGACATGAAATTTTCACTTTCTGAGGTTTTTGAACGTTAATGTGAGCTCCCCTACCCTGTTTACCCCCCCCCATGGTTAAAAGTTGCGAAATTGCGAAATGTCTAAACTGAGCATTTGCGATCCTTTTCTGCGTTACAAAAAATCTGAGCTCAAACGGGCGATTTTGAACAAGGCACCTTATTGACGTCAGATCGAAAAAAGAAATGCAAATGCAGTTCCACCCCCGTCTGTCTGTACTCAGCGTCTCTGTAAATCACGCCCAGAGAGTTTGGACTGCGAATGCGCTAGGCAATGCGAAATGCGTTTTTTTATTTGCCTGGAGGCACGTCCGAGTGTTTCTAGGCTCGGAAGTCCTTTATCTGAGCCTCTGGACCTTTGAACAGCAGTGGTTTAATTTTATTTTCTGTGGAAATGCGTTTATTTTTCAGTGGAACGCTTCAAAACTCTCCCCCTGTGCAAAAACACGGAAATGGATCAGCTGAGAGCTGACAGCGGAGAGCGGAGAGTTTGGCCACGCCCCCACCCTCTACTATAGGCCAGCTCTTTTCTCCTCATTTGCATTCAAGCAACAACGCCCAGAATAAAGTGTTTGAGAGAGATATTTATGACTCTTTCTCATCTTATCTCTGTTTCTCATGCACGAGTGTTGATTTTGAAGAAGGATTCATTTACAGTATTAGGGAACCATTAAGGAGTCATATAAAAGCATCAAGAAGTACCATGTCATGGGATTTTTAAAGGGGATTTCTGCAGTCTTTTCACTGTAACACTACAGATCACACGTTTGACACCTTTTTTGCACTGTGGGAGAGCACAATAAACCACCTAATTTTTTTTTAATGCTATTAATCAGATTAATTAATTAATTACAAATCCTGTAATTAATTAAATTATTTTTTTTAATCGCCTGACAGCACTAATTAAAAGCATACATTTGTATTTTAAATTTGGCTTGTTTTTCGGAAAGAAAACAATAAATCGGTGTATAAATCACCCTAATTACCCCCCGATCGAGCTCCCACCAATCATGATCACCTCAACGGAGGTCACCGCGTTCTTATGGGGTGAGTCATATTATCATATTATTTCTGCATCAAAGGGACATATTAGCTGACAGCAGGGGCCTTGTGTCAGCGTGTGTGTACAGGACTAAACTGGGATTAAACTAGGTCTAAACCAAGACTACACCAGGACTAAACCAGGTCTAAACGAGATCTGAAACAGGACTAAGGTGTGTGTGCGTGTACGTGTGTGATAACATATTATCCTGAATTATTGAGTGATTATATGGATTTTTTTTTTTTTATATAAAAGCATTTCCATTTTAACAAAGTACCTTTTAATTCTGACCTGCCCTGAAACACCACACCACAGTGATGTCAGTGATGGGGGACAGCTTAGCTTAAAGTTCTGAAGGCCTGGACAAGATAATCTTTAACGAGGCTTTTGAAAAGCACCTTATAAATGTTTGATTGATTGATTGATTCTCAGCTCGTCGATTTCACTATGTGCTGCTTTCAAATGGCCACAAATTCTTCAAATGTTCTCAGATTTCCATGTGTAAGACATCGTTGGAAAGCTTAGAATCTACACTTTGAGAATCTGTGAATAACTCAAAATGCCTCCAGGACGACTTGTGTCTGGTTTTGCCATATAGCACTTATATCCACCGTCAAGGCACTCAAAGAGCTTTACAACAAGTAACCACTCACTCATTCACACACACATTCATACAATGTAAATGTACACAACCAATCTTCGGATCAGTGGACAAATGCACTTCCAACTAAGCTACTGTTGCCTGAATGAATTTCTCCTCATGAGGGATCAACAAATTGTGCCTTCAGCTTAAGACGAATGCCTGTAGTGCATGTTTTTGGACAAAGTACCTGGCGAAAACACTCTCGGAATCTGGGAGAACATGCAAACTCCACAAAAAGCCTGTATCAGCCCAAGAATCGAATCTGGGACCTTCTTGCTCTGAATATGCTTTTGTCTTTTGGTCATCCTGCATGTCGTTAGATTAAAAAGACAAAACAATATAATGATTCTTCTGTTTGTCTGCGTACATTCATTGAAATTTGAATGAACTCACTCACTTCACCCCACCAACTTTCCCTTTTATTAACGATCACATTTTATTGACGCACGCTTGTTAATAAAAGGCTTAAACAGTGTTTCCAAAATGTGTGCGCTATCTCCAGCCATAGAAATAAGGGCTGGGTGTGAATTTAAATGGCCATAGTAAATATTTATAGTTTAGCTGGAGTAAAATTATCCAGTCAGCAGCAGAGCAGTGCCAAAGCCAGGCAGACGGCGCTGGCCTGCACATCTGTTGTTGACTGAATTAGTGTGATAGTGAAAGTTCAGCACAGCCCATATGTTTCCACTGTCACCCCACAGGCAGAGGCTCACAGGCCAGTTCAAATGTCCCTACACTACTTTACCTCAGCAACCACAGTACTGAAAGCCAACAGAAGTAGTAATATACAATACTGTGTGTAGAATCCTTCAGTCATCCAGGTAGATGCAATATACAATATTTTTTACATTTTATGATTAAATAAAGCTATATTTTAACCCTAACTCACTATTGCTGGGTGATTTTCACCCATGCAAAAGTATTTACATGATTTTCAATATGTTGCATTTTTCTGAGTGTCATGGGTCCCTGGGAAGCTTCACCATTGTTTTTGACATCTTTGAAGGTGTAGGTGTTTCCCTACCCCAAAGCCCACTTTTTCCTACAGGCTTTCGGGTGATTTTCACCTGGCGATAGTGAAAGAGGAATGTAAGAATGTAATGAATTTAATGTAAGAGGATGTAAGGAATAGGTAAGTAAGAGTGGTCCTGGAATGTGTATCTATCCTTATTTAGTGTAGTGGTTATGAATAAATATCACAAAGTGGTGATTTCAAAGGGAATTCTTATGGTGAAAACAATATTTTAGTCAACTGGTCATTTTTACCCACTGAAAAAATACTATTATTTGTTCCTCTCTCCTGCAACTGTTCGTGTGTCAAGGAGTCTGTGCTTCACCAGGGAAGTCTCATGTCCCAGGAATGGGTGGACCAAAGACCAAGCTTCCAGTATTATTATTATTCAGGATTTTTTATATTTTCAAATTCCTAAATTTTCAGTAATTTTGGAGCATGTTTTTAGGATCTTCCTATGTTTTTTTTTTCATTTTGTTACACATACCACAGTTGAAAATAAAAGAAAACCACTCTAATTTATCATGTGTTGTTATATTTTGATTTATTTTTCATGACAAGTACTTTTTGTTGGGTATATTATATGGGGTAAAAATTACCCGGCAAAAGTGATGGTGTTACTTTTTATAGCTAAAGTGTTCTAGGGTTAAGAGGGACTGAGAGAGAGATACTTTATTGCTCACAAGGGAAATTCAAGTTTTGCTGCAGTAATATTTACACAATGTTTCTCAGTAGCCTTCGCGTTTCAGTCAAAGGTCTCAGTGCTGATTAACAGGAGGACTGGTCAGATAGATGTCTGGGCAGTTTGAGGAGTAGGGGTGGCAGTAGCTCAGTTGGTAGAGCGTTTGTCCACTGATCCAAAGGTTGGTCGGTTCAAATCCCGCTCTTGACATAAGAAACATCAGTGGTTGAGCGGTCAGATCCACTGACCCACAGGTTGGTTAGATTCCAGCTCCCACAGATGAATGCTGCCATTATGTCCTTGGGCAAGACACTTAACCCTCCTCGCCCCCAGTGTCTGCGTACACTGATGGGTGATTGGTTCCTTGTTGTAAAGCGCTATATAAAGATTTGACCATTTTAGTAGAGCCAGAAGAGTCCTCCCCTTGTGTCCTTCAGCATCACAGCAGCGTCCAGAAAGAGTCAGTTGAACACAACAGGAAAACCTCAGTCTTACTCTGCTCAAGTGTTTTGGTCACTGATGAAATGGAAAGTAGAAGCATGCAGCATCTCAAATATCTATATAAATACAGCTCTGGAAAAAAATAAGAAACCACTGCAAAATTATCAGTTTTTCTGATTTTACTACTTATAGGTATGTGTTTGGGCAAAAGGAACATTTTTGTTTGAGTCTATAAACTACTGACAACACCCCCCCCCAAAAAAAAAAAAAAATATATATATTATCATTTATTTGCAGAAAATGAGAAATGGTCAAAATAACAAAAAAGATTTTCAGACCTCAAAGAATGCAAAGAAACAAGATCAAAATCATTTAAAAACATAATACTAATGTTTACACTTAAGAGTTCATAAATCAATATTTGGTGTAATAACCCTTATTTTCACAGCTTTCATGCGTCTTGGCATGCTCTCCACAAGTCTTTCACATTGTTCTTGGGTGACTTTATTCCACTCCTGGTGCAAGAACTGAAGTAGCTCAACTTTGTGTTTGTGTTGGAATTCAACAGACGCTGGAATGGAATGGCTGTAAAACATGTAGAGATGCTGATTTCAGGAAACTATGCAGTGGTCTCTGTTTCCCCCCCCCCACATATATATATATAATGTTTAATGTATAAACTTACACCTTATTTGATCTTGATTTAATCCTACCTGCACCTTGTACATTGTACCTTGTTTTTTTTATTACATATTTTATTATATTGTTTATTATATTGTTTATTATATTGTTTACCTCTTCCCCTGCACTTTACAACACTTTTTTTACCATGTACTATTATTGCATGTTATTAGTACTTCTTGACTATCCTAGCGAGTCAACGGTTCTTCTGATCCTAAGCATTTCATTGCATTGTTGACCTTGTGTTGATTCTGCATATGACAAATAAACAATCTTGAATCTTGAAATGTTAAATTATACTATTTTCTGATCTATGTTATAATCTTGTTTCCTCATCACGAACCTGGATTTGGGTTTTGATTCATTCACATTCACTCATGTGTAACACACAAATCCTACATATTTAGGCTGAGTTCTTCTCTTGAACAGAAACACACACACAATGTTTCATCTTAGGATGTTATATAGTAATCCAAGAAGTGCTCCACTGTTTTAAAAATCCATACGCCTTCACTAGAATCATTTGGATGATTTCACTCCTTGAATCTCCACTGAACTAAAAAGGTAACTGCTACATGTGTTCATTCATATTATTAAAAATAAACAGACCTCAGTTGTGATAAAAGATTTGGAATTTCACCATTTTAATTTCACATCAGGTAAAAATAAATTGTACAGGTATATTTTTTGACCCATGTCCATCAATTCTGCTGGTGTAGCCACAATGGAGCAGCTGGATATGCATCACTGAACTTAAACTATAGCTGTGATATACCTGGAGGATTTGCTTTTGTGTTTCAGGTAAGTTTGTGATCTCTACTAATTAAATTTATGGCACTGCATTGTGAAAAGTAATTAATATAGTCTTGGTAATTTACCTCTTGGAAGTATTAACAGGATTGTCATTTCCAAGTTTAAACTAGCACACACTTTTAATATGGGTGATTAAAATACTGCAAATTAACTATCAGATCTCACTGAATGTTAACATAGTATTCATTTTGTTCTACTGCCTTAAAACCTTGTGGAGCAGTGTAGGCTAATGCTGCCTAACCATTGACAGCGATGACAGCTGTGACACATGTAATGACAGCCACACAGACTTGTCAATTACGGTGAAGACGTCCTTTCAATTCACTCCCATTTTTTAGGTCAATAGAGACTGCAAGTATCGGATCCAGTGACAGAACTCACCTTGGGGGTATTCACATCTAATCAAGCAGGGAGAAATGCAACAGTAAACCAATGCACCACAAATCCTTAACCCGATCAATGGCACTTATTCTCCTCCCTTAAGGCTTGTGGTTTAGGTCTTTTAGTCCCATAAAAATGGACTTGATGGATGGGTGTGATAGTGGTGAGGGAATCCCCAAACACACACACAAACATGCGCACATGTTGGGTTTCCATGCTTTTTGGGGAGATTGATGCTCAAACCTTCTTTTCAAAGCCTGATCTTGTCACATCGCAGAAGCTAAGCAGAGCTGCTCCTGGTTAGTACTTGGTTGGGAGGCAAGACACCCACATTGCCTAGTGTGAATGTGGTGCGCGAGAGTCAATCAATCAAACTTTATTTCTATAGCACCTTCCAACAACCAAAGCAGACCAAAGTGCTGTACAACATTAAAAAGATTAAAAAAACAATAATCATAGAAATAGGTCAAAGCACATTAAAATACCAATTAAGATAACCATTAAAATAAAGTGTCCCAGGGCCATTAAGTGTTAAAAGCCATCCTAAATAAGTAGGTTTTAAGTTTGGCTTTGAACAGAGGCAGGTCAGTGATGGAACACAACTCAATGGGCAAAGAATTCCAGCGTTTTGGACCGGCCACTGCAAAAGAACGATCACCCCACTGTTTGCTCCGGGACCGGGGGACCTCCAGCAGATGTTGCGCAGCAGATCGTAGAGCTCTGCTGGGTTGGTGAGGGGTCAATATCTCACACAGATAGGAAGGTGCAAGATGACTGACTGCATTAAAAAAAAACAACAACAACAACAAAAAATCAAAATTTTAAAATGAATTCTGAACTGGACAGGGAGCCAGTGCAAGGAGTACAGGACAGGGGTGATGTGGTCGTGTTTCCGACTGTTGGTGAGCAGACGAGCTGCAGCATTTTGCCTGAGCTGCAAACGGTGAAGGCCAGCTTAGTTCCCGCATAGACTACTGCAATGCACATAGAGTGCATTGCAGTAGTCTATGCGGGAACTAACAAAGGCATGGATAGCTTTCTCCAGGTCACCACTGCTCAAAAAGGGTTTAACCTTTGAGTGTTGGTCAGGGGAGCTGATGGCGTTAGGGTTCAACAAAAGAGGGACCCAAAACATGGATATGGACCAAATAGGGGAAAAGGTGAATTTAGTAAACAGACCGGGTAGAGACACAGGCTGGAACAGGCGGGGATCTCCGGAGATGGACGAACAAAAAAACTCAGAGGAGCCACGAAGTTCAGACAACGTGGAACAAAAAAAAAACTCAGGAGCCAAGAGGTTCAGGTAATGTGGAACAAAAACTCAGCAGCCCAGGGATAACAAAACAAAACAGAAAACAAAGAAAACAGTCTGGCACAGTCTCTCTGGTGAGCAGGGGCTTAAATACCAGGGAATCTTGATTGGGCCCAGGTGAACTGAATCACAGGTCGCAGGAGACTCCGCCCACACACACGCACACACACGCACGCACGCACGCACGCACACACACACACACACACACACAGGGAAGGAGGGAGGGGAGCACAAGTCATGACAGACGGTGCAGATTGGCAGCCTTGATTCCTTCAATCTGCCCCAGGGCAGCTGTGGTTACCATAGTAACTTACCACCGAATGCATTACATTACATTGACTTACATTCATTTCCTAGAGACCCTAACCTTAATCCTTATCTTGACCTGTCTGTGTAATCCCTGGGCCATCCAAGTAAGATCAGTAGCAAAAGAAAAGTTAAATTCTGTCAACTGGACAATTTTTTTTTTTCTGGTCAGACTGCCTATGGACACTGCCCTATATCTGCCTGAAGAGAGGAGCCGACTACATTGAAAATAACACACCTACTTGTTTACAGTATTTTTTTTTTCTTTTGCTTTTCTTAATATATCTTAAATAACTAAAAGAACTAAGTAACTAAGCGATAGAGCTCCTCCCGCAACTCTCTTGTGGGAATATGCCACAGAATACAAACCCCAAATGCCAAGCTTTCCCAAGAAAACTCTTTTTGGGTTGATGTCCAAAGAGACTCTCCAATACTTATGTACTTACAACAATGTTAAATAAAGTAAAACTCTGACTTATTCTGCTTTTAACTCAAATTGGAACTTTAAACTATGTTGTTGATCTAATAATAAATGATTTAAATCATGGGGATCTGACATTTGTCCACATAAGGTAAGATGGTCCCCATAATGTGAGTGTCTATAGATTGTAACGTAATAAAGACCTGTCCATAAACACAAACTTAAACCTACCTTCTCCATAGAATTTATAGAGATGGTAACCAGTCCGTTCAGCCTCCGGGATGCACTTGGTAACCATCACAGAAACATTCTGGCAGGCCATGTTTCTTTTTATCAACTCAAGCCAATTTCACATTTATTATAGTCCTCGGGTCGGTTTGACACAGACACATGGTGCCAAAGCTCTTGAGGATGGATGGCTAGGTGGGCAAAAGAAAGCAGAGAGATCAAGAGCAGAAATAAAAAGATTTCTACAAAAATAGAGAGAAGAAAAAAAATAACAACAGTTATTCATCCAATTTAATGTGAGTGGGGAAATTATACTCAACAAAAATATAAACGCAACACTTTTGTTTTTGCTCCCATTTTTCCTGATGGATGGACCCAAAGATCCAAAATTCACTCCAGATACACAACACTACCATTTCTCTCAAACATTGTTCACAAATCTGTCCAAATGTGTGACAGTGAGCACCTCTGCCCCGCCGAGACAATCCACCCCACCTCACAGGTGCGCCACATCAAGATGCCGATCCGACATCATGACCAGTGCACAGGTGCACCCCAGACTGCCCACAATAAAAGGCCACCCTGAAATGTGCATTTTTTTTTTTTGCTTTATTGGGGGTCTGGGGACTCAGAACCAGTCAGTATCTGGTGTGACCACCATTTGCCTCATGCAGTGCAACACATCTTCTTCGCATAGAGTTTATCAGATTGTCAATTGTGGCCTGTGGAATGTTGGTCCACTCCTCTTCAAAGGCTGTTATGGATGAAGAACACAGGTGCATTTTATTGATGGCATTTTGAATGCACAGAGATACCGTGATGAGATCCTGAGGCCCATTGTTGTGCCATACATCCATGAACATCACCTCATGTTTCAGGAAGATAATGCATGGCCCAATGTTGCAAGGATCTGTACACAGTTCTTGGAAGCTGAAAATGTCCCAGTTCTTGCATGGCCAGCATACTCACCGGACATGTCACCCATTGAGCATGTTTGGGATGTGCTTGACCGGCGTATACGACAGCGTGTACCAGCTCCCACTAATATCCAGCAACTTCGCACAGCCATTGAAGAGGAGTGGACCAACATTCCACAGGCCACAACTGACAATCTGATCAACTCTATGCGAAGAAGATGTGTTGCACTGCATGAGGCAAATGGTGGTCACACCAGATACTGACTGGTTCTGAGTCCCCAGACCCCCAATAAAGCAAAACAAATGCACATTTCGGGGTGGCCTTTTATTGTGGGCAGTCTGGGGCGCACCTGTGCACTGGTCATGATGTCGGATCGGCATCTTGATGTGGCGCACCTGTGAGGTGGGGTGGATTGTCTTCGCGGGGCAGAGGTGCTCGCTGTCACACATTTGGACAGATTTGTGAACAATGTTTGAGAGAAATGGTAGTGTTGTGTATCTGGAGTGAATTTTGGATCTTTGGGTCCATCTCAGGAAAAATGTGAGCAAAAACAAAAGTGTTGCGTTTATATTTTTGTTGAGTACAGCTTTGTGCACAACGGAACCTAGTTAGCTTACTGTTAGCATCACTACTTCTTGTGCATCTCTATGGAGTATTTGTGGAGATACTGATAAATAAAGATCAGACAGTCTGTAGAGACAACAAGTAGTGGCGGGATGTCACTGACAACAGGTTAAGACAAATGAGGTCAAAAACTGTTAAAACTTTGTGTCTCAATGCTAATGCTAATTTTAAGGCATACAATATTAAAACAACACTACAAACTGAAGTAGTTTACATAAAAAACAACCAAACAACAATTTAAGTGGCTAGCACTCAAGAAATTCCGGGTTCGATCCTTGGGTTACCCGGCCTTTCTGTGTGGAGTTTGCATGTTCTTCCCGTGTTTGGGTGGGTTTCCTCTGGGCACTCCGGTTTCCCCCATCAACCCCCCCCCCCAAAAAAAAAAAAACATGCTCCAAAGGTAAAAAATCCTCCAGCTGAGGTCCTGAGGCCCTGCTCCTGAAAGGATGGGCAAAAATGCAATTTCCCTATAGGGATAATAAAAGTACTAAAAAATATATATATATATATATATATATATATATATATATATATATATATATATATATGCTATGTCCCTGTAATGATCATACTTATAAAACCATACAAAAAAAATCATACAAGAAACTAAAATAATAAAATAAATATTTGTATTTTTTGAATGTCACAAAGGTGGAGGGAAGATGTATTTTGGGTTCTTAGTAATAGCCACAGTGGAACCATTATATTATTGAAGAAAAAAAAATGAAAGAAAGAAATCTTTTCCAGTTCAAAGAAACATGAGTCATGTAGTGTGTCTCACACCTACTCAATAACCTTCTTTGAAAAATTGCTCCTCTTTTTTCCTTTAAGAATAGGGCTAAGGAGAGATATTGATCAAACTTCTGGTCCACTTAAGCCAAAGGCTAAAATCCACTGTTTACTACATGTACATCTGCACTCTCCACAAAAGATAACAGTGATGAACAAAGACTGTATGAATAGATATGGGAGATGGTGGACATGCTCTCCAATTCTCCAATTCCCATTGAAACAGAAAAGCCCACCGACATACCGTGTGATCAGACTACAGTGAAGCATTCATCAATGTAGTATCCTGCTGCGAGCTCTTTAGAGGCATTAGACAAGGTTATCCACTACATCGAACCTTTGAAGAACACTAAGATAACCAATTGTACAATCAATGTTGGCTCCATAATTGTTAAATGCAGCAAAAGAGTGAAAAATATAAAAATATAATAATAATAATAATAATAATAATAATAATAATAATAATAATAATAATAATAATAATAATAATAATAAATAGCGGAAGTTATTTTTTTTATTGAAACAAAAATCTAAAAAAATAGTTTGGCGAGACACTGCAGGTGGAAAGAAAAAATAATAATTTAAAGAATTTAAAATTTCAGCTGTAAGTTTTTCATCATGTCATGTTTTCATATAAATATAAAACATTTAAGTAAAAATTTAAATTTTGGGTCATATGAATTTCAAAAATAAATGTAGCTAGATTTAAATTGCTTGCTTAATTTTGTTGTCATATTAAATACAAAAATATATAGAGAGGAGATTTTTAATATCTATTTAGTATTTGTGTAAACCAAATCTCACTGAAAAACTGCCTAAACATTCAAACTGCGCCTAATTTTTTTAGTTAAAATTTAAGAAATCAGACTTGAAATAAAAAAATAAAAAATAAAATTCCTTCTGTATGTTTCGTCAAGAAGACTGGGAAGTTTGGCGTGTGTAGGTGCTACTTTAGGGAATGATCTTTATGTTGCTATGGGAGTAAAATGCATACATTAGTGATATTTCACACCATGGATACTGTACCATATTGAATCATGAGGTGCTGTATATCTTGTGATGTCCAAACCACAATGCAATTTTCAAGTATTAAAACAATAAATCTATGAACTAACTGGAAACTGTATATTCAGCATTCAGCAATAATAAAATAATAACACAAAGATAGAAAAGCTTTGTGAAAAGTCAAAGGCACCAAGATCAATCCCTGGAATTCATAAAAGTGACATCTTAACTCTAAATCAAAGTTTTCCTCCTCTCAGCATATTCACTCTGTACCCAGCACCACCGAGTCCGTTTCAGAGCCTCCATGAATAACAAAGGTAATTTCACATTAAGTATTTGCATCCTCTGTTGCAGATAAAGATGACTTTTTAAAACTATTTCTTATCATTCCCCTCAGAGAAAGAGTTGACTTTGAAAAGTTCTTGCTAAACTTAGCTAGAGCAGGCTATACGATAATTAGAGCATTTCTTAATAGACCGGCGTGAGGGTTCCCAATACAGATGTTGTATTTGGTGAAACATGATTGGTATATGGATATTTTAACTTAATGAAATCTAAACTAGACATGGGCTGTTCATAACAAATCTAAAACAAGTGAAAAACTAAATGAAATATGTTCAAATGGTTAAAATGACTTAAAATAGTGCCTGTAACAGCAGGGGAAGGCAAATGATTATTTATTTATTTATTTTTGTCCTCTCTGATGACGTCATCAAATGAAACTATAGCTGGATATCGGGTTTCAGGCCGCTTTGGAATCCACTTAAAGTCTACACTGACACAGCGATCTTCTGTGATTTGAAAAGTGCTAAAGTTTGTGTTATTTGGAGACCGCAAAGCTATGCCCTGAGCACTCACGTTAACGGATACCGCTACACCACAACATCTACGAAACTACTCCAAATGACACCAAAGTGCTATGGGTGAGTAAAACTACTTGTTTTATTACCGAAATAAGGCTCAGATTGTAAAAAAAAAACATTACTTCTCCTTTAATGCTCAATTCAGATTTTTTTGTGAAATCCGATTTTTTTGCGAGGTCGTTCACATTTCCAATTAAATATGACTTGTATGTGATCTCCAGTGTGAATTTTAAACGCCCCAAAAGTGTCCCGCATGCGCCTTGGAGGACACGACGAGGTCACATAGAGCGAGCGTGCTCAATGTTTACAGAAGTAGCCTAAATTTGCTGTCGTACCGGAGCCAAAACATGTACAGCTTATTTGTTTTAAGGAGGAGACGGAGAAAGAGAAGGACAAGGTTTTTGGCCACAGCGTTTTGCGGGGCAGTGGCAGCAACGTCCGTAGAAATGAAAGTGTTGGTGCAGATTCGCAGCCAAGAGTGGTGGGAATGCTACGTGCTTCGCTGTTTCACTGATACGGACTTCATATACTATTTTCGCATGACGAGAAGAACGTTTGTGTACATTTGTGAGTGCCTACTTGCAGTGTTGGGAGTAACTTGTTACAAAAGTAATTAATTACTGTAATGCATTACTTTTTGGTGTAACGCAGTAATGTAACGCATTACAGGGAAGAAAATCGGTAATATATTACTCGTTACAATGCCAGTAATGCACATTACAATGCATTTTTAACCTGATTTGTTTTTGGGGGTTTTGCGTTTTCTTCATACAAAGTTCGCGGATCACCGCAAGATCAGCTACTGAATCTGATAAGTCCGCGCAGAACATTACATTTCATACAAAGTTCCGCGAGATCAGCTAGTGATATAAAAGTCCGCGCAGACCATTCCATTTCCTTTTACTTCGTCTCGAACTAGCAGACTGACAAAGGATGACAGAACCAGAAGAATCGGATAGTGCTAGCTCCTAGAGGGCAATACAGCTGGAACTATCTTAATATCTATACATATGGGCTATATTCACAGATGTGTATACCAAATGTGAAAATGCCATTTGCTACAGAATTGAAGAGGATGGCAGTGAACAGGTGCTGGAGTGCATGGTAAGGTGTGGCAAGAAGGTAAAGGACGATGTATCTTTTGGTATTGTAAGCAGGTAAGAAGCAATTACTGAACATGTTGGTTTTCAGTCTGCAAGCTCCCAAAACCTCCTGGATGGCAGGTGAAAGAGAGAGATTTGCACTGTAGATTGCCAAATCCTTATTTCCAGTCATTTTGGCGATAGTAACTAAAGTAATGCCTTACTTTTTATTTTGAGTAATATTGTAATGTAAGGCATTACTTTAAAATGACAGTAACAAGTAATAAGTAGTGCATTACAGTTTTTGAGTAACTTGCCCAACACTGCCTACTTGTACTACTCTCATGGGGGGAAACACGGGCAGGTCGGATGAATGCGACCTGGCCGTTCAGACTGAAGTCGCATGCCAAACGATCGGGTATGTATCGGTTTTAGGACCACATATCTTGGGCTACTTTCACACTGCAGCCTGAAGTGACCCAAATCCGATTTTTTCACCCCTATGCAACTTTAAAAATAATTTCACTCCCACTCACTCAACCCCCCCCCCCCCCCCTCCCCCTCTTGGTAGATCTCGGCACACCATCAACCTCAAAAGTAGATCTCGGTTAAAAAAAGGTTAAGCACACCTGGTCTAATATCTACTGTATTGATATTTTGCAGCTGATGTCATCAACATTTCCTGGAGGTGTGAAGGTAACTGTAAACACAACTCTGTTAGAAGCTCTGTTACTCAAATTAGACTTTAACCTGAGCTTAATTTTAACACACTCTGATCAGAAAGAGCTGATTTACTTGGAACTACAACAGGTGAGCTGATTTGTGCTGTTAAACCAGTCTCTCACATAAAATTACAGCCACAAGTTATAGAATGAGCAAACAGTTTGTCACTCTTGTGTTTTTTGTTGAAAATCAAACACCTAAACAGCTCCTGAAAATGTCCTGTTTGAATCCATTTTGTATTTTTTTTCTTGAGGGAGAGGACCAGAGGAATGCAGAGGAGATGGCCAAGGTAAAGTCTAACAAAAGAATGAGGAGCAGTGGCCAGCCTAAAAAAATACCTTGTTTCTGATTGGAATAAAAAGAGTTGTTGGATAAAATGAAGGCCTAACAAGAGAGATAGGAGCATAAGGTGGCCATTAAAAAAATAAAAAAGTTAAAAAATAAAATAAAAACTTCATTGAAAGAATTTGCAGAATAAAGAAACTGGCTTTGTCCTGGAAATAACCCGGAATTGTTGGAGAAAGTGAAAGGCTATCAGAATAGAGCAGTGCCAGGCCAAACAATACTGAGAAAATCAAGAACCGTAGACTCAAATGTATACACAGAATATGAGATATGGGATAGCAGTCTCCCCCTGATGAAATGGAGCTGATGCAACTTCAGTAAATAAGCAGGGATAGAGGAGGGTATGAGCTAACTGATGAATGATGAAGGGAGTTTAAAGGAGACATAACATTTCAGGCTTTTAATTATAAGATGTTGTTTTCTCATTTAATAAAAAAATAAAATAAAAAAATACATGGAGTCGTATTCTTCACGATTGATACATTAATCCCCATTACTCAGAACCTCAGAAATCTAATTTTCTTTTATTCTTGCGTCGCAGGTGTAAGTCTCACATGACAGTTTTGAAGTCCATAAATCATCACTAGACAAACTTTTCTGCCACCAAATTGCATTCCGTACAACTGTATGCTTAAACTGTATTAGAACACCAATAATATTAGAACACCAATCACATTGCTACATTCTGATTTACAGGCCACTTTGAACTCTAAAACAAGATGAACAAGTTTGGTGAAGGTGTGAAGAGTTTAAAAATACGGAGGAGCTTCATGGATAACAAAATGCTTCCAGAAACCAGTTTATTTTTGGGGAAGTAAATAGACTTAATCCGATTCCTAGTTTTGGTTGGTCAACCTTTACATTTCTTTTTCTTTTTCCTGTATTCGTGTGTCACATGTTCCTATGTAATTCTATTTAGTGAGACTTGTGAGCCCCGTTTCATCCTTACAACCTGACGATGACCGTTAAGTAATAAAGGGCTTTTAATATTTTCAGTCCATATACTTTAAGTTTGTACCGTGTCCATTTTTACATTTTCAAGTAAGAGTCACATTCTACTGAGATTTCAGCTCAGCCCTCACAGACCACCTGTACTACATTCATCCATTTTCTTTCCCTTGATGTGGAGGAGCAGCGGCTCTACTCCATATTCCTCCCCTGTGGCTGAGCTCCTCACCCTATCTCTAAGGGAGTGCCCAGCTTTGCCTTTAGGCTGAGCTCCTTCTTTACCACGATGGTTTGATACAGTGATTGCATTACTGCAGACACTGCACCTCCCCTCACTTGTGAACGAGACCCCCCTCAGGTGCCCTCATTGAACCGCCATCTTAACGTGTTGGAAGGGTCTGAGTGACCAGATGATCCCAGGAGGTATGTTGGGGGCTTCATGCCCCTGGTAGGGTCTGCTGCCCAGATAGATCTGCAGCAGTCAAAAGCAGGGGCCTCGATGACCGGATCTCCTGACATGGAAACTGGCTCTGGGGACATGAAATGTCACCTCACTGGGGGGAAGGGGGAGGAGCCTGAACTTGTGCACTGTTGGCATCTGATTAGAAAGCATTTCATTTTCTGGTAATCAGGAAGTGGACACTGCTATGTGCTAGTGCTAAACGAGCTCTCTGAGAATTGTCATTGTGGTAAATAATTAGGATGCTCAGAATGCATTAGGTAAGTGAGGAATAACTTTGGAGCACTGCATCCATTTTCAACAATTTAAAACAATAAAAATCAGGTACAGCACTTTTAAACTTTATAATTAGCTCCGCTCTTCACTCTGCCCACCGTGCCTTACTCTACCAGTAACCTTGGCAACATCAAAATAATTCCTAACTTCCAAACACAATCACCGGTCCTTGGATTTCCAACAACCTCTCTCTGACCTGCTCTTTCCCTGTGCTCAAAATAAACACAAATCTGAAGAATAAAAGAGAGGCACAGTATGAGAAAATAAATTACCTGATGTCATTACTGGTCACAATACAGGATAGTCATGCTTCATTTCATTGGTTCTCAGTTCTCAGGTGGTCAACATCTTCAGACGATAGAACAGAACATTGTGTGAGTAAAACATGGAACATTCTGTTTCCTCTTTCTCTTCTTCTTTATTTGATGACACTATCCTCTTTCTGAATGGACTATTTTTAAACTAACAACCTCTGTCATATCTGAAGCCAGGACCAAATATGTTTGTAAAATCCTTGCAGCTGATGTCATCAACATTCCCTGGGGATGTGAAGCTAACTAATAGCACTACTCTCATTGAAGCTCTGCTACTCAAATTAGACTTAATCGGAGCTTTATTTTAACACAGTGTGATCAGCAAGAACTAACTTGGTTGGAACAGGTCAGATGATTTGGGTGCTTAAACAAGTCTCTCACTCATAAAATTACAGTCAAAAGCTATCGAGCGCCTTTTTCCCCTTTTGAAAATCAAACACATAAACTAGACCATGGACACTTGTATTGATCACAGGCTTCTGAAAATGTGTTGTTTAAATCCATTTAGTATTTTTTTCTTGAGTTTTAAGACGATCTCAAAACTTTCTTGTCTGTGTTTGTGAGTGCACTGTGTCACCATGGAAACTGCTGAGCATTAGAAATGCAGCATAGTAATGTATTATAGAACACCCCCATGCATGATGTCACTGCAAAATATCAAACAAGAAGTGTGTATTCTGGATCCCAGGTAAACCTTTAAGTCTTCCTTCACAACATCCATACTTCTCCTCTTTCCAGGCCTTTTATTCACTAATGGTTTAGTGCATGTGTACAAAAAGTCTTAACCTGATCTCTTCCACTTAGGTCGTTTTCACACCTACCTTGTTTGGTTCGTTTAAAACGAACCAGAGTTCGTTTGTTCCTTTGATTCGGACCTTTTGGGCTGGTGTGAATAAAAACCAAAAATCTCGATCCGGAGCAAACAAGCGAACCGAGACCACATAAAAAGCTCGGTCTCGGCACGGTTCCATTCGAACTCTGGTGCGGTTCGTTTGAGGTGAGAATGCAGACCGGACTCGATCCGACACAAGTTGGCTTTTTGTACTTAACGAGCTCCCGTCGTATGTCGAGCATTATGGGAAACCGAGGCTGACGAAATGAAACAAAACAAAACTTACGAGGCTTACTTACGTTTTGCGTGAAGAGCAAGAGTCAGAACTTGATGCGCGCACATGAGCGCTGTCCTCCGTAGCCGTCTTGCCCTGTGTCTTCGTCGTTTGGAAATTGATTGTACAATAGTGTAAACCTCACGATGCTGCTCAAACATTTGTGCGAACTGTAAAAACTGAGCAAACCATATCACTAAGGCTAGATTGAAAACAGCACGTAACACCATTATTCTCCTCCTTCACTTGTTTGGACAGGGCGTTTGGACACGGCTCATTTCTGTCCAATGGCTGAGCGACCTCAGCACACGTGTTTTTTATTGTAGTGATATTATATATTACTGAACTGGAGTCACTTTAACTGCTGTTTGTTTGTTCACTGCTCAGAATCAAAGACATTTATTGTGCAGCGTTCCTGTGCCTTTAACCTTACAGTGTTGTGTTTTTTTTAGTTGATTGTACATACTTATTATTTATCTTAATTTTTGATGCATGCTCTTTTTTTTCCAACTGTTTCTGAAACTTGCGTTGTGAGACTGCAATTTCCCCATTGTGGGACAAATAAAGGATTATCTTATCTTATCTTATCTTTGTTTATAGATGCTGGTTCACGCAGTGTGAAAGCGTAAAAAATAAATAAATAAAAATAAAAAATAAAAAAATGGTCCGGACAAAAGCAAGTGAACTATTGGACTTTCCTGGTGTGAAAACGACCTTAGTTTCCAAAACATCCAACATGGACTAACCCTTGATGTACTTGCCTGACCAGCTAGGTCCCCCACATTCTGTTCAAACCCAAAATGGTCTGAAATTTGACCATAGAGCGTGAAAAACCAAATCAACCCAACTGTAATTCTGTTCATTCTCATTTATCCCCAAGAGAACTAGCATCTTTATCTCAGCCTGTAATAAGTTATGGGAAAGTGGAATGTCTGTCTTCTGCATTGGACCCATCCCAACTGCTGGTGCAGCCTGTCAGGGGCAGTGAGATCCTGAGTTCTTGATTGCTTGATTTCCTCAAGGCAATAAACCAATAAATTAAAAGGAAAAAAAAAAAATAAAAAAAAAATAAAGGATCATCCTAGATAGTCCTGACTGCTATGGGTCGTCAAGTGCTTTAAAATCAAGACATTACAAATACATTTTTACTATTCATTTAAGAAAAAAAGAGTTCATGCTTGTTTAATTAATCCTGTTTATAGGGTTGTTTTACTGTCAACATTTTCCCTGATTGTTACATCACAGGCTGAAATCTCACATGACATTTGAAATCCATCACTAGACTCACATTTCTGCCATCAAACAACAACTTTATGCTTATATTAGAGCCTGCTGTTCTGCTTAACATGCCAATTTGAATTCTGAAACAAGGTAAACGAGTCCACTGAATGTGAGTGGACTTTGTAAATACGGTCACAAATTGAATAAGTTCAAGTTCAAAGTTCAAAGTCAACTTAATTGTCAATCAGGGCTCTCAAGTTTTGAAGACTGCTAGAAGGGGGGGGGGGGGGCAGTTGTTGAGTTATAAAATTAAACCAGGGGGGCAGGGCAGAATTAGAAGGTACTTTGTTAATATGGAAATGCTTTTATAACTAAAAGTCCATATTATCATTAAATAATGCACAGGATAACACAGTCTTGGTTTAGTCCTGGTTTAGTCCTGGTTTAGACCTTTTTTAGTCATGGCTTAGTCTTGGTTTAGACCTGGTTTAGTTTTGGTTTAGTCCCGGTTTAGTCCTGGTTTAGACCCGGTTTAGATCTGGTTTAGTCTTGGCTTAGTCCTGGTTTAGACCTGGTTTAGTCCTAGTTTAGACCTGGTTTAGTCCTGGTTTAGACCCGGTTTAGATCTGGTTTAGTCTTGGCTTAGTCCTGGTTTAGTCCTGGTTTAGACCTGGTTTAGTCCTGGTTTAGTGCCGGGTTAGTCCCGGTTTAGTCCTGGTTTAGACCTGGTTTAGTCTTGGTTTAATCCTGGTTTAGTCCCAGTTGAATCCTGGTTTAGACCCGGTTTAGACCTGGTTTAGTCTTGGTTTAGTCCTGGTTTAGTTCTGGTTTAGTCCTGGTTTAGTTCCAGTTCAATCCTGGTTTAGACCCGGTTTAGACCTGGTTTAGTCTTGGTTTAGTCCTGGTTTAGTTCTGGTTTAGTCCTGGCTAGGTCCTGGTTTAGTCCTGGTCTAGTCCTGGTTTAGTTCTGGTTTAGTCCTGGTTTAGACCTGGTTTAGTCTTGGTTTAGTCCTGGTTTAGTTCTGGTTTAGTCCTGGTTTAGTCCCGGTTTAGTTCTGGTTTAGTCCTGGTTTAGTTCTGGTTTAGTTCTGATTTAGTCCTGGTTTAGTCCCAGTTGAATCCTGGTTTAGACCCGGTTTAGACCTGGTTTAGTCTTGGTTTAGTCCTGGTTTAGTTCTGGTTTAGTCCTGGTTTAGTTCTGGTTTAGTCCTGGCTAGGTCCTGGTTTAGTTCTGGTCTAGTCCTGGTTTAGTTCTGGTTTATTCCTGGTTTAGACCTGGTTTAGTCCTGGTTTAGTTCTGGTTTAGTCCTGGTTTAGTTCTGGTTTAGTCCTGGTTTAGTCCTGGTTTAGTTCTGGTTTAGTTCTGGTTTTTAGTCCTGGTTTAGTTCTGGTTTAGTCCTGGTTTAGTCCTGGTTTAGTTCTGGTTTAGTTCTGGTTTAGTCCTGGTTTAGTCCTGGTTTAGTTCTGGTTTAGTGCCGAAATAGATGCAGAAATAATCTGATAATATGTATGTATGTATGCACGTGTCACGGTCTTTAATAATCCGGAGCTCCGGAGAAAAGGACATATCCCGAACTTATCCCGTGTCCCGAGACGTAGCATTAACGTAGCAAGTTAAGGATTCTTCTTCTCTTGGAAATGCCACGTAAATATTACGCGGCTCGTTCACAGCTGATCGGCGAACAGGTCGATCAGCTGTGAGCAATCGGCCTCACAGCTGATCGCTCAACTCGAGCACTGGTGTGCCAGTAACTTTTTTTCGCTGAAAACGCGCGGTGCCTGCATTAACTTACCGATTTTCTGGGCACAGAAGCGCTGTAAACAGTGGCTACAGTTTTGAATTGCTTTAAAAAAATTCAGCGTGAGAAATACCATGTGTGGCGTGTGAGCGTGTGAACACGTCGAATTGCGTGTGTCACACTCTCAAAGCGTGAGACTAGAGAGCCCTGTGTCAATTCTGCCATATGTGTTCGACATACAGTGAATCGAAGTAAAATGTACAATAGAATGTGCATTGAAAATTAGGTAAACATAAACGTGCAACAGTGGCTCTTAGCAGCAGTTTTAAAGTGTCTAGAGTGATATGTGTTTTCATGAATACTTCGTGAAAAGAAAATATTTAGGTTTAGAGAATTCACTCATTGTAATCAATCAGTCATTTTAATTTCTTGATAGCTTTGGCACGCAATTTACGCTTTTATATTGTTTGTGATATGCTAACAACAAAAGAAACATAAAAAAAAAAATTGTAGTTCCAATTTCAAAAGCCAAGCTAGGATCACCACACTCTGCTCAAACAAACAAACAAACAAACAAACAAACAAACAAACAAACAAACAAACACATGTCTTGTTGATGTGGTAATGCTAAATTTTACTCTAGCAGATTGTTGTTTCTTTTCCCACATTAGAATTCACATTGCACGTTGCCATTTGGACCTCTGCCTGGGGTTGCTGCTTACATACTGTATCTTCTGAAGTAATCACCAACACTCAGCGGGGCATTTACGCTTCGTCTGACCCCTCACACGGATCACACTACGGCGCCCTGTTCCCCACTATAAAAATAAATAAAATAAAAACAAGCTTAAAAAAAAAAAACGAAACCTCCTTCAAGTGCCCTTCGAATGAGAACTTTGTCAATGTGGCTATTCCAGATTCAACATTAGCATCCAGATTTGAATAAACCATATAAAAAATATTTATTTGTTTTATTAGCTTGTAACATCTGTGTAGAGCCCCGAAAGGGTATGTGCTAGGTATTTGCGCGCCACCTGTTTGTGAAAATCTAAAAGAACTGGATATGAAGCTACCGTTCAACTTTGCTTGCCAACTGCGCCCCTGGCAACTCACGACACTGCAATCAAAAATGCCCCCGGGCCTGCAAACATTTGTCTTGACACTAAAAGCTACATTTGCAAAAAAAAAAAAAAAAAGTTCCACAGTGGAGCAGCTGCTGAAAATGGAGGATTGTCATTGCACCACACAGAGAAATATGGAAGGTGTTGTGTCACTTAATGTGATTTGCAGTGGGAATGGCACACCTGGAGGCGACGGAGATTTGTTGTCATAGCCCGAAACCAGTTTGAGATTTTAGGAGGAAGATAAACTGTTAATAGCTCAATGTGGGACTGCTAGCATGTTTTCATATGTTTTTGCCCATTTTATTTGTTTTCCAAAGTTTGGTGTGATCTTAAATTATTAACACGTTTTGAAAGCTCAGAACAGACCGCCAAGTAATAAACACACTCCAGATATTGTGCTACGGTCCAAAGAAGAGGCAAGAGGGATAGGCTATTGTGCATGTTGCAATACAGTAATCCCTCGTTTATCGCGGGGGTTAGGCTCCAGAAATAACCCGCAATAAGAGAAATCCGCGAAGTAGGACAACTTTATATTTTACAATTATTATACATGTTTTAAGGCTGTAAATGCCTCACCACACACACATTATACACTTTTCTCAGACTGGAATGAACCTTTTCTCACATTTCTCTCTCGTTTAAACACTCAAACTTTCATAGATTTTCAACAAAATGTATTAATAGTGAAGCATGGGGGGAGACATGGCTCCGGAAGCCCCGCCGGACGCGTGAGCGGAGCGGAGACATGAGTCACTGGATCCACAGGAAGCACAGCGCTCACCCAACGGCACTGCCACGTCCTGGGACGCGACGCGCACCAACCCCTTGGAGAAGTGCGCGGCACGTGCACCCCTAATCGTGATCAAATCCGTGACAGAGCAGCACGACCGGTGCGAGGCCGTGTGTACACCGGGGCTGCGAGCACGAGATCGAAAAGCGGTGCCCGGACCGCGTCCTCTCAGCCCGAGCCACAAACCAGCCGCACGAAACCAGCAAAGAGCGGCACGTGGTGGTTTAATCCTGGTTTAGACCTGGTCTAGTCCTGGTTTAATCCAGGTCCAGTCCAGGTTTAGACCTGGTTTAGACCTGGTCTAGACCTGGTTTAATCCAGGTCCAGTCCAGGTTTAGACCTGGTTTAGACCTGGTCTAGACCTGGTTTAGTTCTGGTCTAGACCTGGTTTAGTCCACATTTAGTCCTGGTCTAGTCCTGGTCTAGTCCCGGTCTAGTCCCGGTCTGGTCCTGGTCTGGTCCTGGTCTAGTCCCGGTCTAGTCCTGGTCCCCCCCGCGTCCCCGATCTATCAATCGGCAAAGGTCTACAGTCTCTTAGCCAATCAGGACGCAGAACACGTTACACTGTAAAAAAAAATGTTACACTATAATATATATATATATATATATATATATATATATATATATATATATATATATATATATATATATATATATCCGCGAAACAGCAAGGCCGCGAACAGTGAACCGCGATAGAGCGAGGGACCACTGTAGTGTGAATTTAAGTGACAATATTATGGTCATGGTCATGTTTCTTAAAATTCTGTTGATCGATGGCAAAAGAAGAAATTCAATTTGTCAACTGGACAACGTTTATTTGGTTTATTTGGTTTATTTGGTCTCTTGGTCTGGGTTACAGTGGTCCCTCACTATAACGCGGTTCACCTTTCACGCCCTCGCTGATTTTTTTTTATTCCAATTTTTGTGTGTGTGTATCAACATGCATTGTATTCTGCTTCCTGATTGGCTAAGAGACTGTAGACCTTTGCCAATTTGTCAGTCATTCTCCTCGGTGTCGTGTCTCCTGTACAGTACAGAATGTGTTCAGTTTGCCAGATTTATATAAATATTCGATCGCTCACAGTGTGACTCTGAAGTGGTGTACGTTTGCAAGTTTTCTCCCCGACAAAACCCACAGTGTCGATGAAACATTCTCAAATATAATCGAAGGTGGCATGTCTGTTTATAAGAATCTTCTCACCCAAAAGAAAAAAGAGCACCAACAACTGCCCTTAACCATGTTCTTCACTTGGAAAAAGATGCCTCCACCGAGGAGGAGCGGTGTCAGGATGGAGAGGCATGGTTTGGGGAACTGTGAAATACACGTGTGAGTTTTTTGTTGAAAATCTATGAAAGTTTGAGTGCTTAAACAAGAGAGAAATGTGAGAAAATGTTAATGTCAGTCTGAGAAAAGTGTATAATGCGTGTCTCGAGGTGTTTACAGCCTTAAAACATGTAGAATAATTGTAAAATATAAAGCTGACTACTTCGCGGATTTCACCTATTGCGGGTTATTTTTATAACGTAACCCCCGCGATAAACGAGGGACCACTGTATTTGGTTTATTTCGACCAAATAAACTTTTGTCCAGTTGACAAATTGAATTTCTCCTTTTGCCATGGATTCTACCTGTTTCTGTTGATCATAAATCTATGACAATAACCAACAACTACAATTTCACTACTTCCTGTAAAATTTTATCTTTATGTTTACCAGGGCTCTCAAGTTTTGAAGATTGGTAGGAGTGAAATTTCCGAGGAGCGGGTGGGGGGTTGGTGGCTTGGTGGGTGCCTGCATTAACTTACCGATTTTCTGGGCACAGAAGCGCTGTGAACAGTGGCTACAATTTTGAATTGCTTAAAAAAATTTCAGCGTCAGAAATACCATGTGTGGCGTGTGAGCGTGTGAACACGTCGAATTGCGTGTGTCACACTCTTAAAGCGTGAGACTTGAGAGCCCTGTGTTTACTGAGTCATGCTAAAACTGATGAATTTTTAAAGGTGCACTATGGAAATTTTTAGGTGGGGGTCTGTCACCTGCTTGTTTCTATGGATATTCATTGCTCTGTCTGGAATGTTCCACAGTATGACATTAAACAGCTCTACCTTAAATTTGTTAAATTACAGATTGTTTTATAGCTCAAAAAAACCCAGAAAAACAGGCATTCTGACTGAGCAGGGTTGACTCTCCACAGATCTGACCTGTAACTTGGTCTAGTTGGGTCTCCTTGGTGATAGAAAGGTTTAAAACCACACTGTGGAATATTCCAGACAAAGCAATAACATCTCCATGGAGAAAAGCATTTGACGAACCCTCCACACAATGCACCTTTAAAAGTAAAGCAGCAAACAGGAAGCTGTGGGCTGATGTCACTGACAACACGTTAAAAATATACACAGTAAAATGAATACTTGAGCAGAGGACACTTTTAGGATTGACCATATGATTTGCATTAATGCCATTGCCATGCCACTGACTAAGGCTACGTTTACACGTACACTGGTATTTTTAAAAACTGAACATCCGAGTGTCATCTGATTCCTTTCATAAATGGCTGTTTCTTTTTCTTTCTTTTTTTGTTTTTGTTTTAATATTATGAATTAGTATTAGGCCCCGTTTACACGTACACTGGTATTTTTAAAAACTGAGATATTTTCCTTTGTTTGTACCCATATTTTACACGCAAACGGCGAGTTCACCTCTGAAAACGAAGAACGCTCTGCAAGCCAATCAGAATCACACTTTTGGTACGTCAGCTACCTAAAACTCAGTTTATCTCACTTTACACACAAACGTGAAAATATAGTTTTCCAGAATCTCCAATTTGGCCGGAGTTTTTAGAAAGAGTCATTTTCAGAGGCAAATTCGCCGTTTGCGTGTAAAAGATCGGTACAAACGAAGGAAAATATCTCAGTTTTTAAAAATACCAGTGTACGTGTAAACGGGGCCTAATACTAATTCATAATATTAAAACAAAAACAAAAAAAGAAAGAAAAAGAAACAGCCATTTATGAAAGGAATCAGATCACACTCGGATGTATATTGTTATTTTGCTCAGTGAGCCTGGCATGCTGCTTCATTTCGCTATGTGCAAAATTTGTTACAAAGATGTGCACACAAAATTCCATGAATGTGAGGTGCCAAAGGGTTTGTGTAAGGATCAAGTTAAGATGGCTGCACACTGAAGTATTTTAAAATCTTCTGCGATGTTATGACTTGACGGAAGTGCGTAGATCGCTTATCTGGCCAACCAGTCCCACGCTCTCTGACAAAATTTTACAAAGACGAGGTGTTTCCTGTCTCCTGATTTCAGAGGCCGTGATGGACATTCAGATTAGCCAATCAGAGAGACCCATGCTCCAAGTCAAATACATGGCAGTTTGAAACAATTATCTGTCTTGCATTCAAAGGAAATGTTTGCACAAACTCCATGTTGATGTTCTTCACCAATTTCCATTCGCCATTTCTCGAATTTAACAGATGTCATTAGGCAACCAGACAGGTACCCTCTGGCTGTTCTGATTGGCTGTTGTAAAATTGATTGCAAGCAACTATTGTATATCAAATCTGTCTGAAATATACAGGTTATATATAGTGTAACTTTATAGGAAGTGCCATGACAAATAAAGACTTACAAGAAGAGCTGCTCAGGCTTTGCCTTCCCAAACTTGTGGAGAGGAAATCTGGGCTTATTATCAGGCTAAAAGTCCTCTTGATTGTAGTATGTCTGAGATATATTTAAATACCTACTTCTTGCTTTCAGGAAAATCAGCTTTAATGTGTATTGAATGCCCAGTGGTTTGAGTGCATATAAGACCATTTACAATACCCACCTTGAATGTCATGTACCCAGTAAAAAACAGGAATATATTTACTGTTGCTGTATAAAGCCATTAGGCCTTTTCCATACTTCACAAATATACTGTATTTTGTTCCCCGACCAGCTTTTTCGCATCATTTAACGCCAACACATTTACTTCTCAGTGTATATTTTCTTTTTATGTTTCACTCAGTTCAGTGTTCGGCGGCAGCAGGAGGCAGCCCCATTCACTTTTCCTGAGCTTTCAAGGAGACTGAGAATGTTGTCTTTTATGTCAGAGGAGTCCAAACAAGCCCTGTGTCATTTACTTTTTAAGGTGGATTAAACACATCAGGCCCATGGGGTATATTGATTATTTAAAAGCTCCATGGAACCTAATAGATGTGTCGGCAGTGGTAAGGAGTAAGAGTGAGCTGCTTCAAACAACCATTTATATCATACCTCATACTCGCCGCCTGCTTTTGAGCACAGAACTACGTAAAAAACATTATTTAAAACATTATAAAAGCAAAATGGAATATGAATTTCATTTTGATCCAGGTAACTCTTTTCGTACGTAATATAATGTATAATAATTATAAATATTATTGATTGATTATTATAATATTATTGATTGAAAGAAGATTATACTATCTTAAGCTAAAAAGCCCATATTATGTTATTTTCTGATTTATGTTATAATACTTGGAGTTATTTTTTATTTCATTCACAGCATCCCACCTTGTGGTGTCATGTGGCAATACAGGAAGAGCTCTACTATGTTTTTAAACTCTATACACATTCACTAGAATCATTTGGGTGATTTCAGTCCTGGAATTGCCAATTTCACAAAAGATAAAAGTGAGCTGTTCAACTGAAAACTACCACTACATGACATCACAAGGTGGAACGGAGCATTTTGAGCTTTGAAGATGTAGACAGACTAATAACAAAGGGTTATTCAAAACATGTGCGAATGAAACAAAACACAACTCCTGGTATGTTTTTGTCTTAAAACTCACGAGAATCAGTTTTATATAATATTGGCCCTTCAAGGGTTTGTTCATTTGAGACTTTGTAAGATACAGTGGTACCTCACCTTACGAAAGACCCAACAAACGAAAATTCCAAGTTACGAAACGCCTTCACGTTAAATTTTGGTCTCTAGATACGAAAGAAAATTCAAGTTACGAAACGCGAAATCTCAAAAATTCAAATAATGCGTGCTCAGATGCGCGCTCAGCCACACACATTATACACTTTTCTCAGACTGGATTTAAACTTTTCTCACATTTGTCACTCGTTTAAACACTCAAACTTTCATAGATTTTCAACAAAATGTATTAATAGTGAAGTGTGGGGGGAAGGGGGAGGAGTGGAGGAGCGGAGAAGTGTGCGCGCGGACACATGTGTGATAGCGCAGCATGACCCGGCGCGGGGCTGCGAGCATGAGACCCGTGCCCAAACCGTGCCTCCTCTAGACCAGGTCTAGGCCAGGTCTAAACCAGGATTAAACCACCGCGGCTCTTGCATGCGTTCGTTCATGTGCTCAGACTGCATGCGGTCCCGAGGGGAGGCACATCCCCTCCCCTCCTCGCTGCTCGCCTCAGCCGTGACTCGTGAGGTACACCGGCAGAGCTAGCACGAAACCAGGAAATAGACCCGCACGCTGTGGTTTAATCCTGGTTTAGACCTGGTCTAGAGGAGGCACGGTTTGAGCATGGGTCTTGTGCTTGCAGCCCTGTGCCGGGTCATGCTGCACTATCACACACCTGTCCGCGCGCACACTTCTCCGCCCTCCCCCTTCCCCCCCACGCACGCAGTCGCTGCTCGCCTCAGCCGTGACTCGTGAGGTACACCGGTGCTGCTGCTAATAGCAGAGCTAGCACGAAACCAGGAAATAGACCCGCACGCGGCGCTTTAATCCACCTGGTCTAGTCCTGGTTTAGTCCAGGTCTAGACCTGGTCCAGTCCTAGTTTAGTCCAGGTTTAGTCCTGGTCCAGTCCAGGTTTAGACCTTAGTCTAGACCTGATATAGTCCACGTTTAGTCCTGGGTCTACAGTCTCTTAGCCAATCAGGATGCAGAACACAATGTTACACTATAAAAAAATGTTACACCAGGGCTCTCAAGTTTTGAGCGGGGTTGTGCGTGAGACTGCGTAATTTCCGAGGAGCGGGGGGGTGCGAGTGACTTTTTTTCGCTGAAAACGCGCGGTGCCTGCATTATCTAACCGATTTTCTGGGCACAGAAGCGCTGTGCGCTGCGCTTGAATTGCGTAACTAAATTTCAGTGTGAGACCTACCATGTGTGGCGTGTGAACACGTCGAATTGCGTGTGTCACACTCTCAAAGCGTGAGACTTGAGAGCCCTGGTTACACTATTAAAAAAAACTTGGAACGGGGCCTTGGAACGAAATAGCTACTCAACTTACGAAAAATTCACGTTACAAAACCACTTCTGGAATGAATTAATTTCGTAAGGTGAGGTACCATTGTATATTGAAGATGTCATAATGTCAAAGTTTTTTTTTTTTTTAGCTTTCTTATGTAGTTCCCTCATCAAAAACACACCTGAAGAGGTTTTAGATGTCATCCATACATGTTTAAGTAATTTAGCAATCTTTCCTGGGTCTATTCGAACCCTTTTTTAGTTGTAAGATTATCGCATGTTCAAAAAATAAAAGGTAACATGGTGATATATGTTATGTGTTAGCAGCTAATACCCCATGGAAGTAAAATATGTCCACTTTAAACCAAGAGACACACATTTATAAAGAAGCGACAGCATTTTCAAATCTTTCTAAATGAATATGAGTTTATTACTCCATGAAACCTGTATAAACAAGCCACTTTGAGATTGAGCAAAACAAGAATGATTTTGTATGCAATAAGGTAAACAAATGAGAGACAACCATTCATGAGTGAGTTGTTCAAAGTGAGAGAGAAGAGCTTTTACTTGCGCGTTAGGTTATGTTGTATATTACTTTTATTGAGTTATTCTTGTTTTTCTTTTCTCATGTAGCTCTGCTGTTCATAACTATGGAGACTTTAGGGATACTTGGAAGGCAGCGCTCATACTTGCAAGTGAGTTGTTTATTCACATAATGACACCAGAGGGAGATGTGATAAACTCTGTCCTTCTTTGAGAAACAACAAACATTTCATTTATATTATTAAAATATAATAGTGTTGGGTTTATGTGTGTTTGCGCTTCATATCATCTTATTACATTTTGCACCAAGTTAAAAATGCAAGTGCAACTGGTCAAATTAAACAAACAACAATTCATCTAGAAGTGATTCATAGTAAAAAAAAAGATTTTAAAGGTAATAACTATAATAATAATGCATTGGATTTATGTAGCATCTTTCAAAACACCCAAACTGCTATACAGTACACTTCAAAGTTCAAAGTTCAAAGTCAGCTTTATTGTCGACACATATGTACATGTTGCACACACAGGATTTGAAAGTGCAGCGCCCTCTAGGCCCACAGTGAACATAAAACATCTGATAAACAAGACAATGAACACCATGACTAAAACATCACATATACCTGGAGCAAAAGTACAGTAAACTTGTATATACAAATAAAACACACAATGTGTAGTGTAATAAAGCTCAAATTGTGTCATTTAAGCAGCAGTGTCAGTGTCATTTAAGTGTCATTTAAGCAGCAGTGTCACCGGGGGAGGGAGGGCAGGGCAGGGAGAGAGAGTTCAGCATCCTGACAGCTTGGTGGATGAAGCTGTCTTTCAGTCTGCTGGTCTTTGCCCTGAGGCTCTTCAGTCTCCTTCCTGATGGCAGCAGACTGAAGAGGCAGTTGGATGGGTGGGTGGGATCACAGAGGGCTTTGTGGGTGAGACAGGTGTGGTAGATGTCCTGCAGGGAGGGGAGAGAGACACCCACGATTCTCTCAGCTGCTCTCACTACTCGATGTAGCTTTTTCCGGCAGGACACGGTGCAGGTGCCATACCACACAGTGATGCAGCTGGTGAGGATGCTCTCTATGGTGCCTCTGTAGAAGGTGCTTGTGAAGGGAGCTGGGGCTCTGGCTCTCTTCAGCTTGCGGAGGAAGAAGAATCGCTGTTGGGCTTTACTGACCAGTGATGCAGTGTTCTTTGACCAGGAGAGGTCCTCAGAGATATGCACACCCAGGAACTTGGTGCTGCTTACTCTCTCCACAGCAGCCCCGTTGATAGCGAGGGGTGTGTGCTGTGTGTCCTCGCCTGAAGTCTCCTTCAGTTGACAATCTCCTTTGTCTTCTCCGCGTTCAGGGAGAGGTTGTTGTTATTGCTCCACTTGGCCAGGTGGCTCACCTCGCTCCTATAGTGTGTCTCATCGTCGTTGCTGATGGGACCCAACACAGTTGTATCAGCCGAAACTTGATGAAGAGGTTGGAGCTGTGTGACGGTGTGCAGTTGTGGGTCAGCAGAGTGAAAAGGAGTGGGCTCATCACACATCCATGGGAAGCCCCCCTGTTCTGTTCTTCACACTCAGAGATGGTATCCACAGCTGCCCTGGGGCAAGCTGACAGAAGCGAGGCTGCCAATCTGCACCATCAGCCCCTCCGACCACCACCAATCACTCACGCACATGTCACATTCATTAAAAGGCAGTGTGTGTGCCTAAGAACACAACAGCATTAACTTCTTGAGTTCCCTTAAAGACAATACAGTAGGAGATGTATTCACCTTGTTGACATGTTTCGGCTTCTAGTTGCAAGCCATCTTCAAAGCTGTCCAACAAAAGACAAAAGAAGACATACTTAATGTTTTTGGATAAGACATAACAGCAGTTTTTTGCCACTGGCGCCCCACTGCAGCAGCGGTCTCCTATCCAAATACTAACCAGACCCAGACCTGCTTATTTTTATCTTTACTTTCAATGCATCATGTAAATAGGTATTTATTTTATTCTTTTGCACTGCTTTTAGATTTTAGATTTTTGTCTTAGAAGTTTTTGTTTTGTGTTTACATTCTATTTTGTACACTGTCTTTTTGCACTACTTGGCCAGAGAGAAACGAAATTTCGATTCATTGCATGTTGAACACATATGGCAGAATTGACAATAAAGCTAACTTTGAACTAAGGTTTTGAGATCTGATGAGAGCCACATACCTACTTGAAGCCTCTTTTACCAACCACAATACATTTTTAAAGGGCCTGGGGCTGTGTTTTGTTTCATTCACACATGTTTAACACACCTGGAATTGTAAATCTCTACTGAAGTAAAGGTAAAAGGTAGGTTTAAACTTCACCACATCACAGAGCATGGACCAGACCATTTTGATCTTTGGGGATGCAGACAGCCTAATAATACAGGATTACTCAAACAGGTGTGAATGAACCAAAACACAACTCTAGGTATGTTTTTAGTGAGGCAACTAAATTCTCACACACACATTCTCCTTGCGTAATACTGTCCAGGACCTTTAACACGACACAATATACAGCTCTGGAAAAACATAAGAGACCACTGCATTTTTTTCTGAAATCTGCATCTCTACATGTATTACAACCATTCCATTCCAGCATCTGTTGAATTCCAACACAAACACAAAGCTGAGCTACTTCAATTCTTGCACCAGGAGTGGAATAAAGTCACCCAAGAACAATGTGAAAGACTTGTGGAGAGCATGCCAAGACACATGAAAGCTGTGATTAAAAATAAGGGTTATTGCACCAAATATTGATTTCTGAACTCTTCTTAAGTGTAAACATGAGTATTATGTTGTTTTAAAATGAATTTGTTCTTCTTTCTTTGCATTGTTTGAGGTCTGAAAATATGTATCTTTTTTGTTATTTTGGCCATTCGTCATTTTCTGCAAATAAATGCTCTAAATGATCATATTTTTATTGGGAATTTGGGGGAAATGTTGTCAGTAGTTTATAGACTCAAACAAAAATGTTCCTTTTGCCCAAACACATACCTACAAGTAGTAAAATCAGAAAAACTGATACTGACTGAACTGAAACTGAACAGTGGTCTCTTATTGTTTTCCAGAGTTGTATTGGTAATACCCACTCACACCTTTTCCTTTTCCTATTGGTCCACATTGCACTGCTTCACCTTTGACTTGGGTTTGTGGCCGCTGGGTGCAGATGCCAGTGTGCTCAGCTCTAACACCAGATGTGCGCTTGGGACCGGGCTACTATCAGGTGGTACACAGCATGGCAACTGGCACCACTACATAGACCCTTCTACTCTATACACAATTCATGGCACTCTCCACTGTGGTTGTGTAAAGCACTTTGTAGTCAACCAGAGCCCCACAGGCCTAGTGCACGGGCCTGTGTATATCAGGAGGACAGGGGTGCATGGGACTCAGGGGAAGGAGGGGTTAAGCTGTGGCCAGATGTTGCACGACACTGCTCCAATGTGGCTCCCAATGTATGCAGACAGGATTATGAAAAGCCTTTCATAACTGATTCATTCGCTTTTGTTTTGTGTTGTGAACTCGTATGCACTCTGAAGTTGAACCAACAGATAGAATAACGGGGGAGCTGTTTGTCAATGGGATTTTCATATTTTGCATAGTTTATAGTAGGGATTGGCCATAATTTTACAATCTCTGTCACTGCTGGGGTTTTTGGATTTGCTTGAACACTTTCTTTAGAGTCAGTAGTTGTTATTATCCTTATTTTTTTCCGAGTACATGTAATAATAACAATAATAATAATATAATAATAATGCATTAGTCTTATTATTATTGTAATGTATTGTCTCTCTCAATGCGTGAGACTTGAGAGCCCTGCTGTAAATGTTTGTCTAAAGAGCAAACTTAAACTACAAAGCAACTAATGAGAGTTATATAAATGAAGTTATTACCTGATGGTTCTCAGTTTGTTTTATCATCACCGCAGTGTGCGCTTAGCAGCTGAAACTACACTCTACAGTCTGCCCAACAACAGAACAATCTATTTTCTGATTGGCTGATTTTTTTCCAGGGAGCGGAAAGGGGAGGAGGGGGAGAGTTTTTTTTTGCTGAAAACGCGCGGTGCCTGCATAAACTGAGCCACACAGACCGATTTTCTGGGCAAAAAAAAAAAAATCAGCATGAGAAATGCCATATGTGGCGTGTGAGCGTCGAATTGCGTGTGTCACACTCTCAATGCGTGAGACTTGAGAGCCCTGTGGTACACGATCGGGAATGTGTGTTTTCATGCGAAAAGAAAAACGGGACCGCGTTTTATTTATACCGTAGTTGTCGGCGAGAGCTCACACAGCGCCGGGTGCGCGCTGGTACGCGAGCTGTCCGTGTTACGGCGCGCCCGGGTGACCCTCGAGGTCTGCCGTAGCCAAAAGAGGAAGTGCATGGTACCTACACCACCTATGCGCCACGAATCCTACACACTGTACCTTTAAGTGTAAACATTAGTATTATGTTGTTTTAAAATGAATTTGATCTTGTTTCTTTGCATTGTTTGAGGTCTGAAAACATGTATCTTTTTTTGATATTTTGACCATTTGTCATTTTCTGCAAATAAATGGTCTAAACCAAGGGTCACCAACCTTTTTGAGGCTGAGGGCTACTTCATGGGCATTGAGTAGTATGAGGATACACAGGACCTGTTTGCTACAAACTTACTAAATAACAAAACTGCATGAATAACTTACATTATAATAGTGATATTAAAATAGCAGTAGTTATTATAACTATGTGAAGTGATTGCTCACAATAATAATTATTTTCCACAATTATCAGTAATTTACACAGCAATAATTTTGACCGCAGTGTATATGACAACTCCCTGCGTTGTTGTCTTCAGTGTGAGTGTCAGCAGTTCTTTTGTGGAAAAATCATCAAACACCATTCGGATAAATATCATCAACTGAGCTGTGCGGGCGCTGTCTACCGACTCGTCACATTAGATACTAAACCACCTGCACGTAGTGAGATTCCGGTCCAGCTGCTCTGTTAAGTTCTCAGACAAAGATGACACTCATCTAGTCATCGTACCTGCTCCAAGCTGGACATCAGAGAGTGCAGAGATGACATCGGGACCATGTTTCTCATCTTTGAATAATACAGGGCTCTCAACTTTCGAGCGGGGTCGTGCGTGTGACTGCGTAATTTCCGGGGGGAGGGGTTGCGAGTGACTTTTTTTTTTCTGCGAGGAGCGGGGGTTGGGAGGGAGGGGGACGAATGGCGCTGAAACCGCGTGGTGCCTGACCCGATTTCTGGGCACAGAAGCGCTGCGCTTGACTTACATAACTAAATTTCAGCGTGGGAAATACCATGTGTTGCGTGTGAACACGTCAAATTGCGTGTGTCACACTCTCAATGCGTGAGACTTGAGAGCCCTGATAATATGTTAGCGACCTCCCCATCCAAAAAAGGTTTCTTGTTCTTTATCAAAAAATGCGCAGCTCTAAACGAGGCTTCAGTTATGTTCTGTGATATTTTTCACCGACCTCATGAAAAAAGTCTATTGTTTGTCTAAAGCTGCCTTTAACCCACAGGCTTTTTCTGTCTGTAATGCGCTGCCAGGTGGGTAGTTCACATTGAAGTTTTCGTGGTAGGTTTTGAAGTGCATCTCCACATTGTGCCACTTTGGTACTGCAACAGTACCGTCCCGCAAATAAGGCACAGACATTTCTCTTTAAATGACGTAAAAAGAACTCTTCTTCCCAATCATTGTTAAACGAAGCCTCTCGGATGAGCGGCGAAACGTTTTCGACCAAACAAACTTTGTCCAGTTGACAAATAAAATGTCTCCTTTTATCATTGTTAAAACAGTATGTCCTTTTTCGCTTTTCTGCCATGATTTTTGGGGCAAAAGCACAAGCAGGCTAACTCCTCATCATCATTTCACTTGGTCAAAATGTCAGGAAAGAGGTGTGGCGGCCGTGCACGAATGACCTTTGACTAAGAAAGAAACTACTGTTGTCAGTAGTTTATAGACTCAAACAAAAATGTTCCTTTTGCCCAAACACATACCTATAAGTAGTAAAATCAGAAAAATTGATAATGTTGCAGTGTCTCTTATTTTTTTTTCCAGAGCTGTATTGGGGTTGTCAAACATATAGAAAATCTGATATTTATAAGTACTAGTTTAAGTACTGAACTACAGTTGTACATACGAAAAATCCAAGTTACGAAACGCCTTCACGTTAAATTTCTGTAGATACGAAAGAAAATTCAAGTTACGAAACGCAAAATTTCAAAAATGCCCGAGCCACAAACCGAACACGCACAAACGAACGCAAAAGCCGCACGAAACCAGCGAAGAGCCACACGGGGTGATTTAATCCTGGTCTAGTCCTGGTCCAGTCCTGGTTTAGTCCAGGTCCAGTCCAGGTTTAGACCTGGTTTAGACCTGGTTTAGACCTGGTCTAGACCTGGTTTAGTTCTGGTCTAGACCTGGTTTATTCCACGTTTAGTCCTGGCTCTACAGCAGGGCTCTCAAGTTTTGAGCGGGGTCGTGCGTGTGACTGTAGGACGGGGGGGAAGGGGGGGGCTTGAATTGCGTGAGAAATGCCGTGTGAGCGTGTGAACACGTCGAATTGCGAATCCCTGTTTGTCTAAAGAGCAAACTTAAACTACAAAGCAACTAATGAGAGTTATATAAATGAAGTTATTACCTGATGGTTCTCAGTTTGTTTTATCATCACGGCACTTTGTCAGTGCGCGCTGAGAGGGGCGGGGAGGAGGGAGCGGGGCGGGGGGGATTCATAACGGATTCATGTAAGAGTCTGGTTAATGCACCGGGCCCGCGGCTCACCGCGTCTCACCGCGTCTCACCGCGTCTCACCGCGGCTCACCGCGGGCAGTTCGGCTCTGGGCCGCGCGTATTCCGCGCGTAAGCCGTCGGGGGGGACACGTTACGCACAGACGGAGACACGGGAACCGGAGTCGGTGCGTCTCAGAGGAGACGTGGGACCGGGACTGAGGCTCAGGACGTGCCCGCGCCGAACCCCTCTCCCCCTGCTCCCCCGGAGCTCCCCCGGAGCAGGGGGAGGGGGCGGCGCTGAAAACGCGCGGAGCCTGCATAAACGAAGCCACACAGACCGATTTTCTGGGCACAAAAAAATAAAAAATAAAAAAATAACTCAAATCAGCGTGAGAAATGCCATGTGTGGCGTGTGCGCGTGTGAATACGTCGAATTGCGTGTGTCACACTCTCAATGCGTGAGAGCCCTGCTCTACAGTCTCTTAGCCAATCAGGACGCAGAACACAATGTTACACTATTTAAAAAAAAATGTTACACTATAATTGAAATAGCTACTCAACTTACGAAAAATTCACGTTACGAAACCACTTCTGGAAAGAATTAATTTCGTAAGGTGAGGTACCACTGTAGATCATTTGAGCAGGTATCAAGGACATAAATTAACCTTTCCTGAAGGTTCTGACTGAAAAAAAGAAAGTACTATTATGAAATGTTGAAACTCATATTTTATTTTGAGGGTTGTCTAGAGAATGTCTAGATCAAGATTTAGTCTTCAGAACGTAAAGCCTCCAAAATTACATATCTTAAAAAAATATATAGCATGCAGATCTTATTGCAAAAGCAGCTCTTGGGGTTAAACTGGGATTGTTGTTTTCTGTCTGCATCTAACTTCATACCTAATATTACTATAGCATTCTAGCTGTTGGTAGCATTATTATGACAGCAAAACTCTGCTCTGGTCTCAGAAAGTTGAAAAAAAAAAATGTATCAGCTCATCACAGTGAATAATTACGATGCTAGGAATGCATTTGGAAATTGAGGAATAAGTTGAGATCCCTGCAAACCATATTACATGAACTAGTTCTGCTTATTTGCCCAATTTAACAGAATAAAATTAAGCAATTCTACCTATGAAAATATATATTGATTTAGTCTGAAAGTGTCCCTGTGACAACCTACTACTACTACTACTACTACTACTACTACTACTACTACTACTACTACTACTACTACTACTACCACTACCACTACGGTATGCATGTTATATTTCTATACTCGGGTATTCTCCAAACATAATCTTTTTTATTATACACTGCTGATCTTGAGGCAACAGAGATGACCCCTTGACCTTTAACCTTCTCCAGCAGATTTTAAGTCTTAACTTTCTTACCTCGCGGGCTCCGATAAGAACCATGTCTTTTCCGCATCGGGGAAAAGAAAGAACCGGGGTATGTTTTGCCTTTGTGCCACTATCTTGTCCTGTAGATAACCGGACCCCTTGTGATTTTCAAGCATCGGATATGAGGATTTGGTAAACCTGTACTGCTTCCCCATCGGATTACTGACACTCTTTCTTACAGTGCTCCTGGGATGGGTTTGGTTGGGAATACCGCCGGGGAAGAGCTGGGGATTATGCATAGAGGAAAAATCATATGGAATTACTGGTTAGAGCTCCGGAGTTTGGGTATAATGCAAAGTGAAAGCGGCTGGTTTGAGAGCGGGAGATGAAAGAGGAAGAGGAGAGGAAGAGGAAAGTGAGAGACTTTTGTATGTTTTCCAGTGCTATTTTTACATTAATTGCATGCAACCTGAGGCTACAGAAAATGACAAAGCTGGAAATGTACAAAATAAGAGAACGTAAGCTATAGAAATATTAAAGGGCCCATATCCCACAGCTAAATAAAATAAATAATTACAAATAAAAAATAAATAAAAATTCCACGGAATGCAGTAGTTTAGTTTCATGTTTGGCCAAAAGGAGAATTTACATACATCCAGAATGAAATCTCTCTGTACAGAGGGATATCAGTCTGGTCCCCACGTCCTCTGTTGCCAGAACCAAACAGGTTTGTCCGATCACTTTATTTATTTATTTATTTGATTTTTTTTAGTTACGCATGTGAAACGAGATTTTTGGTCACCCACCATTTTGAATGAAATTATATTACTCTAGTTTGCTAATGTTTTTCAGTCCGCTGTGATATTTTCTGTTCCACACTTTCCTTTTTTTCTCGTAAGCAGCCACATTTGTTTTGAAACAGACGATGGGTGGTTCTCAATTCCCAGGATCCTTCCTCCAAAGACCACTTTCCAACACTCCTCCATAGTCGGCTCCTCCGAAGCAGAGCCTAGTGTCCTAGTGTCCCACAGCTGGAACAGGCTCTGGAGGGAGCGACTCCGCAGGGAGTGACTCCGGAGGGAGCGACTCTGCAGGGAGTGACTCCACTGTGTCACGCGACCAAATCAAAAGCGATAAAACTCCATCCAATCACTGTGTCTACAAGTATAAAGTGTTCAGAGGTGTTTTTATGTGTCAACACTTGTGAACATGTGAATAATAAAGGCTGAGTGAATCATCTGTTATTAAGTTGTTTAGGCTGATAATTAGTAGAGAAATAAATGCACAGGCTGAAACATTATCGGATAATAGGAATCCGATCTTCTTCTTTAAGAGATTTTGCCGCATTTGTCCTGATTTGGATTAATTCAATCAGTAAATAGTGTTATTTGCAGCAATATGGCTCAAATAGCAAAATATTTCCTTCTTTTTATTGTAGAATGACTTTTATTTTACTAAAACACATTTTACTGCTTAAATAAAGTGAAGTTGCAGTGCATTGTGGGCAATTTCAAGCGCTCCGAGGTGGCCAGGAGGTGCAGGTAAAAGAGCCACACAGAGGAGTCGAGCGCAGAGGACGTGAGAGCTTTGGGGCAATTGGAACACCACTTAGCGGAGCTCTGGTGATGTGGATCTGTCCGAAGTGGTTCAAAAACCGAGAATCCTGGAAACTGGGAAACACGTCATGTGTTCACCCCAACCTGAAAAGATTCACTCACATCTTCATAAAGTATTGACGACATGAGTATTGTGTATCCCAAGCAATATTTTTTTTTACAAATCAAAATGATGACCTTATTGTAAAACTAGTGCTGTCAGGCGATAAAAAATAATAATCTAATTAATTACACGATTTGTAATTAATTAATCTAATTAATCGCATTTTAATACATTTTTAGGTGGTTTATTGTGCTCTCCCACAGTGCAAAAAAGGTGTCAAACCTGCATTAAAAAATATTTACAGTGCTACAGTGAAAAGACTGCAGACTTCCCCTTTAAGTCTTTAAGTATTTTGCTCGCTCTCGTTCTCTCCGTGCACGTTTCCTCCACTGTAACCAAGACAAGATTACTGGCAGACCTGCAGAGTGCACCTATATACCCTCATTCCCCCTCCTGCATTACATAACATTAATTCGAAAGCTCATTTACACCATTCCACTATTAACTGGTGAATATTTCTGGTGCCCAAAGGTGAGTACGGACAGTAGTTTTCATGCAACATCAATACATAATATACAAAGCTTCAAATATACAGAGAATACAAATAATTGCCCGTGCAAATTACTCATGGCTCACATGACCCTTGGAACCCGCAAAACTGGAGGATTTAAACTCCCGGCGCGGATGTGTCTGGGTTTGCACGCACCACGGGAGGAGGGAGAAGGCGGCAACGCAAGGGGAAGTAAATGATCGAGTTTAGCGCGATATGGATGGGCAAAACTGGCGCTTCTAAGTGTGCACCCTTAGTCCCGGCAGAACACGCTGGAAAGTTTTGGGGAATTAGTTTATGGTTGATAATGAAAAGGGTTCGGTGCGAGGAGCGCAGCAGATAAGGAAACGGGCACGCTCGTCTTCACATGCTCTCCCCAGGGACAACACGCTTACTGCTCCGTCACATTTTTATAAATAAACTTGCCGTTCAAAAGCCCTGCACGCCAAATTTAAAATGTTTGCACATTGAATTGCCGCTTATAATTAATTGCGTTAATTTTTATAACGCGTTTATTTGCAGTGTAATTAATTCATCTAACACATTAAACTGACAGCCCTAGCATAAACACATTATAAAGCAGCTAACATACGTAGACCTATATTAGAGCAACAAGAAGTCTTGCTTTCACTCATATGGAGCACAATCAATAGTTTTGTAGGAATCTCTCTCTCCCATGGTACACAACATTTCGGTAACCACTCTATCACTCCATCTGTCCCCACAAAAACACAGACTGCAATGACATGCTTATACATGTCACTGCTTTTGAACCCAGTGAGCTTTTGAACCGATGACACACCAGAATCATATTTTCTCTCTCAAATTGATCATACGTTTCGACTGAACTTGTTTAAAGACACAAGCTCTTTTCATATTCTGTTTGTTCTTGAGATAATTAGGAAACCCCACTGCTAATGTTTCGATCTGCTATGTAATCACGATTTCTATGTTTTCTGCAACAACTCCGGGTCTGTTGCAAAGCCAGGCGCGCACACTCCAGTGAGATTAAGGGACTTGTGTAGGTTTGGATAATGTATGAAGACCGGGGTAAGAGACAGCAGTGTATTTTATGTTAGCTGTTAGTGGTTAGCTGTAGGTGCTGCTCACTGTGTGGCTGTGAATGGCAAGTGGTGCTGGGTGTAGGACCTTTGATCTTCCAAACTTAGCCTTTAAAGGGGATGTCAGGCCCACTGTGGGGTACAAAGCAGCCCAGGCACAGGTGCTGCCAAGGAAAGCTTTTATTCACTGCATGGAGTAACTTGTTGTAATTACCGACATGGCACATTCTCACATCCGGCAGTCAGGGCTTGTCAAGGTGAAATATACTCTACTGCTATTTAGGAATCTTGAGGTAATAACGCCATCTTGTAAGGTACCTGTACTTTACTTAAGCAGATTTTAAAACGGATACTTTTTGCTTTTACTTCAGTACATTTGAGACCAGGTATCTGTACTTTCTACTCCACTACATTTTTGAACGGACTGAAAAGTTTAAGTATTTTTATTATAATCTGAGATCTGATGAAAAGACTGAGGTTTTTTTTTTTTACCTTTAGGTTTAGGGTTATATACAGGTAAAAACTGCTGGGGAAAAACTATCTCTATTCAGTTGTTTCTGTTGAACAAATTTCAACCCCACATTTGAAGCTTTATTAGATCTCAAAATCTGTGTGAAATACTTTTACTTTTTACTCTTTAAATACATTTTAAAGCTGGTACTTTAATACTTTTACCTAGGAAGATTTTTTTTAATTCCATTTTATATGGAACACTCTCCCATCATCAGTAAGAGAGACTCCAACACTGGACACTTTCAAATCCTACTTGAAACAGTGGCTAAAGGAAAACCAGACTTGTGGACATTTTTAATGTTTTAATGTTTTAATATTTTAAAACTGGTTAGCCGGATGGTTAGCTCAACTGGTAAGTCATGGACTTTCCCCCTGGGGGTTGTGGGTTCAAATCCCCCCCGGGCAATGAGCTAACCAGTGTGGGTCCTTGGGCAAGACCCTTCACGGTACTGCCCCCCGGGCGCCGAAAAAAAGATGGCTGCTCACTGCTCCTGAAAAGGATGGGTCAAATGCAGAAGTCAAATTTCTCCCGTGTGTCACTGTGTGTCATTGTGTGTGAGACCAATAAAGGCTTAAGATTAAAAATTAAAAAAAAAAAAGCTTAATGTTTTAATGCTAAAAGACGAAATTCAATTTGTCAACTGGACAAAGTTTGTTTGGTCGAAAACGTTTCGCCGCTCATCCGAGGGGCTTCTGATTCAGTTCTGATTCGAGTGCTGGTAATACACTGCTTATATCTAGCTGCAGGGAGGAGCTCACTACACTAAATTCTTCTGAAACTATCCCAACTAATTTGTATTGCAATTCTCTCTTTTGTATTTCGAATTTCTCGGGCGTCTAGTTTAGCATATCTATTCATCCTATCGACCGTCCCCACACCTCTGGCCCCGACCTGCCTGCCCTTTTTGGTTTATTATTAGTTATTATTAGTTGAGATAGTTTCAGAAGAATTTAGTGTAGTGAGCTCCTCCCTGCAGCTAGATATAAGCAGTGTCTTACCAGCACTCGAATCAGAACTGACGAAGCCTCTCGGATGAGTGGCGAAACGTTTTCGACCAAACAAACTTTGTCCAGTTGACAAATTGAATTTCGTCTTTTATCATGGATTCTACCTGGACGACTGAGGGACTCTTCACGCATCTTAATGTTTTAATGTTTAATGTTTTAATGTTGGTGTTATTCAGTCAGTTGTCATTGTTTTTATTGCTTTTGCTGTGGTGTCACCTGCCTAGGGACTACAGATGGAAATTAGCATTCTTGCTATAATCTGGCATATTTACACTGCAATGCTGCAGATGTTGATTAATATGCACTGTCCCTATTAAATAAAGAATAAATAAATAAATAAATAAAAGAAATATTCATTTACATTTTTTTCTCTCCAGTAACTGTACTTTTGCTAAAAGGTTAAAAGTGCACTGTGCAACTTTTCTGGTGGAGGGTCCGCTACCTACTTGTTTCCATGGAGATGTTATTGCTTTGCTTGGAATGTTCCATGGTATGACATTAAACATATCCATCTAGTATTTATTCATAACGGGTGTTTCTATTGGTGAAAAATACAATAATTCCTTCTGTGAATAGGGATGACTCTCCACAGATCTGAATTGTAATGTAGCATTGTTTTGTAACCTGGTTTAATCTATACTGTGGAACATTCTAGAGCAATTACATTTGCATGGAGATAAGCATGTGGTGGACCCTCCACTAAATATTAATCAGTGCACTTTTAAGTAACAGAATGAGTACTTCTTCTGTAATTATGAAAACTCTAGCAGAGCATTTTGGGTAACTAATGCTGTGTTCACACTTGTACATTCACAGCAAAATTGGGACTAAACCAGGAAAAAGCCCAAAACCAAACCTGGACTAGACCAGAACTAGACAAGGACTATAATAGGACCAAGAACATATGTGACCGGCCACCCAAAAAATGGTCACAACTCTGGATTCGTGAACACAAGAAAATCGTGTAATCGTGTTTTGTTTTTTTGTTTTTTTAAATTCGTAATTTTCGCATTGGTTGCTTTAAAAGTATACATTTTGTCTTTGAAATTTGCTAGTTTTTCGGGGGTGTGTATAAATTACCATAATTACCATACTGGCCATTCACGTGACGATTCTCTTTTGTTTTCTTTTTTCGCCTATCAGCTGTGAGCAGCTCGTGAATATTTATGCTGCATTTCAACAGGATAAGGACAGTGAAAATGGAGAAAATGTCTCCTTGGGACACATTTGGGACACGTACGTCTCTGGAACAGAATGCGATCGGATACTTTAGCTGCCGAAAGATGGTGAATACGCGAATAATCGGACAATGAGGCAAATAGTAGTTACATCGGAGGTGACTGCATCCATTTCTCTTTCTCATGGGGTGAGTAAAGTGCTTCTAAACTTTGGCACTACATACTTTAGAACAGGGGTGCCCAATACGTCAATCGCGATCTACCAGTCGATCGCCAAGTGTGGGTAGATCGTAGTGTTGTAGTACTCGACACTAGCTGTGGGCAGTCACATATCAGGATTAACTAAAATGAACAGAGCTTTTCCAGATGCTAAAAGGCGTTTTCCAGTTAGGTGCATGATTCATTCTATACAGGGTGTGGGTGAGCTACTATTGTAAGGTAACATATAATCGACTGTTTGGGAATCTTGAGATAACAGCACCATCATGTAATTCTGAAAAATGTCGCAAAGCATTTTGGGTGCTGTGTTCACACTTTCACAGTCACATCAGAACTGTAACTGAACCAAAATCATGAAACCAAACTTGGATTGCACCAGGACTAGAATAGGACCAAGCCTACATCAGGACTGTAATAATAATGACTCCCTTGAAGAGCACTTTTCCAGATGCTAAAATGCAGCATTTGATTAGGTGTATTATTTATTCTTTACAGGGCAGGGTGAGCTACTACTGTATAACTACTATCGTCACAATCATTGGTGGCACAGTGGCTAAGAAGGTTCCTTTCTGTGTAGAGTTTGTATGTTCTCCCTCCTGTCTGGTAGGGCCACTCCGGTTTCCCCCGTCAAACCTGAAAAACATACACTGTGGACTACCGGTGGAATTTAGCTCTAGTGCTACAACCTGGCACAACACATCTCCCCTGTCCCTGTAAAAAAAAATAAAAAAATAAAATAAAATAAAAATCCTTCTGACCACTACAAGTCAAACACCACAATTCCAATAGGCAATGTGGGTCTTGCCAATGGGCACCTGGAATTTTCAGTTGTCTCCAATCCAAGTACTAACCCAGGTCACACATAAGGGCTTTCAACAATGTACAGCTCTGGAAAAAATAAGAGACCACTGCAAAATTATTAGTTTTTCTGATTTTACTACTTATAGGTTGCCTGGTTTACACCAGACCATATCACAAGTGATATATGGTCTGGGAGCCACCTACTGAATATCTCGTAGCAGAGGTGTGCTTTACGATTGCCGTTTATTGGGCGTTACGAATGTCTATCATTTGGTGTATACGTAGCCCATAGCCAATCATGTCAGTTGTCAGTTCAAACTATAAGCTTCCGTTTGTCGCATAGTACGCGACACCGTCTTTCCACCCCTCCCCGTTCTCTGATTGGCTCCCCCGCTCAGGATCCCTCGCTTAGCCTCGGTGCCAGGTTGTCTTTCAGATCGGAAGGATCGTGAAAAGCAGCCTGGGATTTCCCAGGTTAACTTATAAGTATGTGTTTGGGCAAAATGAACATTTTTGTTTGAGTCTATAAATTACTGACAACATTTCCCCCATACTGCAAATAAAAATATTATCGTTTAGAGCATTTATTTGCAGAAAATTACAAACGGTCAAAATAACAAAAAAGAAACATGTTTTCAGACCTTAAACAATGCAAAGAAACAATATCAAATTCATTTTAAAACAAGGTAATACTAATGATTACACTTAAGAAGAGTTCACACTGGGCAAAATGGCTTTGTTTCCGGGGGTGTTTGTAGTCATATATCCCAGGATATTCACAATATCTGTAGATATTCGGATTGACACGCTCCGGATACTTTGGTGTCAATTCTCGTATACGGAGCATTTCCGAACTCCGGAATGGCACTGTGTCGACACGCTACATATCCGGTTCTCCGGATATTTACTGGATATCGTCCGTGTTTCACGTATGCACTGTTGATATATCTCCGAATACGTCACGTTCTGGTACTGCGCTCACCTCCGGATATGTCAGGATACACAAGCTAGCATTCACTAGGGAGCTTTATTTTTCAAGCATTTATAGGCTACTGTATCGTGAAACCCATAGCCTTTATGACCATGCAACATTTTCAAGATATTTATATACCAATGTTTTACAGTGTACTACTGACTAGGCGGCTGGTAACTCGGTTAATATTTTAATTATATGCCTTAGTGTTATTTTAAAATAGCACAGACATTGACCAAAATGACAAACAGATTAGCATTACTAAAAACTCAAAACTCATCACAATTAGGCAGGACCCTCTGTCGGCTCTAGAGAGCAGCATCAGTGACAGACTGATTCACCCTCGCTGTGTTAAAGAGAGATTTCGCAGATCTTTCCTTCCTGCTGCTGTCAGACTGTACAATGATCAATGCTAGTCATGTTCATCTCCATAGCAACCATGTGTCATCTCCATAGTAATAATTACATGTGCAATATTATTTAAAGTCACTTTACCTGCTACTTATTTGTGTAACAACCACTGTCCATCACTGCACTGTACACAATCATCTGAGTCACTTTATTGTAGTGATATTATATATTACTGAACTGGAGTCACTTTAACTGCTGTTTGTTTGTTCACTGCTCAGAATCAAAGACATTTATTGTGCAGCGTTCCTGTGCCTTTAACCTTACAGTGTTGTGTTTTTTTAGTTGATTGTACATATTTATTATTTATCTTAATTTTTGATGCATGCTCTTTTTTTTCCAACTGTTTCTGAAACTTGCGTTGTGACATTGCAATTTCCCCATTGTGGGACAAATAAAGGATTATCTTATCTTATCTTATCTTAATTACTTTGAAAAAGCTAAGTCTACACAGCTGGCAAACTTTACTCCCAACTTCCAGGGGTGGACAATGACTAAATAGCTAATAGCTAAATAGCTAATGATTGCTGGTGCCCAGCTAGAGGTCATGGAAAAATGTAACCAATTTAAAGTTTTGTTTTGTTTTTTACTCAAAATACATTAACAAGTACTGTTTTACTTTTACTCAAGTAGATTTTTAGATGGGTACTTTTAATTCAGTAGGCTTTAACCCTCCTGTTGTGTTCGGGTCAAATCTGACCGTTTTACAACTTATAATACTCATAAATATTATGTTTTTCATCTGATTACCTCAAGACCTTATGATATCCTCCACACTGTGTACTTGAACATATAAAAGTGATGATCACCTATTTCGTTAAATTTTGAGTGTTTTAATCAACCTTGTTACACCTGTGGTGTTCCCGGTCAAAAGTGACCGCCATAGGAAATTAATGGGTATCCAGAGTAAATTCACTCAAGATACAGAAAACATCCCCATACACACTGCCCCAGCTCACACACACACACACACACACACACACACACACACACACACACACACACACACACACACACACACACACACACACACACACACACCAGGGTATGCGTGTTGTGCTGGACATGACAACCGGTCTCCAAGGACATAATATCACATGTGACAACTTCTTCACATCACATGCTCTTGGTCAGGAGCTACTGAAAAGAAAGCTCACCATGGTAGGGACAGTGAGGAAGAACAAGCCCGAACTTCCCCCTGCGCTGGTATCAATCAGAGGAAGACAGGTACTCTCATCACAATTTGCATTCACTGACACTCACACTCTTGTGTCATACGTTCCCAAGAAGAACAGAAATGTCATCCTGATGAGCACAGTACACAAAGACGCCGCTGTCAGCACCACAGAGGACAGGAAGCCCCTGATGATCCAGGACTACAACAAGAACAAGGGAGGCATTGACTGCCTTGATAAGGTCATGTAAAGTCTCATCATGCATTTTATTTTATTTTTATCTAGGTGAATCATAGCATTTTGTGTATGACAGATTGAATATTGTTCCTATTCTCTTATTATTTATTGTTCCTTTATTGCAGCTTACTGGTACATACACCTGTAAGCGGATGACGGCTCGCGGGCCTGTGGCACTGTTCCACAACATCCTGGATGTGTCAGCTTTCAACGCGTATGTGGCGTGAACAGCAATCGACCCAACCTGGAATCAGGGGAAAAGTTTCAAGAGGAGACTTTTCCTCACAGAGCTGGGGAAAACTTTGTTGACTCCTCTTACACAGCGACGCCAGCACATTCCCAGCACACCAGCCTCCGCCAGTCTGGTTAGGAGCATGCAAGCTCCAGCCCCAGCCCTGGCTGCTCTCCCCCAACAAGGACATGGGCAGAAAAGGAAGCGTTGTGGCCTCTGTGCCCCTGGAGACATCAAAACGAGCCTGGCATGCTGCTAATGTCATGCTTATGTTTGCAAGGCCCACTCTGACCTGAGTGTCACATGCCACTCATGTGCATGAATACACACACACACACACACACACACAAACCCTTTTGAGTTTGGTGTTTGGTTTTACATTTATTTTTTATATTATATGTTCATTTTGTAGTTCATTTTCAGTGCCCAATTGTATTTTCACTGATGTTATTTAATCTTTACTTCTATAAATTGTTGTTAGACACTACTTTGAAACATTGTTCTCAACTAAAGAATGTTTAATAAAAAAAAAATGCTGGCACAGTTCCAATATGTACTTACCTACTCTGGCCACAATCCTACATATTACCTTCAAGTCTCCTGGCGGCTCTAAAACCCACCCAATTTCACAAAACCCCCAATTGGTTTGTATGGTAATGGACTAAGAAATAGCATATTTTTACCCACAGATTATTACACTAAACACTTGGGTGGGAAACCTATGTAGGCTAGCTGCTACAACCTCATTAGCCCAAGATAGATCGCAGTGTCACGCTAGCTAGATGGCTACATTTAAGATAGCAGATTACTCTCCATTTTTTTCACAAGTGGGATTTTGAAATTTTTCCCCTGCGTATGTCGAAAATCAGACACCGACGCCATTACATGTTATACATTCAAATTACTGATGATACATTATGTCCCAATCATTCCATCAACCAGCTTGTCATCCCACATTATCAACGAATGGCAGGCTAACTGTGTAGCTAACGCAAACATTCACCCGCCAAATAGCAATTCTGATATTTCAAATTACCTTAAAACATCTTTGATAGTGGGATTGTTCACCTCCTCATCAAAACGTGACCACAAACTTGTCCGCCAGGAGCACGGCTAACATTGCTGCGTTTCCCAATTCAGCGAGTGCACGGTTCGGAGTGTGGTCTCAGTCTGCAGTCGAGGCGGCACATACTCGCTCAGCCCTGAGGGCAGTCCGGGGATCACATGGGTGTCTGCGAAATGGAACAAGTCCCGCCTCAGCTCAATGAGCCGGGTGGTCTGCTCCTTGTTCCCTAGCGACATGACCCCGCGGCTGAATAAAAAGCGGAGATCCGCTAAAAGCTCATCCCTGATTTACAGTGCGCTGCATAGGTTTTCTTGTGCGCTGCGAATGTGCGAGCAGTGCGCAATTGTGCAAAGGAAATATAGAAGTGGGGAAAAAGCATGTGTACGATAATACAGGTGCCGTGAACTATGCCGTTACGGCTACCGTCACACATGTTTAGCGTAGTTTATGAAGAGTTTCATGTAGCATAGTTGCAGGTGAGGTGAACCAGTACAGACATTTTATAGTGACGTCGCAACTGTCACATGGCGATGTTGCTGGCGAGTGTGGCAGTGTCTGAGTGCTGGCTTGAGGGCCAGGAGCAGCCAGTTTACATTGACAGCGAGCTGGCTACAGAGAGACACGAGTGCCAAAATATCTCCGGATACTAACAGATATTGTACCCAGTGAAATCGGGAATTCAAATATGTCAATATTTTTCATGGATTCTCAAGAAATAAGGATATGGTGAAAAACTGGTCCGGATATGTGGCGTGTCATATAAAATATCCAGTCCAAACACATCCGGATTCTAGCTTATTTTGCCCAGTGTCAGAAATGAATATTAGGTTCAATAACAGTTATTTTCAATCACAGCTTTCATGCGTCTTGGCATGCTCTCCACAAGCCTTTCACATTATTCTTGGGTGACTTTATTCCACTCCTGGTGCAAGAACTGAAGTAGCTCAGCTTTGTGTTTGTGTTGGAATTCAACAGACACTGGAATGGAATGGCTGTAATACATGTAGAGATGCTGATTTCAGAAAAAAATGCAGTGGTCTCTTATTTTTTTTTCCATAACTGTACAGTATAACCTACTTTTGCATATGCTTTATAATACTGTACTATAAAAACGTGTCTCTCCTATGAAGACAGGGAGTAGTCAGTGTTTGATCGACATGACTGACAGGGAGATTGGCCAACATGAACAAATGGTCTATTCATGTCAAGACAAACAAAGAAAAAAAAGAAAAAGAAAAGAAACACACACAAAATGCAGTACAAGAAAGATAAAATTGAAAAATGGTGGCTTCTTCCCTAAGACTTCCCATCTCCTGTGAGCTACAGTCATGTCACAGTAATCATACATATTCCATTGAAAACGTCCCCCTCGACTGAAAATGGCTGCATTCAGGAATCTATAAAAGGTTCTAGTGTTGTGATGGTGGTTTGAGCTTTTATGTGTTATTTGGAAGTTCATTTTGTCCTTCTTTCTCCCAGAATGTGGTTGCACTGGCTCCTTCATTGTTACCTGTAGACAGCTTCAATCCAATGAATCTTATCAGTGCTAATTGCTTGATAGAGATAGCTCCCCCTGGCTCCATAATTTCAGGAAGATGAAAAGAAAAAGGAGATAATAGCTGGACAACTGTATTTCAAAGATTTACATAATTCATATTAAGTGCATTTGTTCATGTTAACAAAGTGATGTGAGTACTTTTATGAAATTGCACAAGATTTGTTGATTTAAATACTTTAAGACTGAAATGTCAGTGCTTTGTGAATGTTATTGTGGTGATGAAATATGTACTACAGTGAACCCTCGCTGTATCGCGGTTCACTCTTCGCGGCCTCGCTGTTTCGCGGATTTTTTTTTCCAATTTTTTTTTTTTTTTTCAATTTTTTTTATAGTGTAACTTTTTTTTTACAGTGTAACATTCTGTCCTGCGCCCTGATTAGCTAAGAGACTAGACCAGGACTAAACCAGGTCTAAAGCAGGTCTAAACCAGGACTAAACCAGGTCTAAACCAGGACTAAACCAGGTCTAGACCAGGGATGGTAGGGACAGAGTCTCAGATTTCCTTCACGAGAGCGCCTGGGTGACAGGAGGTGTGGCCTTTGTTTACTTGCACGAGCCATGGAAGAGAGTGCGAGCCGGACCATGGAAGAGCCAAGAATCAACATGGAGCGTCCGGGGGAGCCGCAGCGGGGAGAGGACACTCGCGCGCACAGAGGAGACAGTGGCTCTTCCCCGTGAGAGGACGAGAGGACGAACCCAATACTCCACAATACTCCACAGGCGACGCATTGATAGCGGACTGATTTTGGAGCCGGGGTGAAATGCAACCAACTCTTGTGAGCGCAGGTTGGTCTTACCTGGTCCAGTGCTCAGAGGCGTCTGTTAGCAGTTCGGCACTGTTAGCATTGGCTTGAGTCTTGCCCAAAATGATATCCAGGTCGCTTTCCACTCGACTTTCGCACATGGCATGGATATGTGGTACCAAAACAAACGCACGTGTCCGCGCGCACGTGCCCGCGCGCACGTGCCCGCGTGTCACGTGCCCCCGCCCCACTATTAATATATTTTAATGAAAATCTACAAAAGTTTGAGTGTTTAAACAAGAGAAAAATGTGAGAAAATGTTAATACCAGTCTCAGAAAGGTGTATAATGTGTCTGGTGAAGCGTTTTCAGCCTTAAAACATGTAGAATAATTGTAAAATATAAAATTGTCCTACTTCGCGGATTTCACTTATTGCGGGCTATTTCTGGAACCTAACCCCCGCGATAAACGAGGGTTCACTGTATTATGTACCTGAAGTGTGTATTATTGTGTACCTTGTAATATTAAAAGATTTAAAAAAAAAAAAAAAAAAGACTGAAATGCAGTTTTCATACATATTCTTTTAAAGTGTAGCGTCTAGGGATCATGATACAGGATTCTAGTACACAGTCACATGTTTCGTTGGTAATAAAAATAAATAAATAAATAATAATAATGTGTGCAGCAATAATTCAGTTCATATTGCCCTATTTACTTGTACACTGTCTATATTGTATATACAGTACTGTATACATACATACTATATTTATACATGTGTAATGACATTAAAGTTGAATCTAATCAAATCTAATAATAATAATAATAATAATAATAATAATAATAGATCATAAACCAATATTTACTTAACCCATGTAATTGTTTTTGACCATCTTATTTCATGTTGACTATTTTTGCGACTTCGTATTTGTTTTTGTTCATACATTACTTATTAGTGTGAGTGAGTGTGTGTGTGTGTGTGTGTGTGCATGGTTGTACAGATTTAGTTGTTTTGTTTTGTTTAAATTTATGAAGTCTACTGTCAGCTCCACTGTCTCTGTCTTTTTTGTTATTGTGATTTTGAGATAAATTTGAAATTTGAAATAGCTACTGATTTTGACATTTTTCTCAACTCTATGGACTGTCAAACCTTACCATATTTCATAACAGAAATTATTGGGCATATTCAGAGGAAGGAGCAAAAACGAGCTTTGCAAATCATCCATAAAGTTGGATTTTTAGAACACACCCATAATCTTTTTATTCAATCTAAGCTCCTAAAGATTCCTGACCCTGTAAAATATTATACCCTGATAATAGTATTTAAAGCATTCAATAATTTACTACCAAGTAATGTACAAAACTTTTTCAAAATGAGGGAGAACTCATAATTTAAGAGGGGATGGAAATTTCAAATTGCCAAATGTTCGAACTACCCGTAAATGTTTTTGTGTGTCTCCATGTGGTGTAAAACTTTGGAACAGTCTGGATACACATCTCAAGCAATGCCAAAATATCCATAAATTCAAGTTGTTTTATAAACAAATGGTCTGGTCACAGTTTATAGAACAAACTGTCTTCTGTAGTGCTGGTTTATGTTTGTTGTTTCATTACCATTGTTGGTATGTTTTGTCCATCACATTAGTTATATCTGCTGTCTGTTTCTATTGTTGGTATCTTTTTGTAAATAGTTAAATCCAAATGTAAAATGTTCAAAGATTGCAAAAAAAAAAAAAAAAAGTTAAATTAGAAGAGGGGGTGTTTTTCTTTTCTTCCCACTCCTTTTTGGGCAAATGTTTTGTTTTTAATAATAGTAATTCATAGCATTTATATAGTGCATTTCATGACACCCAACGCGCTTTACAGTTCATTGTTCATTCACTCCACACTTGGTGGTGGTAAGCTATTTTTTGTAGCCACAGCAGCCCTGGGGCAGACTAACGTTTTGTTTGTTTTTTGTTGTTATTCCTGTTTGTTGTTATTTCTGTTTATTGTTATTCCTGTTTATTGTTATTTCTGTTTATCGTTATTTCTGTGACTGCACTTCTTTTAAATTAATGGAAGTTGCTTATTATACAAAATAAATAAAAACAAATTGCTGCATCAACCATAATATAAGAAAGTTTAAATGTTTAAAAGTTTAAAAGTTAGCAAACCACCAAGAAATGACACTGAGGCACTTGTAGAGAACAGACATATTATAACTTCTCTTGATTAATAAGCACCCAGCTGAGAAGAAGTGGAATTTCTTTTATGATTTCTTTAAGTTCATTTACACCAGTACTTTAGCTGTTTTCACAGTCATAATCATCAAAGCCTCTCATTATAAATCCTTAGACATTAAAAGAAAAAAATATTTACCTCAGAAAATGAAATACCTCCTGGGGAGTTGTGCCCGAGTATCCCAGCCCCTCGTTCAAAAATACCACCAGAAATACAAGACTGTGTTAAAATAATTTGCAAATTAGACCACCACCCTGTTCAGAATAGAGACTTTTATTAGATTTCCATCTCAAAGATCCAACCTCATGGTAATTGAATCGGACACACTTAATTTGATATTCTGACAAAAGTTTTGACTAATGCCAAAATAAATGTAATGAAACAAAGTAATAGTAGTAAAGTACTGAAATTAAGTGCCAATTTTTAGGTATCTGTACTCAGTAGATTTTAAAATGGATACTTTTTACTTTTACTTCACTACATTTGAGACCAGGTATCTGTACTTTCTACTACAGTGGTACCTCACCTTACGAAAGACCCAACAAACGAAAATTCCAAGTTACGAAACGCCTTCACGTTAAATTTGGTCTCTAGATACGAAAGAAAATTCAAGTTACGAAACGCGAAATCTCAAAAATTCAAATAATGCGCGCTCAGCCACACACATTATACGCTTTTCTCAGACTGGATTTAAACTTTTCTCACATTTGTCTCTCGTTTAAACACTCAAACTTTCATAGATTTTCAACAAAATGTATTAATAGTGAAGTATGGGGGGAAGGGGGAGGGGGGAGAAGACTGCGCGCGGACACGTGTGTGATAGTGCAGCATGACCCGGCGCGGGGCTGTGAGCACGAGACCCGTGCTCAAACCGTGCCTCCTCTAGACCAGATCTAAACCAGATCTAAACCAGGTCTAAACCAGGTCTAAACCAGGATTAAACCAGGATTAAACCACCGCGGCTCTTGCCTGCGTTCGTTCATGCGCTCGGACTGCGTGCCGTCCCGAGGGGAGGCACATCTCTTCCCCTCCTCGCTGTTCGCCTCAGCCGTGACTCGTGAGGTACACCGGCAGAGCTAGCACAAAACCAGGAAATAGATCCGCACGCGGTGGTTTAATCCTGGTTTAGACCTGGTTTAGATCTGGTCTAGAGGAGGCACGGTTTGGGCACGGGTCTCGTGCTCGCAGCCCCGTGCCGGGTCATGCTGCGCTATCACACACGTGTCCGCGCGCACACTTCTCCGCCCTTCCCCCCACGCACGCAGACGCTGCTCGCCTCAGCCGTGACTCGTGAGGTACACCGGTGCTGCTGCTAATAGCAGAGCTAGCACGAAACCAGGAAATAGACCCGCACGCGGCGCTTTAATCCTGGTGTCCAGTCCTGGTTTAGTCCAGGTTTAGTCCTGGTCCAGTCCAGGTTTAGACCTTGGTCTAGACCTGGTATAGTCCACGTTTAGTCCTGGGTCTACAGTCTCTTAGCCAATCAGGACGCAGAACACAGTGTTACACTATAAAAAAAAAGTTACACTATAAAAAAAAAACTTGGAACGGGGCCTTGGAACGAATCAGGCTTTTTCCATTGAAATAGCTACTCAACTTACGAAAAATTCACGTTACGAAACCACTTCTGGAACGAATTAATTTTGTAAGGTGAGGTACCACTGTACTACATTTTTGAACAGGACTGAAAAGTAAAAGTATTTTTATTATAATCTGAGATCTGCTGAAAAGGCTGAGGGTTTGTTTTACTTTTTTTTGTTTTGTTTTTTTTTTTACATAGTTTGAGCAAAGAAAAATAGATAAAAACTGCTGGGGGGAAAAACTCTATTCAGTTGTTTCTGTTGAACAAATTTCATCCCCACATTTGAAGCTTTATTAGATCTCAAAATCTGTGTGAAATACTTTTACTTTTTGCTCTTTAAATACATTTTTAAACTGGTACTTTAATACTTTTACCTAGGTAGATTTGCTCCAGTATCTGTACTTTTGCTTAAAGGTTAAAGGTGCACTGTGCAACTTTTCTGGTGGAGGGTCCGCTTCCTACTTGTTTCCATGGAGATGTTATTGCTTTGCTTGGAATGTTCCATGGTATGACAATAAACATATCCATCTAGCATTTATTCATTACAGGTGTTTCTATTGGTGAAAAATATAATAATTCTTTCTGTGAATAGGGATGACACTCCACAGGTCTGAATTGTAATGTTGCATTGTTTTGTAACCTGCTTGTCTCCCATAGATTAGGTTTAATCTATTTTCATTCTTTTTTTTTTGGTCATCATAATTAGGCTGCTGCATCTCTATAATACTGTCGTTGACAATTTGAAACTAGGGCTGTCAGTTTTTTAGATTAATTAATTACACTGCAAATTAACGTGTTATAAAAATTAATGCAATTCATTATGAGTGGCAATTCAATGCGTGCACATTTTAAATTTGGCGATTGAGCCTTTGAAGGACAAGTTTAACAAGAACGCGGTGATTTGGAACTTTTGTCAAAAAGAATTTTCCGATCACCGAAGCTGCTCCAGCCTGACGGATCATTTGAACGATAAACACGTCCAGACAAGTTCCATTGTTACCGGTGATAGAGCAAGCGTGAGTGCACTTCAACAAACCACCAAATCAACAAATCAACAAACCACCAAACCACCAAACCACCAAATCTACAAACCAACAAACCACTAAACGACACTGCAGAATTTGGGAAATGAATGAGCAAAGTGACCACAGAAAAACTGACAAACTCAATCGCAAAGTGGGTTGCCTCTCTCTCTCTAATTTAAAATGTGATTAATTAATTAATTACATTAATTTTTTTAATCACCTGACAGCACTATTTGAAACAAACAACAACAAAAAAATCGTCCATAAAACCTTTAAGGTGCCCAAAAGGAAGAGGTGTTGGTGCCTGCTGACCTCTCCAATCCAGTGCACCCGGCGTCGATCAAAACTGACTCAAGTTTGGCACTCACAGAGACCCTTTCTCCCCCCGCCGACCTCCGATTCAAACGCTGTCCATTAACAAAGAGGTATCCTGTCATAATTGTCCTTGAGAGCCGTGCCAAATTCTGCTTTATTCATTCAAAAATTGTCACTGATGGAAGCGGACAGGTTTTGCTGAATTTGACCCACGACCTTTCTCACTGACAATGCTGTACATGTCGATCAGTGTACAGAGCTGAAATACAGAGCTAAAATTCAAGCATAGTCCTTAGAGATTTTTTTTCCCCTTTCATGCTGTGTAAGGAACAAATTGCAACATATTTCACACTCACACACACACACACACACACACACACACATACACACACACACACACACACACACACACTGTATATATAATAATTATAATAACAAAATAATAAATAATGTAATTGATTCCCTAATTCCTAATTGTTTAGCAAAATTTACATTTAAAGGTGCATTGTGTAACTTTTCTGGTGGGGGGGTCTGTCAAATGCTTTCCTTTGGAGATGTATGGATTGTCTGGAATGTTTCATAGTATGGTAAGAAACTTTTCTATCTTCACGGAGACCACACCAGACCAAGTTACAGGTCAGATCTGTCGAGAGGCAACCCCACTTACAGTTGAGTTATAAAACCATCTGTAGTTGAATAAATGTAAAATAGAGTCGTTTAATGTCATTCTGTGGAACATTTCAGGCAGAGCAATGATTATCCATAGAAACAAGCAGGTGACGAACCCCAAGAAAAAAAGTTACATAGTGCAGTACAAGATTTGTTTTTGTGGGGGACAGGGTACTGAGAAGCTCATGTCATATTGATCTGTGTTGCACTCTTGTTGTTGAGTCGTGCACATCATCAGTCTGCAGGGACGACTCTCTCTGAAAAACAGCAGAAGCTTTCAGGAAGCTGCTTGGTCAAAGTGCCACAAGAGTGGAACTGTTGAATAGGATGAAAATTCCACCTTTTGTTAAACCCAGCTGATAATCAAAATAAGTATGTAAAGTTATGCAAATATAACACAAGAATTACAAAACAATCTCTGGCTCAAGTGAAAGAGTTCAAGTATCTTGGGCTCTTGTTCACGAGTGAGGGAAGGATGGAGAGTGAGATTGACAGGCAGACCAGTATAGCATCTGCAGTGATTTGGTTGCTGTATCGGACTGTTGGAGTAAAAAAGGAGCTGAATCGAAAGGCAAACCTCACAATTTTTGGGGGTAATAACCAAAAGGACAAGATTGCGGATACAAGGTGTTGAAATGTCACATAGAAGAGCTTGGAGTAGAGCTGCTGTTCCTCCATGTCTCCCTGGAGAGATGTTCTGGACACACACTAGGAGAAGAGCCCAGGGAAGGCCACACACTGGAGGGATTATGTCTCTCGGCTGGCCTGGGAACACCTTAGGGTTGAGGTGAACTGGAGGAAGTGTCTGGGGAGGGGGAAGCATGGGAGCCCCTGCTTAGACTGTTTCTCCCGTGACCTGGCCCTGAAGAAGTGGAAGAAAATAGACGGTTGGATGGAATGACTTCTTGAACTGATCTGGTGTTTACTTATTTTTTTGACTGAAAACAGTAAATATGTGAACGTGTATGTATGAAAAAGAAAACTAAGTTGTCATGCTTATGAAAGTTAGAAGTTAGTTACAGGTGTCAATTTTGTTTTACATCGGGCTGCATAATTATTTTAGACATCCCAGCTTTGAAAAGTTCCAAACCCCTTGCATTACGACCCCTTCACATTTCTAGTATTTCACCTACAGATACAAATGCTTCTTATTCACCCTTCAGCTACAGACATTGAGAAAAATACAGCCGAACTCACATCCCATTTGGGGGTTATCTGTAAATCATCACATTTGCTTATATACATCTTGTCGGCACCTTGGGGTGAGTTTCTTCAAAAATAAACTACAAGCTTCAATTTTCGGGATATTGCCTAGGCTTTGAGGAAATACCAGAGGCAACAGGAATTGGACGCAGCCAAACTAGCTAGTCAAAACAGATAATAAACCTGGTGTGTGGAGATTGGTCTCTGTGGTTTCTCCCGGTCCTGGTCACTTCCTGCTGGGCGATAATGCAGCTGTTCTTTGAAGTGTGGCGTGCTTCATTCACTGTTAAAAAGAAAACATAGCAGCGTTTATTTCACACATTCTGAGCACATACAAATGTACTTTACGGAGTACATTAAGCCCGAAGGTGCAAGCAAAATATAATACAAAAAATAAACAGGAACTAGCATTATTTTATTTAATTATTTTACTTTCTCTCTTACGCAAAATTGATTCTTGGGAGCTTTAAGCCAAGTTATGTTGTTACCTCATCAAAAACATAACTGGAGTTGTGTTTTGTTTCATTCACACATGTTTGAGTAACATTTATTATTAGTCTGGTTGTCAAGTAGTCAAGTTAACAGCTACTTTTTAATCTTTTATTCAGTAGAGATTGGCAGTTCTAGGGCTGAAATTATCCAAATGACTCTAATAAAGGTGTGTGTAGTTTAAAAACACACGTAGAGCACAACCTGTATTGCCACATATCACATACATATCACTCTAAACACTTTAAAAAAACGCTGCTAAGAAATTACTACATTGTTGCACCTTTATTTTTATCTTTATTTTTCAATGCACATTCTATGGCACATTTTGATACATACTGCACATTTTTGGACATCTGTAAATAGGGAGTTATTCTCTGCACTGCTCTTAGATTTTTGTCCTTAGATAGTTTTTGTATTGTCTTGTCTATGTCAGTATACATACTCTGACATGTATAGTGTAAACACTCTGACCTGTGTGTATAGAATGTCCACCTCAGTGTTCATCAGTTTCATCAATATTCTTTATTTTATACTCTTGTTCTTGCCCCCTCCCCACCCTCCAGTTTGTTTACCAAACAAAAAGACGCCTCATGTTTACCTGCCCCATTGTTTTCGTCGTAATATGTTGTGAATATTGTTATTGAATTGTACTGCATCTTTTTCTACTCTGTGTGATCTCCAAGGATCTCCGTTACTGTCTGTGCTTGGCCAGGGAGAAACAGAATTTCGATTCACTGTATTTCGAACACATATGGCAGAATTGACAATAAAGTTGACTTTGACTTTTGACATGACATCCCAAAGTGGAAATGAGTGTTTTCAATTTAAGAAAAGAACTCAGCCTAAATATACAGGGTTTGTGTGTTGGCGGCACGGTGGCTGAGTGGTTAGCGCTCATGCTTCACAGCAAGAAGGTTCCGGGTTTGATCCCCGGGTCACCCAGGCCTTTCTGTGTGGAGTTTGCATGCATGGTCTGGGTTCGATCCCCGGGCCGCCTGGGCCTTTCTGTGTGGAGTTTGCATGTTCTCCCCGTGTCTGGGTGGGTTTCCTCCGGGCACTCCGGTTTCCCCCACCAACCCAAAACATGCACCATAGGTAAATCCTCCAGCTGAGGTCCTGACCAAACTGAAGCAAGAAGATCATGGAGATGGTCCCCGGGCACAGTAATGTGCTGCTCACTGCTCCTAATAACAGGATGGGTTAAATGCAGAAATGGAATTTCCCCACTGTGGGACTAATAAAGGCATAGCTTTCTTTCTTTAAAATGTGTGAATGAAACAAAACACAACACCGGGTATGTTTGTGATGAGGAAACAACATTATAGCATAGATCAGAGAATAGAGCAATATGGGATGTTTAATTATGTTATGGATATAAGACCTTTCCCAACTCAATGTTTTATAATGACAAATGATATCCAACTTTGCAAACTTGATGTATTCTTCTCTGTGGGGGTCGTCTTGATAGAGTCTTCTCCTGTGCTTGGTTGGATGTGATAAAAATACAGCTGACATGTTTCTAGCTTGTGTATACAAAGTCCCTAAGACTTCAGGGACTTTGAGATAGTGCTTCCATACTTGCTTTGCTAGCTTTTCATCCTGATGAGGTATGATAGGTGAAAGGGCTGTCTCTGCAACTTTTATCTTGAGCTCTTTAAAATTACAAATTGATTGATTCACTATTTAAGCTTATTTGCAATACTTTTTTACCACCTCATTAAAAGTCCAAGTTGTGAGTAACATAAAGTTAAAAGTGCATCGTGTAACTTTTTTGATGGAGTCAGTGAATTTACCCAATAACATGTTTTTTTATTGACTTAAAAACATGTATTGTTATTGTAAGTGTGCTTGCCTCTTCAGAGATCTGACATGTAACCAGGCCCTATGGCATCACCTGCTGTCTCTGTAAAGATAAATACGTGTAATGCCATACTGTGGAACATTCCAGGCAACATCTCCACGGAGAAAAGCTAAGTAAGTAAGTAAGTAAGTAGGTAAGTTTTTATTTATATAGCGCTTTACACAGTCATATGTCCAAAAAGCAAGCAAAATGTAATATAAAATGAGGGTCATTTTAACTTTGTTGGTGAAGTAATTACAAATTGTACAAAAAAATGTATAAAAAAAAAAGCCAATGCTGAATCTGCTTTGTGGCTATAGCTACCACTACACAATATATACAGCTCTGGAAAAAAATAAGGGACACTGCAAAATGATCAGTTTTTCTGATTTTACTACTTATAGGTACAGTATGTGTTTGGGCAAAAGGAACATTTTTGTTTGAGTCTATAAACTACTGACAACATTTTCCCCAAATTCCAACTAAAAATATTATCATTTAGAGCATTTGTTTGCAGAAAATGACAAATGGTCAAAATAAAAAAAAAAAGATACATGTTTTCAGACCTCGAACAATGCAAAGAAACAAGATCAAATTCATTTTAAAACAACATAATACTAATGTTTACACTTAAGAATAGTTCAGAAATCAATATTCGGTGCAATAACCCTTATTTTTAATCACAGCTTTCATGCGTCTTGGCATGCTCTCCACAAGTCTTTCACATTGTCCTTGGGTGACTTTATTCCACTCCTGGTGCAGGAACTGAAGTAGCTCAGCTTTGTGTTTGTGTTGGAATTCAACAGACGCTGGAATGGAATGGCTGTAATACATGTAGAGATGCTGATTTCAGAAAAAATTCCAGTGGTCTCTTATTTTTTTCAGAGCTGTAGGTAGAATCAGGACAGTACTTTTGTCCGCACCAAGACATTTAATGTCAGAAAATAGGGACAAACCCAGCCTTCACACTGCTTTAAATCATTTTATATTACACTTTACACTGAAATGATTTTAAACCGTGTAAAATCAAGGCCATTGCAGAGCTGTTTTGTGACTCGTGGTCGTTGACTTCCGCACAGAAGACCATAATATAGGCTTTAATCCACTGTAAGTGCAGATTAAAATAAACACACAATTTGACCTTACTCACTCTGTATACATTTTTTTTCTGCAGTATAAAAAACTAGAGACAGACACAAATCATTATTATTCTTTAAACTTTTTAAAATTTATTCCTTCAACTTTTAAAATTTCTTCAACTTTTAAAACTTTTTGTATATTTCACACTTTTAACAACGACAGCAAATACACAGCATGCAATGTTATTCACAGCTGACACAAGTTAAGCTGAGAATCCAACTTGAAATCAACAGCTCCAGAAGTCCACAGTGTTCCTGCAAATTCACTCACCGTGGCTTCACTGCACTTTATCTTACACTAGGACTGAACACTTTTGGAACATGTAAATGCAATGTTTTTGGATAAGCATGCCAAGTCCATTAAATATATTTATTTTAATTAGGGCTGTCAGTTTAATGCGTTAATTAGATTGATTGATTAATTACACTGCAAATTAACGCAATTAATTATGAGTGGCAATTCAATGTGCGCACATTTATTTTAAATTTGGCGAGCGGCGAGCAAATCTCTGCCAGGGCCTTTGAACGGCAAGTTTATTTATAAAAAGAACGAAGTCAGGACTATCAACAAGAACGCGGTGATTTGTAGCTTTTGTCAAAAAGAATTTTCCGATCACCAAAGCTGCTCCAGCCTGACGGATCATTTGAATAATAAACACGTCCGGACAAGTTCCACTGTTACTGGTGATAGTGCGCACTTCACCAAACCACCAAACCATGCTGCAGAATTTAGGAAATAAATGAGCAAAGCGACCTCTTGAAAACTGACAAACTCAATCGCAAAGTCAATCAATCAATCAATCAAAATTTATAAAGCGCTTTTAATACAAAATTGTAGCACAAAGCGCCTCACAGTGGTTAAGGATTAGAAGATTGACCTTTATTGATCTCGCACAGGAGAAGTTGTTTCTACATTTGACCCGGGGACCATCCCCATAATTTTGTTTTGTTATTTAGGCTTGGTCAGGCCTTAAGCTGGAGGATTTTACCTATGGCGCATGTTTGGGTTGGTGGGGGAAACCGGAGTGCCCGGAGGAAACCCACCCAGACACGGGGAGAACATGCAAACTCCACACAGAAAGGCCCGGGCGACCCGAACCTTCTTGCTGTGAAGCATGAGTGCTAGCCACTCAGCCACTGTGCTGCCAGGGTTATTGACGTTTGTTCACTCACTCACTCACAATCTCTCTCTCTCACGAGATTAAAATGTGATTAATTAGATTAATTAATTACAAATCCTGTAATTAATTAGATTCATGTTTTTAATCGCCTGACAGCACTAGTTATAATTGTAGGATTCTGTTCAAGGTACATATTTATTAAATATATATATTTTTTCTATGTTACAATGTTTTTTTCCTCATCAAAAACATACCTGGAGTTGTGTTTTGTTTCATTCACACATGTTCGCACACAAACCCTGCATATTTAGGGTGAGTTCTTCTCTCAGACAGAAAACACTATGTTCCACCCTACAATGTCATGCGGTACTAAAGGAAGTGCTGCACTGTGTGTGTGTGTTTTTTTTTTAAATCTCTCCTAATAAACAAACGGTAAAAGGTAAAAACAACCACGACATGACATCACGAGGTGGAACAGAGCATTTTGGGCTTTGAAGATATAGACATACTAAAAATAACATAACTCCAGGTATCTTTTTGATCAGGTAACAACATTCTAATATGGCTTAAAGCTCACAAGAGTCAATTTTGCCTGACTTTTAGATTTTTGATTGTGATTTTTCTTTCCTTTAACCCTAACCCTGTACATAATCTCGCCTCAGTATCTCTCTAATCCTCCCTCACACAAAATACATGTCATATTTTACAGAAACAAGATCCTGTCAGAGAGCTCAGTGATATGTGTACATACCCATACTGCGTGATTGCCTGCATTGTGCACATGAGCGATGGCCTGGGTTGCCATGTTTCTTTTATTAATCATGTCTATGGGGTGTGTCATCTGTAAGGAAAAGGGCAGCCAAGGTGAGTCTAACAGCTGGCAACAACATTGTATAAATTATCATGGCTGTAGACACACTATATAACGTCATGGTACGCTGGCGCAGTGGAATTGCCTACAGGAGTGGATGCTTATAGGAAATTGGCCATCTGCTGTCAGTTTGAATAGCAGCTAACTGGTTCTTATAGTCACTCAGGTGCCTCTCGTACCAGGAGATCTTTATGACTCTGTGTTTTATAGGCTTGGGATTACCATAGAACTGTGATGATATATTTTGTATTGGGATTCTTAGGAGCTGAGTAAGGCAGTTTAGCATTGTTTATATGGCTGATGCAGCTCTCTAGGGAAGCATACAGTTTAGCCGCAAATGGCATTGGGACTGTTAGGTATGATAGCATGGGCTCAACTTTTCTATAAGCACAAATAGAAGAAATAAGAACTGTGTCTGAATCTCATGATGAGTTAAAGATGTATGAAGGCACAGACACAGATTCATGCTAAATAATGTACAAGCAAAAGTTTGGACACACCTTCGTATTTGATGGCAAAAGGAGAAATCCAATTTGTCAACTGGACAAAAGTTTATTTGGTCGAATACGTTTCGCAGCTCATCCAAGCTGCTTCTTCAGTTCTGGTCAGACGCTGGTGGACACTGACTATATCTGCCTGAAGGGGGAAGCTAACGACAGTGAAATTACTTTGAAACTAGTACATCTACTTGTTTTCAGTTTCTGTTAGTTAGGTAAGCCTATTCAATATGCAGTGGGAGTGGAGTGTGGGGTCTGGTTAGCAGGACCATTCAGGGCCATAATGGGTGTTTTCACACCTCTGGACCTGACCTGCTGCCCTATTGTTCTCTTTGTTTTGATTTAGGTTTGAGGATAGAGTTATAGATGGGAGACTGTTAAAGAAAATTGTATATAGTGCCTTTAACTAATTATCAAAGTGTTTTCTTTGTGTTGGTTCATCTCCTATTGAGAAACCATAGGATGGGACAAGGACAAAGACTGATTAACTGCTTAGACAAATAATCAAACAACTGCTGATTAGTGATGTATGTATGTATGGTAAAGATTAACTTTGTTGAAAGCTTAGTGCCTGAACTGGGAATTTTCCGTGCCTATGTGATTCTAAATAAAAGGAAGGAACAAGGAAGCGTTCTTTGAGAAATGAGTGTGGCCTTGGACGGAAGCAGAGGTGCTCTGCTTAACACATGCTACACCTCATTCTCCCTCGTTACGAGTATAATACTTCTGTGTCTGTTTTCTCATTTGTTCCCTTTTTGTTGATTTTTATTAGGAAAAATCCATGATGTTTGAGACCTACATTTCTGTTCAAGGAAGGATTCTCTTTCTTGACAAAAATAGCCTCTTCATCTCCCCTCTCCCCTCTTTGAATTTGATGTTTTTTTTCTCTTTGTTTATTACTTTCTATGATGCTAAGAGAAGTTTTGCTGCAGCAACATTTATACTGCGCTTCTCAGTCGCTTGTGTGTCTCAGTCAAAGGTCTCAGCAGTTTAACGGGAGGATTGGTCAGGTAGGGTCGTAACCTGTCCAGGCAGTTTGAGGAGAGGAGGAGCCAACAGTGTTTCTCCTCTGTGTCCTGCAGTGTCCAGGGAGAACCAGGTGAACACAACAGGAATGGCCTCACTCAGCTCTGGTGTTTCGGTTGGCGATGAAATGGTTCATTTCCACAAAGTATTTCCTCTAGCAGATTTCAAAGTGTTTACTGTGAAAGGTTGTCTGCCACATTTGGTGTAAAAAAACCCTGTAATATCTCAAAGGTCCATAGCTCCTTGGCTAGCCTCTTGCAGAGTCTCCATGTGTAAAGGAAAGAAAAAAAAAATCAACTCAATGTTTTATATTTTTATTTGAAATTCGGCAAAGTAGCCACTCTTCTATAGCACTACAAAACCTTGGCCTTTTCTCACTAAGCTTTCTTGGTGAATTTTCCTGAAATAGTATGCCCAGATAGCCAGCAAAGTTAACACTTAAAACTTAAAAATTTACAAGACAGTGGAGCAGTATCAATCTGCTATAATTCCATAATAGTGACTGACGCAACAGTTTCACTGGAATTGTAAGTACTGTTTTGACTATTTGAAACATCTCATTTAGGATGTGTCGGGTTACAAGAGGTTTTAGTCAAATTTTTATTTTATTTTAAATTTCCATTTTCCATTCAAATTCCATTCAGTCTGAATATTCAGTCAGCAATCGAAATACAACAATTTGTCACACCATCCAAAAACATGTCTGGTGTAATGTGTTGTCAATTTTAACTCAATGCTAATTTCTTCATTTTCTATGCAGTTATTACATTTAGCATTATTGGCATATTTATGGGTGCAAGAGCAAATCCATCATGAGGTGATCACATGGATGACATTTAGAGACACATTCAGAGACGACCATTTGATCTCACAGTCATTCACATTGGGCCATTTAGATTCATCACTTCATATACAGCTCTGGAAAAAAAAAAAGACCACTGGATTTTTTTCTGACATCAGCATCTCTACATGTATTACAGCCATTCCATTCCAGCGTCTGCTGAATTCCAACACAAACACAAAGCTGAGCTACTTCAGTTCTTGCACCAGGAGTGGAATAAAGTCACCCAAGAACAATGTGAAAGACTTGTGGAGAGCATGCCAAGACGCATGAAAGCTGTGATTAAAAATAAGGGTTATTGCACCGAATATTGATTTCTGAACTCTTATTAAAGGAAAAGTAACGTTATTTACAATCTGAGCCTTCTTTCGGTAATAAAACAAGTCGTTTGACTCACCCATATCACGTTCGTGTCATTTGGAGCTGTTTGAAGAAAGTTATGTTGTAGCGTATCCGTTAGCATTTGTATTCGGGGCATTACTTTGCGGTCTCCAAATAACACAAACTTTAGCACTTTTCAAATCATAGAAGCCCGATGTCTTAATGAAAGATTTCGTTTGAAGCAAAAGTGGCCTGTAATCCGAGATTTATCCATAGTTTTCAGCTTTGTGTTTCATGTTTGGGTCCCGGGAGCAGTCCGCGCATGCGCACTGGCGTCCTCATCTACTCGAAACTATGGCTAAATCTCGGATTACAGGCCACTTTTGCTTCAAACGAAATCTTTCATTAAGACATCGGGCTTCTATGATTTGAAAAGTGCTAAAGTTTGTGTTATTTGGACACCGCAAAGTAATGCCCCGAGCAAATGATACAGCACCATGTTAACGGATACGGGATCATTACTAGAACAGAACGGCTCAACATAAGTTCTGCGATACTGCTCCAATTGACAGAAAAATGCTATGGGTGAGTAAAACTACTTGTTTTATTGCCGAAAGAAGGCTCAGATTGTAAAAAAACGTTAATTTGCCTTGTTTCTTTGCATTGTTTGAGGTCTGAAAACATGTATCTTTTTTGTTATTTTGACCATTTGTCATTTTCTGCAAATAAATGCTCTAAAAGATAATATTTTTATTTGGAATTTGGTGGAAATGTTGTCAGTCGTTTATAGACTCAAACAAAAATGTTCCTTTTGCCCAAACACATACCTATAAGTAGTAAAATCAGAAAAACTGATAATTTTGCAGTGGTCTCTTATTTTTTTTTCCAGAGCTGTATGTGTCAATGCAGGGACATGGTATGAATCTGTACATTCAACACAGAGGGTTTGTAAATATTGAATTGTTTCCCACGTTTGCTTTTTTGTGTGATATGACATGTAAAAGTGCCCTCAACGGTCCTCTCTTGCACGGAATTGGCTCTGAACTTTAAGCCATGTTAGAATGTTGTTACCTCTTCAAAAACATATCAGAAGTTGTTTTGTTTCATTCAAACATGTGAACGTGAGTAACCATTATTAGTGTCTCTACATCTCCAAAGCTTAAAATGCTCTGTTAGACCTTATGATGTCATGTAGTGGTAGTTTTCAAGTTAACAGCTACCTTTAATTCAAATTATACTAATGAACATGTATGGAGTTTAAAAACACAGTGGAGAACTTTGTGTGTTAAATGTGTGAATTAAACAAAACACAACACCGGTATGTTTTTTGATAAGGAAACAAAATTACAATAGACATAATAAAATAGCATAATATGTAAAAATTATATGAATATTGCGTGTTTTTTTTCCACCAACAATAAAAAACTGAAACGTCGAGGATGGTTTGTTTTTCCTGTAGTCTAAAGTGACCAAGGTGACTTCATTTATTATATCTGTCCATAAAATTTAGATGTCCCTGGGTTTCAACCGAGGTGTTGTTGTTAACATTTCATTGAGTTGTCCAAATGAACAACCTTAGTACCGGTAAACAACTTTATCCACAAAAGGTCACAAGAAGCGAGTATGTGATTTTAAGGGCCCATATAAACAATCGAATATTTTCTCTGTGTTATAATGTTGTTTCCTCATCACAAACAGACCGGAAGTTTTGTTTTGTTTCATTCACACATGTTTAACACACAAACTCTGCTTATTTAGCCTGAGTTCTTCTCTCAAACAGAAAAATTATGTAGATTATTAATTAGCCTGAATCATTCTTAAAGTGCCTATGACAAGTTGGATGACGCATTTTACTAAAACACACGTAAGATCATTATAGTCAAAGGTGCATTATGTAAGTTTTTGGATGAGGGTTAGTCACCTGCTTGTTGCTCTGCCTCTTGAGACGTTCCACAGTATGACAGTTAACAGCTCTACCTTGCATTTATTCAATTACAGGTGGTTTCTCTGTAGTTTTTAATACCTAGAAAAAACACGCATTCTGACTGTGAGCGGGGTCATCTTTCCACAGATCTGACCAATAACTAACCAATTAATGCCATACTTTGAAATATTCCAGACAAAGCAATAACATCTCCATGGAGAAATGCAAAACATATGGACAAACATGGACTCTCCACCAAAAACGTCACACAACACACCTTCAAAATAAGAAAAACAACAAATCTTTGCACTTAAAATAAGAAACAAAATTGAATGCTGCTTGAATTAAGAAAAACACACTTAGTCCATTGGTAGATCATTTTACTTGTCAAGTTGACTGTCTACTGAAATAGAGTTAAGTGCTTTTAATTTAACTCATTTTAACTTACAGGGAACCTAAAGCTACGTTCAGACTGCAAGGCTTAAAGCTCAATTCGGATTTTTTTGTGAAATCTGATTTTTTTGCGAGGTCGTTCACATTTCCAGTTAAATGCGACTTGTATGTGATCTCCAGTGTGAACTTTAAACGCCCCAAAAGTGTCCCGCATGCACCTTGGAGGACACGACGAGGTCACACACAGCGAGCGTGCTCAGTGTTTACAGAAGTCGCCTCAACATGGACGCTAACATTGAGCGGGGTGATTATAAAATTGCTGTCGTACCAGAGCCAGAACATGTACAACTTATTTATTTTAAGGAGGAGACTGAGAAGGAGAAGGACAAGGTTTTTCACCGTTTTGTGGGGCAGTGGCAGCAACGTCCGTAGAAAGGAACGTGTTGGTGCTGAGTGGTGGGATTGCTATGTGCTTTGCTGCTTCGCTGACATGGATTTCATACCCAATTTTTGTATGACGAGAAGAATGTTTGTGTACATTTGTGAGCGCCTACTTGTACCACTCTCGCTTGTTGATAGTTGGATGAATGCGACCTGGCTTTAGGACCACATATCCAAGTGGCCTGGGTCGCATTTGAAAAAATCGGATCTGTGTCGTTCAGGCTGCTGTCTGAACGTAGCCTAAGTCTGCATCGTGATATGCAGACTTATCACACACTCTTTTGACCCTGTGTTGCGCATTTCCCAGTGGACATATGCCGCGTGATTACAGTTATGGGGCTTATCTGTACCAATATTATCTCCAAATCATGTCCCAAATGCTACTCCAGCTCTGTTTACTGCCAATTTCATTACAGCGGATCAAATGCACATTTATCCCCTGTTGTCATGTAGCAGAACGCGGGCTTGCCGATTCATGTGACAGTGAGACACCAAACATCTGTGTTGCTCAATATATGAAATTTAATCTTTTTTATTTCGCAATAAGCGGCACATTTGCGATGACAGATGTGTTCCCTACCACTTCAGCGATGTTCTTTTCGTATATAGCTCTGCGCGTTACAGATGTGAGGTCAACACAGATGGTTTGTGGTCAGATTACACAAACGTTCAAACGCCATAGATTTTAAAGGGCCTTTATTACACTATTTTCTCATTTTCTGAAGTTATAATGGTTCCTCATCAGAAATATACCTGGAGTTTTGTTTCATTCGCACGTTTTACACACAAACTCTGCATATTTAGGCTGAGTTCTTCTCTCAAACTGAAAGCACTTTGTTCCACATTGTGATGTTAGATGCTTCACTGTGTTTTTAAACTCTGGAATTGAATTCAGCTCTGGAATCTCTACTGAACAAAAGGTACAAAAAGGTAAAAAGCTACCACTTCATGACATCACAAGATGGAACAGAGCATATTGAGCTTTAGAGATGTAGACAGACTAATAATAAAGGGTTACTCAAACATGTGTGAATGAAAGAAAACACAACTCCAGGTAGAAGTATAATATGTCTTAAGTCTTAAATGAGACACTTTGTGTAATATAGCAGTGGTCCCCAACCACGGGGCCATGGACCGGTACCGGGCCATGAGCCTTTGGTACCGGGCCACGGCGGCTCATTCCCCCACCCCTTCATTTTGAGTGGCCCCTCCGTGTTCCGAAAAGAGCACGTCCACTTCCATGTGCATACGATGCTTGTCTAAGGCACGTGATACATTAACGCTAATTTTAAACCCACAAGCAGCAAAATGAGTAAAAAAACAAATGTCTTTGGAAAGTGTCTTTGCCAAAGTTAAAAGGCCCAGTGAGGAGACAGAAGAAGAGCCTACGCAGCTTTTGGAAAGCGATGACGTCGCAATGCTTTGTCAGGGCTCCCAGTTGCCGTTTTGCTGATACTGACGTGTTTTGTAATCCAACGTAACTCGTAGAAGTAACTCCACTTCGTCGTACGTCCAAACGAGAGAGTCGGCTTTTGTGCGTGTGTTCACCATCATTATTATCTTCTTGTGTTTGTTTGCAGAAGAGAAAGGACTTTATGCGCAAGCGCAGGCTGCCTTAAACGTATGTTCGAGACATAAACTCTGCCGGTATTCTGGATAAAAGTTACGGGGTAGACTGAACATAAGCAACACATTTTGAGTGTTATTGTCTCCCATTACGCCTAGATAGATCTCGTAGCAGAAAAACAAGCTCAGGGCTCTCATTGATTCAGCATTACGGTGAGTTGTATTTTTCATGTACTTTATATTTGTTTTGTGGTCTATCTTATTTTAAGGCATGTTTAAGCGTTACCATAGCGACCAGAGAGCATAGGGGCAGAGAGGATGTTGTTATGTTGTTGGCGCACGTCATGAGGACGCTATTATTAAAATTACATACAAGTACACAGTTGATTCACGTTTATTATTATATTTACAATATACCACAGTTCTTGTGTTATTTGTATAATTTTATTTTCTGGTATTTATCCACTGATATCCCCGCGCCCCGCTCCCCTCCACCCCCCACCGGTCCATGAAAATTTTGGGTGACATTAACCGGTCCGTGGCGCAAAAAAGGTTGGGGACCACTGTAATATAGGACCTTTCTTAGGTCTTTTGCTCAAACCATATCGACTATTCGCGGTCTAAGGTGTAGCCTAATGAATGCAGTCTAAAAGAATTCAGTACAACAACAGCAATAACAGATGTGAAGATATTGTATTGTGTATTCAGGTAGAATACACTAGAGGTCGAAAATGCTTACAGAAACAGATTCATGCTAAATAATATACTCTACCAGTCAAAAGTTTGGACAGTTTATAATTTCATGATGATTTTTTTTTTTTTTACTTTCCACATTTCATACATATGCAAGACATCAAATATGTATATGCTATATGAAGCAAGATCTATTGAATCATCTAAAAAAAACAAAAAACTCTTGGCCTTACTCAATGAGCTTCTTCATGAAGTCTCCAGAAATAGTAGTAGGCCTACTACATGTGAAAGTACAACTACTACATGTGAAAAGTCCCTCAGTCGTCCAGGTAGAATCCATGATAAGAGGAGAAATTCAATTTGTCAGGGGAGTTAAAGAGGCTATTTTTGTCAAAAAAGAGAATCCTTCTCTGAACAGAAATGGTGGAGTCAGACATAATTTGTCTCCCATCTATAATTCCATTCTTAAACCTAGATCAAGCAAACAGGGGAACAATAGGGCTAGCCAGGTCATGGCCAGAGGTGTGAAAAACAGCCGTAAGGATGAATAGGGATCGTTATCTAGACTCCAGAGAAACAAAAGACGGAAACCAATGAGATAGTTTCGGAAAGTAGTTAGCTAGTTAGCTCCTCCCTGCAGCAAGATATAAGCAAGTGTCTTACCAGTATTCTTATTAGAGCTGACGAAGCCTCTCGGATGAGCGGCGAAACGTTTTCAACCAAACATACTTTGTCCAGTTGACAAATTGAACTTCTCCTCTTATCATACAACTACTACAGATAATAACACATGCAAAAAGACATTTTCCCTTTATTTTTTGTATGTAGAATCCCTCAGTCTTCCAGGTAGAATCCATGGCAAAAGGAGAAATTCAATTTGTGAACTGGACAAAGTTTATTTGGTCGAATACATTTCGCAGCTCATCCAAGCTGCTTCTTCAGTTCTGGTCAGACACTGGTGGACACTGCCTATATCTCCTTGAAAGGAGGAACTAACTACAATGAAATTACTTTGAAAATATCACATCTACTTGTTTTCAGTTTCTGTTCTATTCAATATGCAGTGGGGGTCTCGTTAGCAGAACCATTCAGGGCCATAATGGGTGATTTCACACCTGTGGACCTGACCTGCTGCCCTATTGTTTTCTTTGTTTGTTTTGATTTAGGTTTGAGGATAGAGTTATAGATGGGAGACAAATGATGTCTGAGACCTCAATTTCTGTTCAAGGAAGGATTCTCTTTCTTGACAAAAATACCCTCTTTAACTCCCCTCTCAAACCAGTTCTTTTCTCTGGCCAAGATCTGTACCTCACTGTCCTCAAAGGAGTGGCCCGTGGCTTCTAGGTGGAGATGTACGGCAGATGAAGGTCCACTCTGTCTCTCCCGTCTGTGTCGGTACATCCTCTTGTGATGTGGATGTTTTGTTTCTCCAATGTAATGCTCACTGCAGTCTTCACTACACTGAATGCTGAATGCTTCACTACACATTGCTTTGTTTGTGGCTCTGTGTTTTGCCCTTTGGGTTGACCAGTTTTTGTCTTAAAGTGTTTGTGAAAATCCTCTGTAAGGCCAGGTAAGGAATAGTTACACCCTTTCTTCCGGGTTCTCTTTATTTTTTGTTTACTATATTCCATATGTATTCAATAAACCACATAGTAAATAGTCATTAAAATAAAGAAAATGTAAAAGTGTGTCCAAAGTTTGATAGATAGTTAGGTAGGTAGGTGGGTGTGTGATTCAACAATTTGAGTCACAACTGCATCAAAATTTAATCAGCAGATGCCCAGGTAACAGTATGTGCACAAACTTAACTCCTAAAACAGTATGATACAAAACCCTGGAGCAGATGTAAATGTGTCATCAGTACATTGGAACTGGAAGTACTGCTATGTTTTATAGCATTGTGCGATACAGATGGAAGGTGTGGTATCTAGCATTCACCGTTTGAGGCTTGTGAGCATATAGCCCCTTTAAGATGTTAATGCTAAGAGGTGTTTGAGTTCACTCCAAATATGGATATGTAATGTGTAAGTCTTGAGTACAGAATGTTTACATTCCAAATACAGTGGTACCTCACCTTACGAAAGATCCAACAAATGAAAATTTCAAGTTACGAAACGCCTTCACGTTAAATTTTGGTCTCTAGATACGAAAGAAAATTCAAGTTACGAAACGCGAAATCTCAAAAATTCAAATAATGCGCGCTCAGCCACACACATTATACGCTTTTCTCAGACTGAATTTAAACTTTTCTCACATTTGTCTCTCGTTTAAACACTCAAACTTTCATTGATTTTCAACAAAATTATTAATAGTGAAGTGTGGGGGGAAGGGGGAGGGGGGAGAAAACTGCGCGCGGACACGTGTGATAGCGCAGCATGACCCGGCGCGGGGCTGCCAGCAGGTCTAGACCTGGACTAAACCAGGACTAAACCTGGACTAAACCAGGACTAAACCAGGACTAAACCTGGACTAAACCAGGACTAGACCAGGTGGATTAAAGCGCCGTGCGCGGGTCTGTTTCCTGGTTTCGTTTCAGGTCACGGCTGAGGCGAGCAGCGAGGGGGACCGCACGCAGTCTGAGCGCATGAACGAACGCATGCAAGAGCCGCGGTGGTCTAGACCTGGTCCTCTAGACCTGGTCCAGGAGGAGGTTTAGAGGAGGCACGGTTTGAGCACGGGTCTCGTTCATGCGCGCAGACTGCGTGCGGTCCCCCTCGCTGCTCGCCTCAGCCGTGACCCGAAACAAAACCAGGAAACAGACCCGCGCGCGGCGCTTTAATCCACCTGGTCTAGTCCTGGTTTAGTCCAGGTTTAGTCCAGGTTTAGACCTTGGTCTAGACCTGGTATAGTCCACGTTTAGTCCTGGGTCTACAGTCTCTACGCAGAACACAATGTTACACTATAAAAAAAGTTACACTATTAAAAAAAAAAAAACTTGGATCGGGGCTTTGGAACGAATCAGGCTTTTTCCATTGAAATAGCTACTCAACTTACGAATTTTTCACGTTACGAAACCACTTCTGGAACGAATTAATTTCATAAGGTGAGGTACCACTGTACATACAATAATATATATGTGCAGTACATGAAGTCTGGAGATGCTCAAGTCTTAGACATAAGTGGTTAGATCACAGGGGGGCGTCCTATAGAAAATCTACATAATGTGATGTTATTATCAGTTCTGGGAGAGAGCTGTAGCGGATTGGCAAGAAGTAATCTCCCAGACCTTATGTCTGTTCATTGGCTATACTCTGTTTTTGTAATAAACAGTATTGCACTAGCAGAGCGTCTGTCTTTTGAATCATTCTTGACACCTCCTTGGCTCGGAACCACACAGCTGGTGAGAAGCTGCATTGAAATTTAAACTACAAAGGTCAACACGTGTGGTTTGCAGTCTGATTACACAAACGTTCAAATGCAACAGATTTTAATAGGCCATTTACTGGAGCCATACTGACAGGGTGTAGCCTAGCAAGCACAGTACACAGCAGAATTCAGTGCAACAACAGATGTGAATAAATTGTAAATCAACGTAATTGCGTTGAAGAAATGGACGGTATCATTAGGACCCAGCCTCTCAGGTAGAATGCAGTGCAGTCGCTCAATTCCCCAGTCGAAAAAGCTAACATAGAGTCTAATATCTAACAGAGAGGCAGGCTGCATTCTGGGTCTTGAATAATTGAGAGATTAAAGAGCTATGGTGTAACATTAGGCGAAATGTTGCCTCACACCCTATCCTATGTTTTCTGCACCTTTAGCTTCATCTAAAATTCCCCGGTTAGACCTGTGTTGACCTGTTGCCTGACACATACATTTCTTCAGTGGGATAATTGTCTTCATAAATAATTAGGAGGCGGTGGTTCCCCTGCTAATGGCTTCTCTCGTGTTGGGGCTATAAAGTTCGTCACACGCCAGTGCAGGGGAAGATAAAGTGAGGTGATGTTCAGGTTAAACCAATCCCACATATTTCTCCCCAGGACTGAGATGTAATCAGGCAAACAGCCAATCAGCAGCAGGAGATGGAATTGTCAGGCCACAAGAGGGCTACTGTTTTGATCCAGCAACGTGCAAGATCATACATAACATTAAAGGTGCGCTGTGGAACTTTTCAGGAGGAGAGTCCGCCACCTGCTCCTGTCTCTGCGGAGATCTCATTGTGTTGCCTGGAAAGTATAACCTGTATCCAGTGATGGGAAAAATACTTACAGAATACTGAATACCTGCTTTGGGCTGTATTTAGTAGGGCTTTCAGTTTAACGCGTTAATTAGTTATAAAAATTAACGTGATTAATTATGAGCGGCAATTCAATGCACACATTTATATTTGGCGTGCGATGAGCAAATCACTGCTCGGGCCTTTGAACGGCAAGTTTATTTATAAAAAGAACGAAGACGGGACTATCAACAAGAACGTGGTGATTTGTAGCTTTTGTCAAAATTTTCCGATCACAGAAGCTGCTCCAGTCATTTGAACGCTCAACACGTCCGGAAAAGTTCCATTGTTATCGGTGATAGAGCGCTTCAACAAACCAACAAACCAACAAACCAACAAACCAACAAACCACTAAACCACGCTCGCAGAATTTGGGAAACAAATGAACAAAGCGACAGAAAAACTGACAAACTCAATCGCAAAGTGAGCTGCCTCTCTCTCTCACTCTCTCTCTCTCACTCTCTTAAAATGCGATTAATTCGATTAATTAATTACATATCCTGTAATTAATTAGATAATTTTTTTAATCGCCTGACTGCACAAGTATTTAGTAATGTATTCTGTAACACGGATTGATCGGAGTACTGCATTCTGAATACTTTGAATACTTTTGCTTCGAGTTGCATTTATACTATAGTAAAACGTAACATAGGATTAAAACCAACTTTATATTTCTTTCACCATTTGTTATGCAGTTCCTAACACTCACTGGAGAAGGAAAGCACTACAAGAGCTGTGCTTTAACATTCTCTCACTAATTCAGTGCAGTTTGTGATCAAGTACCTCCATGTATTCCACTGACGTTAGGAAAGTCACTGTATTCTGAATACAACCAAATGAAAAAGTAACTGTACCAGAAAACAGTTACTCTAAATTTGTATTCTGAATATGTATTCTAGGTACATGTATACAGTTACTTCCAAACACTGCTTGTAGCTCCAGAGAGACAAAGTAGATTACCAAGTAAGTAGCAGTAAGTTAATATAAGAGGCGAATGCAATAGATTTTGGAACAATACAATTATCTCAAATCCATATTGTGAAGGGTAATTGACATCAGAGCAGAACTCTGTCTTTGTATGTAAGCTGGTCTTGGTATGTAAGCTGGACTCTATAATACTTAGAGTCCAGCTTACGTAGAGGACCAATACAGAAGCCAGTTATATGGCAAAAGGAGAAATTCAATTTGTCAACTGGACAAAAGCTCATCCAAGCTGCTTCTTCATTTCTGGTTGGATGCTGGTGGACACTCTCTATATCTGCCCGAAGGGAGGAGCTAACTACAATGAAATTACTTTAAAATTACCACACCTATTTCTTTACAGTTTTTGTTAGTTAGGTATTCCTATTAAAGCACGCTCGCAGGACATTTTTGAATGTCCTTAATTATATGGATTTTACTCAACACGTCACGCAGCCGACTCACAACAGGGGGCACACTCTGGATCTGGTCATTACTTACGGCCTGACCACTAGTGTGTCCTCTGTTGCTGACCTGGCCGTGTCTGACCACTACTGTGTGTTTTTTGATATCACTGGTTTTGTACAGCAGGAGACCTCTGTGAGAACTGTGAGGAAGCGCCATTTGACCCCTGAAGTGGCCGCAAATTTTATCGAGGTGTTAGAGAAAAATCCCTCAATGGTTTTACCTGCCTCCTGTGATTCCATTACTGAAGATTTCAACAGTAGACTGCGGTCAGCCTTGGATCTGGTTGCTCCACTCAAAACCAAAAGTATTAAAACCAAATCAAAGCCTCCATGGATGAATGAAGACTTGAGAAAATCCAAGAGAGAGTGCAGGAAGGCAGAACGCAGATGGAGAAAAAACAAAACGACTATAAACCACCAATTATTCATCAATCAGCAACGATCACATAACAATGCTACAAGGAATGCAAGAAATCGTTACTTCTCCACAATAATCACGAACCACAAAAATAATCCAAAAGTTATTTTCTCAACCATTGAAAACATTCTAAACCCCGATTCTAACGCGTTTTACCTGACACCCACTGACTCTCTCTGCGAGCAGTTTGCTGACCACTTCACGGGAAAGATAAACACTATCAGATGTGATATTTTATCTCGTCAAAGCTCTGTTTCTAACTCACCTGAGTGTTTGTCTCGCCCAGAGAAAACTCTGGACAGCTTTGCCTTGGTTAATGCTGAGATGCTTGACATGGTCTTCTCCTCAGTGAGGCCCACCACATGTCTCGTAGACCCAATCCCCACTCAATTTTTTAAGTCTTTTTATGGATATTTTAGGGATGAACTTTTGGTCATGATGAATTGCTCTCTTCAGACGGGGGTCTTTCCCGCTGCCTTCAAAGCGGCGGTGGTGAGGCCCCTGCTGAAGAAGAGCAATTTAGATTTTAATGATTTAACAACTACCGACCAGTGTCTAACTTACCATTCTTAAGCAAGGTTCTAGAGAAACTTGCCTCTATCCAATTAAATGATTTTCTAGATGATCACAACATTTTGGAAAAATTTCAGTCTGGTTTTAGGGTGAACCACAGCACCGAGACTGCCTTGGCAAAGATTTTGAATGACTTTAGAATAAATTGTGACTCTCAAAAGGTGACTGTGTTGGTTCTGCTGGATCTGAGCGCTGCCTTTGACACAGTAGACCACATGATTCTTTTAACTCGCCTAAAGCACCTCGGCCTCTCTGGTGCTGTTCACAAATGGTTCACGTCCTATCTCACAGACAGAACATTTATGGTAAGTATGGACACATACTCCTCCAAGATCCATAAAATCACATGTGGTGTCCCCCAGGGTTCCATTTTAGGCCCTGTGCTTTTCAACTTGTACATGCTCCCCCTTGGCAGCGTCATCAGGAGACATGGAATCAATTTCCACAGCTATGCAGATGATACGCAGCTTTACATTTCCGTGTCTCCTGATGACACCAGGCCAATGGATGCTCTTTTTAACTGCATTCTAGATATCAAATCCTGGATGGCAAGAAACTTTCTCCAGCTTAACCAAGACAAAACTGAGGTTCTAGTCATCGGTCCTGAGGCCCAGAGAGAGAAACTTTTATCAAAACTACACCCATCTCCTCAAGTGAAAAACCTGGGCGTCATTTTTGACTCTGAGCTGACTTTTATCCCACACATCAAGAACATCACAAAAATAGGTTTCTATCACCTAAAAAACATAGCCAGAGTTCGCCCTATTCTCTCTCAGGCCAATACGGAGTGACATTGATGCATGCTTTTGTCACCAGCCGTATAGACTACTGTAATGCCCTGCTCTCTGGTCTTCCCAAAAAGAGTATTTCAGGTTTGCAGTTATTACAAAATTCAGCAGCATGTGTCCTGACTAGGACCAGAGGGCGGGATCACATTACACCAGTCTTAAAATCTCTGCATTGGCTCCCTGTGAGTTTCAGGATAGATTTTAAAGTTCTTTTACTGGTTTTTAAATGTCTTAATGGTCTTGGGCCTTCTTATCTTTCAGAACTGCTTTCCCCTTACGAACCTTCACGGGCCCTGCGCTCCTCCGGCAGCAGGCTCCTGGTCATTCCCAAAGTCAGGACACACACTCACGGAGAGGCGTCTTTTCAGTACTACGGCCCTCGTCTATGGAACTGCCTGCCGGAGGACCTCAGGGCTGCAGAGAACGTTCATGTTTTTAAGAGTGGGCTCAAGACTCACCTGTTTAGCTTGGCCTTTGATTGACTTCCGTCATCTGTTTGCTTGTCTTTTGTTTGTTCTTTTGTTTGTTTGCTTGTATATCTGTTTGTTGTTTGTTCGTCTGCTTGTTTGTCTGCTTTTTTTTTTCCTTCCTGGCAGCACGGTGGCTGAGTGGCTAGCACTCATGCTTCACAGCAAGAAGGTTCCGGTTGCCCGGGCCTTTCTGTGTGGAGACTGCATGTTCTCCCCGTGTCTGGGTGGGTTTCCTCCGGGCACTCCGGTTTCCCCCGTCAACCTAAACATGCGCCATAGGTAAAGGCCTGACCAAGCCTAAATAACAAAACAAAATCATGGGAATGGTCCGCGGGTCAAATATAGAAACAACTTCTCCTGTGCGAGATCAATAAAGGTCAATCTTCTAATCCTTGACCACTGTAGGGCGCTTTGTGTTACAATTTTGTATGAAAAGCGCCTTATACATATTGTTTGTTTGTTTTGTTTGTATTAGATATGCAGCTTGGATTGTACCTGGACGACTGAGGGATTCTACACACAACCCAGTGATATCAATCACCATTATTAACTACACATTATCATAGAGGGCATTAGTGTCATTTCAACTCCAAACATCGTTACATTTAATACCATACTGTGGAATATTTCACACAAAGCAGTAACATCTCGGACATAAGCAGGTGGTGGACCCTCAACAAGAAGAGAAGAGAAATTCCCACACACTGCCAGCTCAGTCCTTGTTATCTTGGTCTATGTCATTAGAGGTATAATACTCCCTACAACTGAACTGTACTGAATGTAAATAATAATAAGTCTATACACATATTTTATTTTTACTTGTACATATATTGGTAAGATCAACAGCAACTTTGCTACAGCATCCACAATGTGAATTAAAATATTTCTTTAAAACAAAATTGCCATAAAATTGTGTATACATGAGAAAAATGATCTTGTGAGATTTTCCCCATGTTTTAAATATTTGGACTGGACAAAAAAAGAGATTAAGTACTGGCAAGTTAAATTTCATGAGAAGCTGCAGTTCCAAAAAACAGTGCTACAATGACAGCAAAAAATGTGAAATATTAAACACAAAATGTATCTTTTTTAAATTCTTTTTTTTTTTTTTTAATTCTCCTTATTTTAAAGGGACAATGCATATTCATGAACATAATATACGCCAGAATTAGCCCGAAGGTACTTTACATCTATAGTCCTGAGCAGGTCAGAGAGATAAAAGGAAGAAGAAACAACTTCTCACAACAGACAAACTCATAGGACAAACATGATAGAAACAGCACAATAAGACACAATCATGACATACAACACTGACATTTACATAGAAGCACAACATTAGTGATCACAGATCTGATTTCTCTTAAGCCATCGTTTCAGATTTCAGGTTTTAAATGTTCTGAATGTGGTAGAGTCTCTTATTACAGCTGGATGTTGTTCTAGATTTCTGTACCTTGACTGAAAACACCTGCAGACTGAATGTTGTGCGTCTATAAGGTGTTACAGAGGTTCTTGTTACCCGACCACTAGTGCTGAAATTGGGCAAAATAAACTCCCCCAAAGGTGGTGGAGCGAGTCCATTTAAGACCTTATATACCGAGCAGGCTAGTTTAAATTTTATAAAAGTTTCAAAACTTAAGATATTATATTTCTGAAGTATGAGACAGTGATGAAAAGATAAAAATTTTCTGTCAAATATTTTTAAAACTTTTTTAAAAAGTGATTCTGTTGCTTTTAATGTTGTCATGCTTGTCAGGGACCAGTTAGTAATGCAGTATTCAATGTGAATGTGAATATTAAGAATTTTTTTTATATGTTTTTGTTTTTTTTACATGTTTTTTAAAAGTTAATGTGGAATCCAAGGTAACACCAAGGTACTTGAATTCACTTACAAACCAAAGCCCCTCTATTACAAATTATGTTAAAATCTTGTCTTGTTTCATTTCTCTGGGTCCCAGTTTTGTATCTTGTCTCGACTTGTGGAAATTGTGTCTCATCCTACCCCTGACATTTCATGGTCTGTCCCATAATTAGTCCAAACATAAAGCATACACAGAAACAGTCTTTTCAGGGTTGACTGGCTTGCTGTCCCCCAAGAGTCTCATGGCCGTGGGCACTTCCTCTCCCCTCAGTGGTTTTGCAGCACATCATATGAAGATACTTTAAATGCTGGTCACACAGAGGCACGTTGGGGGAATTCTCTCTGCCCCAGACCCAGAACCACAGAGAGCCACTCCAGCCTTTGATGACAGCCCTATGCGCCTTCTTCACAATCTCCAATCTGACAAGCAAAGGTAGAAATAAGGATCAGAAGAGCTACGATGTATGTTCAAAATTATGTTCTTTGATTTTGGGTTAGCTTTCATGACAGTCCAAGTTATGTGTTGATGCTCTTACTTGTTTTTTTAAAAAGGGATTTTTTAAAATGTTTTCTGCACATCAAAAACATACCCAGGGTTGTGTTTCGTTTCATTCACACATGTTTGACAAGCATATTTTGGCTGAGTTCTTAAAACACTCTGTTCCATCTTGTGATGTCATGTAGTAATACAGAAATGCTCCACTGTGTTTTTCAACTTGATATACCTTCAGTAGAATCATTTGGATAATTTCAGCCTTGGAATTGCCAATCTCTACTGAACAAAAGGTCAAATGTAGCTTTGAAGGTGGAAGAGAGCATTTTGAGCTTTGGAGATGTAGACAGAGTAATGGTGACATGAAGTTGGGGGCCTTGCAGCACCAGGGTTCTCACTAAATTGTCCGTTCACCTGAGTTCTAAATTGTATTGATTATGTACATTTCCCCCTGGCAATTCATTCTCCCAGACAATCTACAATGACAGGAATGCTGTGTTTTCTGTGTTCTGCTGCACTGGACACTCCAAGGACACACAGCTGTGATAACACGGCTCACCATGAATCAAAGGACATCATATCAATTGGCTAGAACACACTGACACGTATTTATAAACGCTCTGCCGGTGCCTTACACGGCCTTCCACCTCAGTTCACTCCAATATTCTGTTTTTTCACTCTTGTCCCCTTCCCCACCCTCCCGGGATGTAAAATGTTTCTATTCTGTTCATGCCCTTCTATTTAAGATGGCGCTGTCCTGCTGGCGACATGGAGAAGAGCTCTGGTTGCACGCCATATTGTATGTCTTTCTGTCTGCACTGCAACCTTCCCTCACCTCTAAATCAATTTTCTTCCTACTGGAGACTAATAAAGAAACCTATGAAATATGACCTATAATAATAAATTGTTACTCAAACATGGCTAAAAACTCACAGGTGTGAGTAAGAGGGATATAGGACCTTTAATGTCCACTTCTTCTTTTTAGCATATAAAGGCAATTGAATTACAACACACTGGATTACATTCTGTTTAAGAGTGACTTTATTGATCTCATTTAGAGATCTCATCCCTCTCTGCATTTAACCCATCCTTATTGTTAGGAGCAGTCGGCGGCGCGCGCAAGTGCAGCGGCCCCTCCCCTAGCCACTCTGGTTAGTGGGGAAACTAAATCATTCTATGTACATGTACATATGATTGTTTTTGACAATAAAGCAACTATGACCAGAACATGACTGCGCCCGGGGACCCTCTCCATGATCTTGTTGCTTACCTAAGATGGAGGATTTTTACCTACGGTGCATGTTCTTTGGGTTGATGGGGGAAACCGGAGTGCCCGGAGGAAACCCACCCAGACACAGGGAGAACAGGCAAACTCAACACAGAAAGGCCCAGGCGACCTGGGGATCGAACCCGGACCATGCATGCAACCTCCACACAGAACACACACAGAAAGGCCCGGGCGACCCGGGGATCAAAGCGTGAGTGCTAGCCACTCAGCCACCAGGTGGGGTCATTATTTCTTACAGGGTAATGGTCAATCTTAAGAGCCATAGAAATGACAGTAATGGTAGAATTGACTGCTTAAAGGTCACTAGTCTTAAATGCCATGAATTACAAATTTATATTCAGGATGAATATGTAATTATATGACCTGGTTTCTTGCTCAACACAATGCTATACAGTACATAGTACTTTTAAAGGCTCTGTATGTGTTTCTTTCCCCATGTATTTGAGCAAAATCTTGTCTTACTCCAGTACAGATATATTGTACAAATAGCTTCTGAGGTCCAAATATGTCCTCTAGCGCTCTGGTCTCTCAAAGTTGTTGAATAATGCTCAAAATGTGACAGCACACGTGAGGAATAACTTGGAATAACTTGGAAAATCTTTAAAGATGGGGTATTTTACTTCAATGTGGTATTAACTGCTAATAGAAAACATATTTAGAAACATATTTAGATCACCTTTTATTGTTTTGAAAATCCTGTATTCACTGAAAACAATGTATTAACATGTTTTAGTTTCACTTTTGATTTTGACGAGTCCCCCCTCCCTTTCAATCACTCCCCCTTGAGAATACTATCACAACACAATCAGCCTGCGTACTGTTGCTGAAACTACTGCACGTCACAGGTTTGTCAAGTTTGTGTGTACAGTTTTGTTTGATGCTGTTGTATATTTACTCTGAATTGTTGCATGTAGTCTTGTGGGCTGAGCATTGGACAGAACGTTACAGTTAAGATTGCTATATTACTCAAACCTGCATGGATCTAAAACCTCTGCAGGCATGTTTTGATGAAATAACATTATAACATGGTAGGAAAAAAACAAAAACAGAATAATATCCCTTCTTTAAAATAAGATGAGACATTAAAATCAGGTACAGTTCCTTAAACAGATTTATACTTTCTTGCCTTTTTCTTTACTATAATTTCAAAAAAATAATGTAAAGTTTATAAATAGATGTATAAATGAAATGATTTACTCACATAATGCTTGTCGCCATGGAGATATAATCTCTTTGCCTGGAATAAGTCTACACAGCTGCATTATAGAGGGAGTGCAAAATTACAAAGAGGTAATTTTAGGAACAAGAATAAACAGGCTTGGTTGCAGGACTTGAGCACGTAACTGCGTCCTATGTGACTCTTATGCATTACAAAGTACTGAAAACACAATTTACCAGCCTTTACAACCAATGGAGTACACTTACTTTTGAGAAAGGATAAGGAAAACTTTCTTCTATAGTATTTCTCTGTGTATTTCTTAAAGTGACCTCAGGAAATCCACAGTGAGGTCGTCAAAGTACAATAGTACTTTTCAATGTGTATTACAAGACTACATGATGTTCTGCTCTCATAAGCTCACTGAAGTAGTTTTAAAGTATTGTGTCTGAGCGTTACACCAAAATACAGCAAGAAAAACCTAACGTGAAGTATAGGTAGATAATTCACCCCAGGTAAAGCACAAGCCATTTTTAAAGAACACATATTATGCATTATTGTGGCTTAAAGGTGCATTGTGTAACTTTTGTTGTTATTGCTCTGCCTGGAAACATTAACATTAAACAGCTCTACTTTACATTACATTACTTTACAACTACAAATAGTTTTATAGCTCAAAAATACCAAAAAAACAGGCATTCTAACAGATCTCCACAGATCTGACCTGTAAATTAGTCTGGTTTGGTCTCCATGTAGATAGAAAGGTTTAATACCATACTGTGAAACATTCCAGACAAAGCAATAACATCTCCATGGAAAAAAAGCATCTGGCGGACCCTTCACCAGAAAAGTCACACAATGCACCTTTTTTTTTTTTTTTTTTTGTAATTCTTTGGAACATGCTTTTGGTCACCTTGGGTTAAGTGTTTAACTTTCTTTTTTTTTTTTTTTAACTACTTTCTGCATTTGGAAAACATAGTTTATAAAGTACACCTCATGATCATAAATCATGTGTTTTATCTGTGATGCAACAAATCAGACAAAATATGAATGCAGTAATTAATGAATTACTGAAACAAGCATGAAAGAAACAAAATACAATTCCATTTATGTTTTTTTTTATGAGGGATCAAGAATATGGCATAATTAAAAACTAAAAAAAAAAAAAGAATTTTTGTATATGTTCTTTAACAAATTTCTACATTATTAACTCTTTAACTCTTTTTCACAAACCATTAATAATAATGATAAGTTGTGCTGACAGTGAATAAATACATAAATAAAACTATATACTTGCATACTGCTTGTCTCCATGGTGATACTATTCTTTGCCCTGGAATGTTCCAGGAAGCTGCAAGTTCGAAGCACTTACAGGTCAGAGCTGTGGAGAGGTGATCCTGCTCATAGTAATGCATGTTTTTATGTTTTTAAGTAATTATGAGCAGTAAATACTGTACAAGATGAATATATCACACTGCCATCCTGTCGTACTGTGGAACATTCCAAGCAGAGCAGAAAACATCGTCATGGAGACAAGCAGTTGGCATGCCCTGTACCAGAAAAATCACACAGTGCACCTTTAAGTACGCAAATGAGATAAGAAGACAACTCTTCGGCCAATCAGAGCCAGGAATCCTGCAGCTACACGAACAAGCAGCGATTATGAAAGAAAGAACGAGCATAAAGGAGGAAGAGTACAAGATATTCTCTGGTATCATTTTGCTCAAATTGTACATGCTGGAAACATTTTTAAAGACATTTCGCTTATGCAGACAAGCAGAGAAAAGTCTAACCTGAAGTCCATTTAGATAACACACCCCACCCAGTGAACGGCGTCGATCGCTGGCACCGGCGCCCATTTGCCTATTCACATCCAGCAGTGATTTATGCCCAGATGTCCCGGCTGGCTGCGTGCCCGCCTCTGCTGTCTGCTGGAATCCTGCGAGCTCTCCACATAACTAAGTGCCGCACTATACTCCAGAGCTGCTGCTGCTTCTAAGTGAATGAAGAATGCCGTGGAAACAAAGTGCGGCAAAATCACTGGTGTCTCCATTTACTGTGTATTACTATGCGTTATAAGTTTGTGTGATGTGTGCGTGTGTGTTTTGTGTGTTGGTTAGAAATAGTATACGCCTAAGCTCTTCAGTCATAAAGGATGCTTGAGAATTGGCTGTATCAGTGACAGTGCACGGGGGTAGGGTTGATGATGTTTTCGAGCAATGCCAAAATTGAATGAACATACATAAATAAACATAACAACCAAAATGACGTCTAGTTATTGGTGGGTGATATGCCAAAACATTCACATCATGAATGACGGTTTTAATTTTGTAGTCAACTGGTGAAATGAAAGACATCTTTTTCTTTCTTTCTTTCTGAAAGTTCACACTTCACTGTGATTGGTTAAATCCACCTGTCTCTGGTCAGTCTCAGGCACCTGACAGAGGCTGACCAACAGGAGGAAAGGCTGAAGGCATCTGTCACATCATCGCTGCATTGTACTAATGGGACAATACTGATATTCCACACCTTTTGGGTAAACATGGGGAATATCAGTGGAATAAAGTTTTTTTTTATTACTAACAGTGAACCGAACCGTCTTGGGTTGTGTTTTAGCACCATGTCTAAACTGAATGCTTTGCTTTAAAATTTACTTTTTGTTCATTACTATTGATAATAGCATACTGGTATTGATACTTCCATCTCCATCACCCAGCTCTATGTCTAATATTGTTCTTTTTCCTAAAACAATAAGCATGAATAAATATGAGAAAAACTGAGTGAGTTGGTAACATCACATTTTCATTTGAAGAGGAAATGTCACCACTGACAATTGAGTTTACCTTAAAGGGATATGCCACCCCCAGGTCAAACTTGGGCATCTCCCCACAGTCCAGAGACTAAAATAAGTGGTGGGAAGCGTTTTCCTGGTCACCCAGCCATTGTCTGAGTCTGTCGCCACTGACCGCCGCGGTATCTGCTGCTCCTCCGCGTTAGACTGGAGTCTAACGGAGCCAGAGAAAGATTTCGGCCAAAAGGAATTAATTTGCTCGATGTGTTTCCCAATTACTTTCTGTGTAGTGCGCATTCATATCGAGTGCAAATAAATGTGCAAATCAACACGGAGAGCTTGCCTTGGTCATTTTGGGTGGGAACTATTTTCCAGTGCGGAAGAATAAAGCCGAATCACGCAGCACGCTGCCAGGGGAATCCCTGTTACGCACCAGGAAGGGAGTTCCCCTGTTGCACAGCGTGGTGCATGATTCGGCTTTATTCTTGGGCTAGATGCCCAAATTTGACCTGGGGGTGGCATATCCCTTTAATAATAAAGTACTTTCTGCATATTGCATACTTATGTAAGTCGACAGAGGCCATATTAATAAGCAATATTTTTTCTTCCTTGTTAGCCCAAGATAACGAGATAATTAATTTGTGATCTCTAGAAAACAAAACAGTTATTTCGAGATCTCAAGAAAACAAAACAATTATTCAGTGATCTCGAGAAAACCACTGAAACGTCTACCGCCACGTTGTGACAAGCTGACTTCGGGGCTATTTCTCATTCTGAATAGATGCGTTTTTGGTCATTAGAATGTCTGGAATAATAATCGATGAGCTGATAAGGCAATATTTTGATCAGGGGTTGACACAGGGGGAGATTGCATTACGTCTTTTAATTCGGGATAATTTCAAGATTAGCCTCCGCAGAAGACTGGCCCGGCTTTACTGACGGAGATACAGTGATCCAACTGAGGTCGTTTTCTCGAGATCACGGAATAATTTTTTTTTTTTTTTCCTCGGGATCACTGAATAACTCTTTGTTTTCTAGAGATCACAGAACAGCAGTTTTGTTTTCTCGAGATCATGAATTAATTGTGTCATTTTCTCGAGATCTCAAATTTTCTCGTTATTACGGTGGAAAATAATCATTACAAACATGGCCACTGTCAGCTTCCGTACATACTCAACATGAGCAGCTTTTGTAAGTTAACATATATCACTGATTTAACTATGTTTTTAACATGTGATAAATATGAAAAATATATATATATACTGTATACATAAGAATACTTAATAAACAAGCATAGTACTAGTGTAGTAAAGCTAGTAAAATGGCTAGTGGGGGGTGACAGTTCAGAATAGGTGAGATCATTCTTAGCTAAAGTTAAAATGACTTTGTGACATTAACGAAGGACCATTGCATAACCAGCTCTAAGCGTTGCCTCATTCACCACAACAACAGGCCGGAGTAGAAGAGAGGATGGTGCACACAGGCTTGAATGGTGCTCTTAAAATGGTGGCAAATGAAAGCACAGGGGAAAGTGAACAATGCTCGTCCACCTACGCCTCTTTGAAAAGAGCCTGTCAAAAGGCTGCAGGCCTGCCCCTCTCCAGCTACACTATTACAACATTAAAGTAATTGGCAACAATTATGATTAGGTCCAGTGAGTTTTCACAGTGACTGACAGTGTTATTTTGCACAGAGCAGGCTTCATTTCAAAGAGCGGAGAGGACAGAACATAAAATGGATTTCCCAGTAAAGTTAAAGCAGCATCAAGGAAACTGTTAGTTCTGAGTCAGATTAATGGTTTTGATAAGGTCTTTATGGCCAATTTACATTGATTTTGACCATTTTACCATCTCATTGTTAAATTTCACACGCAAAACTGACCAGTGAATGGGAGCCACTCTGCGTCGTTAATGTCGGTAATTGGCCGAGGTTATTCATAAAAATCATGAGGGCACATGCAGAGTTTATTTCTTCAATTTCTTCACACTATTTTTTATTTTTTGCACGTTAAAAGAGATATTTTATTATTTCACTCAATCAACTTTCATCCATAAGCTACAGTTTTACGTTTACTAGCCACTACTCGAATTTATGTAAGTAAATGCAATATTTGTCCCTTCTACACACAAAACCACTTAAAAATCTTTTAAAGCTTGTAATCAGTTTTTTTTTCATATTCCCTTTGTCTCTCACTTACTTTTCTCACCTGTATTTAGCCAGGAGCGGTCGTCCACCAATAGGGATTGATTCCAATTCAGATCAAGTCGCTGTATCTTTAGGCAAGACACTTCACCCAGACACTTGCCAAGTATGAAAATGGTGTGTGTGGGAGTGATTATTGATAGTCGGAGGGGCCGATGGCACAGATTATGGAGTGAATGACTAATGACTTCAATGTAACTCTTTGAAGTACATTACAAGTACTACACACATATTGTTTTGTGGCCCTCTGGAATATAAAAAAAATGCCTTGAAGGTCCTATATTACACAGAATTGTCTCTTGTCAGCTTTAAGCCATGTTATAATGCTCTTATCTCCTCAAAAACATATCTGGACCTGCGTTTTGTTTCATTCACATATGTTTGAGTAATCCTGCATTATTAGTCTGTCTACATCTTCAAAGCTGAAAATGCTCTGTTCTACTTTGTGATGTCATGTAGTGATACTTTTCAAGTTAAGAGCTACCTTTTACCTACCTTCAGTTCCAGAACTGAAATCATCCATCAACGATTCTAGGGAAAGTGTATGGAGTTTATAAACACAGTGGATTACTCCCTGTATTACAACATGACATCACAAGGTGGAACAGAGTGTTTTCATTTGAGAGAAAAAAATTGCAGGGTTTGTGAGTTAAACATGTGTGAATGAAACAAAACACAACTGCAGGTATTTTGTTGATGAGGAAACGACATTATAACATAGATCAGAAAATAGCATAATATGGGCTCTTTAAATCTTCCATTGCAGAGGTAGTGAGGTCTGTAATCAAATAAAGGCGTTGGGGTGACAGGTGACCGATGAGAGGCCAGACCACACTCGGATGTATTTAAATTGAACAGGCTAATCTACTATGGGTGTGGGCTGAGTGATGGGGCAGCCTATGGGTCTTCACAGGACTTATGAATAATTAAGTACAGGTCCAAGTTTAATAGGCTCCATTATAGAAGAAGGGAGGAGATTTCTCCTCTCCCAGCAGGCTTTGGCCTTCCTTAAATGTCTCCTTTCTCTGCAGAATCACCAAGAAATGTCTTTACTGATCAGACTGTAATGGAGGGCTTCAATAAAATGAAAAAAGAAAGCTTTTTTTTAATGGCAAAAGGTAGGCTGAAAATGTCTTGAAAAATGCTATCAATGATGCTGTTTTGTTAGGTAAAGTAAGTAATTTTTATTATTATTTTTTTTCCAGTTGTACCATCATATCATGGGATTTTAACCAACTAAGAAGTGTAGCATGTGCAGTTCAAAGTACAAAGGTAAGGGATAGTTGGATTGTGTGAAAGGAACTGTTTCCATCCAGCCATCAATTTTCTTCCGCTTATCTGGGACCAGGTCATGGGGGTCAGTCTAAGCAGGGACTCCCAGACTTCCTTCACCCCAAACACTTCCTATAGCTCCACCCCAAGGCATTCCCAGGCCTGTCGAGAGACATAGTCCCTCCAGCATGTCCTGGGTCTTCCCCAGGGCCTCCTCCCATTGGGACATGCCGGAAACACCTCCCGAGGGAGGCGTCCAGGAGGCAGATGCCCGAGCCACCTCAGATGGCTCCTCTCAACGTGGAGGAGCAGAGGCTCTACTCCGAGCTCCTCCAGTGTGAGTGAGCTCCTCACCCTATCTCTAAGGGTTCGCCCAGTCACTCTGAGAAGGAAACTCATTTCGGCCACCTGTATCCGCAATCTTGATCTTTGCCTTTTGGCTCAGCTCCCTCTTCACCACAACGGTCCGATACAGCGACCACATCACTGCCGACACTGCACCAATCCGCCTGTCAATCTCATGCTCCATCTTCCCCTTACTCGTAAACAAGACCCCGAGATACTTGAACTCCTCCACTTGAGGCAAGGACTCTCCACCCACCCGGAGAGGGCAAGAAATGTTTGTTTTTCCCATTTTCATGGAGATCATGCAAGAGGCTCAGGTGCTCTAGATATTTGAGATGCTAAAGGCTTTTTACACCATATGTGGCAGCAAATGCAGCAGAAGACCTTCCAGAGGTAATACTCTGAGAACTTCTTCAGGAAATACTTTGAGCGAATGAACCCTTTCATCACCAACCAAAACAATAAAGTTGAGTAAGAGTGAGGCCTTTCCTGGCTCTCCCTGGACACTGTTGTGATGCTGCAAGACACAGAGGATGGACACTTTTGGCTCTTGGCTCTTCCGCTCCTCAAACTGCCCTGAGCCTGAACCGTCCTTACTGTTAGCAGTACTAGCCTGCCAAAGACCACAAGCCTATGTCACCCGTCCAGTTTTCCATGAATACGCAAAAGCATGATACAAACAAATATAGTACAACATCACAAACCTGATGTGATGTGCAGTAGTCTGAAGGGCGAGTGAGTTGGTGTAGGGAGGGGAGACTCACAGTACCAAAAACAAAACTGGTACAATAAAAGGTACCATGGTGATCTATGTAATGTTTTTTGTTTTTTTGTTTTTTTGCCCCATAGCACTCATGTCTTATTAAATGTCATCTTCAATTAGTTTAAACCACCAATGCACCTGTTTGCTGCTTTGTCCCTTAGTTAGTGTAATCCCTCTTTCCTCCAGAAGGGGTCCATGGTAGAAAAAGTTTTGGAGGTCATCTGGACAGATCGAGCTGAGACTGCCAACTAGATGAAGGCTATCAGAGAACAATTAGTGGATAACGGTTTGAAACTGAGCCTAAAGGTAAACAAACACAACGCAGTTTCCTGATGTCCATACCTTATCTGAAATTGAATGGTCCCCTGGACAACCTGGAGTTGTGTTTTGTTTCATTCATTGTTTAATAGGCTTATGTGATTATTTTCTGATGATTTTTAATCATTATTTTTAATAATGTGTGACAAAATTAAAACATATTATGAATATATAATATATTATGAATATATTCTTTTTTTGTAGATCTGTTGAGCTGTGGGTGGGCCTAGGCCTGTCAGGCCCACCCATAACGCCATACTTGCGTGAACTAAAGGTAAAATGTAGCTGTTAACTTGAAAACTACCTCCTGACATCACAAGGTGGAACAGAGGATTTTGAGCTTTGATAGAGACTAATTATAAAAGGTTACTCCAACATAGTATGAATCAAACCTATAATGAGAACTCTTTGAACTTGATCATTTTTTTTCCTTTCTAATTTGTTCTTTTTTACATATATTTGCTCAACACAAGGGTAGGCAACATGATGAGAGCTTTTTGCACAAAAAAACATAATTGTCATCAATAATTAATATATTATAGCTCAATAAAAGTAGTTTATTTTTATTGAGCATGTTTTATTTAGATTATGCACGATTTCAAAGGACACACTACCACTTTCAGTTTGAACAATGGACATTTCTGTGAGAGTTATTTGCACAGAAAATGAATCATTACACACACAATGAATAATCACGTTGGTTGAGTGAGTATTTTGAACTCAACATATTTTTAGATCCCATAAAAAGTCCCATAATTACAGTATACAGTGGTACCTCACCTTACGAAAGACCCAACAGAAACGCCTTCACGTTAAATTTTGGTCTGTAGATACGAAAGAAAATTCAAGTTACGAAACGCGAAATCTCAAAAATTCAGCCACACACATTATACGCTTTTCTCAGACTGGATTTAAACTTTTCTCACATTTGTCTCTCATTTAAACACTCAAACTTTCATAGATTTTCAACAAAATGTATTAATAGTGAAGTGTGGGGGGAAGGGGGAGGGCGGAGAAGACTGTGCGCGGACACGTGTGTGATAGTGCAGCATGACCCGGCGCGGCACGAGACCCATGCTCAAACAGGTCTGAACCAGATCTAAACCAGGATTAAACCAGGATTAAACCACCGCGGCTCTTGCCTGCGTTCGTTCATGCGCTCGGACTGTGTGCTGTCCTGAGGGGAGGCACATCTCCTCCCCTCCTCACTGCTCGCCTCAGCCGTGACTCGTGAGGTACACCGGCAGAGCTAGCACGAAACCAGGAAATAGACCCACACGCGGTGGTTTAATCCTGGTTTAGACCTGGTTTAGATCTGGTCTAGAGGAGGCACGGTTTGAGCACGGGTCTCGTGCTCGCAGCCCCGCGCCGGGTCATGCATCACACATGTGTCCGCACGCACACTTCTCCGCCCTCCCCCTTCCCCCCACGCACGCAGACGCTGCTCGCTTCAGCCGTGACTCGTGAGGTACACCGGTGCTGCTGCTAATAGCAGAGCTAGCACGAAACCAGGAAATAGACCCGCACGCGGTGCTTTAATCCTGGTGTCCAGTCCTGGTTTAGTCCAGGTTTAGTCCTGGTCCAGTCCAGGTATAGACCTTGTTTAGACCTGGTTTAGTCCACGTTTAGTCCTGGGTCTACAGTCTCTTAGCCAATCAGGACGCAGAACACAGTGTTACACTATTAAAAAAAAGTTACACTATAAAAAAAGGGCCTTGGAACTAATCAGGCTTTTTCCATTGAAATAGCTACTCAACTTACGAAAAATTCACATTACGAAACCACTTCTGGAAAAAAAATAATTTCGTAAGGTGTGGTACCACTGTACTCCTTTTTAAGGACAGGGCTAATCCAGCTCAGGGCAGTATAAATTAAAGCTTCTCAGACAACTAACTTCAAGATAACAGTGACTTCTAGATTTAAAAAACACTTTCCGGATGACTACCTCTAAATTATTTTCTATTGTCATTAAGTGTAATATTATTGACTCCTTCAATTTTTATATTTAATGTATTTATTTTACAAACTGATAGGAGAGGAAAAAGCTTGGAACAAAGTATATTGTAGCTCCAGTCTGTTGTTGAAGATAGGGCAGTAAAAAACCCAAATCATTTATATCTCAGAGGCATGAGGGCACTGCATCCCAGGTCTAAATAACCAGAGAAAAGAGCATGCATTTTGAAACATAGTGGAAAACAGACCTTCAGGAAAAATAAAATAAAAAATAAAAAAATAACTGTTGAAAATGAATTAAGTACATTTAATTTTAGACAATAAAAAGGGATTGAGTGACCACACTTGGTAATATTCCATGATAATTGATTTTAGTGACTTAGATTTTAGTTTTTGTAAGATGAGTAAAAATGTGGAAAAAATAAAGCATAAGAATGAGAAACATTTGAGAAAATTTTAAGAATTTGAGAGGAGATGTATTCCACTTTTGACATAGATTAGCGACTGTGGTTGGAAGTTAGGATGGCTGTCTGAAACCCTTTATGGTCCAATTCCAGACCCTTGTGAATGTAGAAGGGACTAGCTGAACAGGCAAAATAATTTGAGTAGATTCAAGCTACATTTTTTTCTTCAAGCAAAATGATCAACCAGTGTGGTAAGAAAATACAATTAAAACTCCCTTAATATTCTTAATACATATGTGAATCTTTGTTACTATGAACCAGATATGCTTTTAATAAAAATCTTCATAAAACTGTTCATTTCTTTTTTTTTTTTTTTTTTTTTTTTTTTTTAATTTTCAGATACACATATATTATACATTTAGTACAGATACATAGAACAATTTGGCCATTTGGCTGTGATATAACTGCGCCATTTTGTCCACTGGTTAGTGAAGATCTCCATTTTATGATTGATATGGGCTGTAAGTTGTTCCATCTTATAAATGTCAAACACTATATCTCTCCACGTATTCATTGTTGGGCGCTCTGGTTGTATCCATTTCTTCGTAATAGTCTTTTTGCTGGCCACCAACAGAATGTTCATGAGATCTTTGTCCATTTTCAGCCAGTCTTGAGGGGCATATCCCAGGTACAGGGTCTTAAAGTCCAATGGTAAGTCCTCTTGGAAAATGTCCTTTAAGGCATTGTGAATTTCCGACCAGAAAAAACTGTTCATTTCAACTCTTAACTCTAGCCTACAGAGGCACCATAGAGAGCATCCTCACCAGCTGCATCACTGTGTGGTATGGCACCTGCACCGTGTCCTGACAGAAAAAGCTATCGAGTAGTGAGAGCAGCAGAGAGAATCGTGGGTGTCTCTCTCCCCTCCCTGCAGGAAATCTACTGCACCTGTCTCACCCACAGGTGATCCCACCCACCCATCCAACTGCCTCTTCAGTCTGCTGCCATCAGGAAGGAGACTGAGGAGCCTCGGGGCAAAGACCAGCAGACTGAAAGACAGCTTCATCCACCAAGCTGTCAGGATGCTGAACTCTCTCCCTGCCCTAAATGCCTAAATGACACTTAAAGGGATAGTGGTTTTTTTGTTGTTGTTTTTTTATGTTAATCTGTATGGCTTCCCCTTCAACAGTGTCCTGAGATTAACACTGACTTACCCATGACAGCGTGATGTGATCCCGGTTATCCTCCGGTAATGTAGCTCATAAATGTAGTTCCGGTAAGTTCGTGGGGTCAATTTAATAAAGCTTGTTTTTCTTCTCAAAACAACATTTGTTCGAAAAGTGATATATATGCGTCCCAGACAGTATACAGCGTATTTCGCATTTGCATATTTTCTCTCTCGATTCGTATCAATGCGCCCACATTAGCTCTATTAGCCTGTTTAGCAGATGTGTAGGGCGGATATGGTTCGCCATAAGCGGAAGTTTAAAGGACACTGACACTGCTGCTTAAATGACACTTAAAGGACACTGACATTGCTGCTTAAATGACACCATTTGAGCTTTATTACACGACACATTGTGTGTTTTACCTATTTGTATTATATACAAGTTTACTGTACTTTTGCTCCAGGTATATGTGATGTTTTAGTCGTTTTTTATTATCTTGTTTATCAGATGTTTTATGTTCACCATGTGCAATGTGTACATATGGTTTTTGACACTAAAGCTGACTTTGAACTTTGAACTTTAATAAAAGTTGAAATTAATTTAAATTGAATTGCCTGGAAAACAGCAAATACACACTACTTTCAGAATTATGTTGCATTGTTTCTGTTTCATTCACACATTTTAAAACACAAACCCTGCATACTTAGGCTGAGTTCTTCTCTCAAATGGAAAACGCTCTCTTCCACCTTATGGTGAAATGTGGCAATACAGAAAGAGCTCCATTGTGTTTTCAACCCATATATAACCCATATGCATTCATTATTATCATTTTGATTATTTCAGTCCTGGAGTTGGCTATTTTTGCTGAACAAAAGATAGCTGTCATCATGAAAACCACCGCTTCATGACATCACAAGCTGGGACCGAGTCTGATGTGGTAACAACATTCTATCATGGCTAAAAGTCAAATTGTAAATGATAAATATTGGACCTTTAAAGAAAATACTTGAGTTGAATTAATGGTTTGGTGTCAGAAAACTACACTTAGAAGCACAATTTCCTTTAGGTTACTCAAGCAAATATAACTATTAAATATTGGTTAGCTAATCTGTCAACCTAACATAGACTAAAACTTGTAAAATAATAATTATCATAATAATAATAATAATAATTTAACGTTATATTATGTTGCTTTAACTTCCATTGAAGCCAACATGTTCTGATGATACCATGTTTCTACTCCTTTGTATCACGTCTCCAAAGCACAGCGTTCATTCATTTCTATTGGGGAAGCAAAAAGGTCACAGATGCATCATTGTCAGTGCCCTGTCAGAGCGCCTCCCGAGGTTGTCATGACACCAGATGCTAAGCCCAAACACCATCTCCCAAAACAGAAGGCTCTCAGCTCACTGTCTTAGCTGCATACGAACATCTCTGGCACTTTTATTGATTCTCTGGCCCTGGAAATGTAGCTGAGGTCAAGCAGGGTCACTGGTCGACTTTTCATATATAGGTCCCATTAGGATGATCGTTCTCGCTGATGGTTCTTAGACGCAACTCGGGGTCAAAGAGAAAAAAGATTACTTAAGCTGACCTAAAGTTGTACAAGTTCGCTGCTGCATCAAAATAAGTTCAAATGGCACAATATTTTCTCATATCCATCGAGTTTTTTCAACATATTGAGGTTGGTGTCTTGAAATTGTGAGGAAAATAATCTTTGTTATGAAATACGTCAAAGGTCGCTGATGTTCTGTTCTTGTGTTATCAATCAATAGTTACCAATACATTGAGGTTTACGACAACTATGGCTGATTTATGCTGATTCAGTGAAAAACCTAGAGACGTGGTCTTTTAAACTGGACTTTGCCTGTGTTTTACTACCATGTTATGTACCACGTTTGCATAAGTTCATTACCTAAGGGTTACCTAAGGAGTTAATGGTTAACTACTCTGTAGGTTAAATTTAGCTCAGTTCTGTACCAAGACAGGAGACGATGGGAGGCGACAGAGATGCTCGAATGCTGTACTGATCATGCCTGCTGTTCAACATTAAAGTGCCTGCATTTTTCTTACGAGGTCTTGAGAATTTCTTCCACAAATTGGTGACCCAGACGTGAAAGAACTATGCAGAAGGACCAGGCCGTCGTCTCCCCAAAGGCCCCTTTGAGAAACAACGCATCCAGAAGCGCTTCACAAAACGGTATGGCAGTGCCTTTTTCAAAGAATATCTGTCACATTGGCCAAAACCAAGATTATATGTGATGTTTTGTGAGGGACCTTTGTATTAAATTAAGTGGTAATTTTAAAACAATATCAAATTAGTAATTAAAAAAGTCCGTGTTTATACGCCAACACGTGAGAAAAGAAGGAGCGTAGAATCAAAATAATAGTGAGCGTTTAAGCTTTAAATTTGATAAAGCGTGATTAAAAACAAAGTTATTAATTAAGTTCCGTGTTTATTGCTTTGCACGAAGAGAGAAAAAAGCGGATTTTGTAAAAAACACTTTTGTGGTTAAACTTTACACAAAAAGAAAAAACAAAAACTCCTAATTTGAGTTTACAAAAAAAGGAATTCCAAAAGTAACATTATTGGTGTTTTTGATTGCCTTAAGCTCTCAAGACACCCAAGATGCAGAAGTAAGAGTTCGAAGAACATGACGTCACTTGCTTCTGTAAAATTGGCCGAAGGTCAATTGTCCAACTAAACGCAACTAATACAAATTGACAGACACTCGTAGCATACTCAATCTTATAGGGGATGCGCAATTTTGTTTGTGACGAAATTAATAATACTTTGGTACAGGAAACTGATGTGACCGAAATTAAATTGAGTTGTACCTGGAAAAACCGACCGAAATTACAAGCAGGTTGCCTTTTTATGACTTCCCCGTCTGGTAGTACTGTTACGAGAGCGTCATCAAAAGTTTGTGAAAAAGAAATACACTTGAAACTAAAAGCTGAGCTTGTAAGGAGATTACAGAAAAAGCTGAAAATATAACGAAAAGTCTGTGTTCGGCTAATTCCACCAAAATTACGCAGATACTGAAAAAATTAAAAAGAAGAGTAGGACACATTTAGAATTACCTGGGAGATTTGTTTCTTGGTGTCGATTTAAAGAGGAAGATAGTATAAATAAATTGTTCAAATTGATGGCACTTTGTAAATTTGAATTTTTTATTATGAAGCACTTGTTTGAGCAAGCATGAGATGAGAGATGTTTAGAGTTGTTTATGATGGATAAAACCAGTCTTGATCTGAGTTAAATATTGGCTATGGTGGTTTATGTAAAGTCTTGTTGAAAGCTTTGATTATAAATAAAATGTGATAGAAGAATGTTGAAAGATAAGAATTATGGCATTTATTGGAGAGATGTTTGTGGAAATTCTGGTTGTGTGAGTGTCATGATCTTACAAATGATACTTGGATCAAATAATTCTGCATTTATTGAGTAATTTAAAATTGCATGTTCTTAGAAATAAATTGCATGTTCTTAAAATTCGGAATAATTCTCTGAAATTATTGCATGTCCTGGAATATTTGGAGAATAACCTAAAACGGGAGATTTTTCTATTTACTGAAAATTGTCTTGTTTTGGCAAATCTCAAGTAAAAGTCTTGCATTGTGTAATTCACTAAAACCAATAAATTCTAAATTTAATACAATTGTAAATATTTTAAATTCAGCTCTTAAAGATTTGCTAGTTTAATCAATTCCATGGGAATAATACATTTTGTTATGAGTGTATTTCTGCCTGCGGTCTCTCTCTCTGTGTGTGTGTGTGTGTATGAGCGGCAGCGAGCAGAGAGGTCAAGAGGTCACAGGGAAAGATATGTCAGCTCGTAATTTAGCTCTATTAATGTTGTTGTTCTTGTTAATGTTGTAAGAGTTGAGAAAGGAATTAGAAAAATTAGGGACAAGGATAGAATAGTGTTAATCTGTATTTTGAGTGTTATGTGGGAATTAAAGAAAGCGCTTTGTTGCTTCGGGCTCGGAGCGCCTCTGGTCTGTATGTTTGCTCAGTACGAGTTGGACTAGTTTGAGTTTAAAGGAGCAGTGTGAGAATTACTCTTTGCACGGTGCCATCAATGAATGAAATAATAAATAAATAAGAAACAGTTTAAGCTATTGAGACAGCATTGCAATTATTAAAGTAAATATCTTATCGGCAATCAGGCCCTAAAACAATTGAGGAGGTAGATACATTTTAAAATTTAACACAAATAATTGGAGTATAGAGGTTTAAATTGCTAAAAGTTATTTTTAATTTATTACAGTTCATTTTTTCGGGTACAATTCGAAAATATAAAAGGTTATATCACCTGTCATATTAAAGGAGGTACTGGATAAACTAATTGCTTTTATAATTAATTTAAGATTGGGAGTTTTTTTTGTTTTATCTAAATTAAATATTAATAAAATAATTATTTTCAAAATTCTACGTTTACTCCTGCGCTACTTCTCTCTCTTTGTTGCAGAAGCTTAAAACTTAATAGCTGCAATTCGGACCGTCCCGCAGACAACAAAACGTGACGGACACATATTCTAATTGAGGAAAAAAACTGTGCGTAAATCAGGTGATTAAAATTTTAAATTAAATATTTTAAACTAATTATAACCTGAAGTTGCAAATTTTAGAATTAAATTTTTTAGAGCCCAAAGGTAGAATCAAAAGTATACAGTACTCAAAATAGCGATACATTCACTAAAAAGCCATAAACTGGACGTTGTGCCCAAAATTTGTATAATAAATAAATAATTCAACTTCAAAAAACAAATTACCACAAAATGTCCTCACACTTTATCATGGTTGGCCAGTTGACAGAATATTGGTTGAATAAAGCACTCCAGGATGAAGCGGACCCCAAACAAGCCCGAGCAAATCAAAAGTCCTGAAAGTCCTACAAGACACCAAAGAACTGTCTTCTATCTTGGTCCTAAAGAAAACCGGAAAAGAAGTGAAAATAAAGGAAGATTCAGTGCTAACTCATAGACAATTCAGAGACTCTTGTTGTGACACCGAAGATGAAAAAGGGTCTGCTGAGAGAAGAGGAAGGTCACACAGAAGAAGTAGAAGGGCATGGGATGAGGACACTGACAGAGAGATTTCTCTACTTGATAACATGTACAAGTCACCAAGACCATACCATCCCTCACCCTACACCAGCGGCAAGCTGAGAAGCCCCGATACTAAAGCTGCTACATCCTCGAAGCCCTCCCAATTTTGGAGAAGATTCATCCTCCAAAGCAACGCACAAAGTATTGACAGGAGTTTATACTCCCAGCCATCGGAAGGAACGAGGGCCAGAAGCAAGTGTGTATCCAGTGAGAACAGATGGTCAAACTGTGGTCTATCAGCCATTTTCAATCAAAGACTGGAGTGCTTTGATGTTGACACTTCCAAGACTTACCAAAGGTGGCTTACCATGGCTAAGAGCTCTTTTCAAACAGACGGCAGGAGACCAACTTTGCTGGGGTGATATTCAGGCTGCTCTGACCAAAGCTGCTGATGAAACTGTTGCCAGAAACATCAAAAAAGCTATCGAAAGGAGCTTGAGGTATACACTGCGTGATTAAGAAGGTGTATACAACTATCGTGATGTGCTGGAGAGAGAACTCAGTCAACGCTATCCTTCTGTCGTAACCGAAGAATGAAAGACAACGAAGACTACTACAGTTACAAACAACGTGCTACTAATCTATACCATGATGCCACAGGAGAGCGGATCGATGCCAGAGCAGGAATGTCAATCATCTATCGCTCAGCTCTGGTGAAAGGTATGCCAAAAGCAGTGCAAGACGCTTTGGACGATGTGATGGGCATATACACTAAATCTGACGATGAGTTCGATGCACACTGCAGCCATCAAATAAACAAGTACCAGAGGAGGAAAAAGAGGCCGAGGAGAAGAAGCAAGAGCTGGAACTGGCCACTATGAAACTCCAACTGCAGAAATACCAAAATGAACTCAAAGAAGAACAAGCAGCAGGAATTCAAGAAACCATCAATGGACTACTGGAACCAGGATGAAGCTGCCTATGCAGAACCGGATGCTGAAACCAGTGAACAGCTTGATGACCCCATCCGACCCTCCGCTGTTGAAGCTCCAGAAGAGGAGGAAAAAGGGAGGAGATCGAGGAGATAGAGAAGAAAAAGGACAGTATAGGCCATATTATGATAATTTGTTAAATTTACAATGTGTAATCTTGACTACGCTGATTATATTATTCTCTGTTGTTATAGTATGGGGACATTCTACTGACTGAGACTGATCTCGGACGGCTGGCAAACAACACGACAACCACAACGACCACTCACGGCACGACCAACTCAGCCAACTATATGGGTAAGACACAAGGAGCACTAAAAAGGGCAAAAAGGGAACTTCCTAAAATTTCCAGAATTGAAAAATATTGCTATGAAGGCCAAACATGTAATGTTTTATTCGACGTATGTGAAATATTGGACTGTATGTTAAACATACCCGCTATAGATTATGTTTTTAATACCCAAATTGTTTGTAAAGACACTTGTCTGACCAGAGTTAATAATTATGAGGACCACAGGGTCACAAACAATGTCAGAGCAATTTCTAGTACGGACGATCATCATAATACAGACCAAGGTGATTTTAGAACTGATTAACAGCAGAGAATTACCCTGATAAAGATCAGGAAAGATGAGGCATCTTATCAAGCAGATCTAAAGCATTGCAGAGGGAGTAAATCCCCTACTCAGCGATGCAACTATCAATTCAAAATCCAGAAGTTAGTGACTTAGGAATATATGCTATAGGTTTCCAGTGCTCAAAAATCACTACTGTTTCATGTAATCGGAGAATCAATTTAAATTTTGAAGGCTATATCCACATAACCATATTAGTAACTAATAAGATTGCTCCAGTGAATGAAATAAATTCTTTGACTGAAGCAATAAAAATAGAGACAGGATTGGAAATGACAGAAAACACTTTAAACATACTAAAATGAGTTAAAATGAGTACAGTATACGGCCCATACTCTGACCATAGAAGATTGTATTGTATGTTCGGCTGCCAGACCACAACTAACTACTGCATCCATACCATATTCCAATAACAAGGACTTGACGAGTATACTTAAGCTCTTTATTAGAAAATCATTTGAATGGACTGATTGAGTGTTATTAATTCCATGACAAGTTACCGGTTGTAACTTCAAAGGACATACCCACTACTTGGAAAATGGGAACTGCAATGTATACATGTTTTCTTAGAGATACGATCACAAACGCAGACATAAGGACTGACAACAGAGTTGACATTGAGGGTTTCACTAATAATTTTTGTAATCAGACTTTTACTTTTAGACTTTTTACTTCTGATAATTATGACAATTTTTTCACTTTTGACTAACCAATCCATTTCATGAGCAGATATTTGGTGGTTATGTGCAGACTTCCGTCTATATGCAATACTATCTCCAACATGGTGAGGTGTGTGTGCCAATTATGCTAATTATCCCATTCACTATAGGTCCTATAGATTCATTGAATTTAAAACCGACTCAAGTTCTATATAAAACGGGACCGGACCATGTCCATAAGAGGTCCTTGTCCTCACAGCCTAAAGAAACTCTGGTGTACTTGAATATGCCTGGACAAGTTGGTTTCATAAAATGTTTGGCCCATGGGCTGCGACAATTGTCTCCATTATCACTACCATAGTGACTGCAATTGCTATTTTAATTGTAATTGGCTGTTGCGTTGTCCCTTGCCTCAGAGGTTTAATAGAGTAATTTCGACTTACTGATACATTAATCTAGTCTGATCAAAATTGAACGAATTAAGTTTTGGCTGAATAAATAAATGATCTAAATTTTAAGCCCTAAGGTGTTGCTCTTTGTGACTTATTCTGCCGTCCGAGTTTTGTACAATGATTTACATGATATATTGACATAAAGACATTGAGATGTGTTATGCTCTATGAATGCTAAGGTTAAATTGTTATATTGGGATGATTAATTTTATTTGTAGAGGGAGCATCTTGCCACTCTACTATGTAAGTGTGATCACATGTGTTTATGTGATCAAAGGAGGGAACTGTGAGGAAAATAATCTTTGTTATGAAATACGTCAAAGGTCGCTGATGTTCTGTTCTTGTGTTATCAATCAATAGTTACCAATACATTGAGGTTTACGACAACTATGGCTGATTTATGCTGATTCAGTGAAAAACCTAGAGACGTGGTCTTTTAAACTGGACTTTGCCTGTGTTTTACTACCATGTTATGTACCACGTTTGCATAAGTTCATTACCTAAGGGTTACCTAAGGAGTTAATGGTTAACTACTCTGTAGGTTAAATTTAGCTCAGTTCTGTACCAAGACAGGAGACGATGGGAGGCGACAGAGATGCTCGAATGCTGTACTGATCATGCCTGCTGTTCAACATTAAAGTGCCTGCATTTTTCTTACGAGGTCTTGAGAATTTCTTCCACAAAATCTACTGTAGATAACTGATACTTTGCAACATTCCCTGGGGGTGTGATGTTAACTGTTGGCTCTGTTCTGTCTGCAGCTTTATTAGACTTTAATCTGGGCTTTAATTTAACACAATCTGACTATAAAGAACTGACTAAGGCTACGTTTATACGGCGACGATCAAAACAGAAGACGCAAAAGTAGCGTCTCGTCTTCAATTTTTTATCCGTGTTTAGACGAGCGTTCTCAGCAGGAAATGTTTGTTTATACGAAGATGCAAAAGTGGGCGAATTCGATTGAATATGCATGCCAGGCCGCTAGGTGGCACTGTGATAGAGCAGCGGCAAAATTGTCATTTTCTAATAGTTTATTTTACCCGTCTCTGTTCACCTATGGTATCCGTATACATTTTATACAATTGTTGAAATGACTCTTGTATGTTGACTAGAGCTGCTAGCGCAACTTGAACATCCGTGGTATCAAGGTAGTCAGACATGTTTGTTATTGTTTTTACCGGCTTGGCGCATCCAGTGTGACGTCATGTGTATGCGACGTGAACATGTTTTGCGCTTCTTGCCGTTTAGACGGAGACGCGACCCGGGCCGTCTTCAGAACTCCACACTCTGGAAGGAGTCTTCAGATTTTTGCGGTTTCAGAGCCCGACGGCGCCACCGCCGTGTAAACGAAAGATACTTCCGATAGAATATTTTGTCGTTTTTAGTCGCAATCGTCCTCGTCTAAACGGCCCCTTAGTTGGAACTACAACTGGTGAACTGATTTTGCACTGTTAAACAAGTGTCTCACACGTAAAATTATCCAACAGATTTTCAGTCACGCAAACTCACCATTTTTGTTGAAAATCAAACACCTAAACAGAACCATGAATGCTCATATTGATTACAGACTCTTGAAAATGTGCTGTTTAAACCCATTTGGTGTTTTTTCTTCTTCAAAACTTTTCCTCCATTAGAGATACTCTGGGTAATACTCTAAATAATACTGAACTCTCAATAATACTGCACTAAACTACCTTTCATTATGCATAATTATGTTTACTACTGCTGCTCTATATGAATATATCATGTCTGTCACTACCTCACTGTAAATTACTGTTACATGTGCAATAATCAGTGCAATAACCTATGTGCAATATTTATATCATACTATGTGCAATACGAAATCCACATGCAACACCTACACCACACCATATTATGTGCAATCTGTGAAATACTTACACCTTATTTGATCTTGATTTAATCCTACCTGCACCTTGTACATTGTACCTTGCTTTTTTATTTTATTACATTTTATTACATATTTTATTATATTGTTTATTATATTGTTTATTATATTGTTTACTTCTTCCCCTGCACTTTGCAACACTTTTTTTACCATGTACTATTATTGCATGTTATTAGTACTTCTTGACTATCTTAGCGAGTCAACGGTTCTTCTGATCCTAAGCATTTCATTGCATTGTTGACCTTGTGTTGATTCTGCATATGACAAATAAACAATCTTGAATCTTGAATCTTGAATCTTGAGATACATGCAGATCATCCCCCAGCATGATGTCACTGTAAGGTTAATATGTTGCCTGGCCAGCCGAAACCACACATTGACTTTATATGCTAAATTATGCTGTCTCCATAATTTCAGATAGGAGTGACTGACAGGTGGATTAACCAATCAGAGAAATGCATGCCCAATTCGAATCAAAACAAACATTTCTTATGAGTCAAAAGGGGAAAACAATAATGCAGAGGACTGAGAAACTGAATCATATTTCCGAGAAGAGAGAAGAGTATCCCACCTTTGAGAGACATACACTATATTGCCAAAAGGATTCGCTCACCTGCCTTGACTCACATTTGAAATTAAGCAACATCTCATTCTTAATCCATAGGGTTTAATGACGTCGCTCCAGCCTTTGCAGCTACAGTATAGCAGCTTCAACTCTCCTGGGAAGGCTGTCCACAAGGTTTAGGAGTGTGTTTATGGGAATTTTTGACCACTCTTCCAGAAGCACATTTGCGAGGTCACACACTGATGTTGGATGAGAAGGCCTGGCTCTCAGTCTCCGCTCTAATTCATCCCAAAGGTGTTCTATCGGGTTGAGGTCAGGACTCTGTGCAGGCCAGTCAAGTTCATCCACCACCAAAGTTGGCCAGTGCGGAAACAAAATACAATTAAACTTAAGAGTTATTTTCAACAAGTGAAAACATCAGTACTTACAAACTAAATAACTCAAAATTTAACACACGGCAAAACAAGAGCTATAATTTGCAGTAGTTTTACCTCCTCTTGGTATTCATATGGGTGAATCTCTGTCTGGAAAACCTCAAATACACTTTTGTTTTTTGAATCTTTGAGATAAACGTATTATTGTATTTGAAAACCTTCATTTTATGTACCATTCAAATAGATCTGCCAGAGGATGCACTGAAACATCCTCTATTTACTTAACATTACCTGAATATACAGACTGTATTGTGGATTTTATTTATTTTACAACTAAATATGAATCACTGGGAAATAATTCATGCTAAATATATATACACCTATAATTTAAAAGGCCTTGTATGCTGCTTATGAAGTGTTTGCATTTTAGCCAGGAAGTAACACTGGTGCACAGTTTGCATGCTAGTTGTGGCTAATGGTGGCTTGATACTTAAACTCTGCTCTGTCCTCTAAAGTAAAGTAAGAAGTACTGTAAGTAAGTTTAAAATTCATTTTGTTTCATTCACACATGTTTAGGCTGAGTCCACTTAGAAAACACCCTGTTCCACCTTGTGATGTCATGTGGTAATACAGGAAGTGCTCCACTGTGTTTTTTTTTTCCATACACCTTCACAAGAGTCATTTGGATATTTTCAGCCCTCGAATAGCGCTAGTGAACAAAAGGTAAAAGGTTGGAGTTGTGGACAGACTAATAATAAAGGATTACTCAAACATGTGTGAATGAAACAAAATTTAGGTAAGTTTTTGAGGAGCAACATAGTAACAACATTGTAACATGGCTTAAAGCTCACATGAGTCAGCATCGGGTAATATGAGACCTTTAAAACAGTATAACTCAGGTACTTGACAAGTTAAATGTTTTAAAGTCTGTAATAAAAACATAGTAAAAGTAATTGTAATAACCTGTTGAAAATCTGAAATGAATTACACAGTCGGATCCATTTTCCTTTTGTCAAGTGTTTTCGGCAGTCCTTACAACCCTTCGGCTAGCTGCATGACTCACTATTGCCATCAGAACCTCTGGCCAGATCCCAAGCAACAGGCCTCTATCCTCCGGTGTGTCCCTGTCCTCCAGCTCTGTCTTCCTGTCGGGATAATCTGTGAGTTATAAGGTTGGATTGGCCCAGGTAAGCCCAAAGCATCCCCTGGCTCTTGCAAAAACACCTTGTCACTTGAAAAAACTGCCTTGAGAGAAATTGCCCAGCAGACAGCTTTTATTCTGGTCCATATACCACCGGACATGTACGTCAATGCCTCTTCTCTGGAGTCCAGCTGGGGTAAATGCACCTGGTTGGCAACGGCTACAGGCAGGTGCTGCAAATGGAGCTGGAGTCTTTTGCGGAGGTGAGAGGGGTCTTCTTTTTGTTGAGGAGGTGCTTTGTGATGAAAGGCAATGTCTTGTGAGTTATTTGATAGAAACTTTGATGTTGTTACTTGATCAAAACCCTGTCTGGGGTTGTGTTGTGTTTTGTTTCATTCACACATGATTGAGTAATCCTTTATTATTAGGTCTGTGTACCTCTTCAAAGCTCAAAATACTCTGTTCCACCTTGTGATGTCATGAAGTAGTAGGTTTCATTAATGGCAACTTTTCCTTTTGTTTAGTAGAGTTTGGAAATTGAAGGTCTGAATTAATCCAAATGAAATGAAATGAAATTAAACTATGCATATGCTTTGATGAGGAAACATTATAACTTTGATCAGAAAATAGTGTAATATGAGTCATTTGAAAAGCAGGATTTGTGGCTATGTGAAATTATTTGATAAATTGCAGCTTCACAGATTGCTTAACTGATCATGAAATCTAAAAGGGATTTAAACAGAAGTAATAAGTAATTTCTAATACTTTCCTTTTTTTCAGAAAGTATTTCATCGTCTTTATAAGAAACAAAATGTTTATATCAAAAACTGGTAGCGGAATAAATATCGGTGTCCTCTGTCCTCAATATTTGTCTATACAAATAGACATATTAGAAGAAGAAGAAGAAGAAGAAGAAGAAGAAGAAGAACTGACTTTATTGATCTCACACAGGAGAAATTCTTCTCTGCATTTAACCCATCCTGTTATTAGGAGCAGTGGGCAGCACATGACTGCGCCCAGGGACCATCTCCATGATCTTCTTGCTTCGGTTTGGTCAGGACCTCAGCTGGAGGATTTTACCTGGAGCATGTTTTGGGTTGGTGGGGGAAACCGGAGTGCCCGGGGGAAACCCACCCAGACACGGGGAGAACATGCAAACTCCACACAGAAAGGCTCGGGCGATCCAAATCTTACGGCCATACCAACTTGCCACACGGAGATCGAACCCAGAGCCTTCTTGCTAGCCACTCAGCCACCGTGCCGCCCCACTTGTGCTTACTTGTGCTTTATTGTTAACAACGCATGAGTGAGGCATTTTGGAGAACTAAAAACACAGCTAGAGTTGAATAAACAACACAATAGTAGATCAATTTAAAGCCATACTGCGGAGCATTTGAAACAAAACAATAACATCTTCATGGAGACATGTACCTGCCGATTCTCCAATTGAAAGGTTACATTCAGTTAACCTTGTTCAGAAACATGAATTCTTGTCATATTTGTGAGTTCCTGAGCCACCAGTGCTTCAGACCAATCAGCATTGTGGTTTGGGACGATGCCAAAGGTGAAGCTCCAGCGAACCACAACAAACATGGCGATGCTGAGAAATGAAATAAATACAGACTAGAATGTAAGCGCTGTGTGTATTGTGTATTTGTGGACGGGGAAGTTGTCTGTGCTTTTCTCTTATCTGGATGTAAGAAAAGTTTGATTTTTTGTTCGTGTTTTTCTATCAGGACTCGGCTTGTAAGTCCCAATCACTTTAAGCAAGAGCCATCCCGGACAGATAATTTGTAGAAGTCAAATTCAGAGTGCTACTGTACACATATCAATCCAGGTTACCGTTAAACCAAAAAAGACAAAGGTGACTCCAATACTCAGGTAATATATTTGTTATACTCAACATACTCCCTCTCTTCCTCATTAAACACCTCTCCTAGGCCATCTGCATGTATTGTTCTCTCTTTGCATTTGCACATTCCTTTTGAATAAATAGATCCATTTTCAGTTCTTTCTTTTCCACAATAACAAGCTTCACATTTTTGTGAGAGGCTTGAATGCATGCCAATTCTTGAATAATGTGTGCAGCTTTTGCATTAGCTGATTCATACAGAACTGGATTGTACCAACAAAGGCTCCCAGGGAACGCCATATAGACGATTAGCACTCATCACTGCTTAATGTTTCATGAATGTTCTCTGCACTGTTAGAAATGAATTTCTTTCAACTTTTCCATTTGAAAGTGTCCGACAGTTTAGATCACCTAAGGAAAACTATACGTAGAAGGTTGCCATTCAAGAGTGATCTACTGGAACTTAAAGGTCTTATATTACACAAAATTGACTTGTGAGTTTTAAGCCAAGTTATAATGTTGCCTCTTCAAAAACATACCCAGAGTTTTTTTGTTTGTTTGTTTGTTTTGTTTTCTTTTGGGGAGGCAGTAGCTCAGTTGGTAGAGTGTTTGCCCGTTGATCCAGGGCAGTTTGAATCCCGCTCTCGACAATGTATCGGATCCACTGACCCGTGGGTTGGCGGTGCGATCCCAGCTCCCAATCTCCCAAAGATGAGTGCTGCCGTTGTGTTCTTGGGCAAGACACTTAACCCCAGTGAGTTCCAGCACACTGGAAGATGATCATGACACAAGTACATCAAGGCCGGTTGCGTCACGCGACGTGGGGCTGTCCTCCTGTGGACCCACCAGCCGTGGGAGGATCCATGGGGGCCAGTACTTTGTGATCTGGGCGGCAGATCTGTCTGGACCATTGCTCCCACAACCCGCAATATGGAGAAAGTGGAAGAAAATGGATGGATGGAGTTATTTTTTGTTTCACTCACACATGTTTGAGCAGTCCTTTATCATTTGTCTGTACATCTCCATGTTCTATTCCACCTTGCAATGTCATGAAGTGGTAGTTTTCATGTTGACAGCTCCTTTTACCATTAGTTCTGTAAAGATTAGCTATTCCAATTATTCTAGTGAAGGTGTATGGAGTTTAAAAACACAGTGGAGCACTACCTGAATTACCACATGACATCACAAGGTGGAACAGAGCGTTTTCAGTTTGAGCCAAGAAGTCAGCCGATGCATTTTTTGTGTGTTAAACATGTGTGAATGAAACAAAACACAACTCCAGCTATGTTTTTGATGAGGAAACAACATGAAAACACAGATCTTTTAACTTTAACCACCAGCCCCTCCATTCTTGATCTGTTTATCATTTTCTGAACTTTCTATCTTCATCGCAAATCAGACACGGATTCTAATTTTCTGATTATTTTATGTTAGAACCATTTAGGCAAACTCCAGTGACCTTTCTCCATTTGACTACCAGTGGTTGTCTTTGGGAGAGGGGGCACTGAAGCTGGCACACTTTCATCCCTGTGAGAGTCTGAAGGCTAAGAGCTTTTCTTCATGCTGTGTTTACACCTAAAAGCTTCATGTCTAGCCTGAAATCACACTCTGACACAGCACAACAAAGACGCGAGCCCCAGCTGCACCTCAATGCCACAGACAGGAATTAAGCCAAATAAATGCATTCAGTTAAAAATAACAGTGGTTAAGCAGCATGTGTTTTTTTTTTTTACTACATTCAAATTAAGTGGCAAACAAATAATGTTAATATATGTTAAATAAAGTAAAATTCTATACATGTATACGTACAAGTAAAATAAAATATAGTGTTTCTGCCCAAACACAGAGACTCAACTACACTCCCCATCCTCAAAAAAGCCCTAAAAACTCACCTGTTCAAAAGTGCCTTTAAATAACTGAATCATCTGTTTATCTGTTTTGTTCATTTGTGTTTGTGTTTGTATCTTTGTGAAGCGTCTTTGAGCGTCATGAAAAGCGCTATACAAGTACTATGTATGTATGTATGTATGTATTATTATTATTATTATTATTATTATTATTATTATTATTATTATTATTATTATTATTTAATATTAATATTAACAGCGCTCTCAAGTCTCATGCTTTGAGAGTGTGACACACACAATTCAACGTGTTCACACGCTCACACGCCACACATGGTATTTCTCACGCTGAAATTTTGTTAAAGGAAAAGTAACGTTATTTTACAATCTGAGCCTTCTTTCGGTAATAAAACAAGTCGTTTGACTCACCCATATCACGTTCGTGTCATTTGGAGCTGTTTGAAGAAAGTTATGTTGTAGCGTATCCGTTAGCATTTGTATTCGGGGCATTACTTTGCGGTCTCCAAATAACACAAACTTTAGCACTTTTCAAATCATAGAAGCCCGATGTCTTAATATATGATTTCGTTTGAAGCAAAAGTGGCCTGCAATCCGAGATTTATCCATAGTTTTCAGCTTTGCGTTTCATGTTTGGGTCCCGGGAGCAGTCCGCGCATGCGCACTGGCGTCCTCATCTACTCGAAACTATGGCTAAATCTCGGATTACAGGCCACTTTTGCTTCAAACTAAATCCTAGATTAAGACATCGGGCTTCTATGATTTGAAAAGTGCTAAAGTTTGTGTTATTTGGACACCGCAAAGTAATGCCCCGAACATATGATACAGCACCATGTTAACGGATACGGGATCATTACTAGAACAGAACGGCTCAACATAAGTTCTGCGATACTGCTCCAATTGACAGAAAAATGCTATGGGTGAGTAAAACTACTTGTTTTATTGCCGAAAGAAGGCTCAGATTGTAAAAAAACGTTAATTTGCCTTTAAGCAATTCAAAACTCGGTTACACGTACCCCCCGCTCCCCCAATATAAATCTCACTCCAACTAAACTTCAAAACTTGAGAGCCCTGTAGTAAGGCTGGTCAAACGACGTGGAGCCGTCCTCCCATGGACCCACCACCCGCAGGAGGATCCATGGGGGCCGGTGCATTGAAATCTGGGTGGCAGATCTGCTTGGACTGTTGCCCCCGTGACCCGAATATCAGATAAAACAGAAGATAATGAATGAATGATTATTTAGTATCATTTTTGCTACTTATTTTGAATTAATTATTACCATTTATATTGTTGCTCTTTGTTATCATATTTACTGTGATGTGTGAGCTACTGTATTCAAATAATATCCCTTGTGGATCAATGCAGTTTGTCTAAGTTTGTAATAAATCCGTTTATCAAGTTTATTTATCAAGCTTTTTACAAACAGACAAGACAAAAGTGCTTATCAGGAATATAGACAAATAATAACATATATAACTAAAATATTGCCTACAAAATACAATGAAACAATGAAGGAATAAAAATCCTAAACTGGCGTTAAAAGCATAGACGGTATATAAAAGTGGACTTCCCGAATGTGATGTCACCGTTCGGCTCCACTCAAATGACTCGCAATGCTAGCGGTTATAGGATCGATTTTGGAGCCAGGCTCTATATTATGAATAGGATTTTTTAGATGGACAAAATAGCAAAAATAAATAAATAAATAACTAGACCATGTAGAGCGGGTTAATACGAACATTTTAAGAGGCTCTCAGCAGCAGATGAAGAGAGAGGGACAACAATATTCCAATGTATTCCTATTTGGAATGGGCCGGCTAGTGCGTTAACTATGCCCATTTATATACAGCTCTGGAAAAAAAATAAGAGACCACTGCATTTTTTTTCTGAAATCAGCATCTCTACATGTATTACAGCCATTCCATTCCAGCGTCTGTTGAATTCCAACACAAACACAAAGCTGAGCTACTTCAGTTCTTGTACCAGGAGTGACGCTTTGTGCTACAATTTTGTATGAAAATCGCTTTATAAATATTGTTTGATTGATTGATTGATTGATTGATTGAATAAAGTCACTCAAGAACAATGTGAAAGACTTGTGGAGAGCATGCCAAGACGCATGAAAGCTGTGGGGTTATTGCACCAAATATTGATTTCTGAACTCTTTTTAAGTGTAAACATTAGTATTATGTTGATTTAAAATGAATTTGATCTTGTTCCTTTGCATTGTTTGAGGTCTGAAAACATGTATCTTTATTGTTATTTTGTCCATTTGTCATTTTCTGCAAATAAATGCTCTAAACGATAATATTTTTATTTGGAATTTGGGGGAAATGTTGTCAGTAGTTTATAGACTCAAACAAAAATGTTCGTTTTGCCCAAACACATACCTATAAGTAGTAAAATCAGAAAAACTGATCATTTTGCAGTGTCCAGAGCTGTAAATGGTCTATGGTTAAAAAAAACACTCTGAAAAGGTAAGTATTGCACCTGGAAATAAGATATTAAATGTCAGTGAAACTTCTGAAATTTTGACTAACCAAAAATTTGAAGTGAATTTAATTTGTACAATAGAAAATAAATGCCATAATAAACAAATTAAATCAATCTTTTTCTTGAAATACATTTTCCAAAATTACATTTAAAATGACATCTTATAGACATGGTTTGATGCACAGGTCAATCTGGTATAACAGATGAGGTCTCACCATGAGGTCTTGTTGTAATAGCCCATTAATTATTGGACGGAATAATAAAATGGAGTTGGAATGTATCCACTCACACACCCTTACATCTTTGGGTGAGATTTTTGAATGTTATTTTATTAATATAATGATTGCTAATGAGCAGCCAAATTGCAAATGCTCCCAGTAGATTTCAGAGCCTCAGTTCACCTCTGTAGTCGTGGTTCTCATCTTTTAAAACCTTGTCCAGATAACGTATGCATCCACACCAAGATGGCATTTCAAGCCTATGCAGTGAATCAGCTCATTCCCAGCATTAACATCTAGACTTTTGACACAAAACACTGAAACTGAAATAATTGGAAGTAATTAATAGTGTCTACATTGCTGACAGTGATCCTTGAAACTCCCGGTGTGGATGTTCTTACCATGAACAGAATATGTGCACTTACATGTGTCTGGCATCGTTAGCATTCTCTCAGTAGTCCCATATAAAAGTACAGTGGCCTTCTTTTCATGTAGCTCTTGTGTGCAGAGGTCCTGGCTGTGCCCCTGGGTTGCCGTTAATGAGAATGTGTGTGTGCAGACTTATGAAAGCTTAATGATGGGAGGGCACCTGCCTTAGTGTCAATACCACATCAGCCAATCAGAAACACAGAGAATGCCTAATCTGTGGCACATGGAGAAGAAACAGCCCCCGCCGAGACGATCCCCTGTGATCTTCAATGTACAGCTGAGCCCATGTGGAGAAGGAAGTCATCACATGTTTGGGTTTGAGCAGAGTTCATTTTGAAGTTCACTGTAATTTTTACCAATTTTTATTTTGTTTTAGTCTTAATCTATTGACTGAAATAAGTTTTAATTTTAGTCAAGATTGAATCTTGACGACATTTAGTCAAGATTTTTTTTTTTTTGACCAAATGCTATGCTAATTTTATCAACTAATTCTTTGGTGACCAACCAGTCAATCGCAGGCAGCGTGTCAGTCGATCGTGAGAAATGTGTGTCTATGGCTACGTTCAAACTGCAGGGCTTAATGCTCAATTCCGATTTTTTTTGTGAAATCCGATTTTTGGCGTTGTCGTTCACATTTCCGATTAAATGCAACTTGTATGTGATCTCCAGTGTGAACTTTAAACGCCCCAAAAGTGTCCCGCATGCACCTTGGAGGACACGACGAGGTCACGTGCAGTGAGCGTGCTTACAGAAGTAGCCTAATGTTGCTGTCGTACCGGAGCCAAAACATGTATAGCTTATTTGCTTTAAGGACGAGACAGAGAAGGACAAGGTTTTTGGCCACAGCGTTTTGTGGGGCAGTGGCAGCAACGTCCGTAAAAATGAACCTGTTGGTGCGCAGCCAAGGGTGGTGGGATTGCTATGTGCTTTGCCGCTTCACTGATACGGAGTTCATATACTATTTTTGCATGACGAGAAGAATGTTTGTGTACATTTGTGAGCGCCTACTTGTACCACTCTCGCTGGAGGAAACACGCCCAGGTCGGACGAATGTGACCTGGCAGTTCAGACTGAAGTCACATGCCAAAAGATCAGATATGTATCGGTTTTAGGACCACATATCTTGGGCTACCTTCACACAGCAGCCTGAAGTGACCCTCCCCCCCAGACCCCCCCTCTTGGTAGATCTCAGTAGAGCACCCCTGATTTAGGGTGTACACTTGCAAATGCACCACATCTGAAATTTGGAATAAACCTGGACTAGGCCAGGACTAAACTAGGGTAAAACTATGACCAAGCCAAATCTAAATTAGGAATAAACCAGGGCAAGGACTTCATCACCCAAATGAAGGTAATTAAGAGTTTACACGTACACCACACTGAAACTGCATCTAAAAGCTGCATCACTGTGTGGTATGGCACCTGCACCGTGTCCTGCCGGAAAAAGCTACATCGAGTAGTGAGAGAATCGTGGGTGTCTCTCTCCCCTCCCTGCAAGACATCTACCGCACCCGCCTCACCCGCAAAGCCCTCTGGGTGATCCCACCCAGCCATCCAACTGCATCTTCAGTCTGCTGCCATCAGGAAGGAGACTGACGAGCCTCAGGGCAAAGACCAGCAGACTGAAAGACAGCTTCATCCACCAAGCTGTCAGGATGCTGAACTCTCTCCCTGCCCTGCCCTCCCCCAGTGACACTGCTGCTTAAATGACACAATTTGAGCTCTATTACTCTACACATTGTCTTTTACCTATTTGTATTATATACAAGTTTACTGTACTTTTGCTCCAGGTATATGTGTGTTTTAGTCATGGTCTTTATTGTCTTGTTTATCAAATGTTTTATGTTCACTGTGGGCCTAGGGGGTGCTGCAATTTCAAATCTTGTGTGTGCAACATGTACATATGGTTTTTAACAATAAAGCTGACTTTGAACTTTGAACTTCATGACTAAACCAGGTTAGGTTCTCTTCTAAATGTATATACTGCATTTTTAGCTGTGTGGAAGTGAAAACAATGGCGGTCTCTGTACGCCAGTGAGTTTCTATGAATGTTTGTTCAAAATGTTGAACAAATCACCACTTTCATAGTACTTTCATAGTATTACTTGTTATGCAATGGAAACATGGGGCCATGTGCAACTACTGTACGCTACGCCACTGAGACAGACTAATAATATTATTATGATTATTCACTTAGTGTGAATGAAAAAATATACAACTCCAGGTATGTTTCTCAGGAGGTAACAACATTCTAACATGCTTTAAAATTCACAAGAATCCATTTTGTGCAATATAGGACTTTCATGTGTAGTTTAGTACCACATGAAATAACTGATCAAAAAACACACAAAAATACACAAAGCTCTGAATCCCATACAGAGACAGCAGCACTGGAGAAGCCGCAGGCCACAGCGTTGGGTTTGCCCGAGGAACAGTTTGACCAAGTGTCGCTCAGATTTAAGATCCTCCACGAGCGAAAAGAAGGCTACTCACTTATTGATGAAAGCGTCTAAAATATTTCTTACCTTCTGTCATGTGAGCAAGAAGAAGAGGAAGCAAGTGAATATAAGGCATGGTGTGTGACTTGTATTGAGGATAATAGTCTTTATACGATACTTTCCAACCGATGTCTTTAATTTGACCTTTATTTTAATCCAATCAACTACAACAGGAGAGATGATTTGTATTAAACAAAGCTCTCACACATAACATTACAGTCACAAGTTAGCTAGCTTTAGGCAACAGTTATTTTATTTAATTTATTTTAAAAGTCACCATCGCTCAAAAAGTACTGTTTAAATCCATCCTGTATTTCTTCTTGAGTTTTCACACAATCTTCAAACTTTGATAGTGTTTGCCACTGTGTGCATTCTGTCACCATGGTAACTCCTAAACATTTCACTATTAAAGATCCATGTACAACACCCCCGGCATGATGTCACTGCAAAGTATCAATAGCTAAAAGTAACTAAATTAATAAAAAATATATAAAAAATGACCGGATTTGTAATTAATTAATCTAATTAATCGCATTTTAACAGAATGAGAGAGAGAGAGAAAGAGAGAGGGACAGATAGAGAAAGAGAGAGGGATTGTGAGTGAGTGAGCGAGCGAGGAAGCAAACGAACGAACCCACTTTGCAATTGAGTTTGTCAGTTTTCATTTGTTTGCTTTGCTCATTCGTTTCCCAAATTCTGCGAGCGTGGTTTGGTGGTTTGGTGAAGTGCGCTCATGCTGGTAACAATGGAACTTGTCCAAATGATCTTATCGTTCAAATGATCCGTCAGGCTGGAGCAGCTTCGGTGATCGGAAAATTGTTTTTGACAAAAGCTACAAATCACTGCATTCTTGCTGATCTTGTCTTTGTTCTTTTTATAAATAAATTTGCCGTTCAAAGGCCAAGGCAGCGATTTGCTTGTCGTACGCCCAATTGTAAAATGCACGCGCATTGAATTGCCACTCATAATTAATTGCGCTAATTTTTATAACACATTAATTTGCAGTGTAATTAAATAATCTAATTAACGCATTAAACTGACAGCCCTACTAAATACATGTACTAAAAAAAATTTGGACGCTGGTGGACACTGCTTATATCTACCTGAAGGGAGGAGCTAATGTAAGAATTATTCTTTTTATTCTCTGTGTATTAATATTGTACTTGGTTAAAGATTTGAAGCCAACAGGTTGGAAATGTAACTCTCTTGTTGTTATTGAACACTTGGTTCCATCTGTGTAAACTCAAGTTGCTCTTCCCTGTTGTTGCTCATTCCTGTTTTCCCACATTCATGGCTGTTTTCCACATTCCTGGCTGTTTTTCCATATTTCAGCCACTCATCTTGTTTTTAATGTTGTTTTTTGTTCAGTAGCCTATATAAGCCACTCATATTTGCAGTTTTGTGTGAGACGATGGGACACGATGGTGAGATGAGAAAGATGTGTCCTTGTGTCATCATGAGTCCTGTATGTTGCTTGAGCTAAGATTAAAGTGCCTATAACTTCATTTTAGGCCTATGCCCATTTTTTGATGTCCTTCTGAAAAACTGACACTAACTACAATGAAATTGAGATTACCACACCTACTTGTTTATACTTTCTGTTAATTAGCTAGGCCTTGTTCAGTTTCAGCGTTCCTGACCTTGTCTTTGAGCACTGAAGACCTTGAACGTCTGGACATTTGTTGCAGTTCTGGAATATGACAGCGTGAGAGGATAATGGGTTCCTGGTATCTTTATGTTTGATTCTTCTCAAATCTCTTGCAGTTCATTTGTGTCTTTTTTTTTTCTCAACACATTTCTTGTGACACTGTTGACTATCTGCAACAAAAAGTTTGATGGTTCTGTAATCACGCCCCAGTATCATTGCAATTTCAAGAGTGCTGCATCCCTCTGAAAGATTTTTTTTTTCTTACAATTTGACTTTTCAGCGGTCCAAACTTATGAATTCTTTACCCAATGCATTTGAACATTCTGTTTATTTCCCACAATTACTATATAAGCAATTATTTACACAACATGCTGAGTCCAGAGCGATGTTTATTGTCATGGTCAAACTAACAAACATTAGCATGCTAACAGCACACTTCTTGCTTCACAAAGAATAAAATATGTTATAATCAGACAGACCCTATAAGAGCTGCTTTCCCACTAGGTCTGTACTGGGGCAAAACAGATTTTACCCCACTCAAAGAAATAATTCATGTTTTTCCAATCTAATGCTTATTTAGAATGTTAAGATTAAATACAACATGTAATTGAATAAAATTTAATGCCATCATGTGGAACATTCCATACAGACAAGAACGTAACATAGGACACCTCTGAGGGTACTCACTATAGGCTACAAAAGGGACCAGGATTAACAATTGAGAATGTAATGTTATGTTCAAGAATGTTTATTGCAGTCATTGTATAGATTATAAATGTTAAACTTGGGGATGAACAATATTTTGAAATACTTTATCCCAATACAATTTGCAAGTCATACATGATTTCCATTTTGTTTCTTTGTTGTGTGGAATAATGAAGATCAAATTTTGTTGAAAATACGTTTAACATGGTCCATCAGGGGTGGGTCTACTCTGCACGGGAGACAAAATGCAGACAGTTGGCTGATTCATTCTTGTCTAGATGGGCAGCTGTACCGTCATCACTATCTTGCCAAAATCACTTTGAGAATGGTGAAGCTGATGGGCTCAAACAAATAAACTTTTGTTCAGAAAAATCATTAACTCATTGAGTGCCAGCCTGTTTTCAGAATAGAAACCCCCAGAGTGCCCGAGCTTTTAGAGCATTGTTACTGATTTTACAAGACCCACAGAATACTGAGTTCTTTGACTATATAAACATGGCACACATCAAAATAAAGTGTAGACTCTCTTCTTTCACCTTCTTTCACCAGATCTCTGCCCTGACATGCCTGCCTAATCCGGCGTGTCTCCGCGATCCTCTGATCCGGAATCCTTGGTCCCAAGACCGCTCACACCGCTCCGGAGGCACTGATCAATAGTCATTTTTTCCGCATTCCCTCTACTCGCCATCTTGCTTCTCTCGCCAATACACACTTCACGCGCTAATCTCTTCCTCGCTTCCGGGTCTCCGATCGGCAGATAATAATACAAAAGATACTTACAGGTTGGAGGTATGAATTACACCTTAAAAGTTGCTCCAGGTCGTATCCTAGCGACCCCCGCTGAAAAACGTCATTGAAGTCAATCGACGTCTCCGGCACTCAATGAGTTAAAAACTTGAAAAGATATTAGCATTGTGTCATATATAGGGTCTGGTTACAATGAATTTGTATTTGTGTATTTGCATTTGCATTTGCATTTGTGTTTTTGTGTGTGTGTCTATTTCCTTTCGACCTGTGAATCAGAATCAGCGGTAGAATATAATGAAGGCACCACCTGTTTTTTTATTCAGGTCCATATGGTGCACTGTATAAATATAACCATACCCACTTTTGGTCTAGTGCTTTTTTTGTAAGCATTCTTTTTATTATTATTATTTTTTTATCCCATCTTGTTTTCCCATTGTGGAACATTTATTAAAAAAAAAAAAAAAAAAAAGAGCTTTTTATTGCACTAGAAAACTTGCATCCTTACTGTAAGTGGGCTTGCATCTTCACAAACTTGACTCTTACTTGGCCTCAACCTGCTTGTTTCCATGGAAGAGTCGTTACTTGGTTATTATCTTCCACAGTATGGCATTAAACGATCTATCACCATGGAGAATACCCTGAAGTATGGTTTTGACTTTGTATTTCGATGGAATCATGCAGGTGATGTTCTACTTCCAGAAAGTTACATAGTGCTACTTTATGTAAAAAAACAAAAACAAAACCTAAACAAAAAAGTACAGTAAGGTAGTATAAGGTTATAGGTGTCTTATCTTGTTCACAGTCTTGCTAACCCTCTTATACAACTTTGGTATGCAGAGTCCTAACAACAAAAACTGTATAGTGCTAGAGTACTATAGGTTATGTAAATCGCACTCCCTTTTCTATTATATTTATTTTGTATCCTTCAAATTTTACATGGCAACGGTCTCGCCTTCAGATGTACAGTCTGATTTGGATTCAGCACCGTTCACCCAGCCACGTGGCATCTGAATACAACGCACCGAGCTGAAGAGGCCAGTGGTGGAAGAAGAACTCGATTTTGGTACCGGAGCAAAAACAACTCTAAGTAAAAGTATCACATGACAAATCTACTTAAAGTATTAAAGTTCCTGTTTAAGAATGCAGTGAAGTAAAAAATATTCCCCTTAAAATGTAACGTGCAGATTGTACCTAAAATTAGTGCTGTCAGGCAATTTAAAAAATTCATCTAATTAATTACAGGATTTGTAATTAATTAATCTAATTAATCGCATTTTATGAGTAAGAGAGGGAGATTGAGGGAGAGAGCATAGAGAGAGAGAGAGATTGTGAGTGAGCTAGTGATCGAACGAGCGAATGAGCCCAGTTTGTGATTGAGTTTTCTGCGGTCGCTTTGCTCATTCATTTTCCAAATTCTGCGAGCGTGGTTTGGTGGTTTGGTGGTTTGGTGGTTTGGTGAAGTGCGCACTATCACCGGTAACAGTGGAACTTGTCCGGACGTGTTTATCGTTCAAATGATCCGTCAGGCTGGAGCAGCTTCGGTGATCGGAAAATTATTTTTGACAAAAGCTACAGATCACCGCGTTCTTGTTGAACGTCCGTCTTCGTTCTTTTTATAAATAAACTTGCCGTTCAAAGGCCCGAGCAGCGATTTCCTCGCCACACGCCAAATTTAAAATGCATGCGCATTGAATTGCCACTCATAATTAATTGCGTTAATTTTTATAACGCATTAATTTGCAGTGTAATTAATTAAATAAATTAACGCATTAAACTGACAGTCCTAGAAACATAACATAAATCAGAAAATACCGTAACAGAGGCCCTTTAAATGGTTTTAGTGTCACAGTTACTGTGATAAGAGACATGGAAATTCAGCCATTGCTCGTTTAATGACACCGTGATCAAACTACAGTGAAATCTTCTATTATTCTTGTATTAATAAAAATACGGCAGTCTATTGAATATCACTGTAGTTTCTAAGCATATAAAACACAAGCTTTACATTGAAATCGGTTCATTAAATCTCTGGCTACACTGTGAGGAGCTCTCAATCGATTTGTGCTTCTCCCATCAGTTCCAGGCGAGTGCACGTGGCTGTAGCGCACTATTAGGTTATTACAAAAGCAAATCAGTCAGCAGAATTAATTTTCTTGAAAAATATGACTCCGAAGAGAGGGAATTAATAACCGTAGCTAGCGCGGTGGTGGCTGCTGAATTTTCATCACTTTTTTTATGTGATGGAATCAAGAGGTGCTTTGATCAGAGGCTAAACTGTTGTTTAGGGAGGTTTTGTTTAGTGATTATTTTGTAAATTATTTTTGTTTGGTTTTTTTTAGGAAATTGAAAAGTCTTCTTAAGGTAATTGTATATTTTAAATAATAAGTCCAATATTGTGCAAAATGTACTCAAAAAATTGATCTTTTAGTCAAGGTAGAATGTTGGTACCTCATCAAAAACATACCTGGAAATATGTTTTGTTTCATTCACACGTTTGCGTAATCCTTTATATTTTATGTAATCTGTCCACATCTTCGAAGCTCAAAAAGCCCTTTTGCACCTTGGGATGTCATGAACTGATAGTTTTCAAGTTAACAGCTACCTTTTACCTTTTGCTTAGTCGAGACAGGAAATTCCAGGGGTGAAATGATCCAAATGATTCTAGTGAAGGTGTATGGAGTTTAAAAACACAGTGGAGCACTTCCTGTATTACTTCATGACATCACAAGGTGGAACAGAGTCTTTTCTGATTAAGAGAAGAACTCCTAAATATGCAGGGTTTGTGTGTATAACAACATTATAACTCAACTAATCAGAAAATATCATAATATGGACCCTTTAAGTGGGTATGACAGGATAGAATTTGCATTTTATTAAAACACAGCTAAGCTTGTATTTCATTAAACATTTTACAATTGTTTTCCCCCAGTTTGGCCATTTTTTGGCTTAAAATTTGACTTCCTGATTGTAAAAGTACTAAACTAGATTTTTTTAAAAATCTATCAGATAAAGGTATTGAATTGTGTATACAGTATTTGATATTGTATACCGTTCTGCATTTGTCTTTTATAAATGTGCTTCTGTGATTTACTAGTTGAATATGCAGTGCCAGATAGAGCGATATTAAGCTGTGTAGGCAGCAGTGGGCCTGTGAAAATGACACAGAAGTGTCTCCTTTAGAGAAAATACATGTGTCTGTGTGCATTCTGTATCTGAAGAGCACACTGGTATAGTGGCTAGCCTTCCAGGTTTCTGTCGCTATTGTTTGGGAAATGTGTACTGTCCTTGCAAATCCTATAGGCCTATAAACTGTAAGACTGGTCTTCTGGGGTTCTTTACTTAAAACAAGGCGGTAGCCATTCAACTACATACATACTTACACACAAGGACCCCAGCACTTCAAAGGTGGATTATGTTGATAAATCAATGATGACGTCTACATGGACTGTTATTAAAGGGCTATTTTCAGATCTACTACTATATCATCAAACATACTTGGAGTTGTTTTGTTTCATTCACACATGTTTAACACACAAACCCTGATATTTCAGCTGAGTCCTCTCAAAAAAACAAACAAAAAAAAACAACAATGTGATAATACAGAAGTACTCCACTGTGTTTTTAAACTCCAGGCACCTTCACTAGATTTGTTTGGATGATTTCAGCTCTAGATTGCAGATCTCTGTTGAACTAATGGTAACTTATGCTGTATTTATCTTCATATTACACCTCCTCTTCACAGAAAGTTCATTTTATTGTGTATTTGTGGCCATAATGGTTTGTCAAAGCCTGATCCTGTCAGATCTCAGAAGCTGGTTAGCACTTGGATGGGAGACCACTGGAAAAATCAGGTGCCACAGTGGGGCGCCAGCTGCAAAAACTGTTTTGTCCTCAGGCAAGGCACTTCACCCACATTGCCAAGTATGAATGTGGTGTGCGCGTGAGTGATGGGGGTGGTTGGAGGAGCCGATGGTGGAGATTGGTAGCCGTGCTTCTGTCAGTCTGCCCCAGGGCAGCTGTGGCTACAATAGTAACTTACAAATGTGGAGTGAATGAATAATGCTCTGTAAAGTGTCTTTGTGAAGTGTCTGTGAAAAGCGCCATATAAATGAAAACTTACTTAACTTACTTAACTTTATCTGCAAAGAGAGTAGCACAGGTCAGATTGTGTCTCAATGTTGAAGGTTCCACTCCAGCGCCAGTCTTTAATTTTCTCCAACTTCAAAGACGCACAGGCTAAAATAACTCTACCTGGGGTCAAACACATTAGGCAAAGAAGCAAGGTAAGGCAAGATTCATACAGAAATACACAATCATCCTAATACATTTGTCAGGCAGTATATATATATATATATATATATATATATATATATATATATATATATATATATATATATATATATATATATATATATATATATAATATATATATACATACTTACACACTATATACTGCCTGACAAAGTATTAGGACGATTGTGTATTTCTGAACTTTCATAAATAATGATAACAAGACGTATTGGTAATGACAATAAATCAATTTATTGAAATATTAAAGCAAATTTCATCATGTGTAAAGGCATATTATTGCAAAAATGGGGACTCATTGCAGTGTAGGTCTAACTCGGGTCTAAACCAGGACTAGACTAGGACTATCGTCCTAATACTTTTGTCAGGCAGTGTATATACCAGCATCAACATTAATGTCATAACATTCCACTTTACACACTTGCTGTAATGGGGCCACAAACAACTTTATTAGCACACTTAGCTTTGAGCTGTCCTGCATATATAGTAGCAACAACATGCACACTTTCATAATATCATGCTAATAAGAGTTTCTTGGGGAATCTTTTCCTTAGCATTTCATATTCAAATAAACAGCACAGATGAAACAGGCCAAATATGTGTTTAATTTACATCATTTATATATATATATATATATATATATTAGGGGTGTAAAGATTAACCGATTTGGATCGGTTATCGGTCTGTGACCTCTGCGATCTGAGTGTACCGATCAGCGGAGCCCGGATCGGTCCAAATTCACTACGAAAGGTCCGATGCACCGGATTTACGGCCAAGAATCGGTTCTCGGCTCCTGAGTGGTCTCTCTCATGGCGCAGCAGCCGCCTGTGTGTGTCTGCGCTCTTTAGCGAACGGTGGGTGGTTCACTTACCTGGGGTTGAAGCTTATTGGCTGGTTAACTGCCAATCATGCGAGCGGCGCGGGCTATATGCGGAAGCGAGCACAAAATGTTTGCACTGTATAGCCGTGTCTCAATTCGCATTGTGCGGAGGGCGGGTTTCCCGCCGCCTCGTCTCGTCAGGAGATCTACTCTATGGGTAAGCTAAGCTAAGTTTCCTTTTATTGAGCTGTTGTTTAAGTTAATTTTGTGCGCTACCGCTATTTATGGACATGGTTCCTATACGTGGTTAACTTTTGTGCCAGTGTTGTGTCGCGTTGATAAAACTTTCACTGTCGGTCTGATGTTTCACTATCGGCTCAGTAGTCTGCAGTAGACCATAACAATTGTATGATACTAGCGTTTTTATTGTCACGGTTAGTGGATTGGGTGATTTATTTAGACAACATTCATGTATTGGCAATGTATATTTGATTTGGGCTAAAATTGACTTGGTTAATTTACTTTTGTGTGGAAAATACAATGTATAATCAGAATTGGTGCATTTCTGTATTAAATACTTATGATTTGTGTGTATAGAAATGTACTTCACACACACAGATGATTTTTGTCTCAAAGGAGACTGAGGTCATGTTATGAGATGGAGAGAAAGTATTATTCAGTGTTAAGAGCTCTCTCTGATTTTCTTTTTTTTTGTTAAGAAAAGTTAATTACAGGCATAAAAAGACATGTTGGATTTAACATGCTAATGTTTTCTATAACTGCCTAGTAATATCTATCTTCTTGTCAGTGATATGTTGCACTTTTATACAGTTACTGAAACTGTGACTGAAGCACTAATTCTGATTCATTCAGATTTTTGCCTTTAATAGGCAACTTGCTTGTTTTATAACTACTTTTTTTATTTTTGATATCTACCTTATCTACCTTTGTACTGAATCGAAATTAACCGAACCGGATCGGATCGAATCGTATCGAATCGAATCGTACCGGATCGTTTACTAATTTTATGAATCGTCCCTGAATCGAATCGTAGCCTGTGAATCGAGATTCGAATCGAACCGTTTTGTGAGTGAAAGATTCACACCCCTAATATATATATATATATATATATATATATATATACAGACTGACAGAATGGTGATGGCGAACCAACCAGAGTGGTGGTGGATAAGCAACAGAAGCGATGGTAACATCAGGAAAAAGGAACATGAGAAACTAGAGAAATACCAGGGGCTCAAGGAAGAGCTGGAAAAGGCCTGGAAAGTGAAGGCATCAGTGGTGCCCGTGGTGATCAGAGCACTCGGGGCTGTAACCCCCAAACTGGAGGAGTGGCTACAACAGATCCCAGGAAAAACATCAGACATCTCAGTCCAGAAAAGTGCAGTACAGGAACAGCAAAGATACTGCGCAGAACTCTCAAGTTCCCAGGCCTCTGGTAGAGGACCCGAGCTGGATGAGAGAGAGAGACCAACCACCGTGGAAGGTGAGGAGCTCATTATATCTATATATATATCTATATATATCTATATATATCTATATATATCTATATCTATATATATATATATATATATATATATATATATATATATATATATCCCCACTGCCATCAGACTGTATAATTCTAACATATAGGCCAGACATGCAATATCCTCCTTTTCATGTTGATGCTTGTTGTTACTATTATCATTATTACTATTTTCCATTATTATTATTATTATTACATATTACTATTTGCACTATTTATTACTTACTTTATCCCCTCCCTGCCTGCATGCACTTTTTCCCTCCTGTCCAATTGTCCTGGAGCTACTGTGGCGAGTAAATTTCTCCTGTGTGAGATCAATAAAGTCTTATCTTATCTTATCTTATCTTATATATATATATATATATATATATATATATATAGCGGACCAAGCACCAGAAAAGTTACACAATGCACCTTTAACAGAATGGGAATATCATCACACAGTTACTAAATGTACTCTTACACTGTAGTCATAGTGATGGTTGTTAGGAATGCCGGGCCATGCTTTCGAAAAACGGTGAAGAGTCTTTGGCTTATTTGCATTTTGTTGCATATGTTATGTGTGATATCAAATCAAATAACATTAAACTGTCAGGAAAGCATGATTTCTTTGTTCTTCGGTCTAAAATATCTCAGTATTGTCTGCATGGCCTTGTCACAGACTAAAGTATAGGGAGATTTAATGAGTACATTTACATACATGCAGTGTGATCGATCCACACACAGTCCAAACTCAGCACTTTGTGAATCACCAGCATCAACATTAATGTCATAACATGCCACTTTACACACTTGCTGTAATGGGGCCACAAACAACTTTAATAGCACACTTAGCTTTAAGCTGTCCTGCGTATATAGTAGCAACAACATGCACACTTTCATAATATCATGCTAATAAGAGTTTCTTGGGGAGACTTTTCCTTAGCATTTCATATTCACAAATAAACAGCACAGTTGAAACAGGCCAAATATGTGTTTAGTTTACATCATTAATATCACTTACAGCTAGCATTTTGGAAGTGCCTCTCCTTTGCCCAGCGGGTTAGCTGTTTGAGACTTCTTGTAAGAGCATAAAAAATTTAAAATGTTATGGAGCCAAGGTCTCTTTAAAGGCTGAGAAAATCAAATGAATGACTTGTATGTCAGAATGAGCATTTATGGCTAAGCCAATAGAGGTGAACCATGTCTGTAATAGGCACATAATGCTGGAGCATGGCTGACTGCATGGAGGATGTGAAAAGTGCCAGGCCATCACTTTCTTTCACACGTGTGATTTCATGCAAATGTCTGAGCCTTGAAGAAAGTGCTAATGCTTGGCTTTGTATAATGACTTTTTCTGCCACATTTCCCTATTATAGATAGAAGGTGGCCACTGCCCGCAGGCCTGAGCCAAACTCAAAGGTATAGGGATCATTTACTGAATGCAAATTTAAAGTGGATGGACTGACTGTAGAACAGGCTTTTGATTAAAACACACGTCTTTGATACACAAAGTATATACCTTCAGCTGACATTCAGTTCACCCCAACATACCACTATTATGTTACACTGCCACTTACCCACGCCTCTGTATTGTGTCTGACGGTCAGACATGCTCTTTAATGAAGAATCCAATTTAGCTTTTGTGTTGGAGCTGGTGACATAAGGTCAACAGTGCACACTTGTCAAACAGCCTTGTTACTGCTGCTTATGCAAGAAAGATGCGTGTTATGTTAATGAACAGGACTGACCTTTAAATACTATTCACGTCTGTGCACACTCTTTGTTAGCCACAAAACCCACAAACACTCTCCAAAGTTCCAAAGTCAAACCACAGCGTACAGTAAGGCTCCCACACACACGTCTCTCTCTGAAGAATGTAAGTTCAGTGTAGGTCACCTCTTTATCGATCACAATCCATGTTTAAACATCTCTGTGCGTTGTCGGGGGCTGATCCATCAGGCTGCCCGGGTGTGTGAGGTGGCGGTGGGACAGCGGTGGGACAGGCGGCTGCAGAGTGACGGATGGGTGTCTGAGGCGCTTAGGCCCGGCGAGCTGCCAGGGCCCAGCTCCGTGTGACAGAGGCAGTGGTGCCGGCTGTCACTCAGAGCTCCCACTGACCTTGTGTCACATCAGACAAGAGTGGACCTCAACAGGAGCACTGGCAACATCTCACTGCAGCAGCTCTACATTACACAGAGCTCCAGGGATGGGGTTTTTGCCTCTCTAAAAGGGCCTATATTACACATTTCCTCCTCAAAAACATACCCGGAGTTGTGTTTTGTTTCATTTGCATGTTTGAATAACCCTTTATTATTAGTCCAAAGTTATTACATCTCCTAAGTTCAAAATGCTCTGTTCCACCTTGTGATGTCATGTAGTGGTACTTTTCAAATTAACAGCTAAAACACAAATTTCAAGATTTTCAAGATTCATGATTCAAGATTGTTTATTTGTCATATGCAGGATCAACACAAGGTCAACAATGCAATGAAATGTTTAGTATCAAGAACCCGTTGACTCGATAAGATAGTCGAAAAGTACTAATAGCATGCAATAAAAATACAAAGGAAAAAAGTAAACAATATAATAAAAAATATGTAATAAAATATAATAAAATACAAAGGTACAGGTAGGGAGCAGCTTCGGTGATCGGAAAATTCTTTTTGACAAACGCTACAAATCTCTGCGTTCTTGTTGATAGTTCTGTCTTCGTTCTTTTTATAAATAAACTTGCCGTTCAAAGGCCCTAGCAACAATTTGCTCACCTCACCCCCTGAGTTGAGTCCATATCAGTTTCCACCAGGCTTTATTTGTTTTATTAGCGTTTTTGTTTTATATGTGGAAGTGACGTGTCACTGCCAAGTCGCCTACACATCCTTCAGTGGGCCAAATTAAAAATGCATGTGCATTGAATTGCCACTCATAATTAATTGCATTCATTTGCGGTGTGAAGAATCCCTCAGTCGTCCAGGTAGAATCCATGATAAAAGGAGAAATTCAATTTGTCAACTGGACAAAGTTTATTTGGTCGAAAACGTTTCGCCGCTCATCCGAGCGTCAGTCAGTTCTGAACTGACGAAGCCTCTCGGATGAGCGGCGAAACTTTGTCCAGTTAACAAATTGAATTTCTCCTTTTATCATTTAGAGTGTAATTATTTAATCTAATTAACATGCTAAACTGACAGCCCTAATTTTGATTTTTTTAAATGGAATTATGTGGTAATGGCACTTGGTGGTGGTAATATTACAATAAAAAAATAGCAGATAGATTTAATGATATCATGCATCATGCCACCTGTATTAAAAGGAAATGTTTCCCTATTCACATAAAAATAAACCATGAACTTTGTATATTGTCTTTGCAGTGTTTTTCTTGCAGCAGAAATGTATGATAGCGTATGAGATAGCGTATGAAGGATGTACTGCATATAAGTACTGCGTATAAGTACTTAAAAGACTCCATCCTTCCTGTTTTGACAATAAAGCATCTTCAGTTTCACAAATAATATGATGGTAGCTAATAGATTCACAACTAAAGTTGCTTGGCAACAAGGGCAATCTAACTCTTACTTTAGACTGAAGTACACACATTTTTGAAAATGAAGCCATAGATAATGGAATATCTGGTTAAAGTTCACTTGCATAAAAAACACTTTTTTCATTATGTATTTATTCATTAGCCAGTGTGTGGCAATTAACCAAGGGCTTATCCTCAATCCACGACTTCTGCTTCATTCGGGGCTGGTCGAGGAGGCAGCAGTCTAAGCAGGGATGCCCAGACTTCCATTTCAACACACACACTTCCTCCAGTTCTCCGGGATCATCGCCACAGGTTCACATGCCATCCCAGAGACACAGTCCCTCCGGCCTGTCTGGGGTCTTCCCTAGGGGCTCTTCCCAGTGGGACATGGCGCAATTCTTCCCTTACTTGTGAACAAGACCCCACCTTTTTCAGTCAAGAATTGGATTTGGAGGGGCTGATCCTCATTGCAGCCACTTTCACACTTGGAGTCATCAGGACAACATCATCTGCAGACAGCAGAGATGAGATGCTCAAACCCAGACCATCTCCAGGCCCTGAGAGGAGGACAGGACAGCCAGCCCAAAACAGGACACACACAGATGTACCCTGTACAGGACTCACACAGATGTGGCCACATCCTTAAGCCCAAGGACAGTCCAAGAATTCTTCTTCTTCATGTGGAGTTTAACAGTGGCTAACATTCAAGAAGTTGCATTACTGCTAGGGATATTTAAGGAGCAGAGATCCCCTTAAATATCCCTTAGCCCCTCTCATGGGCTAACCAATTAAAGAGATCACTTTTAAGGCTTTTAAGGATTTACTTAAAAATAAATAAATAATGGTAATGGTAAAAAATAGTAAATAGTGGTTTAGTCCATGGTTACATGATGTCCAAAAGCACGCCACAATGCGCTATTTACAGCGTGACCAGGAAGTGCTCGGGTTCGGCCCGTGAACCGAACAGCGCCATGAAGATGGCAGCAGGTAAGTAAGTTTGCACCCTTGAACGAACTACCGGGAGAACAGGGTCCAGGCAGCAAGTGAAACAGTTTGCGGGGTACAGGACCACGGGACACATGTGCGGGCCTGCGGGGAAATAGTTTAGCAGAGTTTGGCTCCACTCAGAGCTCCACCGCCTGCTGCGCGCTCCCGGGCCAGAGAAAGGGACATGCTGGTCGGCCAACTGAGGAGCTCCATCACGTTTACTGTCAGCAATGCAAACACAGCTCCTGTTCCGGTCATTCATGGACTGGACAGGCCTTTGGCCTTAGCAAAGAGCACAGGACCTCATACTCCTGGACCATCCCTCAAAGAAGGTCCTGTGCAGATCCACAAAGCACACGTGGACTGGATGGGAAAACTACCATGAACCCTTGCGCTCCTACTGGCTAATATAAAGGGAAAAAGGCTTCTTGGTCAATAAAATTAGTTTTATTCACAGCATTGACATTTTGAATTTGGGAGTGCAGCTTGTGAAGTGACAATAAAGTCATTCTGATTCATACATTATTCCATCAAATGTCAAATATCATATATTTATCGTTATTGCATGACCAGAACATGTGGATATAATTTGCCCCTGAATACATTTAAAGCCTCTCATACTTTTATCCTGGAAATTACATCTCATTGTATTTTTATTTATTTTTATGCTGCTTAAATTTGCTACATACCATCAGCAAAACCCTCATATTCCCACTTTCACAGCTCACTGAAATAGACTAGTATGCTGTAATGTGTCTCTATTGCGAGCAAGAGTCCTCCTTCTTTCACATATACCCACAATGTAATGCAATGCAATGTTAATATTATATGACTAAAGAAACTCTCTTTGGGAAAATAACTAGATTTTACCCCAATATTGCGTCTCAGAGCAGCAAGGAACAAGATAAATGTGGTAAATAAGGAGGGCTATTTTTAGGTTCAGCAGTGAGCCACAGTAGCATTGGCCCAGTGTTGTCTGTAAATATCAAATTAGATAAAAGTTCTCATATGTATTTGTAATATGAAAAAGTCTATTGTTTTACATAACTATCTCCAGGTTATGAGAAAGTGTGCATCTGGAGGTTCAGTAGCAGTGGTGGAATGTAACAACATGAAAATAGTAAAGTACTGCACTATACACTTGAAGTATCTGTATTAAAGTGCATTTAAAAGTGGATACTTTAACTTCACTACATTTAAGAGCAGGTATCTGTACTTTCTATGACCAAAAATTGATTTTTATTATTTTTCAAAATTTTACCAGTATCATGGTATTTGACGGTATTTTTTTATTTTTTTATTTTTTTTCATGCATGACTAGGTGTTAACCCCATTTCCTAATAATTTACAGAATAATTTCTGCAGTAAATTGGACTTGGTAAATCATATCTGGGTCCAGTGCTTTAATCATCTCCTTGAAGCTCCTTTCTCAACAGGACTAAATGGTTCCATGTCTAAATGGATAGTAATGGCATTGGTAATATCGTTTCACCGTTTGCTTTTCTTGTTGTAGGCAGTGCCATTAGCAAATGCGTTTGAGTGACGTCTGAGTCATTACAACTTTAGCCCGACATTACAGAATATGTTTGTTTGATCAGCGTCAGATTTTTTAAAGCCGAAGTACTTCCACACAACTGACACGGCTCCTCTTTTCGGTATACGTTTCTCTGTCTCTAACAGCAATGTCCATGTTGGTCACCGCTCAACACACACTGTAGCCATGTCCCAGTTCGAGGGTTATTGACAGGGCTCTCAAGTTTTGAAGATTGCTAGGAGTGAGATTTCTGAGGAGCGGGGAAGGGGGGGACGGGGGGGGGGGGGGGTGCGAGCAGTAGTTGAGTTATAAAATGAAACCAGGGGGGATGGTGGAAGGGCAGGGCAGAATTAGAAGGTACTTTGTTAATATGGAAATGCTTTTATAACTAAAAGTCCATATTATCATTCAATAATGCACAGTTATCACACACAGTCTTGGTTTAGTCTTGGTTTAGTCCTGGTTTAGACCTGGTTTAGACCTGTTTTAGACCTGTTTTAGTCCTGGCTTAGTCTTGGTTTAGACCTGGTTTAGTTTTGGTTTAGTCCTGGTTTAGGCCCGGTTTAGATCTGGTTTAGTCGTGGCTTAGTCCTGGTTTAGACCTGGTTTAGTCCTGGCTTAGTCTTGGTTTAGACCTGGTTTAGTTTTGGTTAAGTCCTGGTTTAGTCCTGGTTTAGTCCCGGTTTAGTCCTGGTTTAGACCCGGTTTAGATCTGGTTTAGTCTTGGCTTAGTCCTGGTTTAGACCTGGTCTAGTCCTAGTTTAGACCTGGTTTAGTCCTGGTTTAGTGCTGGTTTAGACCCGGTTTAGATCTGGTTTAGTCTTGGCTTAGTCCTGGTTTAGACCTGGTTTAGTCCTGGCTTAGTCTTGGTTTAGACCTGGTTTAGTTTTGGTTAAGTCCTGGTTTAGTCCCGGTTTAGTCCTGGTTTAGACCCGGTTTAGATCTGGTTTAGTCTTGGCTTAGTCCTGGTTTAGTCCTAGTTTAGACCTGGTTTAGTCCTGGTTTAGTGCCGGGTTAGTCCCGGTTTAGTCCTGGTTTAGACCTGGTTTAGTCTTGGTTTAGTCCTGGTTTAGTCCCAGTTGAATCCTGGTTTAGACCCGGTTTAGTCCTGGTTTAGTCTTGGTTTAGTCCTGGTTTAGTTCTGGTTTAGTCCTGGTTTAGTTCTGGTTTAGTCCTGGCTAGGTCCTGGTTTAGTCCTGGTCTAGTCCTGGTTTAGTTCTGGTTTAGTCCTGGTTTAGACCTGGTTTAGTCTTGGTTTAGTCCTGGTTTAGTTTTGGTTTAGTCCTGGTCTAGTCCCAGTTGAATCCTGGTTTAGACCCGGTTTAGACCTGGTCTAGTCTTGGTTTAGTCCTGGTTTAGTTCTGGTTTAGTCCTGGTTTAGTCCTGGCTAGGTCCTGGTTTAGTCCTGGTCTAGTCCTGGTTTAATTCTGGTTTAGTCCTGGTTTAGACCTGGTTTAGTCTTGGGTTAGTTCTGGTTTAGTCCTGGTTTAGTCCTGGTTTATTTCTGGTTTAGTCCTGGTTTAGTCCTGGTTTAGTTCTGGTTTAGTCCTGGTTTAGTCCTAGTTTAGACCTGGTTTAGTCCTGGTTTAGTGCCGGGTTAGTCCCGGTTTAGTCCTGGTTTAGACCTGGTTTAGTCTTGGTTTAGTCCTGGTTTAGTCCCAGTTGAATCCTGGTTTAGACCCGGTTTAGTCCTGGTTTAGTCTTGGTTTAGTCCTGGTTTAGTTCTGGTTTAGTCCTGGTTTAGTTCTGGTTTAGTCCTGGCTAGGTCCTGGTTTAGTCCTGGTCTAGTCCTGGTTTAGTTCTGGTTTAGTCCTGGTTTAGACCTGGTTTAGTCTTGGTTTAGTCCTGGTTTAGTTTTGGTTTAGTCCTGGTTTAGTCCCAGTTGAATCCTGGTTTAGACCCGGTTTAGACCTGGTCTAGTCTTGGTTTAGTCCTGGTTTAGTTCTGGTTTAGTCCTGGTTTAGTCCTGGCTAGGTCCTGGTTTAGTCCTGGTCTAGTCCTGGTTTAATTCTGGTTTAGTCCTGGTTTAGACCTGGTTTAGTCTTGGGTTAGTTCTGGTTTAGTCCTGGTTTAGTCCTGGTTTATTTCTGGTTTAGTCCTGGTTTAGTCCTGGTTTAGTTCTGGTTTAGTCCTGGTTTAGTCTTGGTTTAGTTCTGGTTTAGTCCTGGTTTAGACCTGGTTTAGTCTTGGTTTAGTTCTGGTTTAGTCCTGGTTTAGTCCTGGTTTAGTTCTAGTTTAGTCCTGGTTTAGTTCTGGTTTAGTCCTGGTTTAGTCCTGATTTAGTCCTGGTTTAGTTCTGGTTTAGTCCTGGTTTAGTTCTGGTTTAGTTCTGGTTTAGTCCTGGTTTAGTCCTGGTTTAGTTCTGGTCTAGTCCTGGTTTAGTTCTGGTTTAGTCCTGGTTTAGTCCTGGTTTAGTTCTGGTTTAGTGCCGAAATAGATGCAGAAATAATCTGATATGACTCACCCATAAAAACGCGGTCACTCGTATCCATGTATGCACGTGTCACGGTCTTTAATAATCCGGAGCTCCAGAGAAAAGGACATATCTCGAACTTATCCCGTGTCCCGAGACGAGAGTTCCTTCTTACGTAGCAAGTTAAGGATTCTTCCTCTCTTGGAAATGCCGTGTAAACATTCACGCGGCTCGCTCACAGCTGTGAGTGTGCAAGTGACTTTTTTTCGCTGAAATCGTGCGGTGCCTGCATTAACTTACCGATTTTCTGGGCACAGAAGCGCTGTGAACAGTGGCTACAGTTTTGAATTGCTTAAAACAATTTCAGCGTGTGAAATACCATGTGTGGCGTGTAAACGTGTGAACATGTGGAATTGCGTGTGTCACACTCTCAAAGCGTGAGACTTGAGAGCCCTGGTTATTGATCTGTGTGCCTAATTTGTGTGGTGCGTGTTGTTAGCATTAGCGTTAGCAGCGTGTCTGGGCGCTGCGAGCGGCTCTGTGGACATGACCCATGTCCCTTGCGGTCCACAGAGGCTAGTTTGAGGACTGCAGCTTTTGCAGTCTTCGGAGCCACCAAAAAAGCAGCCAAAAAAGCAACGGAGGCTGCAGCCCTCGAATTGGGACACAGCTTACGCTTCCACCGCTCTCATGCCACTACAAAACAGTTCCCCAGCGCAACGTTCCGGCGCGACGTTCCACCGCTCTGTGTTCCCGACGTTTTGTACGCACACACTCATCGGTATTCAAGATTCAAGATTCAAGATTGTTTATTTGTCATATGCAGAATCAACACAAGGTCAACAATGCAATGAAATGCTTAGGATCAGTAGAACCGTTGACTCGCTAAAATAGTCAAGAAGTACTAATAACATGCAATAATAGTACATGGTAAAAAAAGTGTTGTAAAGTGCAGGGGAAGAGGTAAACAATATAATAAACAATATAATAAACAATATAATAAAATATGTAATAAAAAAAACAAGGTACAATGTGTACAAGGTGCAGGTAGGATTAAATCAAGATCAAATAAGGTGTAAGTATTTCACAGATTGCACATAATATGGTGTGGTGTAGGTGTTGCATGTGGATTTCGTATTGCACATAGTGTGGTATAAATATTGCACATGTAACAGTAATTTACAGTGAGGTAGTGACAAACATGATATATTCATATAGAGCAGCAGCAGTAAACATAATTATGCAAAATGAAAGGTAGTTTAGTGCAGTATTATTGAGAGTTCAGTATTATTTAGAGTATTACCCAGAGTTCAGTAGTCTGACAGCTTGGGGGTAATAGCTGTCTTTGAGTCTTTTTGTGTGTGCTGGCAGGCTCCTGTATCGTCTACCAGAGGGTAGCAGACAGAAGAGTCCTTGTGCCGGATGAGTATGGTCCTTAGTGATGCTGCGTGCCTTACGCAGACCCCTGCTGTGGTAAATGTCCTGGATGGAGGGGAGACTGCTGCCAGTGATGTCCTCTGCCGCTCGCACCACCCTCTGTAGTGCTTTGCGGCTCTGAGCGGTGCAGTTCCCATACCACACTGTGATGCAGTCCGTCAGCAGGCTCTCGATGGTGCACCTGTAGAAGTTTGTGAGGATGCTGGTGTTCATACCAAACTTCCTCAACTTCCTCAGGAAGTAGAGTCTTTGTCGGGCTTTCTTAACCACAGTGTCTGTATGTAGTGTCCAGGACAGATCCTCAGTGATGTGTACCCCAAGGAACTTAAAACTGCTGACCTGCTCCACCTCAGCGTTGTTGATGGAGATGGGGGGATGCTGGTCTACACGCTGTCCATCAACAACGCTGAGGTGGAGCAGGTCAGCAGTTTTAAGTTCCTTGGGGTACACATCACTGAGGATCTGTCCTGGACACTACATACAGACACTGTGGTGTTTTATTGCAGTAAAATGAAAAATTCATATCACTAAAAAACAACAACAACGGTATTCGGTATGAACCGGTATACCGCCCAGCCCTAGTAATAGTAGTAATAGTAGTAAAAGTATTTTTCATTATTATTTGTGTGAAAACGCCTGAAAAGGCTGCGGGTTTATTTTAAACACATTTGTAATTTGAACAAAAACAATCAACACATAAAAACAAAAAATCAATTTATTTGCTTCTGTTGAACAAAACTCAGCCAAACTCTTTATCAAAATCACTACATTTGAAGCTATATTAGATCTCAAAATCTGTGTGAAATACTTTTTATTCAATAAATACATTTTTAATTGGGTACTTTAATAATTTTTTTTTTCATGTGATACTTTTACTGTTATTTTTTTAGTACTTTTTTGCTCTGGTAGTTGTATGTTTACTAAAGTAACACTGTTCAGTCGCTTTCAAACCCTTGCTGTTCAAACATGCACAATGTAATTTTCTGGTATGTATGATTATTGATAAGTGGAGAGCTGAGTCCACTCAGATGAATACTGATACATGTTTTTCAATCTATTTTTAATCAGTAAGACCACTTGAAATGTAATTAACACTATTTAGACATTTTTAGTGCTCTCCTTAATTTAGTTCAACTTAAGTCATTTTTATTCCCATTTAGATCTGGTTTAGACTTATTTAACCATAAAGAAAAACATTAACATTTGTTGTCACATAATTAAATTATTACTCAAATTAAGATAAAAATTTAATGATTATGATTTTGGTGTAGGGTCTGGCTCTACCAAAGAGATGTTAATACTTTTCATCAAATGTTCCACAGTATGATGGGGGGTAATTAATATTACAGATTGCAATATTTCTAAGTTAAAGCAGGACTCACGTGGCCTTTGTGAGTGTTTGGCTTTGACTAAAAGTAGAGTTTTGGGGCACAACTCAACAAATAAACACACTGCAAATCAGAGTACCTCTGCCATCCTCGAGCCCCCTGGTCTGATGAGAACCTGTGTTTGTAAGTTTTGATCCAGTGCAGCACACCAATATCATCATTGTTTTTACCACTCAACAAATGTTGAGAAATATTACCAATATAGTATAATCAATTACCTACTTTAATTAATTCATTATTAATTAAACAATTGTTCTGAATTGTCCATATCAATGACCCATATCTGGAAAATACCGTCACTATTCACCAAAACAAACTGTGGTTTATGGGAATGTATGTTAATCTGACAGCATTTAGATATGAAATCTTTAAATGAGCCTATGTTACCCTACGCTGGTGTCTAGAGATCTGAGATTAGGTACAACTTTAAGAGTTATCTAAAGTTATGTGTTCAGTCTAAATTGATCAATTAAGCCATTCTGTGACATGTGCGCATATGACCAGGGAGAGTGGAGATCTCTGTTCTGTGTCTGGAGTTCCAGGGGCGTCGGGATTGAAAAGTCTGATGAGCTAAGACCGATGGCGGCCACGTGACTAGCAATAGCTCCAAATCCACTGTATCCTCTATTTAATGAGGAGTTGAAGACACCTTCCTAGTGTCCATGAGGTCTGCGCTGGTCACCGATTAAGGCAATCAATCAATCAAAAGGCTATTGGCCACAAAAATGCAAATATTTAAATTTTGAAAAATATGAAATCTTTGCTTTCAGTCAGATCATTTACAGTGATTTGAATAAAAGCACGTCAAAAGCCGGACACAAATTTAAGGAGAGAGAATTCAGGCATTATCCTCTGGAATGTCTTTATTAAAGGAGCTGTACTGTTTCTCCATGTCTCTCTCTTCCTGAACTGCTTGTTCGAAAACTCATGGAAAACTGGACCGGTGGTCCGATTGATAAGAGTCTATACTTTTGTGATCACCCACCTTATTTTTAGCGGGAATGGCTAACCAACAGGAGAAGTCTTGGCTAAAGTTGGGTGGGGTTTGAGTAAGGAGAGTTTTGTGAGATAGCTCTCACATTACCTTAACCATTAACAGTTTTACACAAATAAAAGATATTCACGTAACATTTACAAATCAATATTCACAGTGTGAACAGTTTACAGCAGTTTTCTCTTTTCTGTGGGGGAAGTCTGAGATTGTTCTATCCAAATTCAATAGTGTCTTTTTATTTGTGTCTTGGTTACTTATTTATTATATATTATTTATTTGGATTTACTTCAGTCAATTGGCTTATTTATAGGAGAAAAATGTAGATATGTAGCTCTGTTGGAGAGTTTGTGTGGTAGAATTTTTGCTTGCAGAACAAGCATACAAATCTTAGTTTGTCAGCTTGAGGACCCAATTACAAGCTGAAGGAAAGCGCTGAAGGAATCCACAATCAAAGAGGCCCGTAGTCCAAAGTATTTGTTTGTTAAAAATGCCCTTCTTAAAGTTCCGATACCATGGCCACAGTGAAACGGTGCTTCTCACAGTTTCATGGGCCAACCTGTAATACTACACATGGGAAGGATGGGCAGGGTGTGTGTTTGTTTATTTATTATTATTAATTAATTACATACAGTGTATTTGCTTTTCTGATTCAGTTCCTTTTGTACGTTTTTGTAAAAAATTTATCTTGCCATATTCATACCTTAAAAATATTCTCATTCAAATATGATCCTCAATATTTAATAGAGGTTTGACCACCACTACCACGGGCTACAACATGCACTGAATAATTTGACATAATTGTGGATAGCTTTGACTGTCAGACTTCCTTACTTTGATGGAGATGGGGTACATGGAAGAGGGTAGAATCAGACCAAAGCAGATTATCAAGCGTGTTCCAACGCCCCTCCTGCTGGGCCTCTATGAAGGAGCAGTGGGCAGCAGCCCTCTCTTATCTGCAGTGCTTTCTAACCAAACACCACTGAAAACAAATACAGATGTGTTCCTAACATAATTGTCAAACTGAATGATGGAGGTCTGTAAAAAAGGGCTTGACTGGTTGATAAGTAATTTCTCCATTCTAGTGTCACTAAAATTTGAGCCCTGATTTCAGTAATACAATGATGATGATGTGGTGTTATATCTGTAATCTCTCAATCGTCCAGGTAGGTTCCATAGTGTCCATGGGCGTGGACTAGTCTAAGCACTTTTATACTTGCTCTGATACAGCTCAAGATAGCATTGTAGAGCTATTCAGGAAAGATCCAATTCTGCCCTGTGACTTCCTTTTTGGTATGGATACTTATTTTTTTGTTATATGGTATGCCTTGTGATGGGTCCATCAGGTTCATTTCATATTGGTGTTTTTTGATTCATTATTTCTTATTCATTGATATGTTTCATGGAAAATACTTAATTGGATATTAACAGTTTGAACTTTTGCATAAAATGTTGTGGATTTGCATAGAATCACTTTATATGACTAGAGAAACATGATCAAAGGAGAAGTTCAATTTGTCAACTGGACAAAGTTTGTTTGGTTGAAAACGTTTCGCCGCTCATCCGAGAGGCTTCGTCAGCTCTGGTTATTGTACTGGTTAGACCCTGTTTATATCTAGCTGCAAGGGAGGAGCTAGCTACCCTGAACAAAGCTCTGACCTATCCCTGCTACTCTCTTTTGTTTTACGAATTCCTCTGGCGTCTTGTATTAGCATATCTATCAGCCCTAGGCGGCACTCACTACACTGCAACAGCTCTGAAACCATCAACTAATCTGTCTCTTTGTATTTCAAATTTCTCTGGCGTCCAATTCCCTATTCAAGACAACGACCCTCTCCACCCCTCTGCAATGGCTTGTCTGTCCTAATGATTCTTTGTTTGAGAATCGAATTATAGATGGGAGACAAGTTGTGTCTAATTCCCCCATTTCTGTTTAACAACGGATTCTCTTTTTTGACAAAAATAGCCTCTTTAACTCCCCTCTCAAACCAGTTCTTTTCCCTGGCTAAGATCTGAACCTCACTGTCCTCAAATGAATGGCCCGCGGCTTCTAGGTGAAGATGAACGGCAGATGACGGTCCACTCTGGCCCGCCCGCCTGTGTTGGTACATCCTCTTGTGAAGTGGCTGCTTGCCAGAGTGGCAGAGTGGACTTGCAGCTAGATATAAACAGGGTCGAACCAGCATGAGGGCCAGAGCTGACGAAGCCTCTCGGATGAGCGGCGAAACGTTTTCAACCAAACAAACTTTGTCCAGTTGACAAATTGAACTTCTCCTTTGATCATGGATTCTACCTGGACGACTGAGGGACTTTTCACGCACTAGAGAAACATGTAAATGTTTTGAAAAATCTATACAACAACAGACTTTTTTGTTCATGTGAAGGCTTCAGTAGTTATGTGAAGAAAAAAATAACTGATGCATAACACAATTGTCTCTCTTGTGTAACTTAACCACAGTGCCATTTTCTGTTCCTTCACTGGTATCACTGAATATCGTTTTCTATACTTTCTATAGAGTATCAATCAATCGTATCGGAACTGAAAAAGTAGCATCGTGCATCCCCAGGTTTGATAACTCCATCGTATCCCTTTGTGTTCCTTTGATACAAGCGCATTTTGCATAGTATTTGCCTGGAAGAATTCATGACTCATCGCTGTACCAGCGGCGAGTCTGGTAATGCTTGGTCCAGAATGCGCTGTTGTTGCGCGTAGACAGACAGCTAAGTGAACCAATCAGAGAACAGTTAACGGACAGCGACGTGAACCAATCAAACAAAAGAAAAGAAAGAAAAGAAAGGCCTCTAGAGCTGTCAGCTGCTGTGGTTTTAAGGAATCGATGTGTTTTAGGTCATTTAAGATCAATTTTACAGCTGAATGGAAGGGACGTTCAGTTCTCCGATGCGCCATCTTGATTCAAAACTGAGGAGGAACTTCCGCTGCCTAAGAGTGATGTTGCGGGCAAAGGCGGGTGCACTGACGTCACCATCTTTGAATGAATCAGAATCGCGGAGGCCGTTGTTAACCGGGGGAGCGAGGGTGTCCAAATGGTATCTCGCTGTATAGGAAATACAGAGAGATATCATTTGGCTGGCCAGGTAAGCATAGCACAGTTATAATGTTCAAATGTTTCCGTGATACAGCAGCTTTTCTCTTCAACAGCCTTTTTAAAGTTATTCTCATTATTGAAATTCCCGGTGCATGCTCTCTATAGTTGACCTTACTGCAGTGTGTCTTAAGACGTAGCCTTTGTTGAATGTCTTGTTCAAAGAATATATATATATTTTCTGATATTTGGATTAAACTATTACCTGTATAGATCAGTATTTTACATTTTGTTCATTGTAAACTGCGATAGTGATCTAAAACGATTCCATACTAAACTCTGAGGTGAAGGAAGTTTGATTTTGATGACGAGGAACCAGTGAGCTCCTTCATAGGCCTGTCCTGATAATTACTATATCAACTTATCGTTCAAGATATGAACAATTTTTTTTTTTTTTTTAAAGTAGGGTGATTTTTGTTATAATGCAATATTTGAGCTGTAGAAGGTGGAACAGTTCTTTCTGAATCTGACTTGAGATGCGATGTAGAACATGTTGAACAGACTTACCTCTGCATAAAACATACACTACCAGTCAAAAGTTTGGACTCACTGTCTGATTCAATGTTTAGTTTATTTTTTCTTACTACTTTCTACATTTTAGATACATACATCAAATAATGAAGCAACATATGTGTAGTTGCGGTGCTTTTAAGGTTTTTGTTGTAATTTTGTTGCGGGAGGAAGTGAAAGTTGCGATAAATAGTTGCGATTTTCCCTTTTTGTAATTAAAATTGAATAATATTTTGAATACTGAGTTATTACTGACAAAGAATAATAAAAAGACACAGAGATCACAGATATGGTCCTAAAACAACCTTACCAACATCGAAAAGAAATTACTACTAGGAGGGGAATTGTTTTGCGCGGTCTTTTGCTGTTATTTTTGTGGGCAAATGGCTGGCCGCAGACATGTTTGTTTGCCATTAGAAGCCGTGTCCCAGTTCCCAGAGTGCACAGTTCGGAGCGTGGTTTGAAGGGCATGTGCGTCATTTTTTTTTTTGTCCCATGCACAGTTAACACGGCCGTTTCCCAATCCAGCGATGGCACGCCGACGGCACGCTTGTGAGTGTGCCGTCGGGCTGTCGTCGAGATGGCGCACACTCGCTCCGTCCTTAGTGCACTACGTTTCTCACATGGCCGTCTGCGAAATGGAACAAGTCCCGCCTCAGCTCAATGAGCCGGGTGGTCTGCTCCTTGTTCCCTAAAGAAAAAAAAAAAATTCTATTGCGACTAGTAATACTTGGAATTGGGACATGGCCAATGTTCCCCCTAATTTTTAATGTGTCTGAGCAAACACACTAACTCCCTGAGCGCTCCTTGGAGCCCTGTGCGCGACATCCCCCGCGTGGCTGATATAAAAAGCAGAGATCCGCTAAAAGCTCTTTCATCCCTGGTACAGGGCGCTGCATAAGTTTTCTTGTGCGCTGAGAATGTGCGAGCAGTGCGCAGCTTAGAGTAAACGTTGGACATGGCTACACTGTAGAATATCCAGCATTACAACAGCAAAGGAAATATAGAAGTGTAAGGGGAAAAGCATGTGAACGGTAATACAGGTGCCGTGATCTATGCCGTTACGGCTACCGTCACACATGTTTAGCGTAGTTTATGAAGAGTTTCATGTAGCATAGTTGTAGGTGAGGTGAACCAGTACGTATATTTTATAGTGACGTCGCAACTGTCACATGTGGATGTCGCTGGCGGGTCGGTCTTGACAGCGCGGTCCTCCCGCGCTGTGCATGCTGGGGCTTTTAAGTGTGCGAAGCGTGCATGTTTGCACGCTTGGTCCACGCCCGGTCCACGCCCCGGTTTCCATGGAAACGACGGTGGCGTTCAGGGCTCATCTCGACGGTGCAGGGGGAAAAAAACGAATGGAACGGCGCTTGTCGCGCCGGATATGACGCACATCCCGTTCCAAGGGCGCTCACAAGTGTGCCGTCCCTGGATTGGGAAACGGCCTTTAGTTTTGTCACACGGAAGTAAGGCGGAAGGAAGTTGGTCGACGTGAGTTCAATACGTCGCCGATGATTGGTCAAAATTGGTCAAAATTGCGAAAAAGTTGCGGTGATTGGTCAAAATTGCAACACCGCCCTGAATTCACGGGGATTGGCTGAAGTTGTGTTGAAGTTGCAAATCGCAACATTGCGAATTCCTGGAGGTTCTGCAGAACGCGATCGGATACTTTACTGGGGAAAAGAGGGCGGATTATGCGATCCACGGACAATGAGTCAAACAACAGGTAACTAAATGTCTGAACATGTTTACTTTATAGACTTTAGAACATGTTTAAATACTAATTCAGCTTTCATGTGGTGATCATATAAGAGATAAGATAAGATAAGCCTTTATTGATCTCACACAGGAGAAATTTACTCGCCACAATAGCTCTAGGACATTTGGACAAGAGGGAAAAAGTGCATGCAGGCAGGGAGGGGATAAAGTAAGTAATAAATAATACAAATAGTAATACGTAATAATAATAATAATGGAAAATAGTAATAATGATAATAGTAACAACAAGCATCAACATGAAAAAGGAGGATATTGCACGTCTGGCCTATATGTTAGAATTATACAGTCTGATGGCGGTGGGGATGAAGGATCTGCGGTAGTGCTCCTTCTTGCACTGGGGGTGTCTTAGTCGGCTGCTAAAGGAGCTGCTCAGCTCCTCAATAGTCCGGTGCAGAGGGTGAGAGGTGTCGTCCTTAATGGACATGAATTTGGCCAGTACCCTCCTCTCAGCCACCTCCTCTACAAAGTCCAGAGGACACCCCAGAACAGAGCTGGCCCTCCTGACCAGCTTATTCAGTCTTTTTCTGTCCCGTTCTGTGCTGCTCGGGGCCCAGCAGACGACAGCGTAGAGGAGAGCAGAGGCCACCACAGAGTCATAAAAAGTCTTGAGCAGAGGCCTGCACACTCCAAAGGACCTCAGTCTCCTCAGGAGGTGAAGGCGACTTTGGCCCTTCTTGTACAGGGTGTCGGTGTTGTGGGACCAGTCCAGTTTATTGTTGAGGTGAACACCCAGGTACTTGAAACTGTCCACAGTCTCTATGTCCTGCCCCTGGATGTTCACCAGTGAGTGAGGTAGTGGTCTCCTCCTGAAGTCGATCACCAGCTCCTTTGTCTTACTGGTGTTAAGGCACAGGTGGTTGCGCCCACACCAGTCCACAAAGTCACTGATGACTGAGCGGTACTCCAGCTCATTCCCCTCTGACACACAGCCCACAATGGCCGAGTCGTCGGAGAACTTCTGGAGATGGCAGCTGTCCGTGTTGTATGTGAAGTCCGAGGTGTAGATGGTGAAGAGGAAGGGTGAGAGGACAGTACCCTGGGGAGCCCCAGTGCTGCAGACTACCACCTCTGACTCACAGCCGCGCAGCCGCACGTACTGTGGACGGTCAGTGAGGTAGTCGATGGTCCAGGCAGCGAGATGCCCATCCACTCCCGCGTCCTCCAGCTTCCCCCGCAGCAGCGCCGGCCTGATGGTGTTGAAGGCGCTGGAGAAGTCAAAGAACATGACTCTCACAGCACTCCCGGCGGTCTCTAGGTGGGTGAGCGCCCGCTGCAGCAAGTAGATGACGGCGTCCTCTACTCCTACGTTTGGCTTGTAGGCAAACTGCAGCGGGTCCAGGGTGGGGCTCACCACAGAGCGGAGGTGGCTGAGGATCACCCTCTCCATGGTCTTCATGAGGTGGGAGGTCAAGGCGACTGGTCTGTAGTGGGCCGGTTCCCTGGCGTTTGTTGTTTTGGGAACCGGGACCACACAGGAGGTCTTCCACAGGGAAGGATATCACGCTGTGCGGGTGCTCACTGCAGGACTCGTGTGGTGAGAACTCCTTTCACAATGCGGCTAAGCTAATGCTAATGCTAGCATTTAAACAATGTGACCAGTGCGAACAAGAAGAGTCTCTTTAGGCTAATTTCCACTCTATTTTTGTTTATATAAAAGCCGAATGTTTTGCCATAGGCTATAGCGGTAGAGAAATACTTTATATTGATTCAATTTGACCCGTTTCGGTACTTTTGTAACTTTTTTGACTTGGCGCTAATATAGCCATGAAGGTTTGAATGGAAGTTATTATGGATGCATTTGAACCTTAAATGTTTTCTTTTTGTAACTTTTTTGAATTAATTAGGCTTCAATGCCAATACTAATTGATTTATTTAATAGAACTTTCAAAGTGCACTTTCTTTGTTTTTGGAATTAAAGCTAGCTTATTAAAATTATTGAATTAAGTTATTAAAGTCCATTTTGATGTGACCAAAAGTTTATTTATAGAGATATGGCATGTATGTATTATTTGTTATTTATTTATTTAAAGCATAGTATATTATACTATAATAATACTATAATACCTGCAGTACAAAATCGACGTGCTTTCTCTCTCTCTCTCTCTGTATATATATATATATATATATATATATATGTATATATGTATATATATATATGTATATATGTATATATATATATGTATATATGTATATATATATACATGCAAATGAGGCAAGGAGGGCTGAAGAGACGAAAACTTCGAGAGGGATTATCTCAAAACTAGAAAATGTGGTATGGCTGCATTCAAATAGAGACAACGTTTTTTAAATATGGTCCGATTCTCACAAGACACATGACAAGACATCATTGGAAAGCTTAGAATCTGTACTTTCAGAATCTGTGAATAACTCAAAACGCCTCCGTGACGACTTGGTATTGGTTTTCCTGCGGTTAGACACATATATGGAATTATTTAGTAAACCAAAAAGTTAAATAACCACTTACTTACTTACAGATCTTACTTAACATATTTGATATCTTCTATATGTATATACAACGCAAAAAAGTATTAAACATGTAGGGGGAAAAAAATACACACACTCACACACACACACACACACACGCACGCACACACACACACACACACACACAAAAACACTACTTGGTGCACTGTGTAACTTTTCTGCGGGAGGGTCCTTCAAATGCTTTTCTCCATGGAGTCGTCATTACAGTTAAACCTTTATCTTCATGGAGAACAATCCAGACCAAGTTGCTAGTCAGACCTAACCTGGGAAATCCCAGGCTGCTTTGCACAATCGTTCCGATCTAAAAGACAGCCTGGCAACTAGGCTAAGCAAGGGCTCCTGATTTGGGGAGCCAATTAGAGAGCGGGAGAGGTGGAAAGACGGTGACGCGTACTATGCGACAAACGGAAACTTGTAGTTTGAACTGACAACTGACATGATTGGCTATGGGCTACGTATACACCAAATGATAGACATTCGTAACGCCCAATAAATGGCCGTTGGCAATGGTAAAGCACACCTCCGCTACGAGATATTCAGTAGGTGGCTCCCAGACCATATATCACTTGTGATATGGTCTGGTGTAAACCAGACAAGGTCAGATCTGTGGTAAAGGAACCCTGCTATTTTTGAGATGCAAAAATACCTGTAATTGAATACAAGGTAGAGCTGTTTAATGTCATACTGTGGAGCATTCTAAGCAGAGCATTAATATCTCCATGGAGACAAGCAGGTGATGGACCCCCGATGAACCAGTTACACAGAGCACGTTTAAATACTGGAGACCAGCGTTACTAAGTTGACAGTAGAGGTTTAAAATCCACAAGCAGAATGATGCAGTATTGATTTGAGCCTGCGGTGGCTCCTCTCTGATCTCTCTGAAGTAAGAAGTCCATGTCTGGCAGGTGTGTTGATTTTATAACCAGGGGCATGTAGCTCGCTTGGATACAGCTACCAACATTTCTGCACGCAACTAAAGATAGCATCTGTGAGAGTTGGACAAAGAACACCAGCTGACAAGAACAGGGCTCGGAGTTTATTCTACTCTTCTCTGGATACACTCAGATGTGGCATTGGCATTGGCATGGCATTGTAGTCACTTGTAACACTAGAATACTGTTCTGTCCCCATATAGAAAACATCTCAGCTCTATATACTATATATTAGGAGAAACATGTTGGCAGTGTATACACTACTCACAATAAATTAGTATTTTTCCTATTTGGTTTGAGTTTTTATGAAATAAGTAAAAGTTCCCTTTGATATTACTAGTAATGAATGAGAAAAAACACCTTTTTCATTAGTTTTAATTCATTACACCCCCAAAAATTATGATAATAACAAAGATAGCCCCAAATAACAGTAACAAGTGTTTCCACCATTTGCCGCAATGACAGTTTGACAGCGACGTCTCATGCTCCTCACTACCCTCATGATGTTGTTCTGAGGCAATGCATTCCACTCTTCCACAAGTGCTACACACAGTTCTGCCAGGTCATGTGGTGGTGGGGTACGATCATCCAATCTCTGCTTCAACTGGTACCAGATGTGCTCTATGGGGTTCAGGTCAGGGGACATTGCTTATCATACCATATGAGGCACTCTGACTTCCTGAAGTCGAGCTGTGGCAATTCTGGCTCAATGTGGTGGAGTATTATCATCCTTGAACAGAAAGTTGGGGGTGTGCTGGGGGAATTGGGGGATGGTGATGGGTTCTATGGTGTCTCTGAGGTAAGAATGTGCAGTTACTGAGCCATCTACAATAACCAGATCTGTTCTGCGCTGACTGGTGATGCCTGCCCAGACTGCTGCACCGCCTCCACCAAAGGGAACCCTGGGGACCATGTTGACTTCGGCGTATCGCTCACCTCACCTTCTCCAGCAACGCTGACGACCATCATTTCTGTGCAAGGTGACCCAACGCTTATCAGTGAACAAGCCCACTGCTGCATTGTCCAGGTCACATGATCTTGTGTCCACTGCAAACGTTCACAGCGGTGTCTTGGTGTCAGTGGAGTCACCTGCAACAGTCGTCTGGCATTCAAGCCAAAGCGGTGGAGTCGGTTGCGTATGGTTTGTCTGGAAACCCTAGTCCCCCTCACTTCTCGTAAATAGGTCTGCAGCTGTGTGGCCATTGCATGACGATGTCTGAGTGCGTAGGTCCTTAGGTACTGGTCATCGTTGTGGGGCTCCTTGGCCTGTCACAAACTCTGCTAGTAGTTCTGTGTCTTGATGCAAGTCTGCTCATGACACTTTGAGACACACTAAGTTCATGAGCAACATCTGACTGCCTGCTACCGACCCGAAGGTGCGCTATGGCCAGGTGACACTGCTCGTCCTTTAAGTGACATTGTGTGTTCATGGCTGTTTGAATGATGAATTTGGAATGACTGACAATACCAGCTTTTTATACCCACAGAATGTTGAAATTGATGCCACATTGAAAAAGTATGTACACAGTGAGACCAGTAAGTGGAAAACACAAAATGAGGTGTGCCTATCGCTCCAATACATTTGCCTCCCTATCCCAAAACATTTGTCTCCCTATCTCTGTAGTGAAGCAAACACCGTATGTATGACATCCGCTGAGTCTCTCTCAATATCCCTAACTTATTGTGAGTAGTGTATAGACACACACACACACATACTCAGTTGTATGAAAAAGTTTGGGCACCCCTCTGAGGTTGCATAATTTACTCTGTCTTCACAGAAAATGATCACAGTGGCATGTCATTCATTTTCCCATAAAAGCTGAGGACTGGGTGGTCCAGACAGATTTTGAGTGTAGTAATATTCATTGCTATGAAATTAAATCAAATGTGAAAAACAGGCTGTGCAAAAATGTGGGCACCCTTGTCCTTTTGTTGCTTTGAATACCTGTAACTAATCAATACAGAGTAATTGGAACACAAAATTGGTTTGACGAGCTCATTCAGCCTTGAACTTCATAGAGAGGTGCATCTAATTATGACAAAAGGTATTTAAAGTGGCCAAATGCAAGTTGTTGTTCTTCTCTTTGACTCTCCTCTGAAGAGTGGCAACATGGGGGCCTCAAAACAACTCTCAAATGACCTAAAAACTAAGATTGTTCAGCATTATGGTTTAGAGAAAGGCTCCAAAAACCTATCGCAAACATTTCAGCTGTCAGTCTCCACTGTGAGGAACATAGTGAGCAAATGGAAGGCCACAGGCACAGTTCTTGTTAAGGCCAGAAGTGGGCCTTAACAAAAAAATATCAGGCCAAAAAGCATGCCAAAAAAAAAATAGGCAAAGACGAAGGATGATCAGAATGGTCAAAAACAACCCACAGACCACCTCCAAAGACCCTCGCCTGTCTGTGTGCATGTAAAAGCGCTCCCAAGCTCTGGCCCTGTGCTTTGCCTGTTTGTTTGCGTTTAAAAGCGCTTCCAGGCTCTGGCCCTGGCCCGTTTGTTTGTGTTTAAAAGTGCTCCCAGGCTCTGGCCCTGGCCTGTTTGTTTGCGTTTAAAAGCGCTCCCAGGCTCTGGCCCTGGGCCTGGCCTGTTTGTTTGCATTTAAAAGCACTTCCAGGCTCTGGCCTTGGGCCTGGCCTGTTTGTTTGCGTTTAAAAGCGCTCCCAGGCTCTGGCCCTGGGCCTGGCCTGTTTGTTTGCATTTAAAAGCACTTCCAGGCTCTGGCCTTGGGCCTGGCCTGTTTGTTTGGATTTAAAATCGCTTCCAGGCTCTGGCCCTGGCCCGTTTGTTTGTGTTTAAAAGCACTCCCAGGCTCTGGCCCTGGCCTGTGTGTTTGCGTTTAAAAGTGCTCCCAGGCTCTGGCCCTGGCCTGTTTGTTTGTGTTTAAAAGCGCTCCCAGGCTCTGGCCCTGGGCCTGGCCTGTTTCTTTGCATTTAAAAGCGCTTCCAGGCTCTGGCCTTGGGCCTGGCCTGTTTGTTTGGATTTAAAATTGCTTCCAGGCTCTGGCCCTGGCCTGTTTGCGTTTAAAATCACTTCCAGGCTCTGGCCCTGGCCCGTTTGTTTGTGTTCAAAAGCACTCCCAGGCTCTGGCCCTGGCCTGTGTGTTTGCGTTTAAAAGTGCTCCCAGGCTCTGGCCCTGGCCTGTGTGTTTGCATTTAAAAGTGCTCCCAGGCTCTGGCCCTCGGCCTGGCCAATTTGTTTGCATTTAAAAGTGCTCCCAGGCTCTGGCTCTGGCCCTGGCCTGTTTGTTTGCATTTAAAAGCGCTCCCAGGCTCAGGGGGTTATTCCATCAATGCCGCTAAACATTCCACTCAATATCAGCAGATTCTTGAGAATAATGTTCAACAATCTGTTACAAAGTTGAAGTTACACTGGGGCTGGATATGTCAGCAAGACAACGACCCAAAACACTGTTCAAAATCTACTCAGGCATTCATGGCCATCCCAGTCTGTCTTTGAAGCAGGTTGTCCATGCTCGGCAACCATCAAACCTCACTGAACTAGAGATGTTTTATAAGGAGGATTGGTCCAATATACCTTCATCCAGGATCCAGACACTGATTAGTGGCTATAGGCAACGTTCCCTCTAAGCTGCGCGCCTGCGCAATTGCGCACTGCTCGCACATTCTCAGCGCACAAGAAAACCTATGCAGCGCAGAGATGAAAGAGTTCCGCTTTTTTTTTCAGCCGCGGGGTCATCTGAATACGGGGGAATCGTCCCGTATTCAGAAACAAAAGTACGTGTCTCGTATTAAACTTCTACCGGTGTGCGAGGAGCACGTGCAGCTCTTTCGCAACAGCGTGTACCGGGGGTGCATGTCGGAAGTCGCGCACAGGGGTCCAAGGAGCGCTCAGGGAGTTAGTGTGTTTGCTCAGACACATAAAACATTAGGGGGAACATTGGCTATAGGAAATGTTATTTTTGCAAAAGGAGGCTCTACTAAATATTGATATGATCTTTCTGTGAAGGTGCCCAAATGTATGCACTGTATTCATTTCTTGTCAGAGGTGGGTAAAGTTGTCAAAGTTTGTACTGAAGTAAGAGTAACCGTCTTACATCAAGTAGAAGTACAATGTAGTTGTCCAAGAAATTACTCAATTAAGAGGGAAAAAGTATTTGGGAAAAGTACTACACAAGTATCTTAAAGAATAACTGTCAGGATGTAGCATCTGATTTGTAATGCGAAGTTAATGTAAATGACATCAAATAATACGCACAATTTGCTGTTTTCAAGGGATAGACACAACAATGAGAAAAACTATGTCTGTAGGAGCCACACACAATGTTCAAATCATTTAATATAGTGAACATAAAGCTTTTGTCAGTCGTAGACTTACAGTGGGAAGAGGAACTAAGAGTTAATGCAAAACAATTTTAACACCGTTCGATTTTTTTTAAGCGAGATTAGCACTCTTTGTAACCTAGTGAACCATTTGGCCACTGCTCGTAATATTAGAAAAATTATAGGATCTGGCTGTAAACAGGAAGGAAAACAATTTGTATGAAACAGAGAGGAGGTGGGGGAGGAGGTGGGCCAGAAGCCCTACAGCCTCCTGGCTGCCCCCTCTACCCCGCACCACCACCTCATCCACAAACCCACGGAGAAGCGTGCACCGCACATCGGTCCCACTACTCAATAGACACCTCAAACAAACAGCGCCATAAGACTCAGGGTCACAGCACATTATTTCACTCACAGTGGGAACTTCAGCAGATGTTGCCCAGCAGATCGTAGAGCTCTGCTGGGTTGGTGAGGGGTCAAAATCTCACACAGGTAGGAAGGTGCAAGATAATTGACTGCATTAAAAACAAACATCAAAATTTTAAAATGAATTCTGAACTGGACAGGGAGCCAGTGCAAGGAGTACAGGACAGGGGTGATGTGGTCGTGTTTCCGACTGTTGGTGAGCAGACGAGCTGCAGCATTTTGCACGCGCTGCAAACGGTGAAGACCAGCTTGATTAATCCCCATATAGAGTGCATTGCAGTAGTCTATGCGGGAACCAACAAAGGCATGGATAGGGTTCTCCAGGTCACCACTGCTCAAAAAGGGTTTAACCTTTGCCAGGAGGCGGAGCTGAAAGAAGCTTGCTCTGACCACAGAATCTATTTGTTTATCAAACAAAAACTACAAAACACTCTTTGTCATAATGTGTTGACCTCATGATCACATTGTGTTCTTCACTGTGGGTCCATTCTAATCCAATCCAATGTTTCAATCCTAAAGTTGAGATGCACCATAAAAGGGATAAATATAGTGTATTGTATTTAATGAAGTGGAGCTGGAATGGGCTGGTGATGGCTAAAGTGAATCTTCAAGTACTTGGGACTCTCTAATGTGACAGGGCACTCAGATAAATCTTTATTAAATTATTGAAAGAAAGCTGAGTACTGCTAGCCCACAATAGCATTCACTTCTTGGCTGAGTTCTATTAAAGACATTGATCTACTCCAATAATTAAACATATCTGATATTGATTCACGTCCTACCATTTGAATCTGTTATATTGGGTTTTATATGTGATTTTAATTACACTGAAACCAAAATGTTATGAGCAATGAAAGGTGATATGTCCATGTATTGTATAACACCTATTCTTTATACTAGGGCATTATTAACTTACACTATGTAACTTTTCTGTTAGAAGATACCTCACCTTGCCATCCATATTATTTCTACTATACTTTATTGACCCTGAGGAAAATTCAAGTTTTGCTGCAGTAACATTTACACTGCACTTCTCAATCACCTTCGTGTCTCAGTCAAAGGAGAGGAAGAGCCAAAAGTGAACACAACAGGAAAGGCCTCACTCTTACTCCACTCTGGTGTTTTGGTTTGTGACTAAATGGTTTAATCCCTCAAAGGGTTTCCTCTAGAAGGTCTTCTGCCACATTTGCTGCCACATAAAAAGCCTGTAGTATCTCAAATGTCTATAGCTCCTTAGCTGTCCTCTTGCACAGTCTCCATGGATACAAGAAAAACTTTTCACACAATCCTACAGTCAGTTACATTTAAAACACATGTATTATTTGTCACGCATGTATTATTAATGGGAACAGGATCACCTCTCCATAGATTTGACATGTAACTTGGCCTGTTGGTGCCAGTCCAGTCAAAGCAAACTACTAACATGTTATAATGCTGTTTCTTGAAGAACATCATGTTGTTTATATATTATACTATTGATGACATAATCATTGCCGCATTTGAATAGTCTGTACATAAAGCGTGTAAAAGTATAAGTCTAGGTTATCACAGTGCCATGAGGGTATGTTGAACTGTTGGGGACATCTCTGCTTGATGGAACAAAAACATGTCTGAACTCTGGCGTCTGTTATGTGCCACCCACCTCCCAGATTGCTACCGCAGAACAAATGACCATGTCTATTCAGTGTAGAGCAAATACTCTAGACTCTCATACGGTGGATTTTTGACCAATCAGGACCATCACAATTAACCAACATTTATTTATTTATTTATTATTTTATTTAAGATGAGGCTTTTCAGAGTTTGCTAGAATCGACCAACAAAATGAACACTTTTTTTTTTTTTTTTACAGCGGCAGTAGCTCAGTTGGTAGAGCGTTTGTCCACTGATCCAAAGGTTGGCGGTTCAAATCCCGCTCTTGACATAAGAAACATCAGTGGTTGAGCGGTCAGATCCACTGACCCACAGGTTGGTTGGTACGATTCCAGCTCCCACAGATGAATGCTGCCGTTGTGTCCTTGGGCAAGACACTTAACCCTCCTCGCCCCCAGTGTCTGCGTACACTGGTGTGTGAATGCGTGTGTGAATGGGTGAGTGGTTCCTTGTTGTAAAGCGCTTTGGGTGCCTTGAAGGTGGAAAAGCACTATATAAAGATGTGACCATTTACATTCTGAGTATGTGATTAGGGACCTTTCCATAGTGCTGATTTTGGTGAAGCTTTTCTAAAGGTGCAGTGGGGTTAGGGTTAAGTTTTCTGGTGGAATTGCCATCTGCTTTAATGCCATCCTGTGAAACCAGGCCAAATTACATGTCATATCTGTGGAGAGATGAACCTTCTCACAGTAAAAATCCATGTTTTTCAAAGTATTATATTTTTGACCAATAAAACACCTGTTATTCAATACATGCAAGATGTTTAATGTCATACTATGGAATGTTCAAAGCAAATCATTGACATTTAACTTCATTAACTTTTAAAGTGGGATTAAACATTGCATAGTTCTATGTATTTATTTAAATGTAACTTAACTGTATACATCATATGTATACATTTTGTACTGTTCCTAGTACAAAAAAAAGCATGTGCTACTAATGTACCATTGCTTTTTAAGAGGCATGTGACGGTCAGAGATACATAGGCCGTTTCCCAATTCACCGACGGCACGCTTGTTAGCGTCCTTGGAACGGGATATGCGTCATATCCGGCGCGACAAGGGCCGTTCCATTCGTTTTTTTCCCCCTGCACCGTCAAGACGAGCTCTGAACGGCGCCGTCGTTTCCATGGAAATCGGGGCGTGGACCAAGCGTGCAAACATGCACGCTCCGCACACTTAAAAGCCCCAGCATGCACAGCGCGGGACTACAAAGACCGACTCGCCAGCGACATCCACAAGTGAGAGTTGCGACGTCACTATAAAATATACGTACTGGTTCACCTCACCTACAACTATGCTACATGAAACTCTTCATAAACTACGCTAAACATGTGTGACGGTAGCCGTAACGGCATAGATCACGGCACCTGTATTACCGTTCACATGCTTTTCCCCTTACACTTCTATATTTCCTTTGCTGTTATAATGCGGGATATTCTACAGTGTAGCCATGTCCAGCGTTTACTCTAAGCTGCGCACTGTTCGCACATTCTCAGCGCACAAGAAAACTTGTGCAGCGCACTGTAAATCAGGGATGAAAGAGCTTTTTATTCAGCCGCGGGGGCATTTTTTTTATATCTGCAAAGTGCGAGCCGCGCGGGGGGTTCATTTCGGATGTGGAGTTAGTGTGTTTGCTCAGACACATTAAAAATTAGGGGGAACATTGGCCATGTCCCAATTCCAAGTATTACTAGTCGCAATCGAATAATATTTTTGTCTTTAGGGAACAAGGAGCAGACCACCCGGCTCATTGAGCTGAGGCGGGACCTGTTCAATTTCGCAGGCGGCCATGTGAGAAACGTAGTGCACTAAGGACAGAGCGAGTATGCGCCGTCTGGACGACAGACCGAGTGCACACTCACAAGCGTGCCGTCGCTGAATTGGGAAACGGCCATAGTGTAAAGTGCTAACTCCTCCTGCTTTTAAGGAGGAGCTGTCCGTGGTGCTGAATTGCTCCTATAGCTCAGAGAAGCGGTTTTAAACTCTAGCTTCAGTTACATTTTTCACCATATTCTTGTAGCTTTATGCTTGACATTCATCATATTTATTTATACTGCAGAACAACAAATGGCTCTTTTGAAACTGTACCTTTTGTAATATAGAGAGCAAGAAACAATTTGATGTTTTTTTTTTGTTTTTGTTTTTTGTCAAAGCAAAAACAATTGTATAACTTAGAGTAACACAAAAGCAATAGTGGAAGTGTGTAGAGTTAGAATCCTGGAAAAGACCACTGTACTTAGAGATAGGCGATATACAGTCTATTCAAAAAGATTATAGCAAAATACTTGATAGATTATAATACAAGTTAAACATTTTAATTATACAGAGACAATAAGAAAAGAGTATATATATTGAACAGTATCCTGCCATGTAATAATCAAAAACATACCCTGAGCTGTGTCTAGTTTAACACATATGTTTAAATGACTTTATTATTACTCTGTTTACATCTACAAAGCTCAAACTGTAATGTTCCACCTTGTGATGTCATGCAGTGGTAGTTTTCAAGTTAAGCGCTGCAGTTTACCTTTTGTTTAGTGGAGATTGGCAATTCCAGAACTTAAATTATCGAAGTGATTCAAGTGAAGGTATATTGACTTGAACACTTCCTGTATTACAACACGACATCACAAGGTGGAACAGGGTGTTTTCTGTGTGAGAGAAGAACTCAGCCTAAAAATGAAATATGCAGGTTTTGCATGTTAAACATTTATAACACATCTCCAGGTGTGTTTGTGATGAGGAAACAACATTATAACATAGATCAGAAAATAGCATAATATGGACCCTTTTAAATCTGTGTGAGTTGTGGGGTCTACTTGTCTCTTATTTATTTTTATCTATTTGACTTATATATTGGCATTGCTATTGCTTTTATGGATTCAATGTTTTGCTTTTAATTGCTTTTAATCTTTAGCAATTTTACGTTTTGTTGCTGTCTTTTTGCGGTCTGTGCAGTGCTTTGGGAACTGTTCTGTTTCTAAAATGTGCGATATAAATAAAGTGGATTTGCATTTGGAGAACTGACTTTTTTTTGCCATACTTGAACTTCAACTAAGGCTTTTCCAACTCTGTATTTGCACCTTTCTGATATAGTGTGAAAATAAATATGATCTGATATGGCTGTCTGGTTGATTTCAATAAAATATCAAGATGGTCAATGTCACTTTTATACAATGCACTATGGAAGTTTAAGGGCCCATATTATGCTATTTTCTCATCTGTTATAATGTTGTTTCCTCATCACAAACATACCCGGAGTTGTGTTTTTGTTTTTTTGTTTTTTTTACAAGGACCATTATGCAAAAAAATGTTAAAATAATGTTACAAAAACAAATATATATAAAAAAGTTAAAATCTATTATACTTTGTCTTCCAAATATAATAGTTCTAGATCTAAAAATCCACTATTGACTGTATTAACCAAACGTCTTTGATTATCATTTATTTTCTGCCATTATTTATTTTATTTTTATTTAATTTTCTAGCACTGTAAAACATTCCCACTGCTGTATCCACAATGTATTTATGCTGGCAGCTGTTGATCCCCGGGTCCCATTACAGGTTTGAGCGATGGGCGCTGGCAACGTTTCAACACCCCCATCCTTCTGCTATGGGAGGGAGTGTGTATGTGTATGCGCATGAGTGTGTGTGTGTTTGTACAAAATTCCGGAGATGCTTTCTTAGTCAGCAGTTCCGATCGGGAGCGGGTGTGGGGAATGTTGCAGGTCACATTATATATACAAGCACAATGTAATGGATGAGCTACACGCTACGAGGTGACTTAAGTATGGATTTATGGTTTGAAGAGGCTTTGTGGTGATTTGGTGATGCTATATAATGTAATAGTTGATAAATAAACATTATTTACCTGTTAATCCATGTCTGAATAATCCTGCATTGACTTATTAAAGGCTTGAGTGCTCAGAAAATATCCGGATGCAGTAGCACTTTAACCCTAGAACACGTTCGCTATAAAAAGTAACACCATCACTTTTGCCATTTAATTTTTACCCGATATAATATACCCAACAAAAATGACTTGTCATGAAAAATGGATCAAAATATAAGAACACATGATAAAGATGCGTGAAAAGTCCTTCAGTCGTCCAGGTAGAATCCATGATCAAAGGAGAAGTTCAATTTGTCAACTGGACAAAGTTTGTTTGGTTGAAAACGTTTCGCCGCTCATCCGAGAGGCTTCGTCAGCTCTGGCCCTCATGCTGGTTAGACCCTGTTTATATCTAGCTGCAAGGGAGGAGCTAACTACCCTGAACAAAGCTCTGAACCTATCCCCGCTACTCTCTTTTGTTTTACGAATTCCTCTGGCGTCTTGTATTAGCATATCTATCAGCCCTAGGCGGCGCTCACTACACTGAAATAGCTCTGAAACTATCAACTAATCTGTCTCTTTGTATTTCAAATTTCTCTGGCGTCCAATTCCCTATTCAAGACCACGACCCTCTCCACCCCTCTGCAATGGCTTGTCTGTCCTAATGATTCTTTGTTTGAGAATCGAATTATAGATGGGAGACAAGTTGTGTCTAGCTCCCCCATTTCTGTTTAACGACGGATTCTCTTTTTTTGACAAAAATAGCCTCTTTAACTCCCCTCTCAAACCAGTTCTTTTCCCTGGCTAAGATCTGAACCTCACTGTCCTCAAATGAATGGCCCGCGGCTTCTAGGTGAAGATGAACGGCAGATGACGGTCCACTCTGGCCCGCCCGCCTGTGTTGGTACATCCTCTTCACAAGAGGATGTACCAACACAGGCGGGCGGGCCAGAGTGGTCTTTGGTCCACCCATTCCTGGGACATGTGAGACTTCCCTGGTGAAGCACAGACTCCTTGACACATGAACTTTTGCAGGAGAGGAAGAAAAATAATAGTTTTTCAGTGGGTAAAAATGACCAGTTGACAAAAATATTGTTTTCACCATAAGAATGTCCTTTGAAATCACCACTTTTTAACCACTACACTAAATAAGGATAGATACACATTCCAGGACCACTCTTACTTACCTATTCCTTACATCCTCTTACATTAAATTCATTACATTCTTACATTCCTCTTTCTCTATTGCTGGGTGAAAATCATCCGAAAGCCTGTAGGAAAAAGTGGAATTTGGTGTAGGGAAACACCTACACCTTCAAAGATGTCAAAAACAATGGTGAAGCTACACAGGGACCCATGACACTCAGAAAAATGCAACATATTGAAAATCATGTAAATACTTTTGCTCGGGTGAAAATCACAGGGCAATAGTGCTCTAGGGTTAAAATAGGGTCCAGGACTTACTAGAGACTTACGGTGGTAATCATCATTTATTCCTAGATTATATATAAAAAAATAAATAAATACATGACTCTTGATCATACAGTTCTGAAACCTTGTGTAACAGTGAAATGCCTACAAAAACAAAAGTGAAATAATATGAATTTACCCATCAGAAACTCAGACTCATTACAGACAGAACTGACTTATTCAAACTTGCTTTCCTGTTAATTTATTTGTTATGATGGGTACAGTCCAAATGAATGAACATCTGTAATTATAGTGTAAATATGACAGAATATAGCGATGATTTCCATTGTTCTCGTTAAACTGTTTGTCTTTCTTATGATTATTTTCTAATGAACCTTCAAAGCTCTGTAATTATACGCGCTCACTTAAAGAATTGAAATATGAAAAATTACAGATGATTTCCTTACTTAAAGAGCCCATATTACTAAATCTTCTGATCTATTTTAGAATGTTGCTTCCTCATCAAAAACCTGTCTGAAGTTTGTTTCATCCACACATTTTTAACTCACAAATCATGCACATTTTGATTGGGTTTTTCTCTCAAAAGGAAAACGCTTTGTTCCACTCTCTTGTGATCTCATTTTGTAATGCAGGAAATACTCCACTGTATTTTTAAACTCCATACACCTTCACTAGAATCATTTGGAGAATTTCAGCCCTGGACTGTCCATTATCCACTCAACTAAAGGTAGAAGGTAGTTGTTAACTTGAAAACTACTGCTTGATAACCTGACAAGGTGGAACAGAGCATTTTTGAGCTTGAGACGTAGACAGACTAATAATAAAGGAATACTGAAACGTGTGAATGAAACAAAACACAACTCCAGGTCTGTATTTGAGGAAGCAGCAACATTCTAACATGGCTTAAAGCTCATGGGAATCTATTTGCATAATATAGGAGTATACATCTCTGGAAAAAAATAAGAGACCACTGCTTTTTTTTTCTCTACATGTATTACAGCCATTCCATTCCAGCGTCTGTTGAATTCCAACACAAACACAAAGCTGAGCTACTTCAGTTCTTGCACCAGGAGTGGAATAAAGTCACCCAAGAACAATGTGAAAGACTTGTGGAGAGCATGCCAAGACGCATGAAAGCTGTGATTAAAAATAAGGGTTATTGCACCAAATATTGATTTCTGAACTCTTCTTAAGTGTAAACATTAGTATTATGTTGTTTTAAAATTAATTTGATCTTGTTTCTTTGCATTGTTTGAGGTCTGAAAACATGTACCGTACTTTTCGGACTATAAGCCACTACTTTTTTCTCACACTTCAGACCCTGCGGCTTATGTATGGATTAATTCTTTATCAAGACCTTATCAAATAAGTGAGGAGAGTTCATGAATTAATGAAGCCTTGTTTTAGCCACTTAAAATCTCCTACACAGGTATCAACAGTTCTGTGTGACTGAGTTTGAGGCTTTACCCTTAAAGGTCCCATGGCATGAAATTTTCCACTTTCTGAGGTTTTTGAACGTTAATGTGAGGTCCCCTACCCTGTTTAGGCCCCCTCCCCCCATGGCTAAAAGTTGCGAAATGTCTAAACTGAGCATTTGCGGTCCTTTTCTGCGTTAGAAAAAAACACAGCTCAAACGGGCGATTCTCAACAAGGCACCTTATTGACATCAGCTCGAAAAATGCAGCTCCACCCCCGTCTGTGTCTCTACTCAGTGTCTCTGTATATCACACCCATAGAGTTTGGACTGCAGAGGAGCTACGCAATGGGAAATCTGTTTTTTTATTTGCCTGGAGGCACGTGCGAGTGTTTCTAGGCTCGGAAGTCCTTTACCCGACCCTCTGGACCTCTGAAACAGCAGTGGTTTAATTTTATTTTCTGTGGAAATGTGTTTATTTTTCAATGGAACGCTTCTCATCTCTTCCTCCGCACAAAAACGTGGAAGCGGGATCCAGCCAGTCTGAGCCAGAGCGCACAGCTGAAGAGGAGAGAGTGGAGAGTTTGGCCACGCCCCCACTCGCTACTATAGGCCATCTCTGTCCTCCTCATTTGCATTCAAACAATAACGCCCATAATGGAATGTTCAGAGAGAGAAAAATTACTCTTTCTCATCTTATCTCTCTTTCTCTTGATTGAGTCTTGATTTTGAAGAAGGATTCATTTACAGTATTAGGGAACCATTAAGGAGCCATATAAAAGCATCAAGAAGTACCATGTCATGGGATCTTTAAAGTTAAACTTGAAACTTTATTTTAAGGCTTCCAGAGGCTACAGGCTGGCCATTTTACAGTTGTTTTACTGCCGTGTTACTGGCGTAGGCGCTGTTCGAAAAAGCACGTACCGGTATTTATGTTTACAATTTTTTAAAAATCCTTTTGTGTACCATCTTTCTGTGTAAATATCTCAAGTTACAATGTGGACACCTGCAGCTTATAGTCAGGTGCGGCTTGTATAAACATTACCTGGCCAGCCAAATGATATCTCTCTGTATTTCCTATACAGCGCGATACCATTTGGACACCCTCGCTCCACCCTCGCTCCTCCGGTTAAAACGGACTCCACGATTCTGATTCGTTCAAAGATGGTGACGTCAGTGCACCCGCCTTTGCCCGCAAAGTCACTCTTAGGCAGCGGAAGTTCCTCCTCAGTTTTGAATCAAGATGGCGCAATCTCTGATTGGTTCACTTAGCTGTCTGTCTACGCGCAACCGCAGCGTATTCTGGATCAAGCGTTACCAGACTCATCCGCTGGTACAGCGACGAGTCATGGATTCTTCCAGGCAAGTATAAATCTTAATTTAAAAAAAAAAAAAAATTGGTTGGTGCAGCTTATAGTACAAAAAGTACAGTGTCTTTTTTGTTATTTTGACCATTTGTCATTTTCTGCAAATAAATGCTCTAAACGATAATATTTTTATTTGGAATTTGGGGAAAATGTTGTCAGTAGTTTATAGACTCAAACAAAAATGTTCCTTTTGCCCAAACACATACCTATAAGTAGTGAAATCAGAAAAACTGATCATTTTGCAGTGGTCTCTTATTTTTTTTTTCCCAGAGCTGTATATTTAGTGTGCTATTCAGAATTTGTTTACAAACTTGTCCAGAAAATCAAACGCACTTTCCGTTCATGCGAAATCATGCTGTGAAATGTTTAAGGCTCTGTTACAGCTAAACACTCAGAATGTGAGTTATGACATTGACGCTATTGATCCTGTCAGGACCAACTGTCTGCAATCGCACTAACTCACGCCAATCATAGCACTGCACTGAGAAATGGTGCTTTCGATTGACAGCTGACAAGTCATGCATCATTCATTATAATATAATTTTAAAAGAAATTTTCATTATCAACTGGACGACGCACGGATTACACTTACACTGTAAAAGCTTCTGTCAAAACTTTTCACACAAGCGCTTTATTGTTGGATTTTCAGAAATACTTTCATCTCCGGGGGGACATTCTTTTTGTTATAGACATGCGGCCGACCAACAGAAGAATCATCAAAAAGAAAGCAAAAATAAAATACTGCATACAACTCTATGGCTCTATATCTATCCGTCCTTCCTTCCTTCCTTCCTGCACATATTCAGTAACCCTAACTTAAAAATTACTTACTGAGCGAGTTCACCTAGTGGTGTTACCTGCTTGTATTAAAGCCCATGTAGCTTTAATGCCATACTATGGAACATTTCAGGTAAATGAATGACATCTCCATGGAGACATACCACTAATGATACTTAAAGAGGCACTGTGTAACCTTTCTGGTGGAGGGTGTGTGAAATACTTTTCTCTTTGGAGATGTTATTGCTTTGTCTGTAATGTTTCACAGTATGGCATTAAACCTATTAAACTCTATCTGACGTATCCATAGAAACAAAAAGGTGACAGACCCTCTGCCAGAAAAGTTACACAATGCATCTTTAAATTTAGATTTTATTTAAGCAGGTTTGCCAAGCGAGGATTCTGAACCCTGATGTACAACAAAGAGTTTAACCAAAATATTCCACTAGTGCTATTCCACTGATACTTCATAAAAGGACGCTGTTAACCACTCTGCCACTTTGGAGCTTGTTAATAAAACTGCACAAAAAAACAAACAAACAAGGGCACTTTTAGAAGCAGAAATATGGCATTGTCGTGTCAATCTTCAAACCTTACTGATTGTTTTTAAATGTTTGAACTCAGTTTGAGCACTTACCCTACATCTGCAGATCAGCTCCTCCTGTTGTTCCCAAGTCCAGACTCGTGTCCAGAGGAGAGACCGAGCCTGTTCAGTGAAGGCCCCTAAAATGTAGTCTGCCCTTTCAAGTCCACTCTGCTCAGTCTGTGGAGGAGTTTAAGACCAAAACTAAAACACCCTTTTTTCCTTTGAGTTTTAATTTAATGTAAACCAGGTCATCTTTTAAAGGGATAGGATTAAAGGGATTTTTTTTTTTTTTAATGTTAATCTGTATGGGTTCCCTTCCAAAAGTGCCGTGCGTTAACACTGGCTTACCGTTGACAGTCTCGTCTCAGCCCGGTTCTGCTCGGGTTCTGGAGCTCACGTAAGTAGGTCTGGTAAGTTTGCGGGAACAGGAAATAAAGCTTGTTTTTCTTTGCAAAAAAACATTTGTCCAAAAAGTGATGTATATTTCCGTCACAGACAGTTGTCCGAAAAAATCCATCTGCCTAATTCGCATTCGCATATTTTCTCTAGATTCGTATCACTCCGCCCACGTTAGCTCTATTGCCTGTTCACTTGTAAGCGGATGGTTATAGCAGATGCGGTACAGCGACGGCGGATGTTTACAAGTGAACAGGCTAGGTAGGCTAGGCTACGCGCGCAGTGATACAACTCCGAGAGAAAAGGGCACCATGAGAATTAGGGAAAATGGGCTGCTGGATTTTTTCAGACAACTGTCTTTGACGGAAATATAGGGATGCACCAATATAAAAATTTTAGCTGATACCGACATCCGATATTGATGTTGCTTTTATGGCCGATCGATAACTGATATTAACATATATATATATATATATATATATATATATATATATATATATATATATATATATATATATATATATATATATATATATATATATATATATATATGCATATATATGCTGGCAGGGAAAGCATACATGGAGCGACACAACCAAGTGGCGGGTATAGTGTACAGAAACATCTGTGCAGAGTACGGGCTGGAGACCCCAAGGTCAAGGTGGGAAACACCTGGTGGTAACATCAGGAAACACGAGAAACTAGAGAAATACCAGGGGTTCAAGGAAGAGCTGGAGAAGGCCTGGAAGGTGAAGGCATCAGTGGTGCCCATGGTGATCGGAGCACTCGGGGCTGTAACCCGCAACCTGGAGGAGTGGCTACAACAGATCCCAGGAAAAAAAACATCAGACATCTCAGTCCAGAAAAGTGCAGTACAGGAACAGCAAAAATACTGCGCAGAACTCTCAAGCTCCCAGGCCTCTGGTAGAGGACCCGAGCTGGATGAGAGTGAGAGAGACCAACCACCGTGGAAGGTGAGGAGCACACATATATATATATATATATATATATATATATATATATATATATATATATATATATATATATGACATATATATACAGACTGAAAATCATGCTAAATTAATTTTTGAATGTCTTATTTTCAAAACATGTTCTGACTCCATAAAGCTTAACTTTATTCTTAACTTTATTCACAAAACCCCTGTGAGAAAGTTTAGATAAAAAAATAAAAAATAAAAAACACAAGGATGATAAATCACCATGTCACTCTTAATCTGCATTTCACATGGCTCCCATATCACCACATATACTTCAGGTTTGGGGGCCATTTTGTGTATTTCCAAGAAAAGGAACTGCAACACATTTGGTCAAATTACAATAAACTTAAACATGGACAGATACAAGATAAACACAACGTTTTATAACCAAGATCCCTGTACAGCTTGATCTTATTAAGGACAGCTCCCAGTGCTCTGCCTGAAGTGTGATAGAACTTTTATCTGTTTTTCAAAGCAAGGTATTTATAGTACTGACAAATATCGGTCGTTAATATCGGCCCAGTTATACACATCGGGCCGATACTGATATGTTAAAAATTTTGCAATATCAGCTGATACCAATGTTAATGCCGATATATCGTGCATCCCTACGGAAATATATATCACTTTTTGGGCAAATGTTGTTTTGCGAAGAAAAACAAACTTTATTTCCTGTCCCTGCAAACTTACCGGACCTACTCATGTGAACTCTAGAACCCGAGCAGAACCGGGCTGAGACGAGACTGTCAACAGTAAGCCAATGTTAACGCAAAGCACTTTTAGAAGGGAACCCATACAGATAAAAAAAATAAAAAAACACTATCCCTTTAACTTTCACATTGTGATGTATTTTTGTCTATTTTTACTATTGTATTGTCTTATGTATATACAATACAACACTTTGGTCACATGTTGTTTTAAATGTGCTTAATAAATAAACTTGACATTGACATTTGAATTCAGTAAACAAACAGTAAGGCTCCATGTAATGTTCTTTTTTATCTCTGCTAAAACCAGTGTCCCTTGTCCGGACATACTCCAGTGTATTCTTTTGTGCAGGGCTTCTCTAAATCAATATCGCCACTCACTTTAAAGCTGACTGTTTGCTGTGGCTGAGAGGAGATTTACATTTAAAGCACAAACTTTGCCTGACCAGTCCCTTCTGCAGTCTATTTGAATCCGGAGGAGACTGGAATTGGACCATAAAGTGTGAACAATTTTCATCCAAACTTGAGACGGTCCGGCCACAGCTGCTATTTTGTAGTCGCGAGTCTCTCAAACGCCGAAGACATTTCCTCTCTAAAATTCTTGTAACTTTGAGAAAAAAATGATTGTTGATTCTGTAAAAAAATCCACATTTTTTTTTCCTTTTTGTAATGTAATGTAATGTAACAAATTGAACTTCTCCTTTGATCACCTTTTTGTAATGTTTCATCAAGGTTGTTGTTTTGGCTGGTCAGGAAAGCACAGTCATATTCACAAATGTTAAGTGGTCACACATTTTCATATGGCTCTTTTCCACCTTCAAGGCCCTCAAAAGCTTTACAACAAGGAACCACTCACCCATCCACACACATTTATACACCACGGTACGTAGACACTGGATTCGAGGTGGGTTAAGTGTCTTGCCCAAGGACACAGCAGCATTCATCTGTGGGAGCTGGAATCACACCACCAACCCACAAGACTTAGCATAGAAATAAAAATAAAATAATAATAAATTCCTCTCTAATTACTCACAATACAACCATTAATTCCACTGGTCTACAAGCAAAATGCTTCCGGAACAAAAGTAGTGAAATTTTTCTTGGTTTAGGTCACTAAACTGGACCGGCTGGTGTCCTGGTGCAGCAGCAACAACCTGGATCTCAACACCCAGAAGACAGTGGAGATGATCGTGGACTTCAGGAAAGTCATAGCCCCCCTACCCCCTTTCTCCCTGACAGACTCCCCCACTCCCAGTTCCTGGGCACCTGCATCACACAGGACCTCAGGTGGGAGCCGACCATCAACTCCCTCATCAAGAAGGCCCAGCAGAGGTTGTACTTCCTGCGGCAGCTAAGGAAAGCCAAGCTGCCAGTCCAGATGATGGTGCAGTTCTACACAGCCATCATTGAGTCCATCCCCACCTCCTCCATCACCGTGTGGTATGCTGGAGCCACTGCCAGGGACAAACAGAGACTGCCGAGAAGGTGATTGGCTGCAGCCTTCCATCTATCCAGGACTCGGGGGCGAGCAGGCCGGATAGCAGCTGACACCTCTCACCCTGGACATGGACTATTTGAGCCACTTCCCTCTGGCAGGAGGCTACAGTCCATCGGGACCAGAACCTCCCGTCACAAGAACAGTTTTTTTCCCTCTGCTGTTGGGCTCATGAACAATTCATAACATCTGCACAAAGTTGGACACTTTATATCACCAGTCACTTTAATTAAGTCATGTTTGCACTACTGTTCTGATGCTGCTCATCTGAACCTTTTTATACAGTGGTACCTCACCTTACGAAATTAATTCGTTCCAGAAGTGGTTTCGTAACATGAATTTTTCGTAAGTTGAGTAGCTATTTCAATGGAAAAGGCCTGATTCGTTCCAAGTTTTTTTTTTTTTTTTTTATAATGTAACATTTTTTTTTATAGTGTAACATTGGTTCTGCATCCTGATTGGCTAAGAGACTAGACCAGGACTAAACGTGGACTAAACCAGGTCTAGACCAGAACTAAACCAGGTCTAGACCAGGTCTAAACCTGGACTGGACCTGGACTAAACCAGGACTGGACCAGGTCTAGACCTTTGCTGGTTTCGTGCGGCTGGTTTGTGGCTTGGGCTCCAGAGGACGCGGTCCGGGCGCCGCGGTTCTATCTCGTGCTCACAGCCTCGGTGCCGGTCATGCAGACCAGGACTAGGGGTGCTCCTCGCACTGGCTGGTTTGTGGCTCGGACCACCGTGCTCCTCGTGCGGTGCGTTCATGTCACTACGCTGCTTCCGGAGTCGTGTCTCCCCCCACGCTTCACTATTTAATACATTTTGTTGAAAATCTTGCGTGTTCGGCGCTAGAGCTAAGAGGCCGAGAAAGGTGCTTTTTGAGCGGGGATAACAGCGGGGCGCGCATCTGAGCGCGCATTATTCGAATTTTTGAGATTTCGCGTTTCGTAACTTGAATTTTCTTTCGTATCTAGAGAACAAAATTTAACGTGAAGGCATTTCGTAACTTCGAATGTAGGGTCTTTCATAAGGTGAGGTACCACTGTGTTTGGATTGTTTATTTTTTACTATATTATAGCTATATTTTAGTTATTACTATTTAGTTCTATATTCTAGTTATCATTATTATTTAGTGTTTTATGTTCGCACCTTATCACCGAGACAAGTTCCTAGTTTTGTATATTAGTGTTCACTTGACAATGGCAATAAGTCTTTCTGATTCTGATTCTGATTCTAATAAAGAAAAAGTAAGTCAGAAGTGCTGATTGGCTATAATTTCCAAGATATAGTATTGAGTCAAAATAGGAAATTTATGCAAAATAAGGCAAAAACGGTAGTTTATCAGAAGGTACAGTGTGTCTACAAGCAACCAGTTCTATCTGAAAGCCTGTCTGCACATCCCAATACATTTATTTTAATATGTCTGAAGTTTTAACATCAAATATTTTTTGATTTCACATAAGAGAGATGCCTCAAAATTGTGTTCCCCTGATGTCTTAAGATATTTCTTGTTTATTTCTTGACGAATAAAGAAGGGCAAGTTAAATATTTTCAAAAATAAATATTATTTTTAAGCAAAAATGTCTAAATCTATTGTGTAAACAGATGTGATTTTGATGTAAAACAATATCATTAAATATCTTGAATACATTAGCTAACCAGCACAGTTATCAATTGATTTTTCAGTTCATCTCATCAATATAAATGAGATTTAGCTACTTTTATTTCAGAAGCAGATCAAGTCCAAAAAATTGTAAACCAGTTGCAGCCAGTGACTATAAAACCATTTTCAGGATTAACACAAAGATTTTAGTTCTTTCCTATCTTATTCTAACCATAACGTGACTCTCACTTTTTCCTCTCGATCCTTTTCCTCTCCTCCTCTCTCTCCAACATCACCCCATGACCTTTTTATATGTGACAACCGCCGGCCACTGTAGCTTTAAAATTATTTGCTGCTACATTAGTTTTTTAACCTCCCTGACCTTCTTCCTCGTCTCTCAAAGAGGAAAAAAAAACAACAACAAACATTTCGTCCACTATCTTGTCCTCTGTCTCTTGCTTCATATTCTGTGGCTGTAGATGCTTCCAGTGCTTTTAAAAAAAATTGCTATATTCTAAAGGCTGGTACAAAGTTTTCTTTTTGTTTTTTTTTGTCAAGCACTCCACCAGTAACTCTAGAGGCTCATTAGAAGTCATGACGAAGTGATGCTTTTTCACCTTTATTACTCAACAAGTGCAGTTACACCCGGAGGACTGCCAAACACATAAGACACAAGATACATGAGAATAATATGAGACTGTAAACACGTACAAAACAGAAGAACGCAATTAGTGACCAAATAACACTGTCAAGAATAACGTATAACGAGAGGCGGACAGTAAAAAACACCTTAGGCATACAGGTAGAAGTGTTAAAGCAGACCTATTATACAAAATCAACTTTTCAGAACTTTTAACAATGTTGTAGTTGTTTTTCTTCTCTCCAAGTTGTTTTTAGAGTGAGTCGTGCATGTTTGAGTCATATTTAATTGCTTATTTTCAAGACGCCATATTGCAGATCAGTCCTCGTTTTCATCGCCCACCAGCAATCACCCACTGCTCTGAACTTACTTCTTTCCCCAATTTTATTTTCTTAATAATACATGTAGGATTTGGCAGCGTTGCATACTAATTTTGGTACAAATTATTTTAAAAATCATCTGCCGTACATCTTCACCTAGAAGCCACGGGCCATTCTTTTGAGGACAGTGAGGTTCAGATCTTAGCCAGGGAAAAGAACTGGTTTGAGAGGGGGGTTAAAGAGGCTATTTTTGTCAAAAAAGAGAATCCGTCGTTAAACTGAAATGGGGGAGTTAGACATAACTTGTCTCCCATTTATAATTCGATTCTTAAACCAAGTCAGAAACATTAGGGCAGACGATCCAGGGCAGAGGGGTGGAGAGGGTCGTTAGACGTTGAATAGGGGGGCGAAACTAGTCGCCAGAGTAATTTGAAAAACAAAGAGACAGATTAGTGGGGATCGTTTTCAGAGCTTTTTCAGTGTAGGGAGCGCCTCCCGGCAGCTAGATATAAGCAGTGTCTAACCAGCACAATAACCAGAGCTGACGAAGCCTCTCGGATGAGCGGCGAAACGTTTTCAACCAAACAAACTTTGTCCAGTTGACAAATTGAACTTCTCCTTTTATCATGGATTCTACCTGGATGACTGAGGGACTTTTCACGCATTATTTTAAAAAGTTATCCATAGGAGGGGCCGACAGGTACACAACTCTTTGTTGTGATGACCACAGTTTAATATGGAAGTCAGTGAACTTGTTTTTTTTATTAAGTCATGATGGATCAATATTACAATTTAAAATGTGCAAAACTATGCAAATTACATGATTACATGAGGTTCTGTTTCACCTTGTGATGTCATTAAGTGGTAGTTTTCACGTTAATAGCTACCTTTTACCTTTGGTTCAGCAAATCCAGAGCTGCAATTATCCAAATCATTCAAATGAAGGTGTATGGAGTTTCTGTATTACCACATAACATCACAAGGTGGAAGTGTTTTCTGTTTGAATGAAGAACAGCCTAAATATGCAGGGTTTGTGTTATTATTCTTTATTTAATAGGGACAGTGCATATTAATGAACATCTACAACACTGCAGTGTAAATATGCCAAATGCAAAAATGCTCATTTCCATCTGTAGTCCCTAGGCAGGTGACACCACAGCAAAAACAGCAAAAACAATGACAAGTGTCAATAGCAGCAGTTAAACATTAAAAGTGCCCACAAGTCTGGTTTTCCTTTAGCTGCTGTTTCAAATGTGATCTGAAAGTATCCAGTGTTGGAGTCTCTCTTATTGATAATGGGAGAATGTTCCAGAACTTAGTGCCTCTGACTGAGAGCAGACTTTGTCCGAATGTAGAGCGTCTATGCAGGACCTCACAGTTCCCCTGGGGTCTATGTGGGACCTCACAGTTCCCCCGGGGTCTGTGTGGGACCTCACAGTTCCCCCGGGGTCTATGCGGGACCTCACAGTTCCCCTGGGGTCTGTGTGGAACCTCACAGTTCCCCCGGGTCGTGGCCCTAGTTCCCATCCCATTGACAATCTTTGTTTTAATAAAATCCTGTAGCGGAGGAACCCATGCAAAACTTTATATATAAAACATCCATATTTGTGTCCCACCACGGAAGCTGAGGGCACATGTCGGCATTACAGATTCTCAGGAAATGCATTTTTTGTGTTTTTTTTTTTCAAAATTTGTGATTTTCGGTTTTTTGCATAATGTGCTAGTTGAGATCATGAAGAAGCCTCTCCATGTTTCAGATAGCAGCATTAGTGACATTAAAAACATACATTTTTAATTTAAAGCCCCAGTGTGTAGGATTCGTGTCGCATAGGTGGATAGTCGCTATTGCACTTTCTGTTTTAGCTACGGCAGACCTCGAGGGACCCGCGTTCCGCGCGGTCCCGTTTGTTTTTTTGTTTTTTTTCTCATGAAAACACACATTCCTGATCATGTACCATGAGACTCTACACATCAAATGAAACCTTACAGTCTCCTCTTTTTGACTATGCAATTAATTTCCCTGCAAAACAATCACTCCCCGAGCACATGGGGCTTTTATACGGAAAAGCACAAAACGAGGTTAGCTTACCTTAGAATGCTTTGCACAGGTCAAACTCTGTATTTCACCATAAACTTGCTCTCAAACTGTCCGTAAGGATCCAGCGAATAAAATCCAGTAAAACAATTTAGTCCAAAACACGTGTTAGATCCATTACGACGTCTGATCCGGCAGCATGCTTGTGTTGTTTACCCAAAACCACGAGCCTTGCCGAAGGTGAAGGCGGAGCCCAAATGTCCTTCTCTCGTATTCAAAATGGCTGCCTCTATATGGGGAAGATCCCCCTTTTATGTGACTATATCTAAGTCCAAAAGAATACTTTGATTTCATGATGGAAGTGAAAAGGCTCGGAAAACAATGTATTTTTGAATGGGTATCTTCAATTTCAGTAATTAACGGGTAAAAATCTTACACACTGTCCCTTTAAAAAATGCTTGTTAGGCAAGGAGGGCTGAAGAGACCAAACTTCGAGAAGGATTTTCTCGAAGCCATACCACATTTAGAAAATGTGGTATGGCTGCTTTCAAATAGAGACAACTTTTTAAAATATGGTCCAATTTTCACATGTAAGACATCATTGGAAAGCTTAGAACCTGTACTTTCAGAATCCGTGAATAACTCAAAACGCCTCCGAGACGAATTGCGGGCTCAGATTCCGTGGTGGGACACATTTGAAATGAAGAAAATTATTAAAATTAAGCAAGTTGTACTTGTTGTACAAAAACAGTGCAGTGGTGAACTGAGAATGGTTTTGTTTTCAGTATTTTCACAGCATGTTAATCTTGCATGAATGAAACAAAACACAACTCGGATATGTTTGTGATGAGGAAACAACATTATAACAAATATCAGAAAATAGAGTAATATGGGCCCCAAAGAACATTCATATCAGCACCAGTTAAATCCCCTCCTCTCTCTCTCCCTCCTTCTCTCCATCCTTCCATCACTCCTATATTCATGCACACACACACCACTATAGCTGACCACTTAACAGGTGAGCCACTAGACAGAAACAAGCCCACTTGACACTTCCACCTTCAGAACTCACAGATGAAAAATGCATGGGAATATAAAGCCACAGGCCTCATCTTCGCTCCTTTTATCGCCGAATACTTTACTTCATTTGGATTGTTGTTTGTTGTTTGTGAGTGCATTAATAAAATAAGAAGCTGCTGTGGTTCAGTTGTAACTCAGTGCAGAGTATCTAATAATAAAGAGTGAATCATTTGCATAGAGATTTGCACAACACAGAGCGATTAAAAATGAAAAAAATATATATAACGTTATATAATAACGTTTCCAAAGTGTGAAATGTTAATAAGGAACAGTGTAAAGCATATGCAGTGACTTTATGACCGTGTTTCATAGTTTGGGCTGAAGGTTGTTTGGAAGTTCTGAAATATTAAAGAACCCATATTATGCTGCTTTCTGATCTGTTATCATCCTCATCACAAACAGACCTGGAGTTGTGTTTTGTTTCATTCACACATGTTTAACACACACATTTTACATATATTTAGCCTAAGTTCTTCTCTCAAACAGAAAACGCTCAGAATTGACTCTTTTGAACTTTAAGTCATGTTATAATATTGTTTCCTCCTCAAAAACGTGCCTGGAATTGTTTTGTTTCATTCACATGTTTGAGTAACCCTTTATTAGTCTGTCTACAACTCCAGAGCTCATAATGCTCTGCTCCACCTTGTGATGTCATGAAGCTGTAGCTACATTTCACCTTTTGTTGTTTTATATATATATATAGTGTGTATATATATATATATATATATATATATATATATATATATATATATATATATATATACACACTCAACAAAAATATAAACGCAACACTTTTGTTTTTGCTCCCATTTTTCCTGAGATGGACCCAAAGATCCAAAATTCACTCCAGATACACAATACTACCATTTCTCTCAAACATTGTTCACAAATCTGTCCAAATGTGTGACAGCGAGCACCTCTGCCCCGCCGAGACAATCCACCCCACCTCACAAGATGCCGATCCGACATCATGACCAGTGCACAGGTGCGCCCCAGACTGCCCACAATAAAAGGCCACCCCGAAATGTGCATTTTTTTTGCCTTACTGGGTGTCTGGGGACTCAGAACCAGTCAGTATCTGGTGTGACCACCATTTGCCTCATGCAGTGCAACACATCTTCTTCACATAGAGTTTATCAGATTGTCAATTGTGGCCTGTGGAATGTTTTTGTTGAGTATATATACAAATATATATATACAGCTCTGGAAAAAAATAAGTGACCACTGCATTTTTTTCTGAAATCAGCATCTCTACATGTATTACAGCCATTCCATTCCAGCGTCTGTTGAATTCCAACACAAACACAAAGCTGAGCTACTTCAGTTCTTGCACCAGGAGTGGAATAAAGTCACCCAAGAACAATGTGAAAGACTTGTGGAGAGCATGCCAAGACGCATGAAAGCTGTGATTAAAAATAAGGGTTACTGCACCAAATATTGATTTCTGAACTCTTCTTAAGTGTAAACATTAGTATTGTGTTGTTTTAAAATGAATTTGATCTTGTTTCTTTGCATTGTTTGAGGTCTGAAAACATGTATCTTTTTTGTTATTTTGACCATTTGTCATTTTCTGCAAATAAATGCTCTAAACGATAATATTTTTATTTGAAATTTGGGGGAAATGTTGTCAGTAGTTTATAGACTCAAACAAAAATGTTCCTTTTCCCCAAACACATACCTATAAGTAGTAAAATGATCAGAAAAACTGATCATTTTGCAGTGCTCTCTTATATATATATAATCATAAAATTAGCTAGATTTTTTGGACATTTTGCATCATAACTTTCCTAAAAATACATGTGGCTAAATATATATATATATATATATATATATATATATATATATATATATATATATATATTTAGCCACATGTATTTTTAGGAAAGTTATGATGCAAAATGTCCAAAAAATCTAGCTAATTTTATGATTTTTTTGAATAATAATAACCTAAAAACTCATGACTCCATCTTGTGCTGTGGAAGTGCTTTTATGTAATCTTTAACAGAAGCAGTTCAATACAAATGGCTTGAGGACATTACAACATGCACTGAACTCATTCCAGCTTTATGTTTACAGTATGAGCTCGGAAGTAATGGTCCCTGTATTTTTGTTTATTTATTTCCTTGGCCCCCGTGGAACCATGACGGCAATTATAAATGCATATAAGATAAAGGCTGCAAAAATAGGCCACGCTACCATACCCCCAGTTTTCACACTGTAGTCATACCGTGTCCTCTCTTTTGCTCGTCTAATGGGGTTGTAATTATAAAAATGCAAACTAAATGTAAGTGGAAAGTCAGTGACGTCACGCTAGGGGTGTTCTGCATGCATGTATATGACGGAATGTTCAGCCCTTATGCACACATTAGCCACCACTGCCAATTTTTGGTTTCAGATTGTTTTAAATCTCAAGTAAAAGATTCAAGATTCAAGATTGTTTATTTGTCATATGCAGGATCAGCACAAGGTCAACAATGCAATGAAATGTTTAGGATCAGAGGAACCGCTGACTCGCTAAGATAGTCGAGAAGTACTAATATCATGCAATAATAGTACATGGTAAAAAGTGTTGCAAAAAGTGCAGAGGAAAAGGTAAACAATATTATTAAAAAATAATAAAATAAAATAAAAAGGTACAGGTAGGATTAAATAAGGTGTAAGTAGAGTATTTCACAGATTGCACATAATATAGTATAGTATGTAAACATGATTGATTTAAATAATATGTTTTTCTGTGCCTGTGGTGTTTGATTTTCAACAAAATGTGAGAGTGACTAACTAAAAGCTATAAGTGCCAGCTAGCTTGTGACTGTAATTGTAGCCTATATAAGTGAGCTTGTTTAAGAGTACAAATAAGCTCACCTGTAGTTCAGTTCTTTATGGTCACATTGTGTTAAAACAAAAGTCTAGACTAGAGCTTCAGACAGCAGTGCCTACAATTAGCTTCACTCCATACACCTTCACTAGAATCAGTTTTCAATGTCTACTGATCAAGACTTAGACTTAGACACACTTTACTGATCCACAAGGGAAATTATTTGGATACAGTAGCTCACTCATCACAATATAATATAACAGAGTAACAAAAATAGACGGAATAGCAAATCTAAGCTTAATACGTAGATGTTAACTTGAAAACTACAAGGTGGAATAGAGAATTTTGAGCTCTGGAGATACAGCTCTGGAAAAAAAATAAGAGACCACTTCATTTTTTTTTTTTCTGAAATCAGCATCTCTACATGTATTACAGCCATTCCATTCCAGCGTCTGTTGAATTCCAACACAAACACAAAGCTGAGCTACTTCAGTTCTTGCACCAGGAATGGAATAAAGTCACCCAAGAACAATGTGAAAGACTTGTGGAGAGCATGCCAAGACTCATGAAAGCTCTGATTAAAAATAAGGGTTATTGCACCAAATATTGATTTCTGAACTCTTCTTTTTTTTTAGGTCTGAAAACATGTATCTTTTTTGTTATTTTCACCATTTGTCATTTTCTGCAAAGAAATCCTATACACGCAGGCCTGGACTGGTAATCGGGCATACCGGGCATTTTCCCGGTGGGCCGACAGTCCTAGGAGCTGATGCCGTTTTTTGTTTTTTTTTCTTAGAGACAGGTCCACAATTTAGGACTGTACCAGGATTGAACCAGGACTAAACCAGGACTAAACTAGGACTAAACCAGGACTAAATCAGGATTGAACCAGGACTAAACCAGGACTAAACTAGGACTAAACCAGGACTAAATCAGGATTGAACCAGGACTAAACCAGGACTAAACTAGGACTAAACCAGGACTAATCAGGTCTAAACCAGGACTAAACCAGGACTAAACCAGGACTAAACCAGGACTAATCAGGTCTAAACCAGGACTAAATCAGGATTGAACCAGAACTAAATCAGGACTAAATCAGGTCTGAACCAGGACTAAATCAGGATTGAACCAGGACTAAACCAGGACTAAACCAGGACTAAACCAGGACTAATCAGGTCTAAACCAGGACTAAATCAGGATTGAACCAGAACTAAATCAGGACTAAATCAGGATTGAACCAGGACTAAACCAGGTCTAAGCCAAAAATGCCAGGGCCATTTTTTTTGTCCCAGTCCAGCCCTATATACACGATAATACTGTATTTTTATTTGGAATTTGATGGAAATGTTGTCAGTAGTTTATAGACGCAAACAAAAATGTTCCTTTTGCCCAAACACATACCTATAAGTAGTCAAATCAGAAAAACTGATCATTTTGCAGTGGTCTCTTATTATTATTTTTTTCCAGAGCTGTAGATGTGTGAATGAAACAAAACACAACTCCGGATATGTGGGTATATTTTGGATAAAACAGCGTCATAACCTGGCTTAAAGCTCACCAGAAACCATTTTGTGTCATATAGGACCTTTAACGTTAAATATAATTGTTTCGCATTGTACTCTCATGCGTTTTTTTTCCCGTGACCATCTCTCTCTCTCTCCTCCTTTCCCTCATTTGTCGCTTCTCTCCATCACCACGAGGGGCTTTCTATACTCCGCTCGTACACGCGCGCACACTGGCACTGCACGAGGAGGCAGCGGTTTGGCTCCTTCCCCGGTGTCGGAACGGAGACTCCAGACGCGCGGCGCAGGCGGACGCGGTGCACACTCTACTCTCCCGTACGGACGCAGCGGGACACCGACACCTGCAGTTTTCATGATTTTTTTAAATTTTATTTCATTTTATTAGCCACGCTGGAGGGAACGTAACGCTTTCAGAGAAGACGCAAGAGCCCGTTTTGTCTTACGCGTCGCATCACTCCGCGTAGAACTTGTCAACGTGGAGGCATCTTTCTTTCCGTTAAGGTAAGACTTTGTGGTTGTTGCATTGACGTACCCAAAGTTCATTTGGCGTGAGCGTATTGATTGATTTCACGATTCCCATCCTTTGTAAGTCTTTCCTTTGCTTGTTACGAGTCAGCGCGTAGTTGGATTTAACTGTGTGTGTGAACTGTGCGCGCTCGTACGACGTGAGATGGGGAAAAACTAGAACTGGCACGGAATTAGACAGTTTCCTTAAAGACTTCCGATCACAAACTTGTTGCCACTTCCTTTAGAATTAACTGCTAATGAGCCGTGCGTAACGGGAGATGGTGCGTAAGTTTCCTCTACGGTCAGTGACTGTTTTACGCGTAAAAGAACGGGCGTTTCGACACGAGGGAGACAATCAAAACCGTCTCGTACGCATTGGTGAGAGCGCACGGGGATTCTTCGTGGATAATAGCCTGTATTATCTTATCCGTAGTAAACACGGTGTCTGGGAAGTGTACGGGCACCGCGGGGAGGGTTTAGCGGAGCAAACGTTGCCGAGGCTGCACAGTTGGATGCGTCTTCGAGGACTGCAGCCACTTGATGCGCCAACAGGATGTGTTTGGGAAACTTGGACTCGTGCCATGGCCCGTACTTAAAGCTACCAACGTGGATAAAACGGAGCCACGTTTCCCGAACAGTCTTCCTCTCTTAGCTCAGGATATACGAGGCTCTGCTCTAATCCCGTGGCAGCTGTTTCATCGTAAACTCTCCTGGTTGAGATTGACAGGAGAAAACTACTACTTTTTCTCCTGAATTATGTTAATTTCCCCCACATAACCGTACTCTTATAGCATTGTCTATTATACTGAATACTTAGAATAGGCTACTTTCACATTTGAGTTATATTATAGCTAAAACGTACCATGTTTTGTTGTCATTTCATTTATTTATCACTGATTTGAGAAGGAAAACATGTTTTCTCATAAATGCCATGCAGTTCAAATCCTAAATTACACGACAAATATAATGGTTTCTTTGATTTTTGAAAAGTAATTCTGAATACCACCGTACGAAAGAGTAATTGCACTAGAATAAGAACAGATACTCAAGATTTGCATACTGAATACAGATTTTCGACACATTTTAGTATTTTAGTTACTTCAAAACGCTGTCTATTAATCACTGCTTTATCATATTTTGCTTCTTAATTTGACTACAGTAATTGACAGCGATTACAGTCTTTGAAATCTCCTCTCGACTTCTTCTCAAGCATCTCTGATTGTGAAAAATGAATCATATTTAAAGCAACACAACTGGCAGTAACATCTTATCTGTACTTCCGATTTTTCCCATCTTTAAACATGAGCTTTATGAGATTCACTTCTTTCTAAGTTGACATTTGTTTAGTAGTGACACAGACCTTCCATCTCGTTGTTGTCATGTATGTGTGAAGTTATAGCAGAGATTTCATCATAGGTTTAGCATAATTCATACAGCGATTGCAGATAGAGTCAATGGTAGAATCTGAAAACAGAAAATTTTTGGCTAAACACATGTATGTCTTTGTTAAATATTTCTCATGCCAACTTTGTCTAAACTGGAATTGAAATTTGAATGCATTCTTCTTTTTTTATTTTCATTATTTCATAAAAGATAGCACGTAGGAAAAATCTGAAGTAAAGAGGAGCTATCTTTATACATGACCTTTTTGAAATTCAGTTCTTTCCAAGTTAATATTTGTTTAGCAGTGACCCAGAGCTTCCATCTTGTTGCTGTATCTGGTTGAGATGCAAGTCTATTCCCAGTAGAGTGACTTGTGTGTCCCCCGGGAGCTTCACGTATGATTTGTGGCTGTTGGGGTCATGTAATGTTACTTTGAGCTAAGATATTACAAACTGACCTTGGCAGGGGATAGCAATGTCCAAGTTTACTCCTTAAAGCTGTCTATTTCGCTCCTGTACTGTGCAGAGGGATTTTCACAATACACAGTTTATCCGAAGCTAATTGCTGTTTGGGAATGCTGGGGGAATTGTTTCGGATCCGATATCCGATCAATGACTTTAATTTTCCAATTAGATGCTGATCTGTTCAGGAATCCATCAAAGAGGCTGGACCTGTGGCTAAAGGCTTTGACCTTTCGTGACCTCGTGTTTGAGAAATTGATTCTGCCGACTGCAATATAGCGGCAAAAATTGGATGGTGGTGAAATCAGCAACATTTAGAGGAGGATCCGTCTGCGGGTGATGGGTGGACCGTAACTGTATGCAGGTACAGTTACTTTATTTGGTGGTGTTCAGAATACAGTTACTTTTCTGAAACGAAAGGAATGCAATACAGTATTTGAGCATGTAATTTAATCTTCAACCTGCACCTAATGAGAAAAGAAACAGCTCTGCTCTTGTGGTAAGTGCATGTGTGGATTTTCTTTCTCCAATTAGTGAGAGGAAATGCTTTAAAAACGGTGAAACAAATACAAATTTACAAGTTTTTAATCCTATGTCACATGTTTACACTATAATTTAAATGAAACTTGATGTAAAAGTTTTCTACGGCCCATATATCGAAACAACATACACTGTATTGCTGGTGTTCAGTATTGTTTATCTAAATAAAATGTTCATTTATACTCATTTATACTTTTAATTAAAATATGAGTAAGAAATAAGATTTCGATTAGAATGTTTGAAGTACATTTTAATGTGTAGGGGTGGAATAATGCACAAAAGATGAGACGAGACATGAGATTGGGTCCACAAGGAGAGACAAAACACGATTTTGACATCATTTGTGTGCGTTTTTTGGTGTCACCATTTACTATTTAATATGTTTGTAGTCATTGTAGCGCTGTTTTTTGGAACTACTGCTAAAGGTGGGAGGCTTTAACAGACAAAATGAGATCACTTCCCTCATGTGTGCACAATCATGTGGCAATGAAGGTATCTGAAGATCTTTTTTCACATTCAAAGTTACAATATTGTTTTTTGGTAAGATATCACGGTGGAAAAAATATATGAATAAATCAGTTTCCGATAAAGCAGTTTTAAATGCGCTTGTTACATTTGAATGAGTAACTGAAGTCATTTCCCACACTTGGTTTCACAGGCTTTCAGACAGTATTTTCTAAACAAAAACACAGACTGCAGTCACCGTTGTGTTTGCACTTCAGGGCTGGGTGATATGGTGATAAAAGTCAAACCGTGAACTCACCACTGTATCGCTATTTAGGTTAAAATCACAATCCTGTGATTCCTATTTTTTCGGTTTAATGACACTTTCTACCACCAACTCCTCCTCCTATTGTGGCGACAGTAGCAAAGTTGATCCGAAAAAGCTGGTGGTTCAAATCCCGCTCTCAACATAAACAGAAATGGTCGAGCGGTCAGATTCCTGCTCCCACAGATGAATGCTATTGTTTTGTCCTTAAGCAAGACACTTAAAGGAGAATTAATGTTTTTTACAATCTGAGCCTTATTTCGGTAATAAAACAAGTTGTTTTACTCACCCATAGCACTTTGGTGTCATATGGAGCACTTCCAGAGATGTTTTAGATTAGCGATAGCCGTAGCGCGAGTTCTCGGGGCATATAATATATGCCCCGAGCATGTAATATATGCCCAGAGCGGTCTCCAAATAACACAAACTTAAGCACTTTTCAAATCATAGAAGCTCAATGTCTTAGTCTACACTTTCGTTTGAGTCAAAAGTGGCCTATAATCCGAGATTTATCCATCATTTACATCTTTGCGTTTCATGTTTGGGTCCCGGGAGCTGAGAGCGAAATAAACTGTGACTCCGCACATGCGCACTGGTGTCCTCATCTACTCGAAACTATGGATAAATCTCGGATTACAGGCCACTTTTGACTCAAACGAAAGCGTAGACTAAGACATCGAGCTTCTATGATTTGAAAAGTGCTAAAGATTGTGTTATTTGGACACCGCAAACATGTGCCCCGAGAACTCACATTATGGAGATCGCAAATCTAAAACATCTCTGGAAGTGCTCCATATGACACCAAAGTGCTATGGGTGAGTAAAACTTGTTTTATTACAGAAATAAGGCTCAGATTGTAAAAAAACGTTAATTCTCCTTTAACCACCACTGTCTGTGTATGTATGAAAGTATGTGAATGTGTGAGTGATTCCTTGATGTAAAGTGCTTTGAGTGCTTTGAAGGTAGAAAAACGCTATCCTGTGGCTATTCACCATATTGATCAGCCTCCATCATGCTCTGAGTGAGTGACAGGTGAATTTAGCCAATCACAGTGAAGAGTGAACTTTCAGAAACAGCAGACGGCTTTAGTTACCTCTTGAATACCTCTTGTATAAACGATCCTAAGAAAACAAGAATCTAGCTCTAAGAAAATCATGGTATGTTTTTAGGTAATAAGAAATCATGATACATTGATACATTTTATTCTAACTCAGATGTTGTTCCCAGATTTCTTTGCTAAGCCAATTCCATATTTGAACTTTGTGGGAAGTGTATCATTCAAGGTGGTGTGTTTTGCTGTTTGCTGGGCTATACTAGTATATTCATGTTTCATATATCTTAAATTCAGTCATTGTTAGGAAGAATACCACAGATTAACTGTTGGATCAACTGGAGATCAATTTAGGTCTAACATACAGTAATATGCATGTAGTATTACATGTAAATAAAAAGAAGAAAGGAAAAAAAGCTTCAGAAAAAGCCCAATGAAGTAATAATGAATCAAAAATCTGCTGTGATCACATCTAACCTGTTTAATCCATGTGCTATTTATGTGTGAAGTGCTATTCTCTGGCTATTCAAGTTATGATTTTGAACTTACAAGGAGGTTTGAATTTGGCTAAAGGCATGTATCTATTTTGTGATCCATCTTATAATCTTGTTTCCTCATCAAAAACATACCTGGAGTTGTGTTTTGTTTTATTCATGCATGTTTAACACACAAACCCTGTATATTTAGGTTGAGTTCTTCTCGCAAACATAAAACACTGTTCCAACTTGTGATGTCATGTGGTAATACAAGAAGTGCTCCACTTTAAAACTCCATACACCTTCACTTGAATCATTTGGATAATTTCAACCCTGGAATTTCCAATCTCTACTGAACTACAGGTCAAAGGTAGCTGCACCACTACGCAGGGCTCTCAAGTCTCACGCATTGAGAGTGTGACACACGCAATTCGACGTGTTCACACACTCACACGCCACACATGGCATTTCTCACGCTGATTTCTTTTTTTCTTTTTTTTTTGCCCAGAAAATCGGTCTGTGTGGCTTAGTTTATGCAGGCTCCGCGCTTTTTCAGCGAAAAAAACTCCCCCTGCTCCGGGCGCACGGTCCGAGCGGAGGCCGGAGCAGACGCGCCGTCCCCCGGGCACGTCCTGAGCCTCAGTCCCGGTGCCACGTCTCCTCTGAGACTCCGGTCCCGGTGTCTCCGTCTGTGCGTAACATGTCCCCCCCGACGGCTTACGCACGGAATACGCGCGGCCCAGAGCCGAACTGCCCGCGGTGAGACGCGGTTAGACGCGGTTAGACGCGGTGAGACGCGGTGAGACGCGGTGAGACGCGGGCCCGGTGCATTAACCAGACTCTTACATGAATCCGTTAAAAATGTCCCGCCCCCGCCCCTCTCAGCGCGCACTGACAAAGTGCGGTGATGATAAAACAAACTGAAAACCATCAGGTAATAACTTTTACATAATTATATAACTCTCATTAGTTGCTTTGTAGTTTAAGTTTGCTCTTTAGACAAACAGGGCTCTCAACACGCAATTCGACGTTCACACGCTCACACGGCATTTCTCACGCAATTCAAGCACCCCCCCCCCGTCCTCGGAAATTACAGTCTCACGCACGACCCCGCTCAAAACTTGAGAGCCCTGACTACGTGACATCAGAAAGTGAAACTTAGCATGTTTTTCTTTGCAGATGCAGACAAAAAATGTGTGAAAAATATATGAGTGAAGCAAAACACAATTCCAGGTATGTTTTTGACGAGGAAACAACATTATAACATGGCTTCAAGCTTTTTTTTTTTCAAAATCAACTTTATTGTCAATTCTGCCATACAGTGAATCGAAATTTCATTTGTTCCTGGCCAAGCGGTGCAAAAAAGACACAAAGATAAAGACAATACAAAAACTATGTAAGACAAAATCTAAAAGCAGTGCAAAGAAAGACAGATGTCCAAAAATGTGCAGTGTGCATCAAAATGTGCAGTGGAAGATGCAGCAGTGAAACGTGCAGTAATGTGCAATAGAATGTGCATTGAAAATAACGATAACTATAAATGTGCAACAGTGATTCTTAGCAGCAGTTTTGCGTAATACTGTAACTCCAGAAATACCTTTAAATATTTCTCATTCCAGCTCTGTCAAAATTGGAATTGAAATTACAAGTCATACTTAAGGTCAGACCTTCTGCATGTCTTACCTTCTTTTTCCAAACTAAAAAGTCCATATTGACTGTAAATAGGCTGAAGTACTGTACGTCTCTCAGCATTGCCATGTTTGTTTTGGTTGGTTTGGTTTTTAAGCTTCACCTTTGACTTCCGCACACACCTCAGTGCTGCACTGTGACTGGTCATCCACCATCTGACGGGCTCTACCTCACCACCAGGGGCACATAGATTCTTGAGAATCTGTGAACTCACAAATATAGAGGCAATCCATCTTACTGTGCAAGGTTAGAGGAAATTGCATCTATTCAAATTTCGATTATATTGAGATTACCCTTGCAGTCCTAGTCAGAATCCTTCAATAGTTTTAACAAAATGTCTTTATCTGGAGCCTACAGCATCCACTATCCTAAGAGACGAATAAAACGTGTTAAAAGCAATAAATTCACTGCACACTATAGGAGCCATTACCCATTAGACATGTGCGTTGCGTCTCAGATTCCTCCTTTAGTGCGATGGTGGTCGAAGCAGCAGTAGTGTACATTTCAAGGGCCATGTAGCAGTAACCCAGATGGCACAATGGGCTGATTGTGATTTATGTACCAAAAGTGAATGCATTACTGTGGGAGCAACTAGGAGCCCGAGCCAGTTCTCAGGCAGCCATTTTCACACCTCTCCCAACACGGACATAAATCGCAAAAATATACACCAAACCTAAAGGGCCCATATTCACAATTTTCTGATCTATGTTGTAATGTTGTTTCCTTACACACACTTGGAGTTGTGTTTTGTTTCGTTTATCCAGGTTTAACACACAAATCTGGTAATACAGCTCCAGACACCTTCACTAAAATGACACCGAACAAAAGGTAAAAGCTGGTTTGGAAACCATCACGCAGAAAAAAAACAAAGAAGATCTATTAAAAAGTTGCAGTCTTTTTCTATAGAGGATTTAGATTACTTAAAGGCCCCATGGCATGAAATTTTCACTTTCTGAGGTTTTTGAATGTTAATGTGAGCTCCCCTACCCTGTTTAGGCCCCCCCCCCCCATGGTTAAAAGTTGTGAAATGTCTAAACTGAGCATTTGCGATCCTTTTCTGCGTTACAAAAAATCGGAGCTCAAACGGGCGAGTTTGAACAAGGCACCTTATTGACGTCAGATCGAAAAGAGAAATGCAAATGCAGTTCCACCCCCGTCTGTCTATACTCAGCGTCTCTGTAAATCACGCCCAGAGAGTTTGGACTGCGAATGCGCTAGGCAATGCGAAATGCGTTTTTTTATTTGCCTGGAGGCACGTCCGAGTGTTTCTAGGCTCGGAAGTCCTTTATCTGAGCCTCTGGACCTTTGAACAGCAGCGGTTTAATTTTATTTTATGTGGAAATGTGTTTTTTTTTCAATGGAACGCTTCAACTCTCTCCCCCGTGCAAAAACAAGGAAATGGATCAGCTGTGGGCTGACACCGGAGCGTTTGGCCACGCCCCCACCTTCTACTATTGGTCAGCTTTTTTCTCATTTGCATTCAAGCAACAACGCCCAGAATAAAGAGTTTGAGAGAGATATTTATGACTCTTTCTCATCTTATCTCTGTTTCTCATGCAGTGAGTGTTGATTTTGAAGAAGGATTCATTTACAGTATTAGGGAACCATTAAGGAGCCATATAAAAGCATCAAGAAGTACCATGTCATGGGATCTTTAATTAAATATGTGTGTTGTCTTTGTGGCGCTTTTTGGGACTACAGTTAAAGATGGAATTTAAACTGATTTGCACACCGCTCCTAACATAGAAAAAAGAAAAAGGAAAAGAAAAAAAAAGGAATATATAAAAAAGTTGCAGTCTTTTTCTAGACATACTGAAAAATATGGGATATTGATTATCATTTACAGATAAAAAAATGTGATGATGTAGAAATGGCTACGATAGCGAAAGGAGCTATAGGAGGAGACGAGGAGACAAGGAAAAGTGGAGAGGAAACAAAACAAGGAGCAAGGTGAGGGGAGAAGTGAGAGTGCAGTGAGCGGTGAAGATGAGTCACATTGGGGGTTCTTTATGTCGTGCAAAGTAGGTCCTGTCAGGTCAGAGCAGTGATCCGGACCTATGCGCTGAAGCCTGGACTTGTTTTTGTTTGCTCTTTGGGGGATGTGTGGAGTTTTAGTTTGGATTTCTCGATACCTTTTCTTCGGTATAATGTTGGTCAGTTAATTTAATTTTAATCGAGATCAAGATTCAGATTCAAGTCATATTGTCAGTTTTATTATTAGGTTTAAATAGAGAGAGACCTGTACAACCAATCCTCTGTCAGTAAAAGTATGTGAGTACAATTCAGACTTTGGAAGAAAAAAAATACTATTTTTGTGTTAAACTCCCCTGATCCAAAGGTTGGCAGTTCAAATCCCACTCTCAACATAAAGATCATGGGTTGAGCGGTCACATCCACTGACCCACATGTTGGCGGTGCGATTCCAGCTTCCACAGAAGAATGCTGTTGCTGTGTCCTTGGGCAAGACACTTAAAGATCCCATGACATGGTACTTCTTGATGCTTTTATATGGCTCCTTAATGGTTCCCTAATACTGTAACTGAATCCTTCTTAAAAATCAACACTCAGTGCATGAGTATGCACTGATAAGCTGAGAAAGAGTAATTTTTCTCACTCAGAACACTCTATAATGGGCGTTGTTGCTTGAATGCAAATGAGGAGGAAAAAGCTGGCCAATAGTAGAAGGTGGGGGCGTGGCTAAACGCTCCGCTGTCTCTCTGTGCGCTCTCTGATCCATTTCCTTGTTTTTGCACGGGGGGAGAGAGTTGAAGTGTTCCATTGAAAAATAAACACATTTCCACATAAAATAAAATTAAACCACTGCTGTTCAAAGGTCCAGAGGCTCAGATAAAGGACTTCCGAGCCTAGAAACACTCGGATGTGCCTCCAGGCAAATAAAAAAACGCATTTCGCATTGCGTAGCGCTTTCACAGTCCAAACTCTATGGGCGGGATATGCAGGGACGCTGAGCGGAGACAGAGGGAGGGGCTGGAGCTGCATTTGCCGATCTGACGTCAAAAAGGTGCCTTGTCCGAACTCGCCCGTTTCAACACTGGTTTTGTGTAACGCAGAAAAGGACCGCAAATGCTCAGTTTAGACATTTCGCAACTTTTAGCCATGGGGGGGGGGGTAAACAGGGTAGGGGAGCTCACATTAACGTTCAAAAACCTCAGAAAGTGAAAATTTCATGCCATGGGACCTTTAACATATTTCACCCCCAGTGTCTGCGTACACTGGAGTATGAATGTGTGTCCGAATGGGTGAGTGGTTCCTTGATGTAAAGTGCTTTGAGAGCCTTGAGGGTGGAAAAGCGAGATATAAACAATGACAATTTGTGTTTGTTAGAGCGTTTGTCCGCTGATCCAGGGGTTGGTGGTTCGAATCCCGCTCTTGACAATGTATCGTTGGTTGAGCGGTCGGATTCACTGACCCGCGGGTTGGCGGTGCGATCCCAGCTCCTAAGCTCCCACAGATGAGTGCTGCTGTTGTGTCCTTGGGCGAGACACTTAAGCGAGATGATTAACCCCTCCTCGCCCCCAGTGTCTGTGCACACTGGAAGAGAGCCCCCGTGAAACAAAATACATCAAGGCAGGTTGCGTCAAGCGGCATGGGGCTGTCCTCCCGTGGACCCACCACCTGCGGGGGGATCCATGGGGGCTGTGATCTGGCCAGCGGACCTGTCTGGACCGTTGCCCCCACGACCCAAAATACGGAGAAAGCGGAAGAAAATGGATGGATGGGTGGATGGTAGCTGATGGTAATTTGTAAATTTGTTTTCATACTAACAATCAGAACCCAGACAGAAAATTATTATGTATCTGTTCAAAATCTTACAATAGTGAGAAATGCAGAAAAAGTGTAAAGAAAACATCAAACTTAAAAGATATGCTACTTAACTATCTCTGGTGATATACAGGAAAACACAATAAGTATCATTTTTGTATTTTGTATATATAATGTTTTAAGTATTGCATTATTAGAGGTGAGCAATATTCTCTTATTTTTTTTAGTTTTCACTGTGTTGATGATAAATTTTGACAGACATGATCATCAGTATGGAGTGTGAAGTCCTTTTTTTTGGGGATGAAAACCAGTGTAGCTACTCTATATTCAAATTTTGGAAAAACAATCACATTATCTTGTAGTATAGTCAATATATTGCACATGTATTTCTGAGCAGTGGCATTTCCCTGGCTGTTATCCACACACCCTCTCCCCTCTCCACCTGTTCTTACCCCCTCGGGCGCAGGACTGCATGTACCACATAAAATCCTGGTCTCTGCTGTGATGGGCCATATTGGGGCTGTTATGGGGTTGCTGGGGCTTCCCTGGGGCCCTCGGTGGGACGAGAGGTGGCTCTGCGGTGCATTTGGAGCCAGTGTTTGCACCTGATTTGAAGGAGAGGGTTACTGGCTGCACTTTGATCCCCCAATCTTACACAACTGTAGCTTTGCTCTCAGGAACTCTGGGTTTTTGAAGCTCCGACTTGTGATGGAATTGGCAACTAATACATATTTTCACAGCAGTCGCAGTGGTTAAGTGTATCTGTCTGGAGGTTGGGTGTAGACAGGCAGATGTTATGAATTTTGATTAGAAAAAGAAGTATAAAAATCTTGCAAATATGTTAGATTGCATAACTTCTTTGATGAAAAAAAATAGTATTGCTATTGTGATTTCAAACTGAAAAACAAATCTAAACTAAAATTCCAATAAATTCCAGATTTAGGTTGTTAAATACAGAAGTAGGTTGTCAAGTTATCAGCTAAATTTACCTTTATTTTTCTAGAGATTGACAATTACAGAACTGAAATTCACCAATGATTCTAGTGAAGGAGGGATGGACCTTAAAAACACAGTGGAGCACTTCATCACAAGGTGTGTTCTGTTTGAGAGAAGAACTCAACGTTTGTGTGGTAAACAAGAAAAGAAAGGAAAAAAAAAAAAAAGCAACTTCAGGTATGTTTTTGATGATGAAACTACATTATAACTTTTTTTTTTTTTTTTGTAAATAGCATAATATGGGCCCTTTAAAGCCCCAGTGTGTAGGATTTGTGGTGCATAGGTGGATGGTGCTATTGCACTTTCTGTTTTAGCTACGGCAGACCTCGAGGGACCCGCACGCCGCCACTGTAATAAAACGCGGTCCTGTTTTTTTTTTTTTTTTCCTTTTCTCATGAAAACACACATTCCCGATCATGTACCATGACACTCTACACATCAAATGAAACCTTACAGTCTCCTCTTTTTGACTATGCAATTCATTTCCCTGCACAATAATCACTCCCCGAGCACATGGGGCTTTTATACGGAAAAGCACAAAACGAGGTTAGCTTACCTTAGAATGCTTTGCACAGGTCAAACTCTGTATTTCACCATAAACTTGCTCTCAATTTGTCCGTAAGAATCCAGCGAATAAAATCCAGTAAAACAATTTAGTCCAAAACACGTGTTAGATCCATTACTGAGTCTGATCCGGCAGCATGCTTGTGTTGTTTACCCAAAACCACGAGCCTTGCCGAAGGCGAAGGCGGAGCCCAAATGTCCTTCTGCGGCTCTCGTATTCAAAATGGCTGCCTCTGCATGGGGAAGATCCCCCTTTTATGTGACTATATCTAAGTCCAAAAGAATACTTTGATTTCATGATGGAAGTGAAAAGGCTTGGAAAACAATGTATTTTTGAATGGGTATCTTCAATTTCAGTAATTAACGGGTAAAAATCTTACACACTGTCCCTTTAAGACAAAACCTGGCTTTCTCTATGTAAGAATGTATTTTAAGGGCCGTGCATTCTTTTCTGAGTAATTTCTCCAGTCATTTTTAATAATGCTTTTAAATGAATCACTTTTGAGTCTCAAAGAAATTGCCTATTTTTTGAGTGACTCTCTATTTATTAAGTAAAATTGCCTCTAAAATATGGAGGAAAAAAAAAAAAAAACGGCACAAATTGCTCAGCACGAAGAGAAGGATTTTTTTTTTTTTTTTTTCCAAAATTGGTGCTTTTCGGTCCTGTTGACTTTTTTTTTTAGTATTAATACCTGCTCAAAGGAGTATCTAGTTTCAATACTACGTGTAGTACAGTATTGATCAGTATCTGATGTTTGATACTTTTGACAATAGTGTGTGTGTGCATGATGAGACACATTCGGTTATACAGCTCTGGAAAAAAATAAGAGACCACTGCATTTTTTTATGAAATCAGCATCTCTACATGTATTACAGCCATTCCATTCCAGCTTCTGTTGAATTCCAACACAAACACAAAGCTGAGCTACTTCAGTTCTTGCACCAGGAGTAGAATAAAGTCACCCAAGAACAATGTGAAAGACTTGAGGAGAGCATGCCAAGACGCATGAAAGCTGTGATTAAAAATAAGGGTTATTGCACCAAATATTGATTTCTGAACTCTTCTTAAGTGTAAACATTAGTATTATGCTGTTTTAAAATGAATTTGATCTTGTTTCTTTGCATTGTTTGAGCTCTGAAAACATATATCTTTTTTTATTTTGACCATTTGTCATTTTCTGCAAATAAATGCTCTAAACGATAATATTTTTATTTGGAATTTGGGGGAAATGTTGTCAGTAGTTTATAGACTCAAACAAAAATGTTACTTTTGCCCAAACACATACCTATAAGTAGAAACATCAGAAAAACTGATCATTTTGCAGTGGTCTCTTTTTTTTTTTTCTTCCAGAGCTGTACTTATAATAACTACACTTTAATTAGCCTTAACAACGCATGAAGAAAGCCCTAACTCAGAATCCAAATCATTAATTAGCTCAAATCAGCTCAGTTTAGTTCTTAACAGTGCTCATTTATCATTTTGTATCACACAGATTGACTTTGAATCTGAGGCGGTTTCTGCTTCCAAAGGTCAAATACCATATAATGTGCATTCCCAGTCCATTGAAACAGTGTAGATGTATGTAACAGCAGGAGAAAATAGTCTGTAACAAGATAAAGACAGATGGTCCATCTGTTCCATTTATGCCTGTTCTGTGGAGACGGGGGGAGCTGGGGTGGGACGAGAACATACCCAGCTACAGATACTGGGGCAGGAATTAATTATACACATGTATGACGAATTTATGGAAATAGAGGTGAAAAAAAAGAGGAAGTGTCTAAATAAATGTTTTTTTGTTGTTGTTTTTTTAAAAAGAATTTTCTCATTGTAGAAAATATACACTAGGAAGGAATTATAAACGTGTGTCATGAAATTATGGGTTAGGGTTAGGGTTAGAAGGTTAGGGAAAAAATAAAATAATAATAATAATAATAATAATAATAATAATAATAATAATAATAATAATAATAATAATGATAAGGGCGGCAGTAGCTCAGTTGGTAGAGCATATGCCTCGTGATCCAGGGGTTGGTGGTTGGAATCCCACTCTTGACGGGTTGACCGCGTGTGATCCCAGCTCCCACAGATGAGTGCTGCCGTTGTGTCCTTGGGCAAGACACTTAACCCCACCTCGCCCCCCCAGTGTGGACACTGGTAGCCCCCATGGCAGAAGATACATCAAGGCCCGTTGTGACGTGAGCTGTCCTCCTGTGGACCCACCACCTGTGGAAGGATGCATGGGGGCTGGTGCATTGTGTTCTGGGCAGCAGAACACTGCTTGGACTGCTGCCCCCGTGACCCGGAAAAGTGGAAGAAAATGAATGAATGAATAATAATAATAATAATAATAAATATTAATTAGCGTTATGCATAAATTACTGTGTAGCGAAAACTACTAAATCTAGAATTTAAATCTTGTTGAGACCAGGACTAAACAAGGACTGATCTAGAAGAGGTCTAAAGCAAGTCTACATAGTCTACATCAGGACTAAACCAGGGCAAGTGAATACATGAATGCACTTAGTTACTAATAATGCTAAGCTAGTACTCTCATTACTTTAACTGCAACTAGCTTTCAATAATCCACCAACTTCAAATTTCATTATTTATTTATTTATTTATTTATTTATTTGTATTTATTTGTATTTTTTTCTACCAATAATACTACCTGGAGAGGAAAAAAATGCATGATAGGTAAGTTTACTGCCAGAATTAAATACAAAACCAAACCAAATCTAAACCACGACCAAACCAAGTCTATATCAGGTCTTGAGGAAACATGTACAGCTGTGGAAAAAAAAAAAAAAAAAGAGACCGCTGCAAAATTATTACTACTTGTGTTTGGGCAAAAGGAACATTTTTGTTTGAGTCTATAAACTACTGACAACATTTCCCCCAAATTCCAAGTAAAAATATTATCGCTTAGAGCATTTATTTGCAGAAAATGACACAATAACAAAAATATACATGTTTTCAAACCTCAAACAATGCAAAGAAACAAGATCAAATTCATTTTAAACCAACATAATACTAATGTTTACACTTAATAAGAGTTCAGAAATCAATATTTGGTGCAGTAACCCTTATTTTTAATCACAGCTTTCATGCATCTTGGTATGCTCTCCTCAAGTCTTTCACATTGTTCTTGGGTGACTTTATTCCACTCCTGGTGCAAGAACTGAAGTAGCTCAGCTTTGTGTTTGTGTTGGAATTCAACAGACGCTGGAATAGAATGACTGTAATACATGTAGAGATGCTGATTTCAGAAAAACATGCAGTGGTCTCTTATTTTTTTTCCAGAGCTGTGTATAGCCTACATAACACCCTAACACCTTGCTAATGTATTCCATTATGTAGCATATGAACTATAATGAAACTCAGTCTCCAAATGCACTCTGTACCTACCTCCCTATGAACCCCTTTTACCAACAACACTTCATCTTTTGACGTAGACTGTGTATATATTTCTGTACACAATGCTTGGCTAACCCTGCACTCTACTCTCTAGTTTGAACCAGACGCCCCAGAGTGGGAAGAGTGCTTGCTTTGTAAACATCTGCTTTCTCACCTGGATGTCACACTTTACAAAGACGAGTCCTCTAGAGTCTACCGTAACCCGACTGCTAAAGCTCAGACTAGCACTGATCTATTCCTGCATCCGCTTCAGCTTTGCTAGGATGAAGCTAGCCAAGAAGTGAGAATCATCAATATGTGTTTTGTTTGTTTATAAAAGAGAACATATTTGAGGTATAGAGAAACAGCATATGTGAAAGTCAGGTACATAAGTTCAGTTATGACATAGAACTTCCTTAAGTATGTTTTTGTAGGCCAATAATAGAAAGTGAATGGGTTTTTTGTACATCTGAACTTTTCAATAGTTCATTTCAGTAATAACATTGAGAATCATAATGAACTTTGACGGACTAATACGATTTTCTTCTTCTGAGGAATTTTAGTTGATACATAACTGATCATTTAGCATAATTGATTAGAGAAGTTTAAAGAGCCCATTTACACTATTTTCTGATCTATGTTATAATGTTTCCTCATTAAAAAAAACATACCAGGCGTTTAGGATATTTCAGAATCTTCTTTCAACCACAAAACACCCCGTTCCACCTTGTGATGTCATGTGGTAATACAGAAAGTGCTTCACTGTGTTTTTAAACTCCATTACCCAAGCTGGAATCATTTGGATGATTTCAGGCAATCTTTACTAAACAAAATGCTAAGGGTAGCTGTTAACCTGAAAACTACAACTACATGACATCACAAGGTGGAAAAGAGCATTATGAGCTTTTGTGATTGATATCGGGAGATTTATAGTCGATAAGAATTGACGCCCATAGCCAGGTGAATAGTCATGTGATAAAAGTTTAATAATATGAGGATGCTCCATCTTCGTTACATCTTCGCGAGCGGCCCAGACAAAAGAGATCATCATAATTTATTGTTTATGATAATGAGTAGAATGGGGGTGTACACATTAATTCTTGGTACAGAGATTATACCTATAAGGCAAAAGTACATATACTGTATGAAAAGAAGAGGCGCAAAAAAGAGTACTAAGGCTGCGTCTCATTTCTCTGTCTTACCCCTTCGTCTTACCCCTACCCCTTGGTTTTGCGCGTTCATGTGAGGGCAAGGGGTGTCCCGATTCTAATTTTGATCAAGGGCTAGGGCCACGACCGAGGGCTACATACCCCTTGAAATGAAGTAAGCTCTCGACCAGACTTGAAACGAAGGGGTACGCCTACAAGCTCAGGCAGGTTTTGGGATCAGGATGGCAGCGTCACATTGACCAGCCAAGGAGTCTCATAAATGCATTTTCAGCAGTTGTAATCATCGATTAACAGTTTAGCATGGTTTACAATTATGACGCTTATGTTCTACGTTACTTTTAGTGTCTCTATCTGTTGTTGCGGTTTTAATTGTAGTGATGTCTGTTTAGCCGATGTTATCATTTTCATCGAACTTTCATGTATAAACAAGCCAGTTTTTTTGTCGAGTTGAGGTACCCGATAATCCTTGACATTTGTTTACATTTGTTTGCGTTAACTGTTGTCGCCTCTGTAGACGTAGCAGCCAGGTAGAGGCAAGGGATGATGACGCAAACGGTAATCAAGTGGTGACCCATTTCTTAGGGGAACATTCGTACCCCGAGCCCTCTCAGCTCGTTATCGAGGGGCAAGACAAAGACGTAGATAAAGGGGCAGGGGAAGGGGTAAGACAGAGAAATGGGACGCAGCCTTAATGTCAGTTGTATATCATTTAATAAAAACATAAACAATTATAGGCACTGGAAACTCCTGTATACCATCATTGTTGCAAATCTAACACACATCTGGATCACGACAAGAGGAACATTTCATACTTACACTGATGTAGACAGACTAATAATCAAGGATTAATCAAACGTGTGAATGAAACAAAACGCAACTCCAGGTCTGTTTTTGATGAGGTAACAACATAACATGGCTTCACAAGAATCCATTTTGTGTAATATAGGATCTTTTAACATTAACGCCGATATATTTCATAATCTACTATTCCACCATTACTAAACTATTCGTCTGTTTATTATTCACGATCCACAATCTTTCAAACCCCGTTCTCTTTGAAAAATACTCGGACCGCCCCGGACTGAGACATTTCCTACACGAGAGATTAAATTGAACTTGAGGATTAGAGGTGGAGCGGAAGAATTTCTTATGATATTGCTTTGTTTACTTGTTTGAGATTTATGCAGTGGCGAAGGCGCGGAGGTCATTTTAATAAGTAAACAGCGTATACTTTTTTATGAAGCGCTTAATTTTATTCCAGGGACTTGGCGACGGACTGCGTTGCTGAGGGGAGATGAGTTTCATTGTGTCTGACAGGGCGAGCACAACCCCGCTAGCTTCTGTGATTATCGGGAGGACGCGTTCACTGACATTTTAGCAGGGGGAAGATGCTCATTGGTAAGGAGAAGGGGATATTAGATTTTTTTGATAGACTGTCAGTGTCAAAGAGGCAGGTACGGAACACTGGCTTTGTAGTTTGGACGCTTTCGAAATCACATGGTTCAAATCAAAGTATCTGCTAAATGAACGGTGATCGGGGGTTTAAGCTTGAGTTAAGATGATGGAGAAACTGAATGGGGGTAAATGGGATAACGGCTTAAGTGTATGAGATTTTGCATGAAACTACAGTGGTACCTCACCTTACGAAATTAATTCGTTCCAGAAGTGGTTTCGTAACGTGAATTTTTCGTAAGTTGAGTAGCTATTTCAATGGAAAAGGCCTGATTCGTTCCAAGGTTTGTTTTTTTATAGTGTAACATTTTTTATAGTGTAACTTTGTGTTCTGCGTCCTGATTGGCTCTCGCTCTCTGGCCCCAGCGTGCGCCTAGACGGCAGAGCACGGAGCGCTTCTCCCGGTTTGCGTAACCAGACTCTGATTCAACTGTCCAAGTGTGCACCCTCGTACGCCCCAGGGAGGGAAACAGAGTCCAGATCACGGAGAACAGTTTATAGGCAGGGAAGAGTTGAATCAGAGTCTGGTTACGCAAACTAGGAGAAGCGCTCTATGCTCTGCAGTCTAGGCGCGCGCTGGTGCCAGAGAGCGAGAGAGAGACACCGGTCGGGGAATGACGGCGCTACAGGCGCTCCGTCACACTGCGTGTTCGCCGCGGTTCTATGTCGTGCTCGCGGTGCTCCTGTCTCCGCGCTCCTTGCGTGTTCAGTAGAGGTAAGATCTTAAGCCCGAGCCCGAGCCCGACCCGAACCCGACCCGAAATTCGGGTCGGGTTCGGGCCTAAAATGTCAATCATTGCTTCGGGTCGGGCTCGGGCCGGGCTTCTCTCTCGCTGACTTTTTTAAAAAATAAATATATGTTTATAAAAATGTATAATAAAACGATGTGTGGATACTAAACTAAGGAATACTTGTTTTAAAATAAATAATTTGGATAAACAGAGAAGGCGCTGTAAGGTAATTGCTATTTAACTATTAAACAGGAGCCGCTCTTAATAATCTTAATAGTCCGCATCTATTTTGACCTGGTATCCCCAATATGGAGGAGCAAGAAGTTAAGGATAAACTAAAGACAGGAGAACTGAAAAGACAAACACGCACCGGTAAGAGTGAGGTGTGGAAAAGCTTCAAATTGATTGTTGAAAATGCTACAGAAACTTGCGTTGGCTTCGCTGAATGTAGTCAATGTGGCGCTTTGCTTTCATACGAGAGCAAAAAGACTGGCACCTAACGTTCCCTCTAAGCTGCGCGCCTGTGCAGTTGCGCACTGCTCACACATTCTCAGCGCACAAGAAAACCTCTGCAGCGCAGGGATGAAAGAGTTCCGCTTTTTTTTTCAGCCGCGGGGTCATCTGAATACAGGGGAATCGTCCAGTATTCAGAAACAAAAGTATGTGTCTCGTATTAAACTTCTACCGGTGTAAGCCACGAGCACGCGCAAGCCGCGAGCACGCGCAGCTCTTTCCGCGTGTAGCGGGGGTGCATGTCGGATGTCGCGCACAGGAGTCCAAGGAGTGCTCAGGGAGTTAGTGTGTTTGCTCAGACACATAAAACATTAGGGGGAACATTGACCTCGACGCTGAGCAGGCATTTAAACAGCTGTACTAGCAAAATTGATGATCGTCAAACATCTATATTATCATTTGTTTCAAAAAAACGCCCCTCACAAATAAAATATGAAATTTCGGGTTTGCTTCGGGCTCGGGCCTGCAAATCAAGTTAATTGGTTGGGCTCGGGCCGGGTCGGGCTTTAATACCCGCGGGCCGAGTCGGGTCGGGCTGGATTTTTTAGGCCCGAACTTACCTCTAGTGTTCAGCGCTATAGCTAAGAGGCCGAGAAAGATGCTCTTTGAGTGGGGATAACAGCGGGGCGTGCATCTGAGCGCGCATTATCCGAATTTTTGAGATTTCGCGTTTCGTAACTTGAATTTTCTTTCGTATCTAGAGACCAAAATTTAACGTGAAGGCGTTTCGTAACTTGGATTTTTCGTATGTAGGGTCTTTCATTAGGTGAGGTATCACTGTATATTGTGTTTTCAAACTGCAAAAGTATGTATTTCAATATAGGTTTCACAAACCCTTTGACACACCATTTATATTCAGTGTATGCATTTTAAGGTGCATGTTTGGCTTTAGAACAACATTTTTTACATGCTGAAGAGAAAGTGATGATGATCCTAGACCAGGCATGTCTATATTATGGCCTGGGGGCCAAATGTGGCTCTCAGACCAGTTTTTCTTGGCCCTCAGGCTTACAGGTAAATTGGTCCCATATTACCTAAAGCAGCACTTTTTACTGCAAGACCTTAATGAAGCCAATATTAAATATTTAGTGTGTGGTTTTAAGAATGTAAGCTTGAATAAAGGTCTGGTGGCATTTCTAATGTTAAAAATGCACTGAGCATCAGACTTAGACTTAGACAAACTTTATTGATCCACAAGGGAACTTGTTTTGGGTACAGTAGCTCACTCATCAAATATAATGTATAACAGAGGGTAAAAATAACAAAAAAATTATGGAATAGCAACCAAAGAACAATAGACCAGTGTCAGATGAGACATAATTATAAAAATAAAAATAATGTTAATAAATGTATATGTACAAATCAAAATTAAATAGAAAAGTAGTAAGAAAGTTTAAAATATCAAATAAGATATACAATCCCTGCCCTTGCCCAGCAACTCACCCTTGTGCAACAGATAACAGTCCTTAGACCAGACCTGGGCAAATTGTTCCACAAAGGGCCGGTGTGGCTGCAGGTTTTTGTTTCAACTAACCAAGAGCACACCTTCAACTGTCTGAAGACTGAAATCAGTTGATTAAATGAGTCAAGTCTGGTGTGCTGCTTGGTTTGAAAGAAAACCTGCAGCCACACTGGCCCTTTGTGGAACAGTTTGCCCAGGTCTGGTCTAAGGACTGTTATCTGTTGCACAAGGGTGAGTTGCTGTACATTTGTATGGAGTATGGTATGAATGTAGTCATGTCTATGACCCTCCATCAGCTCCGTCCAGGTTTAGATACGTGGCCCTTGATGATTAAGAGTTTGGACACCTCATCAACAGTCCACCCCATCACCAAAATAAGTGGGGACTACTTAAGTCTTTTACTTGGTTACATTGCAAATGTTTTCTTATTGTTACATACATTTGTATTTGCATTGTATTTGCCCCCTACAGTTATCCAGGCTTATAAAAGTAAGGGCATTATTGGGGCCAAGCACCGAAGGTGCGAGGCACCCATAGTGTTTCTACTGATTCCTATTATTATAATAAAATATTCTTCCACCTCTGGGAGTCTATGGCAACCCCTAGAACCGTCTGGTAAAAAGTTGTGAAATTTTGCATGCACATTCCAGCCAGTCTCCTCATTACCCACAGCAATTTATAGGCCCCCACCCCCAACCGTCTAGCGCCACAAGCAGGTCAAATTTGCAGAAATTTTCAGGTGCGTTTCTGCGTTGCTAGGCAACGCCCTGCTCTTAATTGATTCGGCTAGATCAAAGATCAAAGATCTAGCCGAAGTGAGCTCATATCTCGGGAACCCTTCATAGGATTATTTTCAAACTTTTCACAGATGTTCGCGTCCTTCCCAGGTCACTGCTTGGCCCCACATTGCTGCTTGCAGCTATATTTATTATTATTATTATTATTATTATTATTATTATTATTATTATAATTATTATAAAATATTCTTCTGCCTCTGGGAGTATGGCAACCCCTAGAACCGTCTGGTAAAAAGTTGTGAAATTTTGCATGCACATTCCCGCCAGTCTCCTCATTACCCACAGCAATTTATAGGCCCCCACCCCCAACTATCTAGCGCCACCAGCAGGTCAAAGTTGCCCTGTAGGGCCACCAGCAGGTCACAACAAAGTTTGATTGGCTGTCACGACAAAACGATAAGAGATATAAAAAAATCCAGGCATATTTCTGATGAGGCTCAGTCCAAAGATGCTATGTACCAAATTTGAGCAAAATTGAGGGAGGAGAAGCATTTTGAGTGTTTTTCATAAAATTCAAAATGTCATGGTGCGTTGGATTCGGCTTGGCCCAAGGAGTTTTTGAAAAGTTTTTGAAAATTGGACATACGGTTCAAAAGTTACATGCAGAAATGTACCTGAAAATTCCTTCCGTACGCCCGATTCGCAAAAACTTGGAATCCCTAGAATCCTTGGGCCAAGACGAATTCAACGCATCCTATGACGTCATGTCCGCCAGAATAGAATGTCCGCCATCTTGGATTTTATGAAAAACACTCAAAATGCTTCTCCTCCCTCATTTCTGCTTGTAACTTTTGAACCGTAAGTCCGATTTTCAAAAACTTGGTATCCCTGGGATCCTTGGGCGAAGACTGATCCAAAGCACGCCATCAAATTGATGTGTGTTGACGTGCGTTTCAGCTCTCTCAATGAAACTTGGTGCGCAGTGTACCATCCATACAGAATTAGTCATACCAAATTTGGTGCACATTGGCCACTAGGGGGCGCTACAACATGCAAAAATGTGTTTTGGGCAAAGACCAATCCAATGCACGTCATCAAATTAGGCTGGGTCACTGCTTGGCCCCACATTGCTGCTTGCAGCTATATTTTATTGATGTGTTTATTTGTTAATAAATTTCAGATTTTCTCTTCATTAGCCATTTTGTAATCTCTGGTTTGGCTTTATTGGAGTTTACATGTTTTGTCTTGGGTCAAAGAGGATTGTCTATTACAATTGGTACTTTCTAGTAATTTTTATTTACCTCCCAAAAGTTATCTCATATACAGCTCTGGAAAAAAATAAGAGACCACTGCAAAATGATCAGTTATTCTGATTTTACTACTTATAGGTATGCGTTTGGGCAAAAGGAACATTTTTGTTTGATTCTATAAACTACTGACAACATTTCCCCCAAATTCCAAGTAAAAATATTATCGTTTAGAGCGTTTATTTGAAGAAAATGACAAATGGTCAAAATAACAAAGAAGATACATGTTTTCAGACCTCAAACAATGCAAAGAAACAAGATAAAATTAATTTTAAAACAACATAATACTAATGTTTACACTTAAGAAGAGTTCAGAAATCAATATTTGGTGCAATAACCCTTATTTTTAATCACAGCTTTCATGCGTCTTGGCATGCTCTCCACAAGTCTTTCACATTGTTCTTGGGTGACTTTATTCCATTCCTGGTGCAAGAACTGAAGTAGCTCAGCTTTGTGTTTGTGTTGGAATTCAACAGATGCTGGAATGGAATGGCTGTAATACACGAAGAGATGCTGATGTCAGAATAAAATGCAAACAAATTGTCTCTTATTTTTTCCAGAGCTGTATACTTAACCCTATCTTATAAGCTTTGCCTTACTAATCTAACTTTTTAAATTTCTTCTACTCTATTTCCAAGTGACCATATTGCACCTCATTCATTCGTTTTAACGACATAAAGCCATCATCTGGTGGAGACTAGCCCACCCCCACAGTTGCCCCACTCACTTACTCCACTGCCATGTTGTATCAATTGGGGATGACAGATTGCCCATTGATGTGGTCGTGTGTACAAGCCAGCATCTCTGTTAGTCTATCTGAGCACTGGCAACTTGTCAAAGGTACATCCCCACCTCCTGTGCAATTTACTCTGGGATGATCTCCAGCAGAACCCCGAGACCCCGACCCGCCATTAAAAGCCGTAGACGCCGCCTGAATGAACAAATATGAATACAGCGATCTTGTGTGTCAAAAATGACCCTCGAAATCCAGGCTTTCAATGTCTACAGTGCAGCCTAGCAACAGACAGGATTTTGTGACTTGTCGTTCTCTCTCTTTTGTTTTTCTTTACTCTCTCTCCTTCTCTCCCTCTCTCTTTCTCTCTCTGGGCTTTTGCTTCTTTTCATTCTCTCTCTTCTTTCCTTTGCTCTGTCCTTCTCTTCTCTCCCTCCCTCACTCTCTCTCTCTCTCTCCGAGGAACAGCTTTAGCTACTTTTCTCCCTCTCTCTCCCTCTTTGTATTTTTCTTTCTCCCTCCCCCGCTCTGTCTCGCTCCCACTCCAAGGGACAGCTGTTCCTACTTGCCACCCACCTTTTCTTTCCACCCTCCCTCTCTCTCTTTCTCTCTCTCCAAGGGACAGCTTTTGCAACTTGTCATTTTGCGTCTCTTTTTCTTTCCATTACTCTCCCTCTCTTGTTATCTCTCTCTATATATCGCTCTGTTTTTCTCTCTTTTCTCCCTCTCTCTCCCTTTCTACCCTCTGCTACTTGCCCTCCCTCTCTCCCTCTCGTTCGCTTTCTCTCTCTCTCCAAAACAAGACATTTTAATCTTGTGCTGAAGTAAAAAAAAAAAAAAAAAAACAGAAAGAAAGAAAGGCACTGGCATTTTCCTTGTTTGATTTGTACAACACCCATTAACTGACAATTCAAAATAAACCAGGGCGCAATTATAATGTTGACACAGAGAAAATTGGGCATCTTCGCGATGTGATAGTAGCTGTTGTGGGTTTTTTAAATGCCATCTTCAAGGCAAAGTGTTGCTCTTGGAGTGTGCAAGCTATAAACACGCTAACCATTTTAGTGACTGTGTGTGCCACTCTCCCTCCCACTGCTGCGACTTTTAAAGCAACTGTCACCGAGTATGAAAATGTGTCTTGCATGGATTTACAGGGTATATATTCATAAGATAAAGGCGCACTATGTAACCTTTGTTGTAGACGGCCCATCACCTTCTAGTCTCCAAGTTGTTCTATTCCACAGTAGGGCATTAAAGGTTTCATCTCCATAGCAACAAGCATGCCTTCAGGTCAAGTCAGATTTGTGGTGACCCTGCTTGACAGTAAGAACAATAAAAACTTGTACTGAATAAATGCGAAATTGCTAAGTTTAATGTCATATTGTGGAATATTTTTGGCAAACCAATACAATCTACATGAAGATAAAGGAAAGAGGAAGGAAAGTTGCATAGTGCACCTTTAGTATTTAATACTGTGAATTTTTATTTTATTTTTTTTAATCAGGAAATACAGCTCTGGAAAAAAAAGAGACCACTGCATTTTTTTCTGAAATCAGCATCTCTACATGTATTACAGCCATTCCATTCCAAACACAAAGCTGAGCTACTTCAGTTCTTGTACCAGGAGTGGAATAAACAATGTGAAAGACTTGTGGAGAGCATGCCAAGATGCATGAAAGCTGTGATTAAAAATAAGGGGTATTGCACAAAATATTGATTTCTGAACTCTTCTTAAGTGTAAACATTAGTATTATGTTGTTTTAAAATGAATTTGATCTTCTTTCTTTGCATTGTTTGAGGTCTGTATCTTTTTGTTATTTTGACCATTTGTCATTTTCTGCAAATAAATGCTCTAAACGATACTATTTTTATTTGGAATATGGGGGAAATGTTGTCAATAGTTTATAGACTCAAACAAAAATGTTCCTTTTGCCCAAACACATACAGTACCTATAAGTTGTAAAATTAGAAAAATGTATAACTTCGCAGTGGTCTCTTATTTTTTTCCAGAGCTGTAGATGTGTGTTTCATTTATTCCTCAGCTGGCAGCCCCTTCAATCTCCACAAATCATTTACCACATTCTAGGTACCCTAGGTGGGTGTAAAAGTGTCTTGTTCAGTGTAACTGGGTTCAAACTATCAACCAATCTCGCCTGATCTCAGGAACAGGTTTGGGTCTGTTTAGTAACTCTGTTTAGAGTTAGAAGACCACTGAATATCAGGTGCTGTAGTGGTGGCTTGACCAGCCAGTGCTCCCATGCAGGGTCTGGAATCAGGCTATAAAGCAGACCTGGGCAAACTGTTCCACAAAGGGCCAGAGTGGCTGTAGGTTTTTGTTCCAACCAACCAAGAAGAGCACACACTTTGACCTTCAACTGTCTGAAGACTGAGATCAGTTGATTAAGTCGAGTCTAGTGTGCTGCTGCTTGGTTGGAAAGAAAACCTGCAGCCACACTGGCCCTTTGTGGAACAGTTTGCCCAGGTCTGCCATAGAGCCTGGAATAACCTGCATCCAAATTTGGGATGGTTCAATCACAGCCGAAAATCTATAGCATGTGTCACTAAAATATGGGAGATCTCTAACTATAAAGGCAGTTAATGGTTTGTTTGTTGATTTTGTAAAAGTCCTTTGTTTTTTCTTTTTTTCCCTCTTAAGCCGCCATGTTTGTTTTGACCCAAACAGACCATGCATTTGTCTAATATGTGTGATTGATTGTCACATCAACCAATCAGAAATCACAGAGACAGCAGTTCCAGACCCACACATTTGTAAAATATTGCCAAAGCATGTGGTTTGGGCTGGCCAAGCTACCCGTGATGGGACATCAGTATATTCCCTTCTCTGCTCTCAGTCACTTAAGCCAAAATCTGTTCAAAATGTGAAATCGCCCAAACTCTTCATGAGTTTAACACTTGCTCGATGTTTTATAAGGACAGAAATTTGAAACTCTAGAGGTAATTGTGTTTGACAGAGTGGTCATTTTTAGTCCATTGCAAAAGACCCTCTCTGCGTGTCATTTACTTCCCCTGGGCAAGGTTATCGCTCTGATTGCAGCCATTTTCGATGCTCCTTGGGGAGAGGTCTAAGTTGTTTTTAGATGCGCTACACTTGGCACCAAGCACAGGCATTATCCAAAAATAATTGTGACTAAAGCACCTTTCCAAGTTGATAATCGTTTTCCGTCAGGTGGGCCTTTTTACTGCAAAGGCTTATCACACTGTTTCAAAAGATGTGTATCAGTGGTTAGTGGAATCATTCAACACTCACAATGGAGAAGCAAAAGTAGTGGTACCATGATTGATTTTGTATAGAAAACATTTACATGACTGTTACATTTGGAAGCGTAATGTTAGCCCTTGTGCATTTGGAAATTTACTGTTTTTCTGAGTTTTCAAGGTTTGCAGTGGTCAATATTAACAGTTGCATTGATTGATAAACATGGCTTCATAATTGTCTTGAAAAACACTTCTCCAATACTTAATGATGATGTGAGCCTGGATCTGGGAATGATTGACAGATGAATTAGCCAATCAGGGACACACATGATCTGTTCGTATCAAAACAAATATTACAAGAAAAAAAAAATACAAAAAACAAAATGTATTACAGGGCACTGAAAAAACATGGATTTCTGTAGAATCAATAAGCGAAGCACTGAACTCTGTTTTTCTGAGGAGAAATCTGATTGTTTTCAAAATGATAGATGACCAGTGAGCTCCTTCGTTTTGCATTGTGAACACTGAAATAAAAAAGTCTAGATAGATACTTTATTGATCCTGAGGGAAGTTTAGCCGCATCAACATTTACACTGCACTTCTCAGTTGTTTTTGTGTTTCACTCAAAGCGTGTTAAGAGGAGGATTGGTCAGTTAGGGTCAGCAGATCAGTTTGAGTAGATTAAGGCTGTTTTCACTTGGCGTTGGATAAACCGTGAGGAAATCTATTGCTCAAGTCAGAGAAATTATAATTATTCTGGAAGCAGCACAGACCACTGAGATGTAACACCGGGGGGATTTGTGTTGATTGGTGGAAGTTTGCAGTTTGTATCAAGTCAACATTAAGTTTAACATTAAGGTCAACATTAGACAAGCAGGTGGCAGACCCTCTACTAGAAACGTCACGCAATGCACCTTTAAGTTTGGGCTAACTATTGTAGGCAATAGTTTCTGGTAAAAATAATGAGCCCTAACCTTGATAGAAATTGCCCATCCAAACAGCTTGACAAACATTTATTTCTGTACACAAGAGAAAAATTACCTTGTGAAATTGTTATCCATATGTTTGTATTTACTATTATTATTACTCTATTTCTATTTTTGGACACAAAAGGGGTTAAGGGTTGTGTGTTACATCTCTTATACACTCAACAAAAATGATAACAGGAGAAGTTCAATTTGTCAACTGGACCAAGTTTGTTTGGTTGAAAACGTTTCGCCGCTCATCCGAGAGGCTTCGTCAGCTCTGATCAGCTCAACAGCTCTTCACACTCAACAAAAATATAAACGCAGCACTTTTGTTTTTGCTCCCATTTTTCATGAGATGGACTTAAAGATCTAAAATTCATTCCAGATACACAATATTACCAGTTCTCTCAAACATTATTCACAAATCTGTCTAAATGTGTGATAGTGAGCACTTCTGCTTTGCTGAGACAATCCATCCCACCTCACAGGTGTGCCACATCAAGATGCTGATCTGACATCATGATTAGTGCACAGGTGTACCTTATACTGCCCATAATAAAAGGCCACTCTGAAATGTGCAGTTTTGTCTCACAGCAAAATGCCACAGATGTCACAAGCATTGAGGAAGCGTGCAATTGGCATGCTGACAGCAGGAATGTCAACCAGATCTGTTGCTCGTGAATTGAATGTTCATTTCTCCACCATAAGCCGTCTACAAACAAACAAACAAACAAACAAACAATATTTATAAGGCGCTTTTCATACAAAATTGTAACACAAAGTGCCTAAAAAGGCGTTTCAGAGAATATAGCAGTACATCCAACCGGCTTCACAACCGCAGACCACGTGTAACCACACCAGCCCAGGACCTCCACATCCAGCAGGTTCACCTCCAAGATCGTCTGAGACCAGCCACTCAGACAGCTGCTGAAACAATTGGTTTGCATAACCAAACAATTTCTGCACAAACTGTCAGAAACCATCTCAGGGAAGCTCAACTGCATGCTCGTCGTCCTCATCGGGGTCTTAACCTGACTCCAGATCGTCGCCGTAACAGACTTGAGTGGGCAAATGCTCACATTCGATGACATCTGGCACGTTGGAGAGGTGTTCTCTTCACGGATGAATCTCGGTTTACATTGTTCAGGGCAGATGGCAGACAGCGTGTGGGTGAGCGCTTTGCTGATGTCAATATTGTGGATCGAGTGGCCCATGTTGGTAGTGGGGTTATGGTATGGGGAGGCATCTGTTATGGACGAAGAACACAGGTGCATTTTATTGATGGCATTTTGAATGCACAGAGATACCGTGATGAGATCCTGAGGCCCATTGTTGTGCCATACATCCATGAACATCACCTCATGTTTCAGCAAGATAATGCACGGCCCCATGTTGCAAGGATCTGTACACAATTCTTGGAAGCTGAAAATGTCCCAGTTCTTGCATGGCCAGCATACTCACCGGACATGTCACCCATTGAGCATGTTTGGGATGTGCTTGACCAGCGTATACGACAGCGTGTACCAGCTCCCACTAATATCCAGCAACTTCGCACAGCCATTGAAGAGGAGTGGACCAACATTCCACAGGCCACAATTGACAATCTGATAAACTCTATGCGAAGAAGATGTGTTGCACTGCATGAGGCAAATGGTGGTCACACCAGATACTGACTGGTTCTGAGTCCCCAGACCCCCAATAAAGCAACAAAAAAAAATAATGCACATTTCAGGGTGGCCTTTTATTGTGGGCAGTATAAGGTACACCTGTGCACTAATCATGATGTCAGATCAGCATCTTGATGTGGCACACCTGTGAGGTGGGATGGGTTGTCTCAGCAAAGCAGAAGTGCTCACTATCACACATTTAGACAGATTTGTGAACAATGTTTGAGAGAAATGGTAATATTGTGTATCTGGAATGAATTTTATCTCTTTAAGTCCATCTCATGAAAAATGAGAGCAAAAACAAAAGTGTTGCGTTTATATTTTTGTTGAGTGTAGTAAAGCAGTATTAGAATGGTAACAAAACATTGAATAAATTAAAAAATGTGATGACAAAATTGGAAACTGGCAATCGCAAAATGTGTATTTGGAATTATGTGAAAGCCTCTTGTGGACCCAATCTTGTATCTCATATTGTGACTATAGTGACCTCTGTTTGAAAAATGATCAGTTTTTCTGATTTTACTACTTATAGGTATGTGTTTGGGCAAAAGGAACATTTTTGTTTGAGTCTATAAACTACTGACAACATTTCCCTCAAATTTTAGAGCATTATTTGCAGAAAATGACAAATGGTTAAAATAATAAAAAAGATACATGTTTTCAGACCTCAAACAATGCAAAGAAACAAGATCAAATTCATTTTAAAACAACATAATACTAATGTTTACGCTGGAATGGAATGGCTGTAATACATGTAGAGATGCTGATTTCAGAAAAAAATGCAGCGGCCTCTTATTTTTTTGCAGAGCTGTATATTATTCTGGACTTGACTGGCAAGACATGTAAGCAATAAATAAATAATATAAACCCAAACACTATCTTGTATTAAAAGTATAAACTTGAAACAAAACAACTTGTTCCAATTTTGTCTAAAAAAAACTAAGCCAGCTGGAGACTACCCTTTTACACGCCCTGCCATTTCTGTTTTAACTGGAACTATCTTTAGCCATGAACACCCCCAAAAAAGATCCAAATTTTTAACTTTTTATGGGTTTCTTAATAATGCATGAGGAATCCGCTCCTGGGATGCCTTGTACAGCGCTCGCTAACGCTATTAGTGTTGGCTGGGCACAGTCTGGGTCGTCCATACAGTATGTAGAGAAACAGCAGTGCTCCTGTAACCATATTACACACCAGGCAGGGTAAAAGTGTTCACAGTGGTGCTTCAGACAGGCTTCAAAACAACATGGCTCCTGCTGAAACTGGTCAAACTCTATGCCCCCGTCAAAGCACCCACTACATCACAGACTCAGTACTTTTAGTTGACTTTAAAAATGTTAAAATAAGTAGCAAAAATACTTACATGCAAGTCTCCTTGCATTAGTTCTTGTGCTGTGACCTCATTTTGAGTGGTGGAGAGTTGTTATGAAATTTTTCAGTGTTAAATTGTATAGCCTATGTTGGAAAATCAAACATTAAAGCATGTTTTGGTCATTTTGATTGATTCTCATTTGGACCAGCGCTCTTAGGAACACTTTGCCTAGTATGAATGTGTTTTGTGAGTGAGTGATGGTGCACAAGTTGGCAGGATAATTTTTATCAGTCTACCCCAGGGCAGCTGTGACTACAATTTACCATCACCAAGTGTCTATTATGTCCAAAATAGTGCTTTGTAAATTGAATGCATTATTACAGTGTGTAATATGGTTAGAATGGTTATAAAACATTACCAAAGATGTATACTAGATTACATGTCAGGTTTCAATCAAAGATTTTAGGCTATGATGAAAAACACAACACAACTTGTCCAATACTTGGGCCAGTGCATATTGCTGTTGTGTTCTTAGGCAAGACACTAAGGCGACGTTCAGACTGCAGCCTGAAATGACCCAAATCCAATTTTTTCGCCCCCATGCGACCTGTATCTGATCTTTTAATGACAGTCTGAATGACACAGATCAGATTTTTTCAAATGCGACCCAGGCCACTTGGATATGTGGTCCTAAAACTGATACATATCCGATCTTTTGACATGCGACTTCAGTCTGAATGGCCAGGTCGCATTCATCTGACCTACACGTCATCAACAAGCGACAAACGCCACTATTCTGTGCTGAAGTAGGTGGAAACTGAACAGAACTGGACCGTATTCTAGGAGACAAGCCCAACGTTGAGCCGATAGTATTGCTGGATAGCTGCGTTACTGAAGAGGAACCCACAAAACGCCATGGCCAAAAACCTTGTCCTTCACCTTCACAATCTTCTCCCTAAAACAAATAAGCTGTACATGTTCTGGCTCCGGTACAACAGCAACTTTAAAATCGCCAGGTGCTCAATGCTAGTGTCCATGTTTAGGCTACTTCCGAAAAACTCTAAGGCGCATGCGGGACACTTTTGGGGCGTGTAAAGTTCACACTGGAGATCACATACAAGTCGCATTTAATTGGAAATGTGAACGACCTCGCAAAAAAAAAAATCGGATTTCACAAAAAAATCTGAATTTAGCTTTAAGCCCTGCAGTCTGAACGTAGCCTAATTCACTTTTCCTAGTATGAAAGTGGTGTGTTTGAGTGATAGTGCGCAATTTGGCAGTCTGGTTTTCGTCAGTCTACCCCAGGGCAGGTATGCTACAATAGAGTACTATCACTAGGTATGGAGTAAATTAATAATAATTATTAATAAAAATTAAAATCTTTGAATGTCCAGAAAAGTCAAATCAAATGTACACATTCACCAGATTTTAGGTTTTAAAGGGATATGCCACCCCCAGGTCAAATTTAGGCATCTCCCCACAGTCCAGAGACTAAAATAAGTGGTGGAAAGCGTTTTCCTGCTCACCCAGCCATTGTCCGAGTCTTAGACTGGAGTCTAACTTCGCCAGAGAAAGATTTCGGCCAAAAGGAATTAATTTGCTCAATGCGTTTCCCAATTACTTTCTGTGTAGTGCGCATTCATATCGAGTGCAAATAAATGTGCAAATCAACACGGAGAGCTTGCCTTGGTCATTTTGGGTGGGAACTATTTTCCAGTGCGCAAGAATAAAGCCGAATCACGCAGCACGCTGCCAGGGGAATCCCAGTTACGCACCGGGAAGTGAGTTCCCCTGTTGCACAACGTGGTGCGTGATTCGGCTGTATTCTTACGCACTGGAAAATAGTTCCCACCCAAAATGACCAAGGCAAGCTCTCCGTGTTGATTTGCACATTTATTTGCACTCGATATGAATGCGCACTACACAGAAAGTAATTGGGAAACGCATCGAGCAAATTAATTCCTTTTGGCCAAAATCTTTCTCTGGCGACGTTAGACTCCAGTCTAAGGCGGAGGAGCTGCAGATACCGCGGCGGTCAGTGGCGACAGACTCGGACAATGGCTGGGTGAGCAGGAAAACGCTTTCCACCACTTATTTTAGTCTCTGGACTGTGGGGAGATGCCCAAATTTGACCTGGGGGTGGCATATCCCTTTAAATATTTCTTTGGAAAATTTTAATGGGAACTTTAAGCAGGTCCCAATTTAGGAGCGACGTTAGAGAGCCTGTACCAGATTTTATTCCATGTTTAAAATGAACTAGTTCTGTTTTTCAGATTTTTAGGAGGAGGTCTAAAGTGAATACAACAACACTATTATACTGTGAGTCACTGATACAGACACATTCGACATTGTGATTTCAAAAAAAGTTACCGCTGCATAATGACTTCACAAGTTTTTCAATTGCGTGTCAGATTGCATTCAGAAATCAATCAACTGAAAGAAGCCGTGAGGTGGAAGCTATAATCTCCAAAAACACATGAGTGAATCTTTTGAATTTGAACACCTCTTTATAGCAACAATGAACTAATCCATGAACATGAACCCAACGGGAAATACTGCATTATTAAAAACTTCCCTAAAAACTTTGCACTAATCCTTCTGCAGTAGACAGAGCACAAACTCATTCTGAATATTTGCTCCGGTCGCGTTGCACTCAATATTTTATTCAAAGGAATCTCTATAATGTAATTATGTCGTGCTTGTTCGGTGACATCCCTTTCACAAGAGAGAGAAAAAAATCAATGCTGTGATGCTCCAGCTTAAATGTCACCCAAATTTTATTACATTCGTACACTTTGGTCTGTGGGCGGTCTCAGACGCGTTTCGCATTTAGGTCACTATAATGGATGTGCTTTCTGGAATTCACAGTCTTTCATTTGGCTATTTTCCATTAAATGCTTTGAGATAACACACCCGGGTCATTTAGTATTATAAACAGTTGGAAATTCAATAGCAGCATTGGAGGGACACGATAATAGATTTTTTGTGTGGTAATTTCACTTTCATTGTGTTGTGTTTGAATTTCACGTTATTTTCATAGAAGTGCGCGCGTGTTAAAGGGCCCGTATTACGCTATTGTTGTGTTTTGTTTCATTCACACATAATTAACACACATATTTGTGTATATATACTCCTCTCTTAAACAGAAAATGTCATTAGGAAGTGCTCCAGTCCATTCTTAAACTTCATACACCTTCACTAGAATCATTTGGATCATTTCAGCTCTGGAATTGCCCATCTCTACTGAACTAATGGTAAAAGGTAGCTGTTTTTTTTACTTGAAAACTACCACAACATCACAAACATCACAAGGTGGAACAGAGCAATTTGAGCTTTAGAAATGTAGACAGACTAATAATAAAGGATTACTCAAACACGTGTGAATGAAAGAAAACACAACTCCAGGTATGTTTATGACGAGGTAACAACATAATAACCTGCCTTAAATCTCACAAGAGCCAGTTTTGTGTAATATAGGACCTTTAAAGGGATATGCCACCCCCAGGTCAAATTTGGGCATCTCCCCACAGTCCAGAGACTAAAATAAGTGGTGGAAAGCGTTTTCCTGGTCACCCAGCCATTGTCCGAGTCTGTCACCACTGACCGCCGCGCGCAGCTGCAGCTCCTCCGCCTTAGACTGGAGTCTAAAGAGACAGACAGAGAAAGATCTCGGCCAAAAGGAATTAATTTGCTCGATGCGTTTCCCAATTACTTTCTGTGTAGTGCGCATTCATATCAAGTGCAAATAAATGTACAAATCAACACGGAGAGCTTGCCTTGGTCATTTTGGGTGGGAACTATTTTTCAGTGCGTAACAATAAAGCCGAAGCATGCACCACGCTGCGCAACAGGGGAACTCCCTTCCTCGTGCGTAACAGGGATTCCCCTGGCAGCGTGCTGCGTGAAATCGGCTTTCTTTTTCCGCACTGAAAAATAGTTCCCACCCAAAATGACCAAGGCAAGCTCTCCGTGTTGATTTGCACATTTATTTTGAGAAATAATTGGGAAACGCATCGTGCAAATTAATTCCTTTTGGCCGAAATCTTTCTCTGGCGCCGTTAGACTCCAGTCAGACCTGGGGGTGGCATATCCCTTTAATGTAAGTTTTAGGGAATCCTCTATCAAAATGGGAAAATGGGAGACTCCGATGTGATTTTCCTGATACACGGATGTTTTGGGCTTATTTTATTTGCCATTTAACTTTTACGGTTCTGTTGATGTTTGTGTGTAAAGTGTCTCTACTTCTACTACTGCTGCAACTACTCAAAAGTTCAAGTTCAAAGTTCAAAGTCAGCTTTATTGTCAATTATGCCATATGTGTTCAACATACAGTGAATCGAAATTTCATTTCTCTCTGGCCAAGCAGTGCAAAAAAATATAAATGTAAAAATACAATATAAAGACAAAACAAGAACTTCTAAGAGAAAATCTAAAAGCAGTGCAAAACAATAAATACTAATAAATACTATATACTAATACTAATAAATACTACTGCTACTACTACGATTACTGTTACCATTACTACTACTACTACTACTACTACTACTACAAAACATGTCATCTGTTACATAAGTGTGAGTTGTTGCGCAGTTGTATTACCATTACTACTAATACTAACACTAATACTTATACTTCTTCTGTGCCTACTACTGCTCCTGTGCCTACTACTACTACTACTACTACTGAAGTCTGGGAATAGGCAGTTCAATATGGCGAGCTAAAATACAGGTGGTTTGGAGGTTTGGACTCTTATCAGTAGAAATATTTTTGAAACTGCCTGAGGCTTAAACCAGACAGACACTGGTGCACGTCCCAGTTTGATTCACTGCTGATTCTGTCTTTTTCAATTCTGCCAACTAGAAAAACAGTCTAAATTGAACTCTGTCTTCAAGAAATGTATGTGTGGGTGGGCATTTGAACAATATTAAAGGTTTTATATTACGCAAAATTGACTCTTGTGAGTTTTATACCATGACAGAATGTTGTTACCTCATCAAAAACATAAATGGAGTTGTGTTTTGTTCATGTTCACAGTGAAAAAGCAAAAATAATCCTTTATTATTAGTCTGTCAACATCTCCAAAGCTCAAAATGCTCTGTTCCACCTTGTGTTATGAAGCGGTTAAGACCCTTTACTTTTTGTTCATTAGAGATTGAGGATTCCAGGGCTTAAATTACCCAAATTATTCTAGTGAAGGTGTATGGAGTTTAAAAAACACAGTGGAGCACTTCCTGTATTACTACATGACACAACAAAGTGGAACAGAGTGTTATTTATTTATTTAACAACTTAGTCTAAATATGCAGGGTTTGTGCATTAAATATGTGTGAATGAAACAAAACACAACTCCAGGTACGTCTGTAATGAGGAAACATTATAACATAGATCAGAAAATAACGTAATATGGGACCTTTAAACATATAAACAGAAAAAAGATTTGATAAATACATTTCAAAACTGAACCGCTGCTCCTCCACCTCTTACTTTCCCTATACAAATATGCTGTATTGTTACTATAGTTACCCCAACAGCACAGGGCAGTGTCACAGCCCCTTGTTTGCCCCTCTGTTTACTCCTGTATACACGGGTACTGGAGTCACAGCCTGTTTCCGTGACTTATGTTTTATTCCAGTCATTTGGTGCTTTTCTGCTCGTGTGCAACAACATGCAACAGTGTGAGGAGCCTTACCTGCCCCAGCCCGGCCATCATTTGTCTGGCTAATGATCCGGAGGTGCCACCTTGACTCATGGTGATGACATATTAGCGTGTACTGCACTGTCCAATTTAAGCCGGGGTGAAAGAGCGTGCCCGAGAATCCTCTTTAGCCACAGCATGCTGGGGTCTACTGCCAGGCAAATGAAATATCTGCTGTATATTTGTTATGAAATAGCAGAACATAACAGGACAATTATTATTGATATGATCGATGGCAAAAGGAGAAATTCAATTTGTCAACTGGACAAAAGTTTATTTTGTTGAATTATGTTTCACAGCTCAGTCAAGCTGCTTCTTCAGTTCTGATCAGACGCTGGTAGACACTTGCCTATATCTGCCTGAAGGGAGGAGCTAACTACAATGAAACTACCAGACCTAAGCCTATCCTATATGCAGTGGGAGTGGAGTGTGGGGTCTTGTTAGCAGAACCATTCAGGGCCATAATGGGTGTTTTCACACCTCTGGACCTGACCTTCTGCCCTATTGTTTTCTTTGTTTGTTTTGATTTAGGATTGAGGATAGAGTTATAGGTGGGAGACAAATGATGTCTGAGACCTCAATTTCTGTTCAAGGAAGGATTCTCTTTCTTGACAAAAATAGCCTCTTTAACTCCCCTCTCAAACCAGTTCTTTTCTCTGGCCAAGATCTGTACCTCACTGTCCTCAAAGGAGTGGTACGTGGATAACCACAAACAGAGAGGGTTCTTTCTGAACATGTTGTTCTTCTTTCTCCTTTCTCTCTGTGCTTGTGGGAACCACTTGGGCCCTGTGTTGTAATGTCTGAATAACTCCCAGTTTGTGCTGCAGTGGGTGGTGTGAATCAAAAAGCAGGTATTGGTCCGTGTGTGTGGGCTTCCTGAAGACCTCTACTTGGAGTTACTAGTCTTCTGTTGTTACAGCACAATCTAAGAAAGCCGATGTGTTGTCCTTGGCATCTTCACGAGTGAATTTGATGTTCGGATCTACAAAATTGATATGTGCGGTAATAGGTTCCAAATCTTGAATTTTGATTTTTGAGAAATTATCGTCCACATAGCGATACCAATGTGTGGGTGGAGTGCCTGGATATGAGGCCAAAGCGCTCTGTTCAAATTGTTCCATGTATTAGTTAGCCATGATAGGGGAGACTAGATAGATAGATTCAAGGGATGGCGTCACCAGGGTAGAGTTTGTAATACAGCTGTCGATCCATGACTTCTTCCTTCTCCAGCGTCTGCAAGCAATCAATGATCTTCTTTTTGTACCCATTGATGGGGTCTTGTTTTATTCATTCGTAGGTTGCGGTGTCACTGAGTAAGCTGTTCACCTTAGCCTCATAATCAGCTAAGTTCAGGATCACAGCATCTTCCTTTGTCCGCAGGCAGGATGTTGATGCTGTGGTCCTTCTCTAGAGCAACGATGGCCGTCCTTTCCTCTGGTGTTACGTTGGAGGTTGGAGGTTTGGCGTTGCTCAGTGCAGCTGTTAATTTCAGTCTAAGGTCTCCAGCTTCTGTCTCTGTGAGCTTGTTCCTAATGGCGGTTTCTGCTGCTGTGATGTAGTCCCCCGTGGGGATGTGGTTAGGAGTTTCAGAGAAATTCAGTCCTTTGGAAAGTACTTCTTTCTCTGCCTGAGTGAGCACCTGGTTGGAAAGATTTTTCACCCAGTGTTCTGCACAGATTGGCTAGGTTTATCATCCTTCCTTTTGTCACTCCGATCCTTGAGGTTTGATATGATCGTTTAGAGGTTCTGTTATGTTCCATCAGTACAGTGGCCAAACCTCCTTGTCTATGCCTGGTCAGATCTCAGAAGTTATGCAGGGGTGAGCCTGGTTAGTGTTGGATGGGAGACAGTTGGGTTTACCAAGTGCACCAGTAGCAAAAGCTTCACCCACTTTGCCTAGTATCACTGTGGTGTGTGCATGTGAGTGTTGGTCATAGTCAGAGGGGCCGATGGTGCAGATTGGCAGTCTCACTTCTGTAAGTCTGTCCCAGGGCACCTATGGTTACACTAATAACCATTAGTCATTATGAAATGAACGAATAGTACAATGCAAAGTGTCTTCAAGTGTCCAAAACAACAACGTCAACACAACATCCAAATCTTGTTCATTTCTATCCTCAAATTATCTACTTATGCAGCAAATCAACTTTTAAATATAATATAATATAGATTTTAGCTCAGTTCCAAGGTAATACCATTCAATTTAACACATATATGCTGCTCCGCTTTGAGCGTTCCCTCAACCCAGATACGCTGTGTAGCCCCCTGCGTTCTGGCATTTGCGACCTGGTGAAGCCGGTGTTGGCCCCCGTTTAATCAATGTCCATAATCCGTTACTAAAAACTGTTATCCTTTATCAGTAAAGTAAGTAGAATGCAGGTGTCTTTCGCGCTATTTCGAACCCGCAAGCCACACACCGGAACCGGAAGTGTTAACCTTGTATGTAATTCAATGTATATTTCTTACATATCTAAAGTAACACTTTAAATGTATAACTTTCTCAAGGAGGTATATCATCTGCATGATTCCACACAATGGAAAACCACACTTGGGACATTCACCATGCAGGCAGAGTAGTTGTATATAAGGAAGCATGCTTTTTTTCCCCATGTTTTTCAGTGAAAAAAAAAGAAAAAAAAAATCCATTTAAAAAAAATGCTTTTGTTTTAATTTATTTTTAGCTAAAAAGTTATGTTGTATGGCTTTAGTATATAATAATGTATTATTTGTATCAAACATGGAATGGAAACAAAAAAAAGAGCAAAAAAACATCTTTATTTAACTGCAGTAGTTTGACTTAAATCTATGGCTACGTTCACACTGCAGGGCTTAACGCTCAATTCCGATTTTTTTGTGAAATCCGATTTTTTTGCGAGGCCGTTCACATTTCCAGTTAAATGCGAATTGTATGTGATCTCCAGTGTGAACGCTAAACTCCCCAAAAGTGTCCCGCATGCGCCTTGGAGGACACGATGACGTCACACGCAGCGAACACGCTCAATGTTTACGGAAGTAGCCTAAAGTTGCTTTCGTACCGGAGCCAAAACATGTACGGCTTATTTGTTTTAAGGAGGAAACGGAGAAGGACGAGGTTTTTGGCCACAGCGTTTTGCGTGGCAGTGGCAGCAACGTCTGCAGAAAGGAACATGTGGGTGCGGAGTCACAGGCAGGAGGGGTGAGCTTGCTACGTGCTTCGCCGCTTCACTGATACGAGTTTATATACTATTTTCGCATGATGAGAAGAATGTTTGTGCACATTTATGAACGCCTACTTGTACCACTCTCATTGGAGGAAACACACTGAGGTCGGATGAATGCGACCTGGCCGTTCAGACTGCAGTCGCATGTCAAAAGATCGGATATGTATCGGATTTAGGACCACATATCCAAGTGGCCTGGATCGCATTTGAAAAAATCGGATCTGTGTCGTTCACACTGTCATTAGAAGATCAGATACAGGTCGCATAGAGGCAAAAAAATCGGATTTGGGTCGTTTCAGGCTGCAGTGTGAACGTAGCCTATGATTCATTGTCAAGAATGATCTTCAACCATCCGTCACATACCACAATAACTTGAGGACGTAAAAGTGACAGATGGTCATTTGAATCAGAGATCATGACAAACTGACTCTGGTCCTCCACATTCATAAAATCCTAATAGAAACTGTAAAAGCGCTTGATGTTCATAGGAATTCCCATTACTCGCCTCATGTCCGCATGGTCTTTATCTTCTGGTCAAGAGCTTAATGGGCAACACTGAGGTGGTGAAATCAGATTGTCAATGTGAAACCTGTCACACTCCATTTAAGCAAGCAATATGCTGTTTCTGTGTAGACTGTACCCACACACAGCTGTACTAGAGGATTAAATCAGTTATTAAGATTAAGATAATGTAATCCTCTGTATGGGAAGTCTTAACTGATGTAGATACAGGGAATAAATGTGCTGGATTTAGAAAAGGATGCATTAACTGATCAAAAATAATACACAAACTATTAATTAAAGGTGCATTGTGTAACCTACGATGCTCAAAATGCATAAGGGGAGCGAGAATGCATCTTTTTGTCGACATTTTTGCAATAAAACTCATGGAAAAAGTACAAGATACTGTGGAACATTCCAGGCAAAGCAATAATATCTCCACAGAGACAAGCCTGTTGCAAACTCCCAATAGAAAAGTTACACAGAGCATCTTTAACTCATCCATTCACACTGGCACAAACAAACCGGGACACATTATTGGCTGTTTCTTTGACATGACATAGCTGACAACCAACAGAAACATCTACTTCAGTTTTCTCTCTTTTCCTAATGCAGGTTTTATTATTTTTGTTTCTTGTTACTGTTGCCTAGTAACCATGTTGTACACTGGGCTAAGCTCCTAATGTTCACATGCATTATTATCTGACAAATAAAATATACATGGAAACATCTTTATTTTGTTGAATGAATGCCAAAGTAGCTGATGTAACTTTATGAAAGTGGAAAGTCACCTGCAAGATTCCATGGAAATAGAAAATGTGTAACTTTTGCCATCATAAATGAAAAATAAAGACACCAACAATTGTGTACATGTATTAAGTTTAATATGTACACTGTGGAACATTTCAGGCAAGGCATAGATTCAAGATTCAAGATTGTTTATTTGTCATATGCAGGATCAACACAAGGTCAACAATGCAATGAAATGCTTAGGATCAGAAGAACCCGTTGACTCGCTAAGATAGTCGAGAAGTACTAATAGCATGCAATAAAAATACAAGGGAAAAAGTAAACAATATAATAAAAAATATGTAATAAAATATAATAAAATACAAAGGTACAGGTAGGATTAAATAAGGTGTAAGTAGAATATTTCACAGGTGGCAATACTGCTCAAAAGAATTTTGTATTGCACACAATATAGTATAAGTATTGCACATGGGTTATGAGCAGGTTATTGTATCTCTTGTATCTTGTATCTCCATGGATACAAGCATGCGATGGATCCCCAACCAGAAAAGTTACACAGTGCACCTTAAATATGTGTATTCAGATATTTCGAGATAACGCTACCTGAGGTATATATGTGACGACTGCTGTGTTCTGAATAGATTTGCTGAATGGACCTTAGCCACACACTGGTATCACCACCGCCTCAGCACTTTTCCCTCTTTAGGACACGGTGTGGCTCCACGCTGTAGACAGTATTTATATGAAGTCATTGGAAAGACATCAGGCGCTCTGCTGGGTTCTAGTTAACTGGTGGAAACGGAAAGAGCGCCTGCACCCTCTGAACATAAGCGGACACAGCGTAATTGTGCAAAGAAGCTCCAATTTGTGTATGCTGCATTTTCAGAATATTCTGCTTTTAAAGAACCATTAGAAGATTTCTGTTTTTACAAAGTCAAAACTTATCTTCAAACTTCCAGAATTATTGCAAATTTCAATGCAAATTAAAACATTTTCAAGAAGATTCCCAGAAACACAGTCTCACTCTTGGTTCACTTTTAATAGTACAGTGTTTTGGTCTCTCTGACCTTCCTCAGTTATGAGGACAGCCCCTTCCACTCCCACCATTAAAGTTAACAACAATTTCATTATTCTAACATATTTTAGCAAAATAAGTGACACACAAACCTCCCTCATGGCTTAGAGCAGTGCTTCTCAATTATTTTCTGTGACGCCCCCCCTAGGAAGAAGAAAATATTTCATGCCCCCCTTCCTGTGCGTGACTATAAATAGTATTATTTGTCTAGAAAATTGTTATTAGAACACCATTGTATCCTTTTATTAACATTATAAACAAAAAAAAGAAAGAAACTTACAACAAAGACTGCACTGAGGACTCAAAGATTAATGTGTTTTTAATGCAGCTTTGCGCACATTTGTTTACGTTTTACAGAAATGAAACTTAAAACCACCTCATTTGCATAAGCTAAAAGCACTGAAAAAAAAAACACTCTCTCCTTGTGCCACTTATGCGTCAGCTTCTGTCGGACTAAAGGACACGACTCAGTGGAATATACGTGTTTTTTCTGTGACAGGATGTTCTGTTAATGGTGAGACTGTGCGTAAATCGCATGTGAGAACGCCACTGCCAACTACTGTTGTTGATGTGCAATTACACTTAGTTCTAGTACAGTACAGCAAAAAAACATGTTTCCCAGGGTCATACGCGCCCCCCCTGGCATCACGCCACGCCCCCCCAGGGGGGCCCGCCCCACTATTTGAGAAGCACTGGCTTAGAGGGAGGGCAAACCTAATGTGATAATACAGCTCTGGAAAAAAATAAGAGACCACTGCAAAATGATCAGTTTTGTGTTTGGGCAAAAGGAACATTTTTGTTTGAGTCTATAAACTACTGACAACATTTCCCCCAAATTACAAATAAAAATATTATCGTTTAGAGCATTTATTTGCAGAAAATGGCAAATGGTCAAAATAACAAAAAAAATATCCATGTTTTCAGACCTCAAACAATGCAAAGAAAAACATTTTAAAACAACATAATACTAATGTTTACATTTAAGAAGAGAAAAAAATAAAGACAATAATATTTGGTGCTATAACCCTTATTTTTAATCACAGCTTTCATGCGTCTTGGCATGCTCTCCACAAGTCTTTCACATTGCTCTTGGGTGACTTTATTTCACTCCTGGTGCAAGAACTGAAGTAGCTCAGCTTTGTGTTTGGAATGGAATGGCTGTAATACATGTAGAGATGCTGATTTCAGGAAAAAATGCAGTGGTCTCTTATCTTTTTTCTAGAGCTGTATATTTTTCAAAATATTATCCATGTGTTTTAATTCATGAGAGACTGATGGAAAGTGAATTATTTATAATATTGGGGCCTAATTGTGAATGTGTTTTTTTCACTATATTTCCACTGTTGTGATTGGTTTATTACTCTCAAGGAGGCAAACCTTAAACTTACATAAGGGGAGCGGAGGAGCTGACATGTTTTTTTGTTTTTGTTTTTTCCCTACGTTCACATAAAAACAAAAAAAAACAAAATAAAAAAACTTTTGCTGGAAAGTTGAGCAGTGGGGCTTAAAACAAATATTTTCATCTGGTTTATGGTTGACATATCTGCAAATATAGGCTAATACATGAAACAAAAACTGGCACAAAAATACAATTTTGTTCAGTCTATGTAGATATCTCTACTCTGTTTAGGAAATTATTACATAAAATAAAAGACGTTTTTACAATTAGGCTTTTTTTTGAGTATATATGTGTCCATGAACCAATGTCATAGCAATTAACATCTGAAAACTAAATATATCTTTTTTAGTCAAGTTAATCTTAAACAACATCTTAAATTCTCTTGTTTTTATCTCTTCCAGCCCTCCTGACCACACTGTCTGTTTTGCCTGAATTACCATCTTGAGTACACTCTGGTTCAGTGTCATCTCTTTTGTATGTGTTGTTTACACGTTGCAGCGCTAAAGTTGCTGTGCGCTCAATGCGTCTGAGAGAGAAATAATGCCATGAAGATGTCACAGATGTTTTTAACGGTAGGCAGTAGCGTTGACCAGTAATCCCCAGCCTCCATGGGATTTGCTCTGATTATACATATCTTTGTGTAGATTAAAACTACCAGCGCATGTGTCAGGGTGTACTTGTGTGTATTTTGGAGCTACGCAGTACTGCTCCTGAGTTAGAGCTTTGTTTCTGCTGCGTGTTGTGAAGTAATACCCAAGGGATGACGAAGTACTCGGGAGAAAGGGATTGTGTAACGTTGTTTTTAGTGGAACTGCTTTGACTGAAAGACAGCTGTTTTGAAAAGTAACAGGTTGTGTGATTTGGTTGGGGATTGGATGATTTCCAGAATTGCCAATCTCTACTGAAGTAAAGGTAACTAAAGGTAGCTGCTTGAAACTTATTGCTTCATGACAACATAAGGTGGAACAGAGCATTTTGAGCTTTAGAGATATAGACAGACTAATAATAAAAGGTTACTCAAGAGTTTGATGAGGTAATAACATTTTAACATGGCTTAAATCTCACAAGAGTCAATTTTGCGTAATATAGGACTTTTAAATATAATACTTAAATGCGCAGTGGCCTTGGGTCTTATGTTAGTGCTACTTTCATGGTATTTCCAGATACATACAATACACTAATTAAATGTTCCACTATATGTATTTTTTGATGCGGACCTCTCACCTGCTTGTTTCCATGGAGATGCTGCTGCTTTTTCAGGAAGACTACTTAAGTTTTTCCACCTTGCCTCTACCCAATTATATGTGTTTTATTTCTATTAAAAATTGTTTGGACATGCTTTCTTACAGTGAGTATCTGTAACTTGGCTTCGAGGCTTCAGCTGCTCGCCTTCATGGAGACAGATTAATTTAATGCCATACTGTGGAACATCTCGATGGAGACAAGCAAGTAACAGAATGTCCACCTGACATTTTGATCAAACCAAAAACAGAAATTATCCTAAGTGTTATCATAACCGTCATATTTGTGCTGACTAAATAACTATATTAAATAAAAAATAATCACATTGACACATACAATTTTGTATTTTTTTAAAACCTGAAAGTAGATTTTTGTACACTAAAAGTTGTATATATTCATCCAATAATTAAAAACTAAACATAAATGAATGAAAGGAAAGAATTTTTTGTCCCAGAGCCCCAAACCAGACCATAACCAAACTACACCCACGGCAATGTACATGAGGCAATAACATACAGTTAATCATATTTAAAATATTTAGACTAAAAGACTAAACTTAAATGTTAATAATTTGTTGACTTAATTTTTATTTTGTTTATTTCATTTATAAAGTATAAAGACATCAACAGTGATAATACAAAAAATTGAATGAAAGGGAGCAGGAAGCAAGAAGGAAGCAGGAAGCAGGAAGCAAGGGAGCAAGAAGAGTAATCTTATGTTATCTGCCGCCTCTTCTCTTTTGCAGACATTAACACCGATAGTGACTATAAAACATTTCATCAATGCATTCCATTTCAATCACAATTATGAATCAAATGTAAACAGAAAGCTTCACTTTTATGCGCAACAACTTAGTTTTCTTTTTCATACATACATAATGCCATTAAAAAATTGACAAAAACTTGAAAATAAACACTGTCTTGCATTAGAGTCTTCATGATAGTTCCCATAAAATTGTTACCTGGCCAGCCAAATGATATCTCTCTGTATTTCCTATACAGCGCGATACCATTTGGACACCCTCCATCCACCCTTGCTCCTCCGGTTAACAACGGACTCCGCGATTCTGATTCGTTCAAAGATCGTGACGTCAGTGCACCCGCCTTTGCCCGCAAAGTCACTCTTAGGCAGCGGAAGTTCCTCCTCAGTTTTGAATCAAAATGGCGCAATCTCTGATTGGTTCACTTAGCTGTCTGTCTACGCGCAACTGCAGCGCATTTTGGACCAAGCGTTACCAGACTCACTCGCTGGTACAGCGATGAGTCATGGATTCTTCCAGGCAAATAAAATTGTATTCTTGATACAAACCTGATGGTAACTGCAATTTCAGCACCTTGGACAGCTCATCTTTGAAACACAATGTAACAATAACATACAATTTATTCATTCATTCATTCATTTTCATCCGCTTTTTCTGAGTCTTCGGGTCATGGGGGCAGCAGTCTAGACAGATCTCAGCCCAGATCTCAGAGCACATACAATTTATCATATTTAAAATATTTGGACTGAAAGACTTAAACTTGACAGAAATTTTAATAATTAATTGACTTAAAATTGACAAAAACTTGAAAATAAACACTGTCTTGCATTAGAGTCTTCATGATAGTTCCCATTAAATTGTATTCTCGACACAAACCTGATGGTAGCTGCAATTTCAGCACCTTGGACAGCTCATCAATGTAACAGACTGTAAACAGAACGCCTTAGAAACAATGGAGTCGACATCACGGTATCTTTAAGTGGAACCACTGCTGTATCACTCTCTATAAACTTTTCAGTCATGGTAATTGCATTTCAAAGCCATTTTTTCAGTACATACAGTATTTATGATACAATAACACAATCCATCTCTCGCTCATGGTGTCAGGATAGAACCTAACGCAAGATGCTTGAAAGTTGGATGCAACAGTTTAAACATTTTTTTAGATTATGCTTGTACTTTTGTTGTGATCATTTGCCGCCCGGGGGCAGTCTACAATAAAAATATCAACTTAAAGGCGCTGTACATGATCTTTGCCATCTTAAAAACTTGAAAAACAGAACTAGCTCATTAAAAAAAAAAGTTTCTGGTGATCCAAAGTTATTCCTCACTTACCTTTTGCATTACGAGCATGCTAATTATTCACCATGGTGAGTTAATAAGCACGTTTCACAACTTTTAGATACCAGAGCGAAGATTTGCTGGCATCGTATTGTCGTCGTATAACAACAACTAAAATGTTAACAGTACACTTCCTGATTCTCAGGTAATAAAATGCTGTATTATTATATGCAGACAGCACACAATGGTCCTATAATGAACTCAAGAGCTGCTTATACAATTTATCTGTACTGGGACAAGACAAATTTTGCTTAAAGGTCCCATGGCATGAAATTTTCACTTTTTGAGGTTTTTGAACGTTAATGTGAGCTCCCCTACCCTGTTTAGGGCCCCCCAATGGCTAAAAGTTGCGTAATGTCTAAACTGAGCATTTGCGATCCTTTTCTGCGTTTGAAAAAAACACAGCTCAAATGGGCGATTCTGGACAAGGCACCTTATTGACGTCAGATCGAAAAAAAGAAATGCAAATTCAGTTCCACCACCGTCTGGATCTCCACCTCCTGTCTCTGGAAATCACGCCCAGAGAGTTTGGACTGTGGAGGAGCTACGCAATGCGAAATGCGTTTTTTTATTTGCCTGGAGGCACGTGCGAGTGTTTCTAGGCTCGGAAGTCCTTTACCCGACCCTCTGGACCTCTGAAACAGCAGTGGTTTAATTTTATTTTCTGTAAAAATTAGTTTTTTTTCATTGAAAAGGCTGTCTTTTCCTCCTTCGCGCTTACACACGTGGAAGTGGGGCCAGGCACAGCGCACCGCTAAAACAAGGAACCAGCGGCGCATTTGCTCCCCCCCCCCACCCGCTCCTCTAACCAATCTGTGTCCTTCTCATTTGCATTCAAGCAACAAGGCCCAGAATGAGTTGTTCAGACAGAGAGATTATGACTCTGACTCTGTACATGTGTCTTTCTCATGCACTAAGTGTTGATTTTGAAGAAGGATTCATTTACAGTATTAGGGAACCATTAAGGAGCCATATAAAAGCATCAAGAAGTACCATGTCATGGGACCTTTAACTACGTGGAAAAATTTATGTACAGCCACTTTAAATCCTTGTCACAAACATACCTGGGGCTGTGTTTTGTTTCATTCACCCAAATCTTGCATATTTAGGCTGAGTTCTCTCAAACCGAAAACACTCTGTTCCTTCTTATGATTTCATGTGGTACTACAGGAAGTGCTCCACAGTGTTTTTTAAAATCTATACACCTTCACTAGAATCATTTGGATAAATTCAGCCCTGAAATAAGTCAAAAGTCAAAGTGTACTTTATTGTCAATTCACACACACACACACACACACACACACACACACACACACACACACACACACACACACACACACACACACACACACACACACACACACACACACACACACACACACACACACACACACACATACACACACACAAAAATAAAACATACAGGTAAACATATGCGCTTCAACAGGAAGGAAAGTTTGAGGTAGAATGAAATGTGCAATATGTAAGGTGCAATAAGGTGAAGGTGCAACTGGTAAAGTGCAAGAGTGCAAGCAGCATGGACATCAGTGTGTGTGAGATTGTTTTCATTTTATTGTTTTGTTTATTTCATTCATAAAATATACTTTATGTATACATAGCCAAGTACGCATAGCCAAAATTAACTGAATAAAGATAAAAGGTAGTTTTTAACTTCTACCACTTCATGACATCACAAGGTGGAACAGAGCATTTTGAGCTTTGGAGACATAGACAGACTAATGATAAAGGATTATTCAAATGTTGACATAAAAAAACATCAGTGGTTGAGCGGTCAGATCCACTGACCCACAGCTTGGTTGATATGATTCCAGCTCCCATAGATGAATGCTGCCATTGTGTCCTTGGGCAAGACACTTCACCCACCTCGCCCCCGGTGTCTGTGTACACTGGTGTGTGAATGTGTGTGTGAATGGGTGAGTGGTTCCTTGTTGTAAAGCTCTTTGGGTGCCTTGAAGGTGGAAAAGCGCTATAAGGATGTGACCGTTTACCATAACTGAAACAAAACGCAACTCCAGGTATGTTTTTAATGAGGTAACAGCATTATAACATGGCTTAAAGCTCACAAGAGTCAGTTTTGTGTAATATACGACCTTTAAACTGTGAATATATACAGTAAATTGCAGGATCAAATCATTGCACTTCCAAAAATAGGTTTCGTTTCATTTTCACCAACTGCGCCCACATTACAGTGAAACAACCGGTCTTGAAAATGGGAAAAGTGGTCCTAAAACGTTAATTAGCTCTTTCACTTAGAGCTGATGGAGTGCCAGCCGTTTTTACATTGCGTCGTTAACTGCAGTGTGTAACATTACGGCGCACACCCCCTCTCCTCGCACAGGGCCTCCTATTGAGACGCTTTGTGCTGGTGCCTGGTTTTCTATTCTTAGGGTCATAAAAAGAAGATATGTTATAGCATTGAAATTATAGGAACTTTGACTTATTTAATAGTGTTACAGCAAGGGGGGGGGGGTCACTTTTTTCTTTTTGTTTTACTGAGTGAATTAAATAAAATAAATAAATAAAAATATGGCAAGACAATGGCAAACAAACAAAAATGTTTATCAGGAAGTCTTTGTGAACCAATGAACTACCATGTACAAAAGTGCTTGGGAAATATGCGTCTGTATTTCATGTGAATTTTTGTTATTTGGATTTTTAATGTCATACAACTTCATTTGGATGATTTCTGCCCTAGAATTGCCAATCTCTACTGAACAAAAGGTAAAAGTTAGTTGTTAACTTGACATCACAAAGTGGAACAGAGCTAGAGAATAAAGGATTATTCAAAATTTCCCATGAATTTTCCACACAGACCTTTTGAAAAATGTCAAAAGTTTAAAGGCACAACACTCTAACCAGCTATGTGGTAACTAAAATAAATAAATAAAAAATAAAAATTGTATCTTAGCAGCTTACAAAGTTTCAGAATTAAACAATAAAAAAAAACAAACAAACATATAAATAATGTCACTGTTAGTTTTACCACATAACTGATTTGCCCTGAGTGAGCTTTCAAGCTTTAATTATTTTTATTTTATTTTATTTTTTTATTTATTATTATTTTATTTTTTTTATTTATATTTATTTGTTTATTTTAGTATTTATTTTATTTTATTTATTTATATATATATATATTTTTTTAAGTTTATGAGAAAAAAATTATGGGAAATTAACTCTTTTCAGGGCTTTTCTTCAAGTGTATTGGAGTCATTGATCAAAAATCAATCATCAAATGCAAAATACCATCATTACTACTATCAAAAACAGATCGGAAAAAAAAACCAAAAAACAATTGTAACCAACATTAATAATAATAATAATAATAATAATAATAATACATTTTATTTGTTAGGCGCCTTTCAAGGCTCTCAAGGTCGCCGTACATCAAGCTATTAAATACATTAATTAAATAATACAGTACATAAAACAAGATAAAACAAAATAAAAAACAGTGTAAAACGGTATTGTCAGTTCACAACATCTTACTAACTTCCAAAGCAAATTACCTGCACACTAGTTGATAAATAAAAGTGAGCAGAGCCCAGTATTCCCAGTATTCCCACAGATCTGGCTCTCCTGGTAACTGTTTTTCTACGGTCTGCGTTTCAGACTGGGAAACATTCAAATAGACAGCATCATTCTTTTCTGCACGTTGTTTATTAGCGATCTATCAAGTGAGATTGGATACTGCAGTGTAACCTGTATATTTATGAGTATAGGGCTCAGAGCTGGTAGACCGCCTGTTATAGAACTGATAAACAGGGCAATTATGCGAGCAGCGCCTTTAGCTTGTATTGATAAGAACATTTGGCTCTAAAATATAAAGAGCTTGGCCTTTGCTTTCCTGACAGGCAGTAGTTTAGTGCGATCCCTGATAGCTAATTTTACATGCTGCCATTTTGTTTACACAGCCAATTGTAGGAGATGCTCGAAAACAAAATAATTTATAACTATTGTGCCGGCGGTAATGAGATGACAGTTCTTTTTTGATGTTTGTTGTGTTCATTGTTGGGGTCGATGTTTATCCAAACAGTGATAGTGATAGCTCAAAAATAGGTCCTATATTCCACAGAATTTACTCTTGTAAGCTCTAAACCGTGATAGGATGTTGTTACCTCCTCAAAAACATACCTGGACTTTTGTTTTGTTTCATTTACACACGTTTGATTAACCTTTTATTATTAGTCGGTCTGTATCTCCAAATCTCAAAATGCTCTGTTCCACCTTGGATGGCATGAAGTTTTCAAGTTAGCAGCTACCTTTTACCTTTAGTTCAGTAGATCTTGTCAATTCCAGAGGTGGAATCTTCGAAATTATTCTGCTGAAGGTGTATGAAGTTAAAAGACGCTGTGGAGCACTCCCTGTATTCCCACATGACATCACAAGGTGGGACAGAATGTTTTTAGTGTGAGAGAAAAAGTCAGCCTAAATATGCAGCGTTTGTGCGTTAAACGTGTGAATGAAACAAAACACAACTCCAGGTATGTTTGTGATGAGGAAACAACATTATATTGATCAGAAAATAGCGTAATATTAGCATTTTAAAGTGATAGTATGTAACTTTATGGAGGTGGAAGGTCAACTGCATGGCTTTATAGAAATAGGAAGTTAAAGCCAGACACTTAATGCCCTACTGCGTAATATTATAGCCACAGAAACATTTCCATGGAAACAATCAGGAGGAGGCCCCCCATTTGGCCAAATAAAAATCATGTTTATGGAGATGCAAGCCCACTCACAGCAAAGACATATTTTTTGTTTGTTTTGCAGTGAAATAAAAATGTCCATAATGAAAAAAACATGCTTTTGTTTTTTTAGCCTATTTTCTGTTATAAAAGTTACATACTATGGCTTTGAGTGACTCTCGTTGGTTAATCCAGCTGTCAATCATGCCCACCTGAAATCAGGGAGACGTTACAAATAGCAAAATATTCACTTCTTATATATATTTTTTTATTTATGTCAATTTTAAGTAGTGTGTGTAGAGTTGTTCTGTCTGAAAATGTCACAAAGTAAATGACAGTTCTGCCAGAAGTGTTAAGCTGACAGTTCTTTTTGCATTTATTGTTTTCATTATAATTTGGTAGATGTTGTGGACTGACAGCCATGACAATCCTTTGTGTGTTTGGTTGGAGGGGACAGCTCTGTAAATACTGAATCCAATAAAAACTTTACTGAATTGCATAATTCCAAAAAAGAGAAGGTTTACTGCACACTTGTTTGACTTTATTCTTTATTAGGTTAGAGCGAACAACGCGTTTCCCCATGACATAACATGACGCTGTAGAGGCAAAACGCGTTGTTTGAGTAAAGTCAAACAAGTGTGCGGTAAACCTCTTTTTTTTTGGAATTGTTGAATGTTCCTGCTGTTTCCAGCACCTGGAAGCTGTGCATGGAGTCTTGAACTTTTGAATTTACTGAATTGCATGTTTTATAGTATATGTATGGACACCGACTGTGATTGTAAGTATTGATTTAACTGTGACCCTTAAGTGAGAACGACCAAACACCCCAGGGCATGTGTAATTTACCCTAAATAAACACTATAGTGACAGAGCACTGCTGGTATCAAATTATTTTATTGAAAAATAAATACATAAATAAATAAATAACTTATAACAATTTGATGAATATAATGAAATAAGATAAGACTAAAACTGAAATTTGTCTTGATTAAAAATATAGTTTGTATATAAATAGGACAGTAGGAGTCGGGTATGTGGAGATGCAAGCCCTCTGTCATAAAGGGCACATATTTGTCAGAGTTTTTCAGTGCAATTAAAAAATGAAACAAAACAAAAGAAAACTAAAAATGCTTTTATTTTGATCAATTCTTTGGCTAAAAAGTAACGCAAGAACCGCTATTTAATAAAATCAGATGCATTTTATGCATTTTTATGACGAGAACCATGTGGAAAATACTTATGTACTTACGTTGAATGACCGAGTTTAACATAAGAGAAGGGACAAAGTGTTCAAACTCTCACTTGAAATTCATTGACTTTAATGAGCTAGCTAGAACTCCACTTGAATCTCATTAGAAATAAACCTTTGTACATTGCCTATTTCCAGATAATACAGGCTCATTCTTATTCACGGTATAGCCTTCACCATATAAGAATTATGTAACGCCCCTTTACAAGATCTCATCTAATGAACATTGGGACAGGAAATAGCCTTTACTTTGATTTGATTTAGAAATAATACCTCTCTCTTTACCAAATTCCCATTGTCCACTGCTTCCGACTTGCTTCATAGGTTTATATTGGTTCTTGAGCTACGTAGTTCCAGGATCATTTCAACCTATTACCCCCTATATTTTCCCATTCCGCTTTTACGAGTAGTGAAACGTATTTGACAGACGGCTCTGGTATTCCGGTATTTGCTCTCCGACTCGCCCCTGTATGGAGGTTAGATGGCACTGTTGTTGTTGTGAAGTATATGTAATAGATTTGGAGATTGCCGGTGTGTAGTTGTGTTTGTGTGGATGTTTGATGTAAAACAATAAATCCTTTGTTTCCATGGAAGGGTGTTTTGATGCCGGAAAGGTGGTGCGATCCGTCCACTCTGGCAGGGACTTGTCAGGTGGGATGACAGGAGAGCGTGCACCCGTCAGAAACATCAGAATGAGATTGACAGTGTTCACAGTTTACGCACACAGGCTAAACCCTTTTATTTTCTCACTGGGGTCATTCTGTGTCCAGGGAAGCGGTTCAGCTATGGTCTTATGAATGTTGTGCATATGTAAATGGAGAGGTAATTTTGTTGTTGTTTGTTGATGAATCCAGGTGGTACAGTTTCAACAATATTTCCAACAATAAGCAGGCCATAGAAAAGTCAGGTTTGTGTGCACGCAAGCCCATTCAGAGTAAGACCACAGATGTTAAGACATGAAGCTCCTGACCATGTATGGAGGGTCCCAAATCAAAGTTCAAAGTTGGCTTTATTGTCAAAAACCATTACAGGCTGGTAAAAGGAGAAATTCAATTTGTCAACTTGTTTCTCTCTGGTGTCTAGTTTAGCATACCTATTCAGTCCCTATGTATGCTAAACTAGACGCCAGAGAGAAATTGGGAACACAAAAGACAGAAACTCAAAACAAAGAGGCGGGATAGTTTCAGAATAATTTCAGTATAGTTAGCTCCTCCCTGCAGCTAGATATAAGCAGTGTCTATCAGCACTCTAACCAGAACTGATGAAGCACCTCGGATGAGTTGCGAAACGTTTTCGACCAACTAAACTTTGTCCAGTTGACAAATTGAATTTCTCCTTTTGTCATGGATTCTACCTTGACGACTGAGGGATTCTTCACACATTTGTACAGGTTGCACACAGGATTTGACATTGCAGTGCTCCCTAGGCCCACAGTGAACATAAAACATCTGATAAACAAGACAATAAACACCATGACTAAAATATCACATATACCCACAGTAAACTTGTACAGTGGTACCTCACCTTACGAAATTCATTCGTTCCAGAAGTGGTTTCGTAACGTGAATTTTTCGTAAGTTGAGTAGCTATTTCAATGGAAAAAGCCTGATTCGTTCCAAGGCCCCGTTCCAAGTTTTTTTTTTATAGTGTAACTTTTTTTTATAGTGTAACACTGTATTCTGGGTCCTGATTGGCTAAGAGACTGTAGCCCCAGGACTAAACGTGGACTAAACCAGGTCTAAACAAGGTCTATACCTGGACTGGACCAGGACTAAACCAGGACTAGACCAGGTGGATTAAGGCGCCGCGTACAGGTCTATTTCCTGGTTTCTCACGAGTCACAGCTGAGGCGAGCAGCATGAACGAACGCAGGTAAGAGCCGCGGTGGTTTAATCCTGGTTTAGACCTGGTTTAGACCTGGTTTAGACCTGGTTTAGACCTGGTTTAATCCTGGTTTAGACCTGGTTTAGACCTGGTTTAGACCTGGTTTAGACCTGGTTTAATCCTGTTTTAGAGGAGGCACGGTTTGAGCACGGGTCTCGTCCTCGCCGCCCCGCGCCGGGTCAGATATGGTCTTATGAATATTGTGCATATGTAAATGGAGAGGTAATTTTGTTGTTGTTTGTTGATGAATCCAGGTGGTACAGTTTCAACAATATTTCCAACAATCAGCAGGCCATAGAAAAGTCAGGTTTGTGTGCACACAAGCCCATTCAGAGTAAGACCACAGATGTTAAGACATGAAGCTCCTGACCATGTATGGAGGGTTCCATCCCAAATCAAAGTTCAAAGTCGGCTTTATTGTCAAAAAACATTACAGGCTGGTAAAAGGAGAAATTCAATTTGTTAACTGGTTTCTCTCTGGCGTCTAGTTTAGCATACCTATTCAATCCCTAGGTATGCTAAACTAGACGCCAGAGAGAAATTGGGAACACAAAAGACAGAAACTCAAAACAAAGAGGCGGGATAGTTTCAGAATAATTTCAGTATAGTTAGCTCCTCCCTGCAGCTAGATATAAGCAGTGTCTATCAGCACTCTAACCAGAACTGGGTCATGCTGCGCTATCACACACGTGTCCCCGCGCACACTTCTCCCCCCTCCCCCTTCCCCCCACGCTTCAGTATTAATACATTTTGTTGAAAATCTCTGAAAGTTTGAGTGTTTAAACAGAGACAAATGTGAGAAAAGTTTCAATCCAGTCTGAGAAAAGCGTATGTGTGTGGCTGAGCGCGCATCTGAGCGTACATTATTTGAATTTTTGAGATTTCGCGTTTTGTAACTTGAATTTTCTTTCGTATCTAGAGACCAAAATTTAACGTGAAGGCGTTTCGTAACTTGGAATTTTCGTTTGTTGGGTCTTTCGTAAGGTGAGGTACCACTGTATATAATACAAACAGGTAAAAGACACAATGTGTAGCATAATAAAGCTCAAATTGTGTCATTTAAGCAGCAGTGTCTGTGTCATTTAAGTGTCATTTAAGCAGCAGTATCAGTGTCCTTCCAGTTCTTCATGTATGTCTGTGGCGTTATTTTCAGTAGTTACCATGGTGACACAATGCACACATCAACAAATACTGCTAAATAAATTTTAAGATAGTCTGAAACCTCAAGAAAAAAACACAAAATGAATGTAAACAACACATTTTCAGAAACTTGTGATGTGATAAAACGAGCATTTGTGGTCTAGGTGTTTTTTTGTGATTTTCAACAAAAACAGTGAGAGTGATTAACAGGAAAAAACAAACAAACAAACAAAACTGTTAGCTAATTGTAATTTAATGTGTGAGAGACTTGTTTAACGGCACAAATCAGCTCAACTGCTGTAATTCCAGTTCTAAATTCTAAGCCAGCCACTAAAACAAAGCTCAGATTAATGTCTAACTTGAGTAACAAAGCTTCAGCCTGACCAGTGCTTACAGTTAGCTTCACATTCCCCTGGTGAATGTAGATCAGTATCAATTGCATGCCCTGACATTCCACACAAAGTCACCACGTACGTTGCATGTAACACATATATTTGATAAACAGCCAAGCCCATTTCTACTCAATATTATTATCAATATCCCAGTTTCCCCTTTTTACAGTACCATAAATTTACAGTAGCTCCTTTCACTGCTCTACCACATTTCTTTTTCTCACCGCAGCCCCTGAATCATCGGTTGTTAATGGGGGACTGACTATTCTGGTCACAGCTCCGATGAGGGGAGGGAGTGGGAGAAGGGAAGGGGAGAGACGGGGCAGCTGGTACTCCCGGGGGACCCTGGCCTGTGGCGGATGCATTATTCATGGTTCACGTTAAGGGCTTGTAGAGAGCAGTGACACCCGCCCTGCCCAAATCAAACAGGGCTGCTGATTTGAACAGCCCCCCTGGGAAATGAGAGTCCCATTGGAGGCAGGGGTGGGTGGGGGCGATGGCGGTCCCGCGAGAGTCCGATCGTAAACTGAAAAAGATAGAGTGCTTGTTGTCAATAATGGTTTCGCAATGGGTGTTGAAGATGCACAGTGCTCACCAGTCAATATGGGGCCCTTGTTTGTTTGTTTTTTTCCTTTTTATATTGCAAAAAAAAAAAAAAAGTGTCCAGGATGACGGAAGTCTGGGAATCCCTGCTTAGACCCGGCCCTGGATAAGCAGAAGAAAATGGATGGATGGATGGATGAATATTGCAAAAAATATTGATCAGTTTTGAAAAAAATGTCCAAAAATGTATTTGATTTTGACGTTCTTCTAATATTACATTCTAGCTCTGATTATTAGAATATCTTGAAAAAGTTAAATATTTTTTGTCACTCATTTTGGGAAGTCAAATCTGTGTGAAGCTTTCAAACCTTTCCTGATATTCTAATAATTGGAGATCAACTGTTCAGTGAATTTACTTTTGCTATAAAAAGTAACACCATCACTTTTGTCGGGTAATTTTCACCCGATATAATATACCCAACAAAAGTACTTGTCATGAAAAATAGATCAAAATATGACAACACATGATAAATTTGAGTGGTTTTCTTTTATTTTCAACTGTGGTATGTGTAACAAAATGGAACAACATAGGAAGACCCTAAAAACATGCTCCAAAATTACTGAAAAATTAGGAATTTGAGAATAAGACTCCTTGACACACGAACAGTTGCAGGAGAGAGGAACAAAAAATTGTATTTTTTCAGTGGGTAAAAATGACCAGTGACTAAAATATTGTTTTCACCATAAGAATTCCCTTTGAAATCACCACTTTGTGATATTTATTCATAACCACTGCACTAAATAAGGATAGATACACATTCCAGTAGGGGTGTGCAAAATAATCGTCATGACAATGCATCGCGATACTAACTTTCACAATATACTGCATCGATTTTTGATGCCAAAAATCGATTATTATTCATTAATAATTAAATATTTAATAATTTAATAGTTAATATTAATAAATAAATAAATGAATTAATTATTACTTTATTTTTTCTATAAATTCTATGCACTTTTTTCTTTGTGAAAGGGTATTGTTTGTTATGATGGTAGCTACCTCCAAAATGGCAAATGTTTGAACATCATTTTTTCTTTTAGAAAAAATCCTATGCACTTTTTTTATTATTGCGATGCATTGCAATATATTCGACATACTTCAGTGAAAATGTACCAAAAAAAAAAAAGAGGATAACTTAAATATCAGTGGCTGTGTATCTGGGTAGTGTCTTCAATTGATACAATTGATATATTGGTTTGGTTTATTTGTTTTTGTTATTCAATAAATTCAGTTATGAATTGAGTTGCTCAGAGTTATGTATCAATTGAAGACACTACCCAGATACACAGCCACTGATATTTAAGTTATCCTCTTTTTTTTTTTTGTACATTTTCACTGAAGTATGTCGAATATATTGCAATGCATCGCAATAATTCAAGTATCGTGATGCATCGTGATAGTATCGCATCGTGGCATATGAATCGTGATTCGAATTGAATCGTGACTTCTTTGCCAATACCCACCCCTACATTCCAGGATCACCTCTTACTTACCTATTTTTTTACATCCTCTTACATTAAATTCATTACATTCTTACGTTCCTCTTTCACTATTGCCGGGTGAAAATCACTTGAAAGCCTGTAGGAAAAAGTGGGCTTTGGGGTAGGGAAACACCTACACCTTCAAAGATGTCAAAAACAATATTGAAGCTCCCCCAAAATGCAACATATTGAAAATCATGTAAATACTTTCGCTCGGGCAATAGTGATCTAGGATTAAGTAATACTAAAATAGATCTGAGTAAATTAAAGGCTTACTTATTTTTTTTTAAATGGCACTTGATTGTGTATGTATCTCCTAGGGTCATAGGTCAAATCCTCCAGCTAAGGTAGTCCAGACCAAGCCTATACCTCAAGATTCCACTGCTCAGGAGTCAAGATTTTATTGTCATACAAAAAACGTTCAGAGCAGCAAAGACTGCATAGTTTTGATGTAAAGTGCAATGTTTTTCTTTCTGGAGATGTTACTGCTTTATCTGGAATGTTTCACAGTATGGCATTAAACCTTTGTACCTTCAGAGAGACCAAACCAGACCAAGTTACAGGTCAAATCTGTGGAGAGGCAACTCCTCTCACAGTGCCTGTTTTTCGGGGTATTTTTGGGCTATTAAACCACCTGTAACTTAATAAATGTAAGGTAGCTCTGTTTAATGTCATACTATGGAACATTCTAGACAAAGCAGTTCAGTTTTCTCCTGGTAGAGCAATGACATATTCATAGAAAGAAGCACGTGGTGGAACCCTAACCAAAAAGTTACATAGTGCACCTTTTACGATGCAGCTAAGACCAATATTCCAAATTTAAAAAAAAAATGAAAAGTTATTCCAATAAAATGCATTGTATATTTACTTTATTATGTTTGCCAGTTCACTCTTGCAGTTTCATATAAAATAAATTAAATATTGATGTGGACTCTTGTCAGGCTAAGGCCCCTCATGTACTACATCTTATCTAAGTACCCAGAAGACCTTGCACCGCCCCTGTTCCTCCTAACTCCACTACCTCCTGCTGTGGAATCTGTCTGATGCTGCTGTCTGCGCTTTTCCCCAATAATATGCTTTTATAGAGGCCCATTTCTCACAACAGCTCCTGCGTAGTGCTGACAAACTGTGTAATAAACTTCACTTTAAAATTTAATTAAGTAATGGATGAATTGAAAGAGGCAATTCCTTTTGTTTCGCACCTCCAAATCAGCATGGATCTGTGGAGCGCTGAATGATTCAATGTGTTGGATAGGAGATTAGCCAGTGTTTAGAGTGCGATGGGGGAGTGGGCTTGTTGTCATTGCTATGCAGGGGAGGTGTGTGACACTATACAGGCTCTGAGGCACGAGGTGAGGCTGGAGAAGGAGCTAAAGAGCCCACCGGAGACTGGGTGGATTGAGTGTGTAACCAGGGAGAAGGCAAAATAAAATATAGGCAAGGAAGCTGTTAGGAAAAAGCACTATCTTCCTTGTTTTGTTTTGGTAAATGATATGGAGTGACAGGAAATGTTGTGTTGTCATTCAAAGCTGGATGGGGTAAGTTACCAGAATATTAAGTTCTATCAAGTAGAGGGCTTTTTTGCTATCAGGACTTAGGTGGTATTTTTCTATATTTGTGTTAGTTGAACCACTCACAGCTTTTTGTCAGCTGCCCTGAAAAAAAAAAAAAACGTTATTGGAGTGAGGGGTAATAAACAACACAACTATTTTTAAGATAAATCTACCAAATTTTTCCCAAAAGTGTCAGCGGAAGCAGGAGAAAAATAATGTAGTTTTACTTATTTTATATTGATCCATAGCAAATAATCTGGACTTTAAGTTAATCATATTAAAAGCAATGCATTTCTTTATTATAACTTATATGAAATATGCTTGTTTTATCATGAATGAATGAATGAATGAATAAATAAATGAATAAATGAATAATAATAATTATTATTATTATTATTAATATTATTATTATTAATATTATTATTATTATTATTATTATTATTATTATTATTATTATTATTATTATTATTATTAATAATAATAATAATAATAATAATAATAATAATAATAATAATAATAATAATAATAATACTTTTTTTTTCAAACATGCATTGTTCAAGGAGTTGGTGACATGTCCACTCGGGTGGACAACTCACATTTGAACAACAAATGAAATATGTGTTTAAGAAACTATTGTAAACACTATAAAACCTGGTTTTGTTTGCTCTTTAACATTGGCTAATGCAGAGGTCTTCAACAGGGGGGTCGCGACCCCTAGGGGGGTCGCGGAGGTACTGTAGGGGGGTCGCGAAATCTTTTGATTTCACTTTAAAATAATATAATTTTATATTTTATAGTGTAAAATACAGTATTAACCTGTGTATCATTTCCTTGTATTGGATGTACCATAACAGAGTAGCAATGTTTATACATGACACTAAGCTCAATTTAATACAAAACACAATTCTATGCCGTATATATAGTAGGGGGTCCCTGGCCCAGTTCGCCATCTGTTTGGGGGTCCCTGGCCTGAAAAATGTTGAAGACCCCTGGGCTAATGTATTTTGAACATATTCCAAAACTGTTAAATGTATTGCAAAAACCAGAGAAAAATAAACTTTGAAGCACAGATAGTAGAGTTTAAATAACTCCAACCATAACAATGCACATGCTTACCACTACTTCTGAGTCTACTACTATGGCAAACATTCTTTCAGATGTACTTGAGTACACCAGTGCAGTGTGTCTTTAGTGGAAAAAGGTTATCTTGCATGGAAATTGGCAAAGTACCCAGAGCACAAAGACAATGCATATAGATGTACTTTGTTTTTCGTGCTCAGGCAGAGTCATGGCATCTGTTTGCATTTCTTGCTTCAGTGAGCCTGGGTCAGTGATCTCCAGGTCCAGACTTTATCTCAGGGGGTGCTTGGACACTGCTCTGCACTTCAAAGGAGGTGGGGTGGTACTGGGTCTTCCTCGTCTTGGTGTCTGGATGGAAGTTACATTTATTAGTTACAGATGCCTTGAAATGCAAAAGATCCTTCTTGTCCAATTCACACATTCTGTAGATATGCTGGACATTCACAGTGGTCATGTCCAAGAGGTGGAAGAACACTCCAGGTTCCATCATTTGTTTTTGTGTCTGTGGGGATATATTGCGACACACTGATCCATGAGATCTACCCCTCCCATATGGGTAGTTTGCCAATTTCCAACATTTTTCCGCTAAAGACACACTGCACTGATGTACTCAAGTACATCCGAAAGAAGCTTCATGACATCACAAGGTGGAACAGAGCATTTTGAGCTTTGGAGATGTATTAATCATGAATTAATTAATCATTGCATTTATATAGTGCCTTTTAAGACACCCAAAGCACTTTACAGTTCATTGTTCATTCACTCCACATTCAGTGGTGGCAAGCTGCTATTGTAGCCACTGCTGCCCTGGGACTGAAGGAAGAGAGGCTGCCAATCTGCATCATCGGGCCCTCCAACCATCAGCAACACTCATGCCCACTCCACTTTCTTAAACCCTATTCGGACGGGATTAGTTTTACAGGGAGATGTAGAGTAATGTCGGATTATCACAGGACCTCTGTAATATAAATGACTCCATTCACACAGGACAAGAAATGTCCGTAATATTTATTTGACATGGGAGGAGTTTGTTTACGCTCTGCCATCATGTATTTGTCGCCTATGCATAAAGCATCAGCTGAAGATAAAGAAGTCATGGTTAGTCATGATATGTGAAATATTAGCGAACTATGCGTGAAAAGTCCCTCAGTCGTCCAGGTAGAATCCATGATAAAAGGAGAAGTTCAATTTGTCAACTGGACAAAGTTTGTTTGGTTGAAAACGTTTCGGCGCTCATCCGAGAGGCTTCGTCAGCTCCGGTACTCTGACGAAGCCTCTCGGATGAGCGGCGAAACGTTTTCAACCAAACGAACTTTGTCCAGTTGACAAATTGAACTTCTCCTTTTATCATTAGCGAACTATCCAAATTATTACCCATAATCAGGACTAATAGAGCATACATTACCTAAAGCAACCAGAAGTTTCATGCCTCTGACGACTGATTTATACCTCTTGGGCTTTTTCATTGGTCGATGTGTGCGTTTGAGAGTACCGGTAGATCATTTTGCTTGCCGGAAAAACAAAGCGCTTCAAGCTCCTCCATGTTTGAAAATTGCGGTAAATTATTTCTTTAAACGGATGTGACGAAACATTACATACATCTTTACCGAGGGTCGCATTCGCATGGGATTAATATTACCTAAGGTAATGCCTCCAGACCGTTTTACAGAAGGTGAAACTCGCTGTAAATTTCACAGACATACTCCGTTATGTTTACGGACATGGCGCATTCAGACAGGACTAAATTCCCTGGTAATTATTACTTCACCCCATGTCAAACCATAAAACTAATTCCGTCCGAATAGGGCTTTACTAGGCAATGTAGGTGAAGTGTCTTGCCTAAGGAAACAACAACAGTTTTTGCCACTGGCGCCCCACGTAGACACACTAATAATGCAGGACTATTCAAACATGTCTGAATGAAACAAACACAACTCCAGGTCTGTTTTTGAGGAGATAACATGGATTAAAGCTCAGAAGAGTCCAGTTTTTGTAATATAGGATCTTTAACTCAAGAATCTTCATGCACTATGTAAAAAAAAAAGTTTATAGGAACTACTTAGTTAGATATTTAGTTTCCATATATTGTTCGACGCAGAAAGTAAACACACCACCAGACATAATAATAAAACCTGTCTTCCTTTGATAACCGCCATCTCAGTGGACAGGGTCACTGCTTGTTGTCTCAGTCTGTAATTGTACAAACTCAATAGCCCGTTCCATAATGCAGCTGTATTAATAGTCCTTATTTGATCCTCGTTTAGATTACCGCCTTAATGAATCTCTCGCCTTATTTTCCGAAGCCGTTGACAGTACACAGCCCATTTCTTACAGAACAAAAAGCTCCCTCAAGTCTCTTTAATTATTCGGTGAGATGTTGCCTGGTTGGGTTTCGTGTTTATCTGCTTTTGCCTGACACGTCCTATGGGCCTCCTCCTTGCTAGCTTCTTTGATCTCGTTACGCGTCTAATCTAACGTAAATGCACCCAGATTTGTTTACCGGCTAGTCGCAAGTTTGTTATCGTGTAAATTGGCGTTGGTATCAATAATCAAAGTGATGTAATCCTTTGGGGCGAAACATAAAGCGGAGAATATTTGTAATTATGTCACTTATTTGGTTGATGTCTATATTTACACGGGTTTGAGTGAATATTTTCTCATTTTCATCATTTCTGTGGCGCGCGCCAAAGCTTGTTAGCATGCATTTTGAGTTGTTTGGAAGCTCGCCAGCGGGCACTCAATGTTTCATCAAATCACGTAGAGTCATTCCATTGAGCTTGTCACCATGGAGCACGAGTAGCTTTAGCTAAATATGCTTTATTGGTCATGCAGCACTTTGTGGACTTTTAAGATGACACAGGCAAGAAAAAGTGTGAAATTTTCTTATAACAGAACTTTATTCGGCTTCTATCAAAAGAAGCCGTATGTAATTGGATTTTAAATATTATAAACTTGACTTAACTGTATTCTGAGATCAAATATTTATGGATAACAACACAAGTTATTTATGCTATAATTTGGTATTTTGGTTCTCAAGGTGATTATCTAACCAGAAAGCAGAATGAGCCTCTTTCATTTGCAATGCCAGTTTGAATGCAAATCCAATTACAGTGGTACCACACCTTACAAAATTAATTCGTTCCAGAAGTGGTTTCGTAACGTGAATTTTTCGTAAGTTGAGTAGCTATCTCAATGGAAAAAGCCTGATTCGTTCCAAGGCCCCGATCCAAGTTTTTTTTTTTTTATAGTGTAACTTTTTTTATAGTGTAACATTGTGTTCTGCGTAGAGACTGTAGACCCAGGACTAAACGTGGACTATACCAGGTCTAGACCAGGGTCTAAACCTGGACTAAACCTGGACTAAACCAGGACTAGACCAGGTGGATTAAAGCGCCGCGTGCGGGTCTATTTCCTGGTTTCGTTTCGAGTCACGGCTTAGGCGAGCAGCGAGCGCATGAACGAGACCCGTGCTCAAACCGTGCCTCCTCTAGACCTCCTCTAGACCTGGTCTAGAGCACCGCGGCTCTTGCATGTGTTCGTTCATGCGCTCAGACTGCGTGCGGTCCCCCTCACTGCTCGCCTCAGCCGTGACTCAAAACGAAACCAGGAAATAGACCCGCGCAGCGCTTTAATCCACCTAGTCTAGTCCTGGTTTAGTCCTGGTCCAGTCCTGGTTTAGTCCAGGTCTAGACCTGCTGGCAGCCCCGCGCCGGGTCATGCTGCGCTATCACACGTGTCCGCGCGCAGTTTTCTCCCCCCTATGAAAGTTTGAGTGTTTGAGTATTTAAACGAGAGACAAATGTGAGAAAAGTTTAAATTCAGTCTGAGAAAAGCGTATAATGTGTGTGGCTGAGCGCGCATTATTTGAATTTTTTAGATTTCGCGTTTTGTAACTTGAATTTTCTTTCGTATCTAGAGACCAAAATTTAACGTGAAGGCGTTTCGTAACTTGAAATTTTCGTTTGTTGGGTCTTTCGTAAGGTGAGGTACCACTGTATTTTAAACCTAAAAGGACACTAATCTGAAGGGTAAGTGTTCTAATTTTTATATACCACTTTTCCACCTTGAAGGCATTCATCAAGAAACCATTCACGCACACATTGATACACCAGTATATGCAGACATTGTGGGTAAAGTGGGGTTAAGTGTCTTGCTCAAAGACACCATGACAGAATTCATCTAAGGGAGCTGGAATCGCCACCCATCCAAACTTAATTGATCCGCACAGGAAGTAATTTGGACAAAGTAGCAAGCAGCTGGAAAAAAATAAGAGACCACTGCATTTTTTTCTGAAATCAGCTTCTCTACATGTATTACAGCCATTCCATTCCAGCGTCTGTTGAATTCCAACACAAACACAAAGCTGAGCTACTTCAGTTCTTGCACCAGGAGTGGAATAAAGTCACCCAAGAACAATGTGAAAGACTTGTGGAGAGCATGCCAAGACGCATGAAAGCTGTGATTAAAAATAAGGGTTATTGCACCAAATATAGATTTCTGAACTCTTCTTAAGTGTAAACATTAGTATTATGTTGTTTTAAAATGAATTTGATGTTGTTTCTTTGCATTGTTTGAGGTCTGAAAACATGTATCTGTTTTGTTATTTTGACCATTTGTCATTTTCTTCAAATAAATGCTCTAAACGATAATATTTTTATCTGGAATTTGGGGGAAATACTATCAGTAGTTTATAGACGCAAACAAAAATGTTCCTTTTGCCCAAACACATACCTATAAGTAGTAAAATCAGAAAAAACTGATCATTTTGCAGTGGTCTCTTATTTTTTACAATTTTGTATGAAAAACGCTTTCTAAATAATGGTTTATTGATTGATTGATTGACCTATAAGTAGTAAAATCAGAAAATCTGATAATTTTGCAGTGGTCTCTTATTTTTTTCCAGAGCTGTATAATAGAATATAACATTTATTAGAGCATATAAATGGTAATAACAAAAGTGTGGAAAGAGTGGAAAAAAAACCTTCACTACTCCAGCACCTGAATCATCGCAAATCAGTGCTAGTGCAGCTCTGCAGCTTAGTGAGTGAATTCTGGAGGTTTAGAGCTTTCATATGAGGTCTGAAAATGAGATAAAGTTTCAGATAAAGGCGTGTGCTACCCAGATTCAGTTGTGATTGTAATACCATTTTGTAAACAGTCAAAGTACAGGAGACAGTTACTTTAAACTACCACAATTAGAAAGTCTGTTTGTTCTCAAAGTTAATAGATGTGTTTTAGCTCAGATGATCTTTGATTCCCAATTTCACACAAGACTGAAATTATCCACTGTGAGTTTGGCAGCTGAAAGCAGTCAATATTAGACAATAAGGCGTGAAGTATTGGCAAGTTGCAAGTACGTATCACAAATTTGGCCGAGAATTAGCCCGGCAAAACATTACACAGACTCGCATTGTTTGCTTCTACCCCTCCACTCTGTTCTGTTTCTCTTCTGTGCTTCGCTCTCTTCTCTCCATCCGATCCCTCCTTCCTTTCCAACACCAAGCTTCACATGAATGAGTTTGACAAACCAGTGAGCAGGAAAGGGCATTAATAGCTACTCAAAACAGAGTGATATCATGGGAGGTCTTGTTGTGAGAAAATTACGCATCTTCATACCCGGCAGGCGTTATGCAGGGATAACACTACCCTTTTTTACACAGCCATGTCTAAACACTCGGAAAGAGAGACACGGGAGACTGTGGATTCAGCCAGCATGATAAGGAGAGCCAAAATGGTGCAGGGAGGGGGGCAGGTCTCTGTATGTGTGGGTATGTGAGGCAGGGCCGGGCTGCACAATGTGGGGAAAAAAATGTAATTGTGATTTTCCTGATGATTGGATTTATGATTTAAAAGTAACATTCAGTTCACTGTGCACATTGTGGACAATTACAGGAGTGTTAACATTTGACAGAAGATCATACAAGAATCCTATGCATTTCAGAACGTGTTTGTACGGGAGTGGGGTGATACTAAAAAGTAGTAGTAGTGGTAGTGGTGGTGGTTATAGATTCACTGTGGTGTCTCATCATGCTGGGCAAAGATCCAAGATTGTGGAAGGAGGAAATAAATGTCGTCATCTGTAATTCTGAACAAAATCACAGTTCAGATGAAACCAGATTCTGCAGAAATCTGTGACCTTTTTCCTTTATTTTTTCCACGTAAACAGCCATGTTTGTTCTGATACGGATGGCCCATGTGTGTCCCTGATTGGCTAATCCACCTGTACTGTATTTTGAAGTTCGAACTTCCCGTAAATGTTTCTGTGTGTCTGTATGTGGTGTAAAATTCTGGAACAGTCTGGATTCACATCTCAAGCAATGCCAAATATCCATAAATTCAAGTTGTTTTATAAACAAATGGTCTGGTCACAGTATATAGAGAGTGGGTCTGAATATTAGAGCAAACTGTCTTCTGTAGTGCTGGTTTATGCTTGTTGTTTCCTTACCTTTGTTGTTATGTTCTGTCCATCACATTACTTGTATCTGCTGTCTGTTTCTATTGTTGGTATCCTTAATTTCTTTACCTTTGTTGGTATCCTTTTGTAAATAGTTCAAGTCTAATGTAAAATGTCCAAAGATTGCAAAAGAAAGCTCATTATGCTAAATTAGAAGAGGGGGTGAGAATAAATAAGTTATAAGTCTTCTTCCCTCTCCTTTTTGGGCAAATGTTTTTTTGTTTGTTTGTTTGTTTGTTTGTTTGTTATTATTTTTGTTTATTGTTATTTCTGTTAGTGCTCTTTTAAGATAAGATAAGATAAGATATGCCTTTATTAGTCCCACAATGGGGAAATTCCATTGTTGCAACGCACAGATCTTGAACAGCAGGAAAAAGTAGCATGCAATAAAACAAGATAATAAATAATGGCTTAAATCATTTAGAAATAGACCTAAAAATAGGCTCTCGAGTATAGCTGAATATTGTAGTGCAGATAAAGTTGAATGACATATTAACAGTGTTCGTGTTAAACAAATGTAAGTTGCCCAAAATAAATAAATACAATAAAGTACTGGATTACTGGAAGGTAATAATTCATATCATTTATTCATTACTATTCAGACCCCCCAGGATTTCACGGGCATTTTTTGTGATTGTTGCGGGCTAAAATGCCTGAATTTGCGGGAGCTTTTCTAAAAAGTTGCGATGAAAGTTGCGGTGCTTTTAAGGTTTTTGTTGCGATTTTGTTGCGAGAGGTGACAGTGAAAGTGTGCATCTCCTTGACTGCAGTATGAGCCCCCTTCGGGCCGCGCTCCGAGCTGTGCGCTCTGGGAACTGGGACACGGCCGCAGTTTCGTTTTGTCACACGGAAGTAAAGCAGAATGTTGCGGTTTCCAAACTCAAACCTTTTAGCCGCCGAGAATATGAGGTTGGGTCCTATGGCTCGCAGATTTGTGACGCGCAAAGAGGAGGCTATGGTGACAGATACGCTGAGATCCAGATATGCGTTTTGTGCATTTATTACAAAAAGAGCGCACAGAGCTATGACAGCGCAGCAGGATGAAATGGAACTCATAAAACCAGCAGGATGAACAGATTAACGTGAAAGATGAATGAATGGTTTGCGTTCAACAAAAAATACGGTTACACCCAACTCTGACTCTCTCCTCTGTGTGACAGGTGAGCGCGCGCTTTTACACGCACACACTTCCGTACGTGCACACACCCACACTCACGTGAACCACCGCCTCTGCCGCGCACACACACACACACAAACGCACCGTGCACCTCATCTCAGTTATGTCTCCTACACAGAAGGAAGTTGGTCGGCGTTCAATACATCGCCGATGATTGGTCAAAATTTGTAAAAATTGCGGGAAAGTTGCGGTGATTGGTCAAAATTGCAACACCGCCCTGAATTCACGGGGATTGGCTGAAGTTGCGTTGAAGTTGCAAATCGCAACATCGCGAATTCCTGGAGGGTCTGACTATTGTTATGGTGGATCTGATACCGACTTGCAAAATATTGGTTCAGTCGATATCCCATTTCGTTCATTTACACTGGTGGTAAAAGGAGAAATTCTATTTGTCAACTGGACAAAGTTTATTTGGCTGAAAAAGTTTCGCAGCTCGTCCGAGTTGCTTCTTCATTTCTGGTTAGAGTGCTGATGGACACTGCTTATATCTAGCTGCAGGGAGGAGCTAACTACACTGAAATTACTCTGAAACTATCCCACCTCTTTACACTGGTGTTACAAAACCCACAAAATGTCTCATAATATAAAAGTATTAAAATTAGTAGTTACATAACACATTTAGATCACTTTCTTACCTTATGCTGTTTGTGTTTAAAGAAAATAAATCCCTACTCTGATATCGGTTAATATCAAGTATTGGCAGATACTTAAAGGCAAAGTATCGACGTCAGTATCAGAACAGAAAAGGCTGGATTCATTCATCCCTGATACTTTTATGTTTTTTGTGTGACTTTGCATTACTTTTACATTTAGCTACTTCCAACATCAAAACATTAGCTTAATCCTCATGTGGCTAATTTGCATCAACTCCTCGATGTTTGTGCCGTTTGATGCTCTTCTCTACAACTTGTCTTGATGAATGACCGCAGAAAATCAGAGCGATGTGATATGTTTTGACTAGAAACTGACCTTCAACATACTGTCCTTTGGTGTTTTCAAAAATGTGCCTAAAGATTCAAACCGACAGAGATTCGCACTTTTGTTGCAGGCTTTGAACAAAAATAATGATCACAAAATGTATTTACCAACGCGTGACACATTCGGGGAAAAGCTGCAAGTCCGTTTAGCTAATTAGCTTTCACAATAAAGATAAAACAAAGCGAAATCGTGGAGCTGTCCAGATTTTAGGTTCAAAAGTAGTATGCTCTGCAGATAATTATCAGGTATTTGCTTTGAGGCTTTGCTAAAGATTAACTAGCAGAGCCCACACTCAAGAACAATTTGTTTTTTACTTACGAGACTTCAAAAATAATAAATTAATTGTCAAAAATCTCAGATCTGATTATTCTTATTTCCTTGAATTGTTCTGCTTGGTAATTGGGCTTGATATGAAATAAGTAAAGGGATTTAAAACCATTTCAAAAATAGGTAATGACTGTACCAGATTTCTTTTCTTTCTTTTTGTATAACAAAGGCATAAAATACCTCAAGTGCTGTTCGGAGATGGTTATAGATGGTTTTATATAAACTGGATACTTAGTTGGTTAGTCTAAAAAGCAGGTATTTCTTTTTCTTTTTTCTTTTTTTTGTAAGGAGGCTGTGAGTTACAGTCTTGTAGGGCTGTAGTTTAGTGATGGGACTTTTGGCACTTTTATGGATCCAGATCTACATTTATTTATATTTGTTTATATGACAGAAGCCAGTGTGAAAATTTATTATATCTACAAACTAATCAGAGAAATGGCTATGGCTGAGATGTGTTTACAGTGGTTTAAAATGAGAGTGGGAATGTGTTTACACTTTGAAATTATGCAGCATCTAAATAAAAAGTTACACTGCAATAATAATTATTTCAAATCTGTTATTATGATTTTCAAATACAGCTCTGGAAAAAAATAAGAGACCACTGCAAAATGATCATTTTTTCTGATTTTACTACTTATAGGTATGTGTTTGGGCAAAAGGAACATTTTTGTTTGAGTCTATAAACTACTGACAACATTTCCCCCATATTCCAAATTTTAAAAATATTATCGTTTAGAGCATTTATTTGCAGAAAATGGTCAAAATAACAAAAAAGATACATGTTTTCAGACCTCAAACAATGCAAAGAAACAACATCAAATTCATTTTAAAACAACATAATACTAATGTTTACACTTAAGAAGAGTTCAGAAATCAATATTTGGTGCAATAACCCTTATTTTTAATCACAGATTTCATGTGTCTTGGCATGGTCTCCACAAGTCTTTCACATTGTTCTTGGGTGACTTTATTCTACTCATGGTGCAAGAACTGAAGTAGCTCAGCTTTGTGTTTGTGTTGGAATTCAACAGACGCTGGAATGGAATGGCTGTAATACATGTAGAGATGCTGATTTCAGGGGGGGAAAAAAAAAAGCAGTGGTCTCTCAGTGGTCTCATTTTTTTCCAGAGCTGCTGTGTGATTTTTTTGTACAAAAAGTTCTCACCTGTGTTGCCTACTCTGCTTCTGTGCTGATTCTTGTGTTGGTTTAGCATTAATCCGTATAAAAATTGATATAAATTAGAAGGAAAAAAAAAGATTAGGAAGGTTTAAGGTTAAAGGTGCATTGCGTAACTTTTCTAGAGGGGGTCCACAACTTGTTTGTCTCCATATCTGTCTTGTTGTTATTTATTCCTAAAAAGTATCTTAAGAAACATTCTTACTTTGAGTGGGGTCACTTCTTCACAGATCTAACCTGTAGTTTGGCTTGCAACTCTCCATGGATATTCATAAGTTTATGACCATACTGTGGAACATTCTATACACATCTCCATGAAGACAAGCAGGTGACAGACCCTCCTGCAGACAAGTTGCACAGCACATCTTTAAATTCAAGCTCAGAGTAGTATTATTATCGTTATAAAATATGTTTTTTTTTTCTTTTTTTTCCCCAGTGATGCATGCAGATCTATCATTTACAAACAGCCTGAACTCGGGCAGACTCAAAGGTTACGGTGTCTTTTCTTCATACAGTATTAAAGACGTTTGTATTCTGGATCCCAGGCAAGATATCCCTGAATAAACTTGACCTTTTCTTTTAAAAAAAAAGCAAAAAAAAAAGCAAAAAACTTCAAGATACAATGCAAATACTTACTTTCTTACTTTCTTTTACAAACCATATCATTGGGAACTTAATATTCACCTCAGTAAACGCAACTGGCTTACTAAACACATCTACTTGAGAAATTACATTCGTTCTTGCTTTCACCGGTACTCGCTCTACCTGCGGCTGGGTGCCAAATCAACAGTGCACGTCCTCAAGTCACCTCATCGCCCCAGCACTGTAAATAGCCATTAGACTTGTGATTACTCAGGGCTAAACTCCCAATATCAAACTATACGCAGATGGATGGCAATGGCTGCTAGGGTTTGGAGACAGCCCACCAGAATCAACTTCCAATGGGCCAGTCTCGGAAAGATAACCCAATTCAATTTTCGACTCCTGATTGAATGTTTGAGAACTTCACTGAGTAAATAGCATTGAGCACGGTGGCAGGTATACGGCCTATTCATTCATATTCAAGTAGGTATGCAGAAGGTACCATCAGATATAGGGTGATTTGCTTGCTCATTTGATTGGTTTCAGCTCGTCAGTGTAATGGCTGTATGTGTATTCATCCACCTGAAACAGGAATGATAACAATGCATGTTTCTAAATGTAAAAGCCAAGATTATTTTTCAAATATTTGTATAGCTCTTTTCCACCTTCCAGACACTCAAAGCGCTTTATATCAAAGAACCACTCACCCATTCACACATTCATTCATACGCCAGTGTACGCAGACACTATAGGGTTGCGAGATGGGTCAAGTGTCTTGCCCAAGGACGTAACGGCAGCATTCATCTGTGACAGCTGGAATAGCACTGTCAACCTGTGGGTCAGTGAATGTGACAGCTCATGTTTATGGCTGCGTCCCATTACTCTGTCTTACCCCTTGCCCTTCCCCTACCCCTTTATCTACGTCTTTGTCTTGCCCCTCGATAACGAGCTGAGAGGGCTCGGGGTACGAATGTTCCCCTAAGAAATGGGACGCCACTCGATTACCGTTTGCGTCATCATCCCTTGCCTCTACCTGGCTGCTACGTCTACAGAGGCGACAACAATTGACGCAAACAAACGTAAACAAATGTCAAGGATTATCAGGTACCTCAACTCGCTTGTTTATACATGAAAGTTCGATGAAAACGACAACGTTGCCTAAACAGACATCACTACAATTAAAACCGCAACAATAGTTCACTAAAAGTAACGTCGAACATAAGCGTCATAATTGTAAACCATGCTAAACTGTTAACCGATAATTACAACTGCTGAAAATACATTTATGAGACTCCTTGGCTGGGCGAAGTGACGCTGGCATCCTGATCCCAAAACCTGCCTGAGCTTGTAGACGTACCCCTTCGTTTCAAGTCTGGTCGAGAGCTTACTTCATTTCAAGGGGTATGTAGCCGTCGGTCGTGGCTCTAGCCCTTGATCACAATTAGAATCGAGACACCCCTTGGCCTCACATGAACGCGCAAAACCAAGGAGTAGGGGTAAAACGAAGGGGTAAGACAGAGAAATGGGACACAGCCTAAGTCAAGAGCGGGATTCGAACAAGAGGCTCATCACTCTAGTAACTGAGCTACTACTGCCCCAGTACAGATATATTGTATAAGGAGGTTTTGAGGTCAAAAATAAGTTTGCTGCATACTTCTGTTTGTGAATATAAAGCGTTTTATTGTGCGCTGATCAGGATGTGCACATTACCTGGTGTGTAAAAGTTGTAAAAAGCGCATATAAACTCAATGAGGTGAATAACTGGCGTGACAGTAGCTCAGGTGGTAGAGCGGTTCACTGATTCGAAGGTTGGTGATTCAAATCCTTCTCTTGACATAAACACCATCGGTTGAGCGGTCAGATCCACTGACGCACAGGTGTGATTCCAGCTCCCACAGATGAATGCTGTTGTTGTGTCCTTGGGCAAGACACTTAACCCACCTCACTCCCAGTGTCTTTGTACGCTGGTGTATGAATGTGTGTGTGAAAGGGTGGTTGGGTTCCTTGATGTAAAGCATTTTGAGGGCCTTGAAGGTGGAAAAGTCCTGTATAATTTATTTCTGGTGCTCAGAATGCATAAGGTAAGTGAGGATTAATTAAAATGAACTAGTTCTGCCAATACAGTTAAACCATCATACACTATACTGCAACCAAACCTGTCAAAAGACCACCCCAAAAATCCTTGAGAGAAACTTTTTGTTTCTTCCATGTTATTTGCTGAAAAAGGCTCCCCGGTGCTGTATTGAGTCAAGACTTGAGTCAAGACTGTGTTCTGTAATGATTGAAGCATATGGTCGAACAGGCAGTGAAGTCTGAAAAGGCCCACAATACATCTATCATGCAACTATACATCGCACTGCACTGGAGAAGAGGCACCATCCCCGGTCCCCCCTCCAAACAATGGTTCCATTTATGTGGTCGATGGATGGCAGTTCAGGGCTGGCCACTACAGAAACACGTTTTTTTTTTTTTTTTTGAAGAGAATGATAAGGAAAAATGGTCACAGAAAAGAGAAGCTTTGATATGTTTCGACATGGCAAAGATAAGAAAAAGAAAGCATTGACGATTCTATATACATAGTCTCTGCTTCTGTAAGGCCATATGAGAGAAGAAGCCTTGCATGAATGTTCTACAATATGGCATTTAAAGGGTCCATGTTACAGTATTTTCCGCCCCATGTTATTTCCTCATCAAAAACATACCTGGAGTTGTATTTTGTTTCATTCAGACACATTCAACAAACAAATCCTGCATATTTAGGCTGAGGTCTTCTCTCAAACTCAAAACACTCACTTTAAACTTGAAAACTACTGCTTCATGGCATCACAAGGTGGAACAGAGCATTTTGAGCTTTGGAGCTGTGGATAGACAAATAATAAAGGATTACTCAAACATGTGTGAATGAGACAAAACACAACTCCAGGTATGTTTTTGATGAGGTGACAACATTATAACATGGCTTAAAGACTCAATTTTGGTAATATAGGACTTTTAAATGATCTGTTGTGCATTTATTGAATTACCAGTGTTTTTTATGGCTTAATATGTCAGACTTAGACAAATTTTATTGATTCACAAGGGAAATTGTTTAAAGGAATTGTTCAAAAGGAACAGTCCAGGCAAAGCTTTAAGACTAGCAGGTGCTGGACCATGTTCCAGAAAAGTAAAATTATAGCATCTTTAACATTTAAGAGAACACTAAAATATGAATCAAATTCATTTTAATAACATTTTTGTAGAAAAAAATGTAATCATTTACAGAAACCATTAAAGAGCCTGTTACCGATGTATTTGAGCAAGATTTGTCTTGAACCAGTACAGCTCTTGAGTTCAAAATAAGTCAGCGGTGTACTGTCTAAGGAGAAACCTTTTTATTTGCCTGATAATTAGGAAGTGTGTGTCAGCATGCTGGTTGTTGTTAGCTTTATGGTGATGGCAAACTCCACTTCAGCCTTTGAAAGTTGTGGAAGGTGCTTGGTGAATAATTAGGATGCTCAGAATGCATAAGGAAAGTTTTGAACTTTAAGCCATTGCAAATGAACGTGTTCTGTTTTTCACATTATAAATCAGGTACTGCGCCTTTAACTGTAGCCTTTACAATTTGCTCATTGTGTCCAAGAATTTATTTATTATTATTATTATTATTATTATTATTATTATTATTATTATTATTATTATTATTATTATTATTATTATTATTATACAATCACATATATGCATCGGAGCGTAACAAAGTAAAAGTAGTAATGCACTAACCTTAAGTAAAAACTGTAGGTATCTGTGCCCAAGTAAATATTACAGTGTATACATTTTACTTTACTACATTTGAGAGCAGGTATCTGTACTACACCTGTACTTTCTACTCCACTACTATTTTTAACTCATTCACTGCCGGCCTGTTTTCAGAATTCTAACCCCAGAGTGCCAGCGGTTTCAGTAGAATTTCACTGATTTTCCAAGACCCACAGAATACTGAGTTCTTTGACTATATAAACATGGGACACATCAAAATAAAGTGTTGACTCTCTTCTTTCACCTGGAAAAAAATGTTTCTAACCTTTTCGGTTCTCAAATAACTGATAGTAGAACATAGGGAAGTTTCAGCAAAAACACTGTTTTTTGAGCAAGAAATGGAGAAAACGAGCGTTTAGTTCAGAGAAGGATTTCGAGCAGATCAGTGACTTTGACATCAATATTTATCGATTTAGTGACACCTCAAACATCTAAAATAACAGAGAAAGAGATTTTTGATGACAAAGTACATTTTTTATTTACAAATATAAGAATATAAGGCTCTGTGAATTGAAAATTCGTTCAAATCAATAGTGCCAAGAGATGTTTACAGGATATAATATCTTTTCCTATAAAATAGAACTTTGTTGAGGATTTGTCTGAGGCCCAGAGTACAGACCCATAATAAAAACTAATATATATATACACACACACACACACACACACATATATATATGTACATACACACAAGCCCATGCATAAACCTTTACACACACACAGCTACACACGCACACGCGCGCACGCACGCACGCACACACGCACACACGCACACACACACACACACACACACACACACACACACACAACTTCATTCATTACAATTACCATACAGCAGCATCACTGCTCCAAGTCAGTAAACTTCTTCTTTGGAGGTGTCGTAGTTCTGAAGAGACTCCCTGATCCGCGCAGCGCACACATGACACGCCCCCTCCTCGGGCACAGCAGATCTCTGCTCAGACCTCGCTGCTTGATCCGGCTTGTCTCTGCGATCCTCTGATCCAGGATCCTGGGTCCCAAGAGCGATCTGATCGCTCCATAGGCGCTGATCAACAGTTGTCTGCTTTTCCGTGTTCTCTGGCCTCGCCATCTTACTACTCTGGCCAATACACCATACACACGCTGCACTCCTCCTTTCTTCCCCGGCTCTGATCGGCTAATAATGATACAACATCGCCATCTACAGGTTGAGAGATGTGAATTACACCTCAAAAGTTGCTCCAGGCCGTAACCTAGCAACCCCCGCTGAAAAAAGCAATTGACGTCTATAGACGTCACGGCACTCAACGGTTGGATTCGAGGGGACGTCAATAGACGTCTCCGGCACTGAATGAGTTAAACAGGACTGAAAAGTAAAAATGTTTTTTTATTATAGTTTGAGACCCGCTTAAAAGACTGAGTGGTTATTTCTAAAATGTTCATAATTTGCATTTAGCAAACAAACAACTATTGATTCAGTTGTTCCTGTTGAAGAAAATTCAGCACAAACCAGTATCAGAATCACAACATTTGAAGCTTTATTATTATATCTCAAAATCTGTGTGAAATACTTTTTACTCTTGAAGCCTTTTTTTCATTTGATACTAAAAAAGGCATACTCCAGTATCTATACTTTTACTTGAAGATAAGATAAGATAAGATATGCCTTTATTAGTCCCACAGTGGGGAAATTCCAGTGTTGCAACGCACAGATCAAGAACAGCAGGAAAAAGTAGCATGCAATAAAACAAGATAATAAATAATGGCTTAAATAATTTTTAAAAAAAGTGCATAGTGTAACTTTTCTGGTGGAAGGTCAGTGCTTTTCTCCATGGAGATGTTATTGCTTTGTCTGGAATGTTTCACAGTATGGCATTAAGCCTTTCTATCATCATGGAGACCAAACCAGACCAAGTTACAGGTCAGATCTGTGAAGAAGCAACCCCGCTCACTGACAGAATGCCTGTTTTTAAGATATTTTTGAGCAATAAAACCACTTGTAATTGAATAAATGTGAGGTAGAGCTGTTTAATGTCATACTGTGGAACATTCCAGGCAAAGCGATTACATATCCATAAAAACAAGCAGGTGACGGACCCTCTACCAGAAGAGTTACACAGTGCACCTTTAAATAACGAAACTGAGTACTTCTTCCACTATGGCTAAAAGTGAAATCCATCAGTCGGTCAAAGTGTTGTGTACCTTTTGTATTGAGGGAGACACAGGGCCACTGAGGACAGGCTGCACTCTGTGGTATAAAGTAGTGGCCAGAACACAAGGCTGGAGGTAACAAGTACATTCTCTCATTAAGAGTGTAGACTCGTCTGAATGGCTAGTTAGCTCAAGGATGCCCCACAAGGTCGCGCCCGGCTGCAGGAGAAGTATACTGAAGTAGAAGAGACACGTGAAGATAAGGCTAAGAGAAGTGTTGTGCAATGATGTTACCTGAGTCAATTTTGGACACTACATCTTTTGAATATTGGTGGTTTTCAGATTCAAGGATGTGATACTTCCAGATGAGGGGGCAAGAGATAGTTTAACCTATTTGATTTGATTTGATTTGTCGAAAAGGTTTAATAAGATTAGTAAAAAGAGAATGTAATTAATCACATCAATCAGCAAAAAACACTACCACAATAAAGTATACAAAACAATTGAAATTTCAGATTAAAGATCCCATGACATGGTACTTCTTGATGCTTTTATATGGCTCCTTAATGGTTCCCTAATACTGTAAATGAATCCTTCTTCAAAATCAAGACTCAGTGCATGAGAAAGACCCATGAACACAGACAGAGTCATAAATATCTCTCTGGAACACTCCATTATGGGCGTTGTTGCTTGAATGCAAATGAGGAGGACAGAGACAGGCCAGAGCAGCGGGTGGGGGCGTGGCCAAACAATCCGCTCTTTCCTCTTTAGCGGTGCGATGTGCACTGGCCCCACTTCTGCATTTTTGTGCGGAGGAAGAGATGAGAAGCGTTCCACTGAAAAATAAACACATTTCCACAGAAAATAAAATTAAACCACTGCTGTTTCAGAGGTTCGGAGGGTCGGATAAAGGACATCCGAGCCTGGAAACACTCTCATGTGCCTCCAGGCAAATAAAAAAAACGCATCTCTGGGCGTGATTTACAGAGAGTGTGGGTAGAAACACAGACGGGCGGTGGAACTGCATTTGCATTTTTTCTTCAATGTGACGTCACATAGTTTCCTTGCTCAGAATCGCCCGTTTGAGCTGTCTTTTTTTCAAACGCAGAAAAGGACTGCAAATGCTCAGTTTACACATTTCGCAACTTTTAGCCATGGGGGCTGCCCTAAACAGGGTAGGGAAGCTCACATTAATGTTCAAAAACCTCAGAAAGTGAAAATTTCATGCCATGGGACCTTTAAATAGCATGTTCTTTACCATGACATATCCAAAAGGTAAATTCACACATTTTGAACCTGATAATTTCTATTAGTGTCTAAACGCAAAAGCTGTCCCCATCTGTGTTAAATGATTTACCTATAGAATGTTATGATCATCTGAAACCCAGTATTTACAGATGTGGGTAATGTGTATAGAATCCCTCAGTCATCCAGGCAGAATCCATGGCAAAAGGAGAAATTCAATTTGTCAATTGGACAAAAGTTTATTTGGTTGAATACGTTTCACAGCTCATCCAAGCTGCTTCTTCAATTTCTCCTTTTGCCATAGATGTGGGTAATGACACTTCAAAACTACCTCTTAAAGTGAATTTAAGAGGTTTTGAAATATGTTTTTCTAATAACTGGTTTGGTGGAATAGTGCTTGTGGTAAATGTTTATTATCGGGACAATGTGTGGGAAGAAAAAAAACAAAGTACCAATACAAAAAAGAAAATAAAAAGATAGAAAGAAATAGCTCTATTCACACCAGATGTTTCATCCAAACTTCACAGAGAAGTTTAAATCTGTGTTCAACAAAATGAAGGTTATTTTCATTTTCTAATGATAACTTATCATAACTATTATTATTATTATTATTATTATTATTATTATTATTATTATTATTATTATTATTATTATTATTATTATACTTCACTATGAGCAGACCTATCAGAAAAATAATTTGCTTCCATTTTAAACCAGACAAAAAATGTTACTCCTGTAGAAGCTTTTCAGATAATGTAGAATCACTAAGATAAAGATTAGTTCTATCTATTCATGCATTTACAGTATTTTTCCTTTTTTTTTTTTTTCCCACAAAAGATTCACTCACATTTGGTCATCGGAAATGGACACATATTCAAGGTAACTTTTATCTGTTGTAAAAAAGAAATTGGAGTAGTTACAAACCTCCCACGATGACATGAGGAGGTCAAACAAGTAATCGTAGTGGGCGTAGAATTAGTTCCAAGAGCATTTTCTGCATGGTGATTATACAAGTGTATTTGATATAGGGCTATTATGTTGCTACAAAAGAATAGAAACTTATCCACAAGAGGCCCTGGCCCCCAAGCAGAAGACATTGTGATGACATGACGTATAAGACGTAAAAATCATGTACAATGCTCTTATTTCACTTTTCTGATCTGATGTTATAATGTTTCCTCATCAAAACCTATACCCAGAGTTGTGTTTTGTTTCATTCACACATGTTTAACACACAAACCCTGCATATTTAGTTTGAGTTCTTCTCTCAAACGGAAACACTCTTTTTTAAAATTCCATACACCTTCAAAAGTATCATTTGGATGGATGGATTTCAGCCCGGGAATTGCCAATCTACTCAACAGAGGGTAAAAGATAGCTGTTATCTTGAAAAATACCATTCCTTGACATCACAAGGTGGAACTGAGCATTTTGAGCTTTGAAGATGTAAACAGACTAAAAATAAAGGATTAGTCAGACATGTGTAAATGAAACAAAACAGAACTCCAGCTATGTTTTTGATGAGGTAACAACATAATATATAATATAATTTGGGTAATATAAGGCTATGTTCAGAAGTCTGAACTTCTGAAGTGCCTGAAGTGACCAAATTTTTTTTTTTTGCCCCTATGCGACCTGTATCTGATCTTTTAATGACAGTCTGAACGACACAGATCCAATTTTTTTTTATGCAACCCAGGCCACTTGGATATGTGGTCCTAAAACCGATACATATCCGATCTTTTCACATGCGACTTCAAGTCTGAACGGCCAGGTCGCATTCATCTAACCATCAACAAGTGAGAGTGGTACACTCACAGTAGGCGCTCACAAATGTACACAAACCTTCTTCTCGTCATATAAAAATTATGTATGAAGTCCATGTCAGTGAAGCGGCGAAGCACATAGCAATCCCACCACTCTCAGCACCAAGACGTTCCTTTCTACAGATGTTGCTGCCACTGCCCCACAAAACGCCAAGGCCAAAAACCTTCTCCTTCTCAATCTCCTCCTTAAAACAAATAAGTTGTACATGTTCTGGCCCTGGTACGACAGCAACTTTAAAATCTCCAGGTGCCCAACTACTACTGACTACTGTGATTGTATCTACATTTTCTATTCTGTTTATGTTCTTGTATCGCTGAGGAGAGAGGTGGGACGTTAGCACCCCCATGTCGGCTGCTTTAAGGTCCACGGACCCGTCCATTTCCAAGTCTTAAAAACAAAACGTTTCCATTTTCCATTTTCAATGCTAGCGTCCACTCGTTGCAGGTGACCTCGTTGTGTCCTCCAAGGTGGGACACTTTTGGAGCGTTTCACTGTAAACTTCACTTGTAAACATCGCCACTTACAAGTGAACAGGCTAATAATAATAATAGGCGCGCAGTGATACGACTCGAGAGAAAATAGCACCAAGTGATTATGACTTCTGACTTTTTCGTGGGCAACTGTTTTGTGACGCAAATATATCACTTTTTGGACAAATATTATTTTGAGAAGAAAAACAAGCTTTATTTAATGTCCCGGCTAACTTGCCGGGCCTACTTTTGTCAGCGCCAGGACCGGGGCAGAACTCGGCTCAGAGGACACTGTCAGGGGTAAGCCAGTGTTAATGCACGGCACTGCTGAAGGGGATGCCATACAGATTCACATCAAAAAACCCAAACTGCCCCTTTAAATTTCACACTGGAGATCACATACAAGTCGTATTTAATTGGAAATGTGAACGACCTCGCAAAAAAAACATTGTATTTCACAAAATAATCCGAATTGAGCTTTAAGCCCTGCAGTCTAAATGTAGCCTAAGACTTTTAAATAGTTACTAAGCCTAAATAAAATGGCTTTTTTCTGTAAACGCAAACACCACTTTACACCAGTAATTGAAATAGTAAAAGTAGTAAAGTAGTACTACATTGTTTTGGACCATGAACACATATTTCAAACTCCCCATTTCCTAACCCTACATCTGTCCATGAAGGATCACTATGCAGTGTTTTTGTCATCTGGTTCTTCTTTCCGTGTTATCTATTAAGAGGATTTCGCTGACTGCCACTTAGGTCTGCTACTGCTCCCCTCTGTAGCACTGGGGCTGCATGTGCGGGCGGCTAACTCAATGGGAAATCAATAACGTCGATGAGCTACGCATTAGGAAGGCCAAGTGCTTTTAACAGCCCCATTGTCATGCCTCCATTTTTGTAAAGCAGCTCCAGGGCCCATTCTTCTCTTTCTCTCTTCAATTTTCAGACGAAGATGGACAGCTCGGGCTCGGAGAGGAGAGAAACAAAAGACGCAGAGACTCGCGCGATCAAATGAGAGGGAAATTCTTTACAGCCGTTGTTCCACAATCTTTCACCCAAGCATTCAAAATGTGATCCGTTTTTCTGCACCGCTGAAGCTCAAATGGAAGCTGACTTGTTTTTTTCATCAATTCTGAACGCTCTGCCCTTCAGCGCTGAGGTCGGTCTTTATAAAGAAGGTCCCCCAACAATTACACTGTACAGAAAGTGAACTTCTTATCTTCTAACAAGGTGTCCTTTGAGTGCTGCAAACCTCAAGTCTCACATTTTTAAGGAGTGAGTACTGAGGCAAGAGAAACAAAGGGCTTAAAAGCTTTGCCGAGATAAACATGTCTAGGTGGGCATTAGTCTGATAAATTAATGATAAATTAATTGTATGTTGTAACACTAAGGTTTGCTGTTAAAAAAAATAAAAATTAAGTATCTGGTGGAAAGCCTTTAAAAGTGCATTGTGTAACTTTTTGGTTTGAGATCCATCAACTTCTTGTATGTGTCAGTTTGTTTCAGTATAAACATAACATTAAACAGCTCTACCTTCCATTTCTTTTTAAAATTAGAGGTGGGTTTATAACTCAAAAATACCTAGTAAAAAAGGCATTCTGACTTCGAGCGGTGATGCCTCTCCATAGATCTGACCTGTAACTTGGTCTGGTTTGGTCTCCATGATGATAGAAATGTTTAATGTCATACTGTGAAACATTCCAGACAAAGATCAAAGGAGAAGTTCAATTTGTCAACTGGAGCTCTGACGAAGCCTCTCGGATGAGCGGCGAAACGTTTTCAACCAAACAAACTTTGTCCAGTTGACAAATTGAACTTCTTCTTTGATCATGGATTTTACCTGGACGACTGAGGGACTTTTCACGCATTCCAGACAAAGCAATAACATCTCCAAGGAGAAAAGCATTAGACGGACCCTCCACCAGAAGTGTTACAGAATGTATTTTTAACGAAAAGGGGGACATACCGCAGGAGGAGAGAGGAGGAGCAGAGGGTAGAGAGAGCTGGAGAGAGGAGGAGCAGAGTGAGCAGAAGTATGTGGTGATGGAGGAGATCACAGAGATAGGGGCCAGATTATGGATAGATTTACAGGTAATAGAATCTTGAAATGAATTCAGAACTGAAGCAGAAATCAGTGGAGCTGCTGGTGGACTTTGATGTGGTATACTGAGGGTGTGGTGGCTATGGTTATGGTTATGATATAAGATCAATTAAATAACTTTCTGGACGTAGATCCCATTGAATAGAAAGTTACAGCCTTACTTCAAAACATTCTCCATGGAAATAGATCAGTTCCATAACAGTGGAGGAGGATAGCCAAATGAACAACAGTTCAATTTCCAAGTCAAGTAAGAGCCGAAGTTTGAGAAACTAGAGAAATACCAGGAGCTGGAGAAGGCCTGGAAGGTGAAGGCATCAGTGGTGCCCATGGTGATCAGAGCACTCAGGGCTGTAACCCCCAAACTGGAGGAGTGGCTACAACAGATCCCAGGAAAAACATCAGACATCTCAGTCCAGAAAAGTGCAGTACAGGAACAGATACTGCGCAGAACTCTCAAGCTCCCAGGCCTCTGGTAGAGGACCCGAGCTTAATGAGAGTGAGAGACCAACCACCGTGGAAGGTGAGGAGCACATTTATTTATATATATATATATATATATATATATATTAGGGCTGTCAGTTTTACGTAAGGTTAATTAGATTAATTAGTTACACTGCAAATTAACGCGTTATAAAAAATAGCTCAATTAATCATGAGCGGCAATTCATGCACGCGCTTTTTAAATTTGGCATGTGGCGAGCAAATCGCTGCCAGGGCCGTTGAACAGCAAGTTTATTTATAAAAAGAACAAAGACGTGACTATCAACAAGAACGAGATGATTTGTAGCTTTTGTCAAAAAGAATTTTCCGATCACCGAAGCTGCTCCAGCCTGACGGATCATTTGAAAGATAAACACGGACAAGTTCCATTGTTACCGGTGATAGAGCGAGCGTGAGTGCACTTCAACAAGCCACCAAACCACGCTCTCAGAATTTGGGAAACGAATGAGCAAAGCGACCACTTGAAAACTGACAAACTCAATTGCAAAGTGTGATTAATTAGATTAATTAATTACAAATCCTGTAATTGAAATTATTTTTTTTTAAATCGCTCCTCTCTTTGTCTTAGTCAGGAGTAACTTAGCCGGAGGATTTAACTGTTGTGCATGTTTTGGGTTGGTGCCTGGACGAAACCCACAAACTCTCCACAGAAACTTATTATGTCCTGTATAACCCTCATTAACTACATCAATATAAAATATAAAACAGGATATATATATATATATATATATATATATATATATATATATGTGCTCCTCACCTTCCACGGTGGTTGGTCTCTCTCTCTCTCTCATCCAGCTCGGGTCCTCTACCAGAGGCCTGGGAGCTTGAGAGTTCTGCGCTGTATCTTTGCTGTTCCTAGTACTGCGCTTTTCTGGACTGAGATGTCTGATGTTTTTCCTGGGATCTGTTGTAGCCACTCCTCCAGTTTGGGGGTTACAGCCCCGAGTGCTCCGATCACCACGGGCACCACTGATGCCTTCACTTTCCAGGCCTTCTCCAGCTCTTCCTTGAGCCCCTGGTATTTCTTTAGTTTCTCGTGTTCCTTTTTCCTGATGTTACCATCGCTTGGTATTGCAATGTCCACCACCACGGTTCTGTTGCTTATCCACCACCACTATGTCTGGTTGGTTCGCCATCACCATTCTGTCAGTCTGTATCTGGAAGTCCCACAGGATCTTGGCTCGGTCATTCTCCGCAACCTTCGGAGGTGTTTCCCACCTTGACCTTGGGGTCTCCAGCCCGTACTCTGCACAGATGTTTCTGTACACTATGCCCGCCACTTGGTTGTGTCGCTCCATGTATGCTTTCCCTGCCAGCATCTTACACCCTGCAGTTATGTGCTGGACTGTCTCAGGAGCCTCTTTGCACAGCCTACACCTTGGGTCTTGTCTGGTGTGGTAGATCTGGGCCTCTATTGCTCGGGTGCTCAAGGCCTGCTCCTGTGCAGCCAGGATGAGGGCCTCTGTGCTGTCCTTCAGATCAGCCCTCTCCAGCCATTGGTAGGATTTCTTGATATCAGCCACTTCAGTTATGTTTCGGTGGTACGCCCCATGTAGGGGTTTGTCCTGCCATGATGGTCCTTCCAGCACCTCTTCCTCTGCACTCCACTGTCTGAGGCATTCCTTGAGCACATCATCTGTCGGGGCCTTGTCCTTGATGTACTTATGGATTTTGGATGTTTCATCCTGGACAGTGGTTCCCACACTCACTAGTCCTCGGCCTCCTTCCTTCCGGCTCGTGTACAGTCTCAGGGTGCTGGATTTGGGATGGAACCCTCCATGCATGGTCAGGAGCTTTCATGTCTTAACGTCTGTGGTCTGTATCTCCTCCTTTGGCCAGCTTATGATTCCTGCTGGGTATCTGATCACTGGCAGGGCATAGCTGTTTATTGCCTGGGCCTTTTTCTTGCCATTGAGCTGACTTCTTAGGACTTGCCTTACTCGTTGCAGGTATTTGGCTGTAGCCGCTTTCCTTGTTGCCTCTTCAAGGTTGCCATTTGCTTGTGGGATACCAAGGGACTTGTAACTGTCCTCAATGTCTGTTATTGTTCCCTCTGGGAGTGAGACCCCCCTCTGTGCTGTGTGGACTACCTTCCCTCGCTTAGTCACCATCCTACTACATTTCTCAAGCCCGAATGACATTCCAATGTCTGTGCTGTAGATCCTGGTGGTGTGGATCAGTGAGTGTGTGTATATATATATATATATATATATATATATATATATATATATATATATATATATATATATATATATATATATATGGCAAAAGGAGAAATTCAATTTGTCAACTGGACAAAGTTGACAAATTGGAGGAGCTCCTCCCTGCAACTAGTTATAAGCAGTGTCCACCAGCACTCTTGCCAGAACTGAAGAAGCAGCTTGGATGAGCCGCGAAACGTATTCGAACAAATAAACGTTTTTTTTTTTTTTTTTCAGGCAACGCACCATTTTCTTCTACCACCCCCATTTATCTGCTGGGCTTTTACCTTTTGAAGTGGCAAAGCAAAGCCTGGATAATCTTTTCTTTTTTTGGACAAAAAGTAAATCGATAGTTCATTTTAGTGTGGCCAAAGGCCAAGTAAGTGTTAGAGCAGTCCACTTATGGCCTTAAAAAGGGAGCGTTTTGGAGTGATGAGAGCTCTGTTGTCCTAAATGTTGCTCTCTTTAATTATTTGTTTGTGTTTTTCTTTTACTTATCAATAATTTGCAGAGGCTATTGCACATTTGGCAGTATAAGCTAGGCTGGAGTGTGTGCGACCTCTGTAAAACTAGGTAAGCAGTATTATCGGCCTTGTGGAGAAAATGTGTGTGTCTATCAGAACACAGATCTGGGTCTGTATCTGGGAGCTGGTGTGAACTTGGAGATAACCAGAGTGAGGACCAAGCGGCTATTTTTTAATACTCTGCCAAGGAGTGTTGTGATTATGCTACAAATGCTAACTCTATTTTTCCCACAGATGAATGCTATCGTTGTGTCCTTGGGCAAGACACTTAACCCACCTTGTTCCCCACTGTCTGCTTACTCTGGTGTGTGAATGGGTGAATGGTTCCTTGTTGTAAAGTGCTTTGAGTGCTGTAAGTGCCTAGTAGAAAAGCGTTAATTAAAAATGTGACCAGTGATTCATTCAAGACTGGATCTAACCTTAACCTTAGTCACTTCCTATATAAACTCATATCTGAATTTTAAATGCTTTAGGAAAACTGACACTTGTCAGCTTTAAGCCATATTAGAATACTGTTACCTCCTCAAAAACATACCTGGAATTGTGTTTCGTTTCATTCACACATGCTTCAGTAACCTTTTATTATTATTATTATTAGTCTTTCTATATTTCTAAAGCTCAATACACCCTGTTCCATCTTGTGATGTCATGAAGTGGTAGTTTTCATGTTAACGGCTAGCTTTTTATCTTTAGTTCATTATAGGTGGCAATTCCAGGGCTGAAAATATCCAGAGTTTGTGTGTTAAAAATGTGTGAATGAAACAAAACAAATCTCCAGGTATGTTTATGTTTATGTGTAGATTTCAACATTATAACATAAATCAGAAAATAGTGTAATATAGGTCCTTTTAAGGATTCTAGAAGGATTTTTTTGTTGTTGCTAGCGGTACTCACATCCCGTCCCAGAGTATACTGTTTGCCAAACTCCATCCCCACTTGTTGATGGAACATCTCAAACTAAAGAGCCACAGCGGCGGTGACACCGGGCTGCTGTAGGCTTGTGAAATGTGGCACTCCTCTCCCACGCGCTTTCATTGTTTCCCCTAAAAATGTTCACTTTAAACTGTCAGCGTGCCACACAACTGTCAAAAGAAATCCCATTCATCATTGCGCAGCGGCAGCGGCATCTCGGACCAGATCCAAACTCATATTGAGGTTAATCTAAATGTTAATCTGAAAGTTCCGCCGCTCTGTGCCACCACACCACCGTGCCAGTCGCCGCTGTGCTCTCAATCAGATGGGACAATTAAATTTCGTGGTCCCAATTCCCTTCTCAGTGAATGGGGCCTGATGGGTTTTCCAGCTGAAATCTTAAGGCGATAACATCATAAGATTCTTTGTTATGCGCTTTGGCTGATCTTCTTCACAGCTAAAAGAAAGAAACAAAACAAATTACTTTCCATCTCAACTGTGTTTGAATGAAAAATGGAATCTAATCAAAGGTTGGCAATCCAACAACTGCAAAAAAAGTTCAAACTGGTCAATCCAATAGGTGGCACTTTTCCATCATCTCACTGACTTTATCACTGGTCACATTCTCTACACCATTATTTAAAGGCGCTGGGGTGCTATGTAACTTTTCTGGAAGATCTGCCACCAGCATGTCTCCGTAGATATGTAATTGTGTTGCCTAAAATTTTAAACAGTATGGCCTTAAAGGTGCACTGTGCAATTTTTCTGGAGGAGGGTCCACCACCTCCTTGACTCCACGTAGATGTAATTTTATTTATTTATTTTAGTTTGTTTTGTTTTTCCCTGGAATGTTTTGGCTATCTCTGTGGAGGCAAGCAGACACATCACCTGGCCAAGTTACTGTGGAACACATGGAGACAAGCATACAGCTCTGGAAAAAAAAAAGAGACCACTGCATTTTTTTCTGATCTTTTTCAGCCTCTCTACATGTATTACAGCCATTCCATTCCAGCGTCTGTTGAATTCCAATACAAACACAAAGCTGAGCTACTTCAGTTCTTGCACCAGGAGTGGAATAAAGTCACCCAAGAACAATGTGAAAGACTTGTGGAGAGCATGCCAAGACGCATGAAAGCTGTGATTAAAAATTAAGGGTCATTGCACCAAATACTGATTTCTGAACTCTTCTTAAAGGGATATGCCACCCCCAGGTCAAACTTGGGCATCTCCCCACAGTCCAGAGACTAAAATAAGTGGTGGAAAGCGTTTTCCTGGTCACCCAGCCATTGTCCGAGTCTGTCAGCACTGACCGCCGCGGTATCTGCAGCTACTCCGCGTTAGACTGGAGTCTAACGGCACCAGAGAAAGATTTCGGCCAAAAGGAATTAATTTGCTTGATGCGTTTCCCAATTACTTTCTGTGTAGTGCGCATTCATATCGAGTGCAAATAAATGTGCAAAGCAACACGGAGAACTTGCCTTGGTCATTTTGGGTGGGAACTATTTTTCAGTGCGGAAAAAGAAAGCCGAAGCACACACCACGCTGCCTTTTGGCCGAAATCTTTCTCTGGTGCCGTTAGACTCCAGTCTAACGCGGAGTAGCTGCAGATACCGCGGCGGTCAGTGCTGACAGACTTGGACAATGGCTGGGTGACCAGGAAAACGCTTTCCACCACTTATTTTAGTCTCTGGACTGTGGGGAGATGCCCAAGTTTGACCTGGGGGTGGCATATCCCTTTAAGTGTAAACATTAGTATTATGTTGTTTTAAAATGAATTTGATCTTGTTTCTTTGCATTGTTTGAGGTCTGAAAACATGTATCTTTTTTGTTATTTTGACCATTTGTCATTTTCTGCAAATAAATCCTCTTAACGATAATATTTTTATTTGGAATTTGGGGGAAATTTATTTATTTATTTATTTATTTCAGGGACAGTGCATATTAATCAACATTTCTGTAAATATGCCATTTTCATCTGTAGTCCCTTGACAGCAGATACTGTCCACTAAAAACAAGAATAAAAATTACAATACAATAAATACATATAAAACAGTTGAAAAATATATACAGTATTACATAAGATGGCAGACTCACAACAATCATTCAGCTACAAACCACCACTCATAACGAGATCAAATACATACACATGACAATCGCACATAGACACAAATGTCAGTAGTTTATAGACTCAAACAAAAATGTTCCTTTTGCCCAAACACATACCTATAAGTAGTAAAATCAGAAAAACTGATCATTTGGTCATCTCATTTTTTTCTAGAGCTGTATAGTAGAATCTTCACCAGAAAATTTACACATTGCATATCTCAACGGAGACAAGCAGGGAACTCCAATGTACAATTTACAGGTCAGATCTGTGGAGAGGTGACCCGCAAATTGCATGTTTTAGCCTTCAGAAATGTTACATAGTGCACCTTTAACCTGTTCTGTAATGAAGCTGGGTAAGATTTACTTTACTAATCTCTTATCTTGAGCTTGGCTTGGTTAGAACCACCTGTGCATGTTTTGGTTTGAAAGAACGAGAGGCTCATTTTGGCCGGGAGTTGAACCCGCAACCTTCTTCCTGTTAAGCTTGAGCGCTGGGCCACCAGAGCGAAGGAACATTCAACAAGTTCTGCATTTCTTAAACCAATATTACCACAGTGATTGCACATGAGCTATTTTAACGGGAGCGTTTTGAGATTGGAAATCCGTTGATGAAAAAGTTTGCACTCTTCAAAGTTATTCCAGTTGACAAATTGAAACTTTTTTGGCTCTGCACCTCAGTGTCCTTACTTTGCTTTAAACATTATATAGCAACTTGTTCTATTGTAAATAAAGCTAATGGCGGAGTTGTGTTCTCAGTGTTTTCTCCAAAAAATGTGACAAGACAAATAAAGGCACGCACAGCAGATTGTTTACTATCATGCTGACTCACATTTTTCAAGCCAATTGTCTCTTGTCACCGTGGAAACTCAGTGTTTTCAAGACTCGGCTGGTTAAAATAAGGACACTCACAAAAGCATGTAAACGTAAATGCAGCATTTCAATCTCTACTGCAGTAAGTTCAAGGTGATTTGGCGTAATAAGACATGATGTGTTGTATTGCCTTGAAGATGCGTATCTGTAATAATTGGCTGTCTCCCTCGCTATCTAGAGTTCAAAATATATTCTCTCTGGGATATGTTGTAATCCATAAATATCCTTTGTGTAAAGTTCACACAAGGAAAGCATGAAAATAAAAATACAAAAGTATATTTTAATAATAATAACGCCTTACACTGTAGTCTCTCAAAGCGCTATACTACAGCTCTGGAAAAAAATAAGAGACCACTGCATTTTCTTCTGAAATCCCCATCTCTACATGTATTACAAACATTCCATTCCAGCGTGTATTGAATTCCAATACAAACACAAAGCTGAGCTACTTCAGTTCTTGCACCAGGAGTGGGATAAAGTCACCCAAGGACAATGTGAAAGACTTGTGGAGAGCATGCCAAGACGCATGAAAGCTGTGATTAAAAATAAGGGTTACTGGTAAATAAATATAAATATTACTGGTAAATATTGATTTCTGAACTCTTCTTAAGTGTAAACATTAGTATTATGTTGTTTTAAAATGAATTTGATCTTGTTTCTTTGCATTGTTTGAGGTCTGAAAACATGTATCTTTTTTGTTATTTTGACCATTTCTCATTTTCTGCAAATAAATGCTCTAAACGATAATATTTTTATTTGGAATTTGGGGGAAATGTTGTCAGTAGTTTATAGACTCAAACTAAAATGTTCCTTTTGCCCAAACACATACCTATAAGTAGTAAAATCAGAAAAACTGATATTTTTGCAGTGGTCTATTATTTTTTTTCCAGAGCTGTATTATTGGTACAATAAGTTAATTTCAATTATTATTTTTTTTAAATAATTCAACTGTATGCATCTATGTATGCATGTAATGTAAACCAAATGTAATGAAAGCCCAAATATACACTGAACTAAAACTAAACTAATGTCAACTGTGTGATAAAAATGAATGAATTAATAAATAAATGAATAAATAATAAAGGCAAGTTCAGGAAATCAAATTAAAACTGCTTTTGATTTTACATTATCTTGATTAAAAACAGTACATTTCTGTCAGACTGAGATATATTTATTTACTTGTAAATCAGTGTTTGCAAACGCGCCAGTATTGCAATACCTGTATTTTCACCAGACGTGTTTCCTCCAGTCATTTTAACGCTAGTTTATTACGCCAGCAGATGTGGTCCCAGCTCTAACAGCATTATTTACAATTATTTACAGATGCTTGTATATATTTCCAGGATCCATACACTAGTTTGTTAAACTATAGGGAATATCAAGGCTAAGACATCTAAATCCACTAAAATAGCTCAAATATAGTGTAGAACAAATATAAAATTTAATGATTTGCCTGGGGCCATTCAGCCTGTGGTAAGATCACTGTGTTTTTGAGACTATTCCTAAGGAGGCGTTTGCTCTGCACTTTTAGCATGTGTATTTTATGCATCAATTGTTGCATCAGTACACACATGCTGAATGCTGTGCTGAGAGTCATTGTCAGTTAACTGCCTCGAATGTGATCAAACATTTGCATTTTACAGGGCTGTGCATAAAATGTGCAAAAATCAGCTTTTCTGACAACATGGCACATAATGAACCAACTGGATTTAGTCTACAGTTATATGCTACAATTCCCCTCTCGAGCAGCCAGGCTAAATGTGTGAAAGGAGAGAATGCAATCGCTGTGTTAACATGTGTACTTTCAATTAATTTGTAATTTGATTTTCTATATCTAATGCTGTTCAATTGTAGATGACTGATGTACTCCTTCTATTCTTATGAGAGGTTGTGACTTGTGACATTTTTGTAGTATTCTTACTCAGTGTTGTTGATGGGTGCTGGTAAAAACCCAACATATTCTGTACACAGGAAAGGAAGACAAGAGAGATTAGTTTTTTTCACTTGCAAGTGGAGAACAGTCAGAGAGAATGCCCAGGTTACAAAAATGCTCTTGGCCCACTCTGCTCTGAGCGTCCTGGTTCTCTGTGCCCCCAGCTTGCTATTTATTCAGTTTTTCACATCCCTAGTTTACACGTGGTCTGTCCTGCCCATAAGGGGTGGAGGAACATGTGGCAGGACAGCCGACAAAACATAATCATTAAAACCAAAACATAATCATAAAACCCAACACACTTATAAGATAATTCCCAGATATGACATCTTTCACAGGGACAATGTCCCTGGGACTTAGATACTGGAGGAGCCGAGCTGTCTGCTTACGTCTCCCCTCAGATATCTGGCCTTTCTGCAACTCAAAACATATGATCACAAGTCACGCACACATTTGAAACTTCATTTCTAAAGATTAAAGAATCACAAAAGTTAATAATATATAATTATTCCATCAGTTGTAGTAATAGTAGTAATAATACTCTAGCTTTAGTGATATTTATTGATATGATATTTACTATAATAAAGCGTTCAAAGCGTTCAAGTTCAAAACTCAAGTTCAAAGTCATCTTTAGTGTCAATTCTGCCATATTTAGTTAGTCTTTATTTGAACTGACAATATACAGAGGCATTATGCTCATAAAACAGAAATGTACTGCGCCAGATTATAGCTAAACAGCTAGTTTTCATCTGCAGTCCCTGAGGAACAATAAATTATATAATGCAATTTACACATTCAACAATATTAAAAGCACACATTAGCACACATTCAGCAGCTCACATATAACAGTCCATAGCAATTTTTTTTAGTTCTTTAGAAAAGGAGTCATAGTTGGCTTCATTTTTTTATTTCACTCTATGTGTTCAACATACAGTGAATTGAAATTCCGTTTCTCCCTGGCTAAGCAGTGTACAAAATACAATATAAAGACAATACAAAAACTATCTAAGACAGAATCTAAAGCAGTGCAAAGAATAAATAAACATCTAATTACAGATGTTCAAAAATGTGCAGTGTGCATCGAGTTTTAGTATTGAGTTCTGGACTTTTATTGCACTTGAAAGGTCCTATATTAAGGAAAAATAATCCTGTGAGCGTTTAGCCATGTTATAACATTACTTTCTCAAAAACATACCTGGAGTTGTGTTTTGTTTCATTCACACATGTTGGTGTAACCCTTTATTATTAATCTGTCTACATCTCCAAATTTCAAAATCCTCTGTTCCACCTTGTGATGTCATGTAGTGGTAGTTTTCAAGTTAACAGCAACCTAAGAACTACAGTTGCACATTTATGTTTATCTTTAATTTTCAATGCACATTCTATTGCACATTTTGATGCACACTGCACATTTTTGGACATCTGTAAATAGGTATTTATTCTTTGCACTGCTTTTAGATTTTGTCTTAGATAGTTTTTGTATTGTCTTTATATTGTATTTTGTACACTGTCTTTTTGCACTGCTTGGCCAGAGAGAAACGGAATTTCGATTCACTGTATGTCGAACACATATGGCAGAATTGACAATAATGTTGAACCTGGAGTGGAACCTGATGACGCTGTAGAAGCGAAACACGTTGTTCGCTCTAAACCCAATAAAGGAATAACAGTAAAGTGTGCGGTAAATGTCTTATTTTCTGGAATTATTCAATGTTCCTGTTGTTACCAGCACCTGGAACCTGTGCATGGAGTTTTGAACTTTTGACAATAAAGTTGACTTTGCTTGGTCAAGATGGGCAATTCCAGGGTAGAAATCATCCAAATGATTCTAATGAAGTTGCACAGCGTTTAAAAAACAGTGGCTCACTTCCTGCATTCCCACATGACGTCACAAGGTGGAACAGTGTTTTCTATTTGAAAGAAGGACACAGCCTAAATATGCAGGGTGTGTATGTTAAACATGTCTGAATGAAACAAATAATATTGTATAATGGGCTCTTTAAATGCAGACTGTATGCCACGTGCTCTTTGTTTGTCCAAGATTGTGACATCATATATAAAAAGGTCTATTAAATGCCTCTTAGAGATTTCATCTTGACTTGTGTTTACTGTTGTGTTTACTAAATTGCAACTTGGCCCATTCCAATTCACCCCATGTCAGTGATATTTTGACAGGCCTCCACTCTCGGCTTGATAAACAGCTAAGTGAGTTCATCTGAGGTTGCCTTTGTGGTTATGTGATCTGTATCTTAAAGACATCTCTTCTGACTCTCCGCTGGATCCTGCCATGTTCCTCTACCCATCTTTTATTTCTCTATCTTCACCGGGGGAATCAAGCGGACAGAAATTGCCAGTTTTTGTGTCTTCTTTCTTTGACATACTTCCCCCAATCCTTTCTCTCTTGTAAATAATGCCTTTTCATTGCCGCCTGTCTCTTACTCCTCAGCATTTTGTGAAAATCAGAAGTTGTTTGAAGGTAAAGCTTATTTCCAACTCAAATCACAAGCCTTTTTAGAGACTCCTGACACTCTTGTTATTCTGACAGTGTGCACAAGAGCTGATTGAATTTGTATCCATTTACTTTCTTCTTTGAGATCTAATTTCAGTGCACGATTGGTGGCAGTCGCTAACTCGCCGCAACAGTTAGCCTTGATGTTTTTAGAAATGAAAACTGAGTGAGACGAAGACTATTTGTTTTGGGTGCTGACTGTTTGAAGTGGTGTGCACAATGCGTATGAATACTTGTGTATAGTCCAGCATAGATGCTCTTAGCCTGATGTATTCTTCAAAGGGAGAGTTTTTCAGGGACTGTTGGTTTCTGAGTTTCGTATACAATATCAGGCGAATACAATGGGACATTCTTCAGCTTTTTTTTTTTTTTTTTAAAGATAAACAGAATGTGTTTAGTGAAGTTGTAAGAACATGAAGTAGCATGACCATGAGCACTGAGTATAAGAAAGGAATACAATAGAACTCCAGGTATATTTTGTCATAAGAGAAACTGATTTTACTCTATAGTCTTTACCTTTAAATTTGAGTTCTTCTGAGAAAATCTACAGCTATGGAAAAAAAAATAAGAGAGTCTGTTGAATTCCAACACAAACACAAAGCTGAGCTACTTCAGTTCTTGCACCAGGAGTGGAATAAAGTCACCCAAGAACAATGTGAAAGACTTGTGGAGAGCATGCCAAGACTAGCCTGGGAATTCCCAGGCCGCTTCCGTTCGTTTCGAACTGGAAGGCAGCCTGGCAGCTCGTCCAAGCGAGAGTCCCAGATTTAGGGCCCCAATCAGAGAGCGGGGGAGGTGTGGAAAGACAGTGACGCGTACTACATGACAAACAGAAGCTTGTAGTTTGAACTGACAACTGACATGCTTGGCTATGGACTTACGTATACGCTCAATGATAGACATTCATAACGCCCAATAAATGGCCGTTGGCAATCGCTAACCACACCTCCGCTACGGGATTTTTCGAAGCGAGTTTCCAGACCCATATCTCACTTGTGATATGGTCAGGTGTTAACCAGACTATGCCAAGACGCATGAAAACTGTAATTAAAAATAAGGATTATTGTACCAAATATTGATTTCTGAACTCTTCTTAAGTGTAAACATTAGTATAATGTTGTTTTAAAATGAATTTGATCTTGTTTCTTTGCATTGTTTGAGGTCTGAAAACATGTATCTGTTTTGTTATTTTGACCATTTGTCATTTTCTGCAAATAAATGCTCTAAACAAGTATTTTATTTGGAATTTGGGGAAATGTTGTCAGTAGTTTATAGACTCAAACAAAAATGTTCCTTTTGCCCAAACACATATCTATAAGTAGTAAAATCAGAAAAAATTTTTAATTTTGCAGTGGTCTCTTTTTTTTTTTCAGAGCTGTATAAAACATATATTGGATCTGATATCTAATGCCTCTTTGTAGTTAAAATGTACAGCAAATATGTATATATGTATACAATTTCTGGAGAAAATCCACATACTCTAAGCATTTTCTAGCTCTCTCTGTGCTAACATTGACAAATCCTACCGGTTTAGAGCTTACACGCCTCTATACAAATGTCTCCTCTCTGTTTTCTTCACAAAAGTTGAAACACAAATTCGAGTGCGGGACTGGCGTTTTGCGAGGCCCGTCACTGCGACAACCTGTCATTAGCTTGCTTCTTTCCCTATAAACCAATAAACATACTGGCTTTTGAATCCCCCGTCAACTGTCACAAAGGGTGCTTGAGTAAATTGCCCAAAGAGAGGAAAGTCTTATGGCTTGCTGGTATTTTTTAAAATGATGTACAAATATCGAGAGGGAGACACATTATTGTTTTCTCCCTAATACTGACTCATAATGACTTTTTTAGCCACAGAGAAGTCCTTTTATCCACACAACTAGATGAACAGTCTTGAGAGTAACACTTTTCGCTGTAACACAGTAATGTAAGGCATTACAGAAAAAAATGGTAATATTTTACTATTACAAATGTCAGTAACACATTACAATGCACTTTTAACCTGGATTGAAGTGGTGGGTTTTTGTTTTTCTTCATACAAATTTGCTTAAATCACCGCGAGATCAGCTGTGGTGTAACGTCCGATCAGATCAGAACAGATACATAACATCATTGTGAATCACGTCAAAATGTATTATTGAAGGGCGCCTCACACTACAGGAGAATTTGCCTGATTTTGGCTGTGATTGGCGTGACCGGACTTTGTGTTTTTGTGTGCGATTTTGAAGCTGCTGCACTCCTCATGTATCATAACCATCAAACATCAGCGACGCTACGGCAACAGCCAATAAAACAGAGCATCAGGCGCAAGATACAAACTCAGGAAATAGCAAAAATCATTATTACTCACCTCTCGTAAAGTTGTAAATATAAACGGCAGCATCTCATCCACATTATCCATTGATTTTGTCCTCTGCAAATAATGACATCCAGTCCATAAAACAGCGCTGTGAATCCAGTTTGAGGCGTTCTTTAAAAGTAAAAAGGCGAGAGTAGTTCCTGTGTGTCTGTTTACATCCACGCAGCGTACAGGGTGAAGCTGCAGATTAGCGATAGTGACTCTACTTCCTGTTCAGCTCAATCACATCACCTTCCACTGGATGTGTGATGAGCTAATTGAGCGTCATGAGCTACATTTAGACTGCCAAATCTATATTTCCAGTTATTTTGTTGAGAATAACTTAAAAGTAATGCAATAGTAGTGTGCCTTACATTTTAAATACAGTAATATTATAATGTAACAAATTCTTTGAAATGAAAGTAACAAGTAATTAAAAAAACAAAAAAACAAAAATGCATTACAGTTTTGAAGTAACTTGCCCAACACTGTAGATTAACTCTACGTAAATCAGAAAACTAGCTTAAATCAGCTTAATCTATACATACCCGCCTGCCTCCCTCCCTTAATGTTTGTCTGTGTCTGGCTGTATACAAAAACTAATTGAAATGAAATTGTACCAAAATAGTGGTTATTTGGAAATTGCGATTTAAACGTGCACTGTGTAACTTTTCTGATGGAGGTTCCTTGAACTGCTTGTGTCCATAGAGGTGTTATTGCTTTGCCTGGAATGTTCCACAGTTTGGCATTAAACATATCTATCTGCATACAAGGCTACAGGTCATACCTGCGGAGAGGCGACCCTGCTCACAGCCAGAATGCTCAATTTTCCCTGTATTTTTAGTCATAAAAACACCTGTTGTTGAATAAATAAAAGATACATGCCTAATACCATACTGTGGAACATTCCAGGCAAAGCAATAACATCTCCATGGAAACAACCCTTCACCAGAAAAGTTACTTGGTGCACCTTTAACAGTGTTCTTTGCTGCAGTGTCTTTGTCATATTTGAATATATGGATATTATAGATTATGTATTATGAGCAAAACTGACTCATAAATAATAACACTATTGTCTGGAGCTTATCGTAGTACTGCTCTGACTAAAATATGCTATGACTTGGCAAAAGCAGTTAGAAATGGATGGAAGTTGGCTGAGTGATGATTCAAACATAAGACATGTTTTTTTATTTATGTATTTTTTCCCCATGTTTTTATATAACCAATCATAAATGAATTATCATTTTGGGATCTATCCATCCATTTTCTTCCACTTATCTGGGGCCGGGTAACGGGGGCAACAGTCTAAGATGGGACTCCTAGACTTCCTTCACCCCGGACACTTCCTCCAGCTCCTCCGGGGGGACCCCAAGGCGTTCCCAGGTTCCGGGGCCACCTCCCGGTGGGACATGCCCGGAACACCTCCTGAGGGAGATGTCCAGGAGGCATGCAGAACAGATGCCCAAGCCACCTCAGCTGGCTCTTCTCGACGTGGAGGAGCAGCGGCTGTACTCTGAGCCCCTCCCATGTGACTGAGCTCCTCAACTTATCTCTAATGGAGCTGCTCTGTGGAAGAAAATAATTTCAGCCGCTTGAATCGGCGATCTTGTCCTTTCGGTCATTACCCAAAGCTCATGACCATAGGTGAGGGTAGGAATCAATCAATCAATGTCAATCAATGTCAGCTTTATTGTCAATTCTGCCATATGTGTTCAACATACAGTGAATCGAAATTTCGTTTCTGTCTGGCCAAGTAGTGCAAACATAAAGACAAAACACAACAAAAACTATCTAAGACAGAGATCTAAAGTTGAACTAAACTCTAAGATCTAAAATCTTAAAGCAGTGCAACATAATAAATAAATACCTATATACAGATGTCCAAAAGTGTGCAGTGTGCATCAAAAATGTGCAATGGAAGATAACAGCAGTGAAATGGTAATGTGCAATAGAATGTGCATTGAAGTTAAGATAAAAATAAATGTGCAACAGTAGTAATTCTAGTGCAATAACAGGTGTAAGTAGTAGTAAGTAGGAATGTAGCTTGACCGGTAAATTGAGAGCTTTGGCCTGCCGACGCTGCACCGGTCTGGCTGTCAGTCTCACGCTCCATCTTCCCCTCACTCGTGAACAAGACCCCGAGATACTTGAACTCCTCCACTTGAGACAAGGACTCAAGGACTTATTTGTTTAATTCTTTCTTTTTTTTTTTTATCTATTTTTTCTATTTCTATCTATTTTTGAATCAATTTTTTGACAGCTCAATGCAGAAACAAAACAAGAAAGTACACTACTTTCTGGTGGTGGGCCCAGTCCCTTTCTGGTTGAGGGTCCCTATTATTACTTTGTTTGGAATATTCCACAGTAAGGCATTACAGCTATCCTGATGAAGATAAGCAGGTGGCATCTTCAGACCAAGTTACAGGTCTGATCTGTAAAAAGGCAAGCCCTCTCACTGTAACAATGCATGCCTTTTTCATTAGTTTATAGCATGAAAACATAATTAATACATAAATAAACTAAGAAAGGTTACGTAGTGGACCTTTAACTAATTCAACATATCATGAAACAATTTAGATTTCAATTTTTAGCGATACCAGATCCCAGCTTGTGTCCAGCATGCATTTCTGAAACATTTTTGCTGTATCCACTTTATCCTCCCAAAACCACTTTATTATTTCTGTCAACACACTATCTTTGCACAGTCAAACACTTTTCCAGAAGTGTCTAGAACCCCATAATGAGGACATGTTTACAGAAGCAAGCTATGATATATTACTCTGCAAAAGGAAGAGGTAGACATCCTGACCAAATAAATAACAATACGAATGTGTGACAAAAATGCAAAAAAAAAAACTAAAATGAGAAAGCAGCTACTGTATATGAAGCGACAAGGAAGCGAGGATTGGAAAATTATGTAAGGAGGCCAGAGGGGGGTAGGAAAGGACACATACTAGGACACTAACAGTAGATCCCGAGGAGAAGGGTATCGGAATAATGAGGAATGGATGGTTAGTGGGGATAAGCAGAGAACCAGGGGAGGGGGTTGGATAGAGAAAGAGCCCCCGTGGAAGTGCTCGGCCTAGGGGATTGCTACGCATTTATCCTCCTCTGCAGCCCGCCTTCTGAAGAACCTCCTCCAGAAAAAAAAAGTCTTGATCTGCTAATACCCATAGATACACCCGGATTCATTCACTTGTCTGGGGTGGGACAGGGGAGGCATAGGGGTGGTGGGTTGCCGTGGAGATTTTGGTGTTAAGTGTTGAAGGATCATATCAAATCTCTGCTGAGGATACTGTAGCGTTAAAGGATAAATATTATGATTTAATTACTGTATACGGAGATTGGCCTTTAAAGGAAAAGTAACGTTATTTTACAATCTGAGCCTTCTTTCGGTAATAAAACAAGTCGTTTGACTCACCCATATCACGTTCGTGTCATTTGGAGCTGTTTGAAGAAAGTTATGTTGTAGCGTATCCGTTAGCATTTGTATTCGGGGCATTACTTTGCGGTCTCCAAATAACACAAACTTTAGCACTTTTCAAATCATAGAAGCCCGATGTCTTAATGTAAGATTTCATTTGAAGCAAAAGTGGCCTGTAATCCGAGATTTATCCATAGTTTTCAGCTTTGCGTTTCCTGTTTGGGTCCCGGGAGCAGTCCGCGCATGCGCACTGGCGTCCTCATCTACTCGAAACTATGGCTAAATCTCGGATTACAGGCCACTTTTGCTTCAAACTAAATCTTACATTAAGACATCGGGCTTCTATGATTTGAAAAGTGCTAAAGTTTGTGTTATTTGGACACCGCAAAGTAATGCCCCGAGCAAATGATACAGCACCATGTTAACGGATACGGGATCATTACTAGAACAGAACGGCTCAACATAAGTTCTGCGATACTGCTCCAATTGACAGAAAAATGCTATGGGTGAGTAAAACTACTTGTTTTATTGCCGAAAGAAGGATTGTAAAAAAACGTTAATTTGCCTTTAAGGGTGCACTGTGCAACTTTCTGGTTGAGGGTCCGTCCACTTTATATTTATTCAATTACATGTGGTTTTATACCTCGAAAATACCAAGAAAAACAGGCGTTCTGACTGTGAGCAGGATTGCCTCTCAACAGATCTGACCTGTAACACGGTTGGGTCTCCAGGAGGATAGAAAGGTTTAATACCATACTGTGAAACATTCCAGACAAAGCAATAACATCACAACACCAGAAAAGTTGCACAATGCACCTTTAAACTTAAAATAATGGTTATCCACAGACAATAGATACCTTCTTCTTCTTCTTCTTCTTCTTCTTCTTCTTCGGGTTAGGATGCCATTTTCTGGCAGCAGAGGCAATGTCTATTAACAAAAATAAACCCCCCAAAAATAAACCCCCAGACCTTTACCTGTGATGAAACAATACTGGGAAATTCAAATTGCATGTTTTTCGGTTAGGGTTAGAGTGGTGCTAAATACAACTCCAGGTATATTTTTGATGAGAGAACAATGATATAAGATGGTTAAATGCTCCAAAAGTAAATTTGACATATGTGCCTTTTAACTCTGCTTATCTGGTTGTGTTTATTATAACTAAGGCTATGTTCACATTGCAGCCTGAAGTGACCCAAATCAGATTTTTTTTCGCCCCTATGCGACCTGTATCTGATCTTTTAATGACAGTCTGAACGACACAGATCCGATTTTTTCAAATGCGACCCAGGCCACTTGGATATGTGGTTCTAAAACTGATACATATCCGATTATTTGACATGCGACTTCAGTCTGAACGGCCAGGTCGCATTCATCTGACCATCAACAAGTGAGAGTGGTACAAGTACCACTTCTTGTCATGCGAAAATTGTGTATGAACTCCGTGTCAGTGAAGAGGTGAAGCACATTCCCAGCACTCTTGGCTGTGACTCCACACCCACACGTTCCTTTTTACGGACGTTGCTTCCACTGCCCCACAAAACGACATGGCCAAAAACCCTGTCCTTCCTAATCTCCTCCTTAAAACAAATAAGATGTACATGGTCTGGCTCCGGTGTCACAGCAACTTTAAAATCTCCAGGTGCTCAATGCTAGCATCCTGAGTACGTTTGCTGCGTGCTCAGTCGTTGTGTCCTCCAATGCACATGTGGGACATTTTTGGGGCGTTTAAAGTTCACACTGGAGATCACAAACAAGTCGCATTTAATTGGAAATGTGAACGACATCGCAAAAAAATCAAATTTCACAAAAAAAATCCGAATTGAGCATTAAGCCCTGCAGTCTGAATGTAGCCTAAGATTAATTCAGTTGACAACAGCGGCACAATTAAGGAAGGCCTATGCATAATCTTTCACAGATGGTCATTGCACAGTTGTCACCTCATGTTGTGGAGGTGGATATGTAGAACAACAGATCATAAAAATAAACCAAAATATACCACTGTGCTTAAACAATCTGGCAAATGTATTTCTTTCAAATTGGTTTCAATTGTGTGCCTTGATGTTCTAGTGCATGTTTCCATTCTTCCTGCTATCTTGTCTTCAGGAGTAGCACTGTTAGTTTGAAAGAGCGACAATACTGTGCCTGGAGTGGTCAATGGCAGTGAAGGGACAAAATGATAGCCTCTTAAGCGAGTATGTAACCACCTTCTTTTAGCTGGTGAAAACTCCAAATTGCCACTTTCACCAAGACAATCATTTCTTCAGTTCAAAACACCTTTTTTGGAAAATGAAGGTCGCCAAAAACAAATCTTTTACCGATACAAAACTCAGGAACAAAAACATGAAACTGTGCCTATTTTGTGCTAACAGAAAGCATATTGTACCCAGTCTTAGAGGTTTATCTGTGGACTTAAAAACTGCAAATGTTTCTATATTTTACTGCACAATCTTGGAGCAAAACCTCTTAAATATGGTGAATTAATGAAGCATGAAGGAAGTAACACTATACATGGTTAAATGATTATAACATTAAAGGAAAAGTAACGTTATTTTACAATCTGAGCCTTCTTTCGGTAATAAAACAAGTCGTTTGACTCACCCATATCACGTTTGTGTCATTTGGAGCTGTTTGAAGAAAGTTATGTTGTAGCGTATCCGTTAGCATTTGTATTCGGGGCATTACTTTGCGGTCTCCAAATAACACAAACTTTAGCACTTTTCAAATCATAGAAGCCCGATGTCTTAATGAAAGATTTCGTTTGAAGCAAAAGTGGCCTGTAATCCGAGATTTATCCATAGTTTTCAGCTTTGCGTTTCATGTTTGGGTCCCGGGAGCAGTCCGCGCATGCGCACTGGCGTCCTCATCTACTCGAATCTATGGCTAAATCTCGGATTACAGGCCACTTTTGCTTCAAACGAAATCTTTCATTAAGACATCGGGCTTCTATGATTTGAAAAGTGCTAAAGTTTGTGTTATTTGGACACCGCAAAGTAATGCCCCGAGCAAATGATACAGCACCATCTTAACAGATACGGGATCATTACTAGAACAGAACGGCTCAACATAAGTTCTGCGATACTGCTCCAATTGACAGAAAAATGCTATGGGTGAGTAAAACTACTTGTTTTATTGCCGAAAGAAGGCTCAGATTGTAAAAAAAAACGTTAATTTGCCTTTAAAGCTGTGGGATGTTATTTTCAAACTGTGAAAGGAGGGAGTAGGTATTTTTTTTATTCTCTCTAACTAGTTCTTAGCTCTCGTAAACTGAAAAAGAGTCTGGTACCTGTATAGGGCAGGGCTTATCAGCTCAAATCACTGTTGGAGATACAATAGAGAGTGGCTGTATAATGTTCTTCTCATGCTCTAAAATTAATACCTACTGAGGGAAAATTATAACAAAAATGAGTACAGTTATAGGAGTGAATATTTTCGCTAATACAACCGTATGGATTTTTTTTTACACTAAAATAATTATAAAATAATGAGGAAATGGTAGACCATTTTATTGTTTTTTGTTGTTAATTGAAATCCAAAAGAACGAATGGCACATGGACCGATGTAATTGCATTTAATTTATTTCTGTAAATCAGACACATAATCCACCTTTAATGTCTATGTATTGTCTCTTGAAATAAAGACTAGTCTGGTAAAGAATCACAAGTCTTCACATGTATTAATTGTTGGTCATTAGCACACATTTTTCCAGATAGAAAAGTGAAGCAGGATGGACCACCCTTGGAAAACCACTCTGCTTTCATCCCAAAGAGTCATTAAGTGACTCATGTGGCTCTTTCTTGCAAATTTGCCAAGATAAGAGTGGGATTTTTGTCACAAATTGCTGCTTTTACAACCCGATTTCTGGGGGACACAGAATTTATAAATTTCAGAGTAAGTTGGGTGCTTCAGTTGTAAAAATTCAAAAAGTGTATTTTGCATACAAGATGTCATTTAATGATGTCAAAGAACTACCTCTCTCAAACCCTTTTTGCATATTAAAGGAAGATAAAGTGCATACTGTACCTTTTAAATAATTCGATTTGAAAGATTTCTGATGTCATATCCGTTGCTTAACCACCATTACAACCACTGACTGTTAACCCGCTAGCTGCCCCATTCCGACTTACTTTACCCCATTCCAACCAACTTTACTTTGCCCTCGCCTTACATAGCCTTCCGCCTCAGTTCAGTTCCGTCAATTTTCTCTTTTACCCCCGTAATATAAACCAAACAAAAAGACGCCTCTTGTAAACCGTGCCTGTGTTATGTCGTATGTGTTTGTGACTATGGTTATTGATTGTATCTGCATTTTCTATTCTGTTTATGTTCTGCTCTCGCTGATGAGAAAGGCAGAATTTTTGCTGCACGTCGGCTTCTGACAGGGGGAAAATGTTGACCCGTCCATTTCCAGTCTCATCTCGTTGTTGAAATACAATGACAAATAAAGCTTCTATTTCATTCCAAATAGAAAGTGTTCATGGCGGCACGTTGGACTCCTTCGACTCCAATTGATTGAGAAATTGTTGCCTCTCTCTCTGTAACTATTGCTGTGAGCCTCATCATTTTGGTCTTAAAATATTCGTATTGCTCCGCTTTACATGATCCTGGTGTGTTAATTTCACCATTTTGTTCAGAAATAACTTCCTATTCCTAATATGGAACTTGGTCCAAATTTGCCCTTATAACTTCTAGTCTTGTGAGCTTCATTTTTGACTGGAGCCTAATGCTATGGGCAATGTCACACTTGCTTAGTCCACTTAATCCACTTAGTCCACAGTCTATGATTGCAACCCATAGCCCATAGTCTACAGATTTCCATATTCATAAAATGCTGACAAATCTAAGTTAACTTTTGAGTAATGAACACTATCTCTGTTGACTCCCCTGTTGTTAGCTTAACCGCACATCACCCCACTCCCTCAGCTTAACTGCCGAGATGTCCGAAGGCATCGTCACCTTAAGCCAGAAACCCAGGGACTTAGAAGATGACTAGCCCTATTCTCCTGCCTACATAAATAGAACCGTATCTACAGGGAGTTGGTGTAAAATTCCGCGAGCACACTGGGAGGTGGAGAGGCAGTCAGCGGGGAGTTATGGCACGTGATTCTCAGAGGTCCGTATTTAGGAAGGCTGCGATATGATGGATTCACTCGGGAATAGCAGACCCATGCCGCACATACACTGGCAGGACCTATTTGTTTGTGTACGTGTATGCCGATTTGTGGAACACGGCGGAACAAGACGACACTGTGGGAATTTATGTGCTGCGAGAACATGTATCGTTTTACAGTATAAATAAGCCAGCAGTTGTAATGATGTTGGTTGTAATAGGGGCAATGAGGAAAGCTATATAAGGAAGTACATGTCTATTAAGTGCTGTCTTCTTATTTGACCTTTGGAGCTCAACAGGGACGACTTACTTCAGTTCTGGAAGTACATTGTCCATTGTTTTTTCTCAAAGACTTTTCACTAACCAGCAATGTTGTAATTAATATCCATAATGTGGTTGTTTTAAGACCAAAAAACACATATAAAATGAAAGATTCTGCAAAATGTTTTAATAACATTGCATTTTATGAAGTTTCAGAAATAGATTTTAAATAAAACTATAGGTTTTGGGGTCAGAAGTTACTTATAAACTTATAAACTTACTTATTTTCTGAAAGTTTATGGAAAAAAAGGACAAATTCCAGAACTGTGGTTTGGCTGGTCACTGTTGAGCTCTTTTGACAATTAGAGTTGCAACAAAGTTCATTCTTGTTGCTTGGTGGTATTTTTAGCTCACTGCAAGGAAGATTTTGTTTGCAGAGTATGGATGGTCTAAGATTAGGATTTTTGAAGTTGACTACACGATTATTCCTATTTTGAACTGACATTTTTGAAATAGATTTTTAACCAAATAAAGGACGAACTATTGTCGATTAAAGGCTTCTAGATATAGCTGCCTGACCAGCCATGTCCCGTCTACATTCTGTTAGAATCCAGAAGGAACTGGAACCCAATCATAGAGCGTGCAAAAACTCCAAACTTGAGATGGTCCAACAACGGCTGCTGATTTGTAGTACCTGTCTCTCCCTCACATAACATTCAGAACAAAATGTTTAACTTTTTACCTAAAATAAATAATAGTTTGGTGTTTTGATTGTTGATTCTGTTAAAAATGTGCACTTTCTCAGTCCTTTATGGAGAAATTTGTCTTCGCGACTGAAGCATGTGTCTCTCTGATTGGTTAATCTGCCTGTCAATCACACCCTCTGAGATCAGGGAGAGAGGATACAGCTCCAGATCCACTCGTCTTTTTAAAGTTTTGGCTGGGCTGTCTGGGCAGGTAATCTAGATAGGGCATAGTCGAGTTGTCACAATAATTTTCATTAAAACATTGCATTCTTTTATGCTTTACATTAGATGCACATTGCTCCATTTGTTTTGTTGGTATTGAAAGATTTTTTTAAAATATAATTATTAGGGCTGTCAGTTTAACGCGTTAATTATACTGCAAATTAACACGTTATAAAAATTAACGTAATTAATTATGAGTGGCAATTCGATGCGCGTGCATTTTAAATTTGGGGAGCAAATTGCTGAGAATTTAAAAAAAAAAAAAAAAATGAATAAAAATAAATGCTAAATAAATACAAGAAAATACAAATAATAAAACTAAACTATATACTGTATATGTGAGCAAAGAAGGAAAACTTAACTGATTTTCCATCTGGCAGGTAGACTGGCCACTGTTTGTTTGTCCACTGCAGGATTTATTGGAGAGCTTTCACGCTAGCTCAGGTGAACTGTAATAACAAGTGTATTGAGTTTGTTTTAATCGGATGCGTCAGGTGTGAAAGCCCTTCAGTGGTAGCCATGCGGATAATTCGGACTGTCCAAGCCCCGCACTCTTACCAGCAAAGGATTGACTTCAGCTCCAGGTGAAGTGGAGGAGAAACAGAAAATCACAAGTTTATAAATCTCCTCTACCTTCTTTTTCATTTTCTTTTTATGTATTTTTTATTTCATGTAGGATCCCCCCCTCTGCTTAAAGGCGCACTGCGTAACTTTTCTAGTGGATCCATCACCTCCTTTGTTTTCATGGAGATGTTTTTACTTTGATGTTTGTTTTACGGTAGAGATTAAGCAAGGGAAATAACTACGCTACATTACAGGTCAGATCTGTGGAAATGCAAAACACCACAGAGAGAATGATTGTATTTTTGAGCGACAAAAACACCGTAATGAATAAATGCTGGATAGATGTGGCAAAGCAATAGCATCTACATGGAGATAAGAGGTGATGGACCCTCCACTAGAAAAGTTGCGCAATGCACTTTTAACATTGTTATTTTTCTGATCAACTACAATTTGAATGTAATCTGATTTGGAACCCAAAGGTCAATGTTTCCGTCTCAGATCTCGTCAATGTGTGCTGACCTCGAGCAAGACACTTAACCCATCTCGCATATTTATGTGTGTATTGTAGCCTTGCCTTGTCTGTTTACCACTTAGACTTATATTTATTGATTTACATGGTAAATTATTTGAACACAGTAGCTCACACATCACAATATACTACATTATAATAAGTAGCGAAAAAACAGGGCAAAGGTGGCAATATAAATATGGAGTAAATGCATGAGAACTATACGAGAGGGCATAGAGTGATCCAGTAATCGCCCACTCCCCAGTTCTGGAGGGGAAAAAAACAAACAAACAAACACATTTTTCCAATAAACTTTCTGAAAAAAAAAAAAAAAAAAAATTAAATTAAATAATAATAAATAAATAAAATAAAATAATAATAATAAATGTTTATTTATTTTATTATGTTTATTTAAAGTTATTAAAGAATTGTGTTTGCATCTTAAATGTGATTTTTGGACTTAAAACAAGCTGCTTATCCTCCGCGATGCCTTTGAACTCTTAATAGTTTCATTTTTTGAAAAGTCTATGGGGAAAAATTAATGGAAAATTTGTTTCTGGAACCAGAGCAGCAGGTCACTGTTGATGTTGAGCTCCACTGAGAGCCTTGTGAATCTAGTAAGGTGCAATATGTATCCAAGGTCTTACAGTATTAAAAAAAGGATTAATCTATATATGGATCAAAGGATTAATCTATATATGATCAGAGTACTTAAAGGTGCATTGTGCAACTTTTCTGGTGGAGGGTCTGTCAAATGCTTTTCTCCTTGGAGATGTTGTTGCTTTGTCTGTAATGTTTCTCGGTATGGTATTTCTTTCTATTTTCATGGAGACCAAACCGGACCGAATTACAAATCAGATCTGTGGAGAGGCAAACCCGCTCACAGTCAGAATGCCTGTTTTTTGAAGTTTTTTGAGCCATAAAAGCTATAAAAACCACCTGCAATTGAATAAATGCAAAGTAGAGCTGTTTACTGTCATACTACCCATACTCAGTGTTGGGTAAGTTACTTTATAAATGTAATCCGTTACAGTTACAAGTTACCTTGATTAAAATGTAATTGTACTGTAACTTTTTGGATTACTTTTACAAAGTAATGTAACTGATTACTTTTGGATTACTTTTGGATTACTTAAGTTTAAATGAGCATTAAACCCATGTTCAACATTTTATTTGTGAGAACTGACAGTGTGAACCTTAAAAGAGTACTAAACTGGGAGGGAATTGCTGACAGGCAATCACAGGAGGTCCACAAGAAGAGATGCCTGCACCAGACTTGTAAGATTTTCAATCAATCAAACAATCAATCAAACATTTATAAGGCGCTTTTCATACAAAATTGTAGCACAAAGCGCCTTACAGTGGTCAAGGATTAGAAGATTGACCTTTATTGATCTCGCACAGGAGAAGTTGTTTCTATATTTGACCCGGGGACCATCCCCATGATTTGTTTTGTTATTTATGCTTTGGTCAGGCCCTAAGCTGGAGGATTTTACCTATGGCGCATGTTTAGGTTTCACACAGTTTCCCAATGTCAAGTGTTCTAGCCACTGACTGCCAGCTAACTGCATTACGGTACTTCATACATTTACAATGACACCCTTGCTTGTAAAATTACACAATCACTGTTTTAGACCAGCAATGCTGTCAGGTTTCACACATTGGATTGGACACGGGTCTCTTGATATCAGGCAAAGACTTTACCACTAGATCACATTTTAGACTCAGATGCCGTCGGTCTGTCGTCGAGACGGCGCACACTCGCTCTGTCCTTAGTGCACTACGTTTCTCACATGGCCGCCTGCGAAATTGAACAGGTCCCGCCTCAGCTCAATGAGCTGGGTGGTCTGCTCCTTGTTCCCTAAAGACAAAAATATTATACTATTGCGACTAGTAATATTTGGAATTGGGACATGGCCAATGTTCCCCCTAATTTTTAATGTTTCTGAGCAAACACACTAACTCCACATCCGAAATGCACCCCCCGCGCGGCTCGCACTTTGCAGATATAAAAAAAATGCCCCGCGGCTGAATAAAAAGCTCTTTCATCCCTGATTTACAGTGCGCTGCACAAGTTTTCTTGTGCGCTGAGAATGTGCGAACAGTGCGCAGCTTAGAGTAAACGCTGGACATGGCGACACTGTAGAATATCCAGCATTACAACAGCAAAGGAAATATAGAAGTGTCAGGGGAAAAGCATGTGAACGGTAATACAGGTGCCGTGATCTATGCCGTTACGGCGACCGTCACACATGTTTAGTGTAGTTTATGAAGAGTTTCATGTAGCATAGTTGTAGGTGAGGAGAACCAGTACGTATATTTTATAGTGACGTCGCAACTCTCACTTGTGGATGTCGCTGGCGAGTCGGTCTTTGTAGTCCCGCGCTGTGCATGCTGGGGCTTTTAAGTGTGCGGAGCGTGCATGTTTGCACACTTGGTCCACGCCCCGATTTCCATGGAAACGACGGCGCCGTTCAGAGCTCGTCTTGACGGTGCAGGGGGAAAAAAACGAATGGAACGGCCCTTGTCGCGCCGGATATGACGCATATCCCGTTCCAAGGACGCTAACAAGCGTGCCGTCGGTGAATTGGGAAACGGCCTACGACTCGACTGTCGTCATTACGTAATGGATGCCGACGAAAAGCCAAAACCATACCGCAGAAACGATGAGCAGTTTGCCCTAAATGCACAAATTTACTAACTTTTGACTGCCTTAGTTCTGGGCCTCCCTCCAACCAATCAGAACTGGCCTGAAGCGTTTGGTTTCCGACTGGGTGGCATTGGGCCAAGTTACATCTTATCAGTGGTGGAGGGTAGCAGTGCTTACCTTAAGAGCTGTAGACTGCACGGTGAGGATACGGGAGCTCTACCGAGAGGAGTTTACGACACTACGGTGCGGAGGGGAAACACGGGAGCGCGGCAGGCAGTAGGAACCAGCCGACACCGCTCGCAGAAATGGCGGAACACCACGCAGCAGCACAAATTGTAATCCTGTTAAGTAATCCCCATTCTCAATGAATGTACCTGTAATCTGATTACATCGTTTTTTTCTTGTACTGTAACGGATTACAGTTACTTTTATTTTGTATCCTTTTACCGTAACGCCGTTACATGTAATCCGTTACTCCCCAACACTGCCCATACTGTACATTCCAGTTAGAGCGAGCAAGCAGGTGACAGACCCTCAAGCAAAAAGTTACACAGTGTACCTTTAAGAAATACTAGATTGTATAGTTCATGAAATAAAATGAATACAGTATTAACTTATATACAGTGGTGAAAGTAAAGCGGTGCGCACCGGAACGCAGCACCGCTAAGAGAATATGGTTAATGGTGGCCAAAACCCACATTTGAAAAAAAAAGTAAGGTGCGCTATTTAAGTAGAAAACACAAACAACCACACTATGCCATTCGAGAATAACTGAAAGCTACCCGATATCTGCAGTCTGTTAAGCAAGGATTGTCAAAACGTATCTGACTGTAGCCGTGAAAGTAGCCTAAACCATTGTGAGGCGGTGCTGCGCACTGGTAGAAGATTTAAGGCCGGCACGCTGCCTGCACCTGTAAGAGAGGGTTTATGCTGACTAAAAAAATATGAAATAATTAAGTATATTAAAAAAGTTATTTATCTATGAAAAAGGTGTAAAACGTAAAAAAAAGTGTTAAAAAAAAATAAAACGGTTAAGTGATGCACTGGACATTATAGCACCTGTAAGAAATGAAAACTACTTTCACCACTGCCTATATATGATCGAAGTACTTATAGTTCTTATGTTCCCTGTAGCACTGCCTGTCACTTACGTATGTAACAGACTCCTGTGTGGTTTCCATTGTGATCGCAGTGAATACCAATTGTAACTATCGTGCCTTTGAGGTGTAAAATGAGCTATATGAATAAAACCATTTTGACTCCAGATATTACAAGCAATTCATATCAGTTTGCAGCTTGGACAGAGTGATGCTAATAGCTCTCCAATTTGACCTGTCTGCTTTTAATCTGCCTATCTTTCCTTACAATATCTCACGCTAGAACAGTGCTCCCGAGGCTGTCTGTAAGTGGTTTTACAATCCCTTTTAAAAGCGCTGGTTTGTTGCTATTGATTCGGACTGCTTATCCACTGGATCAGAATTATGTGTATTTGAAGATAACACGACAGGCTGTGCAAAATGGCGCTCTTAACCAGGTGTGAAATGTCGGCTTAAAGGACACATATTTCGCAAAATGTACGTTCTTTTATCTTTTAATCGTGTATCGTTCCCTCCTGAAATAGCTGGAGTTGGACTTGGCTTCATTCTCACTTGTTTTGGTGTTCTTTTAAACCAGATTTGTCTTCCATAACCAATCAAAAAAGTGAAAATCAGTTTGCAGTTTGCCAGAATTGTTTTGTCACAGGTAAACATCAAAGCATGTAGTATAGCATTTTTAAGCCTGTAAGTTTATTGCAATTTTTTAGTGCTGGGTGACAGTAGGGCTGGGTTCAAAAGATCGATCCATGATACGATATCGATTCACTATCAAAAAATACGATATCGATTCAAAAATTTGCGGATCGATCTTTTCCAAATGGTTATAGGCACTATTTTGTCGACCACGGAAGGAGAGCTATAAAAGGCGGGTGCCGGTGAACGAAACTGAAACTTAGCACGTCTTGCGAGATGGCTGGAGCTGCACAGCTAAAATCACCTCCTGGTTTGAAGGCTGATGTGTGGCATTACTTTGGATTCAAACGTTACGAGGACAGTATGTAAGTAGATCGATATCGAATCGGATTGGATCGGATCATGGATCGAATTGCATCGTGGCCTTGTGAATCGAAATTGAATCGATCCAGGAAATCAGGATCGATACCCAGCCCTAGGTGACAGTAGTTCAGCTGGTACTCAGTACTCAGCCTCTGATCTGAAGGTTGGTGGTGTGATTCCAGCTCCCAGGAATGAATGCCGTCATAAGCGACGTTCAGACTGCAGGGCTGAAAGCTAAATTCGGATTTTTTTGTGAAATACAATTTTTTTGCGAGGTCGTTCACATTTCCAATTAAATCTGACTTGTCTGTGATCTCCAGTGTGAACTTTAAATGCCCCAAAAGTGTCCTGCATGCGCCTTGGAGGACACGACGAGGTCACATGCAGCGAGCGTGCTCAGTGTTTACGGCAGTCGCCTCAACATGTACACTAGCATTGAGCACCTGGCGATTTTAAAGTTGCTGTTGTACCGGAGCCAGAACATGTACAACTTATTTGTTTTAAGGAGAATGAGAATGAGAAGGAGAAGGTTTTTGGCCATGGTGTTTTGTGGGGCAGTGGCAGCAACGTCCGTAGAAAGGAACGTGTGTGTGCGGAGTAGGGGTGGGTATTGGCAAAGAAGTCACGATTCAATTCGAATCACGATTCATATGCCACGATGCGATACTATCACGATGCATCATGATACTTGAACTATTGCGATGCATTGCAATATATTCGACATACTTCAGTGAAAATGTACCAAAAAAAAGAGAGGATAACTTAAATATCAGTGGCTGTGTATCTGGGTAGTGTCTTCAATTGATACATAACTCTGAGCAACTCAATTCATAACTGAATTTATTGAATAACAAAAACAAATAAACCAAACCAATAACAAAAAAAGTGCATAGGATTTTTTCTAAAACAAAAAAATTTTCAAACATTTGCCATTTTGGAGGTAGCTACCATTATAACAAACAATACCTTTCACAAAGAAAAAAGTGCATAGGATTTATTTTTAAAAAACCTAATAATTAATTAATTTATTTATTAATAATAAATAATTAATTAATACAAATCGATTTTTGGCATCAAGAATCGATGCAGTATATTGTGAAAGTTAGTATCGCGATGCATTGTCGTGACGATTATTTTGCACACCCCTAGTGCGGAGTCACAGCCAAGAGTGGTGGGATTGCTATGTGCTTAGCCTCTTCACTGACATGGACTTCATATACAATTTTCCTATGAGGAGAAGAACGTTTGTGTACATTTGTGAGCACCTACTTGTACCCCTCTCGCTTGTTGATGGTCAGATGAATGCGACTTGGCCGTTCAGACTGAAGTCGCATGTCAAAAGATCGGATATGTATCGGTTTTAGGACCACATATCCAAGTGGCCTGGGTCGCATTTGAAAAAAATCAGATCTGTGTCATTGTCTGTGTCATTAAAAGAACAGATACAGGTTGCATGAGGCGAAAAAATCGGATCTGGGCCACTTCAGGCTGCAGTCTGAACGTAGCCATAGTCTTTGGGCAAGACACTTCGCCCACAGTGTCTGTGCACACTACCAGTCAAAAGAGCGGACTCATCCTCTCAATCAATGTTTGTTCTATATGTTCACTACTTTCAACATTTGGTATACATCCAGAAGATATCAAATATATGAAGTAAGATGTATGGAATTATATAGCAAGGGGAAAAAATAACTCTAAATAATAAATATAATAAATAAACAAAGCAAAAGGTGAGTAATTTGAGGATTCCATTATACATTTCTTTTTTCTTTTTTTTAGTAGAGTTGCGAGCAGAGGGAGCCCACATACTTAATTGGAAATGGTGATAACTATTTTCCAAACGAAGGCATTATTTTAAGTTAGAAAATGTGAAATACTTATCCTATGGTGACCAAAGGCATGTTTAAAAGGAAAATAAAGCTAGAAGAAAACTCATGAAGAAAATTACAACAGTATGGGTTCAGGAAGTTGTATTATAATTAACAGGACACATGGAGAGCTGAAGACTTTGTTAAATGTCAAATAATTAAGAGAAGACTACAAACAAGATGAAAGTTGTAAATATCAGGAAGGCACTGTGCATGAATCTGTTGGTATTTAGGACATTCATGCTGTTTTACTTGATTAGAGATTTGGTCCTGAAAAAAAAATATATATATATGATCTTATTCCCTTGATTATTTTCAGTCTTTTTATTTAGTACAAAGCTCGAAGAACAAATAAATTAAATAGATAAATAAAAACTTTATGAAATGTGTAAAATTATTGTTGTAATTTGTTTTAATGGCAAATTTAATAGTCTTTACGTTCATATAATAAATAAACAAAATGAATGCCTTGCCAGATTGTAATACAAAGCCAAGGAGTCATCTTTTACTTGGGTTTTATTGCTTTAAAGATTTTATATTATGCGAAATGTGAGCATGTGTTAAAATATTTGTTTTGTTTCATTCACACATGTTTGAATAACCCTTAATTATTAGTCTGTCTACATTTCCAAAGCTGAAAATGCTCTGTTCCACCTTACGATGTCATGACGCAAGAGTTTCAAGTTAACAGCAACATTCTAGTGAAGGTGTTTGGAGTTTAAAAACACAGTGCAGCACTTCCTGTCTTACCACATGACATCACAAGGTGTTTCCCATTTCCCAGGTGTTTTTGATGAGTAAACAACATTCTAACAGAGATCAGAGAATAGAACATTTAATGTATTTATCGTATCCTTCTCTGCACTTTCTTTCCATAGTTTTCAGATTGTGAACTGTTGCAGTTCCAAAAAGATGTGATCAATATTTAAAATAATTTAAAAGCTGACCTCCGTGAACAATCCACCCCTGAACCTCTGAATGCTCCACAAAGGTGAACAGTTCTGGCAATAAGTCTTGACTTGTACATATACATTTATTTTTATATGGCAAAAGGAGAAATTCAATTTATCAACTGGACAAAGTTTATTTGATTGAATACGTTTAGCAGCTCAACCAAGCTGCTTCTTCAGTTCTGGTCAGACGCTGGTGGACACTGCCTATATCTGCCTGAAGGGAGGAGCTAACTACAATGAAATTACTATGAAACTATCACACCTATTTGTTTACAGTTTCTGTTACTTAGGTAAGCAGTGGGAGTGTGGGGTCTTGTTAGCAGAACCAGGGCCATAATGGATTTTTTTCACACCTCTGGACCTGACCTGCTGTCCTTTTGACTAACAGAACTGAAAACAGTGGTAGTTTCATTGTAGTTAGCTCCTCCCTTCAGGCAGATATAGGCAGTGTCCACCAGCGTCTGACCAAAACTGAAGAAGCAGGTTGGATGAGCTGCGAAACGTATTCAACCAAATAAACTTTTGTCCAGTTGACAAATTGAATTTCTTCTTTTTCCATGGATTCTACCTGGACGACTGAGGGATTCTACATATTTATTTTGTATAATTGTGTCTTATTTGACACCTGTCTCTTGCTATCTTTTTTTGGAATGTCATTTATTTTTGTTACTCTCTGCTATATTATATTGTGATGAGTGAGCTGCTGTATCCAAATAATTTCCCTTGTGGATCAGTAAAGTTTGTCTAAGTCTAAGTCAAGGCAAGCTGAGTCAAAATACCTAAGGGTTTTTCTGAATACTGGAATGGTGGAAGAAATACTTGATTTTGACTTAAAGGTCATGGTCTACAGTATGGCATTTAATTTAACTATCTCCATAGAAACAAGCAAGATACATCACTAGACCAAGTTATACTGTAGGTCAAATCTGTGGAGATGTGAGTCCTTTAAAGTAAAAATACATGTCTTTGATGCAGTTTTGAGAAAGAAAAACACAACTGAATGAATACAAGATATATTTGTTTAATGCCATACTGTGGAACATCCCAGGCAAAGCAATAACCTCACCAGGGAGACAAGCAGATGACAGACCCTCCATCTGAAAAGGTACACAGTGCACCTTTAAGTAGAAACAGATATCAGAGTAAAACAATACACAAGTAAAAGTATCACATGAAAAACTCTACTTACAGTAAGTACAAGTAAGTACCCGTTTAAAATGTACTTAAAGTATAAAAAGTAAAAATATTTTGTGCAGATTCTGAGATCTAATAAAGATTCAGGTATAGTGTATATTTTATACACTATATTTTGATAAAGATTTCTGCTAAATTTAATCCAAAAGAAAGATTATTATTATTATTATTATTATTATTATTATTATTATTATTATTATTATTATTATTATTATTGTTATTATTATTATTATTATTATTATTATTGTTGTTGTTGTTGTTGTTATTATTTTATTTTATTTTTTTGTTTGGTCAGACTTGAATATGAAACTATTATGACTATGAAAAATAAACCCTCAGCCTTTGCATCAGATCTAAATTATATAAAATTACATACATTATATATTATATAAATTACTTTTTTTTTTTTTTTTTTTTACTTTTCAGTCTTGTTCAAAAATGTAGCTAGCGGAGTAGAACGTGCTCTCAAATGTATTAAAAGTAAAAATATCCACTTTAAAAATGACTTAACGAAAGTGCATTTACATATGTATATATAGAGAGACAGACAGATTAATGCCTTACTGTGGAACATCCCAGACCCAAACCTCCACAGAGACAAAGGGTACCTTCATCAGAAAAGTTACGCATTGCACCTTTAACCAACAGCATCTCTAAATACACCAGCTCCTTCAGGTCTCATCCGAGTCTGCACATGTAGAGTGATACAAACCCACTCCTTTGTGCTTGCTTTTGCAAATCCAGCCCTAAAAAACACACAGTTTTCCAAAAGGCAGCCATTCGCCGGGAGATGAGTAAATAATGTTCCACCAAATTAAAACTCCCAGACTCGGCACGCTCCGTCACCGCGGCGAGTTGCTTGCTGCTTGTAGTCCGTACACATGCTTACAAGTGCGTAACACCACTTTGGCCCATGGCTTTTGTAAGGCTGTCATGGCGACCGATTAGTCCGAAGTTAGACAGTAATTAGTACAGAAGATAGAGGGATATGGAGGGAGAGAGGGAGAGGGGGAGAGAGAGAAAGAGAAAGAGAGAGAGGCAGGGGTAAAGGAGGTAATTAAATGAAGATTGCATACTATTGACTGATCTTTGGAGCACAGAGCTTTCCCCTTCCTTTCTTTTGCTCCTTCTCTCTCTGTCCTTTCCTGTCTCCTTTTTTGTTCAGTGCCTCTCTCTTTCTCTCTGTTCCCCCTTTCTCCTTTGCATGCTCTCACTCCCCCTTTTCTCTTTCTCTCTCTGTTGTTTGCCTCCCTCATTTTTTTTTCAGGATTGTTTTTGTCACTCTCTCTTTTGTCCCCTCTCTCTGTTTTTCCTCACTCCCAGCCTTTAGCTCCCTCTCTCTCTCACCTCCTTCTTTGCTCATCTCACCTTCTCTTCCTTCCTTCCTTCCTCCCTCCACCCATTACCTCTTTTCTTGCCTTCTCTCTCTACTTCTTTGTGTTTCTTTGTGTTTGTGAGAGAGGATGGGTTAAAATGCAGAGAAGAATTTCTCCAGTGTGAGATCAATAAAGTCACTTCTTCTTCTTCTTCTTCACGTCTCATCCCCATTTCCCTCCTCTACTTCCATCTCTTTCTCTCTCTCTCTTCCCTTCAGTTCTGTTCTTTTATGTCTCCCTTCTTTACATCCCTTCCCAATCACCCCCCTCTCTCTTTCCTCCCTCTCTCTCTCTTTTCTTCCTTTTTGCTCACCCACTCTCTCTTCCTCTCTCCATCCCCTCTCCCACCCATTTCCCCTCTCTCTCTCTCTCTGCTCATTCTCTCTCTCTCCCTCCTCCCTGTCTCCTTTTTGTTCAGTGGCTCTCTTTCTCTCTGTTCCCCCTTTCTCCTTTGCATGCTGTCACTCTCTCCTTCTTTGTTTGTCTCCCTCATTTTCACTATCCTCCTCTACTTCCATCTCTCTCTCTCTCTTCTCTTAACTTCTATTCTTTTATGTGTCTCCCTCCTTTACAGCCCGTCCCAGTCACCCTCCTCTCTCTTTCCTCCCTCTCCCTCTCTCGCTCTCTCTCTTCTCTCCCTTTTTGCTAACCCACTCTCTCTTCCTCTCTCCATCTCCTCTCCCACCCATCCCCTCTCTCTCTCTACCCTTATCTATTTCCTTCCCTCTTTCATTCTCTCTCTCTCTCTTTCTGTCCCTCCCTTACATTGATTATTTTACTCGACCCTCATTCCTCTTTATCTCTCTTCCTTCCTCTCTAATGCCCTCTTTCACCCCCCCCTCTCTCTCTCCCTTTTCTCTCTCTCTCCCTCCCATCCCCTCTTTTGCTCCCTATAGCCTTTACACCTGAGATGAAAATGACACTTGTGATGCTGTTTTTTTTTTTTTTCACCACTTCTGCACCCTCATCGACAGACAGATCCTGTTTTTTTTCTTGTTTTTACCTTCCTTGTGATAGTCCTACACACTATTTCTATGTTCCATTAGCAAATTACTTCCCCTCTTCTACTCCTCCTCCTCCTATCCACCTCTACCCTTATATCTTATACACCCATCGACAAACTAACTGCGCAATCTATTTATTTCAATGGGCACTACAATTCATTTGATCAATTTTTTATTTTTTTTTTTAGAAGTTCGACAGTCGCCACGGAAACGAGAAGACCGATGCACAGTGATGTACTAAAGACAACTCCAAGGCCCTGGGAGCAGTCTTTCGCACAGAGTGGCAGCAAGGTCGAATGAGTGAGAGATGGTGAGTGGGTTATTTGCATATGCTGAGGGGAATGAGGTAATGAGGTCCACAGCGCGTCTCTATTTTAATCATGTAGAAATGAGTTACAATAACCATTAGTCACCTGACCGCCTGTTTAATATGCCGAGCCATAGTCTGCCACCCCTACATAAGAGAGGCATTGGAGGTCTATGGGGGTGTTAGTGGAGATGTGTGAATGGGATATTTGTAGGGACTCCACGTGGTAGTGCCGAGAATAGGATTGAACTTTTTAGCCAAAATTGGACTAAAATAAAACCATAATATATATGCATTACAGGCATATATAGGTGTTTTGGGTTATTCCCAGATTCTGAAAGTGTAGGTTCTAAGCTTTCCAATGATGCCTTACACATGGAAATCTGAGAACATTTGAAGAATTTGTGGCCATTTGAAAGCATGCACATAAGAAAACACAAAGCTGAGAAAAGTTCTCTTGAACATTTGAAAATGGTGGAGCAGAATGGTGCTCATTTGCATGACATTAAGATCAGCCCTCCCCCATCACTAACTATCACTGTGGTATGGTGTTTAATTGCAGGTCAGAATTAAAAGGTACTTTGTTAAAATGGAAATGCTTCACAGGATAATATGTTAAGTCAAAGTCATAAAGGCAGAATAAGAAATACACATAATGAGTCACCTGACTCTGGATGTTTTTCCATGTCCAAAATACTGCATTATGCAGTACAATGCAGTAAAATGAAGTATTTTTGGTAGTCTACTGGAATAAGATGTAATATGATGCTAATGTTGACAATTAAACAAGCCCCCTGCTTTCAGCTAAGTATCTCCCTTTGATGCAGAAATAATATGACAAAACGGAAGGTGAATTAGTATTTAAACAAGTCCTAAACTCTGTAGTGTCAATGTTTAGAGGCACTTTACTCACCCCATAAGAAAGAGAAATGTGTTCTTGCAAACACCATTGCCTCCAGTGAAATATGTAGTTCAAGGACACTTTTTGTCAGGGGCTTTCTGTTGGATGTGGTCTTGTCTGATGTAAATACCGTACATCTGTTTGCCTCGAGATGTCCAATTATTCGTGTATCCTGCCACTGTCTTTCAGCAGCTAAAGAATTCGATTGCATTCTGTACATAAGCTCCGGAGAAAGTTTCTGGCTACATGAACGTGTCCCGAGGAGAGAGTTCTCCTTCTTCTTACATAGCATTTACAGTCAAAGTGTCTCCATTTCACTGTATTTATACTCTTCAAATGTTACTGTAGATATAGCATCTGATATGTTACGATCCAGCTCCTCTGTGTGAGGCCGACAGATCAGCGTCCAGTAAAACAGCCACAATTCAGCTCATCCGCAATACATTACATCTTTACATGAAGCTACGCAGCTTAAGTTGCCACGAGGTTTGTTTCTAGCACACAGCTGATTGGTGGAAGAAAAAAAAAAAAAAAGAGCGCTAATCCTCACGTGAATGGCCAGTAGCGCCAGTATGGTAATGACGGTATTTTACACACGCCCTGATTCTTTCTGAAAAACTAGCCAGTTTCAAAGACAAAATGTATGCTTTTAAAGCAACCAATGCTGTTATCCGAAACATGGAGTGGCTTCTTCATGATCTCAACTAGCACATTTGGGAAAAAAATTTAAATCACAAATTTTTTAATTTGTGATTTTTTCCTGTTTGCTCTGAGCAACTTGTGGCGGGTTTTGCCGTGGTCGGTCACACACATACTGTATGTAGGTGAAAGCTACATACTTCACCTTTAATTGAATAGCAAAAGCATTGGTTGCATGGTGGATAGCACTTTCGCCTCACAGTAAACTGTATCTGCTCTTGTCTCATCATGTTGTTGAGTTTGCATGTTCTCCCCGTGTCTGGCTGGGTTTCCTCTGGGCACACCATTTTCTCCAAAAAACCCCAAAACAAAACAAAACAAAACATGCACATTAAGTAAAATCCTGCAGCAAAGGTAGTCTGGACCCAGACTAGCTCAAGATCTGGAGATGGCCCTGCTACACTGGGTTCACCGTGCTCTGTCCCCATAGAAAGATATTCTCCTCTCTTGAACCACAAATAAGCTGTTGACATTTGATATTTTTACTCTGAAACATTGTGTGTATTTGAATAATTGCTTTGTATATCTGTATGCATATGAGCACTGCTGCAATTACATCATGACTAATTAACACTTCTTATTAAAATGTGCCTTCTAGTCAAGTTATGGAGAGACAAGAGGCTTTGCTTTGAGTGTTTTCCATTCAGTATTCTGTCCTCACCATAGTTCTACCTTTGGGCAGTCAAATTTTAAGAAAAATAACAAAGTATATCTGATGGCCAATGTTTTCTAAATATCGATTCTGCCGATATCCTGGTTGGACATGAATTGATGTAATAAGACAGTTTATTGATTATAATTGGCCCAGAAAGTCTCAGAATGTTTGAGTTTTTATTTATACAACGTATAGAATGTTATTCTGTAGTTACTCGAGAGATAAATAACAGCTACATAACATATTTGGATCAGTTTTGTCTTATTTTATTTTTGTTTTAAGGAAATACATTTTTGTTTGATATTGATAGTTTGATATTGGGTATTAGCAGATATTTAAAGCTATAGTATTGGAATCGGTATTGGAATTGGTCCTTCCTTTACTTTATTCAGTTGTGCATAGATTTGTGAATTTTGGGTTTTTATGCACAATTTAAATATCTCTGAAAGTAGAAATGTGAAATAAAACAACAAGAATACAATACTTTTCAGAACATATTTAAGAAGGGTTCGCAGTTTGTTTTCCCCAGTATGTTTGGATAATTGCTAAGACAATTGTATTTAAATTGTATATTAAAATAAATATCCTTTGTGATTTGATTTAACAGTGATTTCAAAATTCATTTCCAATTTACTGTCCGGCCCTTTTCCATGATCTTGTATTCCCAAAACTCTGGATTACACAAAACTGCCAAATCATCAGCTTATGTCCCTGTCTTAATATGTCTAGTCCTGTGTCAGCCCTTTGGATATTAGGGTTAATATCAAACTGAAGCATCCAATCTCCGAGATTATGTGTGTTTGATTTTGTTTACACCATCTGCCATCACTTGTAATTGAATGTAGTGCGTGGCATAATCTGATAGAAGCAAGGGTGAGCTCTGCTGCTGTCTTTGCCCAGAGGAATACAGCGCAGCCTGGACAAGTCTTAGAGGAATTAGCCCAAGCTTATTTGGCTTGAATAAGACGTGCTTGTGATCGCAAAGCTGCAAATCAGTGTTCATTTTGACAGCGCATTTTCATTTTGTTTAAGTTGATTAGTTCGTTTGGCCTTGTTCCAGTTATGATTTATGCTGGTCTAGTCCTGGTTTGGGGAGGTCAAAAGTATTGGAACTCAGATACTAATTATTACTAAAACTAGTTTTGAAATTTAATATGCTTTTGAGCAAGTATCAATACTAAAATGTCACATTCACAGGACAGAAATGGACCTTTCCTGAATGGCTTTAGAATGATCTTGAGCTGTATCAGAACAATTACAAAACCACACAGAAGACTAGGATACACCCATGGACCACTACTGTATAGAACATACCAGAATGATATAAGTCCAGATGGTAATTTGAAAGAAATTACCGTATTTTTCGCACGAGAAGCCGCACCTAAAAGCCTTCAATTTTCCCAAAAGCCGACAGTGCGCCTTATAATCCAATGCGCCTTATATATGGATCAATATTGGTTAATCATGGCTACCGTAGTCAGCCACTACTGTAGCTTCTATTCTATACGCCTTATAATGTGGTGCGCCCTATATATGAAAACAGTTTTAAAATAGGCCATTCATTGAAGGTGCGCCTTATAATCTGATGTGCCTTATAGTGCAGAAAATAGGGTAATCGAATTTAATGTTGAAAATGACACTTATTGTCTGAATAAAGAGTGGTTTTTATTATCATTGTGGTGTTGGAATCAGTATGGAGTATCAAATGTATTCTACAAACTATTATTAGTATAAGTATTGGGTTTGAAATTTTAGTATCGTGGCATTAGTCATGGTTTAATTTGTGTAAACCCAACCCAAAAAACATGCTCTATAGGTAAAAATCCTCCAGCTGAGGTCCTGACCAAGCCTAAGCACAGGGATGAAAGTGGCCAATCATGAAAAAAGCGGAAAGTCACACGCCCCCCAGCCCCCCCCCCCCCCCCCCCGCTGGAAAATTTTTCATTTCTGAAATTTGGATTTCTATATGCTATATGTTAGCAATAAAGTAAAAATGTACATTAAAGTACAAAAAAAAAACACATTTTATTAACAGGTACTAGTAGTATGTATTGGATTTGTTTTTGCTCTGGGGCAGGGTTCGGCGACCTTAAATACGCGATATACGCACAGAACAGACTTGCCATCAGCAGAACATCCTCTGTCAGTTGAAAAAGCGAGGAGCGACGCGTTAAGTGAGCCACGGGCAGGTAGGATGAGGTATAGGATGTTTTATAAAGTTTAACCTGTGTACACGCAATGGTACAGGCTGTTACGAGAGCTGCGCTCACTCGCTCGGTCCGCGGCTCCAGACACGAGCTCGCGCCCGTGTTTAATACGAACAGTTTAATACGAAGTTTAATACGAGATACACGTACTTTTGTTCTGAATACGGGACAATTCTGTTTTTCAAGGGACGGTTGGCGACCCTAAACACAACTATACATTTATATACACCCAAAATCTTTCTCAACGAATTTGCACAGATAAAAAAAAAAAAAAAAATTACCCTCCGGCTGAAAAAAAAGCGGAGATCCGCTAAAAAACGGAACTCTTTCATCCCTGTAAGCAATAAAGATCATGGAGATGGGTCCCCGGGCGCCTTCATGTGCTGCCCACTGCTCCTGGAAAAAAAAAAAAAAAGATGGGTCAAATGCAGGGGACAAATTTCCCTAGAGGGATAATAAAGGATAATAAATAAGTAAATGTGAATGCATCTTTAATTTCATCGTTTTAGTTGAAAAAGTTCATGCAAATTTGAATTTTTCTTGATTGATTGAAATTTTGAATATTAATTTAGTTTAAAAAAAAGTACGAATTTGAACTAAACTTACACATATTATATTGTAGTGACCCAGAAACCATATATGTAAAAAAAAAAAAAAATACTGTGAGGTTGATTTTGATCTCTGTGATGGACAAAAAAAAAAAAAAAAAAAACTCAAAATAACTTCATTCTTAGGGGGAATTTCTTTCTTTTCTTTGTCATCACTGATCAATTTTTATTTAGTTCTTCCTTAGTTTTCATCCACAAAAACGTCAACAGAACATTGCTTCTAATATATTTGACCGCATAGAATTAAAATGGACAGAAGAGTCAAAATCCCATGTGATCATTTAGGACCCCAGGCGAAATGTTTGATTCTACAAACGTCCGGTGTTAAGTTAGTCCAGAGCTGACAGGTGGAGTGATGAGCGGTCAGGATCAGCAGGGGTTCAGTGTCAGGCTCAAGGACACGTCGGCAGGACAGGGCTTCAAGGCTGCCTCCGGGACAAATTGACATGATTAGGTCAGCAAAAGCACCACTCCTGGATAGTAATCATGCTTTTTTTTCATCTTTAGTGAAAGTGAAATAAATACAATAAAGCATTTAAAGCCATTAAAATTGATGGTTTGCTTTAGTTGACACAAGGCTGGTGCTTTTCACCTAATATCTCCATTTGGTGCAGAAATAATATGATAATAATATGATTCACCCCGTGTTGCCGTGTTGTCTGATAATTCGCGTATCTCCACGTGTATTCGCGTATGTGCGTATATCCCCAGACTTTCTGCTGCTAAAGAATCCGACCACACTTTGTACATGAGCGCTGGAGAAACAGACGTGTCCCGAACCTGTCCCGAAGGTCTCCCAAATGCGTCATGTGTCCAAGTGGAAGTAAAAAGTCCATTTTCATGTCCTTATTGTCTTGCAGTGCCGCGTACATATTCACAAGCTAGGTGAACAGGGGAAACCCCTTCGGCGCTTCTCGCAACGGGATTGGCGGACGCGCGAGCGTGTGAAAATATGTTGATGTATACACGCCCCATTTCTTTCCGAAAAACAAGCCAATTTGAAATTAAAAATGTATGTTTTTAATGTCACTAATGCTGTTATCTGAAACATGGAGCGGGTTCTTCATGATCTCAGCTAGCACATTCTGTAAAAATAAATAAATAAATAAATAAACAAATATCTCCGTTTCACGAATGCCGACATGCGGCTGGTTTTAGTGTGGTCAGACACATATGTCAAAATAGGCTAAATAGGGCAGAGCCTGTATTATGTAGACTTTTATTTATTTTTTTCAAAACAAGAATATAAATATACTGTGACTGCTGTATTTATTTGGCAAATGTAATTTTGTTTGTTTGTTTCTTTCTTTTTTTGGTAGGGTTGTCAATTTAAGACTACATTTACAAAAAATGAATTAAAAGTGGTAGAATAATGTGGCTAAAATTGTGAAAACTTTTCTTTGTATTTTTTTAGCAGACCATCGAGTCGTAGTACTGATTCTGTCATATATATTTTTTGTTAAACAGAAAATTTATGTTTTCATAAAAAAAAAAAAAAAACTGACTCTTTTCTTTCTTTGTTTTTGTTTAATCAATTTACTTTTTACATTTCTTTAAAACACAGTAAAAAAAAAAGACTTAGGACACCTTTTGGATGGTAAAATTCATCAGACATTTTTCTTCTTTTTTTGTGGGATTTTTTTAATATAAAATTTCATCCATAAAAGTGCATCTGTTTTGTTAAAGAAACCATCGCAGTTCTGTTACCTTGACCTTTGGGTTGATATAAATTCTTACTATTTTACACCGTAATAAATTCCACCATTCAAACTCGTCCTCACATTAACTCACCAAATAATGCTTTTAAAAATCATCACCTTGACATACTTTAATTTCTATAGCTGCAGTATTTCCTGCAGTATTTGTCCATCCACAGAAGTGAGACAAAGTTGAAAACAAGGTCCCCCCACAAAAAGTAGATTGTAGTAGTATTGGAGTGTCCCTATTTTGACCTATGAAACTGTGAGAAGGACCTGTTTCCTTGCAGGTAACACTGTTGCCATGGTATCAGAACTTTAAGAACTTTTTCACCAAACTAAATAGTTTGGGCTAGATGCCTTCTATGACTCTCAAGGATGCATGGCCATCCCCCGCTTCCTTTCAGCTCTCTGGACCCTGCAGCTTCAATTAAGATTGATAAGAGACTTGTGCTCTGCAAGGAGAGACAATTTTTAACTTCTCCACAAAGACTCTCCAAAAGAGCCACAGGATCTACAATGTTTCTCCTACAAAGAAACCAATTAACTATAAAGTAAAGTAAATTCCAATGCAAATAAAAGACACTGTTTGATCAAACATTCTCAGCTAAAGGAAGAGAAAGAAGAGGAATGCTGTGAATATTGTCAATGTTGTTTGATTGATCTGTGAATATCTTTCATTCGTGTAAAACTGTTTTCTTTATTTTATTTTCTATTTTTTGTTTATTTAAAACAAGGGCAGTGCACAGAAAACATTAATCTCAGATAGTAAAGATGCTCTCTGTCAGATTTAGATTGTTTTCACACCAGGAAAGTCCGATAGTTCACTTGCTTTGGTCCGGACCAAATTTAAAAAAAATATATATATATTTTGGTGCGGTTTGCTTTCACACTGCAGTTTTTTCCCAAGTGGACCAACATCTATAAACAAAACTATGTGTGCTGAGGTCGCTCAGTCATTGGACAGAAATGAGCCGTGTCAAAACGCTGTGTCCAAACACGGAAGGAGGAGAATAAAGGTGTTACGTGCTGTTTTCAGCCTTAGCGATATGGTTTGCTCAGTTTTTACAGTTCGCACAAATGTTTGAGCAGCATCGTGAGGTTTACACTATTGTACAATCAATTTCCAAACGACGAAAACACAGGGCAAGACGACTACGGAGGACAGCGCTCATGTGCGCGCATCAAGTTCTGACTCTTGCTCTTCACGCAAAACGTAAGTAAGCCTCGTAAGTTTTGTTTCGTTTCGTAAGCCTCGGTTTTCCATAATGCTCGACATACGACGGGAGCTCGTTAAGTACAAAAAGCCAACTTGTGTCGGATCGAGTCCGGTCTGCATTCTCACCTCAAACAACCGCACCAGGATTCGAATGGTACCATGCTGAGACCCAGCTTTTTAGGTGGTCTTAGTTCGCTTGTTTGCTCCGGATTGAGATTTTTGGTTTTTATTCACACCAGCCCAAAAGGTCCGAATCAAAGGAACAAACAAACTCTGGTTTGTATTAAACGAACCAAACAAGGCAGGTGTGAAAACGACCTTAGTTACAAGCTATTTTCCATCTGCAGTCCTTGGACAGGTACAAAATCCATTAAAGTAACTAGATACATTAGACCAACTCTAAAAAGTGAGAAAAATCATGACATGAAGAAAAGCCTTTGATGCCTGAGCGTTTAGGGAATTTCAAACATGTCTGAAGTTTGCAATATTACATTTCATAATTTAGATGTTTAAATTGTTTATCAAAGGATAAAGCTGCATCCACAGGCCTAAATATTTCACATAATGTACATTATTAATGATTTATCCTTGCCCAATAAATTGCGGACCACATATTTTCTTCTCGTTAAAGTACATTGTAACTGTTTTTTTTAGTATTTAGAGTGAGGCATGAAATGTTAATGGTGAACATTCCAGAGAGACAACGCCTGAAAAGTTAAAACTTCCAGTTCTCTCTTCCAAATTCACATATTTTGACGTGCTTTACTGTAGCTGATCTGACCGAAACTAAAGCTTTCATACATGTATTTTTACAAATTTAAATATTTGCATTTTTGTAGTTAATAGCTTTTTCATCAATTGGCCTTAATCTGTGACCAGAGCTGCCCTTCAGGCCTCATGGACACTATGAAGGTGTCTTCTGCCCCTCTTCAAACAGAGGATTCAGTCTTACGCTGCCTGAGCTTGGAGTTATTGTTTAGATCACATGGCCTCCGTCTGTCTTGGCTCGTTTGAATTCTTCAGGCCTGAGGACTTCAGACCTCCAAACCATTGGACCTCTGGACCACACTGTGATGGACATTTCCACTCTCCCTGGTCGTATGCGCACACGTCACAGAATGGCTTAATTGACCAGTTTAGACTCAACACAACTTCAACTTCAGATAACTCTTAAAGTTGTACCTATTCTCCAATCTTTAGATACTAGTCTAGACTAAACTACACTCATTTGCATATTTCATATCTAAATGCTGTCTGTTTAAGTTTGTCAATAAATATTCATAAACCACAATTTGCTTTGGTGAATAATGATGTCATTTCCAGATATGGGCCACTGATATGGACAAGAATTTATGAACCTTCAGAAAAATTGTTTGATTATTAATTTAGCCATTAATAATCAATTCAATTAATTCTTAATTAATTTATTAACTTAGATAATTGGTTATACTGGATTGGTAATATTTCTCAACATTTGTTGAAACTTTTAGTCAAAGCCAAACACCCACAAAGGCCGCGTGATCTTTAACTTAGAACTCTCAATTCCAAACTTTAATAACAATGATTCCCTTTTATACTACTTTTGTACATTTGTATTTATTTATTTTTTGCTCATCCAAGTTCAAAGAGATGGACGAGTAAAAAGTATGTCATGGTACCAGTCCAGTACAAGACATTACGAGCTTTAAATCCTTCAAGTCTGATTCAAACCCCAAGAAAAACTGCTTCCACACGTACATAGACACACTTGGCACGTTTTCATAACAATCAGATGAACCGCATTGGCCTTTGCTATGGGCTGTGTACGGAGAGTTAGCAATAGATCAGGCTAGTAGCATGTGTGGCAGTCAGGGAACCTGGAGGGTAGCCAGGCAGTTGTCACATGGTTTAGAATGAATACACATTGAAGAGACCTGAGGATAGATAAAATATGGGCATATGCATCCAAGAGTTCCCCCAAGGTATGGATAATGTCTTTTTCTGTTTACTGAGAATGTGTAAAGACAAAATCAGAACTGAATCCGGACCAAACCAGATCTTAACTCGAACTTAACAGATTTAAAACAGAATTATTTAGGATTAAACTTGAGATAAACCATTCTAAACAGGGTTGGACTCAAAGATAATGGTGTTTTATTATGTAAAGAGTTCATTCTCAAATATATTTCTGTTTAAATTGTCTATTTATTGTGCTGTGTAGGTGTTCAGATTAGTTTTGTCAGCCTTCCAAACATAATCTAGTAAGTACACAACTTCAGACACCCTTAAAGATCCCATGACATGGTACTTCTTGATGCTTTTATATGGCTCCTTAATGGTTCCCTAATACTGTAAATGAATCCTTCTTCAAAATCAACACTCAGTGCATGAGAAACAGAGATAAGATGAGAAAGAGTCATAAATATCTCTCTCAAACTCTTTATTCTGGGCGTTGTTGCTTGAATGCAAATGAGGAGAAAACAGATGGCCAATAGTAGAGGGTGGGGGCGTGGCCAAACTCTCCGCTCAGAGCTCAGAGCCGACAGCTGATCCATTTCCTTGTTTTTGCACGGGGGAGAGATTTGAAGCGTTCCATTGAAAAATAAACACATTTCCACAGAAAATAAAATTAAACCACTGCTGTTCAAAGGTCCAGAGGCTCAGATAAAGGACTTCCGAGCCTAGAAACACTCGGACGTGCCTCCAGGCAAATAAAAAAACGCAGTTCGCATTGCCTAGCGCATTCGCAGTCCAAACTCACTGGGCGTGATTTACAGAGACGCTGAGTACAGACAGACGGGGGTGGAACTGCATTTGCATTTCTTTTTTCGATCTGACGTCAATAAGGTGCCTTGTTCAAACTCGCCCGTTTGAGCTCCTATTTTGTGTAACGCAGAAAAGGATCGCAAATGCTCAGTTTAGACATTTCACAACTTTTAACCATGGGGGGGGGGGCTCACATTAATGTTCAAAAACCTCAGAAAGTGAAAATTCCATGCCATGGGACCTTTAAACTGAAGCTGCATCTGTCTTCCACTTGCTTTTTTCCATGGGGATGGCATTGCTTTACCAGGAATATTCCACAATATAGTTTTAAACAGTCTATGATGCATGTTTTCAATTACTGAAGTTTGAGCAGGTCTGTCTCTTCAAAATTATCACTTGTAAGTTGACCTGGTGTCCTCACCTACTTGTTTCCAATGCCCTACTGTGGAACAATAAACAAGACAAGCAGGTGTGACATTTCACCAGCAAGAGTATTTAGTGCACCTTTAAATTGCCCATATTATACTATTTTCTGATTATAATCTTGTTTCTTCATCATGGACATTTGGTTTCATTCACACATTTGACCTGCATATTTAGTCTGAGTTCTTCTTTCAAGCAGAAAACACGTGTGAAGTCATGTGGTAATACATAAAGTGCTCCACCGTGTTTTTAAACTCCATACACCTTCACTAGAATAATTTGGTCTATGACAGCCCTGGAATTGCACATTCTACTGAACTAAAGGTAAAAAGCAGCTGTTTAATTGAAAACTACCACTACATGACATCAGAAGGTGGAACAGAGCATTTTTGAGCTTTGGCAATATAGACGGACTAATAATAAAGGGTTACACAAACATTTGTGAATGAAACAATGTGTGTTATTGATCTCAATTTTGCATAATATCAGAAAGGTAATAATTTAATATTTTTGTATTCTTTTTATTTAAAAGGGACAATGCATATTCATGAACATATACTTGTAAATACGCCAGAATTAGCCCAGGTCAAAGAGATAAAAGCAAGAAACATCTTCACACAATAGACATGAACATGATAGAAACAGCACAATAAGACACAATCATGACATACAACACTGTCATTTACATAGAAGCACAACATTAGTGATCACAGATTTGATTTCTCTTAAGCCGTCGTTTCAGATTTCAGGTTTTAAATGTTCTGAATGTGGTAGAGTCTCTTATTGCAGCTGGATGATGTTCCAGATTTCTGTACCTTGACTGAAAACACCTGCTGAATGAATGTTGTGCATCTATAAGGTGTTACACAGTCACCTCTGGTAGAGGCTCTTGTTACCCGACCACTAGTGCTGAATTCAGGCAAAATAAACTCCCCCAAAGGTGGTGGAGCGAGTCCATTTAAGACCTTATATACCGAGCAGGCTAGTTTACATTTTCTAAAATTTTCAAAACTTTATATTTCTGAAGTATGAGACAATGGTGAAAAGATAAAGATTTTCTGTCAAATATTTTTTTTTAAAGCTTTTTAAAAAAGTGATTCTGTCAGTGAGCAGTTAGTAATGCAGTATTCAATATGAGAAAAAAATCATGCTGTGGAGAAACATTTTAGCTCTAATTAGATCTAATTTGCCTTAAGTTATGAATATTAAAATTAAGAATTTTTGATATGTTTTTTTACATGTTTTTTAAAAGTTAATGTGGAATCCAAGGCAACACCAAAATAAATCAAAACAAGTTATAAAACTAAACCTTATAAACCAAACCCACCTAATCCTGAAACTTTTTTCTCTGATAAAACATTTTGTGGAAACATTTTGTAAAACCGCTGATTTTTGGCAGTGTTAAGAATCACTAAGTAAGACAGTTGGATTTACTTGTGTCCAAAATATATTTATCTGACAAAACTTTGCAAGCTGTTATTTGCTGCAAACTGTTACGCAGTTTCTTCAATCCTCTGTCAAGTACGCAGTTTGTCCATGATTTGTGGCTTATGGGAGTAAGATCATTTAGTTTAATCTGTTTTCATATTTGTGAGTGGGTATGTGGTAGTTTCTGCTTGGTTTGCCTGCGCTAGTGTACTTGCGTGGCTCCATATGTCTCCTAATCCAAGAGACTGGCACAAATCATAGCACGGGGAGCTGGGGACTACACTGTCTTTCTGCAACATTCATTAGTCCATAGATGGAGCGCATTTAGCACATTAGACAACAAGAAGACTGGAGCTGCAAGATTTTAGATGAAATTTGGATTCTTCAGACAAGCATTGTGATTAGATTTGTAGTTTGTGTTTAAAAAAGTAGGATACTGTTTCGAGTACACTGTAGCATTTGGAAGATCTGAGCTACGAAACTAACAAGAATTGCATGCATTTCAGAACATGTTTGTAGAGGTCTAAAAAAGGTCTTAAAGTGGAGCTAAACACCTAAACTCTGCCCACCTCTGCCCATATTTCAAATAAAGCTGTTATATTGTTGCCTGAGCAGCTATTCCCAAACCACACTTCAGATTCTGCCCCTTACAAACACCTGACTGCAATCAGGGCAGTCCTGTGTGATGTCATGTAGTACTTGAAATTGCATCAGCCACTGTAAGCAGCACACACACTTTTGAAAGTTTTTGAACAAAAATTCAGTTTGAACTAAAAACAGTGGACAATTTACTGGCAAAGGCTGATTTAGTGTTAGTTCCACTTTAGTGTTTTGTTTTGTTTTGTTTTCCAGTGAGAGGATATTTTGTTGGTAACAGAACATTATGTTGTGTAAATAATTTCAGCCTTTGCGATTTGATCATTGCAACTTAAATTCCGATTTTTGATATGCTGTGCAACCCTAATCAATCTATTCGTGGCAGTATTTGGGATATTTGGGATACTCATCATCCCTGTGTACATGATCGAATGTAGTACAGTGGTACCTCACCTTACGAATGACCCAAGAAACGAAAATTTCAAGTTACGAAACGCCTTCACAGTAAATTTTGGTCTCTAGATACGAAACGCGAAATCTCAAAAATTCAAATAATGCGCGCTCAGCCACACACATTATACGCTTTTCTCAGACTGGATTTAAACTTTTCTCACATTTGTCTCTTGTTTAAACACTCAAACTTTCATAGATTTTCAACAAAATGGATTAAACGAGGTGGATTAAAGCGCCGCGCGCGGGTCTATTTCCTGGTTTCGTTTCGAGTCACAGCTGAGGCGAGCAGCGAGGACTCCCCTCGGGACGGCACGCAGTCTGAGCGCATGAACGAGACCCACGAACGCATGGAAAAGAGCCGCGGTGGTCTAGACCTGCTCTAGACCTGGTCTAGACCAGCACGGGTCTCGTTCATGCGCTCAGACTGCGTGCGGTCCTCCTCGCTGCTCCCCTCAGCTGTGACTCGAAACGAAACCAGGAAATAGACCCGCGCGCGGCGCTTTAATCCACCTGGTCTAGTCCTGGTTTAGTCCTGGTTTAGTCCAGGTTTAGTCCTGGTTTAGTCCAGGTTTAGTCCTGGTTTAGTCCAGGTTTAGTCCAGGTTTAGTCCTGGTTTAGTCCAGGTCTAGACCTGCTGACAGCCCCGCGCCGGGTCATGCTGCGCTATCACACACGTGTCAGAGCGCAGTCCCCCCCCCCCACACACACACACTTCACTATTAATAATTTTGTTGAAAATCTATGAAAGTTTGAGTGTTTAAACGAGAGACAAATGTGAGAAAAGTTTAAATCCAGTCTGAGAAACCAATCAGGACGCAGAACACAATGTTACACTATAAAAAAAGTTACACTATAAAAAAAAAAACTTGGATCGGGGCCTTGGAACGAATCAGGCTTTTTCCATTGAAATAGCTACTCAACTTAACCACTTCTGGAACGAATTAATTTCGTAAGGTGAGGTACCACTGTATCATGATTTCTTGATATAATCTTACAAATGCGTAAGTGCAAAAATTATATATTTAATAAACCATGTGTCGTGTAATAGTGGTATTGGTGCGTGGTATCGACAAATGTTTAACAAGCACGAATACGAATATATTAAGGTATTAAGTATCGGGCCAATACCAGTATCAGTGCGTCCCTAGTACACAGTCGAGTTAAGCTGTATTTTGCCAAATATTGAGGAGATTTAGTTCATGTAAAAGTGACAAATAAAGAAAGTATTAGTCAGAAATATGCATACATACAAAATACTATCAGTGGATCTAAAGTTAACCATTACGATTATGAAGAAAACATGCAGGCATTTATTCCTGAGAGAGGGTTCCATTTACAAAAGAATACACATGAATGAACAAGCTTAAAGTTTAACAAAAGCAAAGCTTGAAGTTTCCCAATAGCAAAAAAAAAAAAAAAAAAATTTGGAAGATTTGGACACTATAAAATAATCCAAATAGTGTGTAAGCATTCATATGATTCAGAATACAGTGCTCTGACTGGACCATGTAAGATATCAAGATACTTTTTAAATGTGCGGTACCTGATTTTTACTGTTAGAAACGCCACAGAGTTCATTTTAAAGTCTTTTCAGTGGTCCAAAATCATTTCTGACTTACCTCATGCATTCCTAACATCCTGATAATTCACCACAATGAGTTTTATAGATGTTTTTCACAACTTTCAGAGACCAGAGCTGAGTTTTGTTGTCAAACTAATGTTAGCAACATCTATCATGCCTACTATGCATTCAAGGACAATAAAACACTTTATAATTAGATTAGATTCTTTTGACCTCAAGAGCTGCTTATACAATATATCACTTGTACTGGGGCAAGAACAATTCTGCTCATATAGACAGACAAACATGTCTACAGGCCCTTTAATGTAGGTCACAAAGGGGCAATTTTTCTTGTTGCCCCTTTTGGTAAATTGGCCCACATTATCCTGGAAAGTATTTTTTACTGCTAGTTTTAAATCATCTGCCATTGCAACTTAAAGGTGAATTGTGTAACTTTTCTTCATGGAGATGTTTTTCCTTTGTCTGGAATGTTTCACAGTATGGCATTAAACCTTTCTATCTTCATGAAGACCAAATCAGACTAAGTTACAGGTCAGGTCTATGGAGAGGTAACCCCGCTCACAGTCAGAATGGAGCTATAAAACCACCTGTAGTTTAATAAGTGCAAGGTAGAGCTGTTTAATGTCATACTGCGGAACATTCCAGGCCGAGCAATGGCATATCCATAGAAACAAACAGGTGATGGACCTCCAATCAAAAAGTTACATAGTACACCTTTAAATGACCAGCCTTTTTGATGTGAGGCAAGCTAATATGTGTCCCGCCACGTGAAAAAAACGCTACAACTCGGCATTTGTGAAACTGAGAAAATGACGTTTATAGGTTGTTGTTTTTTTGCAGAATGTGCTAGTTGACATCATGAAGAAGCCAATCCATGTTTCAGATAACAGCATTAGTTGTGTTAAAAACATACATTTTTTTATTTCAAATTGGCTTGTTTTTTGCAAAGAAACGGGGCGTGTATAAATCACCATCATTTTCCACGCTCGCGCTCCCACCAATCATGTTCCGAGTAGCGCCGTTGTGTTTTCGCCTGTTGTGAGGAGCTCGTGAATATGTATGCGGCATTTCAAGAGGATAAGGACAATGAAAATGGACTTTTAACTTCTACTTGGACCCATGACACTTTCGGGACACGTCCATTTCTCCGGAGCTCATGTACAAAGTGCAGTCGTGCGGCGAATTTAACTACCGAAAGTCCATGTATATACGCAATATGCACATTCACTGAAGACACTTTTTCCATTTTAGATTAAAGCTATTTTTTTGAATGATTCACAGTATTGGTCACCAGTCTGTGGCCCTCTGTATGTTTGGACACCCCAGATTTAGGTATTCACTATTCTTCAATATTCTTCAAAATACTGTCTGAGAACATAATTCTTTCCAAATCCTTTATCACACCTCACAGTCTGATTGCCTACCTTTGCCAACCACATATGTTTTCTTCGCTTTGCTTTATTGGCACAGGGATCAAAAAGAAAAGACATTATATAGACACTGCTTCGGATAATCTCATATACACAATATATCATCGCGCGTTATGGGTTGGCCATGTTGAAACCCTGTTATCCTCCTCCATAGCGCCTGTGTCCGTGGCAGATGGGAGAGGTGAGAGGTGCAGTCAGGGAGTGCGCTGATCATTACACTGCCTAAAACTGTGACTCGGGTCTGGTAATCGTTTTTGTGCGTTAGCCAATAGCATCTGGAGAGCAGTCGGGCACGCTTCATGTTGAAATCCAGCTCCCGTGGTGTATATTGATCTGGATTTCTTCACAAAAATGTTGCATGGAGGCTGTTTTGGTGTTGTAGCATCTAGGGAGGGTGTTGGTTGGTTGGTTAAGAACTGGTTGAGTTTTTAACCAACCAATGAATATGAGAGAATTGTGAGAGAGTTGGGTATTGCACACAAGATTCAGCTAAAAAAAATGTTCAAAGAAAAAGAGAAAAAGAAAAGGTGGTGGGCACTGAAAGGTCCTGTATTACACAAAACAGACTCTTGTGAGGTTTAAGCCATGTTACGTCATCAAAAACATAGTTGTGTTTTGTTTCATTCACACATGAGTGATCCTTTATTGTTAAAAAATGTTGTCAAAATGCTCTGTTCTACCTTGTGATGTCATCAAGTGGTAAATTTGAAGTTAACAGATACCTTTTGTCTTTTGTTCAGCAGAGATTGGCTATTCCAGCACTGAAATGATTCAAATGAATCTAGTGAAAGTGGATGGAGTTTTAAAACACAGCGGAGCACTTTGTGTATTACCAAATGACAAGGTGGAACAGAATATTTTCTTTTTGAGACAAGAACTCAGCCTAAGTATGCAGGGTTTGTGTGTTAAACATGTGAAAAAAACAAAACACAACTTCAGGTATGTTTGTGATGAGGAAACATTATAACACAGATGAAAAAGTAGCATAAAATATTCCCATTAACAGCATTAGTCGATGCACTCAAAAGTGCAAATACGACACCAGTTTATCAGCCAAGCTATATATTTGCCCGGCCACGGAAAAAAAAAAAAACAGTCACAAGTCATCCCGGAGGTGTTTTGAGTTATTTACAGATTCTTAAAGTGTAGATTCTAAGCTTTCCAACGATGCCTTACACATGGAAAAATAATTTGTGACCATTTCAAAGCATGCACACCAGATTTTAGAAAGCTCTAAAAAAAGTTTGTGAATTTCTCTAACTCCAGGCCTTCTGGGCTCGTTTGCATGACATTAAGCTAAGCCCGCCCCCTGCAGATCATCATCGCTGTGGTGTGGTATTTCAGGGCAGGTCAGAATTAGAAGGTTACTGGTTTAGTCCTGTTTTAGGCTTGGTTTAGTTCTGTTTTAGTCCTGGTTTAGTCCTGGTTTAGTCTTGGTTTAGTCTTGGTTTAGTCTTGGTTTAGTCTTGGTTTAGTCCTGTTTTAGTCTTGGTTTAGTCCTGTTTTGGTCCTGGTTTAGTCCTCCTAAACTAGCACATTTTGCAAAAAAAATAAAAAATAAAACGGAAATCACGACATGTGACTGGTTTAAGCGTGGCGGGTCACATATTGGTGTCAAACTTGAAAACCTAAACCAACCAAAATCCACCAACTAATTTTATTATTTATGTAGCACTCATGCTTCACAGTGAGAAGGTTCCGGGTTCGATCCCCGTGTGGCACGTTGGTATGGCTGTAAGATTCGGGTCACCCGGGCCTTTCCGTGTGGAGTTTTCCTCTGGGGACACCATAGGTAAAATCCTCCAGCTGAGGTCCTGACCAAGTCTAAGCAATAAGATCATGGAGATAGGTCCCCGGGCGCCTGAAAGATGAGCTGCCCACTGCTCCTGAAGGATGGGTCAAATGTAGAGAAATAATTTCCCTACAGGGATAAATAAAGGATAATAAAATTAAAACAAATTAAAATTAAAAATTAATTCATTTCAAATGACTTTTTTCCCACTGGCTCAAACCAAGCCAGCACCAAATCTTCTCCCTGCCTCCTCCTTTTCCACTCCCTCCTCCCTCATCCGGCCACTGTAGTCTGCACTGGAGCTGCGAAGGGACTTTTAATGAACAGGCAGTTTATTGATCTGTGGACAAACCGCTCGTTAATTATGTGCGGCCGTGCATTTAATTGAGGGAGTGAAACAAGGTCCCTCCTCACTGGGCTAATGGATGGTCAGGAATGAGGAGGATTTGATTGAGTCTGATGCCATTGGACTAAAGGATGAGACGCAAACAAACAATCGCTCACCGGATCTGCATCTCTTTAAGCTGTCTCTGTGGCTGCATGTCTGTCTTTGCACGTCCCTAAGTGCTACTCGCTACTGTCCATTTGGGTTTTGGGTAGGATTTTAGAAAGCTGTCAGCCATCTTTCTTTTTTCTGTTTTGTTAGATAAGTGCCTCTTTGATTTGCAGGTTGTGTAGTTGGTGACGGGCCTGGGCTGGGAAGAAGAAGATGATGCTCCAACCATATACAAAAAGTGCTTTTATGCTTTTTTATTATTATTATTATTTTTATGTTATTATTTTATTTCAATATTTGCAATATGGTTGATGCGTGAAGAGTCCCTCAGTCGTCCAGGTAGAATCCATGATAAAAGAAGAAATTCAATTTTAATGTGGTTGAAAATGGTTGGTTTTAATATGGTTGATGTTACATTCTAAAGGTTGGGGCTTGAGGTTTATGACAAATGTAATAACAATGTGAATGAAACATAAGTATGCTTACGATACTACATGCAGTTTCAATCTTACCCCCACTATCTTTGGTAAACATGATTTATTTGAACCATTATGATTTTTCCACATATTTTTCTGGACATTTTTCCTCTGTTTTTGATAATATCTGAGTCATATAATCTATAGAGAAAAAAATGCATCTGAAGAGATGCTGTTTAATTGGTTTCTTAGAACACTGATTTGTAGAATAGAGGTTAGGTTAGATAACTTATTTTTATGTTTTCTTTTTTTTTTGTATGTAAATATAGCTTCAACTTTGCTTTATAAGAGATAGAACTTTGGGACCCCTAGTTCGCGATTACTGGGACCAAATATGGCCAAGTTGAAACGCTAAACCAATGGCTTGAGCTATGTAAACATTTAAAACGTCTAGAATATAGCTCCTAATAATTGTTACTATACAGTGAACCCTCGCTGTATCGCGGTTCACTGTTCGCGGCCTCGCTGTTTCGCGGATTTTTTTCCAATTTTTTTTTTTTTTTTTTCCAATTTTTTTTATAGTGTAACTTTTTTTTACAGTGTAACATTCTGTCCTGCGCCCTGATTAGCTAAGTGACTAGACCAGGACTAAACCAGGTCTAAACCAGGACTAAACCAGGTCTAGACCAGGGATGGTGACGCAGGGTGGTAGGGACAGAGTCTCTGATTTCCTTCACGAGAGCGCCTGGGTGACAGGAGGTGTGGCCTTTGTTTACTTGCACGAGCCATGGAAGAGACTGAGTGCGAGCCGGACCATGGAAGAGCCAAGAATCAACATGGACGGGCCTGGCGCCTGGCCGCGCGGCGTCCGGGGGAGCCGCAGCGGGGAGAGCCGCATTCGAGGGAGCCGCAGCGGGGGGAGGACACTCGCGCGCAGAGAGGAGACAGTGGGTCTTTTCCCCTCACGAACCCGACCCCGTCCTAGAGAACTGTGGAGTATTGGCGACGCATTGATAGCGGTCTGATTTTGGAGCCGGGGTGAAATGCAACCAACTCTTGTGAGCGCAGGTTGGTCTTACCTGGTCTTGTGGTGCTCAGAGGCGTCTGTTAGCGGTTTGGCACTGTTAGCATTGGCTTGAGTCTTGCCCAAAATGATATCCAGGTCGCTTTCCACTCGACTTTCGCACATGGCATGGATATGTGGTACCAAAACAAACACACGTGTCCGCGCGCACGTGTCCGCGTGTCACGTGCCCCCCCCCCCCCCCCCCCCCACTATTAATATATTTTAATGAAAATCTACAAAAGTTTGAGTGTTTAAACAAGAGAAAAATGTTAATACCAGTCTCAGAAAGGTGTATAATGTGTCTGGTGAAGCGTTTTCAGCCTTAAAACATGTAGAATAATTGTAAAATATAAAATTGTCCTACTTCGCGGATTTCACTTATTGCGGGCTATTTCTGGAACCTAACCCCCGCGATAAACGAGGGTTCACTGTACCATAAAAAACATGGATGACCAGATGGAAAACTTTTAGAAAGAAAGAAAGAAAGAAATATTCACAAAACAAACCATTTCTTAAAGAGTGCGGATATATGGTAAAAGCAGCTCTTAAGGTCAACATAGATAAGTCTCCTGTATGCCGTCTGCATCTATTTAGAAAGCATTTTATTGTCTGACAATCAGGAAGTGCGCTGTTAGTGTTGCTATCTTTACTACTGTCACTCAGAAAGTGTTTTTAAACTCTTTGTGGGCATAATTATGATGCATAAGGTAAGTGTATATAACATTTTAAAGGTCCTATATTACATGCGATGCAATGTTGTTATCAATAGCACACTTAGAGTGTTGTTTTGTTTCATTCACACGTTTATTAGTATGTCCAAATCTCCAAAAGCTCAAAATGCTCTGTTCCACCTTGTGATGTCATGAAATGTTTTAGCTTTAATTCAGTAGAGATTGGCAACTCCAAGTCTGAAATAATCCAAATGATTCTAGTGAAGGTGTATGGAGTTTAAAAACGCAATGGGACAGTTCCTGTATTAAAACATGACATCACAAGGTGGAACAGAGTGTTTCCTCTTTGAAAGAAGAACTCAATCTAAAAGTGCAGGGTTTGAATGAATGAAATAAAACAACCCCAGGTATGTTTTTGATGAGGAAACAGCATTACAACATAGATCACAAAATGGCATAATATGGGCCCTTTAAAGACAGTTAAAATTAGGTACAGTGCCTTTAATCTGGTGCTTGAACAGAGCATGTGCATAGCCAGGTGTATCTTCAGATTAGACGAGATTCCACCTCATCCCTCAGTCTGCCTCGAGTGCTTTTGAAAGGTGCACAGGTGTAATCCCCACTGGGACGAGGTGCATGTAGCTGCAGAGGCTCTGTGTGGCTTTATTCTCATTAAAAGAAGCTTATTTATCTCCTCCTCTTGAAGAATCAAGGCTGACGTCGGACTGGCACCAATTACCATACCCATCAAGTGCTTCTGTCAGTGCCCCGGTGTCATGTGAGAGGGATGAGCGGGCCGAGGCACAGACTGAGTGCTTCTCTCAAGGTGGAATCTCCGAGTGAATTGATGTAAGATTCTGTAAGAAAATGTTGTGTCTTAGAAGTAAAACGATGCTGGCATAAAAGAGAAAAGAGGAATCACTTCAATGCAGTTATGGTGATATTTGGGTCATGCTGATCCAATTCTACTTTCATATTATTCATTTTGTTTATTGCCAGTGGCATTTGACCACATTTTTGACTGCTGTTTCATCAGTATTTCATGTTTTAGGAGTTTGGAAAACATCTGGTAAGAGTGGATGTAAACAATCTAAAACAACTAAAAGAAAAGTAAAAGCAGTCTTTTAGTCATTAAAATATAATATACAAAACTCAAATGCAGAAATGCTCTGAATGAGTTAATGGCTTCCAGACAAGCAAGAAACAAACAGGTTTTCAATCTATAACATAACAATCTTGGGAAGATATATTTTGGCGTATTCAGAGAAAGACGACCCAGCACACAAGATTACTGTAACTTTCAAAATGAAGCAAAATACAACTCCGGGTATGTTTTTCATGAGGGAATGTTATACCATAAAAGCTCCAAATAGTAAATTTGCACAGCATACAGAGCCTGTTACTCCTCTCAAGTCGAAATCACAAAACCAAGTCATTCTTTTCTGTTTACTGGCCTTTAATCACACGAGTGTGTAATGGGGTGCCGTGAGAACTGGACATACAAAAACAGAAATACATAAAAACATATAATTACCTCTTCATAAAGATCAAATACATAATGTAACCTTATGGTTGCGGAAACCAACAGAACTTAGGCACGTTGAATTCAACATCTGCCAACACACACTAACAAGATAGCAACTGTACCTCATTGGCCGCTTCACTTGAGAGAAATAAAAACATTGATTCTTCAGTTCTTCATTAAACACAAATCCTAACAAGATAGCAACTAAACACTAACAAGATAGCAACTGTACCTCATTGGCTGCTTCACTTGAGAGAAATAAAAACATTGATTCTTCAGTTCTTCATTAAACACAAATCCTTCAATGCACTGTGTAAAATACATCCAACTTTCTTGCATAAAGCACTCTTGAACTGAGGTAAGCTTCATCAGTAACAGCAGCATGGCCCAATACCAGTTGCAATCCTTCAAAAAAAACGTCTCTGCCTGCAGAACTTTAGTTCCGAATTGAGTTAACACTCGTAACTCTAGAGCAAACCAAATAAACACATTAAAGTAGTAGTAGTAGTTTTTTAACATTAAATTCTTCTTACTTCTATGTATTATTGTATATGTATTCATGAATTCTTTAAATTATATTCATATATTTATTACCCTATTTATTTATTCCTTCTGACTTTGATGGCAACTACAGAGCCTTATTTAACAAAATACTCCTCAGGTAATGCAAGTGATATTTGCATATGTGAATATACATTTATCATCAGATTTAGCAAAGCCCTTTTGAACATGCTAACTCTTGTGTATATAAAACCATAACTGTCCATCCACTGATCATGTGGTTATCCTGGCTACATTACCAAAACCCCAGTGCTGTTTGGAGCCCTATTACTGTCATAGTGTACCAATGGGGTGCCATTATGTGCCTTGCAGCACCAATTATTGTTTTGGGTCCTATGTTGCCTGCAGCTGTGTTTGTGTAGCATAAACAGGGTATATAAATGCGTATGTGCACTGTCCAAATAGACTATCACTACTGCATGTTGACCGTGCACAATCTGGTATAACACCTATCAAGTCTTGCCCTATGTTTTCTGTGTGTGGAGTAGTGTATGGTTCAGAGTTTTCCCTGGGTCTGTAACCTACCATTCGCACGATGATGAATGCGGACTACATCGTGCCGTGTGTGGCCCTAAAATGGAATAGTTGGCTGGGTCCTGTGGGAGGAGAGCAGGCTAGGTTCACACACATCATTACCCCTATAGATATATTGATTATTTCTCTTCTTGTTTTCTCTGGTGCGTGTTTTATTATTATAGTTTTACATTTGTTTTAAAGCAGAGTAAGGAATAGTTGAAAAGATGAGATGTGAAAAAGCAGTGATGATGTATTGGATTGGTGGTGTGTGAATGGTGGTGTGGATTGTTCATAGATGGTTTCTTCAAGGTTGGCTCTGTAGAGAGACTGCTCTTGTAATCATGTGAATGAATGCATTGTTAACATTGTATTTTCTACCAATTAAAATTCTAGTTTAACAATAATGTGATTTATATTTTATTAGCATGCACCTTGATCACATTGAGTCTTGTAAAGGACTCTGTAAATGTAGGAATCTCCACATTAACTTTAATAAGATTAACGCTGATTGAAGCATCAAGGTATAGACAGGTGATTCCAGTCAGAATCAGGACACTGGATAACTCGAGAATGATCTTTAATAATGGCAGCAAATGATAGGAATGCATAACACAAAAAATGCATTATATTGTCCTATATATGATTCAGAGAACCTGGGTTACATTAAATAACTACAGAGTCACTTTTAGAGCGAGCTTAATCGACAGGCTCAGTTGGCGAAAAAAACACGTTTAATCAGATGAGCAGTTTAAACAGCAGAAACTAGCAGAAACACAATAGCTACAATATATAGTTTTTGTAAGTTAGCAATACAAAAATACTGTAATTTCCGTACTGTTGAGTGCACCTGAATATAATATATATCATGTTTTTCATGATCATTTTCCTCGGCGCATCGTCTCTTCATCTGTCTGTCTCACTTTCGCTCTACTGCCACTGTCCTGTTGATGGATCTGGTCCTGTCTGGGATCATGTCATTGTCCCGTAGGATTTCAGCAGATTTCAGGTTCTCCCGGGGGGGCGGGGATAGGTGTATCAATCAGTTATGAATGGATGTCCGACTGCTGAAGTTGGAGATGTTTCTTCTCGTCATTTACGCACTCACCTGTATTTAACCCATACGGGTCATTAAGATGTATTCCACTCACTAATGTTCATTTAGCATCATAACTTATTTTATCACATGGCGATAAACTGTTTAAGTGCTGACAACAGCGCTCGCTAGTGTTGTAACTTCATGTTAACCGCACAGACAGCGGCGCTTTCTGCACTCACATCCGCTGTGTTGATAAATGAATAATCCCTCCATACATTAGCTGCATCATTGTATAAGCCGCAGGGTTCAAAGTGTGAGAAAAAAGTAGCGGCTTATACTCCAGAAATTATGGTTCACTTTTATATCAATAATGCACACCAAAAATGGCACTTCCAAAACAGAGTTAATAAAAGGTAGCAACAGTTAAATAGGCACATATAGAAATGAGGAACTAAACATTGGTTCCCCCCAGTCTTTCCAACAATAAATAGAGAATGGTTGATTGATTGAATAATTTGGGTTATAGTTGAAATCCTGATTATTTCAAACAATTATTTCTATACTATCAAAGTGTAGACCTAATTTACTGTAGCACAAAGCACACTCTTTCTGAACATTCTAAAATGTATTGAAGTGGATTACAACATATTTGTAACACTTGAAATCACATTATACTTTTGACTAGTTAACCTAACAGCACTAATAAGGCAGCTTTCAATCAATACAAGCTAGACAGACAAATTTAATGCCATACTGTGCAACATTCAAGACAAAGAATACAACTGCAGTTAGAGAATGAAGAAAGTGAAATTTACATGTTTTTTTTTTTTTTTCTTCTTGCAAAGAAAAAAAAAATTGGGGGTGTACTGGCTATAATATAAGGTTATAATATTTTGCCACCTATAACTATCCTAACCATACTTTGTGTTGCAATTGACAAAAATGTAAAATCGTCTTATCTATGAGCTTACTTAAATTCCCAAAGTGTGTCCATCCATACGCCACCACATTCAACAACATATCCTTTCTTTTTCTGTAATTTAACAAGGTCACCCTGTTACACTATTAGCAATCCTCCCCACAAGAAAAGTTCCACATTGCACCTTTAAGATACTTTGGGCTTTGTATTTTATATTCCAATCAGTGCTACCTTTGCCTCATTTGATAAATTTTTGTATCAGATTGGACAAACCTAGCTGCAACCTGCTCAAAAACACTTAATGAAGGCATTAAGCTGTATAAAGCAGGTATGCAAATACTAAGAAGGTGGCACTTCATTCTTTTAAAGGTCCCATGACATGGTACTTCTTGATGCTTTTATATGGCTCCTTAATGGTTCCCTAATACTGTAAATGAATCCTTCTTCAAAATCAAGACTCAGTGCATGAGAAAGAGAGATAAGATGAGAAAGAGTCATAAATATCTCTCTGGAACACTCCATTATGGGCGTTGTTGCTTGAATGCAAATGAGGAGGACAAAGATAGGCCAGAGTAGCGGGTGGGGGCGTGGCCAAACTCTCCGCTCTTTCCTCTTCAGCTGTGCGCTGTGCGCTGGCCCCACTTCCGCGTTTTTGCGTGGAGGAAGAGATGAGAAGCGTTCCATTGAAAAATAAACACATTTCCACAGAAAATAAAATTAAACCACTGCTGTTTCAGATGTCCACAGGCTCAGATAAAGGACTTCCGAGCCTAGAAACACTCGCACGTGCCTCCAGGCAAATAAAAAAACGCATTTCGCATTGCGTAGCTCCTTCGCAGTCCAAACTCTCTGGGCGTGATTTACAGAGACGCTGAGTAGAGACACAGAGGGGGGTGGAGCTGCATTTTTCGATGTGACGTCACATAGTTGCCTTGTTCAAAATCGCCCGTTTGAGCTGTTTTTTTCTAACGCAAAAAAGGACCGCAAATGCTCAGTTTAGACATTTCGCAACTTTTAGCCATGGGGGGGGGGGCTAAACAGGGTAGGGGAGCTCACATTAACGTTCAAAAACCTCAGAAAGTGAAAATTTCATGCCATGGGACCTTTAAAGGCATCTAACAGTCTCATATAATGCACACCTTGTTTTGTTTTCAACATTATGGCAGGAATGCAAATGTAGAGAAGGAAGAGATAGAGAGTTCTGTCCTTGAATCTCCCCAAACAAGATGGATTAGAGTTTACTTAGGCCCTATTATGCGAAATTGACTTTTGTGAGGCTTAAGCCATGTTATAAAGTTGTGACCTCATCAAAAGCATACCTGGATGACTTTGTGATGTCGTGAAGCTTTTCAACTCAAGGCCTTTTATTCAGTAGAGATTGTCAATTCCAATGTGGAAATTATACAAATAATTCTAGTTAAGGTGTATGGAGTTTAAACACACAGTGGAGCACTTCCTGTATTACCACATGACTTCACAAGCTGTAATAGAGTGACTTTAAAGAAGAGATCTGTCTAAGGCTATGTTTATATGATGACAGTCTAAACAGAAGACACAAAAGTGGGGTCACGTCTTCACTTTTTATTTTGCGTTTAGGCGAGCATTTTCGGGAGGAAATCTGCGTGCATACGGTGACGCAAAAGTGTGTGGAATTCGATTGGTATGCATGCCAGGCGGCTAGGTGGTGCTGTGATACATTATCACTATGTCCGCACGCATGTGTAGAATCCTCTTTCGTCTCATCTGCACCACGAAAAGCAAAACAAAACATGGCTGCAGGTAGCAAAAAAAAATTTGTGTGGTCAGACGAAGAAGTTCAACTATTGTTTCAGACCATGTTAGACTACAAAGCAACGAAGGCGCAAAAAGGTGTGGACTGGGAGTCCTGCCAAACAAAGTACACTGATATATGGACCGATGTGACGTAAACACGTACGCGACGTCAGCAGATTTGACCAGAGTTTTGCGTCTTGGGCAGTGTAGATGAAAATGCTGCGGCGGATTCAAGTTTTCCACTTTGGAGGGCAGTTTCATTTTTTTGCATTTTTAAACCCCCAAAACGCCGTCACCGTCTAAACGAAAGGCACTTCCGATAATGTTTTGTCGTTTTTACCCGTAAGCGTTCTTGTGTAAACAGGCTCTAAATATGCAGGGTTTGTGTGTTAAACATGTGTGAATGAAACAAAACACAACTCCAAGTACTTGATGAGATGATGATAATGAGAAAACAGCATTATAACATAGATTGGAAAATAGCATAATAGGAGTTCTTTAAAAGCCCCGTACCAGAGCAAAATTTGTCTTTCCCAAGTACAGATATAATTTATAAACAGCTCTTGAGTGTAACATCTAATTAGAAAGCTTTTCCCCCCCAATTATCAGGAAATGTGCATTATCATCTATATGTTAAGTGAGGAATAACTTTGGACCACTGCAAAATGGTTAAAATGAACTTTTTACATTTTAAAATGGTAAAAATTAGATACAGAGCCTAAAATGCCTCACTTGAATGTACTTTTCCACCAAACTTTAATCAAACCTAATGGACTGTTGAGACACATCAGAATAGGGGGCATAAGATAGAAAGCAATTATTTCACCTCAACCAGAGCGAAAAGTGGTGTTTTCAATTTCCCCATGCAATCTGTGCTAACAACCCAAAGCTTAGCACATATAGGGACCATTACCAATCATATAGGCACAGTGAGAAGGCTGGGGTCCCGCTAGACCACCAGGAAAATACATGGTCTGCCTCCTTGTGTTAAGTCAACATCTCACTCTGAAATCTTGTTTTTTTTTTTTTTTTCCCCAATGGTGTGAAGAGAATATGGATCTAGCCAGGAGTAGTAGCAGAGGCAGTCCATGTAGGGTTATAAGTGGTCCAGCTGGAAAAGAGCCATCTCTATTTTGACCAATTATGTTGTCTGCGCTTGATTATTTTAAGTAGACTGCAGCATTATTCTATAAAGCCATTTTTACTATACATCAGGACAATGCCACGATTGATAAGTGAATAAATGCAGTTGTGTTGACCCAGTGTAGACTTTCTATGGAAGTTTTTTTTTTTCTTTGACCCAAATTGCAAAGACTGCAACTATTTAAGTGAAAGTTTTCTCTACAAGCAACAAATGACCCGTCTTATTATCACAGACTGTATATATACTGTAAATGAACATAGCTAACCCGCTAGCCGCTGTGTTCCAAAGAGGAAGTGAGCATGGGGGGTGCTTCTACTCTGGCACGTCATTTTGGTTTTAAAATGTTAACCCGCTCTACGTGTTTCTTATTTTGCTATTTTTCCCATAAGTAAATTCTTATTTCTAATATGGAACTCTGCTCAATATTCGCTCTTATAATCGCTAGCCTTCAAAGTTAACTTTATCGTCAAAAAACATATGTATAGGTTGCTCACACAGGATTTGAAATTGCAGCGCCCCCTAGGCCCACAGTGAACATAAAACATCTGATAAACAAGACAATAAACACCATGACTAAAACATCACATATACCCGTAGCAAAAGTACAGTAAACTTGTATATAATACAAATAGGTAAAACACACAATGTGTAGGCTTAGGCTTAAGTTTAGGCTTAAGCCTTTATTGGTCTCACACACAATGACACACAGTGACACACGGGAGAAATTTGACTTCTGCATTTGACCCATCCTTTTTCAGGAGCAGTGAGCAGCCGTCTTTTTCGGCGCCCGGGGGGCAGTACCGTGAAGGGTCTTGCCCAAGGACCCACACTGGTTAGCTCATTGCCCGGGGGGGATTTGAACCCACAACCCCCAGGGGGAAAGTCCATGACTTACCAGTTGAGCTAACCAGCCGTAGCGTAGCGTAATAAAGCGTAATGAAGCTCAAATGGTGTCATTTAAGCAGCAGTGTCAGTGTCATTTAAGTGTCGTTTAAGCAGCAGTGTCAGTGGGGGAGGGAGGGCAGGGTAGGGAGAGAGTTCAGCATCCTGACAGCTTGGTGGATGAAGCTGTCTTTCAGTCTGCTGGTCTTGGCCCTGAGGCTCCTCAGTCTCCTTCCTGATGGCAGCAGACTGAAGAGGCAGTTGGATGGGTGTGTGGGATCACCCAGAGAGCTTTGCGGGTGAGGCTGGTGCGGTAGATTTCCTGCAGGGAGGGGAGAGAAACACCCACGATTCTCTCAGCTGCTCTCACTACTCGATGTAGCTTTTTCTGGCAGGACACGGTGCAGGTGCCATACCACACAGTGATGCAGCTGGTGAGGATGCTCTCTATGGTGCCTCTGTATGTGACTTTCATCTGACTGGAGCCAAACTCTATGGGTGACGTCATTATTATTTTTGCTGTAATTTCTTATAGAACACCACCTACATTTTTTTTTCCAGGAAAGCACTATTATATCTGCAATTTTGCCATTTGCTATTTGGAACATAGTGGCTAGAGGGTTAATTACATCCAACATTATACATCGACAAGTATAGAAGTCCTCAAAATGGCTTCCATAACAGGAAAAACTCAGACTGGACTTCATGAACAGCAAACAAGTGCAACAGATTAACACAAACATAGCACTTATAGCACCTTCCTCTTCGCCTTCCTTTATTTGGCCTTAAAGACTTCCTGTCCCTCACCTCGCCTCACACCGTGCCCTGGGAATTAAATTAGCGCTGGTCAAATCTTCACACATGCTTATTAGCACGGTTGTATTGCGGCCAACCTTGACCTGTGTAAGATTAATCCAAGCAGACAGGGTTGTTCTTTCCCATGCACAGTGAATGTCCCGCTGTGTACTGTAGCAGAGAGGCTGTAGGGTGAGAATGTAGGGTGAGAATGTAGTTGTACTTTTAATGTGATGATTTTTGTGTTAATAAATAAACAATTCTGTGATTATTCATGATTATTTACAATGTGACCAAACAGTTCATTTTACTATAGATTACCATTTCATTATGTGGCCAGCTTTAGTGATACAAAAAGTACTGCATTTAGTTTTACTTTGTTTGGAGTCTGCATAGGATGGAACTCAATTGTCTTGTAGTCGTATAACTGTATAATCTCATAATCTAAAGGGACAGTAGGGTGTTTGTCTGCTAATCCAAAAGCTGGGGGTTCAAATCTCACTCTCGACATAAATATCATTAGTTGATCCACAGATCTAGACCAACAGGTTGGAGGTGCGATTCCAGCCCTCACAGATGAATGCTGTTGTTGTGTCCTTGGGCAAGACACTTAACCCACCTCGACCCCCAGTGTCTTTGAACACCGGTGCATGAATGTGATGTGAATGGGTGAGCGCTTTGGAGATAGAAAGATGCCATTTAAAAATGTGACCATTGAATCTGAGCATTCGGTAACAGTACAGAATTTCAAAAGACACAAAATGACTTAGACTTAGGCTGCGTCTCATTTCTCTGTCTTACCCCTTTGTTTTACCCCTACCCCTTGGTTTTGCGTGTTCATGTGAGGGAAAGGGGTGTCTCGATTCTAATTTTCATCCACGACCGAGGGCTACATACTACTTAAAACGAAGTAAGCTCTCGACCAGACTTGAAACGAAGGGGTACACCTACAAGCTCAGGCAGGTTTTGGGATCAGGATGGCAGCGTCACATCGACCAGCCAAGGAGTCTCATAAATGTATTTTCAGCAGTTGTAATTATCGATTAACAGTTTAGCATAGTTTAAAATTATGACGCTTATGTTCTACGTTACTTTTAGTGAACTGTTGTTGCGGTTTTAATTGTAGTGATGCCTGTTTAGCTGACGTTATTGTTTTCATCAAACTTTCGTGTATAAACAGGCTAGTTTTTTTTTTTTGTCGAGCTGAGGTACCCGATAATCCTTGACATTTGTTTACGTTTGTTTGCGTCAGTTGTTGTCGCCTCTGTAGACGTAGCAGCCAGGTAGAGGCAAGGGATGATGACGCAAACGGTAATTGAGTGGTGTCTTATTTCTTAGGGCAGTGCTTCTCAAATAGTGGGGCGGGCCCCCCTGGGGGGGCGCGGTGTGATGCCAGGGGGGGGCGCGTGTGACCCTGGGAAACATGATTTTTTGCCATACTGTACTAGAACGAAAGTGTAATTGCACATCAACAACAGTAGTTGGCAGTAGCGCTCTCGTTGTCGCTCTGGGGCAGGGGTCGGCAACCTTAAATACACGCATATACGCACAGAACAGACTTGCCATCAGCAGAACATCCTCTGTCACAGAAAAAACACGTTATATTCCACTGAGCTTTGAGTTTATGCAAATATACCATGTGGTTTTTAAGTTTCGTTTCTGTAAAACGTAAACAAATGTGCACAAAGCTGCATTAAAAGCACATTAATATTTGAGTCCTCAGTGTAAAAAAAGAGTGTAGTGTTTGTTGGAAGTTTCTTTCTTTTTTTGTTTTTAATCTTGATAAAAGGATACATTGTTATGCAGAGGTGTACTAATAATTTTCTAGACAAATAATACTATTAATAGTCGTGCACAGGGAGGGGGGCGTGAAATTTTTTCTTCTTCCTAGGGGGGGCGTCATAGAAAATAATTGAGAAGCACTGTCTTAGGGGAACATTCATACCCCGAGCCCTCTCAGCTCGGTATCGAAGGGCAAGACAAAGATGTAGATAAAGGGGAAGGAGTAAGAGGGGTAAGGGGTAATGGGACGCAGCCTTAGACTAACTTTATTGATCCACAAGGGAAATATATATGGATAATATATAGATTATTTGGATACAGTCGCTCACTCATCACAATATAGATAGACATGACATCACAAGGTGGAACAGAGCATTTTGAGCTTTGGAGATGTAGACAGACTAATAACAAAGGGTGTCAAACTCAAACATGCGAATGAAACAAAACAAGGTACATTTTTGAGAAGGTAACAATATTCTAACAAGGCTTAAAGCTCACAAGAATCTATTTCATGTAAGACCTAAAATGAAGAGTCAGAACAGTAACTAGGGCATAACCGTAACTAGGGCATAATGTTTTGCCTACTCAAAGTGTTCTCTTAAGTTTGAATTCATTTCTGTTTTTTTCTGCATCTGTAATTGTCTAACTAACTCTAAAGATTTCACTGGGAACTGCACAGTCATTATCACGGGTGTAAGCTGTTTATAGTTATTGTTTGGGGGCTGCTGTTTATCTGCAAAGTTTTGATAAAGTTTTAAAGTAAGTTTGTATCGTGCAAATCATAAAAGGGCTTGGTGGAAATAAGTCTACTAAAAAGTATAGAAATATGCACTCAAAGCAGAAAATAGTGCAGAATATCCCACGTACATGTAGTTTCGAATAAATTGCAATGTCAGACCCAAAGTTGCCACAGCTAACAGGAAGAAGAAATAGAATTTTTTTTAAATAATAATACACAGTAATTTCAAAGCATGTCTATTTTAGATTATTTTTCATGACCAAGTAATATTCTGTTTTTTGGTTTGTTAAAGGAAAATCAATGCCCACTTCAGAGCTGTTCATATTTGACTTGACTGTAATGAAAATGCCATAAATACAGACACATGCAGACCAAGCATGAGTCAGATCTGTGGACAGGTTACTATAAGAATGGATGCATTTCAAGGTATTTTTAAACAAATAAGAACTGTAACTGAATAAAGGCAAGATAGATACATAATTTGAATGCTGAACTATTAGAAGATTTGAGGAAAAACAGTAACATCTCCATACAAGTTACAGTTTTACGTTTTTCACTTCACAGTTTCACTCATATTGTGGGAACCAGTTTCCATCTTAAAAGTGCACGGTGTAACTTGTTGGTTGGGGGTCCGTCACCTGCTTGTTGCTATGGATATGTCATCGCTCTGCCTGGAATGTCCCGCAGTATGACATTAAACAGCTCTACCTTACATTTTTGGGTTTTATAGCTCAGAAATACCTAGAAAAGGTAAAGTATGTGTCATGTTTAGAGCAGAAAGGACCCACAAAGCAGGACTGCATTTGCAAAGTTGTTTAATATAACAAATAATGACCAAACACAAAAAATCCAAACAGACATCACGTTGATAATGAACCAACAAAGGGCAGAGGAGAGCACAGGGCATATATGGACACAGATGAATGAGACACAGGTAGGGCAGGGCAAACAATCAATACAACAGGAGGTAAAACTCAAAAACTCACGCAGCTTGAGAAATTTGAAAATAAAACCGGGTCAAAAATATAATAAATAAAATTATTCTTCTTAATGTCTTCGTCATTAACTCACATATTGACCCTCACTAAGCAAAAGAAAAAAAGAGAAAAAAAGAAAACACATAAATATACAAATATGAATAAACAATACAACAAATAGTCTTTCATTCCAATTGTACAGTCTCTTCTTTGTCAGACCAGTGACCATGACTGTCCCACTAAGTGCTCATATGGAATAATTCTGTGTGATCAGACATAAAAGCCCTACTTTGGATTCTTCTTCTCATTTTGTTCAAATAAATCCCACCTAATCCTACCGGCTGCACCTTTGAACTGGAGTATCCATTACCATCCACCTCTGTATTGATATTTTATTCAGTAGAAGTGTACACAGGCTCTGGTCTGGTCCTTTCCTCGCTAAATCTGAAGCTCTCCCTGCCTTTTCTATTGAGACACAACAAAGTGAGACCACATCAAATGAACAGAGTTTTCAAAGCAGGGGCCGACTGCTAGTTTTAAGTTGTTAGCAATACAGTGCAGTACAGTTTTGAGGAGCGATGAGTCTATGTGGTATTATAGAAATTATCATGAGGACTAATGCACTGGTGGAGACAAATAAAGGAAAATAAGTACTATAAGAGTTTATGGTACTATTTATTTATTTGTTTGTTTACACTTGAATTAGCCTTAAAGGTGCACTGTATAACTTTACAGGTGGAGAGTCAGTCACCTGTACAAACATACAGCTCTGGAAAAATAATAAGAGACCACTGCATTTTTTCTGATATCCCCATCTCTATATGTATTACAGCCATTCCATTCCAGTGTCTGTTGAATTCCAACACAAACACAAAGCTGAGCTACTTCAGTTCTTGCACCAGGAGTGGAATAAAGTCACCCAAGAACAATGTGAAAGACTTGTGGAGAGCATGCCAAGACGCATGAAAGCTGTGATTAAAAATAAGGGTTATTGCACCAAATATTGATTTCTGAAGTTTTCTTATGTGTAAACATTAGTATTATGTTGTTTTAAAATGAATTTTATCTTGTTTCTTTGCATTGTTTGAGGTCTGAAAACATATATCTTTTTTGTTATTTTGACCATTTGTCATTTCCTGCAAATAAATGCTCTAAACTATTTTTTTTACTTGGAATTTGGGGGGAATGTTGTCAGTAGTTAATAGACTCAAACAAAAATGTTCCTTTTGCCCAAACACATACCTATAAATAGTAAAATCAGAAAAACTGATAATTTTGCAGTGGTCTTTTTATTTTTTTTTTTCCATAGCTGTATATTAGATATACGTTCAGTGTCTTACAGGAAAAGCAATAACATCTCCATGGAGACGAGCAGTTAGCAGACCCTCCTTCGAATGTTTCACAGTGCGCCTTTAATAAAGCATGAAGAATTGATAGTTCATTAAACTCCGCCCCCACAACCACATTTGAAATAGAGCTGATAAACTGGGATATTCTGATATTTTTACACACCACTACTTTGCACCGTGTCCCCCAAAAAGCTAATTACCCTCACAATTGTAGAAACAAAATCTAAGGACGACATAGAAACAACGTTATGGGGATAAGAGGGGGTAGAAACAAACTGAGAGAACATGGACTTGAGTTTGCCGCTCCACTATAGAAGAAACGAATGGGTCAGGGAGATTACTGCATATTCTTCCATATTACCGGCAGAAGATAAGACTCACAGTGCAGCCCAATGCAAAGAATATATTTTATGCTAATTGGAGTCTGTGTAAATACTGGCAGAGGCCGGAGTGGAGAGTCTCAGCGGGTTAGGTCTGGAAATGTTCTAAGAGAAAGGGCAGCTTTTCTGGTAGTGGATGTACAATAAAATTATCTGCATAAAACATGTGAAAATGGACTGGGATGACTCACTAATTAGGTTAATACACACTTAGCAGAGTACAGTGGTAATTGCAATGCAGCAGAATTAAAAAACCAGAAGACATTATTTTATGTGTAAGTTGCAAATAATGAATTGGCAGCCATGTATAAAAGAAGTTCTTAATCAATAAATGACTGATGCGACTGCCAATAGTCTACTTTAAATGTGCAATGTGTAACTGCCATCCGATTGTCTTTGCCATTTGCCTGGAATGTTCCACAGTATGGCTTTAAACTTGTCTATAAACATGAAGACAATCAGGTGACAACACCAGGCCATGTTACGGGTGAGATCTGTGAAGAATGGATCCTGCTAATGTTTTTCGAGGTATTATTTAATTGAATAAATGTATGATAGATAAGTTTAATGCAATACTGTGGAGCATTCTGGATAAAGCAATAAAATCTCCATGGAGACAAGCAGACAAGGCTGAGGCTGAGATGAAATTTGTTACTAGTTGTAAATTACTCATTGTTTTGCTCATAATTTGTGTTTCTGCCTGCTTATCTGAGGCGACATTTATTCAGAATGGCAGAAGGTGATGTATGTGTAATCTGAGCAACTTTCAGAGTAGAATTTCTGTAGTATTTCTTTGCTTTTTATTAAGTTTTAGTTAAACTTGGTGAAGGTTAAAAAGGCAGTTTTTGTGTAGTACTAGAAGAAGTAGTTTAATGAATCATTAGTAATAGTAGTAGTATATAAAGTTACTGTAGCAACAGTAGTATTAGGACTTGTGGTATAGCAACAATTATAGTCATATTGTAAGTTAGTGGTAGGTAGTGGTGGTTGGAGTGGTGGTGGTGGTGGTGGTAGTAGTAGTAGTAGTAGTACCAGTAGTAGTAGCGGTGGTGGTGGTGGTAGTAGTAGTAGTAGTAGCCATTGGTACTATGGCTATTTCTAGTAGTAGCAGCCTACAAACTAGTCGTAGTAGCATTGGCAGTGTTTGTAATAGTGGTAGTAGTACTAGTAGTAGTAGTAATAGTACCTGTGGTAGTAGTAGTAGTGGTAGCGGTAGCAGTAGCAGCGGAGGTGGTGGTAGTAGTAGCCATATTAACAACTGTGGCGATAGTAGTAACCTACAAACTAGTAGTAGTAGTAATATTGGCGGTGTTTGTAATAGTGCTAGTAGTACTAGTAGTAGTAATACTAACTGCGGTGGTGGTAGTCGTAGTAGCCTTGTCGTACAAACTGGTAGTAGTAGTAGTAGTAGTAGTAGTTGTAGGGGTCAGCAGTAGCTCAGCTGGTAGACCGTTTGTCCACTGATCCAAAGGGTCGAATCCTGCTCTCGACATAAAAAATATTATTGGTTGAGTGGTCAGATCCACTGACCCACAGGTTGGTGGTACAATCCCACCTCCCACTGATGAATGCTGCTGTTGTGTCCTTGGGCAAGACACTTAACCCACCTCACCCCCAGCGTTTGCGTACACTGGTGTGTGAATGGGTGAGTGGTTCCTTGTTGGTGCCTTGAAGGTGGAGGTGGATTTAGTAGTAGTAGTAGTGGAAGTAGTAGAAGTAGGATCGACAGTTCCAACAGTAGTAGTAACAACAAAATCATTACGTTTTCAGCTTGAATAGTTAGAACAGTTAATAGTTAATAGTAGAACACTGAGTAAAGATTAAACTCACTGTTTCTCTGTTGTTTCATTGTTTAAGATTCATTGTTTCCACATATTATTGTCAAGTCTCCTTCCACATCACCAAATCAGCCACATCTTGTCTGTAATGCGAAGTAGCTTAAAATCGTTAAATCAGTGTGTTCAGTTTCATGATAATATTATAACTAAATCTCATTCAGTTGTTTCTAAATGTGACAAAGTTGGAACGGCACGATTTGGCAGAGCTCAGATTTCCTCGGGCTCCTCTGAACTGTTGCGTGAGCCAAAGTCGAAGATGCCGTGCCCTGGCAGAGAATGGGGTTACTAAAATAGTCCAGAGATTCTCACGCTCACTGCATAGACTGTTTGCTGATGACACATACAAAAAGATGAAGACTTCTTATAGAAAATTGGCAGTAAATAAGTCAAAAAGAATTATGCTCATTTGTAAGTTGAGTTAGAAAGTGTACACTCAGTTTTTATTCAGGTTTTGCAGAATTAACTAAGGTTTAAAGGTGCATCGTGTGCAACCTTTCTGTTGGAGGGTCCGTCACCTGCTTGTTTCTATGGAGATGTCATTGCTTTGCCTGGAACGTTCCACAGTGTGACATTAAACAGCTCTCATTTATATTTATTTAACTGCAGTGGTTTTATTGCTCAAAACAGGCATTCTGACTGAGTGGGATTGCCTCTCCACAGGTCTGACCTGCAACTTGGTCTGGTTTGGTCTCCATGAAGATAGAAAGCGATAACGTTTCCATGGAGAAAAGCATGTGACAGACCCTCCACATAAAATGTACACAATGCACCTTTAAGTAAAAATATCCAATGAAAGAATGTAGACATAATTTTGAGAACTGAACGGATTACAACAGATTAAGACATTATAATAACATATTACAATATTTTCTGATCTATTTTATAATGTTTCCTTATCACACCTGTTTAACACACAAACCCTGCATATGTAAGCTGTGTTCTCTCAGGCTACGTTTATATGATGACGGTCTGAACAGAAGAAGCAAAAGTGGCATCGCGTCTTCACTTTTTATTCCACGTTTAGATGAGCGTTTCGGGAGGAAATCTGCGTGCATACGGTGACGCAAAAGTGTGTGGAATTGGATTGGGTATGCATGCCAGGCGGCTAGGTGGTGCTGTGGTACATTATCACTGTGTCCGCGTGCATGCGTAGAATCTTCGTTCTTCTCATCTGCGCCGCGAAAAGCAAAACAAAACATGGCTACCGGTAGCAAAAGAAAATGTGTGTGGTCAGACGAAGAAGTTCAACTATTGCCTCAGACCACGTTAGACTACAGAGCAACGAAGGCGCAACAAGGTGTGGACTGGGAGTCCTGCCAAACAAAGTACACTGATATATGGACCAATGTGACGTAAACGCGTACGCGACGTCAGCAGATTTGACCAGAGTTTTGCGTCTTGGGCAGTGTAGACGAAAATGCTACGGCGGAGCGTATTCAAGTTTTACACTTAAGAGGCCGGCTTCAGTTTTTGCTACGCCGTCAGCGTCTAAACGAAAGGCACTTCCAATAAAATATTTTGTTGTTTTTACCCGTAAGCGTTCTCGTGTAAACAGGCCCTTAAACTGAAAACACCCTGTTCCACCTTGTGACATCATACAGTAATACAGAACATGCTCCACTCCATTTCATCATCCGGATGATTTCAGCCTTGGAATTGCCAATCTCTACTGAACAAAATATGGTACAAGATAGCTGTTAACTTGAAAACTACCACTTCATGACATCACAAGGGGGAACAGAGCATTTTGAGCTTTGGAGATGTAGATAAACTAATAATAAAGGGTTACTCAAACATGTGTGTATGAAGCAAAACACAGCTCCAGTTATATTTTTGATGAGGTAACAGTATTCTGATATGATTTTAAGGCCACAATAATCCATTTTGTGTAATATAGGACTTTAAGACCGAAATCCGATAAGAGCCTTAATGCTTGGTGAGGTATATGGCACTTTTTTTACCCCCCTAGTGGCTGGCGGAGCTCTTACATCTCTACACAACCTGCTCATACCAAGAAACAGCCTCACGGATACAACTCACTCTCCGACTTGTCTTTCCTAGCTGTCTGCCTGTGTCTGCGTCTCTCATGCCCTTTTTCGCTGCCTCTCTTCTCGTTTGGTGATTGACAGTTGGAGCCAGACTGCGCCAGAGTTAATAGAGAAACACAGAAGAGGAATACCTGGAGGATTTACACCTGACTGGAGACGCACAAATAAGATAATGACTTGGGAATAACAATTTTTTGCCGCTCTGTTTGGGAATGCAGAGGAGAGAGAGAGAGAGAGAGAAAGAGAGAGAGAAAGAAAGAGAAACAGACAGAGAGAGAAGGAAAGAGAGACACTGAGAAAAAGAGAAACAGGGACAACAAAACAAAAGGGAAAGAGAGAAAGAAAGGAAGCGAGAGAGTGAAAAAGAGAAAAAAAAAGACAGAGAGAGAGGGAGAAAGAAGATTAGACAAAGCAATGGGTAAAGTGGATGAGGCAGTGAAGTAGGGATTGAGCAAAAAGAATAGACATAAGTGGACACATCCTGGAGATGCTCCGCTTAACAAGATTCTTCTAAATTGAGGAAAATTGTAAGAATGCCGCTGGGTTTTGGAGAGAGATAAAGCTTTGTATTTTCCAAGCACTGCGTTGATGAAGTAAAGGACGTATTTTCTGTCCTAATACTCAATGTTGATTTGAAGCTAGTTGATGGGTAACCAAGGGCAGGATTCAGAGACAGGGGCTTTGTCAAGGGCTTAAAGGACCTATATTACCTAAAATGGTTTCTTATGAGATGTAAAACATGTTAGAATACTGTTACCTCATCAAAAACAGACCTGGATGTCTGTCTGAGTAAACCTTTATTATTAGTCGGTCTACGGCTACGTTTATATGATGACGGTCTGAACAGAAGACGCAAAAGTGGCATCACGTCTTCACTTTTTTTTAATGTGTTTAGACAAGCGTTTTCGGGAGGAAATCTACTTGCATACGGTGTGGAATTCGATTGGGTATGCATGCCAGGCGGCTAGGTGGCGCTGTGATACATAATCACTATGTCCACGCGCATGCGTCGAATCTTCCTTCTTCTCATCTGCGCCGTGAAAAGCAAAACAAAACATGGCTACCGGTAGCAAAAAATTTGTGTGGTCAGACGAAGTTCAACTATTGCTTCAGACCACATTAGACTACAAAGCAACAAAGGCGCAACAAGGTGTGGACTGGGGGTCCTGCCAAACAAAGTAAACTAATACAGTATATGGACCAATGTGACCTAAACGCGTACACAATGTCGGCGGTTTCAGTTTTTGGCATTTTTTATCCCCCAAAACGCCATCACCGTCTAAACGAAAGGCACTTCCAATAAAATATTTTGTTTTTTTTCCCCGTAAGCATTCTTGTGTAAACAGGCCCTACATCTCCAAAGCTCAAAATGCTTTGTTCCACCTTGTGATGTCATGTAGTGATCGTTTTCAAGTAAACAGCTACCTCTTTACCCTAAAGTGATTCTAGTAAACATGTGTATGGAGTTTATAAACACAGTGGAGCACTTTCTGTTCAAGAGGAGAACTCAGTCTAAAAATGCAGTATTTGTGTGTTTGACATTCTAACATAGATCATAAAATAGTACCACATGGGCCCTCTAAATGTACTAATACTATAAGACGACAGTAATTACCTGAATGAATTGGAAATGAACAGAAGGCCTGGGATAAAGCAGACTTTGCAGGAAAAAGTTCAAAACAAGAACACATGAAGCGATTCAGCTTGTGTAACGCAGTCTGAAAAGCTTGCCCGATGAAATATTTAAATGTACAATATTTGAATGGATACTGAAACAGTCTCATGCAAAGATTAAGCACTAACAAGCATACTAACAGCACACATCCTGGGTCTTGTATGATGCTTTTTAGACAGCGTACAGCAGCCTTATTTTGCTTTTTTAAATATCTGTACTGGGGCAAGACACAAAAAATCAGATGCAGCCCCTTAAATGTTTTACACTAATGAAGGCTAGTGAAACAGGGATGACAGTGGCTCTGTGATTAGAGTGTTCATATATCCTGAAGTTTGGCGGTTTGATTCCAGCTCTGACCAGTGTATACTATTGCCTATACTACTACTATACTACATCCTTGGGCAAGACACTTCTTCGCGTATGCCTTCCCTTTGTACAGATGTTCTGTCTGAGTGATCGGTGTTGGCTGTGGAGTGACTTTTTATCTGCAAAAGCTATCTAGACTAATTAATTATTACTATGTGCTATATACTATTACTATTACTACAAATTCCATAGTGAACCCCGTAGAGTAGCTCCGTCAAAGCCCGCGCTCACTTAACTATCTCTAAACAGCCCGCACTAATCACTTTCATCGGTTTCATTCATTTTGCTGTTTTCCCCTCCCTGTCCCGATCCCCGTCTGTCCGCTCTGTTCTCCACTATATTTAACATCCGTTCATCACCGCAGTCGTCTTGGGCGCGCACAAGTCCACTGTTAAATCATCCACGTCCATAACGTGGAGTTTGTTTTCCAACAAACTCCAAACCAGTATCCATCTCCCATTCACAGCTCCCACTGCCAAACTGAGCGCCGATCACACTTCCTTTTTCTTCCGTCATACCCGGGACTTTGGCGTCTGACGACACAGAGACATCATCAGAAATATAGGTAAATTATTAATTAGGGATGCACGATATATCAGCATTAACATCGGTATCGGTCGATATTGGCAAAATTTAACATATGTGGGGATATGGGAGCCATGTGAAATGCAGATTAAGAGTGACATGGTGATTTATCATCCTTGTGTGGTTTTTTTATTTTTTTTATCTAAACTTTCTCACAGGGGTTTTGTGAATAAAACACGTTTTGAAAATTCATTTTGCATGATTTTCAGTCTGTATAAAATGTTATCTCAGAATTAAAAAAAAAAAAAAAATCGACACATTAATATCATATATCGGTATCGGCTAAAATTTTCACGGTGCATCCCTATGATTAATATTATTATTACTGGTTCTGCTACAGGTGCAGGGACATGGCCATGTTGCACAATGTTCCATGTATTTTTCTATCTTTTTGTTATTATTTTTAAATGGGTTTTAATGGGGAAAACCCAGTATTTTTGTGCTAATTGACTCAGGGGAGGAGCCTTGGTGGATAAAAGAGGGCCACTCTCCCTCCCTCAGTCAGTCTGGACCTGGAGCGGTACATAGAAGGTAAAAGTCAAGCTTATGATTTATGGAGCAGTTTTTTGCGGCTGTGTTTATATATTGTAAATATCTTTTTTTTGTTTTTGTTTCACTGTCTTGTATATAGCACTCTTCAAACTTTCTTCTTTTGGGAACTTCATTAATTAAATAATCAAAACATCCTTCTGACTACGCCATCGTAATTACACAGGAATAGACCCCACCGTCACACATAGAGACAACAGGTCTAGGTCCTTTTCCAGGCCAAATAAGAGTCATGTTTGTGGAGATGCAAGCTCAGAGTAAGGACTGGTGTTTGTTCTGTTTTTCAGGGCAAACTTTCTTGATCCGCATGGGGAAATTATTTGGACACAGCAGCTCACACTTCACAATAATATCCAAAGAGCAAAAATATAAATGGCAATAATAAATTCTAAGTAAGTAGCAAAAATAGCAAGAGACGGCTCAAATCCGATCGTGTGACCAGCTTTACGGAATCAGTTTGTCAGTCCAGTCCAGCCTGTTGTTTATATGGACCATTCAAACATTTCAAAAATTTAACGTCATTTTACATTTCTTAGCTAAAAAATGACATGTTATGGTTTTAACTCGTGCTTCTACTTCTTTTACATAAGCAGTATCTCCTCGCAGTAACCATTAGAGCCTGTATTGCAGTGAAAATCAAAGAGAAACCAGGACAGCTTTTGTGTGAGTGGCACTAGAAGATGAGACTTTTCCATTGAACACAAATGGAGCACAAGGCCGACTGAGACAGCACAATCAGAGAGAGAAATTACCACTATTATGAATATGGCTAATGTGACTTTAACCCTGAATAAAGACACATTTATACTTCTCTAATCCTTGGCGAAAACTGCCCCCCATAGAAACCCATTATTCTCAATGGGGCTGCGATGCCAGTATGAATCACTATGCATTTTCCTATGTGCGGTGTGAGTTAATGTTTGTCTAGCGGCTAGCTTTGTCGTCTGTTTACATTCTTCATACAAAACAATGCCTAAGTACCAATAAAAGAGACATTTGGGCACAATGGGTGCAGTGGCTGGCGAGGAGAGATAACCCAGTCAAAACCGGTAATACCCGCACGGTCCTTTAACTTCGCCAAGGAGGAGAGACGCGCCCATCAAAACAGTAATCTACAGTCATTTTTGCCTCGTGAGTTATGGACCTCGGCTGCACTCCGAAGGTCTTTTTAAGAGAATAAAATAGACAAGGGCTAGCGCTGATATCGCACCCCCCCCCCACCCATACCGCTCCAACGCACCCTCCCTCCATCATCTCCTCGACGCTCAACAAAGTATCTAATGAAGCAAGAGAGCGGTGAATATTTGCCCGGTAATTAAGAAAAATGAAAAGGAAGGGGGGGTTTGAAAGCTGACACGGAAGCACGCTGTAATTGTCCTCTCCTTGACGTGGAATAGAAGCGCGAGCTATACTTTTAGCGTGATGCTCCGGTTCTTAATTAAGTCTCATTAGCTTTGCACGGCGCTAAGATGTGGCGGCTGGTTCCTGCCTCGGCCCATTTGGTTCCATTGTCTCTGTGGGCGCCGCACGGAGTCGAGTAGCTGTTTGTTTATTGTGTGAGGATACTGGGCGCCATTGATGTTTACATGTTAGCTCCACTTAGTCAAAAAGAGGGTTTAGTAGCTATTTAATACAGTTTTGTTCTGAAATTGAAAACATTACGAAGGCGTCAGTAAGGAAATAAAGACAATCAACGATAATACTGTATTGAAGAATATTCCACTGGCACAATAACTCAAACACAGGGTTATCTTCTATGTTCTAAATGTACATAATATAAAAATAAGTTGCTGTGATAATAGATAAATAGCAAACTGAAACACATTAATAAAGTTTGCATCTATAATGAGTCAGAAGTTATATAACTGAAGTTATATAAGTTATATAACAGAAGTTATATATATGTTATTATCTCAGGTTTAAATGCAGCTTTTATGACAACAAAATGTGATGTGTGCTTAAAGACGCACTATGTAACATTTCTGGAGGGTGGTCCACTATACAGCTCTGGAAAAAAATAAAATACCACGGAAAAATTATCAGTTTTTCTGATTTTACTACTTGTGTTTGGGCAAAAGGAACATTTTTGTTTGAGTCTATAAACTACTGACAACATTTCCCCCAAATTCCAAGTAAAAATATTATCGTTTAGAGCATTTATTTGCAGAAAATGACACAATAACAAAAATATACATGTTTTCAAACCTCAAACAATGCAAAGAAACAAGATCAAATTCATTTTAAACCAACATAATACTAATGTTTACACTTAAGAAGAGTTCAGGAATCAATATTTGGTGCAGTAACCCTTATTTTTAATTACAGCTTTCATGCGTCTTGGCATGCTCTCCACAAGTCTTTCACATTGTTCTTGGGTGACTTTACTTCACTTCTACTGCAAGAACTGAAGTAGCTCAGCTTTGTGTTTGTGTTGGAATTCAACAGACGCTGGAATGGAATGGCTGTAATACAAATAGAGATGCTGATTTCAGAAAAAAATGCAGTGGTCTCTTATTTTTTTCTAGAGCTGTATGCTTCTGTATGCTTGCCATTGCTTTGTTAGAAATGTTGCACAACATGGCATTAAACAGATCTATTTTGCATTTATTAATTCATAGGTGTTTTTTTTTAATTCAGAAATACCTTGGAAAACTTATTTTTTTTCATCCCCACCTCTCAGATCTGACCTGCTGGCATCCTCAGCTTATCTACATGGAGATAGATAAGAGATAGAGATAGATAATGCAACTTTTAGTATAAAAATTTGGTATTATTAGGAGTAGTTTGGTTTGAAGAGGGCGTTAAGTCATTCGTGATTCTGGTTTTAATGGAGCTCAGTACATTTTAGTACCAAAACAGTCATCTAAAAATGATTCAATTTAAGTAATTCTCACTGTCCTGTAAGGCGTAGTAACCAAATTTAAAACTAACATTTCACAGTTTATCCAACATCCTTACAGGGCTCTCAAGTCTCACGCATTGAGAGTGTGACATGCAATTCGACGTGTTCACATGCTCACACATGGCATTTCTCACGCTGATTTTTTTTTTTTTTTTGTGCCCAGAAAATCGGTCTGTGTGGCTCAGTTTATGCAGGCACCGCGCGTTTTCAGCGAAAAAAAACTCTCCCCCTCCTCCCCGTCCCGCTCCCCGGAAAAAAAATCAGCCAATCAGAAAATAGATTGTTCTGTTGTTGGGCAGACTGTAGAGTGTAGTTTCAGCTGCTAAGCGCACACTGCGGTGATGATAAAACAAACTGAGAACCATCAGGTAATAACTTCATTTATATAACTCTCATTAGTTGCTTTGTAGTTTAAGTTTGCTCTTTAGACAAACATTTACAGCAGGGCTCAAGTCTCACGCATTGAGAGAGACAATTTGACGCGTTCACACGCTCACACGGCATTTCTCAATTCGAATTGTTCACTCGCACCCCCCCCCCCCCCCCCCCCTTCGGAAATTACGCAGTCTCACGCACGACCCTGCTCAAAACTTGAGAGCCCTGATCCTTATAAGATGTCAATAGCAGTATTCTAATTGGCACTACAAGTTGTATACAAGTTCTATATAATGCAACATTTCTAACGAAGCAATGGCATCTTCATGGCAAGCATATAGTGGACCACCCTCCATAAAAGCTGCGTTTAAATTTAGATAACATATAATAATGATAATATGATTTGAGATGTGGAGAGTTGAGTAAATAACTTCTGACTCATTATAGATGCAAACTATATTCAAGTGTTTCAGTTTGTTATTTATCTATTGTCACAGTTACTAAAAAAAACATACATGGATGACATCGAAGGGCCCGTCCACAAGACGTTTTTTGGTGGAAACTGAGAAGTTTGTATTCGTTTGGGCCTTTTATCCACACGGCGCTGGCGTTTTGAAATCAGGTTCCAGAGTGGAGAAATCTGAGAATGCCGGGATCACATGGTCGTGCGGACGAGCAAAACGCAGCTTCTGGAAAACGATGACGTTGCAATGCTTGTTTGCGGAAGAGAAAGGACTTTATGTGCATGCGCTCTTTGTAGTATTGCGTTTCCGGTGGTGCTGGCTGCACCACATATCGTGGCATATGTATTACATCATTTTCACTCAGTACTCCGTTTTTGTCTGGACGCGAATATTTACTTTATTTCAATCCGCATAAAAAAAATCCAGGAGCATTGTCATGTGGACGTAGCCTAAAACCTCTTCAGGCATGTTTTTGATAAGGGAACAACGTAGTACAAACATAGTAGAAAGAATGTCTTTGCATGATTAATATCCCCTCTTTAAAGATTGTCAAGAGAATACAAAATGGACATCAGAGACAAAATTAGCCTTATCAGAAACCCAGCTGGAAACATATTGAAAAAGACCACAGTCATCCCCTAGGTTCTCCGTAAGTGACAATTATACACAAACATAGAGTCACGTTATAGTTCCTAAGACACCGGCATCACTCTCCATAAATACCACTTCAATTTATGGCATATCTCACCCTCTCCAATATGAAAGGCAGATGCAAATGTTATGCAGTGAACCGCCATGCTAGTGTTTCAAATCAAATCAAATCAAACAATATTTATAAAGCCCTTTTCATACAAAAATGTAGCACAAAGCGCCTTACAGTGGTCAAGGATTAGAAGATTGACCTTTATTGATCTCGCACAGGAGAAGTTGTTTCTATACAGTGGTACCTCACCTTACGAATGACCCAACAAACGGAAATTTCAAGTTACGAAACGCCTTCACGTCAAATTTGGTCTCTAGATACAAATTAAATTTCAAGTTACGAAACGCGAAATCTCCAATCCAATCCAACTTTATTTATAAAGCACTGTAAAAACAACAAATCTCAATCTCACCACACACATTATACGCTTTTCTCAGACTGGAGTTTCTCTTGCATTTCTCTCTCATTTGAACACTCGAACTTTCATAGATTTTCAATGGAATGTGTTGATAGTGAAGCGTGGGGGGGGCACGGCTCAATATAGCACCGAACGCGCGAGGGGAGACACAACAACACATAATCAGTATGGTAAACCTCACATGTCTCACGACAGTCTAAACCCAGCTCACGTTCCCTTAGTGAGTGAACAATCCAACGCTTGGTGAATTCTGCTTCACAATGATAGGAAGAGCCAACATCGAAGGATCAAAAAGCGACGTCCATATGGCGCAAGGCCGCGCTACACCGGGGCTGCGGGATGGAACCGCGGCGCCCCGGCCGTGCCTCCTCCTTGGGGCCGAGCACGCGCGGGCTGAGCACAGGGTGATTTAATTCTGGTCCGGTCCTGGTTTAGTCCAGGTCCAGTTCAGGTTTAGACCTGGTTTAGTTCTGGCCACACCTGGTTTAGTTCTGGTCTAGACCTGGAAGTCACATAGAAGCAGAGCCCGCCCCGAGCGAGACCCCGCGGTCTTGCCCGCCGATAGAGCACCTTTCTCAGCCTGTTAGCTCACAGTGTCGGCGCCCCGGCTCTGGAGGTCAGATAGAAGCAGAGCCAGCCCCGCCCCGCTCTTATTCCCGCTGAAAGAGCGTCTTTCTCGGCCTCTTAGCCCTAGCGCGGAACGCGCAAGGTGCGCAGACACGAGCAACGAGCAACGCGCTCATCCAACGGCACTGCCATGTTATAATAATAACAGGTCCAATCCAGGTTTAGTTCTGGCCAGACCTGGTTTATTCCACGTTCTTTTAGTCCTGGTCTAGTCTCTTAGCCCGTCAGGAACACAACAGTACACTATAAAAAAAAAAACCTTGGAGCGGATCAGGCTTTTTCCATTGAAATAGCTACTCAACTTACGAATTTTTCACGTTACGAAACCACTTTTGGAACGAATTAATTTCGTAAGGTGAGGTACCACTGTATTTGACCCGGGGACCATCACCATAATTTTGTTTTGTTATTTAGGCTTGGTCAGGCCGTAAGATGGAAGATTTTACCTATGGCGCATGTTTAGGTTGGTGGGGGAAACCGGAGTGCCCGGAGGAAACCCACCCAGACACGGGGAGAACATGCAATCTCCACACCGAAAGGCCCGGGCAACCCGAACCTTCTTGCTGTGAAGCATGAGTGCTAGCCACTCAGCCACAGTGCTGCCAGAAAAAAATAAAAAATAAAAAGACAAACAGATGAACAAACAGGCAAACAAGCAGACGAACAAACAACAAACAGATATACAAGCAAACAAAGAAAAGAACAAACAGAAGACAAGCAAACAGAAGACAAGCAAACAGACGACGGAAGTCAATCAAAGGCCAAGCTAAACAGGTGAATCTTGAGTTCTTTGACTATATAAACATGGCACACATCAAAATAAAGCGTCGACTCTCTTCTTTCACCTGGAAAAAAATTATGTTTCTAACCTTTTCGGTTCTGATAGTAGAACAATAACTGATAGTAGAACATAGGGAAGTTTCAGCAAAAACACTGGTTTTTGAGCAAGAAATTGAGAAAACAAGCGTTTTATTCAAAGAAGGATTTCGAGCAGATCAGTGACTTTGACATCAATATTTATCGATTTAGTGACACCTCAAACATCTAAAATAACAGAGAAAGAGATTTTTGATGACAAAGTACATTTTTTATTTACAAATATAAGAATATAAGGCTCTGTGAATTGAAAATTCATTCAAATCAATAGTGGCAAGAAATGTTTACAGGATATAATAATATCTTTTCATATAAAATAGAACTTTGTTGAGGCTTTGTCTGAGGCCCAGAGTACAGACCCATAATAAAAACTAATACACACACACACACACACACACACATATATATGTACATACACACAAGCCCATGCATAAACCTTTACACACACACAGCTACACACGCACACGCGCGCGCACACGCACGCACGCACATGCGCACGCACGCACGCACACACACACACACACACACACACACACACACATATAACTTCATTCATTACAATTACCACACAGCAGCATCACTGCTCCAAGTCAGTAAACTTCTTCTTTGGCGCTGTTGTAGTTCTGAACAGAGTCCCTGCTCCGCACAGCGCACACATGACACGCCCCCTCCTCGGGCACAGCAGATCTCTGCTCAGACCTCGCTGCTTGATCCGGCTTGTTTCTGCGATCCTCTGATCCAGGATCCTGGGTCCCAAGAGCGATCTGATCCATAGGCGCTGATCAACAGTTATCTGCTTTTCCGGGTTCTCTGGCCTCGCCATCTTACACACATCTATACACACACTGCACTCCTCCTTTCTTCCGCGGCTCTGATCGGCAAATAATGATACAAGATCGCCATCTACAGGTTGAGAGGTGTGAATTACACCTTAAAAGTTGCGACAGGTTGTATCCTAGCAACCCCCACTGAAAAACGCCTTTGACGTCTATAGACATCACGGCACTCAACGGTTGGATTCAACATGACGTCAATCGACGTCTCCGGCACTGAATGAGTTAAAAACATGAACGTTCTCTGCAGCCTTGAGGTCCTCCGGCAGGCAGATCCAAAGACGAGGGCCGTAGTACTGAAAAGACGCCTCTCTGTGAGTCTGTGTCCTGACCTTGGGAATGACCAGGAGCCTGCTGCTGGAGGAGCGCAGGGCCCGTGAAGGTTCATAAGGGGAAAGCAGTTCTGAAAGATAAGAATGCCCAAGACCATTAAGACATTTAAAAAACAGTAAAAGAACTTTAAAATCTATCCTGAAACTCACAGGATAGCCAATGCAGAGATTTTAAGACCGGTGTAATGTGATCCCGCCCTCTGGTCCTACTCAGGACACGCTGCTGAATTTTGTAATAATTGCAAACCTGAAATACTCTTTTTGGGAAGACCAGAGAGCAGGGCATTACAGTAGTCTATATGGCTGGTGACAAAAGCATGCATCAATGTCTCCGTATTGGCCTGAGAGAGAATAGGGCGAACTCTGGCTATGTTTTTTAGGTGATAGAAACCTATTTTTGTGATGTTCTTGATGTGTGGGATAAAAGTCAGCTCAGAGTCAAGAATGACGCCCAGGTTTTTCACTTGAGGAGATGGGTTAAAAGACTGTGCTTGTAGTTTTGATAAAAGTTTCTCTCTCTGGGCCTCAGGACTGATGACTAAAACCTCAGTTATGTCCTGGTTAAAGATCCCATGCCATGGTACTTCTTGATGCTTTTATATGGCTCCTTAATGGTTCCCTAATACTGTAAATGAATCCTTCTTCAAAATCAACACTCAGTGCATGAGAAACAGAGATAAGATGAGAAAGAGTCATAAATATCTCTCTCAGACACTTTATTCTGGGCGTTGTTGCTTGAATGCAAATGAGGAGAAAAGAGCTGGCCAATAGTAGAGGGTGGGGGCGTGGCCAAACTCTCCGCTTTCGGCTCTGAGCCCTCAGCTGATCCATTTCCGTGTTTTCGCAGGGGGGAGAGATTTGAAGCGTTCCATTGAAAAATAAACACATTTCCACAGAAAATAAAATTAAACCACTGCTGTTCAAAGGTCCAGAGGCTCAGATAAAGGACTTCCGAGCCTAGAAACACTCGGACCTGCCTCCAGGCAAATAAAAAAAACTAATTTTGCATTGCCTAGCGCATTCGCAGTCCAAACTCTCTGGGCGTGATTTACAGAGACGCTGAGTACAGACAGACGGGGGTGGAACTGCATTTGCATTTCTCTTTTCGATCTGACGTCAATAAGGTGCCTTGTTCAAAATTGCCCGTTTGAGCTCCGATTTTTTGTAATGCAGAAAAGGATCGCAAATGCTCAGTTTAGACATTTCGCAACTTTTAACCATGGGGGGGCCTAAACAGGGTAGGGGAGCTCACATTAACAAAAAACTCAGAAAGTGAACATTTCATGCCATGGGACCTTTAAGCTGGAGAAAGTTTCTTGCCATCCAGGATTTGATATCTAGAATGCAGTTAAAAAGAGCATCCATTGGCCTGGTGTCATCAGGAGACATGGAGATGTAAAGCTGCGTATCATCTGCATAGCTGTGGAAGTTGATTCCATGTCTCCTGATGACGCCGCCAAGGGGGAGCATGTACAAGTTGAAAAGCACAGGGCCTAAAATGGAACCCTGGGGGACACCACATGCGATTTTATGGATCTTGGAGGAGTATGTGTCCATACTTACCATAAATGTTCTGTCTGTGAGATAGGACGTGAACCATTTGTGAACAGCACCAGAGAGGCCGAGGTGCTTTAGGCGAGTTAAAAGAATCATGTGGTCTACTGTGTCAAAGGCAGCGCTCAGATCCAGCAGAACCAACACAGTCACCTTTTGAGAATTTATTCTAAAGTCATTTAAAATCTTTGCCAAGGCAGTCTCGGTGCTGTGGTTCACTCTAAAACCAGACTGAAATTTTTCCAAAATGTTGTGATCATTTAGAAAATCATTTAATTGGATAGAGACAAGTTTCTCTAGAATCTTGCTTAAAAATGGTAAGTTAGACACTGGTCGGTAGTTGTTAAAATCGTTCAAATCTAAATTGCTCTTCTTCAGCAGGGGCCTCACCACCGCCGCTTTGAAGGCAGCAGGAAAGACCCCTGTCTGAAGAGAGCAATTCATCATGACCAAAAGTTCATTCCTAAAAGATCCATAAAAAGACTTAAAAAATGGGGTGGGGATTGGGTCTACAAGACATGTGGTGGGCCTCACTGAGGAGAAGACCATGTCAAGCATCTCAGGATTAACCAAGGCAAAGCTGTCCAGAGTTTTCTCTGGGCGAGACAAACACTCAGGTGAGTTAGAAACAGAGCTTTGACGAGATAAAATATCACATCTGATAGTGTTTATCTTTCCCGTGAAGTGGTCAGCAAACTGCTCGCAGAGAGATTCAGTGGGTGTCAGGTAAAACGCGTTAGAATCGGGGTTTAGAATGTTTTCAATGGTTGAGAAAATAACTTTTGGATTATTTTTTGGTTGGTGATTATTGTGGAGAAGTAACAATTTCTTGCATTCCTTGTAACATTGTATTGTATTGTAACATTGATTGATGAATAATTGGTGGTTTATAGTTGTTTTGTTTTTTCTCCATCTGCGTTCTGCCCTCCTGCACTCTCTCTTGGATTTTCTCAAGTCTTCATTCATCCATGGAGGCTTTGATTTGGTTTTAATACTTTTGGTTTTGAGTGGAGCAACCAGATCCAAGGCTGACCGCAGTCTACTGTTGAAATCTTCAGTAATGGAATCACAGGAGGCAGGTAAAACCATTGAGGGACTTTTCTCTAACACCTTGATAAAATTTTCTGCCACTTCAGGGGTCAAATGGCGCTTCCTCACAGTTCTCACAGAGGTCTCCTGCTGTATAAAACCAGTGATATCAAAAAACACACAGTAGTGGTCAGACACGGCCAGGTCAGCAACAGAGGACACACTAGTGGTCAGGCCGTAAGTAATGACCAGATCCAGAGTGTGCCCCCTGTTGTGAGTCGGCTGCGTGATGTGTTGAGTAAAATCCATATAATTAAGAACATTCAAAAATTAATTTGCAAGAGGGTCTGAGAGGTTGTGCTATCTATGTGCAAGTTAAAATCACCGGTTATAATAATCATATTAAATGAATTGTGTAGAATAGATAGAAACTCAGAAAACTCACTGATAAAAACGTTGCATTTTCCTGGTGGTCTGTATATGGTGACACATAAAATTTGAGGGTTGCTAAAAACAATTGAATGATATTCAAAACTCGTAAAATTGCTTAATAAAATAGGTGTGGTGGCCAGAGTGCTTGTACATATAGAAGCAGTGCCACCTCCCCTTTTACCGTTCCTAGTTGAAAATGCAAAGTTAAAAGTGGGGGGTGAGGCCTCTGTGAGAACAGCTGGCGCGTCTACACCTAACCACATTTCAGTTAAAAAGAAACAGTTTGTGGTCTACAATCAGGTCATTAACAATAAAGGACTTGTTCAGCAGAGAGCAGACATTTAAAAGGGCCATGTTTAAAGTTAACTGAGACTGAGTAGCAATAGGAATTTGTGATGAGTGTGCTTTTGGAAGAGATCTAAGATTATGGACATTGGCAGTAGATTTATTAGAAATTTTATGCTCATGTCGCTGTTTGCTGATCACGGGAATTAGCTGTGCTTGGTTATTTAGTCATGCTTCTAGAGTTAGTTTGATATTGTCTGAGAGGAGACGGGATCTGGAGATGTTAGGATGTAAGCGGTCCTTAAAGAAAAGTTCAGGTCTCTTAAAAAATGTGGTGAAATTGTCGACATAAGGGATTTTGTTGTCTCTGCAGTATCTTTTGAGCCATATGTGCAGTGCTCTTAAATGGCTGAACTTCTCGCTTCCAAAACGGGGTGGTACAAAAGGTCCAGAGATAGCACACTGTTTGTCTAAACTGTGGATTGTAGTAATAAGGGTTTTGAAGTTGTCCTTGAGTTTTTCTGACTGCCGCAATTTAAGATAATTTGTTCCAACATGAACAACTACCGTTGACACTGTGGGAAGGGCACCCAGTCTATGATGTCCTTCACGAGAGCGCCTGGGTGACAGGAGGTATAGCCTTTGTCTATTTGAATGTGCCGGACCATGGAAGAGCCAAGAATCAGCACGGACGGGCCTGGCCCGGACTCTGTGGCCGAGGGAGCCGCAACGGGGGGAGCCGCAGCGGGGAAATCTGTGGCCGCGGGAGCCGCAGCGGGGGGATCTGCGACCGTGGCAGGGCGGGCAGAACCGCCGCAGCGGGCAGAACCGCCGCAGCGGGCAGAACCGCCGCAGCGGGCAGAACCGCCGCAGCGGGCAGAACCGCCGCAGCGGGCAGAACCGCCGCAGCGGGCAGAGCCGCCGCAGCAGCAGCGGGGGGAGCCGCTGCAGCGGGGGGAGCCGCTGCAGCGGGCGGAGCCGGCGCAGCGGGAGAAGCCGCCAGAGCCGCCGCAGCAAGGGGAGCCGCCGGAGCCGCCGCAGCAAGGGGAGCCGCCAGAGCCGCCGCAGCGGGGGGAGCCACCGCAGCGGGGGGAGCCACCGCAGCGGGGGTAACACTCGCGCGCGGAGAGGGGACAGTGGGACTTCCCCCGTCACGCTTAGTGGGCGAGCCCGGCATGTGCAAGGGCAGATCTCCGGGCGGCGCTGGGGCCATAGTTGGGGAAGTCCTAGAGAGCAGTGGAGTATTGCTCTCGTGTAAATTACCCAAGGCTGGTGGTGACACATTAATAGCCATGCTCCGAACTCCGGGGCGGTCTGATTGCGGGCGGCCCTTGAAAGTGCGGGTTAGTGGGGGAAAATCCTCATGGTCCAGGATACTGAATTTATTTGACAAAGCTACATTCATAGAAGAGGAGTGCTTTCCATGTCCAAAGCCATCACGGGAGGAGGAGCGGGACAAGCGGTTTATTCGCTTACCTTGTCTGCAGTCTTTACGGGCTACGACAATCCAGGGATCTGCCCGGACTGGAGTAGAGCTAATCGGGGCTCTGGGCCTAGCCCCTCGCTGAATCCAATACTGTTCGTCTGTACCTGGAGCACCAGAGTCGGGTAGAGAGGACTGGTGCTCAGAGGCGTCTTCGGAGCAGTGAACCGTGTCAGCCAGTTCGGCACTGTTAGCGGTGGCCTGAGTCTTGCCCAAAATGATATCCAGATCGCTTTCCACTCGGCTTTCGCACATGGATATGCGTTGTTCCAGGGCAGCCACCCTCTGACTGAGGGCGGAGCAGCTGTCACAACTGGATGTGGAGGTGAGTGGACGCATGGCTCACCTGTAGCTACACGGCCTAATGGCGCGCTTTTGTTGGTTGGCTTAATTGAAACCTTTGTGCTTGTAGGGGTAAAAACACAGGTCCAGGTAGTGACTTAAGTCAAAAAGCTACCTCGATGTTTAATATCGCCCTCTAAAGTTGTCTAATTATCTGTGAAAAACAATTTGTTTGGGAGTTGAGCTAACGAGCAAAACAGAACGCCGACGCATGTGCAGATCCAGTACAACCTTATTACTTATACGTAACCACAGACACAACCAAGGACATACCACTGATACACGACGGAAGGATGGGTGTGCTGGGGAGCATGCAGCCAGGCCAAATGTGTCATAATTACAGCCTTTGTTGTAATTCTAGGCTTTCAACGTTATATTCCAGAGAATTATAAGAAGGAAAGTGTTTTTTTCTTTCCACAGGTGAACAATTTAGCCTGACCCTGTCTATTTTTTTCAGCATATAGAGAATACAGCACAGGCAAAGAGCATTTTTGAACTGGAAATAAGAACGTAACTAAATAAGAAGTGCAGTAGAGTTGCATTTTATCAGACAAATTTAAAATCACTTTAAACTCATATACAACATCTAAAATATCTTTAATTTGTTGTGGTTTAATTGTGAATTTTCCCTAAATTGACAGGTTTCAGGTTCAGGTTTTAGTTTTTTTTGTTTTTGTTTTCGAGAAATTTGGCTCAGGGGTCAATACCATATGTAACATAACATAACATAACATAACATGACAAAACACTCACTCAGTCCATGTTGTAAATACATTTTATGGACAGGAATACGGATGCGTTTTATACCTTATTTTTGCATAAAGGAACACTGTATCTCCTTCCAGACTGCAGGAGCTCAAACTGTGTGTTGAGCACAGGGATCTCTGAAGAATAATGACAATAATGAATTGTCAGAAAAATCACCTTATCCGCAAACACAAACAAACTAAGTGAAGAACCACAGCAAAACACGTATTTGAATTTTACTTGCACAAGGGGAGACAGACACTGGCACAGTCAGTCACCTTTCTCCGCTGGGCTGTTTTGTCTTGTCTCTTTTATTGATTCACAGATGGATGTACACAAATATGTAAACTTCACATGATAAAACAACGTGACTTCTTTCCCAGAAACCCAGAACCTTGACATTTAATGTTGCAGTTTACAACACGACTCCTCTCCTCGAATCCCTTAACCTTAAGATTTAATATTGCAATTTAAGTTGGTACAAACACATAAAGCAATGACAACACATTTACAGTTATTCTAACATGAATCTACACATTAACTGTCAAAACTGCTATGTACTTTTACATTTGTACAACAAATCATTTTACTTTTTCGTTGTTCCAGGTTTGAAAAACAAAACAAAAAAAAAAAAAAACATTCATTGCATGCGTTATGTGCTTTACAGACTTGTCGAAGCCTCTCAAAGCACTGCATTATAGTCATTATTCATGTATTATAAATAATAATAATAATAATAATAATAATAATAATAATAATAATAATAATAATAATAATAATAATAATAATAATAACAAAATGCTTTTTCTTACCGTTGTAATCAGGGTTGCGGAAATTTGAGATAGTGATTTCTACATGGAGATACATCAAAAAATCACTGCATTTTTTTCTGAAATCAGCATCTCTACATGTATTACAGCCATCCCATTCCAGCGTCTGTTGAATTCCGACACAAACACAAAGCTGAGCTACTTCAGTTCTTGCACCAGGAGTGGAATAAAGTCACCCAAGAACAATGTGAAAGACTTGTGGAGAGCATGCCAAGACGCATGAAAGATGTGATTCAAAATAAGGGTTATTGCACCAAATATTGATTTCTGAACTCTTCTTAAGTGTAAACATTAGTATTATGTTGTTTTAAAATGAATTTGATCTTGTTTCTTTGCATTGTTTGAGGTCTGAAAAGATGCATGTATCTTTTTTGACCATTTGTCATTTTCTGCAAATAAATGCTCTAAACGATAATATTTTATTTGGAATTTGATGGAAATGTTGTCAGTAGTTTATAGACTCAAACAAAAATGTTCCTTTTGCCCAAACACATACCTATAAGTAGTAAAATCAGAAAAACTGATAATTTTGCAGTGGTCTCTTATTTTTTTCCAGAGCTGTAGATGGCAATGTAATCCGTAATCAAACTTTTTTCATTTTGTGGTTTTATATTCATATTTTCTATACAGTGGCATTTACAGTTTAAGTTTTAGTTGGATATTTAAGGACCATACGCGCACGCTCTACACCATCTTGATGTTACGCTCTGTGCTCTGTCTGTATCACCTCTCCCATTACCCCCTCCTCCTCCCACTCTTCCCTCCCGCTGCTTTTCCGATTGGCTTCTGATGGACATTACTCTTTTTATTATAGTAATAACAACTGGCGCGTGCTCCTAATGATAGAGCTCGTAATGGCAGGAACTCGCTTTTCCAATAGGCCACAGCAGGGGGCGCACAGGCTGACTTCATTGGTGTCATTTACCCCACAGTGGAGCGAGGGACAGCGGTGGAGACCAGGACCTGTCATTTTCGGCAGCGAACTCTTTCTTTTTGATCTCACAGCTCAATATTGGAGGTGCGTGCCTGACAAGCTCAAGACAAAACCTGGGTATGGTCTTAAAGGTATTGTCCAGGCCAATCTAATTCCTTTATCCACAATAGATTGCCTGTTCCAATTGCCATGCCTCTGTCTCCATCAGTGGGGTGTCCTGGTGAATGTGAGCTGTCAAATCGGAAGAACAAAGAAGCTCCACTCAAATGAAATGGTGAAAAGTGTTCAAGTTGAAAGTTCAAAATCAGCTTCATTGTTCAATTCTGCCATATGTGTTCGACATACAGTGAATCGAAATTCCGTTTCTCTCTGGCCAAGCAGTGCAAAAAAGAGAGTGTACAAAATACAATATAAAGACAAAACAAAAACTATCTAAGACAAAATCTAAAATCTAAAAGCAGTGCAAAAGAATAAATAAATAGAAACCTATATGCAGATGTCCAAAATGTGCAGTGTGCATCAAAATGTGGAATGGAAGATGCAGCAGAGAAATGGGAAGTAATGTGCAATAGAATGTGCATTAAAAATAAAGATATAATAATAATAATAATAATAATAATAATAATAATAATAATAATAATAATAATAATAATAATAATAATAATAATAATAAAAACACTGGTCTACAAATTTTTGGACTCGATCTGCTTCTGAGATAAAAGTGGCTAAATCTCATTTATATTGATAACTATGCTGATTAGCTAATGTAGTCAAGATAGTTAATTATATTGTTTTACATCAAAATCGCATCTGTTTATACAATAGATTTAGGCATTTTTGCTTAAAAATAATATTTATATTTTGAAAATATTTAACTTGCACTTCTTTATGCGTCAAGAAATAAACAAGAAATATCTTAAAGCCCCAGTGTGTAGGATTCGTGGCGCATAGGTGGATGGTGCTATTGCACTTTCTGTTTTAGCTACGGCAGACCTCGAGGATCACCCGGGCGCGCCGTAACGCGGACAGCTCTCGTACCCGCGCGCCGCTACTGTATAAATAAAACGCGGTCTGTTTTTTTTTTTTTCTCTCTCTCATGAAAACACACATTCCCGATCATGTACCATGAGACTCTACACATCAAATGAAACCTTACAGTCTCCTCTTTTTGACTATGCAATTCATTTCCCTGCAAAACAATCACTCCCCGAGCACATGGGGCTTTTATACGGAAAAGCACAAAACGAGGTTAGCTTACCTTAGAATGCTTTGCACAGGTCAAACTCTGTATTTCACCATAAACTTGCTCTCAATTTGTCCGTAAGGATCCAGCGAATAAAATCCAGTAAAACAATTTAGTCCAAAACACGTGTTAGATCCATTACGACGTCTGATCCGGCAGCATGCTTGTGTTGTTTACCCAAATCCACGAGCCTTGCCGAAGGTGAAGGCGGAGCCCAAATGTCCTTCTGCAGCTCTCGTATTCAAAATGGCTGCCTCTGCATGGGGAAGATCCCCCTTTTATGCGACTATATCTAAGTCCAAAAGAATACTTTGATTTCATGATGGAAGTGAAAAGGCTTGGAAAACAATGTATTTTTGAATGGGTATCTTCAATTTCAGTAATTAACGGGTAAAAATCTTACACACTGTCCCTTTAAGACATCAGGTGCACACAATTTCGAGGCATCTCTCTTATGTGAAATAAAAATATTTGATGTTAACACTCTAGACATATTAAAATGAATGTATTGGAATGTGCAGACAGGCTTTCAGATAGAACTGGTTGCTTGTAGACACACTGTACCTTCTGATAAACTACCGCTTTTGCCTTATTTTGCATAAATTTCCTATTTTGACCCAATATTATATTTTGGAAACTATAGCCAATCAGCACTTCTGACTTACTTTTTCTTTATTAGTGACCTAAACCAAAAAAATTTCACTACTTCCAGAAGCGTTTCACTTGTAGACCAGTGAAATAATAATAATAATAATAATAATAATAATAATAATAATAATAATAATAATAATAATAATAATAATAATAATAATAATAATAATAATAATAATAATAATAATAATAATAATAAAGTAGGTAGCTTTTTTATTTATATGTTCTATTTTATTATATTTTTTTCATATCGTCAAAATATTTGATTGTCAGTTCATGAAATGCAGGACTGACAATTCAATCAGTTTGTATAAAAATATATTTATTTTAAAAGCTGTCTATGTCATTATTTCTACTGGAACATTTTGAGACATTCTAAGAGTGTTTTCATATCACAAATTCAAACTTGTCAGCAGTTTAATTCACTGAAGGATTTTATTTCATATGGTGGTAGTGCAAAGTAGTGCAAATTACTTTAAAGGAGACTAAAAAAATTATTAACTACAGATCAATAAAAAATAAATGACTAATAGTTTACCTCTGCAAATGCATGGTTTATGGGCTTAAAAATTGCATAAGACAAGTACAGAGTTTTATTCATTATTATTGTACGACATAACTAAATGGCCACTATGCAAACTGAGCATTTTTGAGTGCTCAGAGAAGCAACAAACAAAGCACAACTTCAGCAATGTTTATTTATTTATTTTTTTTAGTAAAAAACACGAAAAAAATTGTTTGAGTTCAGTAAACCAGCGCTGCAAAGTTGTAGAGGAATTCTGCTGGGACTGTGGGAAATTCTCTTATCTTCTACCCACAGTTGATTCCCTGTACAAACACCTCCATCAGTTCCGCCTCTCCGACAAGTCCTCGTACCTCATTTTAGATCAGATGCCACGCCAGCCCCATTTCAACATTAAAATACACGAAACCTTCCACTGTACAGTAGGGATGGGAATCGAGAACCGGTTCCGTGTGTTTCAATTCCACCGAATCGATTAGCAGTTTATCTAACGATTCTCTTATCGATTCCAGCCAGCACGAATTACGCACAAAAGTGGTGGGACTGCTACGTGCTTCCCCACTTCACTGATATGGAGTTTATATACTATTTTCACATGACGAGAAGAACGTTTGTGAAAATTGACTTTTAACTTCCGCTTGGACACATGACACGCTCGGGAGACGTTCGGGACAGGTCCGTTTATCCGAAGCTTCTGTACAAAGTGCGGTTGGATACTTAGCAGCAGAAAGTCCGGGGATATAAGCGAATACGCGAATACACGTGGACATACGCAAATTATCCCGACACAGCGACACGGGGTGAGTCATATTATCATCATACTATTTCTGCATCAAATGGAGACATGAGGTGAAAGCAGCGGCTTGTGTCAACATTAGCCTGTGCACTAAACCAGGACTAAACCAGGACTAAAACAGAAATAAAGCAGGATTAGACCAGGACTAAACCTGGACTAGACCAAGACTAGACCAGGACTAGACCAGGACTAGACCAGGACTAAACCAGGACTAAAACAGAAATAAAGCAGGATTAGACCAGGACTAAACCTGGACTAGACCAGGACTAGACCAGGACTAGTCCAGGACTAAACCAGGACTAAACCAGGACTAGACCAGGATTAAACCAGGACTAGACCAGGACTAAACCAGGACTAGACCAGGATTAAACCAGGACTAGACCAGGACTAGACCAGGATAAACCAGGACAAGACCAAGACTAAACCAGGACTAGTGCTAATCTTGGTGCTAATCAAACAGTTTGTTCTCCTTTTTCCCCCCAAATTAGAATCGATAAGAGAATCAATAAAGAATCGAATCATTAAGCAGTATCGATAATGGAATCGGAATCGGAAAAATCTGATCAATTCCCATCCCTACTGTACAGCCCCAAATTAAACAGCAGCGCTTGCTCCCATCCCTGCCTATATATCTGCTCAAATCCATTCTTCCAGCGGGTGGGTCATTTTCATTCAAAAAGATTGGCTTTTTCTGCCTGGAGGAGAACACAATGAATAGATTGATTAGGCAATATCGTAATGGGTGTAGGGTAATGAGCCTGTCAGTCATACGCTGGCCACTGTCTGACAGAGGACGTATGCCCTGTTAGCCAAATGACGCCAGTTAGACGTACAGAATGGGACGTCTAACTGGGCTTTTAAGTGGTAATAATACATGAGAGGCCCTATACGGAAGTACAGGTGTCGTCAATAGGTGAAAGTCAACGTTATAACATCAAATTGTCATGTGCATATGGTTAAAAGCAGTTATGTGCATGTGGTTGAAACTTTTCCAGCAGTAGTAGTAGTGGTAGTAGTTATAGTAGTAGCAGTAGTAGTAGTGTTAAACTGAAGATGTTAATTTTGTCTTCTTATGTACTTTAACTTCTTTCTTCTGTTTTAGCAATAGCAGTAGTAGTACTAGTAGTAGTAGTAGTAGTAGTAGTAGTAGTAGTAGCAGTAGTAGTAGTAGTAGTAGTAGTAGCAGTAGCAGTAGTGGTAATAGTAACAGTCGTAGTACTTGTGGTAGTGGTAGTAGAGTTAATGCTAGTGGTAGTAGTAGTAATGGTGGTGGTAGTAGTAATAGTAGTAGTAGTAATAGTCGTAATGGTGGTAGTGGTAGTAGTATTAGTAGTAGTAGTAACACTAGTAGTAGTAATAGTAATAGTAGTAGTAGTAGTAGTAGTAATGGTAATAGTAATAGTAGTAGTAGTAATAGTAGTGGTGGTAGTGGTAGTAGTACTAGTAGTAGTAGTAGTAGTAGTAGTAGTAGTAGTAGTAGTAGTAGTAGTAGTAGTAGTAGTAATGGTAGTGGTAGTAGTATTAGTAGTAGTAGTAACACTAGTAGTAGTAATAGTAATAGTAGTAGTAGTAGTAGTAATGGTAGTAGTAATAGTAGTAGTAGTAATAGTAGTGGTGGTAGTGGTAGTAGTAGTAGTAGTAGTAGTAGTAGTAGTAGTAGTAGTAATGGCAGTGGTAGTAGTATTAGTAGTAGTAGTAACACTAGTAGTAGTAATAGTAATAGTAGTAGTAGTAGTAGTAATGGTAGTAGTAATAGTAGTAGTAGTAATAGTAGTGGTGGTAGTGGTAGTAGTAGTAGTAGTAGTAATAGTAGTAGTAGTAGTAGTAATGGTAGTGGTAGTAGTATTAGTAGTAGTAGTAACACTAGTAGTAGTAATAGTAGTAGTGGTGGTAATGGTAGTAGTAGTAGTAGTAGTAGTAGTAGTAGTAATGGTAGTGGTAGTAGTATTAGTAGTAGTAGTAATAGTAGTAGTAGTAGTAGTAGTAATGGTAGTAGTAATAGTAGTAGTAGTAATAGTAGTGGTGGTAGTGGTAGTAGATCATTATCTGGAGGTACACAGGTGTCAAAAGTGTAGTGAAACTTTTCGAGCAGTAGTAGTGCAGTAGTAGAGAAGTGGTAGTAGTAGTAACGGTAGTAGCAGTAGTGGTAGTAGTATTAAACTGAAGATGTTAATTTTGTCTTATGTACTTTAAATTCTTTCTTCTTTTTTAGTAGTAGTAGCAGTAGTGGTAGTGGTAACAGACATAGTATAGTTGTGGTAGTTGTAGTAGAGTTAATGTTAGTGGTCGTAGTGGTAATAGTGACCAGGTTACAGGTCAGATCTGTGGAGAGGCATCCCTGCTCTGATGTATGTATTTTTGAGAGCAATGACATATCCATAGAACCAAGCAGGTGATGGACCCCCAACCAAAAAGTGACATACCTTTGAGTTTTATTACCCTGAAATCAATTAACTAATATCCGGTAAAGTGCGTACACTAACAAAACCCAAACTTGGTCTCCATCCCAAACCTTTTTCTAGGGAAAGTACACTATATCATAACAGCAGAGACTTCCCTGTGTGAACAAGTGCTTTATAAATCTAAAAAGCACAAAACCTTGTCTGCACCGTCCCATTTGTTCTACTTCTGGACACACACAGCAAACTGGCTTGTATCCGCCGCTCTGGCAATTTGTTTTATTTGACTTCTCGCCCCATAAACTGTCAACTCTGCTCCTCCTAACCCACAAGAGGTTTTTCTGGAGAAAACAAATGGCTGCCATAATGACCCGCTCCTGCGCAGTTCACTTTTTTGGGGCTTGATCTATGTATTTATCCCAGGCTGTTTATCTACAAGGATAACTAGCGAGCCTTTCTCTGCTGCTGTTCTTATATCTTTGCACAGATCTTATCTTTTCCTCAGAGGGCTGTTAGAAATCGACGTCAAATATTTATAGTGGCCCCTGGAAAAGCTGTTATAAAATTCAGGGCATTTTTGAAGGTGTATTTTTCATATAATTGTCTTGTGATGTCTTTTTTTTGTGCTTAGAGTGAAGTTGGAAGTAAAAAGCGTTGGTATGGTGCATAATGTATGGTGTATAATGTTGACCAAAAATAATTGAAAGACTTGTTCAGAGGGGTTCAGAGTCCACTTTTCTGATGGAGAGCTGTTGCGATAAAAGGGTATTTTGTATGATGGGGTATTAACTGATAACAACATATTTGAAAACCTTTTTATGGTTTTATTTTTATGTATAATTTAATTCTGTCTACACAATTATTTTAACATGGAACATTAAATGTCCTTAAAGATCCCATGACATGGTACTTCTTGATGCTTTTATATGGCTCCTTAATGGTTCCCTAATACTGTAAATGAATCCTTCTTCAAAATCAACACTCAGTGCATGAGAAACAGAGATAAGCTGAGAAAGAGTAATTTTTCTCACTCTGAACACTCTATAATGGGCGTTGTTGCTTGAATGCAAATGAGGAGAAAAGAGCTGGCCAATAGTAGAGGGTGGGGGCGTGGCCAAACGCTCCGCTCTCCGCTGTAGCTCACAGCTGATCCATTTCCTTGTTTTTGCACGGGGGGAGAGAGTTGAAGCGTTCCATTGAAAAATAAACACATTTCCACATAAAATAAAATTAAACCACTGCTGTTCAAAGGTCCAGAGGCTCAGATAAAGGACTTCCGAGCCTAGAAACACTCGGACGTGCCTCCAGGCAAATAAAAAAAACGCATTTCGCATTGCCTAGCTCCTCCACAGTCCAAACTCTCTGGGCGTGATTTACAGAGACGCTGAGTTCAGACAGACGGGGGTGGAACTGCATTTGCATTTCTTTTTTCGATCTGACGTCAATAAGGTGCCTTGTTCAAACTCGCCCGTTTGAGCTCCGATTTTTGGTACCACAGAAAAGGATCGCAAATGCTCAGTTTAGACATTTCGCAACTTTTAACCATGGGGGGGGCTAAACAGGGTAGGGGAGCTCACATTAACGTTCAAAAAACTCAGAAAGTGAAAATTTCATGCCATGGGACCTTCAAAGGTTTTTAAAGTAAAAACATACGAAAACAGGCTTTAGTTTTCCATAGTTCTGTAGTGTCTAAAACAGAATCAAACACACAGGTACAGAGACACACAGTTTGGAGTTGTTCCAGTGAAGACGCTCTGGTCTCTGCCTGTGGACACGGGAATAACACATGATGAACACATTATGATGACCAACTCTGTGTTGTACATGTTTAAATATACTTAAAGCATGTATTACTCTCTAATACAACACTGGACCAGAACAGAATCACATGAACATTAGAATTGTACATGCAGAAACAATACTCACCATGTGCTGCTTTTCTTCTTCAAAACCCAGTAACATCTGGTATAAAGTCCTCTTCTTGCCACATCACCCTGTAGAAACACATGATAAATCTTCACCAGGAAGTACAGTATATGTTGGAAAAATATAATTCTGTTCACAGAATGTCTGTTACTTCAGGGAACAATAAATGTTTTGCTTTTTTTTTTTTTTTTAAACATTTTTGACATTTTGACACCATGCAGCTAATGCAACATAATGTGACAGCCCTAAAACCTAGGAACTTTATTTGAAAAAGCAGTATGGGGTATGTCTAATAATGTCAAAATACATGTCTGATTGGAATTTGGCAGCTCTGGTTAAAAAAACAAAAAACAAAACTTTGTTCTATGCAAGAAAGGGTTAAAATATTTTTTGTTGGCTTACTTACTTTCTTCATCTGTGGTCTGTGTTTTGTTGGTTCTCAAACATCTTCTTTTTTTCTAAAAGATACAGAGATTTTCTTTAGTTTTAGTCTTTTTATTTGAACTGTTAACCTCACTTTCAGAATGGTCATCAACTATAACATTCGTGAACTTACCCACAGCTGCAGCAGTGCTCTGGATGTCACTGTTTGTTTGTAAATGACTCTGGAAGCAGCACATTCAAATCTTAAAACAACTGACACTCTTGTAGATGGACCGTCAAAAGCAATTTGTTTTATGGAAACAGTCCTTACATTAACTCATTTCAAAACACCACAAACATGTTTTAACAATGATGACATAGGCCAGAGAAGCATATAAAATCTTTGAAAAGTCTTACCTCCAGATGAGCTCTCATAATCCTCCTGCTCCACACTGCAGTGTCCTCTGCTCCTGTACCTGTCCTGTGTCCTCAGGACTGTGTCCAGCATGAATTAAACATGAATTGTAAAAAAGTTTTTGTTGTCAAATTTGTGTTTGCAATTTGAGCAGCTCCTCTCAGACCATTTTTTTCAGTGAGTTTGTATAGTGCCTTGGAGAGATCACTCAAATACTCAAACATGCATGGATGCCATCGAAAAACTCTTCAAGCATGTTTTTGATAAGAGAACAAAACTCCAAAAAGCTAAAATAAAAAATAAAACAGGAGAATACCTTCAAAATCTGGCTTTCTTCCTGCAGGGTTAAAGGGATATGCCACCCCCAGGTCAAATTTGGGCATCTCCCCACAGTCCAGAGACTAAAATAAGCTGCCAGGGGAATCCCAGTTACGCACCGGGAAGGGAGTTCCCCTGTTGCACAACGTGGTGCGTGATACGGCTGTATTCTTCCGCACTGGAAAATAGTTCCCACCCAAAATGACCAAGGCAAGCTCTCCGTGTTGATTTGCACATTTATTTGCACTCGATATGAATGCGCACTACACACAAAGTAATTGGGAAACGCATCGAGCAAATTAATTCCTTTTGGCCGAAATCTTTCTCTGGCGACGTTAGACTCCAGTCTAAGGCGGAGGAGCACCAGATACCGCGGCGGTCAGTGGCGACAGACTCGGACAATGGCTGGGTGAGCAGGAAAACGCTTTCCACCACTTATTTTAGTCTCTGGACTGTGGGGAGATGCCCAAATTTGACCTGGGGGTGGCATATCCCTTTAAGCCTCCACTGATCTGATATGTATTTTAGCAGATTTTTATTACTAGCTCAGACCCTGTGGTGTGCCCAATCAGATTCCAAAGGTGACATGTGCCCCTTGTTATTTTTATCATAAATGCAACTGCAATTTGAACACTCACAAACAGCCAATTGCAAGGACTGATTTTTTTTTTAACTAATAATTTCTTCTACAAACAGGTAACTTAATGTACATAACCCGATAACCAATGTTGTTTGGACCTCTACAAACTTATAATTAAATGCATGAGAGTCTGTGTTAGTTCACAATCCATATTTCAGTTCAAATATTATTACTCTTGCATTTCAATTCACAATCCTTCTATTACAACATAAATCAAACTCTAATCGCTATGGCTGTTTGAAAAATGACAGAAAATATTTAAAGTTGCCTTCGGAAAAGCTGTTTTTATTATTATTTTTTATGGGTGTATATTCAGCGTTTGGTCTGTCCGTGTTTTGGAGTGAATCTGGACGTGAGAGAGGCATCTGTGCCGATGTGTGTAACTACGGAGAAGGAAATGTTCAGCCAACTATTGATTTTGGAAGAGGCTCTCGCTGAGATGATGAGGAGGTGTGCCCTGTGAAGCGGCGTTTATGTGAATTTGGTTTCCGTGGCGCTGCCTGTGTGCGTGGTGTAGTCTCTGCTTCCAGGTCCTCTACACGGCACAGCTGCCAGTCCATTTCAGAATATTTACATAAGAATAGGGCTACAACAAGGAATTATTTTAGTAACTGACCAGTCAGTGATTATTTTTTTGCATTTGTTAAACATGTATTTCTTTTTTACATTGAGACTTTTTAAAGGTGCATTGTGTAACTTTTTGGTTAGGGGTCTGTCACCTGCTTGTTTCTATGGATATGCCATTGTTTTGTCTGGAATGTTCCACAGTATGACATTAAACCAGGACTAAACCAGGACCTAACCAGGTTCAAACCAGGACTAAACCAGGACTAAACCAGGTCCAAACCAGGGCTGAACCAGGACTAAACCAGGACTAAACCAGGACTGAACCAGGACAAAACCAGGTCCAAACCAGGACTAAATCAGGACTAAACCAGGTCCAAACCAGGGCTGAACCAGGACTAAACCAGGACTAAACCAGGACCAAACCAGAACTACACCAAGTCCAAACAGGACTAAACCAGGACTAAACCAGGACTAAACCAAGACTAAACCAGGACCAACCCAGGACTAAACCAGGACTAAACCAAGACTAAACCAAGACTGAACCAGGACTAAATCAGGACTAAACCAGGTCCAAACCAAGACTAAACCAGGACTAAACCAGGGCCAAACCAGGACCAACCCAGGGCCAAAGCAGGACAAAAAACAGGACTAAACCAGGACTAAACCACCTTACATTTATTCAGTCACAGTGGATTTATTGCTGAAAAAACAGGCATTCTCACTGTGAGTGGGGTCGCCTCTCCACAGATTTGACTTGTAACTTGGTCTGGTTTGGTCTCTATGAAGATAGAAAGGTTTAATGCTTCTCTATGGAGAAAAGCATTTGATGGACCCTCCACCACAAAAGTTACACAGTGCACTTCTCATTTGGGTCCCAGTTTCAGTGCTGACATCCAGCTGGTTTAAAATTAAAAGTACTTCCTCTGTTCAGAATTCTCACTCCCTTAAAGGGATATGCCACCCCCAGGTCAAATTTGGGCATCTCCCCACAGTCCAGAGACTAAAATAAGTGGTGGAAAGCGTTTTCCTGCTCACCCAGCCATTGTCCGAGTCTGTCGCCACTGACCGCCGCGGTATCTGGTGCTCCTCCGCCTTAGACTGGAGTCTAACGTCGCCAGAGAAAGATTTCGGCCAAAAGGAATTAATTTGCTCGATGCCTTTCCCAATTACTTTGTGTGTAGTGCGCATTCATATTGAGTGCAAATAAATGTGCAAATCAACACGGAGAGCTTGCCTTGGTCATTTTGGGTGGGAACTATTTTCCAGTGCGTAAGAATACAGCCGTATCACGCACCACGTTGTGCAACAGGGGAACTCCCTTCCCGGTGCGTAACTGGGATTCCCCTGGCAGCGTGCTGCGTGATACGGCTGTATTCTTACGCACTGGAAAATAGTTCCCACCCAAAATGACCAAGGCAAGCTCTCCGTGTTGATTTGCACATTTATTTGCACTCGATATGAATGCGCACTACACACAAAGTAATTGGGAAACGCATCGAGCAAATTAATTCCTTTTGGCCGAAATCTTTCTCTGGCGACGTTAGACTCCAGTCTAAGGCGGAGGAGCACCAGATACCGCGGCGGTCAGTGGCGACAGACTCGGACAATGGCTGGGTGAGCAGGAAAACGCTTTCCACCACTTATTTTAGTCTCTGGACTGTGGGGAGATGCCCAAATTTGACCTGGGGGTGGCATATCCCTTTAACCCCAGCATCTGCAGCAAATCATTAAAGGTGCACTGTGTAACTTTTTGGTTAGGGGTCTGTCACCTGCTTGTTTCTATGGATATGTCATTGCTCTGCCTGGAATGTTCCACAGTATGACATTAAACAGCTCTATCTTACATTTTTTCAATTACAGGTGGTTTTATTGCTCAAAACTACCTTGGGAAAAAGACATTCTTTCTGTGAGTGGGGTTGTCTTTCCACAGATCTGACCTGTAACTGCGTCCCATTTCTCTGTCTTACCCCTTCGTCTTACCCCTACCCCTTGGTTTTGCGCGTTCATGTGAGGGCAAGGGGTGTCCCGATTCTAATTTTGATCAAGGGCTAGGGCCACGACCGAGGGCTACATACCCCTTGAAACAAAGTAAGCTCTCGACCAGACTTGAAACGAAGCAGTACGCCTACAAGCTCAGGCAGGTTTTGGGATCAGGATGGCAGCGTCACATCGACCAGCCGAGGAGTCTCATAAATGTATTTTCAGCAGTTGTAATTATCGATTAACAGTTTAGCAGGTTTATAATTATGACGCTTATGTTCTACATTACTTTTAGTGAACTGCTGTTGCGGTTTTAATTGTAGTGATGTCTGTTGTTGTGTCATGTCATGTATAAACAAGCTAGTTTTTTTGTCGAGCTGAGGTACCCGATAATTAAAACATTTGTTTACGTTTGCGTCAATTGTTGTCACCTCTGTAGATGTAGCAGCCAGGTAGAGGCAAGGGATGATGATGCAAACGGTAATCGAGTGGCGTCCCATTTCATAGGGGAACATTCGTACCCCGAGACCTCTCAGCTTGGTATCGAGGGGCAAGACAAAGACGTAGATAAAGGGGTAGGGGAAGGGGTAAGACAGAGTAATGGGACGCAGCCCAAGTCTGGTCTCTTTGAAGATAGAAAGGTTTAATGTGGAAACATTGCAAGCAAAGCAATAACATCTTCATGGAGAAAAGCATCTGACGGACCCTCCACCAGAAAATTTATACACAATGCACCTTTAATGAGTACTAGTGCAACCTCTGCAGCTCAGTGAGTGAATTCTGGAGGTTCTGAGCTTTCACGTGTGACATATCCTGTCCATAGACTGAGAAAACGTAAGAGCGATCTGCCTGTAGGTTAAGGCTCTGACAACATAGGTTCAGTTGTTAATGCAATATAAATGTTAGCTATCCCAAATCTGTATTAAATCTCATTGGCCAATACAATGTTGTGAAGTCATCAGAAACCCGGCAGTGGAAAGGTTTCAGGCATCGTGGCATGAAATTCTTCCATCTGAATAAATCCACTGTGGCGTAAACGAAAGTCACATACATTTCCATTCTATTCAATCCTGGCAACTCATGTTTATGGACCAATACACCATTAGTAAGGCTGAAAAAATAGAAACTGTGCAAACAATGCCGAATGTCCCGTGGCAAGGAAAATGAAAGGATCTGTGAGCAGAGGCAGACAACAGCTGATTAATTATTAACACACTGTGACAGGATGAATTTTCAGGGAATGTTCGGGGGCTTTCTTTTTAAGGCTGTGGTCCTGGCACTCTTACTGCATGCAGATGATTTCTTTGAAAAGCAATTAAAATCTGGGCACTAGTCAACTAGGCAAAAAAAAAAAAAGCTTTACAACATATAATAATGGCCGTATGCATCATATTAAAAAGCACACAAAAATAATGCTCATTTTTTACAATTTTGAATTACACTGTCCTCTGCATTTGACCCATCTTTCAATGCTGCTCAGCCTGCAATTTTGAGTTTACATATTTTTTACTTTACTATACTTTAAAAGTTACAGTATGTACAGCTCTGGAAAAAAAAAAAAAAAAGAGACCACTGCACTGCATTTTTTTCTGAAATCAGCATCTCTACATGTATTACAGCCATTCCATTCCAGCGTCTGTTGAATTCCAACACAAACACAAAGCTGAGCTACTTCAGTTCTTGCACCAGGAGTGGGATAAAGTCACCCAAGAACAATGTGAAAGACTTGTGGAGAGCATGCCAAGACACATGAAAGCTGTGATTAAAAATAAGGGTTATTGCACCAAATATTGATTTCTGAACTCTTCTTAAGTGTAAACATTAGTATTATGTTGTTTTAAAATGAATTTGATTTTGTTTCTTTGCATTGTTTGAGATCTGAAAACATGTATCTTTTTCGTTATTTTGACCATTTGTCATTTTCTGCAAATAAATGCTCTAAACGATCATATTTTATTTGCAATTTGGGGGAAATGTAGTAGTTTATAGACTCCTTATGTTCCTTTTGCCCAAACACATACCTATAAGTAGTAAAATCAGAAAAAAAACTGATAATTTGGCAGTGGTCTCTTATATTTTTCCAGAGCTGTAACTTTCTGGAGGTAGCATGTGACGTGTGTGCTTTCCAAAGGAATAATAGAACCATACTTCAGAACATTCTCCATGGAGATAGATATGTTTCATGCCGTAATGTGCAAGATTATAGCCAAAAGAACAAAATTTCCATGAAAACAATCAGGAAATGGAAACAAAAAGGCCATTCTCCAGGCCAGGAGTCAGGTTTGTGGAGCTGCAAAAAAGTGCAATAAACAACTTTTTACAGCATGTTACATCACTTCTGTTATTAAAACAAGTGCAATTACATTTATGAGTGTGTGATATATGGGCAGGATAAAAACAAAAAGGATTTATTTTTCGAATGTACAACTATTTTTCAGAAATAAACAGGTGAGTGTGTGCTACCTGAGCGAGTTTAAATTACATATCAGATCTTCAGTAAATCTACCAATACATTCCTTATAAATTATGATTTTTTTTCAGGTTGGCAGAGGAAGGTAAAGTAGCCAGAAACTATTCTTAAAGGAGTACATAATATTATTACTCAAGTAGAGGTACAAAGCAGCGATCAAAGAAATTTCTGAAGAGTAAAAAAGCACTTGGGTAACAGTATACATTGTAAGAAACAAATCATTTAATATTGTCAACATGAAGCTTTTGTCACTTGTAGATAGGTAAAAGTACAGTCAAACGTTTATTTCTTTTCTACATTGAGACTTTTTAAGGAAGGCATACTGTGCTTTTGTTTGCTTTATAGTTATAATTATTTTAAACCACAATATTCATCTAAAACACCCTAATAAACATAAAGAAACAAGTCCGTTGTAAGGTTAAAAGCATACAGTAGTTTCTGAAAACTACTCTATAGATTGAACAAACCCACACAAGCACTGGCAAACTCCACATAGCAACACCCCACCTGGATCTTCTCACTGTGAGGCACAGCATCTAACCACACATCTACTACCTCACCACAATGTGAAATCTCTAATTGGCCAAAGCTTTGAAATGGTCTAACAACAGTGCCCAGTGAGCAAAAAAGTTTCAAAATAGTGTGGTTTCAATTCAATTCAACACATTTTTAAAGTTCTTAAATTATGCAAGAGCTTTAAGCCATGTTATAATGCTGTGACCTCCTCAAAAACATACCGTTGAGTTTTGTTCCCTTCACATATGTTTGAGTAATTCTTTATTATTAGTCTGTATAGATCTCCAAAGCTCAAAACGCTCTGTTCCACCTTATGATGCCGTGAATCGTTTGTTTTTCCCCTAAATCTCCAAAGCTCAAAACGCTCTGTTCCACCTTATGATGTCGTGAATCGTTTGTTTTTCCCCTATCAACCCAAAAACATGCACCATAGGTAAAACCCTCCAGTTTAGGTCCTGACCAAACCGAAGCAAGATGGTCCCCGGGCGCAGTCGTGTGCTGCCCACTGCTCCTAAAAGCAGGATGGGTCAAATGCAGAGGACAATTTCTCCTGTGTGAGATCAATAAAGTCAATCTTCTATCTTCTAACAGCTGCCTTTTACCTTCTATTCTGTAGAGATTAGGAATTACAGATCTGAAATGATCCAAAAACATAGTGGTCAAGAGTGTTTTCTGTTTGAGAGAAGACAGCGAATGAAACAAAACAAAACAAAACACAACTCCAGGTATGTTTGCGATGAGGAAACAACATCATAACATAGATCAAAAAATAGCGCAATATGGGCCCTTGAAATAACGTTTTCTTCCGTGGCTTTCAGTCTTTTAAGGAAAGGCTATCTTGTCTTTTTAACTTTTGACATTCTGTACTCTGTAATTCCTGAGTACTAGCATAATAATTACTGCCAATCTTGCACAGCCTGTCTGCGGGCAAAGAGCTTTGACCTTTCTGCAAATCGCATGTTCATTGGCCTCAGTGTCTAATCGGGCGTGTCATCTCCATTCACATGCTCTCAAGAAACTGTCCATTTTTCATGACTATTTGATGTGATGTTGAGGTGTTTGATCTGCTTTGACCCTTTTTGATAAGCATGTAGATCAGGCCTATTCAACTTAAAGAGGGGCTATTATGCAAATCGACTTTTGGGAGCTTTTTATCATGTTGGAACATTGTTCTCTTATCAAAAAGATATCTCAAGAGGTTTTAGATGTCATGCTTGCGTTTCAGAGTAATTTAGCGATCTCTCCCAGGACTTATTGAACCATAGTTAAGATCTCCACGGAGCTAGATAAGTTTTATACCGTACTGTGTAAGATTATAGCGAAAGGAGCAACATTACCATGGAAACAAGGAGAAAGTGGAAACAAAAAATGCCCTCCCCCAGGCCAAATAAGAGTCAGGCTTTTGCAGATGCAATAAAGTGCAATAAACAACTTTTTTTGGCTAAAAACTTACATATTTAACTTAGGGAGAGCCTAATTTTTGAGTAATCTAGTGATCTCTCCAAGGCACGCATCTCCTGCAATGGTATAGGATGATATCAGGTAATAGCAGATACTTAAAGCTATAATACTGGTATCGGAATTGAACAAAAAAAATGGATCGTTGCCTCCCTAGTTCTTAAGAGAAGCAATGCCCCTGCTGACTTCTGAAGATCCTTTGCATTAATCTTCTAAAAGGTACTCGGCACACTACAAACAGCATTCAATTCCGTTTGACCAAGCCTAAAGGGGTTCTAAATTAGGTCTTTGCAATCCTTCTTAGAAAATGGTACCTTACTAGCACCAGTAAGTGAACAAAGAAATCCATCAATGCATGGAAGAAGGAATGCCTCCTAAACGCAAATCTCCAACTTCATGTTGCATAGTTCTATTCGAACCCTCCTTATGGTTAGCTGTAAGATTCTCTCCAATGCTCAGTCCACAAGCCTACGTCATCCATACACCCGCATGACAATTATCCATAAAGATGCAAAAGCAGGATACAAAATAACACGTTAAATCTTCACAAACCTGATGCAATCTGCAATAGTTTCATTAGCGAAATGCACGTTGATTGTGTTGTGATAGTGCTCTGAAGGGGGAGGGACTTAGAGCGGAGAGGAAAGGGAGGGACGACAAAAAAATTAATTGAAACTTATATATAGTGACACAGCATTTTCCAAAACAATAAAAGTTAACATGGTGAAAGACCAGAGTGTGGGAGCTTTTTTTTTTTTTACTCTTGTTTTATATCATGTTAAAATCAATATAAATAAATAAATTAGGGCTGTCAAACGATTAATTTTCTTGATCGCAACTAATCTCAGAAATTTCATAGTTAATCGTGATTAATCGTGATTTATTTTGCATGTTTAAAATTGATATCTTGCAGTAAGACCGTTCGAATCTAAAGTTAAACTCACAATGCAAAGTATTTCTCACCATTTTTTTTATTTCAAAAAAGTGCAGAGAAAGGAAAAAGTAACAATGAACCAGTAATAGTGCTTACTTTGAGAAATTGTAAATAAATGATTGAAGCCTGGTCGAGCTGCCTACGGATGCGTAGAAGGAACAAAATACTAGCAAACTCAAAATAGCGCGTTTAACCGACAATGAGTTTAATTAATACAACCAAATGAGCTGCATATGGATGGTAGAATTGCGAAAAATGCTGGCAAACTCTGATCGCGATTAAAAAAATTGTTCGCGATCATTAATCGTTCGCGATTAATCGCGATTAACGCGTTAATATTCCCAGCCCTAAAATAAATAAATAAATAATGAGAGAAGAAACAAACTTGAACTATTAAAAACTTTGGAAACTTCATATACAAAAGGAGTCTATATAGAAAACTAAATAAGGCTTGTCAAATTATGATTATTGAGCTATAATTTGAAGTCCTTATAAAGTCCTTACTCCCATACTGGCATAGTCCTTCTGGTCACTTACTACCATAATACATTATTGAGTCCCTCCAATTCAACCTGACATTCACAGCACAAAATACAGCCCTAAACAGCTGCCCGCCAAGCAGCACAGCAATTTATGGGCAGATGATATCAGGACCTCTTGCCAAGTAAACCGCAGGGCCACTGCTTCAGCTGCATACAATTCAATTTCTTTAAAATGCTCCACGTATGATAAAAACTCCCTCCGCTGCAGTCGAGTCGCAAGATCCGAAAATGCATCAAACCATTTCTAATAAGAGCAAAAAGACCTGTCAAAGGGCCTTTTACCAGCTCCAAATGTGTTGACATCATGACAGTTCATCCATCTCTCTCCGCGGTGAGTTAGGGCTGGAGTACAGTGGTCGAAGGGTGTCCTGTAGTGTACTCCAGTAGAATGTTGAATTTAGGAGTTACAGAGAGAGAAAGAGAGATGGAGAGACAGAGATAGAGAGGGATAGAGATACAGTGGTCTAAGAGTGTCCTAGAGTTTAGTCCAGTAGAATGGTGAAGTTGGAGGAGTTATGGAGCGAGAGGAGAAATAGACAGAGATAGAGAATGAGACAGATTGAGAGACAGAGATACAGTATATGTTGGTCTCGGTCTTGAGCAGTGTTGTATAGTAACAAAGTAATAATACTTCACTACTGTACTTAAGTACATTTTGGGAGACTTTGTACTTTACTTGAGTTTTTACAAAAATGATTACTTTTACTTTTACTTCACTACATTTCCGAATTGAATTGCATACTTTTACTCAGATACATTTTCAATGTGCCGTTTAGTTACTCGTTACAAAAAAAAACTCTACTGACTGCAAGGAAGTCAGGATGTGCCTGGGCTTGTTTGCTATTTGAGCATGACAATCAGCCTACACCTGTTGGTTTCATGCAGCTAGTTTAATCAATCAACATTGATGGATGCAGATGGAAACTAGCTATGTAGCTATAATCTGGTGCAGATCATCTTTGTTTTTTGAGCTTAATGTCTCTGTACATTGTCCCTTTTCAAATAAAGACTAAACATCCCTGATGGAATTACAAATAACGTATTTTGTGCCTGCATTTACTTGCTCATAGGACGGCGTTTCATGGATATCACCAAACCCAATATCTTCGACAGTGCTCCATATGACACAAGCCGAACATGGTGTTTTACAGTAGAATTAAGGGCCCAATTGCAAAAAACCCTCTTCCTCCAAAAACACTCATGGTGTTATGTATGCCTTATTTTCAACACTGTTATTTAAAACAAAACAAAACAAAGGTTTGGGGGGGGGGCATTAAAAAATATTAAATTCAGACTGCCTTTGCTTGATACTTTTACTTGTACTTACTTGAGTACTTGTACTACATTACTTGAGTACATTTATTTTTACATTACTTGTCATACTTAAGTACAAGAAGTTCCAGATACTTTAAGACTTTTACTCAAGTAACATTTCAGTCAGTGACTTCGACTTTTACCAAAGTCATTTTTGGGAGGGGTACCTATACTTTTACTTGAGTTTGATTTTCCAGTACTTTATACAACACTGGTCTTGAGACTGGCCTCAACACAGTTTTTTTTTTTTTACAATGCATTATATTTGTCATGATGTTTGCTGTGGTTTGTGAAGCTGGCTGGTAAATATCACAGCAAAACCAGTAAGAGAATGTAATTCCAGTTCGAAACATGAAAAGCGTTGTGCATGTTTCCTACTCGCTCTGTAAAGTGCACATGGAACAGGTTTGCTTAAAGGGGGGGGGTTCTCAACCTGTGGGTGAGGGTCCAAAAACGGGGCGCAGAGTGTAAAGAGTCTAAGGCTGCGTCCCATTACTCTGTCTTAACCCTTCCCCTACCCCTTTATCTACATAGTTGTCTTGCCCCTCGATACCGAGTTGAGAGGTCTCGAGGTACGAATGTTCTTCTAAGAAATGGGACACCACTCGATTACCATTTGTGTCATCATCCCTTGCCTCTATCTGGCTGCTACATCTACAGAGGCGACAACAATTGACGCAAACAAACGTAAACAAATGTCAGGGATTATCGGGTACCTCAGCTCGACAAAAAAACTAGCTTGTTTATACATGAATGTTCGATGAAAAGGGTAACGTCGGCTAAACAGACATCACTACAATTAAAACCGCAACAACAGTTCACTAAAAGTAATGTTGAACATAAGCGTCATAATTGTAAACCATGCTAAACTGTTAATCGATAATTACAACTGCTGAAAATACCTTTATGAGACTCCTTGGCTGATCGATGTGACGCTGCCATCCTGATCCCAAAACCTGCCTGAGCATGTAGGCGTACCCCTTCGTGTCAAGTCTGGTCGAGAGCTTACTTCGTTTCAAGGGGTATGTAGCCCTCCGTCGTGGCCCTAGCCCTTGATCAAAATTAGAATCGGGACACCCCTTGCCCTCACATGAACGCGCAAAACCAAGGGGTAGGGGTAAGATGAAGGGGTAAGACAGAGAAATGAGACACAGCCTAAATCAGCATTAATCAGATGAAACTGAGATAGATTTCTACAAAATTGTGATTGTATATGTGTCACCATGGCAATAAAATAAACACAGAAATTTACAAAGATGGTCTCGATTTGGTTTCAGTGGGCCCTAGTCTTGGTTTTGTTTCTCTCAATTTGTGCATTCTTGACTACAAACATATACAATTATATATATATATATATATATAAGAGAGAGAGAGAGAGAGAGAGAGAGTAAGAGAGAGATCGAGGGAGCTATAGAAATGGAGAAAGAGATATCGACAGCGAGAGAGAGATGTTGACAGTCATAAGAACTCTTGGTGGATATGGGACTCAGAGCAGTGACAGCTGTCAGCTACCTGTGCTTCCCCATCACCTGTCCTGGACCCAAACATGTGCTGGATACATGGGAATTGACAGATATGCATAATGACGCTGATGCATTTATTCATCTAGAAGGAAAACTTGACTGTAAATATGATTCTGGGGAGTAGTGCGCTTCATATTGGATTGGGGTATATCAGGTTGTTAGACTGAAATTTGAGTGAAAGAAAAGCAAAGATGAACTCATAATTAACATGTTACATAGATGGTGACTGTATGGATATAGCTAACCCACTAGCTGCTGCATTCCAAACTGGAAGTGAGCATGGGCGCACTTCCGGTTTACTTGACTCAGGCTCCAATTAGGTTTCTATTGAAAAAAATGTCACCCCTCTCTCTGTAACTGTTGCTGTCAGCCTCGTCATTCTGGTCTTAAAGGAAAAGTAAGTTTTTTTTTTTACAATTTAAGCCTTATTTCGGTAATAAAACAAGTTGTTTTACTCACCCATAGCACTTTGGTGTCATATGGAGTACTTCCAGAGATGTTTTAGATTTGCGGTTAGCCTAGCGCGACTTCTAGCCATAGCTCGGGGCATATAACAGGGCTCTCAAGTTTTGAGCGGGGTCGTGCGTGTGACTGTAATTTCCGAGGACGGGGGGTGCGAGTGAACAATTTTTCCCGAGGACCGGGGGGGGCGCTTGAATTGCGTGAGAAATGCCGTGTGAGCGTGTGAACACGTCGAATTGCATGTTGAGAGCCCTGTTTGTCTAAAGAGCAAACTTAAACTACAAAGCAACTAATGAGAGTTATATAAATGAAGTTATTACCTGATGGTTCTCAGTTTGTTTTATCATCACCACACTGAGAGGGGCGGGGAGGAGGGACCGGGGCGGGGGGGAGCGGAACATTTTTAACGGATTCATGTAAGAGTCTTGTTAATTCACCGGGCCCGCGGTGAGACGCGGTGAGACGCGGTGAGACGCGGGCAGTTCGGCTCTGCGCCGCGCGTATTCCGCGCGTATGCCGTCGGGGGGGACACGTTACGCACAGACGGAGACACCGGGACCGGAGTCGGTGCGTCTCAGAGGAGACGTGGCACCGGGACTGAGGCTCAGGACGTGCCCGGGGGACGGCGCCCCCTCCCCCTGCTCCCCCGGAGCTCCCCCGGAGCAGGGGGAGGGGGCGGCGCTGAAAACGCGCGGAGCCTGCATAAACTAAGCCACACAGACCGATTTTCTGGGCACTAAAAAATAAAAAATAAAAAAATAACACAAATCAGCGTGAGAAATGCCATGTGTGGCGTGTGCGCGTGTGAATACGTCGAATTGCGTGTGTCACACTCTCAATGCGTGAGCCTTGAGAGCCCTGCATATAATATATTCCCCAAGCATGTAATATGCCCCGTGCGGGCTGTAATCCGAGATTTAGGCATAGTTTATAGCTTTGCGTTTCATGTTGCGGACTGTGCTGAGAGCACAGTCCGCACATGCGCACTGGCGTCCTCATCTACTCAAAACTATGGCTAAATCTCGGATTACAGGCCACTTTTGACCACACGAAATCGTAGGATAAGACATCGGGCTTCTATGATTTGAAAAGTGTTTGAAAAGTTATTTGGAGACCGCAAATAAGTGCCCCGAGAACTCACATGATGGAGATCGCAAATCTAAAACATCTCCAGAAGTGCTCCATATGACACCAAATTGCTATGGGTGAGTAAAACAACTTGTTTTATTACCGAAATAAGGCTCAGATAGTAAAAAAAACGTTACTTTTCCTTTAAATGTTAGTATTAACTTGCTCTACATGATCCTGGTTATTTTTGGCTGTTTTTTTTTCTGTAAATCAAGATATGAGCATCAATAACTCTTAATAACACACAATGGGTGATGCCACACTCCCTTAGTGCACTTCTTTATACTGTCTTTGTTGTATGTGTGCTAAAACTTACCATTCATTAATTTGAGAACTCAGATGACAACTTCTCTTCAAACACAAATACCGTATATTTTCACTTTCTAACCCCACATCAACACCCCTCAAGATCATACTTGCTGACAGTAATTCTTACAGTACACTTGGCATTTCTCAATCCCCCAGCCCTGCAAACACTGTGTGAATTTACAATGTGTGAAATGTGGTAGTTTTGGCTCATGATACCAAGGCTGCTATTTTCAACTGCATTCCTCAGTTTGTCTGCACAATCCTTTATTTAATATATGTGTTTGTGGCGTACAGGAATTATTGGCATAGGCCTACAACATTGTCTTGTGTCGACTTTGCTTGCTGTTCCAGATACATACTGCTACTACGATATGCTTCTGCTACTTTTAATGCACTGCTATGTTGTGTTTTCTCCCCTTTTGTGTGTGTTTTTTTTTCATCCAGTGCCCTTCTTGCATCTAAAACCAGGCAGTCTGAGCTTAAGCCACCCGTGAGATGAACGATCTAGCAATTGTGCATCTGGAAAAACATGCACGGGAGTCCACGAGGCACAGCACTGGACAATGGGAGCCGTTTGCCAAATGTCAGCTATGAAAAATTGAGTAAGAGAAAGAAAGGGAAACGAGTAGAAATACAGAGGAGGGGTTTAGGGAGAAATATAAAGAGGCACTGTGTAACTTTTCTGATGGGGGTCTGACATTTGATTGTCTCCTTGGAGATGTTGTTTCGCTGCCTGAAATGTTCCACAGTATGGCATTAAGCATGTATTGTTCCCTTTGAATTATAGAGTTCTGGGTCATTCCAGAATTGGAGGACATTTGGGCTTTAAAATTCTTGAAAAATAAACCTTCACTTCTCTGATTTTCTGCTACATATTCATCAATAATAGGTAATAAACTATCAAATGCTTGATTAGCTCAGCTTACGGATGAATGGTAGAATTTTTATTACATGATTTATTTGGCAGAGTAACCTTGTTACTCTAATCCAGTGCTTCTCAACTATTTTCTATGACGCCCCCCCTAGGAAGAAGAAAACATTTCACGCCCCCCTCCCTGTGCACGACTATTAATAGTATTATTTGTCTAGAAAATTATTAGTACACCTCTGCATAACAATGTATCCTTTTATTAACATTAAAAACAAAAAAAGAAAGAAACTTCCAACAAACACTGCACTCTTTTTTTGCACTGAGGACTCAAATATTAATGTGCTTTTAATGCAGCTTTGTGCACATTTGTTTACGTTTTACAGAAACGAAACTTAAAAACCACATGGTCCATTTGCATAAACTCAAAGCTCAGTGGAATATAACGTGTTTTTTCTGTGACAGAGGATGTTCTGCCGATGGCAAGTCTGTTCTGTGCGTATATCGCTAATTTAAGGTCGCCGAACCCTGCTCCAGAGCGACAACGAGAGCGCTACTGCCAACTACTGTTGTTGATGTGCAATTACGCTTTCGTTCTAGTACAGTATGGCAAAAAATAATGTTTCCCAGGGTCACACGCGCCGGGGGGCGCGTGTGATAAAGCACTAATGTTAGCTTTATCTCAGGAGTATAAGCTCACTGTTTAGCTGTTACTGCTAATCAAGAGGAAAAACTTATTTATGCAAATAAATAAAGGGGAAAAAAAGTCTTGTACTGATCATTTGCATAACAGGGTTGCATGAGGTAGAGTGAGACATTCAATCAAGGCTAACTATGTTATAAAAATATGAAAAATAGAAGAGAAGACAAACCTTTGCTTACCTATTCTTTTGGAAAACTGTTTGATGATGTCAAGTCCAGGGGATCATGTGGTTCTGCTTTCTTCTTCTTCTACCAGGCTAAAAATGTTATGGTAACAGGGTTGCGTGCATGTTGTGGGACACATGTTCCATGAATAATAATTATTATTTGAAATATTATGTCTATCAAAACAAATGTTCCCACAGTTTCAAGAGATGGCAATGAAACAAATAATACAAAAAGATACATTTAAATTTAATTTTAACTGTTTTATTTGAGATTCAATTTGGTCATTAGAGGGGTGGGACAAGAGTAAAATGGCATTTTGGGGGGTACTCCAGACTTATTAGGTATTTTAAAACTATTTTCAAGCATTCTTTTCACTTTTTAGAATTGATTTCAGGACAAGTAAATTCACTCAGAAACTGTATGTTTTAGTATTTTGTATGTGGATTATTTAATATTTGATGGGTGGGATGTAAAATGTGCTCCGCTTCTGGAATGACCCTTCTATCTGCTTTCTTGGTAGTTATGAGGTGTAGCAGAGATCAAAAGGAGAAACAGTCCAAAGATGAAATAGTGTTTGACAGAAGTTTATCGGTTACATAAGGATGAGTTGTTGTACAGTTGTATGGAGTATGGTATGAATGTAGTCCTGTACCTCTCACAGTTTGAGCCGAGCCGTAGGAGCCTGTTGGACAATGAGCTTCTCTGTGGGTGAGCAGGAGTGTGAAGAGCTTTCAAATGAAACCTGCCCATATACTGAGAAAGAGAAACACTTGAATTCCTCCTTCTGTTCAGGTTAAGACACTAGCAACCCGAGTTCAGCTGCGATTGTACTTCTTTTGGCTACAGTCCGTACCTTTAATAGAAGTGGGCACAGTAAACCAAGCGTGGGTGGATATGTTCGATTTCAGAAGAGTAAGAGAAACATTGGCACAAAACAGCGAAAGAACATGGAAAGGAGGTGCAGAGACTTGGCGAGGGGTGGGTGGGGAGATCGTTGGGGGCAGAAAATAAGCAATTAGTGTAATTAGGAGTGCAGCTTTAGCTAGACACTGTCAATATGTCACCTCTTATTACAAGATACACAGAAACATAGATCTAATGCAAGGGAGCAGGCAGACTCTAGACCGTGTCAATGCAGATTTTCTTCTCACGCTCCGTTGCGTATCAGTGACCGGCCAATACAAGATCAAGCTTCGGTCCGGAATATCCAGTCAAGTTGTAAATACAAGGTCCCAGAGTGTAGCCTGCTGCTTTTAGTCAATGTTAGTTTTTTAAAAAAGCATTGCACTGCAAAAAGTAATATCTAGGTAGGTTTTAAAAATGACTTAAACTTAAATTTGCGCATTGTGTAACTTTGAGAGGGTCTGTCAAATGCTTTTCTCTATAGATTGCTTTCTTGTCCATTTTCTATCTCCATGAAGACCAAACCAGACCAAGTTACAGGTCAGATCTGTGGAGAGACAACCCCGCTCAAAGTCAGTATTTTGAGCAAAAAAAAAATTAAATAAATAAAAAAAAAATAACACCTGTTTAATGTCATACTGTGGAACATTCCAGGTAGAGCAGATAGATATCCATAGAAATCAGTGAAATCAGAAATCAATCATCAGGGCACTGCTAGCATGCTAGTTGTTGTTAGCTTTACCGTGACACCAAAACTCTGCACTGGCCTCTGAAAGTTGTGAAAAGTGTGAATAAGTTGTGAATAATTAGGATGTTCGGAAGACATAAGGTAAGTGAGGAGTAACTTTAGACCACTGCAAACTTTGCGTTCACGTATTTAAGACAGTAAAAGTTCAGTACAGTGCCTTTAAACATGTTGCCAGGTTGTGTGGGCATTTGGAGCATGTGGGCTTGTAAATTTTGAGAGTGGTTCAGAGTGAAAAGCATAGTTTCTGTCTTCTGGTTTCACAGAAAAGAAACTCAATTGACCTTCTCTGAAACGCTTGTGGAAGTGTTCTTCATTGCTGTTTGACTATCTTGTACTTGTACCATTCAGTTTACAACAAATTAAGTGTCAAGAGCAACAAGAAAGTGTTTTTCAAAAGCCTCAAAGCAGCACTGTGTAACTTTCTGAATTGTCACCTACATAATTCCATGAAAAAAGAAAATTTAAAACCTGCTTTGTAACATTCCCCATCGAGGCATCTACTTGTACACTGTATAACATACTGTTGATTATTTTAGCCAATGGAACAACATTTCCATGGAGATATGAAGTCCAGGTCCTCCTAAAGGCCAAGTAATATAAATAAAATATTGCAAAATTAACAAAACATGTTGCTTTCAAGAAAACAGTTGACCTTCTGCTCGTAATTAGAACTTGGGTGTTTTGAGCACTTATAAATAAAACTCTTTTCTAAAGTTCAGACTGCAGCGTCAAAAAAAGCGCTGGACGCCTCTAGTTGGACGCCTTTGCATTTGAGTTCAGACATCCCCGACGCGTGTCTTGGACGCAACGGGAGAAAAATCTTGACGAGCGTCCAGGGCGTCCGCTGCAGTCTGTGAGTGCCTTGTTTCCCGGTCAAGAGAGCGACTTAAGTGTAGACTTTGCTTGTAAATTGGACGCCTTGATGCCCCGATCTGAACACAGCTTAAGAAGGTGGAAGGCGATTACAAAGAACTGTCTTCATGTAGTGAAATCTATTTTCCGTATTTCAAGGACTGTTGTCTGTTTAACCTCATGAGATCATAAGACAGGAAAGATTAGATGCATGTTATAGGTTAAGGTTTTGAATGTTTTATACGAATAAAGATGAGTGGTAAAGGCAAAGATGTTTTAAAATGGTATGTAGTTTCAAGGACCATTTGTTGTTTTGTTGAGTGGGCATTAGCACAGTAAATGTACTATCACCTTCATTCACTACCATTATGTCTTAAAGTGTGCATTTGCAGCAGAAGAAAGTCAATGTATCAATCAGAACGTATTAATGAGTCTAGTTTTCATCAAATTGAGATCCTCTCATTTCAAAGCAGTGATACAGTCTTTTTAAGTCACAGTTCTACAGCCAATCATCTGTCAGTAAAAGTGTGTCTGGAGAAGAGTTCAGACTGTGGAGAAATAAGAAATATATTTATTTCTCACAAATCTGTCTTATTTATGTTCATACAATTGATATCGCAAGCCATTTGTAATTGTTTTTGAAGAAGAAAAAAATGTCATGAGTCTTAAAGGGATATGCCACCCCCAGGTCAAATTTGGGCATCTCCCCACAGTCCAGAGACTAAAATAAGTGGTGGAAAGCGTTTTCCTGCTCACCCAGCCATTGTCCGAGTCTGTCGCCACTGACCGCCGCGGTATCTGGTGCTCCTCCGCCTTAGACTGGAGTCTAACGTCGCCAGAGAAAGATTTCGGCCAAAAGGAATTAATTTGCTCGATGCGTTTCCCAATTACTTTCTGTGTAGCGCGCATTCATATCGAGTGCAAATAAATGTTCAAATCAACACGGAGAGCTTGCCTTGGTCATTTTGGGTGGGAACTATTTTCCAGTGCGGAAGAATACAGCCGAATCACGCAGCACGCTGCCAGGGGAATCCCTGTTACGCACCGGGAAGGGAGTTCCCCTGTTGCACAACGTGGTGCGTGATACGGCTGTATTCTTACGCACTGGAAAATAGTTCCCACCCAAAATGACCAAGGCAAGCTCTCCGTGTTGATTTGCACATTTATTTGCACTCGATATGAATGCGCACTACACACAAAGTAATTGGGAAACGCATCGAGCAAATTAATTCCTTTTGGCCGAAATCTTTCTCTGGCGACGTTAGACTCCAGTCTAAGGCGGAGGAGCACCAGATACCACGGCGGTCAGTGGCGACAGACTCGGACAATGGCTGGGTGAGCAGGAAAACGCTTTCCACCACTTATTTTAGTCTCTGGACTGTGGGGAGATGCCCAAATTTGACCTGGGGGTGGCATATCCCTTTAATGATAAGGATGTAATGATATCAAAATGCTTCCATACAATATTTTCACAATATGCATCTCACGGTTTGATATTTATAGCCTTAGGAAAGCCTTGAAAAAACTTTGGTTTAAGAATTGCGCTTTAAAAGTGCTTAATAACAGTTATTTCTTCATGTAGTCTGCACTGACAACCCCAAAGCATCACTGTTTATGTAGTTCCCTCTGTTTTTTTAGCTATTGCTGCACCAAGCAAGGCAAGGCAAGTTTATTTGTACAGCACAATTTGTGCCCAAAGTAATTCAAAGTGCTTTACAGAATAAGAAAGACATTCAAATCACAAAGAAATACACTAGAATCGCCATAACTACTTACTTAAGAATACTTTTTACCATAGCTGTCTTTTCTATCGTGCCAACTTTAGATCATTAATGACTGATCACAGGAATTTAAACCCACAGCTTCCTTGCCAAGACGCAGCAATCCAAAGCACTCTACCACACCCTTGTTTCGGAGTATAATTTCGTTACCCTTTCAAAAAATATTGAACACTTTCTAATAGACAGTTTTTAGTTGTTTACACTGTATCATGCCAACAATCTTTTAATAGCTACGGTCCTACGGTCCAGATTCTATATTGGTGTTTCTTTACACCGCCCACAATAGACTTACAGAACGGTAAATGTTTTGTCACTTTTACTTTACCTTTTCTTCTTGAGCATGGCGGATGGGGATTTGAGAATGGTTGCCTGGTTCACCTCAGTAAGCCGACTGTGTGAACTCTGTCTGGTCTGGCTTTGCTTTAGATGGCAGATTTTATGTCTATATATAAAAATATTAAAGGGCCTGTATTTGGTTTTCCCCGTGTGTTTCAGTATACGTCTTGCCTCAGTACAAATGTATTGTATAAGCAAATAAAATAAATCTGCTGTGTACAGTCTGCATCTAATTATGAGGAGTTTTATTATCTAGGACTCAGGAAGTGCGTGAATAGCATGCTAATTATCATTGTCATTGTCTTTACCGGAATGAATATGGTGAATAAGATGGTGATGAATATTTAGGATGTTTGGAATTCAAAAAGGAATCATTTTGGACCACTGCAAATTGTTTAAAATGATCTAGTTATGTTTGTCACATTTTTAAAGGTGTATTGTGTAACTTTTCTGGTGGTGGATCCATCAAAAGCTTTTGTCTATGGAGATGTTATCGTATGGTCTAAAATGGTTCACAGTATGGTATTAAACCTTTCTATCTTCATGGAGACCAAACCAGATCATGTTACAGGCCAGATCTGTGGCGAGGCAACCCAGCTCATAGTCAGAATGTCTGTTTTTCTAGCTATTTTTGAGTCATAAAACCACCTGTAATTGAATAAATGTAAGTAAGGTAAAGCTGCTTAATGTCATACTAAGGAACACTCCAGAGCAATGGCATCTCCATAGAAACAGGTGACGGACCTGCCACCAGCAAAGTTACACAATGCACCTTTAAAGTGCTTTACAAAAAACAAGAATGGCCTTAAACTCACAATACAAACGAATCAAAACATAAATAATCATCACAAAATTAACATCAAAAGAGAAGAGAAAAGAGTGCAGAATAAAAACCTTGTCAAAACTGCACAATAGTTATGATTAGACTAATAAAAATAAAGAAACACCATTATGTTTTGTTAAATCACTGTAAATACCGTCCTTGCTACTTACTTTTTGCACATTTCTTAACTGATTGCCACTTAACTGATGTAAAGCTATGTTCAATATTTAAAGGTCCCATGGCATGAAATTTTCACTTTCTGAGGTTTTTGAACGTTAATTTGAGCTCCCCTACCCTGTTTAGCCCCCCCATGGCTAAAAGTTGCAAAATGTGTCAACTGAGCATTTGCGGTCCTTTTCTGCGTTTGAAAAAAACACAGCTCAAACGGGCGATTCTGAACAAGGAAACTTTCTGACGTCACACGGAAAATGCAGTTCCACCCCCCGTCTGGATGTCTACCCACCGTCTCTGTAAATCACGCCCAGAGAGTTTGGACCGCGAATGAGCTACGCAATGCGAAATGCGTTTTTTTATTTGCCTGGAGGCACATGTGAGTGTTTCCAGGCTCGGAAGTCCTTTATCCGACCCTCTGGACCTCTGAAACAGCAGTGGTTTAATTTGATTTTCTGTGAAAATGTGTTTTTTTCATTGAAATGGCTCTCCTTTCTTCCTCCGCTCTTAAAACACGGAAGTGGGGCCAGCGCACAGCGCACCGCTAAAACGAGGAACCAGCGGCGCATTTGGCCCCGCCCACCTGCAGCTCTGACCTATCTCTGTCCTTCTCATTTGCATTCAAGCAACAACGCCCAGAATGAGGTGTTCAGAGACATATTTTTTTTACCATGTCTGTGTACATGGATCTTTCTCATGCACTGAGTGTTGATTTTGAAGAAGGATTAATTTACAGTATTAGGGAACCATTAAGGCGCCATATAAAAGCATCAAGAAGTACCATGTCATGGGATCTTTAAAGGTGCACTGAGTAACTTTTATGGTGGAGGGTCCGTCATCTGCTTGTCTCCATGGCGATTTTGTTGCTTTGTCTGGAATATCCCGGTATGGTATTGGACATATACAGTATATCTTGCATTTACTCAATAATTTGGGTTTAATTGACATAAAAATGTGTGAATTTCTTACTGTGATTGGGCTTGCCTCTCAACAGATCTGACTTAAAATTGGCCCTATGGCGTCCAGGTAACATCTCCACGGAGACAAGCAGGTGACAGACCCTCCACCAGAACAGTGCACCTTTAGGCTGCGTCCCATTACTCTGTCTTAAACCTTTCCATCAATACCGAGCTGAGAGGGCTCGGGGTACGAATGTTCCCCTAAGAAATGGGACCCCACTCAATTACCATTTCCGTCATCATCTACTGCCTCTACCTGACTGCTACGTCTACAGAGGCGACAATAATTGATGCAAACAAACGTAAACAAATGTCAAGGATTATCGGGTACCTCAGCTTGACAATAAAACTATCTTGCTGACTACGGTAACGTCGGCTAAACAGACATCACTACAATTAAAACCGCACCAACAGTTCACTAAAAGTAACGTAGAACATAAGTGTCATAATTGTAAACCATGCTAAACTGTTAATCGATAATAACAACTGCTGAAAATTTCTCCTTGGCTGGTCGATGTGACGCTGCCATCCTTCGTACCCCTTCATTTCAAGTCTGGTCGAGAGCTTACTTCGTTTCATGGGGTATGTAGCCCTCGATCGTGGCCCTTGATCAATATTAGAACCGGGACACCCCTTGCCCTCACATGAACGCGCAAAACCAAGGGGTAGGGGTAAGACGAAGGGGTAAGACAGATAAATGGGACGCAGCCTTAGTCCAGATATCACACTAAACCAAGTAATATTATTAGGAAAAACATTAAAACCTGTCCTTTTATAGGGACAGTGGATACTAAATCGTGCACCAAACCCTAGTGGATATTTTGGTGTCTGTGTGCAATCACCTATCAGGGAGTAAATGCAGCTCTGTATGAACCTCAGGCTATTAGCTTCCAAATAGCACCTCCCTGCTCTGATAGAAAAGACCTCAGCTGTGCCTTTTCCCATTCCCAGAAATAAGATGTTTAGACCAAGATGCATGCCAATTCCCAAATGACATCAGATATGGATTATGTGAGATGTTATCATAATTTATCATCTACAATATTATACAAAATGATTAGAAAACCTTCCAAATTAACAAGATAATTACATGTTATGAATTTATAAAGAACATAAACGTGCAATGTGTAACTCTTATGGTAGAGGGTCCGCCAAATGCTTTGTCTGGAATGTGTAGAATCCCTCAGTCGTCCAGGTAGAATCCACGGCATTGAATTTCTCCTTTTGCCTTGTCTGGAATGTTTCATGGTATGCTATTAACCCCTTTCTCTCTTCATGGAGACCAAACCAGACCAAGTCACAGGTCAGATCTTTGGAGAGGCAGCACCGCTCACAGTCAGAATGTAGCCTGGGAATTCCCAGGCCGCTTCCGTTCGTTTCGAACTGGAAGGCGGCCTGGAAACTCGTCCAAGCGAGAGTCCCAGATTTAGGGCCCCAATCAGAGAGCGGGGGAGGTGTGGCAAGACGGTGACGCGTACTACATGTCAAACGGAAGCTTGTAGTTTGAACTGACAACTGACATGATTGGCTATGGACTTACGTATACGCTCAATGATAGACATTCATAACGCCCAATAAACGGCCGTTGGCAATCGCTAACCACACCTCCGCTACGGGATTTTTCGAAGCGAGTTTCCAGACCCCTATCTCACTTGTGATATGGTCAGGTGTTAACCAGACTAAGTCAGAATGCCTTTTTTTCTAGGTATTTTTGAGCTCTAGAACCACCTGTAATTGAATAAATGTGAGGTAGAGCTGTTTAATGTCATACTGTGGAACATTCCAGGCAGAGCAATGACATATCCATAGAAAAAAGCAGGTGACGGATTGTCAACCGAAAAATTACACAGTTCACCTTTAAATTAAATCAATCTGACTCATTCAGTTACCCCTATGTCATGTCATTTTTGTATATTTTGTCAACTGCACAATTTACACGCGAGGAAAAACATGTGTACATGTATCTAATATATGCAAAATACACATTGCTAAATAAAAGAAATACAAAAAAATTCACAATTTATTCATTTTTCATATACTGCTACACTGCAACTTTACATTGATTGTGGAGATAACTCTAGGGCTTGTGAATGTAGCACTGCAACAGAGGTACTTAATAAAAACAATAGTTGGACAAGTTTTAACAAGAAAATGAAAGCATTGATTTTGTTTTTTTTGTTGTTTACTTGTGCAGTTCTTGTTTTCCATACTGGTCTTTAAAGATGCACTATGTAACATTTATGGATGGGCATTTACTAACTGCCAGTCCCCATGGAGCTGTTACTGCTTTGCTACTGCTCAAAAAACATGTATTGTTACTGTGAATGATTTTACCTGTCCACAGATCAGACCTGTAATTTGCCATGGGGGAGTTACATCCCAGGCAAAGCATTATATCACCACGGAGATTGGTGGTGACAATAGCTCAGCGGTTATAACTGTGGTACTCCGACCGGTTAGAGTTTCTATTCCCCAGTTTCTGTTGTCGTGTCCTTTGTTGTGACACGTTGCATGAAAGTGGTGTTATGCGATTGATTGAGTGGCTGATGGTGCAGATCGCTTTTGTCACTGTAGTTTACTGTCACCCAGTATGGTGTGAATGAATCCTAGTGATGTCGAGGCTTCGAAGTGTGTGTCGAGCAATCAGCAAAAATCCAGGCGAAGTGTAGTCTGGTTAACACCTGACCATATCACAAGTGAGATATGGGTCTGGGAGCTCGCTTCGAAAAATCCCGTAGCGGAGGTGTGGTTAGCGATTGCCAACGGCCGTTTATTGGGCGTTATGAATGTCTATCATTGAGCGTATACGTAAGTCCATAGCCAATCATGTCAGTTGTCAGTTCAAACTACAAGCTTCCGTTTGTCATGTAGTACGCGTCACCGTCTTTCCACCCCTCCCCCGCTCTCTGATTGGGGACCTAAATCTGGGACTCTCGCTTGGACGAGCTGCCAGGCCGCCTTCCAGTTCGAAACGAACGGAAGCGGCCTGGGAATTCCCAGGCTAGGCGAAGTGTGGTTCGGAGCGTGGTTTGATGATGTAAGCGATGACGTTTGAACCTTCATGAAGCACCGTACCACGTGACTGATTGAGGAAGTGGTTTGCTGGTTTGGCGTGTAAACCGCTTGTCATTTGAAATATAAGGCACAGCGAAACGCAATGGAGTCGACCTGTATATCTTGTGTTTGGTTTGGTGTTTGGTTAGTATCTGCGAGTGTTTAAAAAATGGAACCAGCGAAAAAAATGAAGTTTTCCCCTGTTTGGGAGTACTTTGACTTGATCACTCCCAATACGGTTTGTCTTATATAGTAATTATAAAATTACACAATGTCTGCTCAGTGCTCACAAAGTATAAACCATTTTGTGCGTGCGTGTGCTTGCCACAGGTGAAGTGTCTCTAGTGTAGTACATTTTATTGACCTCTTGATGGCGCCATAGAGTAAATGAATCCTTATGAGGTGTCGGTACATGTGCCGGCACAGTTGACTGAAAGTATCGATGCTTCATGGGGCTTTATCTCACCATCACAAATGAATCCTGACTATATAAACCTCCAAAAGACAACTTATCTTTAAAGGAAATGTCTTTTTTTTTCTTGTCGCATAAAATTTGATTACCTCCACTTCTCCAAACTCTTTCTACTCAGCTCTTTGAAAATTGGGAAACACGTTTACTACTCATTGCAGTAACATTGCAGTTTGTAACAACGCAGCTTCCTCAACAAATGCATGCCTGAAGTTGTATTTTATTTCATTTGCGCACATTTGAGTAATCCTGCATATTTTGTCTCTTGCTTTCTTCAGCTGTCAAAAGCCTCACTGCATCCACCTTATTCCGAATGTTGCTGGGGGCGCTGCCATCGTCTATCGAGTTGTATTATTTTGTATGAGGCTGCTGATCTTGACAGTAAATAAGTTCTATACGGACTACAAAGCTGTTTTAAAGCCTTCCAGAGAATTGGTGCATTGCTGACTAGCTGGTGCACATGAATATCGAACATTTTACACAAAACAACCTACTTTATATCAGATTTTTGCTGTGAAACTTTTCGCAAATGCACCATTGAAATGAATGGGATTCCCTCTTAACCGGAAGCCCCACCACAAAGAATGTGTAGTTTGATAGCGTTTAGAGCACAGACTGTATAAAGAAGTGGACTAAGGGACCTTTGTGTGATGTCGCCCATAGTGTTTGGCTCTAGTCATGAGGCTAGCAGTTACAAGAGCAAATCCAGAGCCAAAATCCCACGGTCACTTCCTATTTGGAACGTTCCGGCTAGTGGGTTAGCTATGTACATTTAAAGACACAGTCTATGGTTTAGAAGCAAAAGTGAATAGGGCAGAATAAGGTCAATGCCTCTTCTTCCAATAATCCTTGAAACTTCTCCATCCATCCCTCCATCCATTTTCTTCTGCTTATCTGGGGCTGGGTCACGGAGGCAACAGTCAAAGCAGGGACTCCCAGACTTCCTTCACCCCCGGACACTTCCTCCAGCTCCTCCAGGGGGACCCCAAGGCATTCCCAGACCTGCCGAGAGACATAGTACCTCCAGCGTGTCCTGGGTCTTCCCCGGAGGACACCTTCCGGTGGGACATGTCCGGAACACCTCCCAAGGGAGGCGTCCAGGAGGCATCCGGAACAGATGCCCGAGCCACCTCAGCTGGCTCCTCTCGACGTGGAGGAGCAGCGGCTCTACTCCGAGCTCCTCCCATGTGACTGAGCTCCTCACCCTATCTCTAAGGGAGCGCCCAGCCACTCTGCGGAGGAAACTAATTTCGGCCACTTATCTCTGTGATCTTGTCCTTTCAGTCATTACCCAAAGCTCATGACCATGAATGATGAAGCTTCTCTGCGTTTTTAAAGTCCATAAACCCATACCTTATCATTTCTGTGCTCATATTGCATTTTTACTCAGCCAATCAACATAGGCTGTAGCATCCATTGTTTTAAGCTTACCTCAAGTTCTTCCAATCCACAGTGCACTGGCAGATAACATTATACCGCCCCCTGTTGACATATAGCTGTATAGTTTATATATGTAATTAGAATATATCTTCAAAGAAAAAAAATGCTCAAGCATAACAGTGTTTTTCCATGACCAGTGCCATCATGAACACATGTTTGGTGGTAACATGAATATTAAATGAAAGTATAACATCTGCTACTAATGTGGAAATTTGCTCCTATGAGAAAAGCCATGTGTTTCAGTGGAAAACATCAGACGATTCAAAGCTCGGTTCAAGCAAGTGAATTCAGAGCATTCAACTGGCAACTCTTGAGATGCATCTGGTGTGAACGTGGTTAGGTCTCAGTCTCTTCTGAACTATTCAAGTACTGTTTTGTTTTTGATTACATTTTTTAATCATTTTTTCTTTCTTTTCTGAATTTTATTTTGTGTCTAGATTTATAACTTAATTTCTCTCCATCCAGAACTTTAACCTTTTCATTTTGTTTCATTGCAAGCATAATGGAGATGTTTGTATGCATCAATCACTTTATCAAGTTTGAAGTCGCAATTACATTTGAGACAGATATAGAATATAGAGTATGTGACTGTTCATAAGATTTAAAAGTTTTTAAAATTGATCTTGTTTCTTTGCATTGTTTGAGGTCTGATAACATGTATCTTTTTTGTTATTTTGACCATTTGACATTTTCTGCAAATAAATGCTCTAAACGATAATATTTTTATTTGGAATTTGGGGGAAATTTTGTCAGTAGTTTATAGACTCAAACAAAAATGTTCCTTTTGCCCAAACACATACATATAAGTAGTAAAATTAGAAAAACTGATAATTTTGCAGTGGTCTCTTATTTTTTTCCAGAGCTGTATATACAGTAGAAAAACAGAGCCATATCATCCAATGGTACACAACATGATATACACACCACACAAGCAATATTTACAAGGATTATTTACAAAAAAAACAACTCAAATTCTGTGTTTCATTCAGTACCCCAGGTTCAATTGTTGACAGTATCTATCTTGCACTTTATTCGAATACATGTTTTTTATTGCTTAAACGTGCATTGGTTAACTTTATTGGAATGGCATGTTTGTAACTATGGAGATGTTATTGATATGGACTGGAATGTTCTACTACAGTATGGTGTCACCAGGCCAATTTACAAGTCAGATCTGTGCAGAGGCTACCCCAGTAACAGTAAGAATGTTTGCATGTTTTCAGGGTATTTTTTTCTGTTAAAAGATGTAATGGAATAAATGCTGGATCTATGTTTAAAGGTACAGTGTGTAGGATTCGTGGCGCATAGGTGGATGGTCGCTATTCCACTTCCTCTTTTGGCTACGGCAGACCTCGAAACGCGGACAGCTCGCGTACCCGCGTGCACCCGGCGCTGTGCGAGCTCTCGCCGACAACTACGGTATAAATAAAACGCGGTCCCGCTGTCCCATTTTTTTTTCTTTTCGCATGAAAGCACACATTCCTGATCGTGTACCATGACACTCTACACATCAAATGAAACCTTACAGTCTCCTCTTTTTGACTATGCAATTCATTTCCCTGCACAACAATCACTCCCCGAGCACATGGGGCTTTTATACAGAAAAGCACAAAACGAGGTTTGTTACTTAGCTTACCTTTGAAGGCTCTGGACAGGTCAAACTCTGTATTTCACCATAAACTTGGCCTCAATTTGTCTGTAAGGATCCAGCGAATAAAATCCAGTAAAACAATTTAGTCCAAAACACGTGTTAGATCCATTACGACGTGTGATACAGCAGCTTGTCTTGTTTACCCAAAACCACGAGGCTCCCCCCTCCCCCCCTCCCCTTCCCCTTCCCCGGCTCCGCTCTCCTTTTCTCCTTCTCTCCCTCATGCAGCGCGGCCGAGCAGCTGCTAGCAGGAGCCTAGGCGAAGGATGAGCCCAAATGTCCTTCTGCAGCTCTCGTATTCAAAATGGCTGCCTCTATATGGGGAACTATATCTAAGTCCAAAAGAATACTTTGATTTCATGATGGAAGTGAAAAGGCTTGGAAAACAATGTATTTTTGAATGGGTATCTTCAATTTCAGTAATTAACGGGTAAAAATCTTACACACTGTCCCTTTAATGCTATACTGCGTAACATTCCAGGCAAAGCAATACCATATCTATGGAGAAAAGCAGGTGGCTGATTGGAAAAGTTTCACATTGCACCTTTAAATACATGGAAAAACATGTCTTCTGACTGTGAGCAGTGTCGCCTCTCCACTAATCTGACATTTAACTGTGCTTGTTACTATGGAAATAAATATGTTACATTTCAGACAAAGCAATAACATCTCCATGGAGAGAAGCAGGTGAAAGATTGGAAATGTTGCACAGTGCACCTTTAAATACATGGGAAAAGATTACTTCTTACTGTGAGCGATGTCACCTCCCCACTGATCTGACCTCTTACTCTGTTTGTCTCCATGGAAACAAACATTTCAGATAAAGCAATAACATCTCCATGGAGACAAGCTGGTGACAGACCTGAAAAGTTATATTGGACCTTTTAAATGTATGGAAATGTGTCACCTCTCCACTGATCTGACCTGTTACTCTGTTTGTCTCCATGGAAATAAATACATCTAATGCCATACTGTGAAACATTTCAGATAAAGCAATAGCATCTCCATGGAGACAAGCTGGTGACAGACCTGAAAAGTTACAGTGGACCTTCTAAACGCATGGAAATGTGCCACCTCTCCACTGATCTGACCTGTACCTCTGCTTGTGGAGATAAATATGTTTAATTAATAATGTTTATTTAATTCAGTATATAATTTTCTTTGATAGGGACAATTATGTACATAAGACACGTAACATACTACATAGTGAATGGCATACTATGAAACATTCCAAGCAAAGCGATGTCATCTCCATGGAGACAAGCAGGTGGCAGACTTTAAACATAAATTAATATCACATCTACTCAAAATTTTACCGTCATCTCATTCAACCTTGCAAATAATCTCTGCGGATATGGAGCAGCGTCCTTCCATTTATGACGCGTGCCATTAAAACATCACGCAGCACCGAGGATTATGCAAACCCCAAAAGTTAGTCATTACTTTCAACGTCTTTATCGTTTTAAGACTTCAGCTCTGGGACTGCGCCACACGTTTATTAAAAGTTATATAAGGCTCCAGCGCTGTCAGTTCAGTTTTTAGCAAAGTCGATCAAATAATTTAATCATGACACGTATGCAGAGTAAGCAAGTTAGCGGTGACCCATATTTAGGATGGAATTGTATTTTGTCAGGCTATATCATATTTGCAATTTTTTTTAAAACACCTTATCCTTGTAAAAAAAAAAAAAAAAAAGGCAGGTAGGTTCTATAGTGGTCCATGTGCGTATACAGTGGTACTTCACCTTACGAAATTAACTCATTCCAGAAGTGGTTTCGTAATGTGAATTTTTCGTAAGTTGAGTAGCTATTTCAATGGAAAAGGCCTGATTCGTTCCAAGGTTGTTTTTTTTAATAGTGTAACTTTTTTTTTAAATAGTGTAACATTGGTTCTGCGTCCTGATTGGCGGCACGGTGGCTGAGTGGCTAGCACTCACGCTTCACAGCAAGAAGGTTCCGGGTTCGATCCTCGGGTCGCCCAGGCCTTTCTGTGTGTGTTCTGTGTGGAATTTGCATGCATGGTCTGGGTTCGATCCCCGGGTCGCCTGGGCCTTTCCGTGTGGAGTTTGCATGTTCTCCCCGTGTCTGGGTGGGTTTTCTCTGGGCACTCTGGTTTCCCCCATTAACCCAAAACATGCACCATAGGTACTCCAGCTTAGGTCCTGACCAAACCGAAGCAAGAAGAGACTAGACCAGGTCTAGACCAGAACTAAACCAGGTCTAGACCAGGTCTAAACCTGGACTGGACCTGGACTAAACCAGAACTGGACCAGGATTAAACTACCACGTGCCGCTCTTTGCTGGTCTCCTGCGGCTGGTTTGTGGCTCGGGCTCCAGAGGACGCGGTCCGGGCGCCGCGGTTCTATCTCGTCCTCGCAGCCCCGGTGCCAGTCGTGCAGACCAGGACTAGGGGTGCTCCTCGCGCGGTGCGGTGCGTGTTCCTCGCCGCGCGGTGCGTTCATGTCTCCGCGCTGCTTCTGGAGTTGTGTCTCCCCCCACGCTTCACTATTTAATACATTTTGTTGAAAATCTTGCGTGTTCGGCGCTAGAGCTAAGAGGCTGAGAAAGGTGCTTTTTGAGCGGGGATAACAGCGGGGCGTGCATCTGAGCGCGCATTATTCGAATTTTTGAGATTTCGCGTTTCGTAACTTGAATTTTCTTTCGTATCTAGAGACCAAAATTTAACGTGAGGGCATTTCGTAACTTGGATTTTTCGGGTCTTTCGTAAGGTGAGGTACCACTGTACTGGTCTTTGTGCTCTTACATTTGTTTTGATACAGCTCAAGATCGATCTAATTGATTCAGGAAAGGTTCATTTCTGTTCTGGGAGGGTTGACTTTAGTATTGATACCTTCTCAAATGAGTACCTAGCTTCGATACTAGTTCTAGTATCAATTAGTATCTGATTTTTAATACTTTTGATAACCCTAATCCAAAAGGAGAAATTCAATTTGTCGACTGGACAAAAGTTTATTTGGTGGAATACGTTTCGCAGCTCATCCAAGCTGCTTCTTCAGTTCTGGTCAGACGCTGGTGGACACTTTTATAAACTTTTGTCAAATTGCCACGGATTCTACCTGGATAACTGAGGGATCCTACACACAACCCTAATCCAAAAGAACAATAAATAAAACCAGTGCTATGAATTCTAAATTGTATATTTGATCTGGCATATTTGACACCAAAGTCTGGTCATGGTTTGCCCTATGCGCAAAAATGCAAAAGAACAAAATAATGAAAAATAAATTAAATAGATAAATAAATAAATAAAAATAACAAAATAAAAAAATGAAAAATAATTGATGAAATAATTATTTTAATTTAAAGAAATAAACAAAACAAAATAAAAAAACAAATAAATAATAATAAATGAAATGAATAAATAAACTAAAATAGCAAAAAAAAGAATAAATAAAATAATCTAATCCAACAAGACCTGACTTTTTTTTTTTAACCTTTTCTCTATTGCTCTTTTGACAGTTTTAATATTTTTGTAAAGCCTCTGAAAATCGCTATATAAATAAAATGCATTATTATTTTTTTATTAATGAAAAAAATGCAAAAATAATAGAAATATATGAATAAATAAACTACAATAGCAAATTAAACAAACAAGCAAAATATGAATAAATAAAACCATGTAATCCAGCAAGACCTGACATTTTTTTTTAGACTTTTCTCTATTGCTCTTTTGACTGGTTTAATATTTTTGTAAAGCCTCCCATTCATTTGTGTCCTTTATAGTGCACATTGAGTTAACCAGTCGATCTTTTAAGTGTTTTGAGATAGACTCTAGTTTGTGACTGCACTATGATTAATAAATAAATAAATAATACACAAAAAATACATAAATAAAAATAAATACAGAAAAAATGTATTCATGTAATAAATAAATAAATAAAACATAAAAAAAAACATACAAATAAAAATAAATAAATAAATGCATAAATAAATAAGACATTAAAAGGGAGTCTAAAAACTTTTTGAGGCGACTGTAGACGCTCGTCCGAGATGTTGGTCATCAAAAAAAAAAGTTTTTGTTAGGTTGACACATGGATTTGACACTATTACAGTCCATTATAAAGGACATGTTATAACATTATGAATAAATAATTTACTTCCAAATAGAAAATCACATCCAAAATCCATTCTTCGGGTCCCAGGGGGATATAAATAAAATGCATTTTTATTTTTTTATTATAACACGACACAAAGATGAAACATGTGCTTTAGAAGAACAATCTACACTTTTATTTTTCGCTTTTCCCTGAACAGGCAGCTCAGACCCGTTTCCCCCTCGTCTTCTCTTCAGTGACGGAGCTTTGTGCACAGTTGACAGTGTCGTGCTCCCCTCTGCCTGAGCCCTTATGGAGCTCCCACTCCACTGTTGTAATGTGATTTGTCAGAGCGCTGTGAGGGGAGGATGAGTGGGTTAATGGGCAGACAGAGAGACCCAGATAACAAGCTTATCACAAAGAGGAAAAAGTGGGGACATGGCGCTCGGAGCATTCACCAATCAGCTGCCGGCGAGCCCTCAGACAAGCTATTCCAACACAGATACAGAAAGATTAAATGCTTGAGGGAATCATAAAGGAGATCTGTTTAAAGCTCCCACATTATCATCTGATTTATGTTATAATGTTGTTTCCGAATCACAAACATACCTGGAGTTGTGTTTTGTTTCATTCACACGTGTTTTAAAGGTGAAACTTCTGAAGTTTCTGCTGCCTTCTTTGCTTTGCTTTTTTGCCTGGAATGTTCCCTGGTATGACGTTAAACACATCTCTCTAGCTTTTATTCATTACAGGTGTGGCCGCCACTCAAAAAGGCGATAATTCTCTTCGTGAATGGGGCGCCTTTCTACAGATCCGAATTGTAATAGCGTAGTGCTGTAACCTGCTTTTCCCCTTGTGATAGATAAGCTTAATCTATACTGTGGAATATTCTAGACAAACCAATAATATTTCCATGGAGGCAAGCAGGTGGCAGACCCTCCACTAGAAATGTTACACAGTCCACTTTTAACACACACACACACACAAAGACTACAGAGGATTTTCAGACAACATGAAATCCCAGTCTATTTCAAACCCACAAACACTTTAAGACAAAAACTAGTCCATCCAAAGGACGAAACACCGAGCCACAAACAAAGCAATGTGGTCTACTCCATTCAGTGTAGTGAAACAGCCACTTCACAAGAGGATGTACCAACACAGACGGGAGAGCCAGAGTGGACCTTCATCTGCCGTACATCTCTACCTAGAAGCCACGGGCCACTCCTTTGAGGACAGTGCGGTACAGATCTTAGCCAGGGAAAAGAACTAGTTTGAGAGGGGAGTTAAAGGTCTCATGGCATGAAATTTTCACTTTCTGAGGTTTTTGAACGTTAATGTGAGCTCCCCTACCCTGTTTAGGGCCCCCCAATGGCTAAAAGTTGTGTAATGTCTAAACTGAGCATTTGCGATCCTTTTCTGCGTTTGAAAAAAACACAGCTCAAATGGGCGATTCTGGACAAGGCACCTTATTGACGTCAGATCGAAAAAAGAATTGCAAATTCAGTTCCACCACCGTCTGGATCTCCACCTCCTGTCTCTGGAAATCACGCCCAGAGAGTTTGGACTGCGGAGGAGCTACGCAATGCGAAATGCGTTTTTTTATTTGCCTGGAGGCACATGCGAGTGTTTCTAGGCTCGGAAGTCCTTTACCCGACCCTCTGGACCTCTGAAACAGCAGTGGTTTAATTTTATTTTCTGTAAAAATGTGTTTTTTTTCATTGAAAAGGCTGTCCTTTCCTCCTTCGCGCTTACACACGCGGAAGTGGGGCCAGGCACAGCACACCGCTAAAACAAGGAACCAGCGGCGCATTTGCCCCCCCCCCCGCTCCTCTAACCAATCTGTGTCCTTCTCATTTGCATTCAAGCAACAAGGCCCAGAATGAGTTGTTCAGACAGAGAGATTATGACTCTGACTCTGTACATGTGTCTTTCTCATGCACTAAGTGTTGATTTTGAAGAAGGATTCATTTACAGTATTAGGGAACCATTAAGGAGCCATATAAAAGCATCAAGAACTACCATGTCATGGGATCTTTAAAGAGGCTATTTTTGTCAAAAAAAAGAGAATCCTTCCTTGAACAGAAATGGAGGTCTCAGACATCATTTGTCCCCCATCTATAACTCTATCCTCAAACCTAAATCAAAACAAAGAAAACAATAGGGCAGCAGGTCAGGTCCAGAGGTGTGAAAACATCAACCATTATGGCCCTGAATGGTTCTGCTAACAAGATCCCACACTCCACTCCCACTGCATATTTAATAAGCTTATCTAACTAACAGAAACTGAAAACAAGTAGGTGTGATAGTTTCAGAGTAATTTCATTGTAGTTAGCTCCTCCCTTCAGGCTGATATAGGCAGTGTCCACCAGCGTCTGACCAGAACTGAAGAAGCAGTTTGGATGAGCTGCGAAACGTATTCAACCAAATAAACTTTTGTCCAGTTGACAAATTGAATTGAATCCTTTTGCCACACAAAGGCTTAGTTTTTCTCTCAAACAGAAAACACTGCACAACCTTGTGGTGTCATGTGGTAATACAGGAAGTGCCCCACTGTGTTTTTAAAGTACATACTAGTACTTCACTAGAATCATTTGGAGACTTTCAACCATGGAACTGATCATCTCTACTGAACTACCACTAAGGTGAAATTACCACTTCATGACATCACAATGTGGAACAAAGCATTTTGAGCTTTGTCGACAGAATAATATTGCAGGATTACTTAAACATGTGTGAATGAAACAAAACACAACTCCAGGTAGGTATGCTTTTGAGGAGGTTACAACATTATAACACGGCTTAAAGAGTCAACTTTGTATAATATAGGTTAATATAGGTCCTTTAACATATATTTAATGGGACTGTAATATAATTTTGATTAAAATGCTCTCCACTTGAATGACAAACATGACAAATCTTTCTCAAAATAATCTTTTTGCATTTGAATATATAATCAGTGTGAAAGCATGGTTCTGATTTATAAATATGGAAATAGGTCTGTATTATAAACTTGAAATCTGGTAAACTAAAAAATAGTTTCACCAACTCTGTAACCTTTGCCACCACAGCAGGACTAACATTGTGTTCTGACATTTATTCATGTACTAAAACAACTGCAGGATGTTTTATTATTTAAAAATAAATAAATAAAAATATAAAAACATCTCGGTGACAGCTCATGCCAATCTGGTTCCTTGGTGGATGCAGAATGAGGGAGGCTGTAAAGGTCCAACTTGCAAACTTTCTCAGTATTTTTTAGCATTGATGAATTGAGGAATAAGACTTCTCAAGCAATACAGATAACAGAGAAAAAGAGAAGTAGGAATTCCACCGAGGCAGAGGTAAACCAGCTCTAGGTGGGTAGCGCTTTATACAGCTCGGGAAAAAAATAAAGAGACCACTGCAAAATTATCAGTTTTTCTGATTTTACTACTTATAGGTATGTGTTTGGGCAAAAGGAACATTTTTGTTTGAGTCTATAAACTACTGACAACATTTCCCCCAAATTCCAAATAAAATATTGTCATTTAGAGCAGGGGTCTTCAACGTTTTTCAGGCCAGGGACCCCCAAACAGATGGCGAACTGGGCCAGGGACCCCCTACTATATATACGGCATAGAATTGTGTTTTATATTAAATTGAGCTTAGTGTCATGTATAAACATTGCTACTCTGTTATCGTACATCCAATACAAGGAAATAACACACAGGTTAATACTGTATTTTACACTATAAAATATAAAATTATATTATTTTAAAGTGAAATCAAAAGATTTCGCGACCCCCCTGCAGTACTTCCGCGACCCCCCTAGAGGTCGCGACCCCCCTGTTGAAGACCTCTGATTTAGAGTATTTATTTGCAGAAAATGACAAATGGTGAAAATAACAAAAAAAGATACATGTTTTCAGACCTCAAACAATGCAAAGAAACAAGATCAAATTCATTTTAAAACAACATAATACTAATGTTTACACTTAGGAAGAGTTCAGAAATCAATATTTGGCGTAATAACCCTTATTTTTAGTCACAGCTTTCATGCGTCTTGGCATGCTCTCCACAAGTCTTTCACATTGTTCTTGGGTGACTTTATTCCACTCCTGGTGCAAGAACTGAAGTAGCTCAGCTTTGTGTTTGTGTTGGAATTCAACAGACGCTGGAATGGAATGGCTGTAATACATGTAGAGATGCTGATTTCAGAAAAAAATGCAGTGGTGTCTTATTTTTTTCCAGAGCTGTACAGGACTGCATTTTCCTCACATAGGAGCATTAAAGCACCTACATACAAATCTAAAATACAAGTTCAACATACAAACTCTAAACCTGTACCCTGTAAGCGTTTGTTGTCTATATATTGAAGAAAAAAACAAAACCATATACTTGCAAGACTTCTCCAACAGTACAGAGAGCAGAGGGCTAGAGCAGTACAGCAGCATGAATCCCACAGAGGCAGAGGTAAACCAGCTCTAATTGAGTAGCACTTTATTTAGTGAGGTGAGGTCTCAGTTAGCAGCCCACTCAATAATCCTCACACAACAGCCTTCCACCAGGTCAGGCTGCAGACACGCTATTAGCCATTTAAAGAAAACTGGAAAGATACAGCAAGACCAGGGGAAAAAGAGACTGTATAGTTTGTGTGCTTGAAACTGGCTTGAGGAGAAATTACTGTTAGTTTACAGAGAATTTATTTTGAGATATTTAAGGCTTAAAGGTCCTATATAATGCAAAATTGACTCTTGTGAGCTTCAAGTCACGTGAAACATACCTGGAGTTGAGTTGTGTTTTGTTTCATTCACACATGTTTGAGTAACACTTTATTATTCGTCTGTTTACATCTCCAAAGCAAAAGGAGAAATTCAATTTGTCAACTGGACAAAAGTTTATTCATCCAAGCTGCTTCTTCACTTCTGGTCAGACGCTGGTGGACACTGCTTATATCTGCCTGAAGGGAGGAGCTAACTACAATGAAATTACTATGAAACTACCACACTTGTTTTCAGTTTCTGTTAGTTAGGTAAGCCTCCTATTAAATATGCAGTGGGAGTAGAGTGTGGGATCTTGTTAGCAGAACCTTTCAGGGCCATAATGGATGTTTTCACACCTCTGGACCTGACCTGGCTAACCCTATTGTTTTCTGTTTGTTTTGATTCAGGTTTGAGGATAGAGTTATAGATGGGAGACAAATGCAGGGTGCCCAGTTATGAACAAGCGGAAAGTCACGGATTTTCACGCATTTCTGAAATTTGGAATTCTAGATGCTATATATTAAAACTGTAAATCAAAGTAAAAAAACAAACAAACAAAAAAACACATTTTATTAACAGGTACTAGTAGTATATATTTAAACATAAATTTGGATTTGTTTTTGCTTTGCACTTCAGAGCGCATTGAGGAGGGAGCTTATGTGCGCTATGAGGAGGAGGAGAGAGAGCGTGAAAAGGTGCTAAGTGAGGCACGGGCAGGTAGGATGTTTTAAAAAAGTGTAACCTGCCCTGTGATACACGTTGGTACGCAAAGGTACACTTTGTTGCGAAAGAGCTGCACGCGCTCACTCGCTCGCTCGGTGACGTGCGGTGTCCGTGGCTCCAGAGGAGCACACGGGCTTGCGCGGCTCGTACACCGGTAGAAGTTTAATACGAGACACGTACTTTTGTTCTGAATAGGGGACGATTCCATTTTTCAAGGGACGGTTGGCGACTCTAAACACAACTATACAAAATCTTTCTCAACGAATTTGCAGATATAAAAAAAAAATGACCCCGGGGCTGAAAAAAAAGCGGAGATCCGCTAAAAGGCGCAACTCTTTCATCCCTTCAAATGATGTCTGAGACCTCCATTTCTGTTCAAGGAAGGATTCTCTTTCTTGACAAAAATAGTTTCTTTAACTCCCCTCTCAAACCACTTCTTTTCTCTGGCCAATAACTGTACTTCACTGTGCTCAAAGGAGTGGCCCGTGGCTTCTAGGTGGAGATGTACGGCAGATGAAGGTCCACTCTGTTTCTCCTGTCTGTGTTGGTACATCCTCTTGTGAAGTAGCTTTTTTGTTTCTCCATTGTAGCGCTCACTGCAGTCTTCACTACACTGAACAGAGTAGACCTCAGGCTCAAGACTCACCTGTTTAGCTTGGCCTCTGATTGACTTCGGTCGTCTGTTTGCTTGTCTTTTGTTTGTTCTTTTATTTGTTTGCTTGTCTATCTGTTTGTTGTTTGTTCTTCTGCTTGTTTGTCTGTTTGCTTGTTTGTCCATCTGTTTGTTTGTTCGTCTGTTTTGTTTTCTTCCCCCTCTGGCAGCACGGTGGCTGAGTGGCTAGCACTCATGCTTCACAGCAAGAAGGTTCAGGTCGCCCGGGCCTTTCTGTGTGGAGATTGCATGTTCTTCCCGTGTCTGGGTGGGTTTCCTCCGGGCACTCCGGTTTCCCCCACCAACCCAAACATGCGCCATAGGTAAAATCCTCCAGCTTAGGGCCTGACCAAGCCTAAATAACAAAACAAAATTATGGGGATGGTCCCCGGGTCAAATATAGAAACAACTCCTCCTGTGCGAGATCAATAAAGGTCAATCTTCTAATCCTTGACCACTGTAAGGCGCTTTGTGCTACAATTTTGTATGAAAAGCGCTTTATAAATATTGTTTGATTTGATTTGGTTTGATTCCTAAGCTCCAAAGTTGCTGTAGTTTTCATGTTAACAGCTACCTTTTACATTTTGTTCAGCAGAGATTGGAAATTCCAAGGCTGAAATTATACAAAGAATTCTACTGAAGGTGTATGGAGTTGAAAAACATAGTGGAGCACTTACCACATGACGTCACAAAACACAACTCCAGGTATTTTTTTGCGATGAGGAAATAACATTATAACATTGATTAAAGAATAGTGGAATATAAGCCCTTTAAAGAAAATTCCATAAACATGCCCCAACTGTGTTCCCAGATTTGTTTAAATAAAGATTTTACTATTAACATTGTGCTGGTGATTTATTCTTAACTACAAAACACTGGGCATAATGGCTGAGTTGTTTATGTTATAATTTTGTGCTTTCTCAAGACTATTTTGAAAGATCAATCAAAAAGCAGAATAACCCTCACACGAGTTTCGCATTTGAATTGCCGGGTTCAGTGCTGAAATCCATTTGGTTTAAATCTAAAAGAACTGAATCCTCACTGCCTAAACCACAGCATCTACCGCCAATCTTTAATCAGTGCCTCTTCTCCTGCAGTATAATGCTGTTCATATTGATCACGTTCTTTGTGGTGGCGCTTCGGGTTAAGTGGGAGTGCCATTCATTTCAATGGAGAATTTCAGAATAATTTTAATATAATAGCTAAAATATGGTATAAAGTAGGCTGACTGGTGTAAAATGTTCAATGTTCAAGTGCAGCAATAACTCAACAATGCATTGATTCTTAGAGAGGCTTTAAAACAGTTTTGTAGTCTGTGTAGAACTTATTTTCTGTAACTTTTGCTAACCTTTGGGGATAAGGCGAATACTGTGAATGATATATTCAGGTTATGGCAAGGACAGTTTTGATTTTTGTACCTTTTGTAAAACTGTAAGAATGTATACATACAGTTTCTATAATTAAATACTGTAGATCAATCACTTATAAAAGTTTTAAAAAATGGTCTCTTGACTCTTGTGGTTTTCAGATTCTTGAATGTGATGAAGATGAAGGTCAGAGTCGGAAATATTCAAACGCTTAAAGGTCCCATGGCATGAAATTTTCACTTTCTGAGGTTTTTGAACGTTAATGTGAGCTCCCCTACCCTGTTTAGCTCCCCCCCCCCATGGCTAAAAGTTGCGAAATGTCTAAACTGAGCATTTGCGGTCCTTTTCTGCGTTACACAAAACCAGTGTTCAAACGGGCGAGTTCGGACAAGGCACCTTATTGACGTCAGATCGGCAAATGCAGCTCCAGCCCCTCCCTCTGTCTCCGCTCAGCGTCCCTGTATATCACGCCCATAGAGTTTGGACTGTGAATGCGCTACAATGCGAAATGCGTTTTTTTATTTGCCTGGAGGCACATCCGAGTGTTTCTAGGCTCGCAAGTCCCTTACCCGACCCTCTGGACCTCTGAAATACCAGTGGTTTAATTTTATTTTCTGTGTAAATATGCTTTTTTTCATTGCAAAGTCTCCCATCTGTCTTCCTGTGTTAAACACGGAAGAGAGGAGACGAGCTGCGCCGAGCTGCGCCGAGCTGCGCCGAGCTGCGCCGAGCTGCGCCGAGCTGCGCCGAGCTGCGCCGAGCTTCGAGCGGGGGAAACCCGCCCCCCCCGCTCCTTAGCCAATCTCTCTGTCCTTCTCATTTGCACTGAAGCAGAAACACCCAGAATAAAGCATTTTAGACACATATCTAGCCTCATGAAGACTGTCAGAGTCATATCTCATGCAGTGAGTGTTGATTTTGAAGAAGGATTCATTTACAGTATTAGGGAACCATTAAGGAGCCATATAAAAGCATCAAGAAGTACCATGTCATGGGACCTTTAAAACTCAAATGTTGAACCTGGCATTTTTAAATATGATTGAACTATAGAATGTTGTGGTGTCATTTTGAAGAGCAATGGTGTTCTTTTTTAAGGAGATAAATGCACAGGGCACCACATTTCTTAAAAGTGCACTGTGTAACTTTTTGGTTGGAGGTCCGTCACCTCTGTGTTTCTGTGGAGATGTCATTGCTCCATCTGGAATGTTCCACAGTATGACATTAAACATCTCTACCTTACATTTATTTAATTATAAGTGGTTTTATAGCTCAGAAATATCTAGAAAAACAGGCATTCTGACCGAACAGGGTTGACTCTCCACCGATCTGACCTGTAACCTGGTCTGGTTTGGACTCCATGAAGATAGAAAGGCTTAATGCCAAAGCAACATCTTCATGGAGAAAAGCATTTGACAGACCCTCCCCCAGAAAAGTTACACAGTGCACCTTAAGGGCCTGTTTACGCTTACGGGTAAAAACAACAAACTATTTTATCGGAAGTGTTTTCGTTTAGACTGTGAAGGCGTTTTGGGGGCTTAAAAAGCCAAAAACTGAAACCATCCTCCAAAGTGGAAAACTTGAATATGCTCCGCCGTAGTATTTTCGTCTACACTGCCAAAGACACAAAACTCTGGTCAAATCTGCTAATGTCGTGTACACGTTACGTCACATCGGTCCATTTATCAGTGTACTTTGGCACCTTGTTGCGCCTTCGTTGCTTTGTAGTCTAACGTGGTCTGAAGCGAAGCAATTGTTGAACTTCTTCATCTGACAATAGAATTATTTTTTTGCTACCGGTAGCCATGTTTTGTTTTGCTTTTCGCGGCGCAGATGAGAAGAAGGAAGATTCTACGCATGTGCACGGACATGGTGATAATGTATCACAGCGCCACCTAGCCGCCTGGCATGCATACCTAATCGAATTCTACACACTTTTGCGTCACCATATGCATGTAGATTTTCCTTCCGAAAACGCTTATCTAAACGCCAGTTGTGTCTTCTGTTCAGACCGTCATCATATAAACGTAGCTTTAATTTCATGTGTGCATTGCAGTTTTTTCCCCTCATGTTTTGTTTATTTATCTTATACTCATTTAGTATAAAGATAACACCCCAATACTGTACTACAATAATTGTAATTTTGCAGTTACTGTCCCCCAACATCATTTTATGTAGGGCCCTCAAGAAGATGGCTCTGATAAAATTTATAAGGTGAATCACTGTACTCATTCACAGCAATACTGAATCATAATCTGAGTCACCATTATCCAGTTTCATTCAAGATTGCCTGTTTCCATTGTCCATAGCAACCACTGTCTGGCATAGAATAATGTCATTAGTTTGATTCATACTTCTCATTCATAAAACAGGTCTCTAAAATCACTATCGCAGGTATGAAGTAGATCTAAATAAGATTTAGGCTGCGTCCCATTACTCTGTCTTACCCCTTGCCCTTCCCCTGTCCCTTTATCTACGTCTTTGTCTTGCACCTCGATACTGAGCTGAGAGGGCTCGGGGTACAAATGTTCCCCTAAGAAATGGGACACCGCTCAATTACCGTTTGCCTCATCATCCCTTGCCATGTCAAGGATTATCGGGTACCTCAGCTCGACAAAATCTAGCTTGTTTATACATGAAAGTTCGATGAAAACAATAACGTCGGCCAAACAGACACCGCAACAACAGTTCACCATAAGTAACGTAGAACATAAGCGTTATAATTGTAAACCATGCTAAACTGTTAATCGACTGCTGAAAACTGCTGAAAATACATTTATGAGACTCCTTGACTGGCCAATGTGACGCTGCCATCCTGATCCCAAAACCTGCCTGAGCTTGTAGACGTACCCCTTCGTTTCAAATCTAGTCGAGAGCTTACTTCGTTTCAAGGGGTATGTCGCGCTCGGTTGTGGCCCTAGTCCTTGATCAAAATTAGAATCGGGACACCTCTTGCCCTCACATGAACGCGTAAAACGAAGGGGTAAGACAGAGAAATGGGAGGCAGCCTTAATGTGCAATGAACTAGACAATAACTAATAGAAAGCGTAATTAAGTCATGGATACAGTAAACAAATGAAAAAAAAAGTGTTGATAGAGGTGCATCCTGGCCGAGGTGTGTGGGTAGGGTTCTCTGGCTGGAGTTCTGGAGGTCTGGAGAAGGTCAGTGAGGGATGGAGGGCTTTGTGGGTAGGTCATGATAACACATTTTGAAGCACGATATACACTGCTACAGAGAAATAAACTATAATATGGTACTATTGTATGCAAATGATACAAAGCGGAATATTTCCAGTGAACCAGTTTTGAACCAGCACCAATTTCCCCATTATTGCCAAGAAACTGTACACACAATAAATGTTGAGCTCCAAAAATATATAATTCCAGCTTTCATATATTGAATGGTACGTCGATATAATAATTATCATTACAGGCTTAATTATAAGTGACGAGGAGGATCTTGAAGTCGATGTGCTGTTGGATGGGGAGCCAGTGGAGTTATTTTAGAACCTGAGTAATGTCCCTCTTTATTAGGGTTGTTACGATGCCAATTTTGGTATTGGAAAAAGTTGAGATACAACACATGTTTCAAGTATCGGCAAGTACTCAGACCAAATCACCAATCCAATACCACTCTATTTTCCTGAGTGTCCTTTTACAGGCCTCACTGTTGTTTTTTTACTATCCGCTCTGGGCAAGCAAGTGACAAAGTTGAAATGTAAAAATGCTTAAATCAGCACAACTCATCATCAGGCTCATACTTTTGACTAACACTTTAGGCCCTCAAAATCTCTATTCTTGTAGATTCATTTTCTTTAGAGAGGGGCTTTTATTTTTGCTCTTGTACTGTAAATTGAGTAGCCTTAGTCTACTCCTTCAAACTATGTGGTATGAGACTGGTATCGGTACCAGCAAGTTCACTAATGCCAAGTATCGGCATCCTAAAAAAAAATGGTATCAGAACCAAGAATATTCTCTGGTACGGTTGGCTACAAACAACTCTATCCAGCGTGATCGCACTGTTTTTCACTCCCTATGACGCAAACGTGCCTCATTCTGTCTGTGTGTCAGACCCTGGCATACCCTGGCCCGGTGCCGATCAGCTCACAGTGATCATTCTCCCTGGCCTTCGTGTGGCCTTCTGCCAACTGTCACAGGGCCTGTTCAGGGCTTGCCCACTCATCACGGTGTGGCAAAATCAATCCTGCGCTCTAATAGGTCACGAACCACCACACACTGCTCGCCAACAGCTTTGGAGTGGAGATCAGTGGAGGGCATGAGACACGGCGGTGAAGGAGCGAGCATGTTTCTCCTAACTGACGCGGCGTTCATTAGCAGCTATTTGTGTAGCTATTGAAGTAGAAACCAAATCTGTGCTAAACTCGAAAGCATTAGCATAAATATCAGTCTTTTATCTTTTTATTGTAAGACCTGTATTACTATCTGTCAGTATATTTTTTTCTAGTAATAAAATAGGTATATTTTGTGTAATAATTTTACATAATTCGTCTTGATAAATCATGAAGAGAGACTTAATTTGTAAGGAACAATGCTATATTACACAAAATTGATTCTTGTGAGCAAAAAGATACCTGGAAAGACATCTCCAAAGTACAAAATGCTCTGTTCCACCTTCTGATGCCATGTACTTTTCAGGTTAATAGCTACCTTTTACCTTTTGTTCAGTAGAGATTGGAAATTCCAGGGTTGAAATCAACCAAATGATTCTAGTGAAGATGTGCGGAGTTTAAAAACACAGTGAAGCACTAACTGTACTTGATGACATCACAAGGTGGAACAAGAAGAACTCAGAACCTGCGTGAATGAAACAAAACACAACTTCAGGTATGCTTTTGATGAGGAAACATTATAACATAGAAAATAGCGTCAGAAATGTAAATGAGTCGAGATAATTGGTGCCTATAAATCTTTGGAAATTTTCAAGGTTCATTAAAATAAATATCCAAAATATACACTAAATGTTTTTACTGATGCAGGACTATAAGTCTCAAACTGAAAAAAGATAAGAAACTTATAAGAAACTCTGTAGAAACTATGTACAAGTTAGAGTAGATGAGCAGAAGGATTTTATTCTTAGTTTATTTTTTCTTTCTTTTTTTAAATCAAACATTTGGTACTCGGCAAATGTTCAGAGAGAAACGTCTAGGCCACGGGTACAGAAGCTACAGAAGACTTAGTTTGATTCAAATTCTGTGCAATTAAGCATATTCAAATGGCTTGCTTCAGTTCACTCATCTGCGGCGTGGGGAGAGTGTAGACTAAATAAGCCAAGTGCTCTTTCCCCAGTGCTGTCCCCCTTTGAGGCTCTGAATAAACACTGCATTTATTTCTTTGAACTTATCTCTCCCAAGCTAGAACGTACAGTCTGAGAAGCACGGTAAGAAAGTTTTGTACAAGTAACCATAAAAGTGAGATCGACAAGAAAATCAATATATTTTTTTGCATTCTTGCGTTCCTTCAAAATCGTATCTTCACCATAAACTTGCCCTTTGACAATACAATGTGAGAAGATTGAATATTTGAAATGTTAAAGGTGCACTGTGTAATTTTTGGTTGTGGGTCCATCACCTGCTTGTTTCTAAGGATGTATCATTGCTCTACCTTACATCACTTCAATCACAGGTGGTTTTATATGTAGCTCAAAAATACCCAGAAAAACATTCTGACGGGGCGGCAGTAGCTCAGTTGGTAGAGCGTTTCTCCAGGGGTTGGCGGTTCGAATCCCGCTCTTGACGGGTTGACCGCGTGTGATCCCAGCTCCCACAGATGAGCGCTGCCGTTGTGTCCTTGGGCAAGACACTTAACCCCACCTTACCCCCAGTGTTTGTGGAGACTGGTAGCTCCCATGGCAGAAGATACATCAAGGCCTGTTGTGACGTGAGCCGTCACAACCTCCTGTGGACCCACCACCCGTGGGAGGATTCATGGGTGCTGGTGCATTGTGTTCTGGGCAGCAGAACACTGCTTGCCCCGCGACCCAGAAAATGGAAAAGCGGAAGAAGATGAATGAATGAATGAACATTCTGACTGTGAGTGGGGTTGCCTCTCAACGGATCTGACTTGGTGTGGTTGATGAGAAAAAGGTTTAACATTCCCACATTCCCAACATTCCAGACAAGACATGTCTTGTCATTTGACAGACTCAGTGCCAGAAAAGTTACACAACACACCTTTAAGAGTGCTGTATCCATTTTGGTTGTATTTGCATGTAATTATTATCTATATTATAGTTTTTTATTGTCTGTGAACCAGGATGTCAGTTGTTTGCATGCTAGTTACTGTTAGCATTACTGTCACAGCACAACTCTGCACAGATCTCTGAAAGTTGTGAAAAGTGCATATAAACTCATCACATTGAATAATTAGGCAATAATTTAATGCATAAAATAAGGTATGTGTTTGAGTCTATAAACTATTGACAACATTTTCCCCAAATTCCAAATAAAAATATTATCCTTTAGAGCAGGTGTCGGCAACCCGCCACTCCGGAGCCACATGCGGCTCTTTGATCCCTCTGATGCGGCTCAGTACAGCGTTCCCGCGTTTATCGTGGTGGTTGTGTTCTAAAAATAACCCACGACAAGTGAAGTCATCTGCTTTATATTTTACAATTATTCTCCATGTTTTAAGGCTGTAAACGCTTCACCACACACATTCTACACTTTTCTCAGACTGGAATTAACGTTTTCTCACATTTTTCGTAGATTTTTAACAAAAAAGCACAGTATTATAGAACGAAACCAAAGTGTATTTTGCGTGTATTTCACAGTTCTTATGACTGCTTCATTGTGGCGGGTTTTGTCGGGTAGAAAACTTGCAAACATACACACTGTGATCGAACATTTATATAAATCTGGCAAACTGAACGCATTCTGTACAGGAGACACGGAGGAGAATGACTGACGAATCAGCAAAGGTCTACAGTCACTTAGCCAATCAGGACGCAGAAATGCGCGTTGATACACTATAAAAAAAAAATTGGAATAAAAATATCCACGCAACAGCGAGGCCACGAAAAGTGAACTCCGATATAGCGAGGGACCACTGTATTTAATTAAAATGTATTTTATTGTAGTTCATTCATTTTGAAAATGTAATTCTATGGCACAAAGGCAAAAAATATGTTATATGCAGTCTTATTTCATTTTAAATTTCAAAAGGGTTTTGTGGCTCCCAGTGTTTTCCCAGTGTGAAACAGGTCCAAATGGCTCTTTGAGTGGTAAAGGTTGCCGACCCCTGGTTTAGAGCATTTATTTGCAAAATAATGACAAATGGTCAAAATAACAAAAAAGATACATGTTTTCAGACCTCAAACAATGCAAAGAAACAAGATCACATTTATTTTAAAACAACATAATATTAATGTTTACACTTACACTTACACAGAAGAGTTCAGAAAACAATATTCGGTGCAATAACCCTTATTTTTAATCACAGCTTTCATGCGTTCACATTGTTTCACATTGTTCTTGGGTGACTTTATTCCACTCCTGGTGCAAGAACTGAAGTAGCTCAGCTTTGTGTTTGTGTTGGAATTCAACAGACGCTGGAATGGAATGGCTGTAATACATGTAGAGATGCTGATTTCAGAAAAAAAATGCAGTGGTCTCTTATTTTTTTCCAGAGCTGCATTTTACATTTATTAAAATATAAGTATACTTTGCAGTGACATCACACTGGGGGTGTTCTGCATGTGGAATGGTGAAATGTATTAAGATAGAACACAAAATGGATTTACGCAGCGCATTTTCAGGAGCTCGTGATCAATGCAATTTTAGGTGTTTGTCTTTTCAACAAAAAGTGACTGAAAAATAGTTGGTTAATGCTTGCTAGCTTGTGACTAATTTTATGTGTGGGAGAAACACTGGTGCGATGGAAAGCACAACTTCCCTTAGCTTTCAATCCCCAACTAGTCAACAAATTTCTCTACCGACTTAGAAATGAGCATTGTTTAAAACCTTTTGTCTTGGCAGCTAAATGCTGTAGAATGGCATGCCAGATTTCTCTTCGAGCTATAAAGATTGGCAGTGCAGACCTCACCTGCAGAGCTCCCTGTTCGTATTGACCGCGGGCCTGTCCGGATACATTTGTACTTGTGCTCTTGTTGAGTTTGATGGCTCTTGGCATCTGAATCTTATGGAGCTCCAGATTGACAGCGGGTGAACACAAACTGACCTGGCTGTTTTACTTCTGCTCAAAACCTCTGCAAAACTTTATATAGCAACATATAGAAGTCAATCCAGTCTGCAGTGAAGGAGAGAGACAGAATAATGGCACCTTTACCTTCAATTTCTGAATCTGAGTTTTTTTGTTGTTGTTGTTATTAATTCATTTATTTTTATCATTGCACAAAACTACCAGGTAGACCTTTTTTTTTAATTGTCTTCTACACCTTGAAAAACAGAACCAGTTGAGCAGTTTGCAGTGGTCCAAAGTTATTCCTCAGTATAAGTAGTAGAATCAGAAAAACGGATAATTTTGCAGTGGTCTCTTATTTTTTTTAACAGAGCTGTAGATGAGTACGTGTAATGCCATACTGCGAAACACTATAAGCAGAGCACATCTCCATGGGGACAAGCAGGTTGGCAGAAACTCCACCAGAAAAGTTACATAGTGCACTTTTAAGTACACAGTGTATCCATAGACTATACCATATTGATGCAGGGCTAAACATCCATACAAGTTCCTCCCCCCACTCCTTTCCGATAACTTCCAACTTTGCGATTTTAATTGCCGTGACTTCTTTTATTTTTCCACTGGAGCAATTAAACCATATTTGCACATTGTTTGAGTCCCAGTTGAGTTACAGCTTGCCGCCATCTCACATAACTTGACCTTAACTGAAGCATTGAATTATGACAGTCGACATGCTAAGGTTCAGATACAGAACCCCATTAATCACCACACTCCTGGGATATCGCATTTGAAGCCATTCAGCCTGAAGAGGACTCCATTTAGCTGAAAAATGCACTTGATATTTTAATGCATTCCCAATAGGCTAGAGGCATTTGGCTTCAGTGCTATTGCAGTACATTGTTTCGGAGTTTGGGTGACTGTGTGTGGGATCTGTTTTGGAATTTAAAGTAGTTGTTGATAGTAAAATTGGTCTCTGAATTAACTAATAGTAGTGTGTTAACTCATGAACCCATGAACAATGATATAATTACATTACATTTGAAAGTGAACTTGCAAAATTAGGGTTCAGTTCACAATGGACACACGTTTCCGCAGTATGGCATGAAATATTTCTGTCTCCATAGAGAATGTATTTATTTCTTTTTATTTTCTATTATTTATTTTCTAACAAGTGCATTTCATTGCATGTACTAGTAGAGATCTAAATGTTTCTAAAAAGGCAGTATTGGCTGTTTAAAGAGGTTATTAACTGAGGCATTTGTAGTTAGATATTGATTTTGGAGTTGCATAAACTTCCTAATGTGCCGCTCTTTGGTTTTGTTGTCTTGTCTCAACTGACCCGTGGCTATGAAGTCGTTGATCCTTTGAAGCACTTCTTTTGGAACTAGAAATGTTATTTTGTTTAGTAAGCTGTCTATTTCAAATTTAAAGTTTTCAATGTCATAATTGAGACGGCTGAATCTAAGGCTACGTTTATGTGATGACGGTCTGAACAGAAGACGCAAAAGTGGCGTCGTGTCTTCACTTTTTATTCCACGTTTAGAAGAGCGTTTTCGAGATAGTCTGGTTAACACCTGACCATATCACAAGTGAGATATGGGTCTGGAAACTCGCTTCGAAAAATCCCGTAGCGGAGGTGTGGTTAGCGATTGCCAACGGCCGTTTATTGGGCGTTATGAATGTCTATCATTGAGCGTATACGTAAGTCCATAGCCAATCATGTCAGTTGTCAGTTCAAACTACAAGCTTCCGTTTGTCATGTAGTACGCGTCACCGTCTTGCCACACCTCTCCCGCTCTCTGATTGGGGCCCTAAATCTGGGACTCTCGCTTGGACGAGTTTCCAGGCCGCCTTCCAGTTCGAAACGAACGGAAGCGGCCTGGGAATTCCCAGGCTATTTTCGAGAGGATATCTGCGTGCATACTGTGACGCAAAAGTGTGTGGAATTCGATTGGGTATGCATGCCAGGTAGCTAGGTGGTGCTGTGATACATTATCACTATGTCCGCGCACATGTGTAGAATCTCCCTTCTTCTCATCATCGCTTGTATGTGACGTAAACGCGTATGCAACGTCAGCAGATTTGACCAGAGTTTGCGTCTTGGGCAGTGTAGACGAAAACGCTACAGCGGCGGCGTGTATTCAAGTTTTCCACTTTGGAGGGCGGTTTCAGTTTTTTGCGTTTTTAAGCCTCGAAAACGGCGTCACCGTCTAAACGAAAGGCACGATAAAATATTTTGTCGTTTTTACCCGTAAGCGTTCTCGTGTAAACAGGCCCTAAGGCTGAGGATCCCTCTCAGGTAGCGCTGGGTTAATCTGGTTGCCTTATGCCCTGGTTCCGGAGCTTTCTTCTGTAAAGCCTTGGGAATAAGCTGCTTCTGTCGACATCTAAGATTAAAGCGTAAATGATTCCTCTTCTCTGCTAAACTTTTTGTGTCCTATGTATTTTGTGTCCTGTATATTCGACCAAATAAACTTTTGTCCTTATTGTTCCGCCCATATTGTATATTTTGTATTTGTCTATCAAAGTCTATTTTCATTTACCTTATTTTAATGCATGCCCTTATGAATTTTCTTCACCGACAATGGCAATAAAACTGATTCAGATTCCAATCATATTTGTATATTTCTATTTCATTACTATATTTATTCCATAGCCTCTTAAGTTAGCATGAATTGCACTTTCTATTGTGTTGCGTTGCCAGTGCATGCCCAGAGCCCACACTTGTCTCTCCTGCAGGCGCTCCTCTTCTGCTGTACGTTCAGAAGAGTGCACAGCCCACAGCGCTGACTTTCCAATACCACGGACTCTGCCTCGGCCAACAGTCTGAGGAGGAATTATTTCCGGAAGCTGCGAACATGCTAGTGGGCACGCAGAGAGAGAGAGAGAGAGAGATTAGAAGTGTTCCCTCAGTCGGCAGAAATACAATAGGTTAAACCACCTGCTGACTTATGGCATGGCTTATGTGCTCCGCCAACACTGCAGCAACTCAGGGTCTTCCAGTCAGAACAATAACACTCACTATGTTTTTATTTATTACCAGAGGTGGGGAGAGTAGCCAAATTCTACTCAAGAAAAAGTAACATCACGTCAAAATAATACTATAATAATACTATGACAGTAGTATAGTAGCTCAGTTGTTAGAGCGTTCACTGATCCGAAGGTTGGCGGTTCGAATCTCACTCTCGACATAACATCATTGGTTGAGCGGTCAGATCCACTGACCCACAGGTTGGTGGTACAATTCCAGCTCCCACAGATGAATGCTGGGCAAGACACTTGCCCAGCATGCTCCTTTGATTCTGACCTTTTGGGCTGGTGTGAATAAAAACCAAAAATCTCGATCCAGAGCAAACAAGCGAACCGAGACCACCTAAAAAGCTGGGTCTCGGCACAATTCCATTCGAACTCTGGTGTGGTTCGTTTGAGGTGAGAATGCAGACCGGACTCGATCCAACACAAGTTGGCTTTTTGTACTTAACGAGCTCCCGTCGTATGTCGAGCATTATGGGAAACCGAGGCTTACGAAACGAAACGAAACTTACGAGGCTTACTTACGTTTTGCCTGAAGAGCAAGAGCAACTTGATGCGCGCACTTGAGCGTTGTTCTCCGTAGTCGTCTTGCCCTGTGTCTTTGTCGTTTGGAAATTGATTGTAAAATAGTGTAAACCTCACGATGCTGTTCGAACATTTGTGCGAACTGTAAAAACTGACCAAACCATATCACTAAGGCTACATTGAAAACAGCACGTAACACCATTATTCTCCTCCTTCCGTGTTTGCACATGGCGTTTTGACACGGCTCATTTCTGTCCAATGGCTGAGTGACCTCTTTTGTTTATAGATGTTGGTCCACTTGGGGAAAAACTGCAGTGTGAAAGCGAACCGCACCAAAATAAAAAAATAAAATAAAATAAAAAATTGGTCCGGACCAAAACAAGTGAACTATCGGACTTGGGAAAACTACTACTCAACGAAGAGTAACGTAAGAATGTAATGTCTGAATCATGCTCACAATGAGAATGAAAGCATCTCACTTCAGTGCAGATATTTAAGTAGGATATATACAACACAGCAGGATATTTACAACACAGTATAGAAAAAAAAAATAGTGCAAGAAAATGCCAAAAAGTCCTCTACAAGCTGGTACTACACATTAGTTATTCAGGTTATTCAGGGCTCTCAAGTCTCAAGCATTGAGAGTGTGACACACGCAATTCGACGTGTTCACACGCTCACACGCCACACATGGCATTTCTCTCGCTGAATTTTTTTTTTTTTGGTGCCCAGAAAATTGGTCTGTGTGGCTCAGTTTATGCAGGCACCGCGCGTTTTCAGCGAAAAAAAACTCCCCCCTCCTCCCCGCCCCGCTCCCCGGAAAAAAAATCTCAGTTTCAACCAATCAGAAAATAGATTGTTCTGTTGTTGGGCAGACTAGTTTCAGCTGCTAAGCGCACACTGCGACTGACGGTGATGATAAAACAAACATCAGGTAATAACTTCATTTATATAACTCTCATTAGTTGCTTTGTAGTTTAAGTTTGCTCTTTAGACAAATTCAACGCAATTCGACACGGCATTTCTCATTGTTCACTCGCACCCCCCATCCCCCCTCGGAAATTATGCAGTCTCACGCACGACCCCGCTCAAAACTTGAGAGCCCTGGGTTATTGCAAGTCTTGCTCAGATATTGCAGTGGGGGTGACACATACAGCCATATATACACACACTTGATGTAATTTGAAGAACAAAATATTTATGAGAGAAAAGCACAGGCAATATTATACAATATTATGTTGTATAGTATGTGGGATTGTTGCTATAGCTAACATTTTTTGCTACTCATGTTCATACCTTTGAAAATATTTTTATAATTTTGAATGTATATTTCTTAGACCTTAAAAGACCCTCTGAGTTTTCATTTGTTCGCTTGTATTGGACATTTTCTACAACTAGCCTGGGGACAGAATAAACAGCTCTGGAAAAAATAAGAGACCACTGCATTTTTTTTTTCTGAAATCAGCATCTCTACATGTTTTACAGCCATTCCATTCCAGCGTCTGTTGAATTCCAACACAAACACAAAGCTGAGCTACTTCAGTTCTTGCACCAGGAGTGGAATAAAGTCACCCAAGAACAATGTGAAAGACTTGTGGAGAGCATGCCAAGACACATGAAAGCTGTGATTAAAAATAAGGGTTATTGCACCGAATATTGATTTCTGAACTCTTCTTAAGTGTAAACATTAGTATTATGTTGTTTTAAAATGAATATGATCTTGTTTCTTTGCATTGTTTGAGGTCTGAAAACATGTATCTTTTTTGTTATTTGTCATTTTGTGCAACTAAATGCTCTAAACGATAATATTTTATTTGGAATTTGGGGGAAATGTTGTCAGTAGTTTATAGACTCAAACTAAAATCTCCTTTCTGCCCAAACACATACCTATAAGTAGTAAAATCAGAAACACTGATAATTTTGCAGTGGTCTCTTGTTTTTTTTTTCCAGAGTTGTATGTACACAATGGCAGTAGATATATTTTTATAGTGAAGCCTATGTAATAACTGTAATGAGAATGAGTCAATATAGCATGATTAAAAGTTGTTTTAAGTCAACATTACCTTGTGTGCGACCTTTTAAGTAGATGGATTATTCTATCTTTTATCTTTCAACACCTTTCTTACAATTATTTACCTGCCGTCCTCATTGCTATCTCTTGTCTAACCTCTGCATGGCTCAGAATACCACAGGGTCATGTCTTGGCCCCTACCGTGTTGTCTCTCAATGTTTGCCCGTAGTATTAGACTCTTGTTGCCTCGATGGATAGAATTAATTGATTAATGCTTTCATCCAATTACTGCTCCCTCATGCAGTTAATCAGCTGGCAGAGGCTGGGGCTGCTCCATCACTGGGACTGGAGACAGGCAGATGTGTGGGGAACAATAACCTCGCTCACTCTACTTTACTCGGGTTTTGATTTTGTATGTGGAAATACACTGTTACAGAAAAATAGACTTGGATTATAAACAAAAATAAAGTCTAGCGGAATTAGTAATTTGTACAATTCCTGTGAAACTATGTTGCATTGGAAAAACAACAACTTTATCACACTGTTTTCTGATTAGCGTTGATAACGTTGTTTCCTCATCAAAATCATAGCTCCGCTCAAACAGAAAACACTTTATTCCAGCTTGTGATGTCATGTGGTGACACAGGAAGAGCTCCACAGTGTTTTTAAACTCCATGCACCTTCACTAAATCATTTGGATGATTTCAGATGTGGAATTGCCAATCTCTACTGAACTAAAGGTGAAAAGTAGCTGTTAACTTGAAAACGACAGCTTCACAGCATCACAAGGTGGAACAGAGTATTTTGAGTTTATATAAAGGGTTAGGCGAATGTGTGAATGAAACAAAACACAACTCTGTATGTATTTGATGATGATAACCGTGGCTTAAAGCTCACAAGAATCCATTTTGTGTAATACAGGACCTTAAACAAGAATGAGATCTTCGCACTTCAGTTTCTTAAAACGGGTCCGTTGGAGGAGAGGGAGCAGCCCCAGAACATATGAGAAAAAAATAATAATCCCGCACTCCGTTTTACTTGCTAAATGTAAGATTTATTAGGACATACAACGTTTCGGCACTAGGCCTTCATCAGGCAAAAAAATCCTGCCTGGTTTGCCTGATGAAGGCCTAGTGCCGAAACATTGTATGTCCTAATAAATCTTACATTTTGTGGGATTATTTTTTTCTTGTAATACAGGACCTTAAAATGTAATGTACAGGGAGTCCTCGGGTTACGACGTTGATCCGTTCTTAAGACGCGTCGTAACCCGAATTTCGTCGTAAACCGGATTTTGCCTTTGATCTTCCAACCAAAGCACCAATAACCTTTCCATCTCAATAATTAGACCACTACGATGCTTGTTTATCACTGCCGCTATCATAGGAGCAGATCAGAGCTCACATCAGGTACTTCCGCCCACATTGGACACGCACACGAGGCTGTCTTCTTCTCCCTACAACCACAACAGAGTGTATTCTTCCGCCGTGCGCCGCGCGCCGCGTGCGTTTGTTTACATCTTTTACCACGCTAAACCGTGTAAGACGGAATGACGCGTAATATATACATATTTTTTTTAATGGGGGCGCGTTCGTAACCACGAAACGTCGTAACCCGAGACCGTCGTAACCCGAGGACCCCCTGTACAATGTTTAAGTTGATTTGTGTAGATTTTGACTAAGGAGAATTTTCCAACTGAACAAGATATATTCCAGTAATAAATAACTATTTTCTTGCAAGAAGTAAAGAAAAGAAGAGTTTTATATGAGTTTTATTAAGTAAAATAATCCAAGGTGACATGTTTGAAAAGAAACTAGAGTGTTTTTAATTAAAATACAACATTTTGAAAGTAAAAAAGGTATTGCGTAGGTAAAAGCACAGATGTTTGTTTTTTTGGTTTTGCTATTTCAATGATTTTGTATAAACATTCTTGAGCCTTTATATTCAAAGATTATTAGGGGAATTCCTATGACGTTTGCCAATTTCCATATTATATTTGCATATGTTTTTCTCTGTCACCATTCCTACCTTAGCGCACAGCAGAAGCGTTTACACCAAGACGAGAATACATTTTGTAAGGATCCTATAATGCTGTAATTTAATATCCTTTTTCATTTGTGTCTTACAGGTGGGGCACATGATCTTCCTGTGACTCCTGAGGCTGAGTGGATCTAAAATAAACAAAGTCTAAATAAAGGAAGACTCAGTGTGCTGCATCAAAAATTGATTATTATGGATGGAAAATATATCTTGAAGAGACCATTTTTAAAATCAGTCCACTTCAAGGATTTCACCCAAGGAAGTAAACTGGGACTAGATTTCTGAGTTTATTTACAAAGATAGTGAAAACGTTGGACTAGAGATCAGAAATACCATCTGAAAATCTTAAAATATATCTGCCTTTGTTTAAAATATAAAATACTTTCTAATTTTTGAATTTGGCTCGAATTTCAACTATGACTTCAAACCAGAGAATTTTGATATTTTATGGATTTTTTGCCAGATTTGTTGCAGTATATTAATGATTTAGTTCTCAATGTACATTTTTTCAATATGAACAACCAGTCATTATTACTCAGTTGTGGCATTGTCGAGTCTCTATGACCAACAAAGAAACTGATTCCCAACTAATGGATTAATCCAACTTTTTTTTTTTTTTTTCAAAGTTTTGCAATTCTTTAGCGATTGCATTCAGACTCGGATTTTTATTCTTCACGCTACATTTTCATTCATCATGGGGAGAACTGGAGTATGGACCCTACTGGCGGCAGTGAGTTGTTTATGCTGCCTTAGACATAGCTGGGGTCAAACCGCAAGGACTAGTACTGCAACTTCAACCAAACCAGGGGACCGGGTCAAAAGAGGATGGGTCTGGAATCAGTTCTTCGTAGTAGAGGAATACACCGGTACGGAGCCACTATATGTCGGAAAGGTAAGCTGTCGAAGGGGAATTAAGCATGTTATAGTGGTGTTCCCTTATCATTATCCTATTTATTGTATAGAGTTTGTATTTAGCATGATTCATGAATGTTTAGTAATCCTGTATTGTCCTGCATTTGAGGCTTGGGTGCTCAGAAATTCTGTACCTTATTTTATTCCCATGTATTTGAGCAAAACTTGTCTTGTACCATTACAAATATATTGCGTAAGTCTAAGTACAAAGCATTTTATTGTCCAGTAATCAGTTAGCTCTTCTATCTTGGAAAAAAACTCCTCTCTACTTTGCTCTGCTGTGTTTAAGACTGTAAAAAAATCAAGTACAGTGCCTTTAATTATTGTGATGAACTGGCGTCTGAAACGTTTGATTTATACACATACGTAGGGTACAAGGTAAAGTGAAATTTGCTATAAAGATGTGTGGCCTGCCTTCTGCAATTAGAAGTCAATAGACCTGTTTCTATTATTAATCAGTTTTAGACCAAAACTGAAACTGAAAACAACTGTGGAAAAAACAGTGAAAAAGGTTAAATAATGATGTTAATTCTACATTCAAAGAGTGTTTAAGCTTGTATCAGTTCACACTAATGAATGAATTATTCAGTTAATCATTGCATTTATATAGCGCGGCTGACAATCTGCGCCATCAGCCCCTCTGACCACCGCCAACACTCACACACACACACCACTTTCATACTAGGCAATGTGGGTGAAGTGTCTTGCCTAAGGACACAACAACAGTTTTTTTTTTTTTTGCTACTGGCGCCCCACTGTGGCACCTGGAATTCCCAGTGGTCTCCCATCCAAGTACTAACCAGGCGCGGCCCTGCTGAGCTTCTTGCTTAGAGATTCTGAGACAGGATCAGGCTTTGACAAGCCGGGATGGCCACACATGACTTTCCATTCAAGAAATAAGCTGTAAACATCACAGCAGTTAGTTTGCATATACACTTACAAATGGAATTTCAAAGGAGGCTATGACTTTAATACAGTTATTCATCCCCCGGGGCATGCTAGTCAACATGCTTGTATATGCACCATGCTGTTTCAGAGAAGTAGCTGCTCCAATAATAGTTCTCTTTGATATTAACAGAGACAAGTACACTTGAATTTGGAAGAGCGGATCAAGGTCAAAATATTCTCACATCAATTTTATTTTGTGTGTGTATATATATATATATATATATATATATATATATATATATATATATATATATATATATGCCAGTGTTTATTGTAGTTTATAATTTTTTGGATGGGGTATTTCTGGTTGGAGTTTGTTTGCTGTTCTTGTGACTGAGTTTCCTCTGTGTACGCCGGTTTTCCCCCATCAGACTAAGGCCCTGTCCCCACGACAACGTTCCTGTTTTTTTTTTTACCCGGGGTGAAAAAAAGTCACGTCCACACACGTGTTGGATCAGAAAACCTTCGCGTCAAGATGAGCACGGAGCGCTGAGTGAAAACGATGTAGTACATATGTCACACCAATAAGTGGCGCTGTAAACCGGAAAGAGCCAGAGCCACCGGTAACGCAGGACTACAAAGAGCACATGCGCAGAAAGTCCTTCTCTTTCATAAACAAGCAAACACGTGTACTTTAGGGACCGTCAACACAAGCGAATTTATTTTGTCCCCCTGCTCCACCAATGTAGCAGCGACTCACTCCGGTAATGTGAAAATGCTGACCGTCCCTAACATAGACAGACGCCACAGAACGAAGATTTGCGCTGCGTGAGCAGAGTTTTTGCCTATAAATCGATAGTTAGCATTACTTGCTATCGTTTTATTAGATAGACATTAACAAGTAGAACTCTCGTTAACCTTGGTCGTGTTATTTAGGCAAAATGCTTGTTTGGATCTTACTACGGGAATGTTAAACATACTCGGACATTATGTTGGCTTTTTGGCGAGAATACAACCGGGGACCATCACAACGGGCAGCTATATATTTTTCTGTGTGATACTGCATGTGCCTGTTTGTAAAAGGTAAAGTTTCATTTAATAAAAAAGACAAGAAATGGTTGCTCTTTTTCTTTATTTACAGCACACAACACACTCAAATTGGTATGTGCTCCTCATTGTCCACTATCTGCCTTTCCAGCGATGGGATCTTTCCAGTTTTAAAATACGTGTTTAGCTTTGAATTGGCAAACACCCGTGCGTCGTGCGTACTGCCAGGCCACTTCACAGTAACGTCCATAAACCGGTACCTGTAGTCACACACCGCTTGTATGTTGAGGGGATGTGTCCCATCGATTGCTCCCAAACATTGTGGCATGTCATGCACACGGAGGAAGCCCGAAACAAGCTCCTCTGCCTCCGGTTCCGTGAAAGGCGTAATTGTGCATGGTCCTCTGCTGTTGTCGCAATGCATTGCATATGAACAGAGTTTGATGCAGCAGTGCCAATAAACTGCGGAAGGCGCAGGGTTACACCCTCTGGTCACCGGTCACGTGATGATTACGGCAGCGCGACGTCATCATTTTCTCACCTCCCGCGCTTTTTTGCCGCCCACATGCCAACGCGACGGGGGACGTTCTCCGACTTCTCCACTCTGGAACCCGTTTTTGAAAAACTTCGTTCTCGCCCCCAAAAACGCCGGCGCCGTCTGGACGGCAGGCCCAAACGCACACAAACTTCCAAAAAACGTTGTCGTGGGGACAGGGCCTAACACAGACACACTAGGCTCTATGAAGTTAAAAGATCAAAACAAAAGATCACACACACTTGTTCATTGAAAGGTCTTTCTTGATGTATTTTCATGACGTGTTGAAGGCATCACCCTAGACAAACACATGGAATAGTCAACACAAGAGTGCGAAATTACTCATGTTTTATTCTAGATTCTTCAAAAGCAGGCCCCCTTTTCTTTGACCTCTGTTTTGCCCACTCTTGGCATTCCATTATGAACCCTCGGACAGCACACCAGTGAAGAGAAACCCATTTCAAGTTGCTTCATCATGAAGCTCTCTGAGAAAAGGATCTCATCAAAGAAATCATGGCTTTTAGCAATCCAAATCTACTACTAGATACTTAGATGCTTCACATATTAGGTGTCATAAAATGTCTTCATCCACACTGTAGAAATTAAACCTAACAAAAACACTGATTGAAAAAGTGTGCCCAAACTTTTGACTGACAGTGTATCCTTAGCTTCCTGGAGAATTCTATTCCTCTCATCATTTGTCTGAAAAGATCTGCTAAACCATGATGACAAGTTCACTAACAGGATCTGACGTCAATGTCCAGACGTCACTGAATGCATTTTTCACCACCACAATCACAGACAATGAACATACGTCAATGTGAATCTGCTTCATATCAGCAAAGTGCCATGTTTACATTGGAGAATAATCACTTTTCGCTCTGGCCTCACTTCACTCTGTCGTCCAGTCATCCGTCACTGCTCCAAACGAACGTCGCCGATCTGACGAGGAAGGACAGGGCAGATAATTTGATCGGCTCACATGTGACACCCCGTGAGGAGATGCCATAACACAGTATACAGAGAGCCCACAGATCAAGCAATGACGCACCCAAACCACAAACATCAATCATATTCCTCATCATCTTTGCTGCAGAGAATTGTTCAGACATGGCAACCTCATATGTCATTTGCATAGTATTGATCTGTCTGCTGTTACATGTAAGTGGTGGTAGTGCTGCGTTTTCCTCAACCAGCAGTATGGGGGTACATTACGCAAAATTGACTCTGGTGAGCTTTAAGCCATGTTAGAATGTTGTTACTTCATCAATAACATACCTGGAGTTGTGTTTTGTTTCATTCACACATGTTTATTCCTTTATTATTAGGCTGTCTACATCTCCAAAGCTCTGTGTTAAACATGTGAATGAAACAAAACACAACTCCAGGTCAGGGCATTATAACAGAGATCAGAAAATGCCGTAATATGGGCCCTTTAAAATGGCTGTACTTGATTTTAAATGAGGAAGTGCACTGTTAGCATGACAGTTGATTTTAACTTTTACACTCTGGTACTCTGAAAATTGTGAAAAGCACTTTGCGGTGAATAACGAGGATGCTGGGAAACCATCAAGAAAGTGAAGAATAATTTTGGACCGTCGCAAGTGGCTGAAAACTACTTCAGTATTTCATGGTTTTAAGACAGTAAAAATAAGATACTCCTACATACCTGGGAACACTGACCAGGGAATACGAGGAATTATTTGACATGAAAAGACTTGATTGGAATATGAACTTTTCCTTGTTGTAAATTTGACATCATCAGTATTTTAGGATGGTTCGGACATCCGTATTTCAGACCCTCCAGGAATTTGCGATGTTGCGATTTGCAACTTCAACGCAACTTCAGCCAATCCCCGTGAATTCAGGGCGGTGTTGCAATTTTGACCAATCGCCGCAACTTTCCTGCAATTTTTACCAATTTTGACCAATCATCGGCGACGTATTGAACTCACATCGACCAACTTCCTTCTGCCTTACTTCCGTGTGACAAAACGAAACTGCGACTGTGTCCCCAGTTCGGAGCGTGGTTTGAAGGGGGCTCAGACTGCAGTCAAAGCGGTGCACACTTGCTCAGCCCTGAGTGCACTCCCCAGACCGCATGGCCGTCTGCAAAATGCGACAGGTCTCACAACTACGGGAAGCAGCCACCGACTTCCTTTTCTCCCGTAGAAGTAGCCCGTGGTGCATGCTGCGCGAAGCGTGCTTTTTCACGTGCTTGGTCCACGCCCCCGATTTCCATGGAAACAACTGCGGTCTTCGGACCGCGTGTTAACTGCGCATGGGACAAGAAAGAAATGACGCACATGCCCTTCAAACCACGCTCTGAACTGTGCACTCTGGGAATTGGGACACGGCTTCTAATGGCAAAGAAACATGTCTGCGGCCAGCCATTTGCTCACAAAAATAACAGCAAAAGACCGGGCAAAACAGTTCCCCTCCTAGTAGTGGTTTATTTTCGATGTTGGTAAGGTTGTTTTAGGACCATATCTGTGATCTCTGTGTCTTTGTATTATTCTTTGTCAGTAATAACAATTCAAGATATTACTCAATTTTAATTACAAAAAGGGAAAATCACAACTATTTATCGCAACTTTCACTTCCTCCCGCAACAAAATCGCAACAAAAACCTTAAAAGCATCGCAATTTTCATTGCAACTTTTTGGAAAAGTTCGCGCAAATTCAGGCATTTTAGCCCGCAACAATCACAAAAAAATGGCCGCGAAATCCTGGGGTGTCTGGTATTTAAAAGAAAATTAAATGGTATTCTAGTTAAGGGTACTTGGTACTCAGTTTTGTTGTAAAAGTATTGATACCGGAGCAAAAAAAAAAAGTATTTTGCGGTTATTTTTAGGACCTATAAGGCTTCAAATGTAGGGATTTTTATAGAGATTTGAGCTGAATTTTGTTCAATAGAAACAATGAAATTGATGCAGGTCTCAAACTGCAATGAAAAATACTTTTACTTTTCAGTCCAGTTCAAAAACGCAATGGAGTAGAAAAGTAAAAGTAAAAAGTATCCACTTTTATAATTCACTTATAGTATAGATACCTAACGTTTATAAACTTATACATTACCCCACCGCTATCAGACTGTATAACTCCACTATATAGTCTAAACGTGCAATTTTTTTCTATATTCTCTTATTTACTTATTATTATTATTATTATTATTATTATTATTACTTATCTTGTCTGCATGTACTTTTTTTTGTTCTATTTTTTTTGCACTAAACTGCCTGGAGCTAATGTGGCAAGTGAATTTCTCCTGTGTGAGATCAATAAAGTCTTATCTTATCTTACTACTACTACTACTACCACATAAGTACAGTACTTTGCTGCTTTTACTTTGTTACATTCCTTTACTTTTGGAATGTGAGAGCAGGAATGTCTTGAGAGCAGGAATGTTTGGAACTGTACAGCTGAAGCATGGATAACCTCCAAGCAGGTTTTGTGTGTTTTTGTTTTGGATTTGCAACGTCAGTAAATTAGTCTGACTATAAGATGAAGCACATTGGATGTTTTGACAGTTCATTGTCCCCAGTGAAATGTGCCTGAAGTACAACACACAGAGCCCATCTGCAGAACTTGGCCAGGAGATGTGCAGTTCATTGAAAAATCTGTCTATTCTGCATGTTTTAGGCTAATGAGGGAAATTGGGTGCCAGGAGGAAACCCGCCAATATTTTTTATCCAGATTTTAAACTAAGACAAATTCCTTACAATTATGTGGAAATATAAAAATTGGTAAAGAAGAGAGTTCTTGGTTTTGTTTTGTTTTGTCTTTTCCTTTTTAACTGAACTTTCTCCAGCTATAGGAACTGATTCCCCTGAAGAGTTTAACTGAAATGAGTTATTCTTATTCTGTTTCACTCTGTTGCCTTTTAGGACTCCCTTGAAAGAGTTTTTATCCCATGGGACTTCCTGGTAAAATAAAGGTTAAATAAAATAAGAAGTATTGAAGGTCCTATATTGTGCAAAACTGACTTGTGAGGTGTAAGTCATTTCAGAATATTGTTAGTTGTGTTCACACATGTTGGAGTAACCCTTTATTATTAGTCTGTCTACATCTCCAAAACTCAGATGGTTTGTTCCACTTTGTGATGTCATGTAGTGGTAGTTTCCGCTCTAAAAGATTTACCCAATAGAGAGGGGAAATTCAGGGCAGAAATTATCCAAATGATTCTACTGAAGGTGCAAGGAGTTTAAAGACACTGTAGGACACAAGGAGTATCACACTGTGTTTTTAAACTCCACGTGACATCACAAGGTGGAACAGAGTGTTTTCTGTTTGAGAGAAGAGCCTAAATATGCAGGGTTTTTGTGTTAAACATGTGTGAATGAAACAAAACACAACATAATGGGCACTATCTTGCCAACAGTCTTTGCACAAGCGCACGTGTTAACAAGGGGTCGGGCTATACGTTGCCGCCGGGCCTGGAGTGGGACGGTACAGGTACATTCTGTATGTGGTGATGGCATCTGAACCAATCTGTGACCGATGTTGCATTTAAAATCACCGCCAGCGTGGGTAATGTCTGAAATCGTTGTACCATTACCAGGCAGCAAAGAAGGGTGTGGTGAAAAAAGGGAAAAAATAAAAATATATACAATACATGGGTAAAAAAAATCATCTCTGGAGCTCCACAAGGTAAGTACGCTCCAGTAGAGGCGCCAGGTTTATAGAATTTTTGATGGGCTGTCACAGAACTGGCTAGGCTTGTATTTCGTGTACATGTGCGCCCCTCCCACGTCCATCCCTGTAGGCCCCTGTAGGCCCCTGCACGCACACTCACGTCAACCATAGTTTTCTCTGCGTTCCTCTGTTCTTGCACCTCCCATTACGCAGCAGACCGGAGTCTTTCTTGTACGCTCCCCATCCCACTTCAGACTCCCTGCTCCTGTCTGTCCAGTGTCTCTCACTTGCTCCTACTGCTGACCACTCGAATTCTTGTCTCACAGGTGTCCACTGCATTTGGTCCTAAACAGGGGCCAAATTATGGAATGCATTTATTGTCCTATAAGGTTTTTTGATGTTACCATTTTGCGGCATGGACATGGATTAAACCATTAACTCATGGGGAGGGTGACTGTACGACCTGCGCTTTGAGAAGGAGGTATTGATCCATGCGCAGTACCGTGCAGTCAGGGTAAGAAACACACTTTAGGATATGCTGTAAACGGCCTCATGTGAATGAGCAGCTTTGGTACAGATCAAACCAAACTGAGCAGCGCTGAGACCATACAGGATACACGAACATCCCGGACAGCACAAGGACATGTGAATGTTATGCTTTTATCACATATTTAAAAATAAAAGAAGGCTTTTTATGCCTTGAATATGTTACACGTAATGTTTTTCAGTTAACTAGTTTGATATTTATTTTTACGATTCTGGCAATTCACTGAATGTGCCTCACCACGCCCTCAGTCTGCTCCACTCCACGTGATATTCAGGCACGACAAATCTCTTGTTTAGAGCGTCACGCCTAGGGTGACCACCGGCATGAAACAGGAATGGAGGACACTTGTGTCCAAAAAGGGGGACAAAGGCCCTAAAGTGAGGACACCTTGTTGTTGTTTTTTTTTTTTTCCCTCGGGGAAAACAAAGAATGTGCACTGAGAATGGGCACTGCTCGCACATTCTCAGCGCACAAGAAAACCTATGCAGCGCACTGTAAATCAGGGATGAAAGAGCTTTTAGCGGATCTCCGCTTTTTATTCAGCCGCTGGGTCATTTTTTTTTAAATATCTGCAAAGTGCGAGCCGCGCGAGGGGGGTGCATTTCGGATGTCGTGCACAGGAATTCCAAGTATTACTAGTCGCAAAAGAATAATATTTTGTCTTTGGGGAACAAGGAGCAGACCACCCAGCTGAGGTGGGACCTGTTCCATCTCGCAGATGGCCATGCGGTCCACGGACTGCGCTCAGGGCTGAGCGAGTATGCACCGCCTCGACTGCAGACTGAGACCACACTCCAAACCCTGCACTTTCTGAATTGGGAAACGGTGACCATCGCAGAGTAGCAAGTGTAAATAATGGGTGGGGATTTATGACGATTTATGCAACGAAAGGAGGACAAAACGTAAAAAAGGAGGACACGTGACAGACGGCCGGACAGACAGCTCTAAAACCGGACTGTCCGGATGAAATCCGGACGAATGGTCACCCTAGTCACGCCCCACATGAGCTCGCGCAAATCCCAGAGGCAAGGTACGACCCTATAAAAGAGATCAGGAAAATAATGTAATATGGACCCTTTAGTAGGTTAAAACTGAACACAAAATGAACCTTTACCATAGACACCAAAAAATAACTCTCACACCAAAACACTAGTAAGTTTCTGTTATTTTATTTAGCCTATAATTCATTTTGAGGCTTCATCTCACTAAACAGAATTTCCATTTTTTACTACTTCCTGCTGCTGTCTAATAGAATATTTAGCCTTATCAACCCACCCACTTTCCCCACAACATCATAATGACACAGCATTAGTCAAATGTGTAGAGCAGTGGCTGTGTGGAGTGGCTTCCTCACAGGACAGAGGAGAGTGAAGCCAGTTAACAGATTTGAGAGTCCTCCAGCGCTAGGGACCAGCACAGTGGCTACAGCACCAAAGATTTTATTAGGAAAATTATCTTAAGTTATTGCACTTCATACGACGAGGGAGTTGGCCACTGTTATCTGTGCTCTGAGTATTACTCCGTGAGTCAATGTCTTTTACTTGCTGACATGGACTTATTAAAGTTTAAAAGTCAATTTGGGAAAAAGTTTTAGATTGGATTTTTTTTTCTTGCATTGCTGTTGAAAGAATTACATGGGGTGCTGTATTTTAAAGGTCCCATATTACCCAAAGTAGACCCTTGTGAGCTTTAAGCCATAATGTTGTTACATCATCAAAAACTTACCTGGAGTTGTCAAAAGTTCGAAACTCCATGCACAGCTTCCAGGTGCTGGTAACAGCAGGAACATTGAATAATTCCACAAAAAAAGAAGTTTACCAAAGTTGACTTTCCTCTTATTTCTTTATTGGGCTTAAAGGGATATGCCACCCCCAGGTCAAATTTGGGCATCTCCCCACAGTCCAGAGACTAAAATAAGTGGTGGAAAGCGTTTTCCTGCTCACCCAGCCATTGTCCGAGTCTGTCGCCACTGACCGCCGCGGTATCTGCAGCTACTCCGCCTTAGACTGGAGTCTAACGTCGCCAGAGAAAGATTTCGGCCAAAAGGAATTAATTTGCTTGATGCGTTTCCCAATTACTTTCTGTGTAGTGCGCATTCATATCGAGTGCAAATAAATGTGCAAATCAACACGGAGAGCTTGCCTTGGTCATTTTGGGTGGGAACTATTTTCCAGTGCGGAAGAATAAAGCCGAATCACGCAGCACGCTGCCAGGGGAATCCCAGTTACGCACCGGGAAGGGAGTTCCCCTGTTGCACAACGTGGTGCGTGTTTCGGCTTTATTCTTCCGCACTGGAAAATAGTTCCCACCCAAAATGACCAAGTCAAGCTCTCCGTGTTGATTTGCACATTTATTTGCACTCGATATGAATGCGCACTACACAGAAAGTAATTGGGAAACGCATCGAGCAAATGAATTCCTTTTGGCCGAAATCTTTCTCTGGCGACGTTAGACTCCAGTCTAAGGCGGAGGAGCACCAGATACCGCGGCGGTCAGTGCTGACAGACTCGGACAATGGCTGGGTGAGCAGGAAAACGCTTTCCACCACTTATTTTAGTCTCTGGACTGTGGGGAGATGCCCAAATTTGACCTGGGGGTGGCATATCCCTTTAAAGCAAACAACGTTTCGCATCTACAGCGTCATCAGGTTCGCCCGAGTAGTGCCAGGTGTGACTAAATACCATCCGGTCACATGTTCTTTCTCTTACAGTCATATTCTTTTAAATGCAATATATATTACATATATACAGTAGAAAAACACACATATCATCCAGTGTATATAATATATATAGATTTTTTTTTTTTTTTAAATATCTCAAGTTAACATTACAACATGCAGACCAGTGCAGAGCATTCGGACAATCGACACTATTTACACACCACACAAGCAATATTTACAAGTAATTATTTACAAAAAACAGCTCAAATCCTGTGCTTCATTTAGTCCACCAGGTTCAATGGTTGACAGTTCATTAATCCAGTAGGCTTCCCCCCTTAGGATTAGGTGGCACTTTCTCAATGCCAACAAACCTCAGGGAGGCAGTAATGTCTTGCTATATCAAAATTGTTGTTTCTAATAGCTGCCTTGTGTTCAGCAATTCTTAACTTTAGATTACGTTTAGTCTGGCCTACATACATAAGGCCACAAGGACATATAAGCACATAAATGACATGAGTAGTGGAACAATTGATGAAGTCCTTAATGTTATAAGTCTTTCCAGAATGTGGATGATTGAAAGTTTTTGTGTTTATTGTGTTAGCACAATGTGCACATCTTCCACATCTGTGATTGTCCAGGACTGGTTGGGAGAGCCAACTGTGTTGAATGGGTACATTCAACACAGTTGGCTCATGGAGTACATGGAGCTCGCCACAATGTCTCTAATCTTAGCACACACATCTTACCAATGTCTCTAATGTTTTTTCCTCTTTTGAAGCAGAAGCGTGGTCTGTTGAAGGATAAATGTCTCAAGGTTGGGTCACACTCTAGTATACCCCAGTGCTTGTTAATGATGTTTTTAACTTGTCTGGAAGCGGTCGAATACTGTGACACAAAGGTGACTTTATTGGCATTGTGACATCGAGCGGGTTAAGGATGTAAAAGTTCTCTTCTCTCCTTCTGGTTAGCTTTCTCCATGGCTATGTCAATCAGAAACTGACTGTACCCCCTTTGTTTGAAACGTTCAGACATTTCCTGGAGTTCTTTTGTGTTTTAGTCACACATGTGTGAGTAATCCAGGTTTAATAATCAAAATGTTTTTTTTCCACCTTATGATGTCATATAGAGGTAGTTTTTAAGTTAACAGCTACATTTTACCTTTAGTTCAGTAGAGACGGGCAATGCCAGGGCTGAAGTTATCCAAATGATTCTAGTGAAGGTGTATGGAGTTTAAAAACACAGTGGAGCACATCACAAGGTGGAACAGTGTTTCTGAGAGAAGAAATCTGCAGGGTTTGTGTGAATGAAACAAACACAACTCCATCTATGTTTATAATGATGAAACTATATTGTAACATATCAGAAAATTGCCTAATGTGAGCGCTTTAAAACTACATTACACCACTTTTTTCTTTTTAAATATTTTCCACATCTAATTCTAGCAGTTCTAGGCATTTGGTAGCCCTAAACAAAATTTTGGCAGACAGTAAACTGAAAAGTAGAACGAGATGTCAGAGTTATGGTTAGATAAATAAATTGATGGCCATGTAAGCATAGCATATTGTTTAAATAAAAAAAAAACGTTATGTACTTTTATAGCCAACCTTATAGCTTACTGGTGTTGTTTATCCTAGCTTGACATGACATTATTAGCAAAAATAACAAACAAAAAGAAGAAGATAGCTTTATAATCCTCTCTTTTTTTCTTGCTCCAATTTTTTCCTTTTTTCGTCCTTCAGCCACACTCCTAATCTTTCTTTTTGGGGCCATTTCATTATTTGATGACACTGATATAATGCTGAAGCACAAAGCTTTTTCCGCTTTATTTCAAGTGCGTGTCATGCACTTCAGATTAATTGAAATAAATGTCGTCAGGTCACTGCAGTTCTTTCTGAGGATGTGCTCCCCCTAAACTACCGATTTATATGTTTGTGACACGGGCCTGCCCTGAACTCTAGGGCTGTCGTGACTAAGGCTGCGTCCCATTTCTCTGTCTTACCCCTACCCCTTGGTTTTGCGCATTCATGTGAGGACAAGGGGTGTCCCGATTCTAATTTTGATCAAAGGCTAGGGCCACGACCGAGGGCTACATACCCCTTGAAACGAAGTAAGATCTTGACCAGACTTGAAACGAAGGGGTACAAGCTCAAGGCAGGTTTTGGGATCAGGATGGCAGCGTCACATCAACCAGCCAAGGAGTCTCATAAATGTATTTTCAGCAGTTGTAATTATCGATTAACAGTTTAGCATGGTTTACAATTATGACGCTTATGTTCTACGTTACTTTTAGTGAACTGTTGTTGCGGTTTTAATTGTAGTGATGTCTGTTTAGCCGACGTTATCGTTTTCATTGAACTTTCATGTATAAACAAGATTTTTTTTTTTTGTCGAGCTGAAGTACCCGATAATCCTTGACATATGTTTGCGTCAATTGTTGTTGCTTCTGTAGACGTAGCAGCCAGGTAGAGGCAAGGGATGATGGTGGAAACAGTAATCGAGTGGTGTCCCATTTCTTAGGGGAACATTCGTACCCCTAGTCCTCTCAGCTCGATATCGAGGGGCAAGACAAAGACGTAGATAAAAGGGTAGGGGAAGGGGTAAGAGAGAGTAATGGGACGCAGCCTAAGAATCTTCTTGGTTGACTTTAACCTTCGCTGAAAGGGGGTATGACATGACACTGGCAAATTAATTAAAGTATTAACAAATAACATCATCAGTGAAAAGGCAGATTACATTTTTGTCATTGTGTTTTCTGCTAACTAATATAAAAATAAATAAATAAAAAGACTCTACCAACTGCACCCTATCTAACTTTAAAACATGTTTTTAGCTGTAAACTTTTAAATAAATGCATCACTATTAGTACTATAAGAGCTGATTGTCTGTGGATTGGTGGTCAACTCTGCTTCACGTCGCAGTGTTTTTTTCCATGGAGAATATTCCAAAGTATACTTTAATTATTCAGTTTCCATGGAATAAGACAGATGACGTGCCACACTCAGAAAGTTGCAAACTGTACCTTTAACTAGCAGATTACGTCTACTTTATAGAATTATCTAAGTTTCCACATTGGCCTACTTTCCATCAGGTTCAGAATCGATTGTATGAAGGTTTATACTGTATGTCTTGTTCAGGCGACTTTCTTCAGCACAGAGGGGAGAATGACATGTTTTCCTCCCCTGGTTGTGTCAGACTCCATTTGTGTTTGGCAAACCCTGTCAGGGTGAGTGCGTTGTGGGAGATGAGGATCGTGTACTTTTTGTGTTCTTGTATAAGTTTGTTTTCACCTGGATTTGTTATTGTTATAGGTCAGTAAGAAAGCCCATGTCTCCAAGGTGATGCAGCTGTCGTGTGCGTTAATTTTATATAAAAATGAGAAGTCTGAAACATACAATAATGTTAAAACTGACCTTGGTGTTTTATACTGACAATGGAAATGGAGTTATAAAGTTTAAGTCAAGAACTGCAGGTGAATAGGTAAACATTTTAAATTTAGAAATCAATTTTCAAATCAATTCTGCTGCAGTTTACTCCTATAAAATTTATATGAGTAAACTGCAGCAGAAATTTCAAAATTTTCAAATTTTAATGTTAGAAAAAAAAATTCATTACAACTACAAAAAAATAAGGCATTTTATGTGTAAAAAGTGACCAAATTTTGCATTTTCAAAACAGAAACATGAAAAGATTCAGCTAGGTTTAAACGTATTGTATCTTCACATACTTAATAAGATTTTGGATATCTTATCTAGTATTTCAGAAAACTAGATTTGACTGAAAAACATCCAAAAAACTTAAAATTTCACTTCATTCTTTTTGTCAAAACTTGAATAAATCAGACATGGAATTAGGTTAAAAAAAAAAATCCATCTTTACGTCTTGTCAAAAGTGTTGCAAATGGTGCATTATGGAACGTTTCAAGTAGAGGGTCCACCACTTATTTGTCCCCATGGAGATGTTACTGCTTTGCCTGGAATGTTCCGCAGTATAGCATTAAACTTATCTGTCTTACGTTAAGTAAATTACAGGTATTTTATCACTCAAAAATACCTTAAAGGTCCCATGGCATGAAATTTTCACTTTCTGAGGTTTTTGAACGTTAATGTGAGCTCCCCTACCCTGTTTAGGCCCCCCCCCCCCCATGGCTAAAAGTTGCGAAATGTCTAAACTGAGCATTTGCGGTCCTTTTCTGCATTATACAAAACCAGTGTTGAAACGGGCGAGTTCGGACAAGGCACCTTATTGACGTCAGATCGGCAAATGCAACTCCAGCCCCTCCCTCTGTCTCCGCTCAGCGTCCCTGTATATCCCGCCCATAGAGTTTGGACTGTGAATGCGCTACAATGCGAAATGCGTTTTTTTATTTGCCTGGAGGCACGTCCGAGTGTTTCTAGGCTCGCAAGTCCCTTACCCGACCCTCTGGACCTCTGAAATACCAGTGGTTTAATTTTATTTTCTGTGTAAATATGCTTTTTTTCATTGCAAAGTCTCCCATCTGTCTTCCTGTGTTAAACACGGAAGAGAGAAGACGAGCTGCGCTTCGAGCGGGGGAAACCCCCCCCCCCCGCTCCTTAGCCAATCTCTCTGTCCTTCTCATTTGCACTGAAGCAGCAACACCCAGAATAAAGCATTTTAGACACATATCTAGCCTCATGAAGACTGTCAGAGTCATATCTCATGCAGTGAGTGTTGATTTTGAAGAAGGATTCATTTACAGTATTAGGGAACCATTAAGGAGCCATATAAAAGCATCAAGAAGTACCATGTCATGGGACCTTTAAAAAATGGCATTCTCATTATGAGCATAGTCGCCTCTCCATAGATCAGACCTGTAACCTGGCCTTGTAGCGTCACTTGCTTTCTTCTTTGGAAATGGATATGTCTAATATTGTGCTGTAGAAAATCCAAGGCAAAGCAAAGACATCTCCATGGAAACAAGCAGCTGGCACACCCTCCACTAGGAGAGTTACATATTGCACCTTTAGGAGACCAAACTCAACAAAAAACAAAACAAAAAATGAATCATCTATTTCCCCAGGATTATTGAAAACACTCTGATTGCAGTCTGTTAAGTTTCTTTTGTGAAGAGTTTCACTTCGACTTTCACTTTTCTCTCATCTGGTGACTTTTGCTTTGGTAATCGAAGATAATTTAGCCAATTTGTTGTAATTACGATAAGCACAAGAGTGGTTAGAACTTTTGACTCACAGCAAAAAGAAATTAATAGTGCACAGCCCATTACTCACGAGTCAATCCCACAAAACTATCAAACTGGTTTATGGTCATGCTTTGCAAATGTATTCCTAACTTCCTGAATGCATTCTTGGGATTTTAATTAAGTGTTTATAACTGCTTTGCACAACTTTCAGAGGTAAGATCGGAGTTTTGTCAAGGGAATGCTAACAGCGTACATCCTGATTCTCTGAGTGTAAGCACTTTGTAATTAGATGCAGACAGCGTATCAGAACTGATTTTTAAATAAACTTGCACTGAGGTAAAACAAATTTCACTCAACTATCAGGTAGCCATGGCCTTTAAGGGATGTTATAATGCTGTTGCCGTCTCAAAAACATACCCAGAGTTGTGTTTTGTTTCATTCACACAACCCTTTATTATTAGTCTGTCTACATCTCCAAAGTTCACTCTGTTCCACCTTGTCATGTCATAGTGGTAGAAGTATTTTCTTTTTTATTTAACAGCTACTGTTTACCTTTTGTTTTGTAGTGATTGGCAATTCCAGGGCTGAAATCATCCAAATGACTCTAGTGAAGGTGTATGGAGTTTAAAAACAAAGTGGAGCATATGACATCACAATGTAGAACAGAGTGTTTTCCGTTTGAGAGAACAACTCAGCACACGTAGGATTTGTGTGTGAATAAAACAAAACACAACTCTAGGTTTGTTTGTGATGAGGAAACAACATTATAACATACAACTTTGGAAAAAAATAAGAGACCACTGCAAAATGATCAGTTTTTCTGATTTAACTACTTATAGGTATGCGTGAAAAGTCCCTCAGTCGTCCAGGTAGAATCCATGATAAAAGGAGAAGTTCAATTTGTCAACTGGACAAAGTGTCCTCGTTTGAGGACAGTAAGGTTCAGATCTTAGCCAGGGAAAAGAACTGGTTTGAGAGGGGGGTTAAAGAGGCTATTTTTGTCAAAAAAAAGAGAATCCGTCGTTAAACAGAAATGGGGGAGTTAGACATAACTTGTCTCCCATTTATAATTCGATTCTTAGACCAAATCAAAACAGACAAAGAAACATTAGGGCAGACGAGCCAGGGCAGAGGGGTGGAGAGGGTCGTTAGACGTTGAATAGGGGGTCGTAACTAGTCGCCAGAGTAATTTGAAAAACAAAGAGACAGATTAGGGGGGGATCGTTTTCAGAGCTTTTTCAGTGTAGGGAGCGCCTCCCGGCAGCTAGATATAAGCAGTGTCTAACCAGCACAATAACCAGAGCTGACGAAGCCTCTCGGATGAGCGGCGAAACGTTTTCAACCAAACAAACTTTGTCCAGTTGACAAATTGAACTTCTCCTTTTATCATACTTATAGGTATGTGTTTGGGCAAAAGGAACATTTTTGTTTGAGTCTATAAACTACTGACAACATTTCCCCAAATTCCAAATAAAATATTATCATTTAGAGCATTTATTTGCAGAAAATGACAAATGGTCAAAATAACAAAAAAGATACATGTTTTTAGACCTTAAACAATGCAAAGAAACAAGATCAAATTTTAAGACAACATAATACTAATGTTTACACTTAAGAAGAGTTCATAAATCAATATTTAGTGCAATAACACTTATTTTTAATCACAGCTTTCATGTGTCTTGGCATGCTCTCCACAAGTCTTTCACATTTTTCTTGGGTGACTTTATTCCACTCCTGGTGCAAGAACTGAAGTAGCTCAGCTTTGTGTTTGTGTTGGAATTCAACAGACGCTGGAATGGAATGGCTGTAATACATGTAGAGATGCTGATTTCAGAAACAAATGTGGTGGTCTCTTATTTTTCCCAGAGCTGTAGATCAGAAAATAGCATAATATAGCCCCTTTTTGTATTTTCAAAACATATTTACGTTCCTTTTGTCAAGTAAAATAACAATATTAAACTAAAAAGAAGTACTTACATGCACTCGTTTCAAAATGACTACAAACAAATCACTGGACAGAATTTTGAGGCAGTGTTAACAGTTCTTTTAAAACAATCAAACACGAGATCTATTTTGTAACAGATTGGTTGATTCAGAAAAGTATATTTGTTTTCCTCCTGGGAGATTTGAACCCGCTCTGTTTTTCTCTACTTCAAAGTGTCCAAGGCCAACAGGAAAACAAAGATGGCGTCATGCTCAGTAATGCTGTTTTCCACGCTATAATCACATGGCTCTCTAGGCTTGAACCCAGTTATAATTAGTCAAATGTAGGTCCAAGTATAAAGCAGTCATCAAAGAACAGCCCGAGATCGATGGACTCTACAAACTACAGACTGCGAACTGAATAAAATAAGTGCTTTCTGCTAAGATCAAATGAATCTTTTGTTCATTTGGAAATCAGCTCTTTATTCAGCATGTATTCCCCATAGGGTCTTTCGTAAACGCGACATCACAGAGACTCGGGCAGTGGATGCGTCTGTGTTTGAATACACTGTACAATAATGGGAGCTGTTTACATTATACATATCATCCTATTTGTACAACACCGGTTTGGTCGTCTTGCACAGAATTTAATCTATATGGGTGCATTTTATCAGTTATCTTTAAGATTCTCGTCTCATTACAAGAAGGTTTTAAGTTCAATTCCAGGACAAAACTGCATTTCCAGCGGGTCAAAGTGTGATTGTCCTTGGTGCACATACAGTATGGGCGCAAAACTGCTTATATTTTCTTTACAAACACATAAGAATCAACTTTACTAGTAAAAACATTCGGTTTATAAATGAAAGAGGGGGGAAAAAAACTCTAACGCAAGTCTTGAACTCCAGTCATCCACACTAAAGAGAAGCAGATTAATCAACTGAGCTAAACTCCATTATAGCATGGGTAAATTGGTTGTTCACATAACCTTAGTGCAAATAATCTGTTGACAGAATTGCCACATTAGGACTATAGACAATGTGTTTACTAATGATTTCTTTAGTTGTAAAAAGGCTCAGTTAAACAGTGCAGTTTATCTTAAGTTCTCTCAAGTTTTGAGCGGGGTCGTGCGTGTGTAATTTCTGTGGACCGGTGGGGGGGGGGGGGGGGGGGGGGGGCGAGTGAACAATCGAATTGCGTGTTGAGAGCCCCCAAACTTAAACTACAAAGCAACTAATGACAGTTATATAAATTTAAATAAAGTTATTACCTGATGGTTCTCAGTTTGTTTTATCATCACTGCACTTTGTCAGTGTGCGCTGAGAGGGGCGGGGAGGAGGGAGCGGGGCGGGGAGGAGGGAGCGGGGCGGGGGGGAGCGGGACATTTTTAACGGATTCATGTAAGAGTCTGGTTAATGCACCGGGCCCGCGTCTCACCGTGTCTCACCGCGTCTCACCATGGGCAGTTCGGCTCTGGGCCGCGCGTATTCCGCGCGTAAGCCGTCGGGAGGGACACGTTACGCACAGACGGAGACACCGGGACCAGAGTCGGTGCGTCTCAGAGGAGACGTGGCACCGGGACTGAGGCTCAGGACGTGCCCGGGGGACGGCGCGTCTGCTCCGGCCTCCGCTCGGACCGCACGGTCGGGAGCAGACGTGCCGTCCCCCCCTCCCTCCCCTGCTCGGGGGAGCAGGGGGAGGGGGGGACGGGGGGGACAGCGCTGAAAACGCGCGGAGCCTGCATAAACTAAGCCACACAGACCGATTTTCTGGGCACAAAAAAAAAAAAAAAAAAAAAAAAAAAACACACACACAAATCAGCGTGAGAAATGCCATGTGTGGCGTGTGAGCGTGTGAACACATCGAATTGCGTGTGTCACACTCTCAATGCGTGAGCCTTGAGAGCCCTGTTATTATTACTAGTAGTAGTAGTAGTAGTAGTAGTAGTAGTAGTATAAGTATTATAAGTATTATTTTTAGTGCTGTCAGGCGATTAAAAAAATAATCTAATTAATTAAAGGATTTGTAATTAATTAATCTAATGAATCGCATTTTAAGAGTGTGAGTGAGCGATCGAGCGAACAAACGAACCCCCTTTGCGATTGAGTTTATCAGTTTTCTTGTGTTCATTTTGCTCATTCGTTTCCCAAATTCTGCGAGCGTGGTTTGGTGGTTTGTTGGTTTGGTGAAGTGCGCACTATCACCGGTAACGATGGAACTTGTCCGGACGTGTTTATCGTTCAAATGATCCGTCAGGCTGGAGCAGCTTCGGTGATCGGAAAATTCTTTCTGACAAAAGCTACAAATCACGGCGTTCTTGTTGATAGTCCCGTTTTCGTTCTTTTTATAAATAAACTTGCCGTTCAAAGGCCCTGGCAGCGATTTCCTCGCCGCACGCCAAATTTAAAATGCGCACACTGAATTGCCGCTCATAATTAATTCCGTTTATTCCGTTAATTTCGTTAATTTGCAGTGTAATGAATTAATCTAATGAACGCGTTAAACTGACAGCCCTAATTATTTTAAGTATTGCTTTGATCTATAGCTTTTATTTCATGGGACAGCATAGGTCTATAATTTAAAATAGGGTTTAAGAGTGTGGAAGACCTCGGTGTGCCAAATTCATGAATCCATGGGCCGCAATGATGACAAACAAGAACTGTTGTCATAGAAAGTGACAAGTGTTTTTTCTGTTGTTTATTTTTTTTTTAATGCTCAGAAATCCTCAAAATGATGATATTTGCCTATCTGAAATTGGGGAGACAGGATATGAGTTCGACTAGTATTTGCTCCATGGGTCCAAAATGTAAACCCTAACCCTCCAAAAGACACAATGCATTTTACAGGAATTCAAAGTGCCTGTGTTTGACCGACGGGGCATCAGCAGCTTTCACAAAGGGGATTCTTCTGTATTTTCACAACATGTGCAACAAATTCTCAAAGTGCCTAAAAGTTAGCTTTGTAGGATTTAACCTCACCCCCCTCTGAGCCTGCACCAGCTGTGATTGGTCAGAATTGATCATGCGGCGCACTTTTCTCCAGAATTGAGGGAGCGATGCAGAGGGGAAAAAAAACACACACACAAAAAAACATGGTGTTTCGCGTCATTGAGCACAGAACACTGAAAACAACACAACTCCATATCTTTAGTTCATCTTCCAGATCTGATTATTCTTCCGTGGCCAGGTAAATGATTAGGCAAGACAAGGAAAATGTATTTGTGCAGCACAGTTCTTACACAAAGTCATTCAAAGTGCTTTACAGGAAAAGAAAGACAAATCACAAAACAAACAAATCAAAACAGAAATAATCATCATTAAATCAACATATACACAAATAAACAGAACTCATTACATTTTACAGTCTGTGGTACAATCTCTCTCCAAAGACAACCAAGTGACGCCACCAAGCCATATTAAATCTGTTTTATCTGCAATAAAAACACCTGTTATGGAAAAAAAAACAAAAAAAAAAAAACTCAAGATGGGTTTAATATTATACTGTTGAAGGAAATCAATAACATTTCAATGGAGACGAAGAGGCGTCTTTGTTAGATAGTGCACCTTTTTACAATACACAATTATCTCTAAAATCGTACAGAAAAATTAGCTGGATCAGATATCAGATAGAGCAGATATAGTTTGGTACATAATATATATTGAGGTAATAAGACTATGAGACTTTCTGGGCCAATTACAACCAGAAAATAATGTTTGAACTTTGGTTTATACAAAGGAAAGGAAATAAAATGCTGTTTCTAAAAAACATAGTATCAACATCGGTTTCAGAACTGAAAAAGCTAGATCAGACATCTCTACCCAGAATTATATTATTTCACTATTTACTCAATGTTTTTTTCTTCCCATTCCCACTCCAACCCTTTAAATTCTATCGTGTTTCTCAATGTCAGCACCTATCAGCCACTACACTTCTCTTCCCCGCTGTTTTGCCTTTACTTTGACTGCTATTATCTCCCACCGTCTCATATCTTAGTTCACCTGTCTCTTTCCCTTTTTCCTCTTCTCTTCCTCCTCCTCTTCCTCCACCTGTGCCTCTGTCTGTCTCCAGCAGTCACCTTGTTAACACTTTGAAGATGTTCTGATCATAGGGGTTTGATAAGGAGTGCTGAGATGTGGCAGGATCCTCTGATTACACAGACTTAAATATAAAGCGTTTGCTCCCACTTTGAGAGCTTCAATAAACCAGGGATGTGGAGTAGAGTGAGGGGGCTTTAATTCACACTGGAAATGAACAAGACATGTCACCGGATTTTAAAGCGGCTTAAAGAAAAGAGTTGTGAAAATACAGTTGTCTTCAGGCTTAAGGTGGATTTGTTCTGTGATAAGGCGCAGTATCTGATTTTTATCCATCCATCCATCCATTTTCTTCCGCTTGTCTGGGGCCAGGTCGTGGGGGCAAGAGTCTAAGCAGGGACTCCCAGACTTCCTCACCCCAGACACTTCCTCCAGCTCCTCCGAGGGGACCCCAAGGTGTTCCCAGGCCAGCCAAGAATCCCTCCAGCGTTCCCCGGGGCCTCCTCCGAGTGGGACATGACCGGAACACCTCCTGAGGCGTCCATGAGGCATCCGGAACAGATGCCCGAGCCACCTCAGCTGGCTCCTCTCAACGTGAAGAAGCAGCGGCTCTACTCCGAGCTCCTCCCGCGTGACTGAGCTCCTCACCCTATCTCTAAAGGAGCGCTCAGCCACTCTGCGGAGGAAACTCATTTCGGCTGCTTGTATCCGCGAGCTTGTCCTTTCGGTCCTTACCCAGAGCTCATGACCATAGGTGAGGGTAGGAACGTAGATTGACCGGTAAATTGAGAGCTTTGCCCTTTGGTTAAGCTCCCTCTTCACAACAACGGTCCGGTACAGCGACAACATCACTGCCGACGCTGCCCCGATCCGCCTGTCAATCTCACGCTCCATCCTCCCCCTCATTCATGAACAAGACCCCGAGACGATTTTTATATCTGTTTTATATTTAAAATGGTTTGCAGTGGTTACTTTTTACATTCAGAGCGTCTTAATTAATCACCATAATGAGTTTATAAGTGTATTTCAACTCTCAGAGACAAGAGCGGAGTTTTGCCATGATGGTAAAGCTAACAACTAACATGCTAATGCACACTTCCTGATTATCGGAAAAGATAATTGGACAGTATTTTGATCTGAAGAGCTACTCGTACAATCTATATGTACTGGCACACAATACACATTTTGCTCAAATACATGGAAATCAAGACCTTTAAATATGAGTTTGAATTCTGAATTTTCGTCTACATTAGTGATGGGAGACTCCAAGTAATACTAGGGGAAAATAATGGCGATAGCAAACTGATACCAATGAATTTGGTATTAATATTCACTATACAAGAATGAGAACTTCACACTTCAATTTCTTCAAAGGGGTGCGTTGGAGGAGAGGGAGCAGCCCCAGAACATACGAGAAGAAAATAATCCCGCACTTGCAAAATGTAAGATTTATTAAGACATGCAACGTTTCGGCACTAGGCCTTCATCAGGCAAAGACTTTGCCTGATGAAGGCCTAGTGCCTAGTGCTGTTATGTCCTGTCAAAGAGAATGGAAATGTGACGGCAATCATAGTTTAAATCTGGTGGTACTTTGAGAAGCAATTCTTGTGGTATTATTTCACAATATTCTGGCCCGCACAATGACAATTTCCTTAGCTATTATGTGGCTCTGTCAAGACGGGTGAATATTACTTAAGAATTTTGACTATATTTTATGGACATAGAAAAGATAAAATTGTTTCTCTTCTCAGTCCTAAATGGTGTGTTTGCATTTGGACTAGATGGAGAAAAACAAAAGTTTAAAGGGGTATGCCACCCCCAGGTCAAACTTGGGCATCTCCCCACAGTCCAGAGACTAAAATAAGTGGTGGAAAGCGTTTTCCTGGTCATCCAGCCATTGTCCGAGTCTGTCAGCACTGACCGCCGCGGTATCTGCAGCTCCTCCGCGTTAGACTGGAGTCTAACGGCGCCAGAGAAAGATTTCGGCCAAAAGGAATTAATTTGCTCGATGCTTTTCCCAATTACTTTCTGTGTAGTGCGCATTCATATCGAGTGCAAATAAATGTGCAAATCAACACGGAGAGCTTGCCTTGGTCATTTTGAGGTGGGAACTATTTTACAGTGCGGAAAAACACTGGCGACGTTTGCCTCCAGTCTAACGCGGAGTAGCTGCAGCTGCGCGCGGCGGTCAGTGTTGACAGACTCAGACAATGGCTGGGTGAGCAGGAAAACGCTTTCCATCACTTATTTTAGTCTCTGGACTGTGGGGAGATGCCCAAGTTTGACCTGGGGGTGGCATATCCCTTTAACTGCTGGTAAGTTGCATTTCATGAGAATCACTAGGTCCCAGAAAAAAAAAAAAAAGCTTATTTGACAGCACAAAAAAAAAAAGGGGCACTATTTGTTTGCTGCTGTTGTCTATTTTTTACATTTCAAACACAAGACAAGCTATAGTAATAAATAAATAAATAAATAAATGAATAAATAAAAAAAAAAAAAAAAATAAAAAAAATAATAATAATAATAATAATAATAATTGTGAGACCAAACAGAGTACATTTCAAAGATAAAATGACAGTAGGTAAACAGTCCATAAAAAGCCTGAAATTATGCAATACATTTTGTTATTGGTGTGTTTTTTTAAGAATGAAAGAAAATACCTCCAGTTTCCATGCTTGTTAGGGCAGAGAAGTTAACACGTAGATTACCTGTAGCGTGCTGAGTGGTGATTTCACGTTTTGAGAATTTGATTAATTACAGTGAAAAAGGTGAGAAGACATGGATCACAACTTGATTACGAGCACGCACATCTCACTGGGGTCAGAACAGCTACAAGCAAATGTCAAAGCTGGAAACATTGCTTTGAGTGTTATAATACCTTCGAAATTTGAGAAAGAAGGTTTAAGCTTAAAACTACCATCTGACTGACTCACCCCTCTACTGCGAGCTTTGGTCTGACAGAAGATAGATAAAAGTACACCTGGCATCTGTTTTTTTTATGGTTCTCATCCAACAAAGTGCCTTTTTAACTTTATTTGCAGTTCCATCCAGTCTATTTTTTTCCACAAATAATTGATTCAGATTTAAGGTGGATTTGTTTTGTTTTAAAGGCTGTACTTGATTTTTACTGCCTTAAAAACAGAATTAGTTCATTTAAAAAAGTTTGCAAAGTTATTCCTCACTTACTTTATGCATTCAGAGCATCCTAATTATTCACTGCGATGAGTTTATAAGTGTTTTTCTCAACTCTCAGAGACCAGTGCGGAGTTTTGCTGTGACAGTGAAGTAACAACTAACATTCTAACTAGGGATGTCAACAATTAATCGACTTGCGATTAATTGTCGATCAAGACGTTGGTCGAACAAAATGCATTAATTGCAATTAATCACTAATCGCGGACACGCGCACCCGCGTGGTCACGAAACAAGGCAACCGCGCACCGCGCTGCGCCAAGCTCGACTCACAGCCAGCCGCAGGCGCCAACGGCACTGCTCCGGGCCGCGCGTACACCGGGGCTGCTGAGCACGAAATCGAACCGCGGCGCCCGGAATGTGTAGTCTCAGCCCTAGCCACAAACCAGCCGCATGAAACCAGCAGCGGCACGTGGTGGTTTAATCCTGGTTTAGTCCAGGTCTAGACCTGGTCTAGTCCTGGTTTAGTCCAGGCCCAATCCAGGTTTAGACCTGGTTTAGACCTGGTTTAGTTCTGGTCTAGACCTGGTTTAGTCCACGTTTAGTCCTGGTCTAGTCTCTTTGCCAATCAGGACGCAGAACACAATGTTACACTGTAAAAAAAATGTTACACTATTAAAAATAAATTGAAAAAATAAATAAATCCGTGAACCGCGATAGAGCGAGGGATTACTGTATTTTGTTATTCAGCATCAATACATTTGTCTGCTTTTTACTAAGGAATAATTAATTGAGGAATATACAATATAATAATACTATGATATATTTTGACTCAGTGTTATGTTACTATAGCTTATATTCTTAAAGACCCTATTGAAACACTAAAATTCAGGTGAAAATCGCTGCTTATCAGTTAATCGTTCAATCAACTATAGATTAATGAATTAATCGATAATTTGCATCCCTAATTCTAACGCAAACTTACTGATTATCAGACAAGAAATTGGCTTATACAATATACAGCTCTGGAAAAAAATAAGAGACCACTGCATTTTTTCTGAAATCCCCATCTCTACATGTATTACAGCCATTCCATTCCAGCGTCTGTTGAATTCCAACACAAACACAAAGCTGAGCTCCTTCAGTTCTTGCACCAGGAGTGGAATAAAGTCACTCAAGAACAATGTGAAAGACTTGTGGAGAGCATGCCAAGACGCATGAAAGCTGTGATTAAAAATAAGGCTTATTGCACCAAATATTGATTTCTGAACTCTTCTTAAGTGTAAACATTAGTATTATGTTGTTTTAAAAATGAATTTGATCTGGTTTCTTTACATTGTTGATCTTTTTTGTTATTTTGACCATTTATCATTTTCTGCAAATAAATGCTCTAAACGATAATATTTTTATTTGGAATTTGGAGGAAATGTTGTCAGAAGTTTATAGACTCAAACAAAAATGTTCCTTTTGCCCAAACACATCATTTTGCAATGGTCTCTTTTTTTTCCAGAGCTGTTCATCTGTTCTGTAAGGCACATTTTGCTGAAAAAGTTCCATCCAATTAATTTTTTCCCCACAAATAACTTATTTTATCATATAATATATTGCGTGAAGAGAATTTTGCTTTACAAGAACAAATTAGGTGATTTAACTACACTACTTTAACTAAATTTAAGGAAATAAAAATGTGTAATAACAGAATATATTTGTTTTTTGTTTTTGTTTTTTTTGTCTTATCCCACCATACCCTGACATGATTTTTATAACTAACTCAAAAATACAGCTCCACGGGTGTCAGAAAATTGCTCACCACTGTCCTTGAACTCCACCACTGTATTTTAATAATGCGGTTAAAATGTTGTTATTTTATTTTATGCTTGGAAAGTGACATCGCAGCGTTGACCTTTCATTTGAGCAGAATGACTACGCTAAAGCTTACTGCGTGTTTTTCCTGCTGCCAACTTGAATCACCATAGCGACCACAGACTGACGGGCGTTGGCTGTGTCGGCCTGAGGGGAGAAACAGCATCAGCTTAGCAGTGATGAACTTGGGAATCCGTGTGTGTGTGTGATAATAGTATTTGTGATAGAAAAAAAATGTGTGCAGGGTGAAAAAAAAATGTGTGCAGTTATGTTAATATGTGATGATAAGGTTTCATGTAGCAAAAATGCGGTTTGGAAAATACTGTGGAATTTAGAGGAGAAGCGGAAAGGGGGATTAAATGACTCAAAATGGACTCTTGTGAGCTTTAAAGGGATATGCCACCCCCAGGTCAAATTTGGGCATCTCCCCACAGTCCAGAGACTAAAATAAGTGGTGGAAAGCGTTTTCCTGCTCACCCAGCCATTGTCCGAGTCTGTCGCCACTGACCGCCGCGGTATCTGGTGCTCCTCCGCCTTAGACTGGAGTCTAACGTCGCCAGAGAAAGATTTCGGCCAAAAGGAATTAATTTGCTCGATGCGTTTCCCAATTACTTTGTGTGTAGTGCGCATTCATATCGAGTGCAAATAAATGTGCAAATCAACACGGAGAGCTTGCCTTGGTCATTTTGGGTGGGAACTATTTTCCAGTGCGTAAGAATACAGCCGTATCACGCACCACGTTGTGCAACAGGGGAACTCCCTTCCCGGTGCGTAACTGGGATTCCCCTAGCAGCGTGCTGCTAGGGGAAGTATTAAAGTTATACAGGCAATTAGACATGCTATATCCTTTAAAGGTGCACTACTTGCTTGTCTCCATGGAGATGTTATTTCTTTGCATGGAATGTTCCACTGTAGGGCATTAAACATACACTACCTGACAAAAGTATTAGGACGACTGTGTATTTTATTATTACTATTTCCATTATTACTATTATTACTATTTTTTTTGTATTACTTACTTTATCCCATTCCTGCCTGCATGCACTTTTCTTTCTTGTTTTTCAAACTATCCTGGAGCTACCGTGGCAAGTAAATTTCTCCTGTGTGAGATCAATAAAGTCTTATCTTATCTTATCTTATTTCTGAACTTTCATAAATAATGATAACAAGACATATTGGTAATGACAACAAATCAATTTATTGATATATTAAAGCAAATTTCATCATGTGTAAAGGCATATTATTGCAAAAATGAGGACTCATCACAGTGTAGGTCTAACTCAGGCAGTGTATGCGCCTTGCATTTTGTTCAATTACAGGTGTTTTATAGCTCAGAAATACCTTGAAAAACTTGAATTCTTATCATGTGCAGCTTGCTTCTCCATAGATTTCAAAATCAACTTGTCTCCATTGTGATTACCAAATTTATGTCCATACAGTGGAGTAAACAAGGCAAAACAGTAATATCTCCATGGAGACAAACAGGTGGAGGGCCCTTCACCAGAAAAGTTACTTAGGCTACGTTCACACTGCAGCCTGAAACGACCCAAATCCGATTTTTTTTTACCTCTATGCGACCTGTATCTGATCTTCTAATGACAGTGTGAATGACACAGATCCGATTTTTTCAAATGCGATCCAGGCCACTTGGATATGTGGTCCTAAATCCGATACATATCCGATCTTTTGACATGCGACTGCAGTCTGAACGGCCAGGTCGCATTCATCCGACCTCAGTGTGTTTCCTCCAATGAGAGTGGTACAAGTAGGCGTTCACAAATGTGCACAAACGTTCTTCTCATCATGCGAAAATAGTATATAAACTCGTATCAGTGAAGCGGCGAAGCACGTAGCAATCCCACCCCTCCTGCCTGTGACTCCGCACCCACATGTTCCTTTCTGCACACTTTGCTGCCACTGCCCCGCAAAACGCCGTGGCCAAAAACCTTCTCCTTCTCCGTCTCCTCCTTAAAACAAATAAGCTGTACATGTTTTGGCTCCGGTACGAAAGCAACTTTAGGCTACTTCCGTAAACACTGAGCGTATTCGCTGCGTGTGACGTCATCGTGTCCTCCAAGGCGCATGCAGGACACTTTTGGGGAGTTTAGCGTTCACACTGGAGATCACATACAATTCGCATTTAACTGGAAATGTGAACGGCCTCGCAAAAAAATCGGATTTCACCAAAAAATCGGAATTGAGCATTAAGCCCTGCAGTGTGAACGTAGCCATAGTGCACCTTTAACTCCCATAGACTCTTATCTACAGAGAGAAATATTCTATTATTGTAACAGGTGAAATGTGTTATTTACTAGAAAATCCCCCAGTTGATTATATGTACAGTCTGTGATATTTCCCGTGTACATAAAACATACATAAATACATAAACATGTTTTTTAAATGAACATATTACAATACTTAATGAGTACACTCCTGCCTTTTATGTAAATCCTCACACACAACCTCTGTCTGTCAGGAGAAGGTCACTGGTCATCTACGTTTACCACCCCCACTCCCGCTACCTCCACCCACCAACCCATCCACCTCTTCTCCAGGTGAAGGCTCCCCTCTCCCCCCTTCCCCGTCCCCGCAGACCGGCCATCACAGCTGTCTTGTTAAAAAGACCCCGCGCTATGTATATGATTTACACCTATACCCCTACACGTTCTGCCCTTCACGCGGCGTGGCCACCAAATTAGGTCATCAGAGTCATTTCAAAGATTGTTAAAAGGTAAGAATCTCCACGTACCACAGCCGAGGAACCAACTTAAAAGCGCTCTTATAAATCAGTTGTATAGTTTGGCCTTAATGTGATTAGACCATTCCTCTGGCAGCAATAGGCGTTCAGCATCGGTCCCCAGCCTCCATCTCCCCTTTGGCTCTTTACTAAGCACTAAACCTGGCTCTCCCTCCTCCCATCGCTGCACCTCCATCTGAAATTATAATGCCGAGCTGTCCGCGAGTGTGGTTGTGTCTTGCGGAATAGAGCAAACGGGGAAGAGGGTAGGTGGGAGGAGAGGACAGATCACCCATACCTTCCCCTGGTTAATATTTTATAAAGTTTTAATTAAATACAGGCTTCTATCAGGCTTGCGGGGGTTTCATTAAGTATTTGTCGTAAAACGCTCGAATAATGCGGCCCCTGTGCTGTGATATTGCCTCCCTTCTTCGTAGCGCGCTCCCATTTTTATCTGTCGGCATCCCCCTCCTCCCCGATCCATCCTGCAGACAAATACAGAGACAGTCAGGGAAAATATACTGCCAGATGCTTTGGTGCTATCAATATTTCAGCTATAATAAAAGAAGTTTCACTGGTTGGGAGTGGGTGAGTTAGAACAATAAAATATCTTGCATATCTGCTGTGGTTGTGCGAGATCGACGTTCTCAGATTCGACTCACACAAGGGCGTATTGGTAAACAAAACACTTGTAATAATTATGGTGTTTATGATATTTTTGGAGTTTTTAAAATCAAAAGAGAAAGAGGTTGTGCTGAATTTTTAGGGGCTTAAGGCTACGTTTGTATGATGACGGTCTGAACAGAAGACACAAAAGTGGCGTTGCGTCTTCACTTTTTATTCCGCGTTTAGACAAGCGTTTTCGGGAGGAAATCTGCGTGCATATGGTGACGCAAAAGTGTGTGAATTTGATTGGGTATGCATGCCAGGCGGCTAGGAGATGCTGTGATACATTATCAAAATGTTCACACGCATGTGTAGAATCCTCCTTCTTCTCATATGCGCCGCGAAAAGCAAAACAAAACATGGCTACCGGTAACAAAAAAAATGTGTGTGGTCAGACGAAGACGTTCAACTATTGGTTCAGACGACGTTAGTCATAGTCAGTCATAGTCATAGTTTGCTTGATTGTCGAAAACAATCATGTACATGTACATAGAGTGAATTCGAAATTTCGTTTCCCCACTAACCAGGCAGGACAGTGATAGAGTGGCTAGGTGAGGGGCCGCTGTGCATGCGCGCGCCGCCGACTGGGAGATGCAGAGTAGAATAGATGCAATACATACAATCAGTGACAATTTAACAACATGTAATGACAGAAAAACAATTGGAGATATAACATACGGTGATCTTTTTTGATGGTAACAGAAGGAAGGGTGTGGGGGATCAGATTGGAAATCAATGAAATTGATTGAACCGAGAGCAGAGATCAGACCTTAACAGGGAACATTTTCTACTCATTCATTTCTAGTGCCAGTGTCAGTGAGTGTGTGCCATGTTTATGTAGAGTCCAGATAACAAACCACATTCTGTGGCCTTGGAAGTGTTCATGCAGGGAGGCGAAGTCAAAACACAGATAACCATTGGAGCCACAGATTTTCACAGGAGAGACATAATTATCCAGAGGGATTAATTAATTTAGCATTGATGAAATACATTTTTAGAGACCCAACAATTTAGATTGAGCTTGGGTTTTGCCAGACCCCCATCTTCATATCGCCATGAAGATTCATGAGAGATCTCATTAGTTCCTCTTGGCGCACAGACTGCGCTGCGTTGGCTTTACACAGTTCTGTAAGCATGCCCATGATGATATCCAAACATCGAGATGTTTCCTTCAGTTGAAATCCTTCCAAAAGGTCCTCAACCTGACCCACTTTCTGATGTAATCCTTTCACGAGATCTCCAACGGCTTCACAATGGCTCAAAATGGCTGCAGACAGCTTGGGGGACTCTTTACTTGCTGCCAGCTTACACATTTTGCGATAGATCATGGACAATCCCAGGCCAATTAACAGATGTCCAGCTATCAGAAATCCGAATACGTAAATATCCTCCACATCCTCCAGGTACATTGGTGCCAAACATACGACTTGCCACGCACGATACGAGTCCCTCGCATATCCAGCAGCAAAAGTACCATCCGGACACACCGCTTCTCCCGGAGCAGCACTCCTCTGTGAAAAAAGAGTATCAATCGTGCTGAGGGTCCAGCTGATCACATCCATATTTAGGAATTTGAAAATTTGGAAAATCTGCTCCAAAAAGCGAGAAAATGACGAAAACAAGAGAGGCACGCAGACAACAGGAGCAATAGATAAGAGAGGAAAGAGTGAGACGTCTGCTCGCTCTGACGGTCAGAAGAAGACGGTTAGACTACAAAGCAACGAAGGCGCAACAAGGTGTGGACTGGGAGTCCTGCCAAACAAAGTACACTGATATATGGACCGATGTGACGTAAACGCGTACGCGACATCGGCAGATTTGTCCAGAGTTTTGCATCTTGGGCAGTGTAGACGAAAACACTAAGGCGGTTTTTGTTTGCCACTTTGGAGGGCGTTTTCAGTTTTTTGCGTTTTTAAACCCCCAAAATGCCATCACTGTCCAAACGAAAGGCACTTCCGATAACATATTTTGTCATTTTTACCTGTAAGTGTTCTTAGTTTACACATCACATGAGATCCTGTTATGTCGTACCAAAGAACATTTCCAAGCCAAATTGTTTCATCTTTGCACTGTTTCTCCTTACGACTTCTTGTATATGTATGAATACAGATTTATATCTTATTTTTACATTACGTACATATACATCTATATAATTATGCCTTATTTGACATGTCTTTTGCTATTTTTTGCAACTTATTTTGAATTATTATTACCATTTATATTTTTGCCCTTTGTTATTATAATATATTGTGATCTGTGAGTTACTGTGTCCAAATAATTGACCTTGTGGATCAATAAAGTTTGTCTAAGTTTTAATAGAGTCAGGTTTGTGAAGATTGGGGGTTTGACCACTGATCTGAAGATTAGCAGTTTGAATCTTGCTTTACCGTTTTTAGAATTTACCTTTATTTTATTCTGTTTTTGGAAAAAAAGTGACATACTGAGGCTTTAAATAATGACCATCAATTCTATTTTGACTTTACAAAACATATACTTTATGCGTATTTCATTATGTTGGTCATATACCTCTTTTACCATACTGCTTTGCTTGCAGCACAGTAGACCCTGCAGATGTAACCATGCGCTGCTTTAAATGAAATGAAAATTGAATTAAGACAAAAATTCTTTGTGATCCGTTGATATATGATTTCTAATGCATTTAGGAATTTTGTGGTTAGTTGTATAACTTATTGTGGCCTTTTTTTAACATTACTTTTTTAAAGCCGCTCTTAAAGCCGCTGTTTTGGATTGCGTTATTTTAAAGTTTTGTTCTTTTTCCTTACTTTCCTAACACATTCCTAGCCTCCTAATTGTAATGAAATATATATATATACTCTATATATTTTTAACATGGCGTGGGAAAAAACTAGCACAACATAGACGACAGGTCTGGGAAAAGGTGCATATACTGTTGAGACAATGGGTAATATTCCAACTCTGCTCACAGTACTGTGTGTTGCTGCGACTGAAAGGGCATCTGGCTTAAAAATCTGATCTGAGAATGAGTCAGATTTTAAAATCAGTGGTCCAAAGTTATTCCTCACGTTCCTCGCGTTCGGATCGTCCTAATTATTCACTGCAATGCGTTTACGAGCGCTTTTCAGAACTCTCAGACACCAATGTGGCCTTTTTAAGTTAACAGCAACTAGCATGCTAACTCGCACTTCCTGATTATCAAGTCAAAGTCAACTTTATTGTCATTTCTGCCATATGTGTTCGACATACAGTGAATCGAAATTCCCTTTCTCTCTGGCCAGGCAGTGCACAAAATACAATATAAAGACAATACAAAAACTATCTAAGACAAAATCTAAAGCAGTGCAAAGAATAAATACCTATTTACACAAAAATGTGCAGTGTGTATCAAAATGTGCAGTAGAATGTGCATTGAAAAATAACTATAAAAATAAATGTGCAACAGTAGTAATTTCTTAGCAGCAGTTTTTAAAGTTATCCTGATTAATAACATACTTTCTAATTAGATGCAGACACTAAAGTGGACTTCTTTAGACCTAAAAAGCTGCTTATACAATAAAACGTGAAAAAAAAAAAATGGTACAGGGCCTTTAAATGAAAGCATTAAACATTCATCTTGAAAACTATTTCTCTGCGTTTCTAGATCCACACCGACTCAGACGAAGGCGAGGGGAACATTAAATACACTATCTCGGGTGAAGGCGCTGGGACCATCTTCATCATCGACGAACTGACCGGTGACATCCACGCCACGGCCCGTCTGGACAGGGAGGAGAAGGCCTTCTACACCCTGAGAGCCCAGGCACGGGACAGGCTCTCCAACGACCCCCTGGAGCCGGAATCTGAGTTCGTCATCAAGGTGCAGGATATCAACGACAGCGAGCCCAAGTTCCTCGAGGGGCCCTACATCACCAGCGTGGCAGAGCTGTCGCCTATTGGTAAGGTTTCCGGTTCAGTTCTTAAGATGTACGTGGGTGCATTTGTTTTGTTACGTTGTGGTGGTCTGTAGTTTTTTGATGGACTATACTTTGGCATCACAAAATGTCACACTCCTTAGCATTGTATTGTCATAAACATAAAAGTGATGAAAAAAGTGACATTTATACTCCATAAATTATGAGAGAAATTTGCTTATGCGACCATAGTCTGAACTAGAACACTGAAATTGGCAGAGATTGCTATTTTAGATTTAACCTACTGTATATCTTATCAAATTAAAACGCCTATCCAAAAACTAAAACAAAAAAAAACCCTCCTTTTCTGGTGGAGGGTCCGTCAAATGCTTCACAATGTTTCACAGTATGGCATTAAACGTTTTCTATCTTCATGGAGCCCAAACTAGACCAAGTTACAGCTCAGATCTGTGGAGAAGCAACCCCGCTCACAGTCAGAATGTCTGTTTTTCTAGGTATTTTTGAGCTATAAAACCACCTGTAATAGAAAAAATATAAGGAAGAGCCGTTTAATGTCACACTGCGGAACATTCCAGAAAGAGCAAGGCCATATCTATATAACAAACAGGTGATGGACCCTCAACTGAAAAGTTATACACCTTTAATACCATTTCTGTCAACACTAACTGACTGTGGCATTGAAGGATGGCTCAAATGCAGAAGACAATATTGCCTATGGTGACAATACACTGCATGTTCATTTAACTCAGTGCTTCTCAAATAGTGGGGCGGGCCCCCCTGGGGGGGCGTGGCGTGATGCCAGGGGGGGCGCGTATGACCCTGGGAAACGTGTTTTTTTGCTGTACTGTACTAGAACTAAGTTTAATTGCACATCAACAACAGTAGTTGGCAGTGGCGTTCTCACATGCGATTTACGCACAGTCTCACCATTAACAGAACATCCTCTGTCACAGAAAAAACACATATATTCCACTGAGTCATGTCCTTTAGTCCGACAGAAGCTGACGCATCAGTGGCACAAGGAGAGAGCGTTTTTTTTTTCAGTGCTTTTAGCTTATGCAAATGAGGTGGTTTTAAGTTTCATTTCTGTAAAATGTAAACAAATGTGCGCAAAGCTGCATTAAAAACACATTAATATTTGAGTCCTCAGTGCAGTCTTTGTTGTAAGTTTCTTTTTTTTTGTTTATAATGTTAATAAAAGGATACAATGGTGTTCTAATAACAATTTTCTAGACAAATAATACTATTTATAGTCGCGCGCAGGAAGGGGGGCGTGAAATTTTTTCTTCTTCCTAGGGGGGGCGTCACAGAAAATAATTGAGAAGCACTGATTTAACTTAATAATTTCAATTACTCTTTTGCAATTTTTTGAGCCAAAATGCCAACAATGTTGATTCTTATCACATGTTGGTAGACCCTGTCATTTTAGAGATACTAACCATAAACCAAAGGTCAAAACATCTGCAAAAACACATTTCAAAAGTATATTCTGCTACAGCATTCTAACCTGCCTCATGTCCAAATCAATACAGCTGGTACATCAGAATACTTCATTCTAAAGTATTCTGACTTTTTAGAGTGATACATTTATTTACCAGTGTCACTCAACAGCTTCCCGGGTTGTTCCACGCTTTTTTTGTTTGGCTTTTGCAAATGTACCTAATATTTTTTAACATTCAATCTGACCAGTAACGCCATGTTCGATCCTGAGCTCTTTATACTAAAACACAGACTCTTTAGAGCTACTGTACCCCAAACAATTTCCCTTGTGGATCAATAAAGTTTGTCTAAGTCTAAGTCTAAAACACAGACTCTTTAGAATACCAGGATATGAAACAAACCTAACTGATTAGTTTATCTTTGTGTCTGTTCAGAACATTGAAAGTCTAGACTACCATATTGTAGGAAATTAAGTGACTTGTACTTTACAATCTACCAGGATTAGCACAGAGCTGAAATGAACTTCTCCTATTTGAAAATGTGTATTGGTTGAGAATTTGAACGGGGAAGTATCATAGTCGAAGACTCCCTTGATACTCATACTAATTTCGATACCACAATGATAATAATACCGTATTTTCCACATCGGATTATAAGGCGCACCTTCAGTGAATTGCCTATTTTAAAACTGTTTTCATATATAGGGCGCACCGCATTATAAGGCGCATAGAATAGAAGCTACAGTAGTGGCTGACTACGGTAATCATGATTAACCAATATTGATCCATATATAAGGCCATTATACCATTATACCATTATAAGGCGCACTGTCGGCTTTTGAGAAAATTGAAGGCTTTTAGGTGCGCCTTATAGTGCAGAAAATACGGTAATACAAAAAACATTCTTTATATAGACAATAGAATGTAATTTTCTACAATAAATATTTGTACTTTGTTTTATATTACCATGTGGTCTTGTATCCCTCAGTCATCCAGCTGGTTCCATAGTGGTCCATAGGTTTATATACAAATCTATGTCATCTTATACTTGTTCTTATAAAGCTGAAGGTCATTGTAAAGCTATTTAAGAAAGGTTAAAGGTCCTATATCACACAAACTCTTTACTCTTGTGAGCTTTTAGCCATGTCTACATCCCTAAAGCTCAAAATGCTGTTCCACCTTGTGATGTCATGTAGTCATAGTTTTCAAGTTAACAATGAGTCCGTCTACATCCCTAAAGCCAGTAGTCGAGTTGTAAAATGAAACCAGGGGGGATGGTGAAATTTTTCACCAAGGGGGGTGGGGGGGGGGGCATTAAGATAAGCCCTCCCCCATCACTGACATCACTGTGGTGTTTCAGGGCAGGGCAGAATTAGAAGTTGTATGGAGCTTAAAAACACAGTGGAGCGCTTCCTGTATTAACACATGACATCACGGAAAAGAACTCAGCCTAAATATGCAGGATGTGTGTGTTTAAACATGTGGGAATGAAACAAAACACAACTCCTGGTATTGTTTGTGATGAGGAAACAACATTATAACGTAAAAATGATCAGTTTTTCTGATTTTACTACTTATAGGTATGTGTTTCGGGAAAAGAAACATTTTTGTTTGAGTCTATAAACTACTGACAACATTTCCCCCAAATTCCAAATAAAAATATTATCGTTTAGAGCATTTATTTGCAGAAAATGACAAATGGTCAAAATGACAAAAAAAAAGATACATGTTTTCAGACCTCAAACAATGCAAAGAAACAAGATCAAATTAATTTTAAAGCAACATAATACTAATGTTTACACTTAAGAAGAGTTCAGAAATCAATATTTGGTGCAATAACCCTTATTTTTAATCACGACTTTCATGTGTCTTGGCATGCTCTCCACAAGTCTTTCACATTGTTCTTGGGTGACTTTATTCCACTCCTGGTGCAAGAACTGAAGTAGCTCAGCTTTGTGTTTGTGTTGGAATTCAACAGACGCTGGAATGGAATGGCTGTAATACATGTAGAGATGCTGATTTCAGAAAAAAATGCAATGGTCTCTTTTTTTTCTTTTTTTTTTTCCAGAGCTGTAGATAAGAAAATAGCGTAATATGGACTATTTTTTTATTATTGATAATCTGCTCAAAGGTATTTAGTTTCAGTATTACGTTTAGAATTGATAAATATCAGATTTTTTTATACGTTTGACAACCATAGTCCAGTCTAGACATTACAAAACAAACAAGACAAAGCGTAGGGCAGAAAAAAGCAGTTTGAAAGAGAATGATCGCCGTGGTCCCAGATGAGCTGCGTTGTGATGCTGTGACACTTGGTTATGAAGGGAATGATGGAAGGTGGAAGCGTCTGGGGAGGAGGAGGCGAGCGGGGGTGATGGCGGTGGCGGTGGAGGGAGGAGGTTAAGGAGGATGAGAGGAGAGGTGCTTCACAGGAGTACATGCTGAGTGGAGTGCACAATTTGTGACGCGAGCTTTTGACATGGAAAAAACACACTGCATGTTTAATCTCTTTTTTTTAAATTGCGTTGCCATGTTGGAAGCATCTGCTCAGGAGAGACAGGTGAGTGAGGGCGTCGGGGAGCTCATTAGCATAGTATTAAAGTCAAGAGGGCGCGTGGAGCTAGCATTTCGGTTGTTGAGCGATTAAGAGGTGTCAGAAACACACAAACAAGTTAGAAAATGGTGTTTGTTGAATGGAGATTTGGGATCAGATATTAATCGATACAAGGCCTGTGACGATATGTTATTTTAAGTGTGATACTGTATATCGGTGAAGAACATATAGACAATAAAGGATAATACTGAAAGTAATTTATGCTATCAATTAGTGCTGTCAGGTGATTTAAAAAAATAACCTAATTAATTACAGGATTTGTAATTAATTAATCTAATTAATCACATTTTAATCTCGTGGGAGAGAGAGAGACTGAGAGAGAGGCAACCACCTTTGTGAGTTTCTCAGTCTTTCTGTGGTCGCTTTGTTCATTCGTTTCTCAAATTCTGTGAGCGTGGTTTGGTGGTGTGTTGAAGTTCGGACGTGTTTATCGTTCATTTGATCCGTCAGGCTGGAGCAGCTTCGGTGATCGGAAAATTCTTTTTGACAAAAGCTACAAATCACCGCGTTCTTGTTGATCGTCCCGTCTTCGTTCTTTTTATAAATAAACTTGCCGTTCAAAGGCCCTGGCAGCGATTTGCTCGCCACACGCCAAATTTAAAATGCGTGTGCATTGAATTGCCGCTCATAATTAATTGCGTTCATTTTTATAACATATTAATTTGCAGTGTAATTAATTAATCTAATTAACGTGTTAAACTGACAGCCCTACTATCAATACAATAACCCTAAAGCAGGACTAAGCCCCAAAAACTAAAAACATGAGTTGCATTAAATAAATAGCAGAATTAGACAGTACAGTGGTACCTCACCTTACGAAAGACCCTAGAAACGAAAAATCCAAGTTATGAAACGCCTTCACGTTAAGTTTTGGTCTCTAAATACGAAAGAAAATTCAAGTTACGAAACGCAAAATTTCAAAAATTCAAATAATGCGCGCTCAGATGCGCGCTCAGCCACACACATTATACGCTTTTCTCAGACTGGATTTAAACTTTTCTCACATTTCTCTCTTGTTTAAACACTCAAACTTTCATAGATTTTCAACAAAATGTATTAATAGTGAAGCGTGGGGGGAAGGGGGAGGGGGGAGAAGTGTGCACGCGGACACGTGTGTGATAGCGCAGCATGACCCGGCGTGTGGCTGCGAGCACGAGACCCGTGCTCAAACCGTGCCTCCTCTAGACCAGGTCTAAACCAGGTCTAAACCAGGATTAAACCACCGCGGCTCTTGCATGCGTTCGTTCATGCGCTTGGACTGCATGTGGTCCCGAGGGGAGGGGATGTGCCTCTTGGAACGGGACCTTGGAATGGATCAGGCTTTTTCCATTGAAATAGCTACTCAACTTACGAAAAATTCACGTTACGAAACCACTTCTGGAAGGAATTAATTTCGTAAGGTGAGGTTCCACTGTAGTTTGTATCTATAATGAGTCAAACCTGTTATTTATTTGACCCTCTACAACTCATATTTTATGGTAGTACAGAAAAATATAAATCAGGCATGTCCAAACTATGGCCCGTGGGCCAAATGCGGCCCTCAGACAAAATTTTCTTGGCCCTCAGGCTTCCAGGTGAATTGGCCCAAATTACCTTGAGCAGAACTTTTGACTGCAAGTTTTTTGAAAATCCACCTTGATAAGACAATATGTAATATTTATTGTGTGGATTTGAGGATCTTAGCATGAATAAAGGACTGATAGTTTATTCTAACGTGTTAACCATGCATATATTTCAATTATTCACTGTACTGAGCACCAGTCTATGGCCCTCAATCGGCCCTCTGCTTCGTCTGTATTTAGATATGTGGCCCTTGATGAAAAAAATGTGGGCACCCCTGATATAAATAAATATATTGAAGAAGCTTATCAGAACTAGTATAACTATAACTAAAGCTCATGAGGCTAGCAGTTAAAGGAAAGAATTTGGAGCCAGTTATGAATATATTTATGGATAAAATAGAGAAATAAAAACACTACGTCATGTGAAGTGGTTAATACGAACAGTTTAAAACCAAAAAAATTAGGCCCTTAAAGAGGGGAGTCGATGGAGCTGGAAGTGCCCCCATGCTCACTTCCTATTTGGAATGCAGCAGCTATAGAGGGTTAGCTATGGCCATTTATAAGAAAATATAAATGCTAACAATAAATTCAAAATAAGTAGCAGAAATATCAAGGGTGTCAAATAAGCCATAATTATCACTACCAGAATTACGTCGTGACTTGTGTCTCCACAGCAGCCGTGGGACGGACTGTTGGACCACACTTTGTACGATATAGTGCTCCTCACTATAGCAATATGTTTCAATTTTATCAACAGATCTTTCAATAGTCTGGAATTGTATTAAGTCCTTGGAGGAGCCAAGTCTCACTGCTATTTTCTCAGTACAATGGCTGCATGCTCTTAAAGGTAGGTCACAGTTTATGTAGCCTGTGGACGTTTTCAAAAAATACAATCACAACTTAACCCGGGTCGCTGCAGAGAGAAAACACATACAAGTCTTTTTCATTCTCAGTCTCATGTGAAAGTTCAGCACCTCCAGAGGCTGCAGAGGCGGCACTAGCGCTGGTTCGTGATTGGCTGGAGGTGGTTTAGGTAGAGACCGGTCAGATCAGAGACGGCTCCTTGCGGGATTGGAGCATTTATGGAGTGATTTGTAAAAAATGCACTATGTAGTATATTTGATTATGGGGCTCTTTGAGATTGAACGTGTAGAATTTGTGCGTGCGTGTGTGTGCGGAGGCTTGGTTAGAATAGGACGCTCCCTTTTTGGAGCCTGATTGGAATTAATTCTTGCTTCCTCAGCATGATCCCAACCATTGGCTTTTCTGCCTACACTGCTCTCAAAGAATGAATAGGTGTGTGTGTGTGTGTGTGCGTGTGTGTGTGTCGATTGATAAATGGGAGGAGTGGAGTAAACAAAAAAGGATGATAAGGTAGGGATTTTTTTGTATCAATATGAAAAAAAAGAACACCTAGCCTTAAAATTTGAAAATGATAATAAATATAGATATTTTCAGAAAACCAAAAATGTGTAAAGCTGCAATTAGCAAATTTCAAAGATATTGTTTTTGTTGAGGTACAGGAAATATTACATTGTAAACTATCAATCATGTATAATATATAAAAATAAACAGCTCTGGAAAAAAATAAGAGACCACTGCAAAATTATCAGTTTTTCTAATTTTACTACTTATAGCTATGTGTTTGGGCAAATCGAATATTTTTGCTTGAGTCTATAAACTACTGACAACATTTCCCCCAAATTCCAAATAAAAATATTATTGTTTAGAGGATTTATTTGCAGAAAATGACAAATGGTCAAAATAACAAAAAAGATACATGTTTTCAGACCTCAAACAATGCAAAGAAACAAGATCAAATTCATTTTAAAACAACATAATACTAATGTTTACACTTAAGTCTTCTTAAAGGGACAGTGTGTAAGATTTTTACCCGTTAATTACTGAAATTGAAGATACCCATTCAAAAATACATTGTTTTCCAAGCCTTTTCACTTCCATCATGAAATCAAAGTATTCTTTTGGACTTAGATATAGTCACATAAAAGGGGGATCTTCCCCATATAGAAGCAGCCATTTTGAATACGAAAGCCGCAGAAGGACATTTGGGCTCCGCCTTCGCCTTCGGCAAGGCTCGTGGTTTTGGGTAAACAACACAAGCATGCTGCCGGATCACACGTCGTAATGGATCTAACACGTGTTTTGGACTAAATTGTTTTACTGGATTTTATTCGCTGGATCCTTACGGACAAATTGAGAGCAAGTCTATGGTGAAATACAGAGTTTGACCTGTGGAAAGCATTCTAAGGTAAGCTAACCTCGTTTTGTGCTTTTCCGTATAAAAGCCCCATGTGCTCGGGGAGTGATTGTTTTGCAGGGAAATGAATTGCATAGTCAAAAAGAGGAGACTGTAAGGTTTCATTTGATGTGTGGTACATGATCGGGAATGTGTGTTTTCATGAGAAAAGAAAAAACAAAAAAACAAAATGGGACCGTGCGGCGCGCGGCTTCTGCGCGCGCCCCGGTGACCCTCGAGGTCTGCCGTAGCTAAAACAGAAAGTGCGATAGCACCATCCACCTATGCGCCACGAATCCTACACACTGGGGCTTTAAGTGAAATCAATATTTGCTGGAATAACCCTTATTTTTAATCACAGCTTTCATGCGTCTTGGCATGCTCTCCACAAGTCTTTCACATTGTTCTTGGGTGACTTTATTCCACTCCTGGTGCAAGAGCTGAAGTAGCTCAGCTTTGTGTTTGTGTTGGAATTCAACAGACGCTGGAATGGAATGGCTGTAATACATGTAGAGATGCTGATTTCAGAAAAAAAAATGCAGTGGTCTCTTATTTTTTTCCAGAGCTGTATATTGCAGATCAAATCAAATGTTTATATTGTAAAAAAATCCTGTGCCCTAGACCTTCTAAAACCTAGACTTCTAAAACCAAAGATTGTCAATTAATTAATTTATGAAGTGTGCTGTTAGCATGCTAGTTGTTGTTGGTATTACTGCGAAAGCAAAACTCCGCTCTGACCTCTCAAAATGGTGAAATGCACTTGAATAATTGGGATGCTTGGAATGCATAACTGAGGAATAACTTTGGGCCACTCTCCAAAATGAAATGGTTTTCATGTTTTATGTTTCATGAAAAGACAGTAAAAATCACAGTAAACATCACACCAGACTAATCATCTAATATTGAACCAAACCCTCACAAAACGCCCCTGAAAATAAAACAAAACCCCAGCAGCTGTCAATGCTCCACTGCTCCCATACACTGTTCTTAGGAGCTCTGAAGTGCTAGCATGCACAGTAAATGTCCGCTAATGTGCTCTTAATAGCAGCGACCTCTCCTCTCGGGGCCACTCCACCTTGTTCAACCCGATCACGCCGCAGCCAAATTAGCTCCGACTAAACGAGGGCGCTCTTCATGTTTTATACATACATACTCGGCTAATGAGCTAACAGCTACTGCTTAGTCAACTATTCCCCGTGTTAGGTCATCTGTCCCTTTGTATGCGGCGCCCGGTCTGCCGCTACGCTCGGTGTTTTTCTTTAGTGAGAGAAGGTCAAATGTGTGGTGACAATAAATGGCAGAAATGAAAAGGAAGTCGAACACAAGGGACTGTCTTGACACCTGCCACTCACAAACGGAGACTTTTTAAAAAATACGAGCGTGATGGAGCTGACAGCGAAAGTGAAGGCGGGGAAAGATGTTTCAATATGGCTTGGAGATTTGTGAGCGGGATGTTATTTACTGCCTTAAAGGTCCGATATCAGACGAGACTGACTCTTACAGTATGAGCGTGAAGTCATGTTTGAATGTTGTTACGTCATCAAAACATACTCCGAGTTGTGTTTTGTTTCATTCCCATGTTTGAGTAATCCTGCATTATTAGTCTGTCTACGTCTCCAAAGCTCAAAATGTTCCACTTTGTGATGTCATGAAGTGGTAGTTTTAGTGTGAACACCTACCTTTTACCTTTAGTACAGTAGAAACTGGCAATTCCAGAACTGAAATTACCCAAATGATTCTTTTCCGTTTTCTGTTTTAGAGAAGAACTCAGGTTTTATGACATACTGTAATGTGGAGGGCCAAATAAGAGCCAGGTTTGTGGAGATGCAAGCCTGCTCAGAGTAAGGATGCATGTTTATCTAAGTTTTTCAGAGCAATAAAAACAACCAAAATGAAAAATGCTTTATTCTGGCTTTAATATATTTTATGTTCAATATATTTTTTTAATTATATAAACCATAAAACATGTTTAAACAATTGAAAAAATACATAATAATAATAATAATAATAATAATAATAATAATAATAATAATAATAATAATAATAATAATAATAATAATAATAATAATAATATCCCTTCATCAATGCATCAACTGCATCAACATTTCTGTAACTATACTAGAATTGTGTATCTGTATTTTTGTTGTACTTGGTGATACTTTAGTGAAATGAAAAGTTTATGTTACACTCATTTTGTTTTTTTGTTTAAAATAAAAATAAAAAACTTTTCACTTGCTTTGGAGTTGAATAGGGAGTCATTGGTTCCAAATGCAAATACTGCATCAGGTCCCGCTTTGCAATATACAGTGGATACCTTTATTAAGTCTCATAAAGAACACACTCCACCTGTAATGTCACAATGCTATATCATTCCCTCTAATGGCATTCTTACTGCAGGTGTTAGTCATTTGCAGATATGTTAAATAGCTACAACCTTTTCCGAGCTCAGGTTTATAAGTTCAGTGCAGGACAGTGCTACAGTGTCCCACCATGACCTTAACTCCACACGCAATAAATCACATTCCAGGACTGTGCAGTTTCTAACCTAACCCAGATCACAATCTCCAGACAATAGTCACTGAATTAGGAACAAGCCTGGGTCCTTAAAGAAGACACATTATAGTTTTGTGTGCTTAATATATTTAGGTTGTTGCTGTATATAGGATGTGCTTCTTGTCAATCTTACCTACACAAGTAATGGTTTAATAAAATAAAGTTAATTATTACATTTTTAAAACCCTGCCATGTATTTTTTTTTTTTTTTTTAGCAAAAAACAAAACAAAACAAAACAAAAAAAACAGACACAGACCCTTCCTCCAGCTCCTCCGGGGGGACCCCAAGGTGTTCCCAGGCCAGCTGAGAGACACAGTCCCTGGGGCCTCCTCCCGGTGGGACATGCCCGGAAGTGTCTAGGAGGCATCCGGAATAGATGCCTGAATAGATGCCTGAGCCACCTCAGCTGGCTCCTCTCGACATAGAGGAGCATCAGCTCTACTCTGAGCCCTTACCGTGTGACTGGGCTCCTCATCCTATCTCTAAGGGAGCGCCCAGCCACTCTGCGGAGGAAACTCATTTCAGCCACTTGTATTTATTTATTTTCGATGTTTTTATTGCTCTGAACTTTGTAAAAAATGTGCATGCTTACTGTGAGCAGGCACGCCTTTTCACAAACCTGACTGGTATTTGGCCTGGATGAGGGCCTCATCCTGTTGGTTTCCATTGCTGTTCCTTTGGATATAATACTCCACAGTACTACTAACTTCCATGGACAATGTTCTGAAACATGTTTTTTATTTAACTTTCTATGTCCATCATGCAGTGACATGCCACCTATAAAAAGTTACACGGTGTCGCTTTAAATTACAATATTGATCTAAAAGTAATATAAAAAAAAGCCACCATTGAGCATTTCACATCATCATCACATTTATTTTTCTATCAGCCTTTTTCCTAGCTCCCTTTTTTTTTTTTTTTTTTTTTTTTTTTTTGTCGTCATTATTAAAGGGTCCATATTACACAATTTTCTGATCTATGTTATGATGATGTTTCTAAAAAAAAAAAAAAATTACCTGCAAACCCTGCATATTTAGGCCACGGTCTTCTCTTAATCAGAAAATAAAGTTCCAACTTGTGATGTTATGTGGTAATACAAATAAACTCCATACACCTTCACTAGAATCATCTGGATGATTTCAGACCTGGAATTGCCAATCTTTATTGAACTAAAGGTAAAAGGTAGCTGTTAACTTGAAAACTACCACTTCATGACATCACACAGAGGGTTTGAGATTTGGAGATGTAGACAAATAATCCAGCATTACTCAAACTTATCTGAATGAAACAAAACACAACTCAGGCATGTTTTTGAAGAGGTAACAACATCATAACATGTTTTAAACCTCGGAAGAGTAAATTTAAACAACAATTTAAACAACCTTACTCCAGGCAAGCAACAGCATCACCATGGAGACGAGCTGTTTTGTCGCTGCTAAACAGGTCCCATAGTGCACCTTTAAGTATAAATCCATCTCTCCATCCATCCTGTTTGGTGAGAGACAGATTGCTCACGGCCACAGTGCCTCTATGCTCACCGTGTTGTTTTATAGCCAACACAGCTCTGCTCTGTGGAGGGAAGAAAAACCATAATAGTAGCAAAGTAATCAGGAGTGTGCTGCCGAAAGCATATTTTTATACTTATCACTCCTGTCATGTCTCCCAATGCACTCTTTTGTCATAGTTTTTACAGCCTCTTGCTCCTAATCCTGCCGGTGTCTGCTGCACTGTGTGTCTGTCGCTCCGCTTCAAATCAAAAGACCAAAAATAACACTTGTGTACGTTTGTTTTTTCAAGGCTGGTTAACATGGCAAACAAGAGGAGAGGGAGAGAGAGTAAGAAACAGAAGTGAAGAGGATAATGGAATGTAATAGTTGAGGTTAAACGTACTGTGTTACGCAAAATTTGCTCTTGTGAGGTTTAGAATGTTTGGTAACTCCTCAAAAAATACTCCAGGTGGTGTTTTGTTTCATGTTTATTATTAGTCTGCCGACACCTCTAAAGGTTAAAATGCTCTGTTCCTTTCATCTAATGTTTAGCAGAGATTGACAATTCTATGGCTGAAATGATCCAATGATTTAATGAGTTTAAAAACACAATTGAGCTCTTCCTGTATTAAAAATTACATCATAAGGTATGGAACAGAGTGAAGAACTCAGCCTAGATGTAGAGGATTTGTTTGTTAAATGTGTAAAAGAAACAAAACACAACTCAGGTATGTTTTGATGAGGAAAACAACATTATAACATAGTAGAGCCTGGAATACCCAGGGGTCTCCCATCCAAATCCCAACCTGGTCCAGCCATAGCTTCTGAGATCTAAGCTCAGGCTTAGACAAAGAGATTTGGCATTAACTTAGTTACAGTTGTGTGTTTGTGGTTCATATGTAAATCCTTTATAATAAAGAATTTACATGTGAACCAGGGAGCTAAAGTCTCAAAAGTTCAATAAAATTGGTTTAACCTGACATGATCTGCCATGCTTTTTATTTGTGTTTTTTTTTAGTTAACTTTGACCCTAAGGACCAATAATTGGAGGATCTGCTATGCCGGAAATATCGCAAAAAAATAAAAAAATAAAATAAAATAAATTAATTAATAAAATAAAATAAAATAAAATAAAATAAAATAAAATAAAATAAAATAAAATAAAATAAAATAAATTAATTAATAAAATAAAATAAAATAAAATAAAATAAAATAAAATAAAATAAATAAATAAGTGGCCATTTTTGTGTATGAACCCTTCATTTTTTGATAGAAAATTTTGATAAATGAAAAATTTCCTGAAATCCTCATTGGACTGGGTAAGCTGTCAATAAATGCATTCCAAATGCAAAGAACACATGTGGTGACAGCATCCAGTGACATTTTTTTTATATACAACACATTTCTTCATGATTTTGGCTCAATTTCACTGCAAAAAAAGGGCGTTTTCTCACTTTTTTCCCCCAATATTTTCGTCTTTACCTCATTGACAATCAACTATTCCCCCATGTTATGACATCAGACAATAGGCCATTCTTTTCACCAAACAGTATACTCATTCCACAGAAAAAAAAAAAAAAAACTATTATTAGATCAACAACATTATTTAATGTTTAAATATAGTTAGGTAACTAGTAACTACGTTTATGGTTTGGATCAGTCTGCAGGTAATGAATGTCCCATTAAGCTATTAACAGATGATACATTCAATCTTTCCTCCAGCTGAGGTCCTGACCAAACCGAAGCAAGAAGATCATGCAGATGGTCCCCGGGCGCAGGAATGTGTCGCCCACTGCTCCTAATATATATATGTATATATATATATATATAGGATGGGTTAAAATGCAGAGAAGAATTTCTCCAGTGTGAGATCAATAAAGTTCACTTCTTCTTCTTCTTCTCAATCTTTATCTACCTCTTTTGATTTTGTTTTACTATACTTCAAATAGTACATAAGCATAAGCACAGGCCAATGCACATCTTCACAAGTGTTTTTTCAACCAATCCTTTCAGTTATTCACATGCCTCATTTATTGACATAGTTGGAATAGTTAATATGGTAAATGAGTGTTCAATCAATAAGAATAGAATCACCCTTACTGTAGATGTGTACGTCATTTTACTGAAAAACATGTATATAATTCATCAGATCATTATATTTTCTGATCTGGAATGGGAAAACATGTCTAGGAGATGAATGAACGACCACACTAGTGATCCTATGTTTTTCCAATAACATACTGTACTTGATTGATTGCACTGTAACGCTCTGAACGCAAATATCCATTGACCAACAGGACACAATATTGTTCCACTATAGTTATTGGAAGATAAACTAGTTATGTTTTGTTTTTCTTCTCCCAGTGCGTCCGCCATCAGCAGCTTGAGAAAACAGATGCGTGTGTTGTTGCTCGCTCAAACAAAGTCGTTCATCTTTTGTGCAAAGATGCATAATTTTACTTACATACGCGTGCAATGAGCCCCCCATCTGTCTCATATTTGTTTTCTTTCCATTGCACCGAGCCATACTGTAGGCTGCAGGATTCATAGTTCGCGATAACATTTGTTTTGTTGTTTTCCATTAAACATGCATTAAAATACAACAAAAACACAACAATAGAACTGCGTAATACAAAATAAACAAAAGTAACTCATACTTGGACTATACAATGCAAAATAACATGGCCATACACACTTTAAAAAAACACAGAAAATGGAAAAGACAATAAGTAGATACAGTAAAAATACTAGGGATGGATTACTGATTATCAGTGAGATCATATTAGCCCAATATTGATAATTGTGCTGATATTTGGCACCGATATTTCATTAATTTCTAACAGACTAATGAGTAAAAATGGAAGTAAAAGAGCCGCTATGCTAAACAATATGACTGTATGTTTACGAATGTATGCAGCAAATAATTTTATATGCTGGATAAATACGTTTTGTGATTCATTTTACAAAAGCAAAAAGTTATTTCTTAACTTTAGTATATGCAATATACAAAAGATATGTGACCGGCCACAGGGAAAAAAACAGTTACAAGTCGTCCTGGAGGCGTTTTGAGTTATTCACAGATTCTGAAAGTGTAGATTCTAAGCTTTCCAAGGATGCCTTACAAAAAAGAAAACAAAAGAGCATTAATGTCACATGATTGGTCTGCAGCGGCAGTATGGTAATTTACACACGCCCCGATTCTTTCCAAAAAACCAGCACATTTTCAAAACATGGAGTGGCTTCTTCATGATCTCAACTACCACATTCTACAAAAAAACAAAAATCACATATTTTGAAAAAAAAAAAACAGCTTCTAAAGCGATTTTCTCGTTTTCACGAATCCCGACATGTGGAGGGTTTCGCCGTGGCAGGTCACATATCAGAAATTTGCTCCAAAAATCCAAATTTGACAGTAATACATACATAATAAATAAATACAACACATATTTGACATTGTTATGGTCTTACTCAGCTGGCTAAATGCCATAAAGGATGCATACAACCAGCACTTCCACTACAATACACATATCAATACTTTTGCTTTATGTATACATTGATACCTAACATCAACCAATAAAAATACAGAAAATGAAAATACTACAGCATGCTATGACCAAACTAAGGCTACGTTCAGACTGCAGGGCTTAAAGTTCAATTCGGATTTTTTTGTGAAATCTGATTTTTTTGCGAGGTCGTTCACATTTACAATTAAATGTGACTTGTATGTGATCTCCAGTGTGAACTTTAAATGCCCCAAAAGTGTCCCGCATGCGCCTTGGAGGACACAACGAGGTCACATGCAGCGAGCGTGCTCAGTGTTTGCGGAAGTCGCCTAAACATGGACACTAGCATTGAACACCTGGCGATTTTAAAGTTGCTGTCGTACCAGAGCCAGAACATGTACAACTTATTTGTTTTAAGGAAGAGATTGAGAAGGAGAAGGTTTTTGGCCATGGCGTTTTGAGCGGCAGTGGCAACAACGTCTGTAAAAAGGAACATGTTGGTGCTGAGAGTGGTGGGATTGCTATGTTGTTTGCTGCTTCACTGACATGGACTTCATACACAATTTTTGTATGACGAGAAGAATGTTTGTGTACATTTTTGAGCACCTACTACCACTACCTCTCGCTTGTTGATGGTCAGATGAATGCGACCTGGCCGTTCAGACTGAAGTCGCATGACAAAAGATCGGATATGTATCAGTTTGAGGACCACATATCCAAATGGCCTGGGTCGCATTTGAAAAAATCAGATCTGTGTCGTTCAGACTGTCAGTAGAAGATCAGGTCGCATAGAGGCAAAAAAAAAAAAAAAAAATCGGATTTGGGTCACTTCAGGCTGCAGTCTGAACATAGCCTAATTTTTAAATTCACCCATTATCATCACATTTGCAATTTTCATCCTAAAAAACATTGTATTTAGCTTTGCAGATCTTGTTTTTTTCCCCACTGTTGCTCTGCTGATACACTCTGTATTTCTCCAGTGTAAAATGAGATGTATTATACTTAGAAATCAGAAAATGTGCATTAGGCCACTTTGATTAATGGCGGTGCACTTACATTCCAACAGGTCATCATTCTCTTTATGCCTCGCCCACCCCACTGTTTTGTTTATAAAATGAGCACAGGAATAATGCAGATTGTCTGGATATATGGGGAGATCTAGGTGCACCTTTGGTTGAATTTGTGAAATGATAAAAAAAATTGCTGTTAGCTTACTGTTGAAGGAGGACAAGTGCACCAAAATGTGTCTAATCAATGCCAAATAATTAAAGGCCCTGGAAGTAACTTTCTGTTTCCATATGAATGTAAAAACATTTATATGGAAACAAGACTGAAAGCTGGAACAGTATATTTTGGAGCTCAAAACTTATGTGTACATTTTCTTTATAAAAGTGGGGAGATTTGGGGTATTTTTGATAAGTAACTTCTGTGGCTAATTATTTCTTCATTCTGCCATTTTTTTGTTGCAGCTCAGGCATTCTAAATGGTATTGTGCATTTAAACATGTTTTTCTGTGATTATCTGGCATTATTGTTATTATGTCAGCGTTTCAGTATTATCGCTTATCGCTGTGTACAGCTCTGGAAAAAAATAAGAGACCACTTCAAAATTATTGTTTTTTTCTGATTTTACTACTTATAGGTATGTATTTGGGAAAAAGGAATATTTTTGCTTGAGTCTATAAACTACTTTCAACATTTCCCCCAAATTCCAAATTAAAATATTATCGTTTAGAGCATTTATTTGCAGAAAATGACAAATGGTCAAAATAACAAAAAAGATACATGTTTTCAGACCTCAAACAATGCAAAGAAACAAGATCAAATTAATTTTAAAACAACATAACACTAATGTTTACACTTAAGAAGAGTTCAGAAATCAATATTTGGTGCAATAACCCTTATTTTTAATCACAGCTTTCATGCGTCTTTGCATGCTCTCCACAAGTCTTTCACATTGTTCTTGGGTGGCTTTATTCCACTCCTGGTGCAAGAACTGAAGTATCTCAGCTTTGTGTTTGTGTTGGAATTCAACAGACGCTGGAATGGAATGGCTGTAATACATGTAAAGATGCTGATTTCAGAAAAAAAATCCAGTGGTCTCTGATCTCTATATAGCGTGCTTCAAAATGTGTTATTGTGACAGACCTAGAAACAAGCAAAAGAAGGTTTTCAGTCATAAATGCTCAGAAAACATGACTTTATTCCATGAAAAATACATACTGTGACTTTAAATAAACATTACATTGCCCCTAGGGAACAAATAACGTTATAACTACATAACATAGGCCTAGTCATTTGTCGATGCAGTATAATAACAGAGGTTAGGGTCCCTTCCCCCCATCTCCGGGGCATCCAGTTTATCAGCGCAGAGAAGAGGTAGTTACATAATCCTGTAGTGTATACAGTGGCAGGCAGGGCATCTGAGTGTAGACCTGTTATCCTCCTCCTCTCCCAGGAGTGTGTCAGACTGGGGCAGGTTCGTGCATTATTTACCCCGTCTCAAAAGTTGGAGGAAGGTTTTGGCTTTGTTTCACTCAGAGGTGAGAATGTCATATTTACTTTATCATCGTACAGCTTTTTAAATACATTATACTTGGCATTATTTATTGTGGATTTGATTTGGGAATAACAATAGTCAGATGTGAGTTATTTTTCTCCAATTCATGTTACTTGGAGTTTTGCTTTCTACTTAGACTTATTTCCGTTTGTCAGTGTGTATTATGCTGTTGATTTTTAAAGGGGCACTATGTAACTTTTGATGAAGGGTCTCGATGGAGATGTTATTGCTTTGCTATGATTTTATAGTACTGTAGTACTTTTTATTATCCCTGTAAGGAAATTGTCCTCTGTAAACCCATCCTTTCAGGAGCAGTGGGCACATGGGGTGCCCGGGGACCCATCTCTGTAATCTTATTGCTCGGCTGGAGGATTTTTACCCATGGAGCGTGTTTTTGTGTTGATGGGGGAAACCGGAGTGCATGGAGGAAACCCACCCAGACACGGGAAGAAGATGTAAACTCCACACAGAAAGGGGATCGAACCCAGAACCTTCTTGCTGTGAGGCGTGAGTGCTTCACTGCAAATTTCTCTGATCTGACCAAGATTTTAAAACTTATATCAGGTTTTTTTTTTTCATCTTGTTTTCAGGTTTATTATCTATTTATTAGACCAGAGACAGCTTAATTCTAGTCTAGAGGGAGTTTATTTTAAGATAACTTGTCCAGTAAAATGACCTTGCTGCATGGACAGATAATTTCACTAGTTTCAAGTAATTTTGTGATAGATTTAAATGTTTATATCTTAAGTTTTGGCCAGGCTCTTTTGCAATGTTGCCACTCAGCCTTCGTGACGCATGTTCCACAGCACATAATTGTAAACTTAAACACATACATGTTGATAAGCAGGTAATGCCACAAAACCAAGTTACAAATCAGATCTGCGGAGAGGCGACCCCACTCACACAAGCAGGTGGCACACCCTCTACCACAAAGCTTAGCTAGTGCCGCTTTAATATTGTAAATTGAATGAGTTTTTTGTCCTTGATTTCTTATTTAGAGTTAAATAAGACCAAAGTTATCTCACATTCAGATCAGAGTATTTTGCAAGGTTAGTGGTTCAATTTGTGAATGTGCTATGTGGTGGTGATTGGGGGGCTGATGTTACAGCGTTGCTTCCGTCCATCTACCCCAGAATTACTGTCACATTTACATTATTTTACATTCAAAATTTCACTCTCCACTTTCCACAACTTTTTTTTTTTTTGCCCAAGTAATGATATTCCCAGGAACAACTTTAACTTGGCATAGCTGGCAGTAGCAGCAGCCGTACCAGCTAATCCTTTATGCAGTTCATGCCCGGCTAATATTGGGGTGATAAAGACAAGCCTTTTCCAATTTGAATGTAGCATTACGCTGTGTTATAACATGCATACTAAGGCATCTGTCACTCCAAAGTCCCCATGCCAGCTGGCTGACAAAAGCGCTTTTGTAGAGTTTTAAGAGAATTTAGCTAGCGAGCCAGTTCTCCACCCCCTCTCTATAAAGGTCAGGTGACAACAAAGATATGCGAGCGGGTCGGATAAGTACAGCGTTTGACGGCGAAAGATAGTTAAGAGGTTATTCCACTGGACCGCATCTAAGATTTAATTAGTGAGGTTTAACTCCACTGTCAACATTAATTATGATCTTGCCTTCAGGAAATAAAGAAGGGGGTAGTGGTTTTGTGAAATAGGAAGCTTGCGAGTGTTAACATAACTTGTAATGGCAAAACGGGTACCACTGGCGACAAGATAAAGGTTTATGTGGCAGTTTGAAGGTTGGGGGGTTGGATCTCTACTTGCTGGTGAATGCAGTTTGGATTTTTTATCTGTTTTAGGGACATTATATTGACATTTATCCTTTTTAGGGACATTATATTAACAATTGCCATTACATTCATGTCCTGGAGACTTACCCTAACCTTAGTCACTACTTGCCTAATCTTAATGGACACGTTATACAGAATTGACCTTCTTGAGCTTTCAGCCATATTATAACATCATCCCATTGTTCTAAACATTGCTGGACCTGCTTTTTGCTTTATTTATGCTTGATGTTTGATTATGTTCATTTCCCTCTGTAATCTCATAATATATATACAGTGGTACCTCACTTTACGAAAGACCCAGCAAACGAAAATTGCAAGTTACGAAACGCCTTCACGTTAAATTTTGGTCTCTAGATACGAAAGAAAATTCAAGTTACAAAACGCGAAATATCAAAAATTCAAATAATGCGCACTCAGATGCGCACTCAGCCACACACATACGCTTTTCTCAGACTAGATTTAAACTTTTCTCACATTTGTCTCTGTTTAAACACTCAAACTTTCATAGATTTTCAACAAAATGTATTAACCCTCCGGTCGTGTTCGCCTCCAGCCCCCTACTTTAGTGTTCCCGGTCAAAATTGACCGGTCTGTTTTAACTGCTCTTAAATTAGCAGAAACATTTTTTTTTCAACACCAATTTTTTTATTAAACATTCTTTAGTTGAGAACAATGTTTCAAAGTAGTGTCTAACAACAATTTATAGAAGTAAACATTAAATAACATCAGTTAAAATACAATTGGGCACTGAAAATGAACTACAAAATGAACATATAATACAAAAAATAAATGGAAAACCAAACACCAAACTCAGCAGTGTGTGTGTGTGTGTGTGTGTGTGTGTGTGTGTGTATTCATGTCCTTGTTGGGGGAGAGCAGCCAGGGCAGCGGCTGGGGCTGGAGGCTGGTGTGCGGGGAATGTGCTGGCGTCGCTGTCGCTGTATAAGAGGAGTCACCAAAGCTTTCCCCAGCTCTGTGAGGAAAAGTCTCCTCTTGAAACTTTTCCCCTGATTCCAGGTTAGGTCGATTGCTGTCCACACCAAATACGTGTTGAAAGCTGACACATCCAGGATGTTGTGGAACAGTGCCACAGGCCAGCGAGCCGTCATCCGCTTACAGGTGTATGTACCAGTAAGCTGCAATAAAGGAACAATAAATAATAAGAGATTAGGAACAATATTCAATCTGTCGTACACAAAATGCTATGATTCACCTAGATAAAAATAAAATAAAATGCATGATGAGACTTTACATCTCATCATCTAACCTTATCAAGGCAGTCAACGCCTCCCTTGTTCTTGTTGTAGTCCTGGATCATCAGGGGCTTCTTGTCCTCTGTGGTGCTGACAGCGGCGTCTTTGTGTACTGTGCTCATCAGGATGACATTTCTGTTCTTCTTGGGAACGTATGACACAAGAGTGTGAGTGTCAGTGAATGCAAATTGTGATGAGAGTGCCTGTCTTCCTCTGGTCAATACCAGCGCAGGGGGAAGTTTGGGCTTGTTCTTCCTCACTGTCCCTACCATGGTGAGCTTTCTTTTCAGTAGCTCCTGACCAAGAGCATGTGATGTGAGGAAGTTGTCACATGCGATATTATGTCCTTGGAGACCGGTTGTCATGTCCAGCACAACACGTATACCCTGGTTTGTGTGTGTGTGTGTGTGTGTGTGTGTGTGTGTGTGTGTGTGTGTGTGTGTGTGTGTGTGTGTGTGTGTGTGTGTGCTGGGGCAGTGTGTATGTGGATGTTTTCTGTATGTTGAATGAATTTACTCTGGATACCCATTCATTTCCTATGGCGGTCACTTTTGACCGGGAACACCACAGGTGTAACAAGGTTGATTAAAACACTCAAAATTGAATGAAATAGGTGATCATCACTTTTATATGTTCAAGTACACAGTGTGGAGGATATCATAAGGTCTTGAGGTAATCAGATGAAAAACATAATATTTATGAGTATTATAAGTTGTAAAACGGTCAGATTTGACCCGAACACGACAGGAGGGTTAATAGTGAAGTGTGGGGGGAAGGGGGAGGGGGGAGAAGTAGCTGCGAGGACGAGACCCGTGCTCAAACCGTGCCTCCTCTAAAACAAGATTAAACCAGGTCTGAACCAGGTCTAAACCAGGTCTAAACCAGGTCTAAACCAGGTCTAAACCAAGATTAAACCACTGCGGCTCTTACCTGCGTTCGTTCATGCGCTCGGACTGCGTGCGGTCCCCTCCTCGCTGCGGTCCCCTCCTCGCTGCTCGCCTCAGCTGTGACTCGTGAGAAACCAGGAAATAGACCCGCACGTGGCGCTTTCATCCACCTGGTCTAGTCCTGGTTTAGTCCAGGTTTAGTCCTGGTCCAGTCCAGGTATAGACCTGGTTTAGTCCACGTTTAGTCCTGGGGCTACAGTCTCTTAGCCAATCAGGACGCAGAACACAGTGTTACGCTATAAAAAAAAAGTTACACTATTAAAAAAATCAGGCTTTTTCCATTGAAATAGCTACTCAACTTACGAAAAATTCACGTTACGAAACCACTTCTGGAACGAATTAATTTCGTAAGGTGAGGTACCACTGTATATGTTTTTTTGTTTTTGTTTTTTTAATTTTCCAGGATTGCTTTGTCACAGGTAATAAAACAGAGGTCTCACTGTGTAACTTATCTTATAGAGGGTCCATCCTTCTCTACATGGAGATGCTGCCTGGAATGTTCCACAGTATGGCATTACACTTTATCTCTCTCTTGACGGAGACATAGGGCCAAGTTACATCTCAGAGCCACGGAGAGGCAAGCCCACTCACTGTAAGATTTACAGTATTTAAATCAATAAAAAACATGTTATTGATCAAATGTAAGATTTACAGGTTTAATGCCTTATCAGGACATTTCAGACAAAACAACAAAAACTGGAATGGCAGACCCTCTACCAGAAAAGTTACACAGTGCACCTTTAAGTCCATAATTCAAAATCTGAGCATTTCTGCCATCAGGTCACGTTCATTACAACTGTGTGTTTGCGTTAGTGTGTCAGAAAATGTTGCTAACCTTAGTAGTTTTTTTCAAAAATAAGTAGAATGTGACCTAACCCCTGTTTGTAGTAAAGGAGGTGCACATGTAGAAACATGGCGCCATTTTGTGAGAAGATTGCTTTTATTTTAAGTTCTAAATTCAAGATGTTTAAAGGCAACATTACAAGTACAGGGGGTCCGCGGGTTACGGCGGTCTCGGGTTACGACGTTTCGTGGTTACGAACGCGCCCCCATTAAAAAATATATGTATATATTACGCGTCATTCCGTCTAACGCGGTTTAGCGTGGTAAGAGATGTAAACAAACGCGAACGGCGCGCGGCGCACGGTGGAAGAATACGCTCTGTTGTGGTTGTAGGGAGAAGAAGACGGCCTCGTGTGTGTGTCCAATGTGGGCGGAAGTACCTGATGTGGGCTCTGATCTGCTCCTATGAAAGCGGCAGTGATAACCAAGCAGCGTAGTGGTCTAATTATTGAGATGGAAAGGTTATTGGTGCTTTGGTTGGAAGATCAAAGGCAAAATCCGGTTTACGACGAAATTCGGGTTACGACGCGTCTTAAGAACGGATCAACGTCGTAACCCGAGGACCCCCTGTAATGCATAATATTTGTCCTTTAACCTAAATCCTTATTGTAACCTATTATAACCCTTATCTTAACTTTCATGTAGATTTTTTTCATCTAGCAAGGATCTTTTTAACAAGATCCTTCCGTTTCCTGAGACTTAACAAAAAGCTAAACCAAAGTTGGATAAATACAGCTATTTTGTTTATTCATACTGTATATGCTGTAGTTTATAAGAATCTATAATTTGCTAGAAAGTCAAAGGTGAAAATGATATCAGTAAATATGGGCCTTGGGCTAACAAGTCTCGCTCTAAAAGGCCAATTACTGTAGATATTCAGTTCATTACACATCGGCAGTAATGTTTGTCTTCTTATAACCATGAACAGATGTGGGACTGTGTTAAGTCTGGAAAAAATAGCAGTTAAAGTTACGCCAAAGCTTCAAAAAGTTTTGAGTGGAAAATAAAAATACACATAATGCCACCATTAGTGAAATTGTTGTTTCCAAATGTAGAAAAAAATAAATGGAGTAAACTGTGTTTGATGAAGTGCACAGTGGGAGCAGGGTGCGAAGGGGGTACTTTGTTACGGTCGTTATCGTATTTCATTATCATGAAATAACTACTATTTATATATGCATGTGCATTCTGTGTTTTTCACGTCTTAGCTATAGTCTGGTACAAAGCATCTCTTCAGGGTTTTCCTTGATTTATTCTCTTAACCATGATCCCTATAAAATAAAGTAAACTTGCCTGGAATACAAACTTCTTCAGTACTTTACGAAAACCTTATTCCAGTCACCGGTAAATCTCCCTGAGTTCAGATGGACATGATTGACAGAGGATTAGCCAATCAGGAAGACACAAGGTCCACTGTATCAAAACAAATTTGCCTGCTTAAAAGGAAAAAAAAAGAAAAGAAAATATATTCATGGATTCAAGGATGTATTATCACAAGTAACAATGAAATTACATTTAGAGAGTTAAACAGTAGTGTTGCTAGTATCAGTGCAATTCATAAAGTACTGGAATGTAAATATACACACTACTGAGGTACTTATTATAGCGTGTAACAAAACAACATGATGCAATGGCAGAGGTAGTTACAGCAGTAAAAGGTACAGATCATTTTGTTGCCTCAATGCAGAGTCCAGTTCAGTTCTGGCATGAAAAACACAACATTCTGTTAATCTGAGGTGAGAGAAATGCAAACTTGAGAATGAAGGGTGATCCGTGAGCTCCTTCCTTTCACATTTCAATCATGTTTAGTCAGACTCAAGGCGCGACAGAGCACAAAGCTAAACTTTAACCCCACAAATTAAAAGATTTGAATAACTTCGTAAAATCATAAAAATATGAATTCCTATATTACACAAAACTGACTCGTGAGCTGTAAGCCATGTTATAATGTTACATCCACAAAAAGATGCCTAAAGTTTTACTTTGTTTCGTTCACACATGTTTGAGTCTACATCTCCAAAGCTCAAAATGCTCTGTTCCACCTTGTGATGTCATGAAGCTCAAATTTTCAAATTAATAACTACCTTGTGTTCTGGGCAGCAGATCTACTTGGACTGCTGCCCCCGCGACCCTGAAATGGAAAAGCGGAAGAAGATGGATGGATGGATGGAACTACCCTCTACCTTCAGTTCAGTAGAGATTGGTAATTTTAGAGTTGAAACTAAACACAGTGGAGCACTTCCTGTATTACCACATGGCATCACAAGGTGGAACATTGTGTTTTCTATTTGAGAGAAGAACTCAGCCTAAATATGCAGAGTTTGTGATGTTTGTGATGAGGAAACAGCATTATAAACAGATTAGAAAATAGTGTAATATTGGCCTTTTACAAGCAAACGCAATGAAACCAATGCCAAATTACTCGCAATTCCAGTTAAATACAAATTGTAAAATGTTTGAATCATAAATTCTTCCTTTTATTTCGTTCAAATTCCCAATTGAACCAAATAAAAAAATAAGCTAACCACCTATTTTCCTTTGATTTCTTCGACTGATACCCCGAGGCACAGAATACATCACTGCTGCCAATAGTAAATAGCGTGTTACTTATTACATTTTCTATTTTTATTTCTATGTTGAGAGTGGCCATTCTTTGCTGCCTCGCTGCTGTGCCTTCAGCTAGCTATGATATGGGTATTTACAGGGTCAGAAGATTGTGCTCAGCTAATGTTATGATTGATGTAGTTCCATTAGAAAAGACCGGCGTAACACAGAGAGGGCTGATACAACATCTGCCCTTCACCTACACAGATACCGTCACACCAGGCTGCATTACTGTGGTGTAGTAGTGTACTCAATATGAGCTTTAGGGACAGAGGGAGTGTAAGGGAAAAGTTGGCTGCTAATTTCACAATGTTTAACATGCTGTAACTGATTTTATCCCATGAGCAGAATATGTCTTGCCCTGCACTGTCTGTATCAAATGAGATTCAATGCCCATTAGCATGCTAGTTGTTAGCTTAGATAGATGGATGGATAGATGAAGGGTAGATGGATAGATTGTCAAAATAAATCTGCAGTGTGCTATCGTTCTGCATCAAATTAGTAAAAGGAGAAATTCAATTTGTCAACTGGACAGAAGTTTATTTGATTGAATACTCATCCAAGCTGCTTCTTCAGTTCTGGTCAGACGCTGGTGGACACTGCCTATATCTGCCTGAAGGGAGGAGCTAACTACAATGAAATTACTACGAAACTATCACACCATTTGTTTTCAGTTTCTGTTAGTTAGGAAAGCCTGTTAAATATGCAGTGAGAGTGAAGTGTGGGCTCTTGTTAGCATAGCACCTGGGTAGTCCTATTGTTTTCTTTGTTTTGATTTAGGTTTGAGGATAGTGTTATAAATGGGAGACAAATGATGTGCGAGACCTCCATTTCTTTTAAAGGAAGGATTCTCTTTCTTGAGAAAAATACAAAAATAACCTCTTTAACTCCTCTCTCAAACCGGTTCTTTTCTCTGGCCAAGATCTGTACCTCACTGTCCTCAAAGGAGTGGCCCGTGGCTTCTAGGTGGAGATGTACGGCAGATGAAGGTCCGGTCTGGCTGGCCTGTCTGTGTTGGTACATCCTCTTGTGAAGTGGCTGTTTTGTTTCTCCAGTGTAGCGCTCACTGCAGTCTTCACTACTTTGTTTGTGGCTCGGTGTTTTGTCCTTTGGCTGGACCAGTTTCTGTCTTAAAGGGACAGTGTGTAAGATTTTTACCTGTTAATTACTGAAATTGAAGATACCCATTCAAAAATACATTGTTTTCCAAGCCTTTTCACTTCCATCATGAAATCAAAGTATTCTTTTGGACTTAGATATAGTCACATAAAAGGGGGATCTTCCCCATACAGAGGCAGCCATTTTGAATACGAGAGCCGCAGAAGGACATTTGGGCTCATCCTTCGCCTCGGCTCCTGCTAGCAGCTGCTCAGCCGCGCTGCCTGAGGGAGCGGAGGAGCGAAGGAGAGAAGGGGAAGGGGAGGGGGAAGGGGGGAGCCTCGTGTAAAGAAGCATGCTGCTGTATCACACATCGTAATGGATATAACACGTATTTTGGACTAAATTGTTTTACTGGATTTTATTCGCTGGATCCTTATGGACAGATTGAGACCAAGTTTATGGTGAAATACAGAGTTTGACCTGTGCAGAGCCTTCAAAGGTAAGCTAAGTAACTCGTTTTGTGGTTTTCTGTATAAAAGCCCCATGTGCTCGGGGAGTGATTGTTTTGCAGGGAAATTAATTGCATAGTCAAAAAGAGGAGACTGTAAGGTTTCATTTGATGTGTAGATTGTCATGAATCATGATCGGGATTGTGTGTTTTCATGCGAAAAGAAAAAAAAAAAGTGAACGGGGGACCGCGTTTTATGTATACAGCGGCGCGCGAGCTGTCGGCGCTACAGCGCGCCCGGGTGACCCTCGAGGTCTGCCATAGCCAAATGAGGAAGTGGAATAGCTACTAACCACCTATGCGCCACGAATCCTACACACTGTACCTTTAAAGTGTTTGTAGGTTTGAAATCGACTGGGATTTCATGTTGTCTGAAAATCTGTTTTGATAGTCTAATAATCTGGAAGTGTGTGTTAGCATGCTAGTTGTTGTTAGCTCTACCATCACGGCAAAACTCTGCTCTGGTGTCTGGGAGTTGTGATAAATGTATTTGCATGCTAGTTGTTGTTATTTTTAGTAGATAAATGGATGGATGGACAGATAGTCAGTATATGTGTGCTGTCTCCATCAAATTAGAAAGTGCTTTATTGTCCGATAATCAGGAAGTGTGTGTTGGCATGCTAGTTGTTGTTAGCTTCACCATCACGGTATCATCAATAATTATTATACTGACTCAGCTCTGGCGTCTGTGATAAACGCTTATAAACTCTGAATGCATAAAATAAGTGAGGAATAACACTGCAAATCGTTTAAAAAGCAGTAGTTCTAAGTACAGCACCTTTAAGTTATATATAATGATTTTGTGAAGTGTTTACTGTATGTCTGAAGGGGAATTCATTTGCAGCTCCCCAGCCATATGCTCGTCCATAATAACATCATGATTCATAATGCATAAAAAATACATTCAAGTAAGTAAATGAAAGGATGTGTTACTTACTGTGCTTTCAACCATGTTAAACAGGCGCCAACATCCAAAATCTGCATATTTAAACTGTAATTAAATAAAGAAATAAATACAGTTTTTATAATATATGGCATACATTGCATACAAAGACATAGAATAAGGACAGTGATGTGGTATGAATGGAAAAAGACTTCCTTAGCTGGAGGTCTTTCCTTACTGTGCATATTTTGATTGATGGGGGAAACCAGTGTGCCCAAAGAAAGCCTGACACAGGGAGAAACAGAAACAAACTCCACACAGGAAGGCCTGGGCACAGAAAGGCAATCAAACCTGAACCCTTCTTGCTGTGAGGCATGAGTGTTAGCCAATGTGCATCCTTACTTAACTATTGTAGTATTGCTGTTTTGAGTATGAATTAAGTTCCTGCTAGGCCTGTCACAATAATTACTATACTGACTTGTTGATAGAAAATGTAGGGGGAAAAAAACATTAAATGAGAAGGTGTGTCTAAACTTTTGACTGGAAGTCTAGATAGATAGATAGATAGATAGATAGATAGATAGATAGATATAGTATTTCAGTATTTATTGTGGGTATTTTTTCTTTATACTAGTAGAAAACCTTTTTTGCACTTCTTTGATTTGAGCTGGAAAAGTTTGAATCCCATTTACTTTTTTTTATACAATATTGCACATTTAGGCTACGGTCTGAACAGAAGACGCAAAAGTGGCATCGCATCTTCAATTTTTATTCCGCGTTTAGACGAGCATTTTCGGGGAGGAAATCTGCGTGCATAGGGTGACGCAAAAGTGTGTGGAATTCGAATGGGTATGCATGCCAGGCAGCTAGGTGGTGCTGTGATATATCACTATGTCCACGTGCATGCGTAGAGTCTTCCTTCTTCTCATCTGCGCCGCGAAAAGCAAAACAAAACATGGCAAAGAAGTTCAACTATTGCTTCAGACCAGACTACAAAGCAACGAAGGCGCAATAAGGTGTGGACTGGGAGTCCTGCCAAACAAAGTACACTGATATATGGACCGATGTGACGTAAATGCGTACACGACGTCAGCAGATTTAACCGGAGTTTTGCGTCTTGGGCAGTGTAGATGAAAATGCTACGGCGGTGCGTATTCAGATTTTCCACTTTGGAGGGTGGTTTCAGTTTTTTGCGTTTTCAAGCCCCAAAACACCATCACCGTCTGAACGAAAGGCACTTCCGATAAAATATTTTTTTCGTTTTTACTTGTAAGCGTTCTGGTGTAAACAGGCCTTTAAGGTCCCATGGCATGAAATTTTCACTTTCTGAGGTTTTTGAACGTTAATGTGAGCTCCCCTACCCTGTTTAGCCCCCCCCCCCATGGTTAAAAGTTGTGAAATGTCTAAACTGAGCATTTGCGATCCTTTTCTGCGTTGCAAAAAATCGGAGCTCAAACGGGAGATTTTGAACAAGGCACCTTATTGACGTCAGATCGAAAAAAGAAATGCAAATGCAGTTCCACCCCCGTCTGTCTGTACTCAGCGTAAATCACGCCCAGAGAGTTTGGACTGCGAATGCGCTAGGCAATGCGAAATGCGTTTTTTAATTTGCCTGGAGGCACGTCCGAGTGTTTCTAGGCTCGGAAGTCCTTTATCTGAGCCTCTGGACCTTTGAACAGCTGTGGTTTAATTTTATTTTATGTGGAAATGTGTTTATTTTTCAATGGAATGCTTCAAATCTCTCCCCCATGCAAAAACAAGGAAATGGATCAGCTGTGGGCTCTGAGCTTTGAGCGGAGAGTTTGGCCACGCCCCCACCCTCTACTATTGGCCATCTCTTTTCTCCTCATTTGCATTCAAGCAACAATGCCCAGAATAAAGAGTTTGAGAGAGATATTTATGACTCTTTCTCATCTTATCTCTGTTTCTCATGCACTGAGTGTTGATTTTGAAGAAGGATTCATTTACAGTATTAGGGAACCATTAAGGAGCCATATAAAAGCATCAAGAAGTACCATGTCATGGGATCTTTTAGAATATTTTTGGGGATAATCTGTAGGGTTATTGTGTCAGTTGTATAAATTCATTTCAGTATTACCCTTTATTGTCTACATTTTCTTCAGCAAATGATCACACTTCAAAATTATTTCTCATTTCAGGCCTAGTACAGGCCTCCCTCTCTCTCACATCATTTCTAGTTGTAATGCCTGCACAGTTGTTCATGTGGATGAGATATACATGACATTTTTTTTTTTTTTCAGGTTGTCAAATGCCAGACTGTCTGTCAGTGAGAGTATTATGTCAATCAAGCGATGTCCATACATAATATTATGATAAAGTACGAGTACGGCTTCGGCTGCTGAAATTCGCAGAGACATTGACAAGACTGACAGCCTACAACGTTAGTTACACATGTATGGATGTAGGATTGTACACGCCAACTCTATACTTAAGAATATACATTATGGCCACACACATTACAAACATTACCCATATCAATTTAAATGTAACTAGTTTGAAGCAGAAACAATGTGCAGCCAAACCTCCTTGTCTAAGCCTGCTCTCGTCAGATCTCAGAAGCTAAGCATGATGGGACCTGATGGGAGACCGCTGGGAATATCAGGCGCCACAGCGGGGGGGCTTGTGGAAATTGTTGTTGTGTCCTTAGGCAAGACACTTCACCCACATTGTCTAGAATGAAAGCGGTGTGTGTGAGAGTGATGGTGGTGGTTGAACAGGCTGATGGTGCTGATTGGCAGCTTTGCTTTTGTCATTCTGTCCCAGGGCAGCTGTGACTACAAGAGTATGGAGTGAATAAATAATGCACAGACTGATAAGTGATTTTGAGCGTCTGTGTAAAAGGATATAATGGCTAATGCATCCATATGGCTAGGCTGTGTCCTTACAAAACAGGGTGTGTAGAATCCCTCAGTCGTCCAGGTAGAATCCATAGCAAAAGGAGAAATTAAATTTGTCAACTGGACAAAAGTTTATTTGGTTGAATACATTTCTGCTTCTTCAGTTCTGGTCAGACGCTGGTGGACACTGCCTTATATCTGCCTAAAGGGCAACTACAACTACAACTACAACTACAATGATATTACTTTGAAACTACTACACCTACTTGTTTTCAGTTTCTGCTAGTTAGGTAGGCCTATTCAATATGTGTTACAAGACCGCACAAGACACATATTTACGTATTCGACCAAATAAACTTTGTCCAGTTGACAAATTTAATTTCTCCTTTTCAAAGTTCAAAGTTCAAAGTCAGCTTTATTGTCAAAAACCATATGTACAGGTTGCACACACAGGATTTGAAATTGCAGTAATGAGAATTGAACCCGGGACTCCCACACGACAGATAGAGCATTTAACCACTCTTCTTTTGCCTTACAAAACAGTGTTGAGCTCTTAAAATGCTTTTTTTTTAGATTGAAAAATGCATTCCTTATAAATTTGCACTTGTTTTGTCATAGTCTGTGCATCTTGCTGCATTTTTTATGATATCTTGTAACTATAAATAAACCTTTGTTTTTCTCAGTGTGAGAGGGTTTTTCATTTAACTTAAAGGGATAGTGCGTTTTTTTTTTTTTTATGTTAATCTGTATTTGTCCTGTATTTGTATCTATATTTGCATCCCAGACAGTTGTCCAAGCATTGATACGAATCGAGAGAGAAAATATGCAAATGCGAAATACGCTGCTGAATTTTTCACGGACAACTGTCTGGGACGCAAATATATCACTTTTCGGAGAAATGTTGTTTTGAGAAGAAAAACAAGCTTTATTAAATATCCCTGTGAACTTACCGGACCTACTTACGTGAGCTTCAGAACGCGAGCAGAACCGGGCTGAGATGAGACTGTCAGAGGTAAGCCAGTGTTACCGCACGACACTTTTAGAAGGAAACCCATACAGATACAAAAAACTGCACTATCCCTTTAAAGGGACAGTGTGTAAGATTTTTACCCGTTAATTACCGAAATTGAAGATACCCATTCAAAAATACATTGTTTTCCAAGCCTTTTCACTTCCATCATGAAATCAATGTATTCTTTTGGACTTGGATATAGTCACATAAAAGGGGGATTGACCCCATGTAGAGGCAGCCATTTTGATTACGAGAGCCGCAGAAGGACATTTGGACTCCGCCTTTGCCTTCGGCAAGGCTCGTGGTTTTGGGTAAACAACGACAAGCATGTTGCTGGATCACACGTCGTAATAGATCTAACACGTGTTTTGGATTGAATTGTTTTACTGGATTTTATTCGCTGAATCCTTACGGACAGATTGAGACCAAGTTTATGGTGAAATATTGAGTTTGACCTGTCCAGAGCCTTCAAAGGTAAGCTAAGTAACAAACCTTGTTTTGTGCTTTTCCGTATAAAAGCCTCATGTGCTCGGGGAGTGATTGTTGTGCCGGGAAATGAATTGTCAAAAACATGAGACTGTAAGGTTTCATTTGATGTGTAGGCACGGTAGCAGAGTGGTTAGCGCTCTTGCTTCACAGCAAGAAGGTTCCGGGTCGCCCAGACCTTTCCGTGTGTGTTCTGTGTGGAGTTTGCATGCATGGTCTGGGTTCGATCCCTGGGTCGCCGGAGCCTTTCTGTGTGGAGTTTGCATGTTCTCCCCGTGTCTGGGTGGGTTTCCTCCGGGCACTCCGGTTTCCCCCACCAACCCAAAACATGCACCATAGGTACTCCAGCTTAGGTCCTGACCAAGCCGAAGCAAGAAGATCATGGAGATGGTCCCCGGGCGCCCTAATGTGTGTGCTGCCCACTGCTCCTAATATATGTGTATATGTATATAGGATGGGTTAAAATGCAGAGAAGAATTTCTCCAGTGTGAGATCAATAAAGTTCACTTCTTCTTCTTCTTAGATTGTCATGGTACACGATCGGGAATGTGTGCTTTCATGCGAAAAGAAAAAAAAAAACAGTGAACGGGGCCGCGTTATATTTATACCGTAGTTGTCGGCGAGGGCTCGCACAGCGCCGGGTGCGCTTCACGCGTTCGTGCGCGGGTACGCGAGCTGTCCACGTTACGGCGCGCCCTGGTGACCCTCGAGGTCTGCCGTAGCTAAAACAGGAAGTGCAATAGCCAACATCCACCTATGCGCCACGAATCCTACACACTGTACCTTTAAGGTATACTTTGTAACCGTTTCTCTGTTGGGGGGCCTGTTTTTTTATGCAACATTGGCATCAAACTTATCTGTCTTACATGTATTCCTTTAAAGATGCTTTTATTGCTAAAAAGCACCTTGAAAATATTCTTACTGTGAGTGGGGTCGCCTCTATACAGATCTGACCTGTAACTCGAACTGATGGCAGCTTCTGCTTGTCTCCATGCACTTAATTCCATACAATCTAGAACAATCTCTGTAAAGCAATACCATCTTTATGAAGACAAGAAATGTTACATAGTACATTTAGTGCACTATGTAACATTTTGGTTAGGGGTCAACGTCACCTGCTTGTTGCTATGGATATGTAATTGCTTTGCCTGAATGTTCCACAGTATGACATTAAACAGCTCTACTTTCCATTTCTTCAATTACAGATGTTTTCATAGCTCAAAAATATCTAGAAAAACAGGTATTTTGACTGTGAACAGGGTTACCTCTCCACAGATCTGACCTATAACTTGGTCTGGTTTGGTCTCTATGAAGATAAAAAGGTTTAATACTGAGAAACATTCCAGAGAAAGCAACAACGTCTCCATGGAGAAAAGTATTTGATGGACCCACCACTAGAAAAGTTACAAAATGTACCTTTAAGAAAAACTTTGCAAATTACTAAAATCTGACAACTTTACTTTAGTTTTAGGGATGTTATAACCTCTAATAAAATGCAATAGCTGGTTTCGATTTATACACCCTACATTAAGTGAATGTAGGAAGTGGAAAACCTTAATACCAAATCCAAGTCTCTTAGCTTGATTCACCTTGCAGGACCTGGCATGGATTAAAAGATTCCCAGTCATTTTGGGACAGCCCCACTAGCAGCAGTAATAATTCGCCATCTTGTTGGCTATTGTCCACCTGTACTGCCCCAGAGGTCTACAACTGCAGTGATCACTTTTGGCACACTGCAGGCCCATTGTACTGTAGTAGTCTTAGTGTTTCAATGGGGATGTGAGAAAACAGAGACCACAAACAGAGGAACCTGGCACTGATGCTTTCTATTTCTGTATTGGGTATGAATGACGTCTGCAAGGCCTGTCATGATAATGGATTGGATGGATAAGTAGAAGGGTTGTCAGAAGTATTGAAGATCAGATACTGTACATTTCTCTGTCTTACCCCTTGTTTTTGCGCGTTCATGTGAGGGCAAGGGGTGTCCCGATTCTAATTTTGATCAAGGGCTAGGGCCACGACAGAGGGCTACTTACCCCTTGAAACGAAGTAAGCTCTCAACCAGACTTGGAACGAAGGGGTACGCCTACAAGCTCAGGCAGGTTTTGGGATCAGGATGGCAGCGTGACACTGACCAGCCAAGGAGTCTCATAAATGTATTTTCAGCAGTTGTAATTATCCATTGACGGTTTAGCGTGGTTTACAATTATGACGCTTATGTTCTACGTTACTTTTAGTGAACTGTTGTTGCGGTTTTAATTGTAGTGATGTCTGTTTAGCCGACGTTATCGTTTTCATCGAACTTTCATGTATAAACTAGCGTTTTTTTGTCGAGCTGAGGTACCCGATAATCCTTGACATTTGTTTACGTTTGTTTGCGTCAATTGCCGTCGCCAGCCAGGTAGAGGCAAGGGATGATGACGCAAACGGTAATCGAGTGGTGTCCCATTTCATAGGGGAACATTCCTACCCCGAGCCCTCTCAACTCGGTATCGAGGGGCAAGACAAAGATGTAGATAAAGTGGCAAGGGAAGGGGAAGGGGTAAGACAGAGGAATGGGATGCAGTCTAATTGATACTAAAACTAGTATCGAAGCGTGATTTAAACAAGTACTGATACTGTAAATCACATATCTGGAGAAAAGCTGATCATTCATCTTAAGTTTTATCAGCACTATTGTAAGACCAGAGTTTATTCTTTAGTAACAAAATCAAGTTTAAAGTTTTAGTATCATGACAACAGATAGACAGATAGAGAGACAAACCTGTGAAGTGAAAACCATTTCAGGAAACTTCATAAAGATGCTCATTGCACTGCCAATAAAAAGTGGCTACTACTTTCAGCATTTGAATATAAAATTTAAAAAAAATTTAAGAAAAAAAAACTTTGCTATGTAGTTTGATGTATGTAGAAATAGTTAAAATAAAAATAAAAAAACATTAAATGAGAACATGTGTCCAATTTTCTGACTGGTCTAGATAAATAGATTGCAGGTACATTTTTGTACTTTTGGCAAACTTTGTGATTTTTGTACTTGATTAGGAAGGTTGAGGGTCGAATCAATAACTAACTACTAAAAGTTTTTCAGTTTCCTTTTTTACTTTTTAATACAACAGTGTGCACGCAAACTATATATTTTTGGGATATTACTGCTAGATATATTTTTCAGCAGTATATCACATTTCAGATCCACTGTGCTGTCGTGGCCTGGACCTTTAAATGGACATGTGAGAGAAAAGAGGCCAGACAAAGAAGGGCTTTAAATCAATACTCCTCCCTGCTAACCATTTCTGTGTGTATGATCTGACCGGTGACCACCGCATGAGCCGCTGTACTTAACCACAGATCCTGATGTGATTGATTTTAGAGCTGTGGTCACATGTTTAATGGCACTGCGCGATACAAAGAAAACATGCATTTATTGATCGGTCTGGTCATCTTGGTCAGATATAGGGCAGGTATATAGGCTTATAGAGCTATGACAGAGAATTCAACCTGGAGAGACTCAGACAGACACAAAGAGAAAATATTAGTAGCTTTATTGAATGAGATGAAGCGACGAAGGGTGTGGCCGGTCAGATGATGTTTAGAAAATGCCTTCGCCTCTGGGCCTGGACACTGGACGTGGTAGAAGTGAAGATGAGGAGAGCCAATAGGACAATGAGAGGATAGGGAGAGTGAAGGGAGCATTGAGAAGATGAGAAGCTGAGAGGGTACTGGGGAGGGTAGTGAAGAGCCTGTGCACCTGTAATCAGTGTTTAAAATGGGCAAACTGGGCGCTGATTTGACAAAGATGAGGAGTGATGAGCAGTGAGGAGGAGTAGTTGGAGTGAGGAATGAAGGCTGAGGAGCAGGTAAACTCTGGCGAAGCAGTGAGGTAGATGGGAGCAAAGTTAGGTTTTCCAGGTAGAAAATACACAAGCTCTATTTCAACCCACAACTAAACCTGGTCCACGATCATAGTATTATAATAGTTATTTTCACAATATACCAAATAATGATAGTGTATGTAAATAAGTATTTAACTTGATTTTACAAATAAATCAGACTTGTGTTGTGCTTCATCGATCAGAATTATGTTGATTAAACTAAAATTAAATTAACCTAGCGACACTATTCTTTGTGGATGGTAATTGAAAGGAGCTCCATCAATTCATCCATTTTCTTCCGCTTATCCGGGGGCCGGGTCGCGGGAGCAACAGTCTAAGCAGGGATTTCCAAACTTCCTTCACCGCACACACTTCCTCTAGCTCCTCCAGGGGGACCCCAAGGCGTTCACAGGCCAGCCGAGAGACATACTCCCTCCAGCGTGTCCTGGGTCTTCCCCGGGGCCTCCTCCCGGTGGGACATGCCTCCCAAGGGAGGCGTCCAGGAGGCATCCGAAACAGATGCCCGAGCCACATCAGCTGCTCCTCTCGACGTGGAGGAGCAGCGGCTCTACTCCGAGCTCCTCCTGTGTGACTGAGCTCCTCACCTTATCTCTAAGGGTGCGCCCAGCCACTCTGCGGAGGAACCTCATTTCGGCCGCTTGTATCCGTGATCTTGTCCTTTCGGTCATTAGCCAAAGCTCCTGACCATAGGTGAGGCGAGGAACTGGGGAGGTGGTGGGGCATGGCACAAACTGGGGTAGGGATTAAAAGGAACTGTATTGTATATTGTATTTTTTCATGTAATCAAGTAGCATTTATGTCGTCCCAATACAGATATGTTGTAAAAGCAGTTCTTAGAATGAGAATGCCATGTGCTGCCTGCTTCTAATTACAAAGTGTTTTTATCATCTATGAACCTAAACATGGTTGGCTTGTTAGGTGTTGTTAGCATTACTAATGATGGCAAAACCCAACTCTGGTTTTGATAAGACAGACTACTGTGCACCTTACATCAAGTGCACATTAAAAAGACACGGGTTTAAAGACACTGTATCTGAAAAAAAGTTCATTTTAAACTGTTTGCAGTGGTTCAAGTTTATTCCTCACTTACCACATGCATTCCAAGCCTCCTAATTATTCTCCACAATAAGTTAGGGGTGCTTTTTACAACTTTCAGAGAGCGAAGTTTTAGCATAATGATAAACCAAATGATTAAAAAAGCCACCTAATTGCGCCCAGTACACAGTGAATTCACTGCGGTGAGTTTATAAGCACTTTTCACAGGCCAGACTTGAGTTTTGCCACAGTAAAGCTATGAACAAGCATGCTAACTCTGCACTAACTGCACTTTAAAATTAGATCAGCACAGAGCGGACTTACTGTACTTTGATCTGAAGAGCTGCTTATACAATATATAGGTACAGGAGCAAGACAAATGTTGCTCAAATATATTTTAAAAAAAGTATACAAGCCTGTGTCAAAAACATTTTTTTTGTCACCATCTGCTCCTTCCTGCTGTAGATTTCCCCAGATATTTAACGCAGCGCCCTTGTTGACTTTTATTCCCGCACAAAACAAATAATAAGGCCATCTATTAAAGTAGAGAAGCTAACAAAGTGCAGATTTACAGCCTCAGAAAGAAGGGATGAAAAACAGAGTGGAACTCCAGAGAGGATCTGGTTCAGGATCAATGTTAGGACGCCATTGGCTTTTACTGCACTAGAGATTTCCCATCCCTTTAAACTTTATTCATGCTCTCTTCCTCCTTTTTACTCTGTCTTTCTCTCCTTATTTCCTCTCTCTTTCTCTCCACCTCTTCCTCTTTCATTTTCCTTCCCCCTCTATCTTTATAATCAAATATTTCTTTCATCTTTTCTACGTTCCTGTCCCTTTATCTCCCCACAGTCATGTCTTGTCCCTCCTTCCTCCCTTTATCATCTTTCTCTTGCTCTCTCTCTTTCTCTCTTTCTCTTTCCCGCTCTCTTTATCTCATTCTCCTCCCCCCGTTTACTCTGTTCTTCTCCCCATCCTCTTCCTCCTTCCTCTTTTCCTCTCTAATTCTCTTTGCCTGTCCCTCTTTCTCTTTCTCTTTCCTTCTTCCTCCGTCTTCATGAAATGTCTTCCTCTCGTCTTTTCTGTGTGTTTCTTTTTTTTCTTCACCTTCTTCACCTGTCTTTCCCTCCCTCTCCTTTCTATCATCCTTTCCATCTTATCAAACTGTACTTTCTGTCTCCCACATTCTTCCTCTTCTCCTCTCTCTCTTTCCCTTTCTAATTATCTTGCTCTCTTCCTTCCTTGTACTCTTCTCCCCATCCTCTTCTTCCTTCCTCTTTTCCTTTCCTCTTTTCTTCTCTGCCTCTCGTTCACTTTCATTCTCCCTCCGTCTCTAAAAAAAACTCATCTTTTCTATGTTCCAGTCTTTCTCTCCCATATTCTTCCTCTTATCCTCTCGCTCTCTCTTTTCTTCTCTCCTTATCTTGCTCTCTTCCTCCCTTTTATTCTGTCCTTCTCCCTCCACTTCCTCTTCCCCTGCTTCTGTTTCCTTCTCTTTCTCTTCACCAATCTCTCTTTTGCTTTCCTTCTAGCTCCATCTTCATAAAAAAATCCCCCTGTTATATTTTCTATCTTCTGATCTTTCTCTCTGTCCTTTCTTTATCTGTCTCTTTCACTATCCCTCCTTTCTATCATCTCTCTCACTCGTTCTCTCTAATTATCTCTGTCTCTCCCTCCCTTCATTTCCATCTACCTCCATCTTTCTCTCTCTCAACTTTTCTATTTTCTATATCTCTCATTCATTATCCTTATTAATAGATTTCTCTATCACGTATTCCCTTTCTTCCCTCTCTCCCTATTTTCTCCTCTTCTCATTACAGTATTTCTCTTTTCTTCCCACTGCCTCTATACGGCTGTCCCCCTCTTTTTCATTTTTCACTCTCCCATCTTTTCCTCCCTTTTACTATGCTACCTGTCTCTCAGGCTCTTTTTTCCTGCTTCCTTTCTTTCTTTTTTTCCCCTCTCACTCATTTTATCGCTGCCACAATTGTTTTCTTCATCTCTTCCTCTCCCCCTCTCCTTTTTTGTCTGTCCTCCATCTCTCCCTGTTTATCCCCCTCAGCCACTATTCCCTTTCTTTTCTTTCTTTCTTTCTTTCTTTCTTTCTTTCTTTCTCCCTCTTGTACTGTCTCCTCTTCCTTCTCTTTCTCTATTTTCTCACCATACTTTCTTTCTCTCACTCTCTCTCTTTCTGTCCTCTCTTGCCTTTTTTCTCTCTTCCATCATCTTTCTTCCTCTTTCTTGCCCTTTCCTTCTGTCCTCTCACACCTTTTTGTCTCTCCCATCTACTTTCTTCCACTTTCTCCATCTTTTCATTTGTCCTGCTTTCTGTTTTACATTCTTTCTTTCTTTCTTTCTCCCTCTTGTACTGTCTCCTCCTCCTTCTCTCTTTTCTCACCATACCTTCTTTCTCTCTGTCTCTTTCTTGCCCTTTCTTTCTGTCCTCTCTTGCATTTTTTCTCTCTTCCATCATCTTTCTTCCTCTCTTTCTCCATCTTTTCATTTGTCCTGCTTTCTGTTTTACATTCTTTCTCCCTCTTCTTCTGTCTCCTCCGCCTGTTTTTTTTTTTCCCTTGGTTTATTTTTATTTTTCAAGATTCTCAATCTGTACAATATCAAAGTCAAATGAAAAAGGTAGTACAAATATACAAAAGAACAATCAAAATTGTAATGTCCAAGAAGGAGTGGGGGGGAGGAAACTTATTTAACCCCAACCCCCATTACATCTATACACAATAACATATGTAAAGAAAGGAAAATCACTTCCATTTCCCCATGGCAATTCTTATCTATTATGTACACCATTCTTTTTTACTTGGAGAGAAGAAACCATATACGTAGTTACGGATACAGGACCTGAATACTAATACCAGCAATGGTAAGAAAGCACATACATTACCAGCAATGGTAGAAAAAGCAGATACCATAAGGTAAGGAAAAGCACATACAATAAGAGATGTTCCAGCAGAACTACAGTTTTGCAGAAGACAGTGATGAAATGACCTTAGATCAGGGGTGGGCAAACTTTTTGACTCGTGGGCCACAAAGGATTCTAAAATTTAACAGAAGGGCCGGACCAGGAGCAGGTGGATTTAGCGTTTTGGTAAAAACACTAAAAATAACATGGGATATGTAGAAAACATGTGCTTTATTTCAATTAAAAATGAACAAAAGCATTACAACAATATGTCCATCTTTCAAGTTCCACGGTATTTAGCTATTTATTAAAATTACTCTTAAAACACAGAAAATTTAATTAATAAAATACAGCTTTTTTTTATTACTAACAGTTACTATTTTAAAGCACTGAAAGTTCTGTTCTCTTTCAGGTTCTTTCGCTGACTGCTTGCTAGCATGTTTTGTGGCAAAGTGACGGCTAATATTATATTCTTTAAAAACCGCTACAGTCTCTTAGGATATCAGGCATACAGCAGCTGATAAGTATCCGGTGAAAAAATATTTACTTGTCCACTCCTTATTAAATACTTGACATTCTCTGTCCACTTTTCTTTTCTTAGCTCCGCTCATCTTTACAGGAGGGCTGAGGGGTGGAGCAAAACACCGCACCTCAACAAAGGTCAATGTATCTCGTGCGCCAGCTACTGGAAAATGCCAGAATTGCAGGGAAATTAAAACTTTAAAACATTAACAAGGTTTATTAATATAATTTCTTCAAGTTTGGCGGGCCGGATTAAGAAGCTTAACGGGCCGCATATGGCCCCCAGGCCGTAGTTTGCCCATGCCTGCCTTAGACACTCTCCATATACTGTGACCAGACCATATTTTTGTAATGTAATTTAAACGTATTGACACTTTGGTATTGCTTCTAGAGTTTGTCCAAACTGTTCCAGAGTTTCACACCACGTACAGACATGCAAAAACTTTTTTTTTAGTGGTTCTCACTTTAGGCAATTTGAAGTCTCCAGACACTCTCAAGTTGTGGATTCTCTCACTCAAAGTAAATAGAATTTGCAGATTTTTTTGGTAGTAGTTTATGGTATGCTTTAAACATAATAATTGCTATGTAGTACTGAGTAAGGTCTTCAAATTTTAAAAGCTTGGAATGTATAAAAAGATTATGAGTGTGTTCTAAAAACCCAACTTTGTGAATAATCCGTAGGGCTCGTTTCTGTAGGAAAATTAGAGGTTTTAGTGTAGTTTGATAAGTATTCCCCCATACTTCAATACAAATATGTGAAGTAAGGAAGAATCATTGAGCAATATAATATACGCAATGCATTGTAATCAAGATAATATTTTTGTTCTATTTATTATGGAGAGACTTGTGGAGATTTTTGTTTTTATATGTCTGATGTGGGTTTTCCAGGACAATTTATTGTCGCTGATGAAGAAATTGTATTTCTGCTACTGTCTCAATTTGAACATTTTCAATCATAATTGGTTGTTTTGAGTTTGTTTTTGCATTTCCAAATAGCATAACTTTGGTTTTGTTTAAATTAAGTGATAATTTGTTGAAATCCATCCACTTCTTTATTTTGTCGAGCTCCTTATTTACTGTGCTGATGAGTTCATTATAATCATGACTGCTATAGAATATGTTTGTATCATCTGCAAACAATATGAGTTTGACAATATTTTTGTGACTGATACCTTATATGTCATATGTAAATATTAAACAATTTTGGTCCCAAAACAGAGCCTTGGGGAACACCACAAGTAATACCAAGAATATCAAAGATGACCCTGTGTACATATTGTGTTCTATCAGTTAGATAACTTTGAAGCCATTTCCCAGCAATTCCTCTTATACCATGTTCATGTAATTTTTGAAGTAAGACTGCATGATTAATCGTGTCAAAAGCTTTCTTTAAATCAATAAAAATCCCAATTGCGTATTTGTTTTGATCCAGTGCGCTTGTTATTTCTTCAGTTGCATCAAGTATAGCCATTGAGGTAGTTCTTTTTGTTCTAAAGCCATATTGTCCTTGGTTAATGATTTGATGCTTGTCTATGAAGTTTTCTAAACGTGTATTGAAATGTTTTTCTAGTATCTTTGAGAACTGAGGTAGCAGAGAAATAAGTCTGTAATTAGTAAAGTCATGTTTATCGTCACTTTTGTATATTGGAATTACTTTTGCTATTTTCATTTTATTGGGAAATTGTCCTGATTGAAAAGATAAGTTACAGATGTGTGTGAAAGGTTTTACAATATTATTAATGACCAGTTTGACTAATCTCATATTTATGTCATGACACTCACTTGATGATTGACTTTTGCACCTAACAACAATATTCATTACTTCTTTTTCATTTGTGGGAGAGAGAAACATGGTATAAGGATTCCTGTCAATATTATTGTTACATTGAGCAGCGTCATTTACATGAATTTTTGCAGCCAACTCAGGACCGATATTTACAAAAAACCTATTGAAATAATTTGCTACATCTGACCTATTTTTAATTTTATGTTTTTTTACATTGAAGAATTCAGGATATGCTTCCTTATTAGTTTTTTGTTTAATCAAAGCATTTAATACATTCCACATTCCTTTCATATTGTTTTGATTCTCTCCTTCTCTTTCTCTCTTTTCTCACCATACCTCTCTTTCTTGCCCTTTCCTTCTGTCCTCTTACGCCATTTTTTTGGTCTCTTCCATCTTCTTTCTTCCTCTTTCTCCATCTTTTCATTTGTCGTGCTTTCTGTTTTACGTTCTTTCTTTCTTTCTCCCTCTTGTTCTGTCTCCTCCTCCTTCATTCTCTTTTCTCCCTATACCTTCTTTCTCTCTCTCTCTCTCTTTTGCACTTTCCTTTCATGCCTTTTTGTCTCTTCCATCTTCTTTCTCCCTCTTGTTCTGTGTCCTCCTCCTTCTCTTTCTCTCTTTTCTCACGATACCTTCTTTCTCTCTATCTCTCTTTCTCGCCCTTTCCTTCTATCCTCTCATGTCTTGTTTCTCTCTTCCATCGTCTTTCTTCCTCTCTTTCTCCATCTTTTCATTGGCCCTACTTTCTGTTTTACTTTCTTTCTTTCTCCCTCTTGTTCTGTCTCATCCTCCTTTTTCTCTTTCTCTCTTTTCTCACCATACCTTCTTTCTTCTTTTCTTTTTTGTCCTCTCACACCTTTTTTGTCTCTTCCATCTTCTTTCTTTCTCTTTCTCCATCTTTTCATTCGTCCTGCTTTCTGTTTTAGGTCCTTTCTTTCTCTCTTTCTTTCTATCATCTCCCGCAAGTTAACTGCACCACTATGTCTTCCCCTCTCTCCTTTTCTCCTCCATCTACCTGTTCATCTGTCTCTCCCTTTCTCTCTTACTCTCGTCCTCTTCTCTCTCTCCGTCTTCTTCCTTTCTTCCTCCTGGGCCATGTATATGGACAGAGCCCGGAATGAATCACGCTGAGGAAGGCAGCGAACTAATAACTTTTCATGTGAGAACACCTCAGCTTTTATAGCCCGGCTAAACGATCCATAATGCGGAGAGGAGGGGGGACTCCACGCTCACTCTCCCAGATCGGGGGACTCGAATCGGGGAGAAGGCGCGCCAGTCACCCCGCCCTCCCCTGGTCCTCACCACCGATGGGCACAAATCTCTTTTACGAGGCTGCCTCTTAAATAGCTGTCAGTCTAGTGTCTCATATGTGCGCAGGCAGTTCCCGGGTTTCCTCACAGTAATTGTGGCACCCCCTTCCCACCCAAGGGTGCTCCAATGGGCTGGAGAGCCATACCGATAGACAGTGTTGACGCCATTAAAGCTGAGTCACGCATAAATCAAACAATATAGTCTCAGTCAACCGGACGAGGTTCATAACACACTCCAGTCCAGAAGCAGCTGTGCACTTCCAGAGCGGGCTGTCTTATGGACTGAGATAAGAATTGGATTGCTTAAAGCTGCACTATGTAATTTTTAAAGAGGATGGGGCACTGTCACCTGCTTGTCTCCATGGAGATGTTATTGCTTTGCCTTGATTGTTAGCACGTATGTCTCAAAGGCGGAAGACACATGAAAATTCAAATTTAGAGTAAAATATATTACTTTTTTTTTTAACCTGAGATAAAGATTTTGGCGAAAATCTGCATTGTTTCTCACTCCTTTATGCTGTTTTTTCTTCTTATTTACATATAAGCAGCCATGTTTGTTTTTAATAATAATAATAATAATAATAATAATACATTTTATTTATAAAGCGCTTTTCAAGACACTCAAAGACGCTGTACAAGAGGTAAAATCCAGTAATAAAACAAGTAACAAAACAATACACAGTCAGAAAAACATTAAACATTAAGAACCATTAAAAGCAGTTTTAAAAAGGTGAGTCTTGAGCAATTTTTTGAAGGTGGGGAGGTCAGAGCAGTCACGGATAGGTTGTGGGAGTGAGTTCCAGAGGGTGGGGGGAGCAATGGAGAAGGCTCTGTCACCCCAGGTTCGGAGCTTGGTCCTGTAGGGGAGGGACAGGAGGTTGGCGCCGGAGGAACGGAGGGAGCGGGATGGGGTGTGGCGGTGCAGGAGGTCAGAGAGGTATGATGGGGCCAGGTTATGGAGGGCTTTGTGGGTCAGGAGGAGGACTTTGAATTGGATACACTGAGGGATGGGGAGCCAGTGGAGGTTTTGGAGGACAGGAGCGATGTGGTCTCGGGAGCGGGTGTGGGTGAGGAGGCGGGCAGCAGAGTTTTGAATGTATTGGAGTTTGTTGAGAGTTTTGGAGGGTAGACCATAGAAAAGGCTATTGCAGTAGTCGATTCGAGAGGTGATGAATGCATGAATGAGGGTTTCAGCAGCAGAGAAAGAAAGGGATGGGCGGAGTCGTGCAATGTTTTTGAGATGAAAGAAAGCAGTCCGGGTTATGTAGTTTATGTGTTGTTGGTATGAGAGTGTGGTGTCAAAAAGAATGCCAAGGTTTCGGATGAGTGGGGATGGAGTGAGGGTTGCGTTGTCTATGGTCAGGCTGAAGTCTTGAGTGGATTTGGTGATGTTTTTGGGGCCAATAATGATTGATGGAAACAGACCCTGGATTAACCAATCAGAGGATTGTTTAATCCAGTGTCAAGCACACCTTCTGAAATAAGTTAGACATGGCTCCAGATCTTTTTGTCTTTATAAAGTTTTGTCAAACCATGTACTTCTGGCTGGTGAGGTAACTTTTTTAAGGTATTATTGAGACAGACACAGTGCACCTTTAAAGGAATAGTAACGTTTTTACAACCTGAACCTTATTTCTGTAATAAAACAACGCGATTTACTCACCCATTGTACTTTGGTGTAATTTGGAGCATTTCCGGAGATTTTGTAGTTTAGGGATATCCGTAACGTGAGTGCTCAGGGCATATGGTTGCGGTCAAATGACAAACTTTAGCACTTTTCAAATCACAGAAGCTCAATGTTAGTCTACACTTTTGCTGGAGTCAAAAGTGGCCTGTAATCCGATATCCATCCATGTTTTCGATTTGATGACGAGGACAGTGCGCATGCGTGCATTCACAGCTGATTTGCAGATAACACGATGCGCTCTGATCTCGGTTACAGTCATAAACATCTCCGCTTGAGAAAACCCGAAATGGTGCAAACATGCATTTATCCTGGTTATGAAAACCAAATGACAGCTTGGACGAAGTTGAGTTTTCACAGGTTTCCTCGTAACAATCCGGAGTTATTGAAGCTGTGGCTAGTTGCTCTGAGAATGGACCCAAACACGAAAACATGGATGGATATTGGATTACAGGCCACTTTTGACTCCAGCGAAAGTGTAGACTAACATTGAGCTTTTGTCATCTGAAAAGTGCTAAAGTTTGTGTTATTTGGTGACAGCAACCGTATGCCCCGAGCACTCACGTTACGGATATCGCTAAACTACAAAATCTCCGGAAATGCTCCAAATGACACCAAAGTACAATGGGTGAGTAAATCACGTTGTTTTATTACAGAAATAAGGTTCAGAATGTAAAAACATTACTATTCCTTTAATGTTTGTTGTTACCATTACTCAGCAAATTAAAAATACCAACAATGATGAATGTACATTTCTCCAAAAAACACATTCACCAATTTCCAGCATCAAAATTTTACAGCTCTGTATCATATGGTGCTTTTTATTTGAAAATAGGTGAAAAGAAAATTAAAATCAAGTGAAGTCCATTTTATACAACGCATTAAAGGAAATTCAGGAACTTAAAGCACAATTTGCGACTTTTTAAATTTCAAAAACACTTTCTTATTGGCACTATTTCCAACCACTTAACTGTCCCAAAGGAGTGCTCCGGTCTCCCAGTGAACGGAATTGAAAAGAAGGACTAAATCAGCCACTTTCCCGCTGCTCTTCCATTGACTTAAGTGTATTAGCTGCTTGTTCTCACACTCCATTTAGCCTCATAAGCAGAGCACTTCTCCCTTTAGAATAATGGAAACAGCCACATCGGAATACACAATAAACACATGGATAATTCAATGTCCAGTCAGGCTTCTGAATCCACATCAGGATTACAGTGTATAAAAGGCCAGACTTCATCTCATACATATACAGCTCTGGAAAAAATAAGAGACCACTGCAAAATGATCAGTTTTTCTGATTTTACTACTTATAGGTATGTGTTTGGGCTAAAGGAACATTTTTGTTTGAGTCTATAAACTACTGACAACATTTCCCCCAAATTCCAAATAAAATATTATCATTTAGAGCATTTATTTGCAGAAAATGACAAATGGTCAAAATAACAAAAAGATACATGTTTTCAGACCTCAAACAATGCAAAGAAACAAGATCAAATTCATTTTAAAACAACATAATGCTAATGTTTACACTTAAAGGGATATGCCACCCCCAGGTCAAATTTGGGCATCTCCCCACAGTCCAGAGACTAAAATAAGTGGTGGAAAGCGTTTTCCTGCTCACCCAGCCATTGTCCGAGTCTGTCGCAACTGACCGCCGCGGTATCTGGTGCTCCTCCGCCTTAGACTGGAGTCTAACGTCGCCAGAGAAAGATTTCGGCCAAAAGGAATTAATTTGCTCGATGCGTTTCCCAATTACTGTCTGTGTAGTGTGCATTCATATCGAGTGCAAATAAATGTACAAATCAACACGGAGAGCTTGCCTTGGTCATTTTGGGTGGGAACTATTTTCCAGTGCGTAAGAATACAGCCGTATCACGCAGCACGCTGCCAGGGGAATCCCAGTTACGCACCGGGAAGGGAGTTCCCCTGTTGCACAACGTGGTGCGTGATACGGCTGTATTCTTACGCACTGGAAAATAGTTCCCACCCAAAATGACCAAAGCAAGCTCTCCGTGTTGATTTGTACATTTATTTGCACTCGATATGAATGCGCACTACACACAAAGTAATTGGGAAACGCATCGAGCAAATTAATTCCTTTTGGCCGAAATCTTTCTCTGGCGACGTTAGACTCCAGTCTAAGGCGGAGGAGCACCAGATACCGCGGCGGTCAGTGGCGACAGACTTGGACAATGGCTGGGTGAGCAGGAAAACGCTTTCCACCACTTATTTTAGTCTCTGGACTGTGGGGAGATGCCCAAATTTGACCTGGGGGTGGCATATCCCTTTAAGAAGAGTTCAGAAATCAATATCCCTTATTTTTAATCACAACTTTCATGCGTCTTGGCATGCTCTCCACAAGTCTTTCACATTGTTCTTGGGTGACTTTATTCCACTCCTGGTGCAAGAACTGAAGTAGCTCAGCTTTGTGTTTGTGTTGGAATTCAACAGACGCTGGAATGGAATGGCTGTAATACATGTAGAGATGCTGATTTCAGAAAAAAATGCAGTGGTCTCTCAGAGCTGTATAGTCTGTTTACATTTTTACATCAAGATTTTCCCCCCAAAAAGTGCATTTTTTTCTAGTTTTAGTTTGGGAGAGGCTTATAATTTTACTTCCTGGTTGGACATGTAAGTCAGATGTGGCGTAAGTAGATGTAATTCCATAATTAACTTATTACTGGTTAGAATTACTAGCAACCATAAAGTTAATAAGGGTCAACACTTGTCAAACTTACAGAATAGTTATGATTAGACAAATAAATAAATGATAAGTAAATGACAATGCCCCTATTTTGTTAAATGAAAGTGGCAATGGCATAATTCCTGTATTTTTCTAGCCTTGGAAGTGTCGTTGAGGTGAATAAATAATAACAAAGCGTGGGAATGACTTATAAGACGTGCGCATGAGTTATAAAGTGTGGGAACGACTTATAAGGCGTGCGCACGAGTTATAAGGCAGGCGCACGAGTTATAACCCCGTTAAAAGTGAGGGGACGATTTACAAATCGTTCCCTCGCTTTCATTTCTGCAATATATTACAGCTCGAACAACATGCAACTGCTGCCTTTGATTCATCACTCTCTCTTAAGTTTCGTTTTCGTCACACTTCTTGTTACTAAGGCTACTCAGATTCATATCTGGTCTTCAACTGCCATCTACTGGTCACAAAGAGCAACAGCACCACAATAAAGCCCAAATAAAAGACACAGCTCATAACAGGGCAACAAAAAGACAGAAGATGAGAATAAGGGAACAACAAAAAAGACAAGAAAATGGGGGGTACATTACAAATGCATTACTTTTTGCTGTAACGCAGTAATGTAAGGCATTATATGGGGGCCTTATAAGTCGTTCCCACGCTTTATAACTCGTGCACACGCCTTATAAATTGTTCCCATGCTTTATAATTCATGCGCACGCCTTATAAGTCGTTCCCATGCTTTATAATTCATGCGCACGCCTTATAAGTCTTTCCCACGCTTTATAATTCGTGCGCACGCCTTATAAGTCTTTCCCACGCTTTATAACTCGTGCGCACGCCTTATAAGTCTTTCCCACGCTTTATAATTCGTGCGCACGCCTTATAAGTCGTTTCCACGCTTTATAACTCGTGCGCACGCCTTATAAGTCGTTCCCACGCTTTATAACTCGTGCGCACGCCTTATAAGTCGTTCCCACGCTTTATAACTCGTGCGCACGCCTTATAAGTCGTTCCCACGTTTTTTTGTTATTTATTCACCTCTAGGTCACTTCCAAGGCTCCGTACATTTGACTGAGGTAAAATCAAACCAGTTAATAACCAGTTAAACTTAGAAAACATAAAAACGTGGTATGCACTTTAAAGAAGACTTTGCACAATTAGTCCCAATTAAACTATGTAACTTTTTTGATTTGGGGTCTGTCACCTGCTTGTTTTTATGGATATGTCACTTCACTAGCTGGAATGTTCCATAGTATGACATTAAACGGTGGCACGGTGGCTGAGTGGGTAGCGCTCATGCTTCACAGCAAGAAGGTTCCAGGTTCGATCCCCGGGTCGCCCAGACTGTTCTGTGTGGAGTTTGCATGCATGGTCTGGGTTCGATCCCCGGGTCGCCTGGGCGTTTCTGTGTGGAGTTTGCATGTTCTCCCCGTGTCTGGGTGGGTTTCCTCCGGGCACTCCGGTTTCCCCCACCAACCCAAAACATGCACCATAGGTAAATCCTCCAGCTTAGGTCCTGACCAAGCCGAAGCAAGAAGATCATGGAGATGGTCCCCGGGCGCAGTAATGTGCTGCTCACTGCTCCTAATAACAGGATGGGTTAAATGCAGAAATGGAATTTCCCCACTGTGGGACTAATAAAGGCATAGCTTTCTTTCTTTCTTTCTTTCTTTCTAAACAGCTCTGCCTTACATTTATTCAATTACAGGTGGTTTTAAAGCTCAAAAATACCTAGAAAAACAGGCATTCTGACTGTGAGCGGCGTTGCCTCTCCACAGATCTGACGTGTAACTTGGCCTAGTTTGGTCTCCATGAAGAAATAAAGGTTTAATACCATACTGTGAAACATTCCACAGCATCAACATTTCCATGAAGAAAAGTATTTGACAGACCCGGTACCAGAAAAACACATTTGTCATTGTGGCATCGCCCAGCCTTGTTAAACCTAGTCATCCAGGTTTTCCCACCCCACCATGCTAAACAGCCTGCTTGATGCCTAAGCCCCATTAACAAAGCCCCTCCGTGACATATTTATTACCTTATTTCATCCATCATGATTTATAATTAGGTAAACGAAGTAATTTGCAACAACTAAACTGATGGAGCGTTGTGCAGCTATTAAACCCTACGAAATCTATTGTGCCGAGATTTGCATAATATGTAAATGACAATGATAAAGATTTTTTCCTTTTTTTTTCATAATTAACTTTGAGGTTGAAAGCCACTTTGTAAATATTTGCAGGCTGTGTGAATTAGTTAGTGCCTAAAGACACGTGGGTAATGACTTTCAAGCTGATAGCGAGCGTGACCTGGCAACCCTAAAAGTAAATGAAATGAAAGGGCCCATATTGCGCTATTTTCTGATCTACGTTTTAACGGTGTTTCCTCATCAAAACTATTCAAACGCCTGAAGTTTTGCTGCATTTACACATGTTTAGCACACAAATCTTGCACACAAACAGCATTATAGCATGACTTAAAGCTCATAAGAGTACATTTTGGGTAATGTTGGACCTTTACATCAAATAATAATCATTTCACAATGTCATTCCTTTTGCTTGCTTGATGTAATGTGCCATTTTTATGCATATGTATGGAAATGTTCAACTTTGTTGAGTGGCTGTCTAGTAATGAAATTTTGTCAAGTCCACAGCAACAAAATTAGCGTGTAAATCACCCAAACGCCACACTCAGAGTCAAAATCACATTCAAAGTCACTTTTCATGTCAAATCCTTCACAAAGGCATAGTAGTAGGAGCAGCAGTAGTAGTAGTAGTATGTTTAGGTTTGTGGAGTCCTCTTGTTGAGTCCTCTAACCTCTGACCCAATTTCATTCAGAATACCGTACTTTTCGGACTATAAGCCGCTACTTTTTTTCTCACACTGCGGCTTATAGTCAGGTGCGGCTTATGTGTGGATTAATTCTTTACCAAGACAGCAGAGATCAGACGGTAAAATTAAGTGAGTAGAGTTCATGAATTAATGAAGCCTTGTTTTAGCCACTTAAAATCTACACAGGTATCAACACTTCCATGAGATTGAGTTCAGGGGGTTTACCCTTAAAGTTAAACTTGAAACTTTATTTTAAGGCTTCCAGAGGCTACAGGCTGGCCATTTTACAGTTGTTTTACTGCCATGTTCCTGCCGTGTTACTGCCATAGCCGCTGTTCGAAAAATGCACATAGTGGTATTTATGTTAATTAAAATAAAATAAAAAAAAGTCCTTTTATGTACCATCTTTCTGTGTAAATATCTCAAGTTACAATGTGGACACCTGCGGCTTATAGTCTGGTGCGGCTTATATATGTACATATTTTAATTTTTTTTTTTAATTGGTTGGTGCGGATTATAGTCAGGTGCGCTCTATAGTACAAAAAGTACGGTAGACAAAACATTAGTTCAACTCTTTAGCAATTTATCTACACAGGCTGTGATATACAGCTCTGGAAAAAATAAGAGACCACTGCATTTGTTTCTGAAATCAGCATCTCTACGTGTATTACAGCCATTCCATTCCAGCGTCTGTTGAATTCCAACACAAACACAAAGCTGAGCTACTTCAGTTCTTGCACCAGGAGTGGAATAAAGTCACCCAAGAACAATGTGAAAGACTTGTGGAGAGCATGCCAAGACGTATGAAAGCTGTGATTAAAAATAAGGGTTCTTGCACCAAATATTGATTTCTGAACTCTGAACAACATTAGTATTATGTTGTTTTAAAATGAATTTAATCTTGTTTCTTTGCATTGTTTGAGGTCTGAAAATATGTCTCTTTTTTGTTATTTTGACCATTTGTCATTTTCTGCAAATAAAATGCTCTAAACAAATATTTTTATTTGGAATTTGGGGAAAATGTTGTCAATAGTTTATAGACTCAAACAAAAATGTTCCTTTAGCCCAAACACATATTTATAAGTAGTAAAATCAGAAAAACTGATAATTTTGCAGTGGTCTCTTATTTTTTTTCCAGAGATGTATATTATATAAGCAGCTTTGGAGAAGAAAATACCTCTGAGGCACGCTGTTTACGTTTCATTAAAGTTTTATTATCTGAGAATGAGGAAGTACACCTTACTATGCCAGTTGTTATTAGCTTAGTTTTTTGACTTTTTAAACTAACAATTTTCTTTATTATTATAATATATTGTGACGTATAAGCTACTGTGTCCAAGTAATTTCCCTTGTGGATCAACAAATTTGTTTATGTCTACATCTAAGTTTAAAATGAACTAGTCCTGTTTTTCACATTTGTAAGAAAGTAAAAAATCAGGTACAACAAATATAATAACAAACACGCACACACACAACTCTTCCAAAGCAAAAGCAACTAGTTCATTAATAAACACCTCATGTAGCTTGCATGTTCTTAGGGTAATCTCGACTAATTATTTGTAAATTGCAGTAATAGCGCCATTAACATGTAAATCTTGAACTGTGCTCCATGAAGTGCGTCTAGTGGTGGGCTATGACAGCACGCATTGTAATCACTATATAAGACTCCAGTGCTTTAATAGCAATCCAAAGTTCCAAACACATCCCATTCCTCTTTTAATAAAAACACAATAACATAGAATTTGCATATATATAGTTCTTCTGGACGTGACGGACTGCCCACAGCCTGAGAAAGCTCGCTGTCAAACTGATTTTTACCTGGAGAGAATTAAGATAAGGCCGTAATCCGGAAGAGAGAGCTACGGGAGCAGGTATAGGCGAATTAGCAACCCCCGCATCCCGCCAGTGATATAGGTTTGTGTTTTTAATATGGGGGGAGATAAGGGAGTGTAGCCTCGTTCTTGGAGAGGTAGAGTAGGCAGTGTGGGGTTTTATGGAACTATTTGCTTTATAGTGACGGTGTAAATGTGAAGTAGGCGCTCAGCTCGGTCTTGTTGCCACGACGAGCTCTGTACAAAGTGGTCGTTGATATGCTCTCACTGCAAAAAGTAACAGCTAAGTAAGTTCAAATTACTCAAATTAAGAAGATTTCACTTGATTTGAGTAGATTTAACTTTTCTGCTTGTCTCCAGGGAGATGTTTTCCCTGGAATGTTCCATTTATTCATTACGGGTGTTTCTATTGCTCAAATACCATGATTCCTTCTGTGAATAGGGGCGACTCTCCATAGATCTGAACTGTAAGGTAGTATAGTCCTGCATGTATCCCTGATGACAAATAGGTTTAATCTATACTGTGGAACATTCTAGCAATAACATTTCCATTGAGACAATCAGGTGGCAGAACCTCCACTAGAAATGTTACGCAGTGCAGCTTTAACTTGACAAGGGAAATTATCTACCAATTAATTCAAGCATACAATTTAGTTTCTTATTTTAAGTACAAATATTTGTTGTTGTTTTTTCTTATCTTCACTATAACTAGATGTATTTCAACTACAAAAAAAAAAAAAAACTTGCTTTAGTGGTAGATAATTTTACTTCATGTGAAATTTACTCAAATCAATAAAACACATTCTTAATTAAAGTCATTTTAAATTGACTTATGTTCGGAAATAGACACATAGACACTGAACTGATGTTTTTTAAGTACAACATTTAATCACAATAGATTCTTCTTAAACTGTCAGAGCTCCCTCACGGGCCAATTTAGAATCCCTAGAGGGCCAAGTTTGGCCCACGGGCCCCACTTTGGGAGCCTCTGATTTAGATGCCAAATTTCAAATATAAATAATTATGTAAAGATGATTTAGGTCTAAACCAAACTTAAGCAGAACCACTAGTCATAGAAATAACCTAATCATTCTGAACATATTCCTATCATCTACGCCCTCCCTTCCATCCGCTGTACAAATACCCACGTACCTCGTACAAATACCCACGTACCTCGTACAAATACCCACGTACTTTGTACAAATACCAACATACTTCACTGTACCCATGTACCTCACTGTACAAATACCCATGTACCTCATAAAAAATACCCACATACCTTGTACAAATGCCAGTGTACCTCACTGTACAAATACCCATGTACCTCGTACAAATACACACGTGCCTCGTACAAATACCCACATGCCTCGTACAAATACCCTTGTACCTCCTACAAATACCCAAGTACCTCGTACAAATACCCATGTACCTCGCTGTACAAGTACCCATGTACCTCACTGTACAAATACCCACGTACCTCGTACAAAATACCCACATACTTTGTACAAATACCAACGTACCTCACTGTACAAATACCCATGTACATTGCTGTACAAAATTTCAGAGGTGGGACAAAGTCATTGCTGGGCAAGTCCCAAGTAAGTCTAAGTCTTTTGCACTCAAGTCCGAGTGAAGTCCCGAGTCAAGAGTATCCAAGTGCCGAGTCAAGTCCGAAGTCAAAGCTCACAAGTCTCAAGTCGAGTCCAAAGTCCTAGCATTTTAGTTTCGAGTCATTTCGAGTCCCCTTTACAAAGAAATAACATTTCTACAAATCTTGTTTCCACATCATTTGTTGTGCAGTTTGCCTTGGATGCGGTCGAATGAAAGCAACGTAGATCTACTGTGATTGGATGTTTTGCAAGCCGCGCGCACATGCTCTTTGCATACATTTTCGCAGATTCACAAGTACAACGAGTGCGATCCTTATCAACATACTTTTAGAGTTTTTTTTGTTCATTGGACGTAGCAAGTCACAAGTCAAAAGGCCTAAGTCCAAGTGGAGTCACAAGTTATTGATATTGAAGTCCAAGTCGAGTTGCAACTGTTTTACATTTTGTCGAGTCGAGTCTAAAGTGATCAAATTCGTGACTTGAGTCTGACTTGAGTCGAAGTCACATAACTCGAGTCCACACCTCTGGTAGAAATACCCATGTACCTCGTACAAAATACCCACATACTTTGTACAAATACTATGTACCTCACTGTACAAATATCCACATATCTCGTACAAATACCCACATACCTCGTTGCCTTTGCCATCATAAATAGCCTGATTAGTTGCTACCTCACAGCATGAACCCTGTCGTTAGCAAAGTGCTCCATAGGTGACCGCAGTGGGGTAGTGATGTGAGCTGTCGGATTTAATGGCCGGGTGACTTTAATGATAATCTACGGTCCTCTCCTCCCCCCTATGTCCAACCCTCCAGAGCCGCCCGGCAGATGACAGGAAACAAACACAAGTCTCATTAATTAGCATCATTAGCATACGGCCATTATGAGGCTAGACAGTGGCATGACAGGGCTCTGAGGAAGGCTACAGCGTGACCTTTGGCGGACAACACCGGCTGTCAGTAATTACCCGGCGCAGGGCCCGGGGACACGCACAAAAGACTCACTCCTTGTCCTTGAAGACCTATAGCACCTGACGAGGGCCCATTATTGTAGAAGAACTGGCTTCTCACAGTGGGGAGCGAGACCAAAACTCTGGTGGTAGTCAGGGGTCAAAACGGTTTATTCAAAGAAGAGATTAAGAAAGTATAAAATTGTTTTGTGAGTTTTCTAGTACTGAATTATTTAGGGCTGGTCTCAGTTTTAGTCCTGGTCTATAGTGACCTAACCTGCCTGGCAAGACCAATCACAGGGCAGTATTAAAGTTTGGGCTGAAGCCAGAAGTGAAGAGCCCAAATGTGACATTTGTGGATGAGAAAGATGTCTGTGCTTGAAAAAAGGATGGGTCAAATGCAGAGGACATTCACGGATAATAAAGGATAATAAAAAAAACTACCTACACCACTTTTATGCTATTATTTAAAAATGCCTCTGTTGTGCTAAAAGTTTCAAGGTAGTGCGCGTATACCTCTCTTGCTTTGTGAGTATTTATGGATCGAGTTCACTGCATAGTGGAGATGCCTTTAGCCTAAAAAGGATCTTTAACATCTTAAAATCTTCCGAGCTCCAGGCTGAGATTTAACTAAAGTGTGCGCTAAAATGGGAACTGCCTCTGTGTCGACTGTGCCAGGGGCTTGTGTTATCAAACACTTGATGAATAATATGATAAATGAGGATGGGGATAATGATTTGAAGCAGATGTGGCTGTGTTTTGGGCCAAAGAGCTCATAATTGTTCATGGGAATTTGGGAGCTTTTTATCATTGTTTAAAAGAAGCAGAAAAGACTACATGTTGTGCCTCATCTAAGTGCACATGTTGTACACAATGACTGGAGTGTGCCTGTGCCTCTCCCTGTGTCTTACATGAAAAGATTTTGAACTCACTGTTTGCAGGGAACAGTGAAAGAAAGAGTTTGTATTTTACATCCAAAATACTGAGGCTCACTGATTAAGAAGGATTAGGAATTAGGATTAGGAATTAACTTTTAGTTGTAATGTGGATTGGTTATACATTTCAGGATATACTGTATATGGCGGCACGGTAGCTGAGTGGTTAGCGCTCTTGCTTCACAGCAAGAATGTTCCGGGTTCAATCACCGGGTCGCCCAGGCCTTTCTGTGTGTGTTCTGTGTGGAGTTTGCATGCATGGTCTGGGTTCGATCCCCGGGTCGCCTGGGCCTTTCTGTGTGGAGTTTGCATGTTCTCCCCGTGTCTGGGTGGGTTTCCTCCAGGCACTCCGGTTTCCCCCACCAACCCAAAACATGCTTCAGGTAAAATCCTCCAGCTGAGGTCCTGACCAAACCTAAGCAAGAAGATCATGGAGATGGTCCCCGGGCGCAGTAATGTGTCGCCCACTGCTCCTAATATATATATACTGTATATATAGGAAGGGTTAAAATGCAGAGAAGAATTTCTCTCCAGTGTGAGATCAATAAAGTTCACTTCTTCTTCTTCTTCTTCTTCTTCTATATCGGTTTAGGGCTGGGAAATTAATGTAATGTAATGAGATCATTTACAAATCAGTTACAAAAAGATCGACTTAGGCTACGTTCAGACTGCAGCCTGAAGTGACCCAAATCCGATTTTTTTGCCTCTATGTGACCTGTATCCGATCCAATTTTAATGGCAGTCTGAACAACACAGATCAGATTTTTTCAAATGCGACCCAGGCCACTTGGATATGTAGTCCTACAACCGATACATATCTGACCTTTTGGCATGCGACTTCAGTCTGAATGACCAGGTCGCATTCATCCGACCTACACGTCATCAACAAGCGAGAGTGGTACAAGTAGGCACTCACAAATGTACACAAACGTTCTTCTCGTCATATGAAAATTGTGTATGAGTGAAGCAGCGAAGCGCATAGCAATCCCACCACTCTTGGCTGCGACTCAGCACCAACACGTTCCTTTCTACAGACGTTATTGCCACTGCCCCACGAAATGCCAAGGCCAAAAACCTTGTCCTTCTCCTTGTCAATCTCTTCCTTTAAACAAATAAGTTGTACATGTTCTGGCTCTGGTACAACAGTAACTTTAAAATCGCCAGGCGCTCAATGCTAGTGTCCATGTTTAGGTGAATTCTGTAAACACTGAGCACACTCGCCTCGTCGTGTCCTCCAAGGTGCATGCGGGACACTTTTGGGGCGTTTAAAGTTCACACTGGAGATCACATACAAGTCACATTTAATTGGAAATGTGAACGACCTCGCAAAAAAATCAGATTTCACAAAAAAATCTGAATTGAGCTTAAAGCCCTGCAGTCTGAACGTAGCCTTATTGTATTTTATGTTTAGTCTACTTTACTGTGATAGTGATATTTATTTTGTATTTGTTTTTATAATATTTATATTTATTAGTATTTATTTTTTTTATTTAGCTACCTTTTTGATAGCTATTTGTTCTGCTGGATGGTTGAATGTCAAAGTGAAAGTTACAGCTCTGGAAAAAAATAAGAGACCACTGCATTTTTATCTGAAATCAGCATCTCTACATGTATTACAGCCATTCCATTCCAGCGTCTGTTGAACACAAACACAAACACAAAGCTGAGCTACTTCAGTTCTTGCACCAGGAGTGGAATAAAGTCACCCAAGAATAATGTGAAAGACTTGTGGAGAGCATGCCAAGACGCATGAAAGCTGTGATTAAAAATAAGGGTTATTGCACCAAATATTGATTTCTGAACTCTTCTTAAGTGTAAACATCAGTATTATGTTCAGACTGTCCTACCTCTCATAGCCAATCACTCTGATTTTGTTTTTATTTTGTTTTATATGTTTTATTGTAGTGTTTGTTTGTGCTTTTTATTCGTTTTTAACCTTGTGCAACCTTGTGTCCTTTGGTGTTCTGAAAGGCACTTTTAAATAAAATGCATTATTATTATTATGTTGTTGTTTTAAAATGAATTTGATCTTGTTTCTTTGCATTGTTTGAGGTCTGAAAACATGTATCTTTTTTGTTATTTTGACCATTTGTCATTTTCTGCACATAAATGCTCTAAACCATAATATTTTTATTTGGAATTTGGAGGAAATGTTGTCAGTAGTTTATAGACTCAAACAAAAATGTTCCTTTTTGCCCAAACACATACCTATAAGTAGTAAAATCAGAAAAAAAAACTGTAATAAAGAGAACAATTTCCTTTCAAACTGTTGGTAATTTTACTTTAATTTTAAAAACTCTATTTCTTCTGCTGGTTACCTGAATGTCTTTAACGGAAATCATTTTGTATCATTATTTCTTTTTTATACATTTTCCATGTATTTGTCTTTTGTCCAGGCACATCTATAATGAAAGTGACGGCCATAGACGCAGATGACCCGACGTACGGTAGCAGTGCCAGAGTGGTCTACAGCGTTCTGGATGGAGAGAGGTTTTTCACTGTGGAGAAACACACAGGTAAAGATCACACACATACACATACACATTTTCATCTTCTCTAAAGATTTAGTTCTCTGACTTTTGTCTCTGCTATAACCGCTTTTATTCTTTGAGACCCAAATTCCCAGTCCAATCAAACACTGCGGCCAGAAACAAGAAATGATTTGGCCAGAAGCTGGTAGCTTTGCAAAAGTTTCAGTCACTGTGAGCACTCCAAGTCCACATATGGCGTTTTGGCTTGGCTCAGGGAGTTGACACAAACACAAAAATGCATGCATGTAAAATTGTGTCTAATTTCCTTACTCCAAATGTATTGATTTGTTTTTAAGTAAACAGGCAGTTTCACTAATCACATTGATGTAAAAGTTGCATTATGAGAAAAGTTTGACTATTAATATGAATTGGTATGAAGAAAATTGAATTAATCATACGTTTACTATGTCAACTATTCGCCTTCGGGAAGTTCGGAGTTTTACCTGTGAAGCAGCAATCCAGGCAAAATGCAAATTAAGCTCTTTTGAGTGTTTAGAGAAGATGATTTTGCATTTGTGGATTAATGAAACAAGTAAAAAAAAAGTGTGCTTAATACTGTATGTGTTCTTTAAGTTACAAATTGCTTTTATTGATTTGTAGTAGGGTAGGTTCAACTTTGAAAACTATAGTCCAAATGACCAATGTTGCTTTTTGAACTCTTGAGTATCTTACTGAGCAAAACCATAGAAACTTTTTCCACCTAGGGCCACATATAGAGTGAGACTTTCAGATAGATGCATTTTATATGAGTTTGACGGAGCCACAACACCTTTAAAAGTCCTAAAACGCAAATTTTACGTCTGTATCATAACGCAGTGAGTTGTTATTGAGGTTGCAGTGATCGAGATGGAACTTGAAGTATAAAGTACTTCTCAATGGTGCTATGATCATTTGGGCCAAATCAGAGGGCCAGATTTGACCCCAGGGCCATAGTTTGGACACCCCTGCTGTAGACCTCAAACTCTCACTTCACTTATTATATAGTGCACTTATAAATCAAGTTGTACACGCAGATCACTACTGGCGTCTGGGTGAAAAAAAGTTCACGAAACCCTGTTAAAACTTGATATCTGTCATAAATAATAATCAAATCAGACTGGCACACAAGTATTTATGACCTAATGAAAAGCATACATGTTTTTGTCAAGATAGATCTCATACAAACGGACTGGATTGTTTGATTTATGTCTGAGATGTGGAAATGATCAATCTTTTAATAGCTCAATGGTTTATTTAAATGAGAGTGTGATACAGTGTGATTAACAAGTCCTCCTACAGCTCTAGAAAAAAATAAGAGACCACTGCAAAATGATCAGTTTTTCTGATTTTACTACTTATAGGTATGTGTTTGGGCAAAAGGAACATTTTAGTTTGAGTCTATAAACTACTGACAACATTTTCCCCAAATTCCAAATAAAATATTATCTTTTAGAGCATTTATTTGCAGAAAATGACAAATGGTCAAAATAACAAAAAAGATACATGTTTTCAGACCTCAAACAATGCAAAGAAACAAGATCAAATTCATTTTAAAACAACATAATACTAATGTTTACATTTAAGAAGAGTTCAGAAATCAATATTTGGTGCAATAACCCTTATTTTTAATCAAAGCTTTCATGCGTCTTGTCATGCTCTCTACAAGTCTTTCACATTGTCCTAGGGCAGTGCTTCTCAAATAGTGGGGCGGGCCCCCCTGGGGGGGCATGGCGTGATGCACTGATGTACTGTACTAGAACTAGGTGTAATTGCACATCAACAACAGTAGTTGGCAGTGGCGTTCTCACATGCGATTTACGCACAGTCTCACCATTAACAGAACATCCTCTGTCACAGAAAAAACACGTATATTCCACTGAGTCGTGTCCTTTAGTCCGACAGAAGCTGACGCATCAGTGGCACAAGGAGAGAGCGTTTTTTTTTTTCAGTGCTTTTAGCTTATGCAAATGAGGTGGTTTTAAGTTTCATTTCTGTAAAACGTAAACAAATGTGCGCAAAGCTGCATTAAAAACACATTAATATTTGAGTCCTCAGTGCAGTCTTTGTTGCAAGTTTCTTTCATTTTTTTGTTTATAATGTTAATAAAAGGATACAATGGTGTTCTAATAATTTTCTAGACAAATAATACTATTTATAGTCGCGCGCAGGAAGGGGGGCGTGAAATTTTTTCTTCTTCCTGGGGGGGCGTCACAGAAAATAATTGAGAAGCACTGTCCTAGGGTGACTTTATTCCACTCCTGGTGCAAGAACTGAAGTAGCTTATTTATTTCCAGAGCTGCAACACCATACATGTTTTTGTCAAGATAGATCTCATGCAAACAGACTACATTATTTGATTTTTGTCTGAGATGAGATCTTTTAATAGCTCAATGGTTTATTTAAATGAAAGTGTGTTAAACCAGCCCTTCTTTCTGTTTAATTCTGTGATGTTGTGTCCAGTGAAAGATCTGTCACTGAATGCTGTTGTTTTCCTGACTCCCACAATGCACTGCAGTCTATATTAACTGGTCTAGTAAACACCAGGGCCCACTACAAAGTGCACTGTGGGAAATTTTGAGTGCACTTTTTTCACCTGTTGCATTCGGACGCCACTAAAAATGACGTGGCCCCTATTTAGTGCCCTAAGTAAGAAATAGTGTGAACATTCGGACACAGCCCTACTCACATGGCGACTTTGGTTAGCAATACCACAAAGCCCCCACTAATATTAGAACCCTAAGTAGACATTATATTTGTTATGTGTTGAAGGGAAAATTCTGGCAGCACATTAGTGGATCCAGTGCTTTGGCTCTCAGTCGGATGCACTGCTCAGTTGATAATAAGTATCTCCAGACGACAGAGCTCCACATATGCTTGTTTATCTCTTTAGTGTCTGGGCTTTGGAAGCTAGAGAAAGTTTTGAGAAACTTTTGGTTAATATATCATTTGAAGCACTGTGACTTATGAGTCAGTCACTGCTGTCAACATTAAAAATAACTTGAGTTTTAATTTAAAGCAGCCTATAATTAAATGTTAACAATGCAATGATTCATATTTTCAAATGTCAAACTACAGACAAGCAGACAAGTCGTGAAACAATTCAAATATTAAAGCACATCGACCGGAAGCTGCAGGAAAATGACCCTTTTCAGGAATTGTAAACATCAGGTACAATATTTGAAGCACATTCCCTTTATGAGTTATGATTATATGAAGTAAATAACTATGATTAGGTATTGTTCAGAGTTTGCATTGTTCGCCATGTCCTGTCATTTCAGTGGAAATGACATCAGTGGATTGAGGGATGACATTGGATGATTCATACACAAATAATTACTTGTAATCCAATTTGTATTTTCACTTCTAGGAAATCTCATTGAAATCCATCCAATTTTCCATCTGTATGGACACAGTGTCAGTCACGTTTCATTTTTCTAGGAAACTAAATATGCAAAATATTACTTTTCTTTAATCTAATAATGGTTGTAACCCAACATTACCTTATCGTTGTGTTTTGATTCATCCAAGAAATCCCACAATGTATCCATTTGTATCTAATATAGTATCGGGGACTCCTATAGCCTGTTGCGTTATCATATATAGGCTATGTCATAACTTTGTATGTTCAAAAGGATAAAGGATACACAATACATATTTTCTGTGTCCAAAATAGTTCTAAAGATTTTCACCCCTAAAAACACAAAAGTAATATCATGTAATATAGGGTTGTCAAATGCATTGAAAACCAGAATCTAATCAAAAGGCTGCATCCCATTTCTCTTTCTTACCCCTTCGTCTTACCCCTACCCCTTGGTTTTGCGCGTTCATGTGAGGGCAAGGGGTGTCCCGAAAGCTCAGGCAGGTTTTGGGATCAGGATGGCAGCGTCACATCAACCAGCCAAGGAGTCTCATAAATGTATTTTCAGCAGTTGTAATTATCGATTAACAGTTTAGCAGGTTTACAATTATGACGCTTATGTTCTACGTTACTTTTAGTGAACTGTTGTTGCGGTTTTTAATTGTAATGATGTCTGTTTAGCCGACGTTATCGTTTTCATCAAACTTTCATGTATAAACAAGTTGGTCGAGCTGAGGTACCCGATAATCCTTGACATTTGTTTACGTTTATTTGCATCAGTTGTTATTGCCTCTGTAGACGTAGCAGCTCAGGTAGAGTCAAGGGATGATGACGCAAACGGTAATCGAGTGGCGTCCCATTTCTTAGGGGAACATTCGTACCCTTAGTCCTCTCAGCTCGTTATCGAGGGGCAAGACAAAGATGTAGATAAAGGTGAAGGGGTAAGACAGAGTAATGGGACGCAGCCTATCGAAATCAGATACTTATTTGAGCAAATGTTGATTCTAAAAAAGTCACATTCACAGTACAGAAATGAACCTTTCCTTAACAGTTTTAATCAGACTGTATAACTCCACTGTATAGTCCAAACGTGCAATATCCTTTTTCCATACTCTTCTAGTTACTGTTTTTATCATGATTACTTATTTCATCAGACTGTATAACTCCACTATATAGTCCAAACTAGCTACTTATTATTTTATTACTTATTTTATTATTACTTTTTTATCCCATTCTTGCCTGCATGCACTTTTTCTTTCTTGTTCAAACTGTCCCTGCCTGGAGGAGCTACTGTGGCAAGTAAATTTCTCCTGTGTGAGATCAATAAAGTCTTATCTTATCTTATCTTTAGAACGATCTTGTATCAGAACAGGTTTAAGACCACGTAGACTAGTATACACCCATGGATCACCTATGGAACCTACCTGTACGACTGAGGCATTACACAGATATAAGACCACCCATGTTAATATACCTTGTTAATATAAAATAAATAACTATGATTTAATGTTGAAACTGAGATTCTCTTGTCTAAATAAAGAGTGGTATTGGAATCAGTATTGAATATTGATTAAATTCCAAATCAAAATCAAATCAAAAATCCAAATCAAATTTGAGGTTGAAATTTTAACATGTGATAAAAGGGGTAAACACAACTGTATGTCATATCCAAATGTACCCATATGATGACATTATGAACTTTTTTTTTCCAAATTTGCACCAACCTATTATGTGAAAACCCTGACAGCACCATGCATTCATATTCACACATGTAAACAAACTAAACCTGCACTACACATAAAAACCTCCCTATAGATTAGGGACACACCACAGCGAGCCCGTACAGCACCTGACCTGGCGTCTTTGAGTACTAGCTTAGCGTGGCTCTTGCCTTTAAACGCCCCTCGAGGGAACGGCACAAAAGTTCTAATCATTTCTTTTTTCAGTCTGGGTGCCTTGATTCGCTCGGTGCGGTGCCTGGATGATAAATGGCTGTGCTTTGGTGGGACTAGCCTGGAGACTGGATGGGTCATTCCTGAGGCTGTTCCCCCCCTCCGCTCTTCCTCCCCTCGTCCTCTGCCTCCATGTTGGGTAGGCGGGCAGAGCAGCCTAATAGGTGTATGTCAACCAGCGGGGTCAGAGCGAGGAGGAGCCGGAACAGCTGTGGACCCGGGTTCATTAATATTACGCGCACATAAACGGACTGTGGATTGGCACGTATTAAAAGGGCCCATATTACGCTATTTTCTGATCTGTGTTCTAATATTGTTTCCTCATTGCAAACATACCCGGAGCTGTGTTTTGTTTCATTCACAAGTTGAACACGCAAATCCTGCTTCTTCTCTCAAACAGAAAACACTCTGTTCCACCTTGTGATCTCATGTGGTAATCCTGTATAGGAAGTGCTCTCCTGTACAGCTCTGGAAAAAAAATAAGAGACCACTGCATTTTTTCTGAAATCAGCATCTCTACATATATTACAGCCATTCCATTCCAGCGTCTGTTGAATTCCAACACAAACACAAAGCTGAGCTACTTCAGTTCTTGCACCAGGAGTGGAATAAAGTCACCCAAGAACAATGTGAAAGACTTGTGGAGAGCATGCCAAGACGCATGAAAGCTGTGATAAAAAATAAGGGTTATTGCACCAAATATTGATTTCTGAACTCTTCTTAAGTGTAAACATTAGTATTATGTTGTTTTAAAATGAATTTGATCTTGTTTAGAGCATTTATTTGCAGAAAATGACAAATACCTGTAGTCAAAATAACAAAAAAGGTACATTTTCAGACCTCAAACAATAATATTAATATTTTATTTGGAATTTGGGGGCAATGTTGTCAGTAGTTTATAGACTCAAACAAAAATGTTCCTTTTGTCCAAACACATACCTATAAGTAGTAAAATCAGAAAAAAACAAAACAAAAAAACAAACAAAACAAAAAAGATAATTTTGCAGTGGTCTCTTATTTACTCCATACACCTTCACTAGAATCATTTGGGGGATTTCAGCCCTGGAATTTCCCATGTCTTCTAACCTAAAAACCTAAAAAGGAGCTGTTAAAACTATTGCTTCATGATATCACAAGATGGAACAGAGCATTTTGTGCTTTGGAGATGTAAAGAGGATTATAATAATAAAGGATTACTCAAACATGTGAATGAAACAAAACACAACTTCAGGTATGTTTTTGAGGAAGTAACCACATTATAACTGGACTTAAAGCTTACAGGAGTCAATTCTGTATAATATCGGACCTTTAACATCTGTGGGGTTCTTGGTTAGGGATATTACTTAGGACTACTGCTGTTGTCGGATTCAGATATGATTGGTTAGAGGTAATTGTTCGACTGTTGTTTTAGTGTCAGAGGTAGGCCTGTCACGATAATACATTTTGAAGCACGGTAAATATTTTGATATAATATTGAAACTACTTTATGCCACTCACTCAAAGCAGTATAGTCTCAGTAAACCAACTTTGAAACAATCAGCGTCTAATCAGAGACTTCCCTAAGTGCAATCACATACTGTACATGGTAAATTACAGTGGTAGAGTGGTCATTGAAACCGGCAGATTGTTAGCTGTTGTTGTATCCTTGGGCAAGACACTTTGTTTTTGACCATTTGTACCAGATTTTGGTACTGTTACTTTCAATTTGCAAGGCCCGATCTTGGGAAGATTAAAAATTACAATTGCATATATATTGCATCAATACAATATATGCACTATGTAACTTTGTTGGTGGAGGGTGGAGACGACGCAAAACAGTTGTAGACCTGGGTTCATTAATATTACGCATACATAAACGGACTGTGGACTGGAGCGCATTAACATCTGTGGGTTCAAAAGTGATTGGTTAGTGCTAATAGTTCCCTTTTTAGTATCCGAGACTTCACATACAGTAAATTACAGTAGTACAGGCGGTAGGGTGGTCATTTTAAAACCAGGTGATTGTAGTGCTGTTGTCCTTGGGCAAGATACTTTGTTTTTGATGATTTGTACCAGATTTTGCTACTGCTTCTTTCCATCTGCAAGGCCTGGACAGGTGAACTTTACACTTTCCAATTATACTTACAAGACTAACTCATTTAAAATTAGTAAATGCATTATGTTTCCATACAAATTAAAACGTGAAATTTAACAGTGAATATTTCAAGTAAAGCAAGACAAGTTTATTTGCATAGTACCATTTGTACACAAAGTAGTTCAGAGTGCTTAGTACATATTAACTTGACTGACATTGACACACTTGATTATCTAAGTACGTGTACGTGAGTTTGGTGTATAAGTTTGTGACTGTGTAGTCTTAGGCTACGTTCACACTGCAGCCTGAAGTGATCCAAATCCGATTTTTTGCCTCTATGCGACCTGTATCTGATCTTCTACTGACAGTCTGAACGACACAGATCCGATTTTTTCAAATGCGACCCAGGTCACTTGGATATATGGTCCTACAACCGATACATATCCGTTCTTTTGACATGCGACTTCAGTCTGAATGGCCAGGTCACATTCATTCAACTTACACTTCATCAACAAGCGAGAGTGGTACAAGTAGGCGCTGAAAAATATACACAAACGTTCTTCTCGTCATATGAAAATTGTGTATGAAGTCCATGTCAGTGAAGCAGCAAAGCACATAGCAATACCACCACTCTCAGCACCAACACGTTACTGCCACTGCCCCACAAAATGCCAAGGCCAAAAACCTTGTCCTTCTCAATCTCTTCCTTAAAACAAATAAGCTGTACATGTTCTGGCTCTGGTACGACAGCAACTTTAAAATCGCCAGGTGCTCAATGGTAATGTCCATGTTTAGGCACGCTCGCTGCATGTGACCTCATCGTGTCCTCCAAGGCGCATGCGAGACACTTTTGGGGCGTTTGAAGTTCACACTGGAGATCACATACAAGTTGTATTTAATTGGAAATGTGAACGACCTCGCAAAAAAAATTAGATTTCACAAAAAAATCCAAATTGAGCTTTAAGCCCTGCAGTCTGAATATAGCCTTAGAGACTGAACGTTTATGTCAAATCTGTCAATCAGCCCATGGCCCCATGACAGCTGTAATGTGGAATGAGACATTAAAGGTGCACTATGTAACTTTGTTGGTTTTTGAGGGTCCGTCATCTTCTTTTCACTGTGAAAGTGCTCTTGCTTTCCCTGGAATTTCCCACACTGTGGCATCAAACATGCCTATCTCCACGGAGACAAGCATATCGTACCTCCACAATTTAAACTGTAATTGAATAAAACATTGATTTTAATGCAATACTGTGGAACATTTCAGGCAAAGCAATAACATATCCATGGAGACAAACATGTGGCAAAGTGTTCCCCCAGAAAATGGTATACTGTAGTGTACCTTAAATGTTTTTTTTTTTAAAGCACTAAACAAATCCTTTTTTTGTACTTTTAATTGAAATCTGCTCACAAATCTAGAATACCCATTATAAGAGAGATTATTTTAGTAAAATAAGTGACATTATAATATTAACGAGAATACCTCTGTGTTCTTATTATTATCGCTTGTTCTCTGAGCCCTCTGAAAATGTACTTTATTGGCTGACATAAAAATAAATTTGCTTTGTCTGAGATAATATAAAAGCAATTAATTTTCCATACAACGCACGGCACAACAAATCACAACTACAAAACATCCATGACCAAAAGCAGCCTAAGGTCTTAAAAACATGAACAAAATAAACCTGATTTGATCCATGTGGGCTCCGGTGGCAATGTGAGCGTCTCTGCTGGTTCACAGTGCAGAATATTTTCTTTGCCCGGAGGAATAAAAACACAATTTGAGCTGAGAAAAATAATAGAATATCAACAATTTGTTTTTGTTTTCACCTCACCGTAAAAGCACTTGTTTTTGGAGCGTTATAATTAAATCCTTAACTTTTTAGCTTTTTGACTAAATGTCCATTGTTATGCTGAACCTTCTTGTTAAGCTATTGATTATGTTATTATGCTGGAGAATGATGAAAACCAAAGAAAATGCCTAGTTAGTATGGTATGGTAAAATTGGATTCAGCTTTTGTTTTTGATCAATCTCAATGGACATAAATAATACTTTACACACTTTTAATTAGGGATCAAAAATAGTCACATTTCTTCGTTAATAAAAGTATCAAACGACGTGCTTTTTACTGACTGAGGGTGGATCATATTGTCTTCTCTGTCTTTTCTTTTTGTTTATTCGTTTTCTTGATGGTGAGAGGAGACAATGAGATTTTCTCAGTACAGAGAAAGACAGAAATGGTCTTAATTGGCTTTCCAGTCTTTTTTTACAATTTCAGTTCTTTTATATTCAACTGATCTCTTCAAATCATGTTTTCTATTGTAGACAGTGAGTTATTAAAATATTGTTGTTCCTGAATACTTTCTGTAGGCTACACATTTTTGTCAGTGTTCTGTAGGTTTTATTATTATTATTATTATTATTATTATTATTATTATTATTGGGTTTATTTGAGCAACAAAACTGGTTCCCTGATTCCATTGTGCTCTATGAGTGGAACATTAAAGAGAAGGCATTATGCAAAATCAACTTTTTGGAGCTTTTTACCATGTTATAATATTGTTGCCTCACCAAAAGCATGCCTGAAGATGTCATTCATGCACATTTGGGGAGCCAAAACACTATTTTTTATTTTTATTTTTCAATAAATCTCCCACCTTGAAACAATATCACCTTTAAAACTGGCTGGACTTCATGCACTATATTAACTCACATAGAGACTTTTTGCAGAAACCACCCTGTGTCCCTGAGTTATGGACTGGTCTATTTCTGACAGGCCTTATTTGCATGTTTCCCTTCTGGCACCCGCCAGCGTAAAAGGACATGTCATTTGTCGTCCTTCTCTTTGACGCACTGCTACATGCTACAGTATTTTGGTAACTCACACAAAGGAGCTGCTAGCGAAATGTGACTGAAGTCATTGAGCTGTGTACCCAACACAAACACAATGCAGATCTCAGGCAGAGTGACGACATAGAAATTCATCAGTATACATACTATATATACACACCCCATACGGCTGGATCCATCCTCTCTGCCAAACACATTAAACACATTTGCACAAAGCGGAGCCTATCCACTTTTCATGGTGATAAGAGTATTAAAATGATGATTCGAGGGACAAAAATGTACGATTTATTTGAGATTAATTGTGAGTTAACTATGAGTATTAGTATATATTACTGCTGTCAATCAATTAAATCATGTTATCTTTATTATGCCATATTTATTTATTTTTGCATTCAGGGTGAAAGGTAAGTCTAGGGAGAGCACGTTTTTTGTCTCTTGTTCCCATGTTTATTCTATTGTTTTGTACTAAAAAATACGAAAATAAAGAAATAAGAAAAATAAATGCATTGGTGGTGAGCCTGTGAAGTGGAAAATCACATGTGGGTAAAGTAGAGAATGATATATGAGAGAATTAAGTGTATTTGGTGCTAGGCTAAAACACAAAATGCATACTCAAATACTAGACAGTGTTGTGGAAATATAATGTCAGAATTAATTAAAGGCCCCATGGCATGAAATTTTAACTTTTTGAGGTTTTTGAACGTTAATGTGAGCTCCCCTACCCTGTTTAGGGCCCCCACCCCATGGCTAAAAGTTGCGAAATGTGTAAACTAAGCAATTGCGATTCTTTTCCGCGTTTGAAAAAAAGACAGCCCAAACAGGCGATTCTGAACAAGGGAAATTTTGACGTCACACTCAGGGAAAAATGTGAATGCAGTGCAACCCCCTCCCCCGTCTGGATGTCTACCCACCGTCTCTGGAACTCATGGCCATAGAGCAGGGGTCATCAAACTAAGGCCCGTGGGCCGACTCCGGCCCACCACGCCCCTTTGACTGGCCCCCCAGCCCCTCTGCCTCCCATCACTTGAACTGCCCTATGAGAGAATTTGCAAAAGTTGTCATGGCCTATTTTTTTTTAAATTACTTTTTGTAATGCATCTTGTATTCTGTTGTTAAAAAATGATATTTATATGAAGTATTTATAGTTATATTATTACATATTAAAGATGAATTTGCCATGGAATTGGCCGTCAATTTTTTAAAATGTGTTTATTTTATAGGCCTATTTATTTTGCTGCACGCAATTATTATTAATACAATTGTTATATTATTATTGTTAATATCAACAGGCCTACCTACAATTTGTAAATTTTCACTCTTCTTTGCCAGTGTCATACAGCAGATGTTTCTTTCCTTGATATTTCTTAACTTTAATGTTATTGTTATAAGAAAATAAATAAAAGGTATATCTGAGATATTTAAATTTAAAACAAAGTGTGAAGTACTTACTATTTTTGCAAACCACTAGTAACAATAAACAAATATGTGCCAGGAATTCTGTGTTGATATAGTTGTGTGGATGGCTGTACCAGGCTAGTCATGAGGCCTGCTGGTGGTCATTTTGGTCCGGGTCATACAATTCTGTTATACAGCCTACCCGGCCCCCTGTCACAGTCAGGAGAGATAATGTGGCCCCCAGAGAAAAAAGTTTGGTGACCCCTGCCATAGAGTTTGGACCGCAAACGAGCAACGCAATGCGAGATGCGTTTTTTTATTTGCCTGGAGGCACGTGAGAGTGCCTGGAGGCTTGGATGTCCTTTATCCGAGCCTCTGAACCTCTGAAACAGCAGTGGTTTAATTTTATTTTCTGTGGAAATGTGTTTATTTTTCAATGGAAATCGTCCCATATCTTCCTCTGCGCTTAAACGCGGAAGTGGGTGACAGCGCATCACTAAAGAGGAAAGAGCAGAGAGTTTGCCCCCCACCCCATCACCCGCTACACTGGCCTGTCTCTGTCCTTCTCATTTGCATTCAAGCAACAACGCCCAGAAAAAAGTGTTTGAAAGAGATATTTTTGACTCTGACTGTGTTCATGAGGCTTTCTCATGCACTGAGTCTTGATTTTGAAGAAGGATTCATTTACAGTATTAGGGAACCATTAAGGAGCCATATAAAAGCATCAAGAAGTACCATGTCATGATCTATTTCTGATCTTGTCATTCACACTGACAGTTGGTGTAATTTCAGATACAAGTTGCCAAAAATATGTCTAACTTGGGCAGGGGGATATTTCTGTAAAAATAATCAAGTACTTTTCATTTTAAAGGGCCAATATTACACAGATTTCACTATTTTCTAATCTCTGTTCTAATGTTGTTTCTTCATCACAAAAACACCTGGAGTTGTGTTTTGTTTCATTCACACATTTTTAACACACAGGCTCTACAGAAAACACTTCATCTTCCACCTTGTGACATCATCTAGTGATAAAGCAAGTGCTCCACTGTGTTTTTAAACCCCATACATCTTCACTTGAATCATTTGGATGATTTCAGCCCTGGAACTTCCAACCTCTACTGAAGAAAATGTAAAAGGGAAAACTGCAGCTTAATGACATCACAAGTTGGAACAGAACATTTTGAGCTTTGGAGATGTAGACAGACTAATAATAAAGGATTACTCAAACTTTTGTGAATGAAACAAAACACAACTCCAGGTATGTTTTGGATGAGGTAACAACATTATAACAGTCAATTTTGCTTCAGATGGGACCTTTAATGATTAATGTATACAGGAGGTCCTCGGGTTACGACGGTCTCGGGTTACGACGTTTCGTGGTTACGAACGCGCCCCCATTAAAAATATATATATATATATATTACGCTCCATTCCGTCTTACGCGGTTTAGCGTGGTAAGAGATGTAAACAAACGCGAACGGCGCGCGGCGCACGGCGGAAGAATACCTTTGTTGTGGTTGTAGGGCAAAGAAGACAGCCTCGTGTGCGTGCCCAATGTGGGCGGAAGTACCTGATGTGGGCTCTGATCTGCTCCTATGAAAGCGACAGTGATAACCAAGCAGCGTAGTGGTCTAATTATTGAGATGGAAAGGTTATTGGTGCTTTGGTTGGAAGATCAAAGGCAAAATCCGACTTACGACGAAATTCGAGTTACGACGCGTCTTAAGAACGGATCAACGTCGTAACCCGAGGACCCCCTGTACTCATAAACACAGTCATAATTGCCATATTTACCAATAAAATTTGACAGTACCTAAAACACATCAAGCATCAATCTGTTGCAGACAATAATAACTACCTATTTACACCAAATACGGCTGTCTGCGTCTGCTGAATTGATATGCATCTACAAACTACAGCCCCTAACTCCATCTCCCCAAACCCACTTCTCAGCTTGTCCGTAGAAATGGTGCCTTCATTCTCCCTCAATATATTATTCATTTTAATACAGCCACGCCGTAAAACCATGTGTGTGCGCAGAGGCCAGCGCGCCACACAATCTCACCCATCCAGTCGAGGTGAAATAGGAAGTGTGGACCTCGTAATGTAGCACTTAGCCCAGGCGAAGGGAGATATAGAGAGATATTACACTCTGTAAGTACTAACCCGTATGGCTGCGAGATATATCGTAATCCAATCCTAATTGCAATTTGTAAGAAGGCAATTACCGGATCCCAAAAGCTGCAGTTTTTGAAGTAGAAACATTTCCTCCAAAAACAACAAAATATCTGGTCTTATTCATTTAAAAAAATGGCTAACCCTGTAGTTGAGATACAAAGATGTTCTGAAATGTGATTTTTGTATGATTTGGTCAGTTCATATTTCAGTATTTAAAACGTGAACTTTGAACAGAATCCAATTATTAAAGGGGGATTTGAGTTTCATGCATGTTTGAGTAATCTTTATTCTCCCTCATTAAAGGCGTCATTGCTCCGATCTAGCTCCGTTTTCACAGCCACTGGCGCATTCCCACAGCTCTGTACTTTTACTCCAATTTTATTTTCTTAAAGGTCTCATATTACTCTGTTTTCTGATTATAAAGTTGTTTCCTTATCAGAAAAAATACCTGGAGTTGTGTAAACACTCTGTCCCACCTTGTGATGTCAAAAAGTGCTCCATTGTGCTTTTAAACTCTTTACATCTTCACTTGAATCATTTTAATAATTTCAGCCCTGGAATTGCCAGTCTCTACTGAATAAAAGGTAAAGGGAGCTGCTAAATTGGAAATTACAGCGTCATGACATCACAAGGTGGTGCCCAAAAATAAACTATAATGAAATATGTGTTGTTGTGTTTTTCATGAAAGGCGTTTTTATTGCTCTGAAAAACTGGAAATGTTTTTTTTTCTTTCTTTTTAAAAATATTTTATTCATAGTTTCAGTGTATGGTTGATCTTAGTCAACCATACAGAACATCAACATAACAATAAACACAAATAAAAACAACAACAATACTTAACAATATTAAAAAAATAATAATAATAACCAAAGATTAAACCATATTGACAAAAAAAATAAAGCAAAATATAACAAAATAAAAACAAACAGGTAATCCATACAAAGACAAAACACACAGACGGGACAATGTTGGAAATGTTGTTCCTTTGGCCACAGGATCGCATAAAACTCCACTATCTCCATGGAGAATGTTCCAAAGTATGGTTTTATCGTTAAAGGTGCATTGTGTAACTTTGTATTTGGGAGCCTTTCACCTGCTTCTTTCTGCCTGGAATGTTCCACAGTATGACATTAAACAACTCTACCTTACATTTATTAAATTACAGGTGGTTTTATAGCTCAAAAATTACTGGAAAAACAGGAATTCTGACTGCGCGGGTTTGCCTCTCCACAGAGGCATTTGACAGACCCTCCTCTAGAAAAGTTACATAAAGCATCTTTAACTGATGACTTTTCATCTCCAGAAGTTACTATCACTTAAATATAGTTTTAGATCAACATTGCGTATATATAAAGTGCCCAAAATGCATATATGATTCACGGATGTCAAAGATGATAACTCTAGAAAAAAATAAGAGACCACTGTATTTTTTTCTGAAATCAGCATCTCTACATGTATTACAGCCATTCCATTCCAGCGTCTGTTGAATTCCAACACAAACACAAAGCTGAGCTACTTCAGTTCTTGCACCAGGAGTGGAATAAAGTCACCCAAGAACAATGTGAAAGACTTGTGGAGAGCATGCCAAGACACATGAAAGCTGTGATTAAAAATAAGGATTATTGCACCAAATATTGATTTCTGAAATCTTCTTAAGCGTAAACATTAGTATTATGTTGTTTTAAAAAGAATTTGATCTTGTTTCTTTGCATTGTTTGAGGTCTGAAAACATTTTTTGTTATTTTGAACATTTGTCATTTTCTGGAAATAAATGCTCTAAACGATCATATTTTTATTTTGAATTTGGGAGAAATGTTGTCAGTAGTTTATGGACTCAAACAAAAATGTTCCTTTTGCGCAAACACATACCTATAAGTAGTAAAATCAGAAAAACTGATAATTTTGCAGTGGTCTCTTTTTTCCAGAGCTGTATTTATATTATAAATATGCTACTATATACAGCAGAGGTCTTCAACAGGGGGGTCGCGAAATCTTTTGATTTCACTTTAAAATAATATAATTTTATATTTTAATATTTTTAAAAACAATATATTTTTTCATTTTTCCCCAATCAATTTCTCCCTTGTCCCTCCACCCTCTTTGATGTCTTAAAATGAAAAAAGATATGTTATGTGCAGCTCTTCAGGGTCAGACATCTCACTGAAGTGGGAATTCACAGATGGCTTTGGGGTTCACTGTCCCCTGTATGTTCATGTATGTTCACAGTTTAACTTGATGTGTTATGATCAAAGCTTAACTTGATTTGTGTTAATTGTTCATTATTTGAATAACTATTTGAGCAAGATGTATGTGTAAATGGCAGAAGCACAGCCAGTCTCTCCCTTGCACTTGTTTTTTGGTTGAATCAGTGAACGATCTTAATAGGCTTGTGTTATATGCAAGTTGTGTTTAAAAATTGCAGTAGCACATCCACCCCATAGGGCTTATCTGGCCCATCTTTAAAATAAAAAAAAAACATGAAAATACAGTATTAACCTGTGTATTATTTCCTTGTATTGGATGTACCATAACAGAGTAGCAATGTTTATACATGACACTAAGCTCAATTTAATATAAACACAATTCTATGCTGTATATATAGTAGGGGGTCCCTGGCCCAGTTCGCCATCTGTTTGGGGGTCCCTGGCCTGAAAAACGTTGAAGACCCCTGATATACAGTATAAGTACCCAAAATCTACTGATCTAAAGTGAAGATATAGACGATAGCGATGGGCAGAGTATAGTGATCCATACCAAATACTGATATGCTGATACTGACTGGGGTCAAAATATAAACAAACAAAAAAAACACTTTGTCACTTAGTCATTTTTGGATAATTTTGCAGTGATCTCTTATTTTTTTTCCAGAGCTGTATATTATGACAAAGCAGACAAAAGCGGATTATGTCTTCTCTGACTTGTCAGAAAAATAGCAATTAGATTCTTATTGCTCCACTAACCGGTAATGTGTCCTCACTTCATCTCCTTTTCTTCTCCTCCTTTTTTTAGGAATCATCATGACAGCTGTGGCAGATCTGGACCGTGAAACTCAAGATCGCTATGAGCTGGTCGTCAAGGCAACAGACATGGCAGGACAACTGGGCGGGCTCTCCGGCTCCACCACGGTGACCATAGTGATCACGGACGTTAATGATAACCCTCCACGCTTTCCTCAGAGTGAGTGTCTCTGTCTGCGCACTATTGGACTCGTTTGGAGAAAATATAAGGGACAAATGGATAGTCAGAGAAGAAATGAACAAAAGAGGAAAAACGGAGAGAGGAAAGTAAGGAAGGTAAAAGCCGGAGGTGCTCAAAACATCATTATCTGAGGTGGTTAGTATAGAATTGTACCCAAGAGAGGTGGTACTGTTAAATTGTTTCTCAAGTGTCAAAGGAGTGAAAGTAGTTATCAAAATAGCTCCACTTGTATGCAATGTTCCCTATTAGCTGCACGCCTGCGCAATTACACACTGCTCGCACATTCTCAGGGCACAAGAAAACCTATGCAGCGCACTGTAAATCAGGGATGAAAGAGTTCCGCCTTTTAGCGGATTTCCGCTGTTTTTCCAGCCGTGGGGTCATTTTTTTAATATCTGCAAATTCATTGAGAAAGATTTTGGGTGTATATATATGTATAGTTGTGTTTAGTGTTGCCAGCCGTCCCTTGAAAAACGGAATCGTCCCGTATTCAGAACAAAAGTACGTGTCTCGTATTAAACTTCTACCGGTGTGCGAGCCGTGCAAGCCCGTGCTTCAGATGAGCACGTCACCACACGTGCCGCGAGCGCGCGCAACTCTTTCACAACAGCGTGTACCTTTGCCTCCCAGCGTGTTTCACAGGGCAGGTTAAACTTTATAAAACGTCCTACCTCCCCGTGCCTCACTTAGCGCCTTTTCATGCTCTCGCTCCTCCTGCTCATAGCGCGCATAAGCTCCCTCCTCAATGTGCTCTGATTAGAAGAGCAAGACTAAGTGCAAAGCATAAACAAATCAAAATTTATGTTTAAATATTTACTACTAGTACCTGTTAATAAAATGTGTTTTTTTTTGTACTTTGATGTACAGTTTTACTTTATTGCAAGCATATAGCATCTAGAATTCCAAATTTCTAGAATTCTAGAAATTCTAGACTAGAATTCTTGGAGGGGTTACATGCCGGATGTCGCTCACAGGGGTCCTAGGAGAGCTCAGGGAGTTAGTGTGTTTAAAAATTAGGGGAAACATTGCTTGTATGTATGTATTCCAACAGAATATCCATAATAGTTCTGGTATTAAAAAGCACCTTATAATGCTATGAAAAGTGTTTAAAAATGTAAACTTTAAAGGACATATATTACGCTGTTTTCTGATCTATGGGCCTGTTTACACGAGAACACACAAATATTTTACGAAGTGCCTTTCGTTTAGACGGTGGCGGCGTTTTGGGGGCTTAAAAACGAAAAAAACTGAAACCGCCCTCCAAAGTAGAAAACTTGAATACGCACCGCTGTAGCGTTTTCGTCTACACTGCCCAAGACGCAAAACTCTGGTCAAATCTGCTGACGTTGTGTACGCGTTTACATCACATCGGTCCATATATCAGTGTACTTTGTTTGGCTGGACTCCCAGCCCACACCTTGTTGCGCCTTCGTTGCTTTGTAGTCTAACGTGGTCTGAGGCAATAGTTGAACTTCTTCGTCTGGCCACACAATTTTTTTTTGCTACCGGCAGCCATGTTTTGTTTTGCTTTTCGCGGCGCAGATGAGAAGAAGGAAGATTCTAGGCATGTGCGCGGACATAGTGATAATGTATCACAGCGCCACCTAGCCACCTGGTATGCATACCCAATCGAATTCACCGTATGCACACACTTTTCCTCCCGAAAACGCTTGTCTAAACGCAGAATAAAAAGTGAAGACAGAACGCAACTTTTACGTCTTCTGTTCAGACCGTCGTCATATAAACGTGGCCTATGTTATAAAGTTTTTTCCTCATCACAAACCAGGAGTTGAATGTTGTTTCATTCATATAAGTTTAACGTGCAAGTCCTGCATATTTAGAGTTCTTCTGAATTGATTTCACTCAGTTCCACCTTGTGATGTCATGTGGCAATACAGCAAGGGCTCCACTGTGTTTTTCAACTCCCATACACTTTCACTAGAATAATTTGGATAACTTCAGCCCTGAAATTGCCAGTCTCTACTGAATAAAAGGTAAAAGGCTGCTGTTAACTTATGACATCACAAGGTGGAGCAGAGCATTTTGAGCTTTGGAGATGTAGAAAGACTTTTAACAAGGGTTTAGGGTGAATGAAACAAAACACAACTCCAGGCATGATTTTATACATTATACCATAACATGGTTTAAGCTCACAAATCAGTTTTGTGTAATAAAACGACCTTTACGATATAAAACAATAGAAAAGCAGAAGTAGTAGTAGTAAAAATAGTTGTAGCAAAAGTAACTTGAGTTGAACCTGGGGTGTTTTATGCAGCACTCAGAATATCCAGGACTAAATAGCTTCTACACCTTTCATAGTTTACTGACTGTTTTACTGCATTTTGTCTTATAACACAAACAGAATCTAATCATTTCTTGTGACCGCTGCTTATAACCCGAGGTCAAAGCCAGAGCCACAAAGGGCACGGCAGAGAAGAAATGAACAAAGCACAAAGTTGTAACTTGTAGACAACATATAATGAGCGTGGACATCCAAGCAGAGCCATAAGATGAAAGATGCGCAATATTGTTTTCAACCTGCAGGCCACTGACACCAGTAATTTCACCACTGTCGTATCAGCTACTATAGCAACTGTATAGCAACTTCAGCCACAAGTCTCCCCAACTTTAAATTTATCTTACAATATCTTTATAACAGCAAACAATAACAAAATCATCTATAAAAATGAATAAGTGGCGCATTTCCGTGCACAAAAGATCTGTTCTCTTTGGGCACGGCTCCAGAAGAATGAATATGGATGATGTTGGCCTCATTGTAATGTTATGGATTCGTCACAGGGTTTTTGAGTTTAATGGTTTTAAGATGGCGCTAGCTGGCAACTTGCTTTCTCAAACAGACGAGAGATGGCATTTATGTCGGTGATATGAATGCTGGTTCTGCTCTTAAAATCTGGTGCAGTGCCACTTGTAATCTACACAGCAAAAACGAAAATCTAGCCAAGTTAAGATGACTTGAATTAAAAAAAAAAAGTTTGATCATGATGTGAGTAAATTTCACTTGACATTGATTGTTTTCAAGTCAAATTTTCTACCAGTGGAACAGGCCTTTTTGTAGTTAAAATATGAAAATACACCAACAACTCTCTGCGCTTTAAATAAGAAACACAATCTAATGCTTCTTGAATTAAAAAAGACACGCTTTTGCAGATCGTTTTACTTCAAGTTAATTTTACGTCAAGTTTACGTCAAGTTGAATCTACTCAAATAAACTAAAATGCTCTCAATTAAAGTCTTTTCTTTTTGCAGCGTACAACGGTTTGTCAAACATGAATTGCAAACCTAATACTACACATTTTTAATTAAAGATTAATTAAATAAATAATTGTTTCAAATAATTCCAAATAATCGTGATCATGATTTTATACTTTTTTTTTAATTTATGGAGGAGCCGGAAATAAACAATATGGCTCAACAGGATGTGACAGCAACACAAGATATCTAACCAAATTCTGTCCGATAATCAGGAGGTTTGCGTTTGCATTCTAGTTGCTGTTAGCGTTACTGTCACAGACTCACCGGGATAAATAATTAGGATGCACAGAATGCATATAAGTGAAGAATGGCGTCGAACTACAGCAAACCTTCGAAAATGAAGTAGTTTTTCACATTTTAAGACAGTAAAAATCAGCATCTGTATTTTTAACTTCAACTATATGTGTTGAGATAGCTATTTCATCCAAATAGGAACTGTCATTCTTCAATTTGAGTCATTTATCGAATTTGTGTCAATCATGCTGCTGTTAGATTGACTGTTTTCATTATTTTACTCTCTAGAAGGGGTAAAAATGTTATCTGTCAGCTGTGGGCATAGTTTGGCATTTGGAGTTTGCAAAGAAAGAAGTTTATTTTTACATAAACACAAGTAAGATATGCTGTCTACTATAATCAACAAATTCAATATTACACCGAAGTCAGTTAGCCTTGATATTTTTTCTCTGAACTGATCTGTTTGATTAAGGTTTATTAGCAGTTAAAATGTGTTTACCTGTCTGGATCATATTTACAGTAAAATAAAAATGTTTAAAAGTAAAATAAATTGATGGCATATTAGATGTTTGTTCATGTATGTGTTGCCATAGCAATTAACCAACGCCATTTGGCCACGATATCGTCAACAAGAGAAGATATAAATTACTGTTTTCAAGGGATGCAAAAGTTTATGGATATTATCTGTCAAAAAGAAATCTAATTAAAGGGGCTATAGCAAAAATGGACTAAGGGAGTGTGACGTCATGCATAGTGTTCATCTCCAGTCAGATGAAGCTCATCGAGGCTAGCAGTTATAGGGGCGAATTTTGGGCTGAGTTCCATAATATGGAACTATTTGGAATTCTGACCGTGAGTATCATAGCAACCAAAGAGCCAGTCTGGAGCGAGGCTGTTGAAGGTGATGCCGTTTCCGCCAGCACCGTTGGTTTAGCAGGAAGTTTGCTCTTAGCAGCACTGTCTGTCAAAACTGTTGCTAACGTTAACGGGAGTCACTTCGGTGAAAGAAGGCTCCTGATTTGTCCGTTATTAAAGGTCAAATCAGAAACATTTGGTCATGAGCAATTAGAATTTTGACACATTCAGACAAATTCAGTATTGACTCAACTTGAGGAATCACAGTTCCTTGTCCCAACTAGGCCTCCATATGACCAGCACCTGTATAAAGGTGCAATTTGGAATTGAATTTGGTAGAATAAGCCCAAAAACATATTCTATAGTAAAACTTCTCCCCCTTAGTCATTTCAAAACACCATGCCTTTTAGCTCTTAAAACTGACTAAACTCCAAATTAATATGCTCAAATTACAAAACTAAGCTAATTCCCTAACTAAATAATTGGTTTGCACTACCACATTGCTCTACAATTACCTTAACAAATACACTTTCTTATCATGATAATTGACTTGTTGCGCATTCACATTAGAGCAATTCCCCCAAAGCAACAGAAGTTGTTTTTATCTCAATAAAGCCATTTGCATGACGAATACCTCTGAGCAATTTGTTTGAAAATAAATGGTGTTTTTCCTCCTTAGAGGCATTTGCCACTTAATTCCATCCTCTTTCTCAGAGTCTTTAAACCATACCACTATTACTTTTGTTACAGATGGGAGAAGCAGGCTGACAGTTGCCTGATTGTTTTTGATATGTCTCTCCACACCTCTGTATTTCTGTTTAAATCCTTTTTCTCATCTCGCTGAATCATATTTACTCTGTCAGTAGGATAAACCAGGTGAAATTACATTGCAGTGGGGACTCGATGCGGCCCAAGATGGTGCGCTACATTTTGATTGGCTTCTGTAATTTTTACTGTAGCTAAGATACTACAGGCATATGGCAGGCTTAGTTGTATTGTCAATATAGTTATGATTACCCTTTCATTTGTACATTTGAAGGATAGTTTTAGAGGCATTGGTGGTGACATTGTTTTTCGCTTGGTTGAAGTTTGTGAGAAGATACAAATAGCTGTTTTCAAGGAATGACAAAGTTTATGTGTATATTGCCTGTAAATGGTTTTAAATAGATGCTCGTGTAATCTCTCAGTTGTTCAGGTAGGATCCATAGCAAAGGAGAAATTAATCCATCCATTTTCTTCTGCTTATCCGGGGCCGGGTCACGGGAGCAACAGTCTAAGCAGGGACTCCCAGACTTCCAGCTCCTCCGGGGAGATCCCAAGGCATTACCAGGCCAGCTGAGAGACACAGTCCCTCCAGTGTGTCCTGCGGGGCTTCCTTCCGGTGGGACATGCCTGGAACACCTCCTGAGGGAGGCATACAGGAGGTATGCGAAACAGATTCCCGAGCCACCTCAGCTGGCTCCTCTCGACATGGAGAAGCTCCTCCCATGTGACTGAGCTCTTCACCCTGTCTCTAAGGGAGCGCCCAGCCACTCTGCGGAGGAAACTCATTTCGACTGCTTATATCCACGATCTTGTCCTTTTGTCCTGTCAATCTTACGCTCCATTCTCCCAGAGAGACATGAACTCCTCCACTTGAGGCAGGGAGTCTTCACCCACCTGGAGAGGGCAAGCCACCTTTTTTGGGTGCCATGATGGGGAGGTCAGCTCCAAATTATGGCCCCAGATTTGGAGGATCTGATCTTCATCCCACCTGCTTCACACTCAGCTGCAAACCGCACCAGTGCATGTTGCAGGTCCTGGCCTGATGAAGCCAACAGGAGATCCTGTGGTTCTCAAACCTGACCCTCTCCAGCCCATGACTGCACCTTGCAATTCTGTCCATAAATAGAATGAACAGAACCAATGACAAAGGGCAGCCCTGGTAGAGTCCAACATGCCCTAGGAACAAGTCTGACTTACTGCCAGCAATGCGAACATAGCTCCTGCTCCGGTCATACAGGGACAGCTCTTAGAAAAGGGCTGGTCAAAGAAGAAATTAAATCCTGTCAATTTCTCTATGAATTTCTCCTTTGCTTTTAAACAGATGCACAAAGAGCTCTTCTAATTAAGGGGGCTATACCATAGACTGTACAAGAAGTGGATGTCACCCATAGCTTTTATCTCCAGTCAAATGAAGCTCATTGAGGTTTGCAGTTACAGGAGCGAATTTGGAACCAAGTTCCATATTTGAAATTCCATCCATCATAGCAAACAATCTGTTGCTAACCCTAGCTGAAGCGACTGGCGAAAGGAGGCATCTGATTTGTCTCTTATTTATATACATATCTTGATTTAAGGACAAAATAGTGAAATATAAACACCAGGATCATGTAGATTGTGTTTATCTGAACATTTTAAATCCAAAATAAGCTCACTTCCTATTCGGAACATCACGGCTTGCTGGTTAGCCATGTCCATTTATACAGTTTATCGGCTATACCAGAACTTAACTTTGCGTGGCCCCAATGCAGACACATTGTAAAAGCATCTCTTAGGGTAGAAATGAGACGGATCCATGCTGTCTTCATTTAATTGCAAGTATTTTTACCGTCCACAAAACAAGAAGTAAGTCTCCTCTGCAGCTCAGTGAGTGAATTCTGGAGGTCCTGAGCTTTCACATGAGACCTGCCCTGTCCATAAACTGAGAATGAGAAAAACTTGTAGCTGTCCTCTGTTTGCAGGTTAAGGCTCTGGCAACAAGGATTCAGTAGTGATTGTAATACTTTTTTAAAGGTCCCATGGCATGAAATTTTCACTTTCTGAGGTTTTTGAATGTTAATGTGAGCTTCCCTACCCTGTTTAGCCCCCCCCCCAATGGCTAAAAGTTGCGAAATGTGTAAACTGAGCATTTGCAATCCTTTTCTGCGTTAGAAAAAAACACTGCTCAAACGGGCGATTCTGAACAAGGCAACTTTGTTACGTAACATCGAAAAAAGAAATGCAAATGTAGTTCCACCACCGTCTGGATCTCCACCCCCTGCCTCTGGAAATCACGCCCAGAGAGTTTGGACCGCGAAGGAGCTACGCAATGCGAAATGCGTTTTTTTATTTGCCTGGAGGCACGTGCGAGTGTTTCTAGGCTCGGAAGTCCTTTACCCAACCCTATGGACCTCTGAAACAGCAGTGGTTTAATTTTATTTTCTGTGAAAATGTTTTTTTTTCATTGAAATTCCTCTCCTTTCTCCCTTCGCGTTTAAAACATGGAAGTGGGAGACAGCACACAGAGCAGCGCTCCAGCGGGCGCATTTGCCCCCCCCCCCCCACCCGCTCCTCTAACCCTATCTGTGTCCTTCTCATTTGCATTCAAGCAACAAGGCCCAGAATGAGTTGTTCAGACAGAGAGATTCTGACTCTGACTGTGTACATGTGTCTTTCTCATGCACTAAGTGTTGATTTTGAAGAAGGATTCATTTACAGTATTAGGGAACCATTAAGGCACCATATAAAAGCATCAATAAGTACCATGTCATGGGACCTTTAAGGTTACATATAGCTCCTTTAACATCAACTCTTTGCATGTTCTTTAACAGAGATGTACCAGTTCACGGTATCAGAGGGAGCGGCTGTGGGCACGCCAGTCGGACAGGTGATGGCCACGGACGCGGACATGGGCGAAAACACAGATATGACCTATCTGATTAAAGAGGGCGGAGATCTCTTCAAGGTCACCACCAATGTCGAGACCCAGGAAGCAGTGGTATCCATCAAGAAGGTAATTCCTAGAACTTTTTACTGTTTTGGTCAAACTTTTCTTGACATAAAACCTCCAACATGAATTTTATCTCAGAGCTCATACTTTTCTGGCACCTGTCAAGATCATGCACAGTTCACAATCAATCAGTACGTATTCCTGCAGGTTTGGAGAATAATCTAAACCATAAAAAACAAATCCAGTGATTTTGTAGATTTTCTTGTACGATATTGTGGACATTGAAGATTTTGTGATCAATAGTTCATGGATCATGGAGTCCACTGTTTGGCAGGTGCTGTCAAGACCTGTCTTTAAGGGTTGCACTGGTTCAGCTCCCTGTCACAGAATGTACTCTTTCTACAAGGAGAGATGGAAACAAGATTAGCATATACCAAAAACAACAACATCCAAGATATTATCATTTCCAGCCATGTTTACTTGGATGATTTTAGTACCCGCAGATGAAATGTCCAGGCATGCACTTAAGCAGATCTTAACACTCGTTCAATGGATAAATTAGCATTGACTTTTTCATTACTGAATATGGGATGGGATGTAACAATAACAGAGAATTTGGGATATTATTTAGTCAAAAGTTTCACAGTAATATCGTTGGCCATCACAGTATATAGAATTACAAGTCTCTTTGGTTATTTTTTATTGTTTTAGTACAGCAATAGAGTGTTAGAATGTTATGATCTGCTTAATTGCATGCTCAGACATCTCATCTGCAGGCAATAAAATCATCCAAAAGCAATGGACTACCACACTACGAGTATATAAGGCTACATTTTTTATTTTTAGTATCACTGTGGTATCAGAATCTGTATTGAGGATTGATTCTATTCCTTCATTATATACATACAGCTCTGGAAAAAAAAAAAAAAGAGACCACTGCATTTTTTTCTGAAATGAAATCAAATCAAATCAAAAAATATTTATAAATCAACATCTCTACATGTATTACAGCCATTCCATTCCAGCGTCTGTTCAATTCCAACACAAACACAAAGCTGAGCTACTTCAGTTCTTGCACCAGGAGTGGAATAAAGTCACCCAAGAACAATGTGAAAGACTTGTGGAGAGCATGCCAAGACGCATGAAAGCTGTGAAAATAAGGGTTATTGCACCAAATATTGATTTCTGTTCTTAAGTGTAAACATTAGTATTATTATTTATTTTATTTTTTTTATGAATTAGATCTTGTTTCTTTGCATTTTGTTATTTTGACCATTTGTCATTTTCTGCAAATAAATGCTCTAAACGATAATATTTATATTTGCAGTGGTCTCTTATTTTTTTCCAGGGCTGTATACTTTTTTCTTTTTTTCTACAATAATCTTGTGTGATTAGGCTAGTCCTGTCTGCTTCAGATTCAATTTCACAAAACAAATACAGCAACTGCAGTGAGTCAGGTTTTATTTTATTTTATTTTATTTATATTGTTTGTTTTCATTTGACCTTAAACAAAGTCCTGGGACTTTGTTTGAATGACATTTTATAAACAAAAGCTCATGTTCATTGTTCAAGTTAGCATATTGTGTTATATATGTTGCTATAAATTGTTGATTTATGCACGTTTGAGCAATGCTGCATTGTCCAGTATTTTATTGCGTGCTCAGAAAATTTCAGTTTTCACCTATCCCTAAATCCACTGTTTGCTGTGGTGAAATGTCACTTAGATTTTAGACTTATACTTTATTCATCCACAAGGAGAATTCTTTGGACAGAGTAGCTCATGCATCACGATATATTATAATAACAAAGAGCAAAAATATAAATAATACATTTCACAAATATCAAGACACGTGTCAGTAAGGCATTAAAATAAAGTTCTAAATATCCAAACAAAAAAGCATAATGTGTCTACTTTAGTTCAGAAAGATTTGAACAGGTGTATTTTTTTTTTTTTTTTTTTTACATTACACATTTTTTTTTACATTTTTAAATTATGCAACCTTCTTTGCATCTTCTGCACTTAGGTAAATTGTTTAAATGGGCACTATGAATAGAATTATTATTCCCAATATGCTCAATTATATGGTGTACATTTTCAATAAAAGTTAAAAGCCTGAAAAAAGCTGACACATAACTCTTATTTAATTCATCGCTACATCTTTCATGGTAAACGGTCATATTTTTATAGAGCACTTTTCCATCTTTAAGGTACTGAAAGTGCTTTACATCAAGAAAGCACTCACCTATTCACACACATATTCATACACAGACACTGGGGCTGAGGTCAGTGCCTTGACACAATGACGGCATTCATCTGTGGGAGCTGAAATCGTATCGCTCCAGCTCCGACGGCGACAGGTTCTCCGGAGACAGCAACAGAGGGACCAGATTCACCAGCTCAGACTTGAAGTCCTTATCAATGTCTAGAAGACGGACAGAACAAGTAATCACAATTCCCTAGATCCCAATCAGTGAATAAGAACGCTCAACCATTCATGTTTATGTCGAGAACAGTATTCGAACTGCCAAACTTCACCTCTATGTCTTTAAAGAGCCCATAATATACTTTTTTTTAAAATATATAATGTTGTTTACTCATCACAAACCAGAGTTGTGTTTTGTTTCATTCACGCATGTTTAATACACAAACCATGAGTTCTTCTCAAACAGAAAACACTCTTGTTTCACCTTGTTTTTTTCAACTCCATATATCTTCACTAGAATCAGCCCTGGAATTGGAATCTCTGCTAAACTAAAGATAAAAGGTAGCTGTTTACATGAAAACTACCACTTCATGACATCACAAGGTAGAACAGAGCATTTTGAGTTTGGAGATGTACAGACAAATAATAAAGTGTTACTTAACATATGTGAAAGAAAAAACACAACTCGAGGTATGTTTTTGATGAGGAAACAACATTCTAACGTGGTTCTAACAAAGCTCACAAGAGTCAGTTTCTGCATAATATAAGATCTTTAATCTTGGCGGCACGGTGGCTGAGTGGCTAGCACTCATGCTTCACAGCAAGAAGGTTCCGGCCTTTCTGTGTGTGTTTTGTGTGGAGTTTGCCTGCATGGTCTGGGTTCGATCCCCGGGTCACCTGAGGCTTTCTGTGTGGAGTTTGCGTGTTCTCCCCATGTCTGGGTGGGTTTCCTCCGGGCACTCCAGGTTCCCCCATCAACCCAAAACATGCACCATAGGTAAAATCCTCCAGCTGAGGTCCTGACCAAGCCGAAGCAAGAAGATCATGGAGATGGTCCCCGGGTGCAGTAATGTGCTGCCCACTGCTCCTAATAACAGGATGGGTTAAATGCAAAGAAGAATTTCTCCTGTGTGAGATCAATAAAGTTGCTTCTTCTGCTTCTTCTTCTTAATAAATCTTCTTTTTCTTTTCAGCCTCTGGACTTCGAGACCAAGCGCACGCACAATGTGGTGGTGGAAGCGGTGAACAAGCACGTGGACCCTCGCTTCGTGGACCTGGGCTCGTTCAGGGACCAGACCATCGTGAGAGTGAGCGTGACGGACATCGATGAGCCTCCCGTGTTCCAGCCAGCAGAGGGCACTGTACTGGAGGTGCAGGAGGACGCCAAAGTGGGGGCGCTAGTGGGCGTGGTCAGTGCACGAGACCCGGATGTGACGAACAAGCCTGTCAGGTAGGATCATCTCTGTTTTGGGGGGCTGTGAGTTTATCTGTATAAGATGATCATTTTTAAGGACGTTTAAAATACCAGTCAAATGTTTGGACCTTTTCACGTATGTTTTTTTTTTTTTTTTTTTTTTTGTCCATGATTATTATTTACATTATAAATTCTCACTGAAGGCATCACAACTATGAATGAGCACATTTAGAGTGTAGTAAACAAAAAAATAGATTCCAACAACTTCAAACTTGTTTTGGATTAAAATAAATAAAAACTGCCACCTTTTTGGTTTGCCCTTTTGGCATTTCTTGACCCTGACATGGCACAGCTGTGAACCGACAACCATTTCAGGACACTTCATCAAGAAGATCATTGGGAGAAGGGTTTGCAGTGCTGTTGACAAAGCAAAGGGTGGCTAGGATTTTAATATAAAATATAAGAGTCATTTTTTCTTCTTCTTTGCAATATACCTACGTATATCTTACTTCATATTAGGGCTATCAGTTTAACGCATTAATTAGATTAATTAATTACACTGCAAATTAACGCGTTATAAAAATTAAAACGCAATTAATTATGAGCGGCAAGCAAATCGCTGCCGGAGCCTTTGAACGGCAAGTTTATTTATAAAAAGAACGAAGACAAGAATGTGGTGATTTGTAGCTCTTGTCAAAAAGAATTTTCCAATCACCGAAGCTGCTCCAGCCTGACGGATCATTTGAACGATAAACACGTCTGGAGAAGTTCCATTGTTACCGGTGATAGAGCGAGCGTGAGCGCACTTCACCAAACCAACAAACCAACAAACCAACAAACCAACAAACCACGCCGCAGAATTTGGGAAACTAATGCGCAAAGAGACCACAGAAAAACTGAAACTCAATCGCAAAGTGGGTTACCTCTCTCTCTCCCTCTCTCTCTCTCTCTCTCTCTTTCTATCTCTCGCTCTCTTACTCTCTCATTCACTCTCTCTCTCACTCTTTCTCTCTCAATCTCTCTCTCTCCATCTCTCTCTCTCTCTGTCTCTCTCACAGTCTCTCTCTCACGCTCTCTCTCACTCTCTCTCTCACTCTCTCTCTCTGTCTCTCTCTCACTCTCTCTCTCACTCTCTCTCTCAATCTCTCTCTCTCAGTCTCTCTCTCAATCTCTCTCTCAATCTCTCTCTCTCTGTCTCTCTCTCTGTCTCTCTCTCTCACAGTCTCTCTCTCTCACGCTCTCTCTCTCTCTCACTCTCTCTCTCTCTCTGTCTGTCTCTCACTCTCTCTCTCAATCTCTCTCTCTCAATCTCTCTCTCAATCTCTCTCTCTCGGTCTCTCTCTCTCACAGTCTCTCTCTCACGCTCTCTCTCACTCTCTCTCTCTCTCTCTGTCTCTCTCTCACTCTCTCTCTCACTCTCTCTCTCAATCTCTCTCTCAATCTCTCTCTCTCACTCTCTCTCTCTGTCTCTCTCTCACTCTCTCTCTCACTCTCTCTCTCAATCTCTCTCTCTCAATCTCTCTCTCAATCTCTCTCACTTTCTCTCAATCTCTCCCTCTCTCTCTCACGAGATTAAAATGCAATTAATTTGATTAATTCATTACAAATCCTGTATGAATTAGATTCTTTTTTTAAATCACCTGACAACACTACTTCATATATTTGATAAAATGTGACAATATTCAACACCCTGTAATAACATAGTAATACTCGTACATTTTACTTTCTTTGATTTAATGTACATTTTAATTGGACACTTTGTTGTAAATGCCTTAACAAAATTCACATATGTCTGGTTTAAAAAATCATCTGTACATCCTTTATATAAAAAGATACTTATAGTTTATACGTTATTTATAAAGGACGGTAAAATGTTTCAAAATGTTTTCCCCAGGTGTAAAACGGTTTATACATCAATCACAACGGTCCAGGAGTAGATTTTGTTATTTTATTTTTGTTTATTTAGTAATTTTTTTGCACTGGTGAGGCCTCAAATGAAAAGCGCTTTTTTATCTGCAGGTCAAAGTCAAATAAAAAAACCTTAAAAACGGAGACTACACAGCCCACCTTTCGTCCTATTCTGTTTTTTGATAAACGCATGTATATCCTCAGAGAAAGAGAGAGAGAGGGAAAGTATGTGAATGAGAGAGTGGGGAGGCAGAGTGTATTGAGCGAGAAAGAGGAAAGGAAAAGAGAGAGAATGTGAATGAGAGAGAGGGGGAAAGGTAGAGGGAGAGAGAATGGGGAGACAGATTGTAATGAAGGAGAGAGAGAGAGAGAAAGAGGAGAGAAGAGAAGAGAGAGGAAATAAGAAAGTGAAGAGAGATGAGAGAAGAAAGAGTAACTGAATGAGGGGGACAGATAGGGAGAGAGAGAGGGGAAGCAGAATATATTGAAGGAGAGAGAGAGAGAGAGAGAGGCGAGAAAAGAGGGAGAATGTGAATGACAGAGAAGAGGAGGAAAGGTAGGGAGAGAGTGGAGGATAGATTGTATTGAGTGAGAAAGAGGAGAGAAAAGAGAGAGAATGTAAATGATTGAGAGAGAGAAAGAGAGAGAGAGTATGTGAATGAAATAGAGGAGGAAAGGTAGGCGGAGAGAGACTGACAGAGAAAGAGGAGAGAAAAGAGAGAATGTGAATGAGAGAGAGAGAGAGAGAGTGCGAATGTGAATGAAAGATAAATAAGAAAACGAAGAGAGATGAGAGAAGAAAGAGTAACTGAATGAGAGAGAGGGGGAAGATAGGGAGAGACAGACAGGAAGCAGAATGTACAGAAGGAGAGAGAGAGCAGAATGTACAGAAGACGGGAGAGAGCTGAAGGTACAGAAGGAGAGAGAGAGCAGAATGTACAGAAGGAGAGAGAGCAGAAGGTACAGAAGGAGAGAGAGAGCAGAATGTACAGAAGGAGAGAGAGAAGGAGAGAGAGCAGAATGTAGATAAGGGCTTGTGTATGGTCCCCCTGCCCGAGTGTACTCCGACACACAGCACCCCCGTAAATGTCCACATTAAACATGCATGAGGCTCACAGCTGCAGGTGTAATAAACTACAGTCTATGGCAGCCCGCAGCCCCAAGCCAGGGACAGGGGCAGGTGTGTGTTCGTGGGTGTGTGTTCGTGGGTGTGTGTTCATGGGTGTGTGTGGTACAAATGGGAGGATAAGTTTAGGTGGAGGAGAGAAGACGTAACATGTTTTCTAAAGCTACGTCTGATCTATGTTCTAATGTTGTTTCCTCATCACAACACACACCTGGAGTGGTGTTTTGTTTAGTGCTGTCATGCCATTAAAAATGATCTAATTAATTACAGGATTTGTAATTAATTAATCTAATTAATGACATGATAACTAATTAATTTATATAATAAATTGCATTTTAATCTCATGAGAACGAGAGAGCGAGAGAGAGATTGAGAGAGAGAGAGATTGAGAGAGAGAGAGAGAGAGATTGAGAGAGAGAGAGAGAAATTGAGAGAGAGAAAGAGAGAGAGATTGCGAGAGAGAGATTGAGAGGGAGAGATTGAGAGAAATTGAGAGTGAGAGATTGAGAGAGAGATTGAGAGTGAGAGAGGGGGAGAGAGAGGGAGAGATTGAGAGAAATTGAGAGTGAGAGATTGAGAGAGAGATTGAGAGTGAGAGAGAGGGAGAGAGAGAGAGAGAGAGAGAGAGGTAACCCACTTTACGTTTGAGTTTCAGTTTTTCTGTACTCGCTTCGCTCATTCGTTTCCCAAATTCTGCTAGCGTGGATTTGTGGTCTGGTGGTTTGGTGAAGTGCTCTCACGCTCGCTCTATCACCGGTAACGATGGAACTTCTCCGGACGTGTTTATTGTTCAAATGATCCGTCAGGCTGGAGCAGCTTCGGTGATCGGAAAATTCTTTTTGACAAATCACTGCATTCTTGTTGATCGTCTTTGTTCTTTTTATAAATAAACTTGCCGTTCAAAGGCCCTAGCGGCGATTTGCTCGCCGCACACCAAATTTAAAATGTGCGCATTGAATTGCCACTCATATTTAATTCCGTCAATTTTTTATAATGCGTTAATTTCCAGTGTAATTAATTAATTTAATTAATGCGTTAAACTGACAGCCCTAGTTTTGTTTCTTTCACACGTTTAAACCCAAACCCTGCATATGTAGGTTGCATTCTTCTCTCAAACTGAAAACACTCTCTTCCACCTTGTGATGTCATATGGCAATACAGGAAGTGCTACACTGTGTTTTTAAACTCCATACACTTTCATTAGCATCATTTAGATGATTTCAGACCTGGAATTGCTAATACAGTATCTACTGAACTAAAGGTACATGGTAGTTTTTAACTTGAAAACCACCGCTTTATGACGTCACAAGGTGGAACAGAGCGTTTTGAGCTTTGGTGATTATTCAGATTATTAAAAAAGAATTACCCAAACATGAAACAAGACCCAACTCAAGGTCTGTATTTGAGGAGTTAACAATCATTCTGCTCAAACTTGTGTGACTGAAACAGAACACAGCTCCAGGTATGTTTTTGATGACCTAACAACATTGTAACATGGCTTTAAACGAACAAAAGTAGGACCTTTAAATATTCACTGTATTAACCACTAGTCTGGGCCCCCTTTATGTTTAGATATGTGTCCCCTGGTAACAGAGGTTTGGACACTCCCGAAATCAGTAGGAATATTGCAGATTACTTTACTTAATTAACAGTAACTTTGGTGTTTTTTACCAACTCAAGTGTGATTTCAAAAAGCCTGAAAATTAATAATATAACTAAAGTTATTGCTTTTGAAAGAGAGGCGTTATAATTCAAATGTCATGCTAACTTGATTTTAACTGCCCCAAAACGCTAACGGACCGTGATTACTGATGATTTCACTTTGAATTTAGCAAAAGCCCTCTGCAATATTTCGCAACTATTATCATGAACTTCCCAACCCCTCTTTGACCAAGCGCATTTCACATTTACGGTACTCTTCTTATCACATTTGTGTACGCTGCAAAAAGCGATATCTTGGTAAGTTAAAGACTTAGAGACTTCCTTTTGTCAAAAAAAGAATTGAAACTAATTACACATTTTAACACGTTTTCGGCAATTTTAACACGTTTTCAAAACAGTAAAAGGTAAGGTGGTGATCGAAATCCTTAATCACTGTAAGGTGCTTTGTGTTACATTTTTTGTATGAAAAGCACTTTATAAATGACTTAAATTAAGAATAATTTACTTTATTTGAGGAGATTCAACTTGACAAATAAAAATATCTACCAATTTGTTTTTCTTAATTCCAGCAACATTCAATTTTGTTTCTTATTTTAAATGCAGAGTTGTGGTTTTTCTTATCTTAAAGGTGCATTGTGTTTGCCTGGAAGAATCCATGACTCATCGCTGTACCAGCGAGTGAGTCTGGTAACGTTTGATCCACAGAATGCGCTGCGGTTGCGCGTAGACAGACAGCTAAGTGAACCAATCAGAGATTGCGCCATCTTGATTCAAAACTGAGGCGGAACTTCCGCTGCCTAAGAGTGACTTTGCGGGCAAAGGCGGGTGCACTGACGTCACCATCTTTGAACGAATCAGAATCGCGGAGTCGGTTTGGAACCGGAGGAGCGAGAGTGGATGGAGGGTGTCCAAATGGTATCGCGGTGTATAGGAAATACAGAGAGATATCATTTGGCTGGCCAGGTAAGCATTGTGTAACTTTTCTGCTTGTTTCTATGGAGATGTCATTGCTCTGCCTGGAATGTTCCACAGTATGACATTAAACAGCTCTACCTTACACTGACTCAATTACAGGTGGTTTTATAGCTCAAAAATACCTAACAAGCATTCTGTCTGTGAGCGGGGTCGCCTCTCCGCAGATCTGACCTCTGACTCTTTTGTTCTCCATGAAGAGAAAAAGGTTTAATGCCATACTGTGACACATTCCAGACAAAGCAAAAACACATTTGAAAAGACCCTCCACCAGAAAAGATACCCAATGTACCTTTATATATAGCAAGTATTTTCATATTTTAAGTACAAAAAGTCTTGTTCCGTTGGTCGATAATTTTATGTTGTGTGTAATTGACTCAAGTCATGCTAAAAATGTCTTAATTCAAGTAATTTTAACTTGACTAGACTAGACTCGTTTTTTCAGTGTAGCGTGCTTGGTCACTCCATATGCGAGCAACAAAACAAAGCAGATGGAATAAAAAATAAAAAATGCCATGAAAGTGATTTGCAGTATATGAAAGAGTTCCCCAGCTAAAACCGATGTTTTGGCAGCCATCTTGACGCACTTGTCACAAAATACTCTCCTATATACAGAGAGAGAGAGATTATTGTCACTTTTAGAGGACACTTTCACGACTGCACTGCAATGATGTGGATAGCTGTACCATCTGTGCATATACAAGCTAATATTTTGTCTATCGGTCGTGTTTAAAATGGGAGTTTAAATAGGGAAGGGACAGCGCTGGGTTTATCTGGGAAAAATTGTTAAGGGACTAGAAAATCCCAATTCACAATATAGTGTCCTGGAATAAAATGACACTTGCGAAAGCCCCAAATGTAACAATAAATAATGATTCAATGTTTGTATTGATGCGTGTGTCAATATGGGGTTTAAATGCAATCCAGCACAATATATGGAGTCGGTCCATGTAGGATACTCACTGAATAGTGCAAATGCTTCTGTGCACAAGGAATTCTCTCTTTTTTAATTTTAGAATACTGTTGAAAATAGATATTGAAAAATACAAATAAAAATCTCCTGAATTCCCTGCATTTATAATAATAGTTAATAATGGTTTATACTGAGACTGTGGTGGCACAAGCAATCCAAATATGAGCCATTTACATGTATATATGTATACCTTCAAAATGATATAATAATAATAATAATAATAATAATAATAATAATAATAATAATAATAATAATAATAATAATAATAATAAACACTGATACAGATTTGATTACTTCTATATGTTTATCATAATACTACAAGCATAGTAAAGTGTCATTGCCATTCTTTTCTGCTCTTTTTACGCTATGGGGACAAAAATTTGACTATTGGGGCCTACCTTAGTCTGTTCTATGGTAAACACTGGACTATTTATGTGCATAGCTGTAGTTTATAGTTTCTTTAAAGGCAAAGTAACGTTATTTTACAATCTGAGCCTTCTTTCAGTAATAAAACAAGTCGTTTTACTCACCCATAGCATTTTTCTGTCAATTGGAGCAGTATCGCAGAACTTATGTTGAGCCGTTCTGTTCTAGTAATGATCCCGTATTCTTAACATGGTGCTGTATCATTTGCTCGGGGCATTACTTTGCGGTCTCTAAATAACACAAACTTTAGCACTTTTCAAATCATAGAAGCCCGATGTCTTAATGAAAAATTTCGTTTGAAGCAAAAGTGGCCTGTAATCCAAGATTTAGCCATAGTTTCGAGTAGATGAGGACGCCAGTGCGCATGCGCGGACTGCTCCCGGGACCCAAAGAGGAAACGCAAAGCTGAAAACTATGGATAAACCTCGGATTACAGGCCACTTTTGCTTCAAACGAAATTTTTCATTAAGACATCGGGCTTCTATGATTTGAAAAGTGCTAAAGTTTGTGTTATTTGGAGACCGCAAAGTAATGCCCCGAATACAAATGCTAACAAATGCTAACAGAAACGCCACAACATAACTTTCTTCAAACAGCTCCAAATGACACGAACGTGATATGGGTGAGTCAAACGACTTGTTTTATTACCGAAAGAAGGCTCAGATTGTAAAATAACGTTACTTTTCCTTTAATGGTTCTCCAGATCTTGAGCTGGGCTTTGAAGATGAGGATTGCAATTTTTCTGAGCTATGTTGTGATACAAAACAAAACAAAGAAAAAATGTATTTATGTATTCTATTGTGCACAGCTGCACAGTAGGCAACACGGAGCTTTGTGCACACAAAAAAATACATGTCTTCTTTATTATTATTATTATTATTATTATTATTATTATTATTATTATTATTATTATTATTATTATTATTATTATTTTCCATCCATCTATTTTCTTCTGCTTATCCTGGGCCGGGTCGTGGGGGCAACAGTCTAAGCAGGGACTCCCAGACTTTTTTCACCCCGGACACTTCACTCCTCCGGGGGGCGTTCCCAGGCCAGCCGGGAGACATAGTCCCTCCAACGTGTCCTGGGTCTTCCCTGGGGCCTCCTCCCGGTGGGACATGCCCGGAACACCTCCCGAGGAAGGTGTCCAGGAGGCATCCGGAACAGATGTGGAAGACGTGGAAGAGCAGCAGCGGCTCTACTCCGAGCTCCTCCCGTGTGACTGAGCTCCTCACCCTATCTCTAATGGTGTGCCCAGACACTCTGCGGAGGAAAGTCATTTCGGCCACTTGTATCCACGATCTTGTCCTTTCGGTTACTCAGAGCTCATGAGTGACAAGTGGAGGAGTTCTTGTATCTCGGGGTATTATGATTATGATTATTATGATTATTATGATTATTATGATTATCATTACTGTAGTGCAGAATTGTATTTAGCTAATGCATCATTTCAATTCATTCTCAGTTTGAACCATTTCAAACAGCTCTATAGTCATATCTCTCTGTGATTAGTATGTCGTTAAAATGAGTTCTCACATTGGCTTCTGTCATATAAACAAACATAACAGAGCCAGTCTTTTGAACAGCTCTTTGAAATTAACAGTTCCAAAAGATTCAAATCCCATAAAAGAGCCGAAAGTCTTACCAGTATAAACTAGTACTTTTATGTAAGTGTTTTTTTTTTTAAAGCATAGACAACTCCACAAACCTGATATTATATAGAAAGTAAATAACTCAGTATACTATTTGATTATCTTAGTGGTATCCTCTAATAATACAAGAACTTCCTTTTCTTTGAATAAACTCCATAGGGGACCTTTCTCTCAATCTTTACAAATCAGAATGCACTTGATAACAAAAACCTTCCCCTGGGCATCTGGGTCGACGATGAATGGAACAAAAGCATTGCAGATGTAAGACGGCACTATAGTCTCTGTGGTATAGGGAACTAACTTTACTTTAACAATGTAGCCGACCAAATACATTGAAAGACTTAAATCCAATGTCATCCCCACCACTTTAGCATAGCCCCCTGACAATACTGCATGTTTTCTCCACAACATGTCACTGTCTCTGGAGAGCGGGGTTTACTATCAAAGACATATGATATTATAATACCCGTGGGTCTTTATTAAAACACACTATGAGGCTGGAATGAGTCATCTATCGTATTCTAATATTGGGCTTTGCTTCTGAGATGGAACAAAAGGAAGAACAAATCTAGCTTTTAGTGCATTTCTATGTTGTTTTGACAGCAACACTTAACCAGAATAATAGGAGATGCATTAGTGAGTGTTGGAATTGTAAATACATAATAGTAAGTGTCACCTTCAATAGCTATTAGTGTCATATTCAAAGGATTTTGACATTACGATATCACTATGAATAGGCTATGCAGATTACAGGTTTCAATGTTAAAATCAGTAATTATGTTGTACTAGAGATGTTAACAGAATTCTTCAAAAAAGGAAAATAAATAAACTGTCCAAAATTGCCCTTTATTTTTTTTGATAAAATTCATCCATTTTATTTATTTTATTTTTTTTTATTTATTTATTTTGCTTTATTCTGGGCCAGGTTGTGGAGGCAGCAGTCTAAGCAGGGGATGCTCAGCATTTCCTTTCCGTACACACACTTCCTCCAACTTTTCCAGAGGGATCCTGGGACGTTCCCAAGCCAGCCCAGAGACATAGTCCCTCAGGGTGTCCTGGGTCTTCCCTGGGGACTCCTGCTGGTGGGACGTGCCCAGAACAGAAGCCCGGGGCACCTCAGCTGCTCCTCTCTACATGGTGGAGGAGGAGGAGGAGGAGCAGCGGCTCTACTCCAAGCTTCTCCTGTGTGACTGAGCTCCTCACCCTACCTCTAAGGGAGTGCCCAGTCACTCTATGGAGGAAACTCATATCGATTGCTCGTCATTACCCAAAGCTCATGACCATAGGTGAGAGTAGGAACTTAGATTGAATGGTAAATTGAGAGCTTTGTCTTTGGACTAAATCAATAATTTAAGTTATGTTTTGGAAGATAGGGGTGGGATTCAATATTTTTTCTTTTCCCCACTCCTTTTCAAGCAAAAAAAGTGAATGTATTTGACTGTATATTGGTTACATGTATTTATTTCTTTGTGTTGACCTGCTCGAAATGAATAAATAAATGAAATGAAAATGAATGAATGGACTCAACTTCTTCACCACAGCAATCACATCACTGCAGACGATGCTCCTGTCAACCTCACGCTTCATCCTTCCCTCACTTGTGAAGATCCCCACTGATATGATGCTCCACAGTGACAAACAGATTTGAATGTCTCCCACCTGCTCGTATTTGCCTGATGTACTGGACTAGTCTCATGTGTTGTACTGTCCTCTTTTGTACTGTTGGTCGTTGTATGTTCCGTATGTTGGTGACAGAACATAGGCTTCCACAGCGACTGTTCATGTGTGTTTGTAGTTCACAGAACCTCTCTCCCTCTCTGTCACTTTCATATCCTGTCCTGCTGAGCCCATATGTGGAAGCTTAGAGGGCTTTCTAAGTAAATAATATTCATTTTCATGTAAATTAAATGTAAATGAATGACATGGTGTTCATACATGAATCTGAGGTCTTTAAAAGTTAAAACATTTACAAGTAAACATGAATGAGACAGAGTGGTCTACTGCTAATTTCCCAACATGGATAATTGGAAGGTGGAAAACAATTCCAATTATTAAATAGAAATTGAGTCTTGGGGCTATATAACCATTTTAATGAACCAATAGATGTTTTCATGGTGACATTACAACATCATTAATTATTATTGTGTTTGTGACCTACACACTCCGCCTTCTCTCCACAGGTTTTCCATTGATCGGACCACAGACCAGGAGATGATCTTTCACATAGATCCGGACACAGGTGCCCTCACGCTGGGCAAGATCCTGGACCGGGAGACCGCCGGCTGGCATAACATCACAGTCAAAGCAGTGGAAGCAGGTACTGGCTTAAATATAGTTTTCTGTAGGTTTGAAATAGCAAACCCAAGTAAGTAGAAGTGGTAAAGTGGACAGTTGTTGCCTCAGCGAAAAGGTCATGGATCAATATTTAAAGCTACAGGTGAACTTTTGTCTAGAATTTTGCTCGAATCATAAAACTTTTGGGTTTACTTGTAACTGTGAAGCTAAAAATGATGAGAACTGTACTGCAGTCAGTCACTGGACCTGATGTTGCTGTAGATTATTTGACAAAAAATGTTGTATTTGAAAAAAACAATAACAAAAAAAAAGTGCTGTTTTTATTTCAGGCAAACAAACACAAAAACAAACAAAATAAAGCATTATAAAAAAGGTTTCAAAGGGAATCATCCAGGCAATGTTTTGAAATCTAGAAGTTTTAAATGGTTTCTGACGGTCCATTTCGTTAGTTATTCTTCTCTTAATAAGTTTATTATGATTTGTCACAACTTTCAGAGACCAGAGCAGAGTTTTTTCTGATGGTAGAGCTAACAACAACTAGCATGCTAATGTGCACTTCGTAATTAGAAGAAGAAGAATGACTTTATTGATCTCACACAGGAGAAATTCTTCTCTGCATTTAACCCATCTTGTTATTAGGAGCAGTGGGCAGCACATTACTGCGCCCGGGGACCATCTCCATGATCTTGTTGCTTAAGCTTGGTCAGGACCTCAGCTGGAGGATTTTTGACCATGTTTTTTTTTGGGGGGGGGGTTGGGTTATTGGACAATACAAGAATTTATAATTGATGCAGACAGTACACAGTTATTTTGACATCAGGAGCTGCTTTTACAATATGACTATACTGGGGCAAGACGATTTTGCTCAAATACATTATACTATTAAAGGTGCAGCTCAGTTTGTAGAGCGTTCGTCCACTGATCCAAAGGTTGGCGGTTCGAATCCTGTTCTCGGCATAACGTCATTGGTTGGTCAGTACAATTCCAGCTCCCACAGATGAATGCTGTCGTTGTGTCCTTGGGCAAGACACTTGCCCGGTTGTGTCAGGCGATGTGGGGCCGTCATCCCGCGGACCCACCGCCCGCAGGAGGACCCATGGGGGCTGGTGCAGTGAGATCTGGGCGGCAGATCTGTTTGGAATGCTGCTCCCGTGACCCAAAGACTCGGAAAAGAATGAGAAATGGAAATGAACGAGTAACTTTTCTGGTGGAGGGTCCGTCAGATGCTTTTCTCCATGGAGATCTTTGTCTGGAATGTTTCACAATATGGCATTAAATGTTTCTATCTTCATGGAGACCAAACCAGATCAAGTTACAGGTCAGATCTATGAAGAGGCAACCCCACTCATAGTCAGAATGCTTGTTTTTCTAGGTATTTTTGAGCTATAAAACCTATAATTTAAAAAAAATGTAAGGTAGCAGTTTAATTTAATACTGTGAGGCAGAGCAATGGCATATCCATAGAAACAAGCAGGTGACGGACCCCCACCAAAATTTACAACCAATGAACCCTAAATATTTAAAATCAGCTGTCTGATTTGGAGTAATACTGAGCTGGAGTAAGTTTGTGTGGATGCCCTGCTAGTTATCTCTCCAACATGTGCGACTCCCATAAGGAGTAACAGGCACTCTCACACCTTCTGATCATTAGCAGGAGAAGATTTTGACACTTTCACAGCCACCAGCGTCGCAGTTTTTAAGAGAGACGCGCCAGGAAACAGGGGGAAAAATAATTCATACAAACAAGTGAATAGTCTGAGGATAAGAGTGGAGTCTATAATAGATGTTGACAAAACAACATAATGGTGAAGTGGTGGAAACTGCGTATTGGCACTGCAAGAAAAACAAAACAAAACTGAGGTTTAGTGAATCATAACATTTTAAGTGTTAGAAAACCCAACATCTGAAATTTAAAAAATGTTTTTGACAAATGTTTTCATATCGGTGGAAATTACACATCTACAGCGCCTGGTATCAAAAAGGTCCACTTAACTTATTCATAAAGGGGGGGTTAAATGTCATGCCTAAGGACACAATGGTAGTGAGAAATGCCAGTGTAATAAAAATATAACATCTGAAATTTTAAAAAAACAAAATGACTGTTTTCATATCTGTGGAAATTATACTACATATCTACAGCACCTGGATTAAAAAAGGCGCACTTAACATAGTCACAAAGGGAGGTTAAGTGTCTTCCCAAGGACATTCTTTGGTTAATTCCTCACAACAATTTTCAATCTGAATGTACTGGTATGAGGAGCTACAATTTATAGTGCCGTATTGTACCTGGACCAGAATTTGGGTATGTGATATGACCAAGATTTGAGGATAATTTTGTAAACAGCAGGTATAGACTCGAGTTTAACCACCATTTATTTCTGTTGAAAGAAGGACTGTCTTTTTTCTTGATTGAAACTCTTTGATTGAATCATAAACTCAATAAGCATAATAGGTTTGTGTGTTTGTGTGTGTGTGTCTGTGTGTGTTTGTCAGTCCCTTGGTGTAATTTCACTTGGCGCTGATTAATAAAGGGAAAAAAGTATCCAAAGTATTATTGCCACTGTCAGCGCACAGAATTTACAGTCTTTGAACTTGCTTCGGTGGTGTGGTAGAATATAAAACAATGAATAATAATATTATAAATAAGGTGCACTGTGTAACTTTTCAGGTGGAGGTTCCGCCATCTGTTTGTCTCCATAAAGATATAAATCCTTTGCAGAGAATTCTCCACAGTATTGCATTAAAATAGTGGTTATTATTGTAAAGATCTGTAAAGTGCAAGCTCATGTACAGTGAAGATGCATGTTTTCAAAGTATGTTTGACCAATAAAAACACCTATAATGAAAAAAAAAAAACATAAATGAATAAATAAATAAATAAATTTTATATAGCACTTTTCCACTTTCAAGGCACCCAGAGCGCTTTACAACAAGGAACCACTCACCCATTCACACACATTCACACACCAGTGGACGCAGACACTGGGGGTGAGGTGGGTTAATGACATCCAAAAAAACAATCTTACACACACTGATGTCCATGCTGCTTTCAGCACTCTTGCACTTTACAAATTGCACCTTTGCTTTTTTTGCACCTTACATATTGCACATTTCCTTCTACCTAGACGTGCCCGGTTTATCTTTTAAACTGATTCATTTGGATTTACAGTTCAGGATGATGTGTTTTTATGAAAATCGATTTTTTAATTATTTTTTACATGTGAGCGGAACTAATGCGCCGCCACACTCTACACGGGTAAGTTAGCGGGGTGCACCCAAACATTGTACAAGGTAGCATGGCGGCGACTGAAGGAAAACTGGAGCTTGTACCAAAAGAAGGTGTCGCTACATCTGTTATATGGACCTGGTTCGGTTTTCTAGCGTCGGACTTAGAACAAACGAGTGCTCGCTGTAAGGTCTGTTTAAAAGCTGTTGCAACCAAAGGAAGCAGCGCGACAAATTTATTCTAGCGTCTAAAGCAGAGGCACGCAGCGGAGTGGGAGAAGTGCAGGTCCGAACGGAATGAAAATAGCCACAGCGTGAAGACACCGTCCAAAGTCAAACAAGCAACAGTTCCTGAAACTTTTTCGAACTGTGTGCCATATGATAAGCATCGGCCACGATGGAAGGCAATCACACATGTTGCTGCGATGTATATTGTAAAAGACATGGTGCCCATATATACTGTGGAAAAGTATGTGCTACCAAGCCGCAAATATTTTTCTGAAGTTTTCTGAAGCCTTGCCACAACTGTATACAGACTGCACAATGCTATAGGAAAGGGTCTTCAAGTGATATATATTTTTTAAAAACAATAACAGCTTAATTAATGCAAGGTGTAATGCATTTGTTTTATAAAAGAACGTTGTGGGAGCTGGAATCATACCGCCAACATGTGGGTCAGTGGATCTGATCCCCTGGCTCAACCAATGACGTTTCTTATGTCAAGGACGGGATTTGAACCATCAACCTTTAGATCAGTGGACAAACAGTTCACAAAAAAAGCTAAAAATAGATTTTTACAGAATATACATGTATACAAAATATGTTGCTATTTACCTGCAATAAACATGGCGGACTCATTCATAACGCTTTTTTCCAAATCAAACTTTTTTAAATGGATATAATATTAATACATCTTTTAACCATCCATCTTTTGGCTAATAATCCGATAAGGACATATATGGTCATTTCACCGTCTCTTCCATTTTCCCTACCTCATATGCAGATATCACATAAATCATTTGTGACTAGTCTTGAAACTGACACGAGTGAAACTAGAGGAAAGGATTTTGCATTATTCAACTTTTTGTCTCTTTTTGCCACTTGGGCAGAAAATGAACAATGTAATAACTTGCTGAACCCACGGAGTTATTACAAAACTATTAGAAGTAAATGGGAGAAAGTGGAGAGAAGCTTAGTATAGCATCTTTTTTCTTCTCTCTCTTTTTTTGTAGATTTATTCGCATGGACTCACTTTGGGGATTGCAAGTTTGAACGATGGCGTATTTACGTATAGCGACCGAAAATAGCAAAACAATAAAGATTCAAAACAGTCTCATTTTGGCACTTATAGCCTTGTTGGTTGGTGATTGCTTCAAGAACTCAACGTGATATTAAGTACAAATTGACTTCCTTTTTAAAGCTGAAATTCCCATTGCAGTTTTGCCGGCTTTTGTGCGCAGCCTCCTTTGTGCTTATGTCATAGGCGTATTTTCATGTTAATTGCGCATTTCCAGCCGCCCTTCCCCTCTCCCATATCTGACTTGAACACCCGCCTGCTGTTGCCAGATAAGACCTTGTAAAGTGTAACATCCATACTGGCTAAATGAGCGGTCATCAAAACTTCCATCCTGAATTGTTTGTTTGGTGAATGAGAAGTAATATTGGAATTAAATGGCGTATTTTACAAAGGTGGGTGGCAAACCCGTGAAAAGACAGAGCTTATTTTGTTGCATTGTTTGCGCTCATCAAGAAAAGAGAGGTCACAGCAGCTAAGGACGTTAAACTGGGAGCTAAGCGCGATCCTTAATTATTCCCCTAGTCCATTACTGACCTTTGAACCATTGTAATACTATTGGGCGACTGACAGCAGCTTTCTGAAGTTTTGCCCGGAGATTAACCTCAGCTACAAGAATGCAAGGGAAAAATGAGACTGTGTGAAATGACCAATCGCATTAGAGAAGATTAAGTACAATGCAATGTTATAATATACACAAGAAAAGGATGAAATATACAGATACTTTTAAAGGGCTATGCAACTTTTCTGGTGAAGGCTCCATCACCTGCTTGTCTCCAACGAGATGATATATATATATATACAGCTCTGGAAAAAAAGACACCACTGCAAAATTATCAGTTTTTCTGATTTTACTACTTATAGGTATGTGTTTGGGCAAAAGGAACATTTTTGTTTCTTTTGTTTTGTTCATTTTTGTTTATAGACATTTTGAGTCTATAAACTACTGACAACATTTCCCCCAATTTCCAAATAAAAACACAGTGGTCCCTCGCTCTATCTCGCGGTTCACTGTTCGCGGCCTCGCTGTTTCGCGGATTGTTTTTTTCTATTTTTCAATTTTTTTAAAGTGTAACATTGTGTTCTACGTCCTGATTGGCTAAGAGACTGTAGACCTTTGCCGATTGATAGATGGGGGATGCAGGGGGGACCGGGACTAGACCAGGACTAAACTGGGTCTAGACCAGAACTAAACCAGGACTAGACCAGGTCTAAACCAGGTCTAAACCTGGACTGGTCCTGGACTAAACCAGGACTGGACCAGGTCTAAACCAGGTCTAAACCTGGATTGGTCCTGGGGGGGGATGCAGGGGGGACCGGGACTAGACCAGGACTGGACCAGGATTAAATCACTCCGTGCGGCACTTTGCTGGTTTCGTTTGCTGGCTCTTGCGTTCGTTTGTGCATGTCCGGTTTGTGGCTCGGGCTGCGAGGATGTGGTCTTGAGGGGGAGGCATGGTCCGGGCGCCATGGTTCAATCTCGTGCTTGCAGCCCCGGTGTACGCGCGGCCTCGCGCCGGTCACGCTGCTCTGTCACGGATTTGACCATGATGAGGGGTGCACGTGTCGCACACTTCTCCAAGGGGTTGGTGCGCGTCGCGTCCTGGGGTGTGGCAGTGCCGTTGGATTAGCGCGGTGCTTCTGGCAGATCCAGTGACTCATGTCTTCGCGCTCTTCTCGCGTCCGGCGGGGCTCCCGGCGGAGCCCCCACGCTTCACTATTAATACATTTTGTTGAAAATCTACGAAAGTTTTGAGTAAACGAGAGAGAAATGTGAGAAAACGTTAATTCCAGTGTTTTAAGGCGTTTACAGCCTTAAAACATGTATAATAATTGTAAAATATAAAGTTGTCCTACTTCGCGGATTTCACTCATTACGGGTTATTTCTGGAATCTAACCCCTGCGATAAACGAGGGACCACTGTAAAGATAAAGATAAGATAAGATAAGCCTTTATTGATCTCACACAGGAAAAATTTACTCGCCACAGTAGCTCCAGGACATTTGGACAAGAGGGAAAAAGTGCATGCAGGCAGGGAGGGGATAAAGTAAGTAATAAATAATACAAATAGTAATACGTATGTAATAATAATAATAATGGAAAATAGTAATAATGATAATAGTAACAACAAGCATCAACATGAAAAAGGAGGATATTGCACGTCTGGCCTATATGTTAGAATTATACAGTCTGATGGCGGTGGGGATGTATTATCATTCAAAATCATGGGGATGGTCCCCGGGTCAAATATAGAAACAACTTCTCCTGTGCGAGATCAATAAAGGTCAATCTTCTAATCCTTGACCACTGTAAGGCGCTTTGTGCTACAATTTTGTATGAAAAGCGCCTTATAAATGTTTGATTGATTGATTGATAGAGCATTTATTTGTAGAAAAAAAGAGCCATGTTTTCAGACCACAAACAATGCAAAGAAACAAGATCAAATTCATTTTAAAATAACATAATACTAATGTTTACACTTAAGAAGAGTTCAGAAATCAATATTTGGTGCAATAACCCTTATTTTTAATCACAGCTTTTTTGGCATGCTCTCCACAAGTCTTTCACATTGTTCTTGGGTGACTTTATTCCCCTCCTGGTACAAGAACTGAAGTAGCTCAGCTTTGTGTTTGTGTTGGAATTCAACAGACGCTGGAATGGAAAGGCTGTAATACATGTAGAGATGCTGATTTCAGAAAAAAATGCAGTGGTCTCTTATTTTTTTCCAGAGCTGTATATTTATCTATATTTTTTATGGAATCTTCCACAGTGAGGAAGCGATAGTAGCTCAGTTGGTAGTGTTTGTCTTCTGATGCAAAGACTGGCGGCATAAACATGATTGGTTGAGTGGTCAGAACCCACAGGTGGGCGGTGAAATTCCAGCTCCCACAGATAAATGCTGTTATTGTGTCCTTGAGGAAGACACTTAACAGACCTCGCTCCTAGTGTCTGCGTACACTTGTGTATGAATTTGTGTTTGAATGGGTGAGTGGTTCATTGATGTAAATACCTTAAGCATTCAAATTAAATATCTCCATGAATACAAGCAGGTGGCACAACCAAACCAAGTTACAGGTCAGATCTGTGGAGATTTGACCCAAAGCAGTTTTATTTCTCTATTTGTTCTTTTGTTGTGATGCCTCGCCCATCAGCAGGAAGTATTCGTTTTAAAGGTGCATTCTATATTCTGCATTTTTTTGTCACCTTTTGTCTCCATGGACATGTTGCAGAATTGGGGTATTAAAACTCATATATTATGTCCATGCAGATGGAGTTACGGGTCAGCTCTATGGAGAGGAGAGATGACAAAAATGCATGTTAAAACTACTTTTAGCAATAAAAATGGCTCTAAGATATTTATATTTAATGTGGAATAATGTGAAAAACGTCAGCATGGATAAGTCATTACATATCCATGGAGACAAGCAGATAGCAGAAATATTACATAGCGTACCTTTAATATTCAGATTGATAACACGTAGGTTTTACTGATTAAACAGTTTTGCAAGTCTATTGTTTACTGAAGTATTTATGGTAGATTTAATTTAAAACTCAAGAGAACGTGATTGGAAACATAGAAAACGCTATACTTTTTACGTTGGACCTTTGTGTTGAGGTATACTAACAAAAAGAATATAACATTTCTATCAATTATCCATCTGCTTAAGTGAGCTACATCGTGTATGAAAGTGCATTCAGATATTTAATGTATGGTGCTTCATTATGTTCCCTAATTTTTCCAACCACCACCAATATCCAAAGACACTACACAACAATATGCAGATCAACTTATATTAAATGTCTTGGATCTGACGTTTTATTTATTTTAGTTGAGGAAAAGGCTTTTCAAAACATGCAGTGTCTGTGTCATGATGTAACTCTAGAGTAATATGAAATTTTAGAACAAAATATACAAGAATTTCTAAAGTCAGCGTGAAAGACACTAGAATAGAAAGGAGCTTACGGATCTGGCATCTGTGTATCTAAGGCTATGTTCAGACTGCAGGGCTCAGACTTAAAGCTCAATTCTGATTTTTTTGTGAAATCCAATTTTTTTGCGAGGTCGTACACATTTCCAATTAAATGCGATGAAATGCGACGAAATGCGACGAACTTTGAACGTCCCAAAAGCGTCCCGCATGCGCCTCGGAGGACACGACGTGGTCACATGCAGCGAGCGTGCTCAGTGTTTACGGAAGTAGCCTAAACGTGGACACTAGCACTGAGCGCCCTGCGATTTTAAAGTTGCTGTTGTACCAGAGCCAAAACATGTACAACTTATTTCTTTAAAGGAAGAGATTGAGAAGGAGAAGGACGAGGTTTTTGGCCTTGGCGTTTTGTGGGGCAGTGGCAGCAACGTCCGTAGAAAGGAACGTGTTGGTGCTGAGAGTGGTGGGATTGCGATGTGCTTTGCTGCTTCACTGACATGGACTTCATACACAATTTTTGTATGACGAGAAGAACGTTTGTGTACATTTGTGAGCGCCTACTTGTTGATAGTCAAATGAATGCGACCTAGCCGTTCAGACTGAAGTCACATGTCAAAAGATCGGATATGTATCGGTTTTAGGACTACATATCCAAGCGGCCTGGGTCGCATTTGGAAAAATCGGATCTGTGTCGTTCAGACTGTCATTAGAAAATCAGATACAGGTCACATAGAGGCAAAAAATCAGATTTGAGTCACTTCATGCTGTAGTCTGAACGTAGTCTTTGTGATTGTGGGAGGCATAGGTCTTGTATTTTATATCAGAAACATACATTTCTGTCTTTATTTCAGTCAAAAAATATTACAATTATTTTTAGATTGGAAGCTCTTTCTTTTATAATCAATGAATTGTCCTAATCTTGAAAAGTATATTGCTTTGTAAGTAAGTTTGTGATTTATACCATATATAAGAAATGAGGAAAAAAAGGAATTAATTCCAGATACACAACACTAACATTTTGAAACATTGTTCACAAATCTGTCCAAATGTGTGACAGCGAGCACCTCTGCCCCGCCGAGGCAATCCACCCCACCTCACAGGTGCGCCACATCAAGATGCCGATGCAACATCATGATTAGTGCACAGGTGCACCCCAGACTGCCCACAATAAAAGGCCACCCCGAAATGTGCTTTTTTTTGCTTTATTGGGGGTCTGGGGACTCAGAACCAGTCAGTATCTGGTGTGACCACCATTTGCCAGTGCAACACATCTTCTTCGCATAGAGTTTATCAGATTGTCAGTTGTGGCCTGTGGAATGTTGGTCCACTCCTCTTCAAAGGCTGTTATGGACGAAGAAGGCTGCACTAGCACTGGTTAATGATTGGCTGCAGGTGCCAGGGTTTAGTAGTGAGGATTCAGATCCTTTTAGGTCTAAACCAACTGGATTTCAGCATTGAAAACCCAAATGAGAGATTCGTGTGATGCCCATTTTGCTTTCTGATTGGATGATATCAAGAACAAAAAAATAGATTTGATTTGAACATAATTAACCTTGTATCTGGGGACACAGTTTATGGAATTTAAAATCAAAATCTTACATACAGTTTCTTAATATGTTTATATTTTATAGTTTCTTCATATTTCACATGGTATCACCCGCATACTATTGCACTGACTCTGAATCCTGAAGTACTTGAATCCGTGCTGCTGCCAGGGACTATCCTAGGCCCCGTGCAATATGACTCTACTGTGCAATATAGTGTAAATGTACATATTGTTCTTCATATTATTTTTCATATTGTTTTATAGCTATACTTGTATATATTGTTGTAAATTGAATCATTTTTTATCTATTTATCTATTCTTATACACTGTGTTTATTATGCATCTGTTGTTGGCTGCTCCAAACGACATCTCACTGTACTTTGTATAGTGGCTATTGCTGTCAGGCGATTAAAAAAAATAATCTAATTAATTACAGGATTTGTAATTAATTAATCTAATTAATCACATTTTAAGAGTGTGTGAGAGATTGAGAGAGAGAGAAAGAGATAGAGAGAGATTGTGAGTGAGTGAGTGAGCGATCGAGTTTGTCAGTTTGCATGTGTTCGCTTTTCTCAATCGTTTCCCAAATTCTGCGAGCGTGATTTGGTGTTTTGGTGAAGTGCACTCTACCACCAGTAACAATGGAACTTGTCCGGACATGTTTCATGTTCAAATGATCCGTCAGGCTGGAGCAGCTTTGGTGATTGGAAAATTCTTTTTGGCAAAAGCTCCAAATCACCGCGTTCTTGTTGATCGTCCCGTCTTTGTTCTTTTTATAAATAAACTTGCCGTTCAAAGGCCCTGCCAGCGATTTGCTCGCCGCACATCAAATTTAAAATGCGTGTGCATTGAATTGCCGCTCATAATTAATTGCGTACATTTTTATAACAAATTAATTTGCAGTGTAATTAATTAATCTCATTAACGTGTTAAACTGACAATAAGGACTTCTATTCTATTCTATTCTATTCTGTTCTATTTAACTGTCTCTTTCTATCTGTCTCTTTCTCTCTGTGTCTCTTTCTCTCTCTCAATGGATTTTCTATGTTCATATTCTATTCCATGTTTTACCACTTTCCAGTCTCTTTAGTGACATAATACAAATCGTATGTGTGTGTACAGTACTTGTCCTTGAGAGCTCATACATCCTCTCCCATAATCCAAAATATAAACTCAACATTTAACTGCGCTGTCATCCGCCTAAGTCAGACTGACATATTGTTTTAAAGCACTGATAGAAAGTATGATATCACATTGCCACTCTGCTTTCTTACCTAGACAGCTTGGAATAAAAATGTATTTCACCCGGAGGGCAAAACAATACTGAAGTATAGTTGAAAAAGCAACATCTTCTAAATATCTGTAGCTTCTTCTCAGGCAAAAAAAAAAAAAAAGTTAAATGCTCACTGTTTGAGTTCAACATCTCACAATTCAGCAAGAACTCCAATGAATTACACATTTGTTGCATTTGTTCCTTTTCAATCAAAATTTGCTGCAAAAAAACATCTCTTACAAAAGCGTGTACGTCATTCAGAGTACACAATACTTAGCTAGCGTTAACGCTGGAGGCAAAATTATATGAAATTGTGCGGCAGTGTCAACCACAAAGAATGTAATTGTAGTGAAATTATTGTTTAAAAATAGAGAGAGAGAAAAAAAACAACAACTTTATGCTTTGTTCAGAGGTAAGTGCAAGGTTTGTATTCAGTAGCCATCAACAAATAGTGCAGAGACATAATAATGGCTAATCATAGAGCAGAGGTCGTGACCCGCCTGATCCGTGTTCTCCGCCTGTCTTGTTATATAATCACGGGCAGACTCTAACTGCCGTGGCCCTGAATTCTCAAACAGTTGTTTTTGCCTGGCGACATAATGAATTTGTCAGAGCCAGTTCAGGCACAGCGAAACATAGATCACCTTATAAGACCAGACTCATTCACTTTAAGACCAAATCACGAGGACGGCAAAGACTTTGAGTACTACCCCTGTTTAGTTCAGGACATTTGGTGCCTTGTAAAATAGCAATTAGCTTTATTTTCTACCAGAGATTGCCGCCGTCACATGATAAGGCAGATTTTTATGCCAGATGCCTTTCCTGTCACAATTAGGTGCATTACAGTGAGCATGAGCAAGCTATATTTCTATGTAAACACTTAAAAGTGCGCTGTATAACTTTTTGGTTGGGGGTCCGTCACCTGCTTGTTTCTATGGATATGAATGTCATTTCTCTGCCTGGGATGTTCCACAGAATGACATTAAACAGCTCTACTTTACATTTATTAAATTACAGGTGGTTTTCTAGCTCAGAAATACCTAGAAAAGGTATGTAAAAACAAAAAAGTATGTATTTTTCACTATTATTTCACTATAATCCGCAGCAAAAATCATCTGCTTGGGATGCTCTCTGCCTGGAATGTTCCACAGTATGACATTAAACAGCTCTACTTTACATTTACTAAATTACATGTGGTTTTATAGCTCAAAAACATGTAGAAAAATATGCATTCTGACTGGTGGAGGGTCCGTCAAATGCTTTTCTCCATGGAGACGTTATTGCTTTGTCTGGAATGTTTTACAGTATTAAACCTTTCTATCTGCACAGAGACCAAACCAGACCAAGTTACAGGTCTGATCTGTGAAGAGGCAACCCCGCTCGCTGTCAGAACGACTGTTTTTCTAGGTATTTTTGAGCTTTAAACCCACCTGGGATGTATTAAGTGTATGTATTAAAGTGGAGCTGTTTAATGCAATACTGTGGAACATTCCAGGGAGAGCAATGACATATTATCCATAGAAACAAACAAGTGATGGACCCTCCACCAGGAAAGTTACAGAATGCACCTTTAAACATCCCACATACCATTTATGAACAGCCTAATTTAGATAAAGTTATTGATGTAAAGATTTGCATAACAGTCTTAACTAATTCACATGCAATAATGTGTTTTGGCATGGCAAGACATGAACTGGCTATCTTTTGGTTAGAGGGTGAATGCTTACAAAGTACACCACTGCCGCTGCCATGTTTTTCATTTTATTTTAGCTCATGTCTTGGCTAATATTCAGCAGTTGGAGTAAAATTCGAACGGGACCGCAGCCAAGCAATTTTAGAGAATGTTCCATTTTTGAACAATTTGTTGTTGGGAGACACCGAGACAAATCCGTGGTTTTCAGAATGATGAAAAATTAGGACTGATGCCATGGTGATTAACTATTTAAAACAGAACAATACATCTGAAGACACTCATTCTCATATCCAAACTACACATAAATTTGGGTGGTTGGAGGCGAGTGTTGTTGCGTAGAACATTTGTCCGTGCAGCAGTAGACGTCATTTTAAAGGAAAAGTAACGTTTTTTACAATCTGAGCCTTTTTTCGGTAATAAAACAAGTTGTTTTACTCACCCATAGCAATTTGGTGTCATATGGAGCACTTCCGGAGATGTTTTAGATTTGCGATCTCCATCATGTGAGTTCTCGGGGCACATGTTTGCGGTCTCCAAATAACACAAACTTTAGCACTTTTCAAATCGTAGAAGCCCGATGTCTTAGCCTACGATTTCGTGTGGTCAAAAGTGGCCTGTAATCCGAGATTTAGCCATCGTTTCGAGTAGATGAGGACGCCAGTGCGCATGTGCGGACTGTGCTCTCAGCTCCCGGGACCCAAACATGAAATGCAAAGCTGTAAACTATGGATAAATCTCGGATTACAGGCCACTTTTGCTTCAAACGAAATCGTAGACTAAGACATCGGGCTTCTATGATTTGAAAAGTGCTAAAGTTTGTGTTATTTGGAGCCCGCACGGGGGATATTACATGCTCGGGGAATATATTATATGCCCCGAGCTATGGCTAGAAGTCGCGCTAGGCTAACGCTAATCCAAAACATCTCTGGAAGTTCTCCATATGACACCAAAGTGCTATGGGTGAGTAAAACAACTTGTTTTATTACCGAAATAAGGCAGTTGTAAAAAAAATTGTAAAAAAAACCATTACTTTTCCTTTAACTAGTGTAAATGAATAGTTGCAACATTATAAAAAGCAGAAACCAATGATTTGTAGTATATTACTGGAATACCAATAAGGACCACTAATTAGACCAAAATAATCATGTTTGTTAGTGCAGAACATGCCTATGGTGTAGTATCCTCCATAACCTCAAACTAATTCTAATATCCAATGCCTCGTTAAATTAAGTCAAACCAAGTGAGACTTTCCGAAAGCTATAATTATACACAAGAGTTGAAGAAAAAATAAATAAATACAAATACAAGCCGAGCATATGTACTCTTCAGGGAGTGTTTCCTGATGTCTACAATGCATAACCTATACAGTAAATACTACATTAGAATTTAAAAAGCACACAACTTTTCCAGTGGGGGTTTTGCAGCCATTGAGAATGCTTTGCCTACAATGTTCCAGAATATGGGATTAAATGTATCTAATATGCATCTATTAAATTAGATGATTTTAATTCATGTAAAGAGCTGTCTGGTGGCATCATCACACATTTATATAGAGATACAATTTTATTTTTTGTAAATTTTTAAGCTGTCTGTGTAATCCCTCAGTCGTCCAGGTAGCATCCATAGAAAAAGAAATTCAATTCTGTCAACTGGACAAAAGTTAGATCTCGCTCATCTAAAAGACTTCTTCAGTTCTGGTCAGATTGTCAGTGGACCTGATTTGAAGCCAAAACATCTTCACTTTTGTGCAGTTGACAGAATTTTTCTTGTGCTATCCCTGGCTAAGCTATAACGTACAGCTCTGTAAAAAAAAAAAAAAGAAGAAACCACTGCAAAATTATCAGTTTTTCTGATTTTACTACTTATAGGTATGTGTTTGGGCAAAAGGAATATTTTTGTTTGAGTCTATAAACTACTGACAACATTTCCCCCAAATTCCAAATAAAAATATTATCGTTTAGAGCAGGAGTGTCAAACATGCGGCCCGGGGGCCAGATCCGGCCCTCCAAGACCTTTAATCTGGCCCTCAGCTGACTTTCTATGAAAAGATTTTAACTTTCTATTAATATATTGGTAATTTTCTGTGCCTCTTTTCTGCACAGTTTAGCATAGCGTCTCCAGCTTCTCTGTGCGTGGCCCCTCCCACCAGAGCAGCACAAATGAAAACTAAAGCATGACTAAATTCTGTGATATGCACACAAGTTCACGTTAAAACATTGTGTTGAAATTGCATTTTTCTTAAGGTTTAAGGTTGTTCATAATATTATAATATTTAGTAAAAAATGTAAAAGAGGTCATCAAATAAAAAATACTTCTGTAATAGATTTATGTTTCTCTGCACAAATATTTTGACTTATTGCTATATTTGGGGTATATCTGCCATGAGTTTTCTGATCCGGCCCCTTTGGGATCAAAGTAGGTTGGATTCGGCCCCCAGACCAAAATTAGTTTGACCCCCCTGGTTTAGAGCATTTATTTGCAGAAAATGACAAATGGTCAAAATAACAAAAAAGATACATGTATTCAGACCTCAAACAATGCAAAGAAACAAGATCAAATTCATTTTAAAACAACATAATACTAATGTTTACACTTAAGAAGAGTTCAGAAATCAATATTTGGGGCAGTAACCCTAATTTTTAATCACAGCTTTCATGCGTCTTGGCATGCTCTCCACAAGTCTTTCACATTGTTCTTGAGTGACTTTATTCCACTCCTGGTGCAAGAACTGAAGTAGCTCAGCTTTGTGTTTGTGTTGGAATTCAACAGATGCTGGAATGGAATGGCTGTAATACATGTAGAGATGCTGAGCTGTATTTGATGTTTTCCTTATTTATCCAAAAAGTACTAAGCATACAGAAAAAAATGATTAAAGAAGAAATTCAGTTTGTCAACTGGACAAAGTTTGTTTGGTCGAAAACGTTTCGCCGCTCATCCGAGAGGCTTCGTCAGTTCTGGTTCTAGTGCTGGTTAGACACTGCTTATATCTAGCTGCAGGGAGGAGCTCCCTACACTGAAATTGTCCTGAAACTATCACAATTAATTTGTTTCTTTTGTTTTTCGAATTTCTCTGGCGTCTAGTTTACGCCAGTGTCTAAGATATAAGCAGTGTCTAACCAGCACTAGAACCAGAACTGACGAAGCCTCTCGGATGAGCGGCGAAACATTTTCGACCAAACAAACTTTGTCCAGTTGACAAATTGAATTTCTTCTTTTATCATGGATTCTACCTGGACGACTGAGGGACTCTTCACATACAGAAACAAACTGAAATGAGGAGGTGTGTCCATAATTTTGACTGGAAATGCACAGTACACACATTTATAATATTCACTACTTTATTGAAAACAGGCTGAAGTCCAAGTCCCAGGTGATTCTTGTTTACTCTTGAGCTTGCATAACCTTGTCATAACATTGAGCAGAAATAATGCATATTCCATTGTGGAGACCTGTCGACAGATGTATTACCAATAAGGCGAATAGAAGCCACTGAATATGGAAATGACAGCAGTAGCACTGGGTTTGGGGCATTATTATTACAGTGACACAAACACATTTGTATTTGTTTGGGAGGAGTTCTTCCCACTTTAACGGCACAGTGAGGCCCAGACTGTAACAGATTCGTATTGGAGTCTCTTTTATATTACACTTATGCAACGGCGAGAAAAATGAGTGTAATACTTTGTCCTCGGTGTGGCTATGTGCTTCTACAAAAATACTGGGGCTGTTTATTGCATTTTCAATTCAGCAAGTCATATTTTTCTACCAAAATGTTTCCTTCAGCAAAATATATGAACTGTTTGGTTACAAGCCGAGATGGGGAGAATAAATAAAGTCCAAACACAAGCTGAAGTGGAGTTATTTTTGAAAAATGAATATTACTCATGTCGATAGTATAGTCGAAAATGTACTGTAATGTAAGTAATGATGAAAAAGTACCGTGAGTAATTGTGTTTGAGAAGTGTTAATTAAATTGGATTTCACAGTGTGATTGGCTAACATCCAGGCTTTGCGTCATGGGTCCACTTCTGACTTTGAAATTCTTGGTTAACTTTCTTCCTATTGCAAGATGATTGTAGCTGTGCTTGTACACTTTTTAAGTTAGATTTTAGGACCTGATGTGTAATTTGATACTTGTTCTAACTCTTATATATTTTTTTTCTATGTATTTAAGCTAAATCTGTCTTTCCCCAGTACAGATATTGTACAAGCAGCTCTTGAGGCCAAACTAAGGGCCTGTTTACACGAGAATGCTTATATATAAATATTTTATCGGAAGTGCCTTTCATTTAGACAGTGACTGCGTTTTGGGGGCTTAAAAACGCAAAAAACTGAAGTCGCCCTCCAAAGTGGAAAACTTGAATATGCCCCTCCATAGCGTTTTCGTCTGCACTGCCCAAGATGCAAAACTCTGGTCAAATCTGCTGACGTCGTGTACGTGTTTACGTCACTTCGGTCCATATATCAGTGTACTTTGTTTGGCAGGACTCCCAGTCCACACCTTGTTGCGCCTTCGTTGCTTCGTAATCTAACGTGGTCTGAAGCAATAGTTGAACTTCTTTGTCTGACCACACCATTTTTTTTTTTTTTGCTACCGGTAGCCATGTTTTGTTTTGCTTTTCGCGGCGCAGATGAGAAGAATGAAGATTCTACGCATGTGCGCATAGTGATAATGTATCACAGCGCCACCTAGCCGCCTGGCATGCATACCCAATCCAATTCCACACACTTTTGCGTCACCGTATGCACGCAGATTTCCTCCCGAAAATGTCTAAACGTGGAATAAAAGGTGAAGACCCAACGCCACTTTCGCGTCTTCTGTTCAGACCGTCATCATATAAATGTAACCTCAGTTTACTGCGTACTGTCTGCATCTAATAAGAAAGCGCTTTATTGCCTCATAATCAATGTTGGGCAAGTTACTTTAAAACTCTAATGCGTTATTTATTTTGTATTACTTGTTACTGTCATTTCGAAGTAATTCGTTACATTACAATATTACTGTATGTAAAATGTAAGGCATTGCTACTACTATTGCATTACTTTTAATGTACTCTCACCAAAATAACTGGAAATAGTAGACTATAATAGCCACAGTGATGGCTCATGGCACAGTACAAGGAACAAGCAAGAACAGACAAAAGGTCAAAGTCTGGCAAATTGTGATAGAAATACTGTAACTTTAGGCCTGTGACAATATCTTGTGACAAAAAGTGCACATAGCAAATACGAGAAAAATCTTATGAGACTTGAAATCTCCTATCGCAAAGACTGCAGCTACAGGTGTGAGCGAGAGCACATCAGGTGTTTCCTGTCTACAGTAAAACCACTTGCTCTGAGACTCAAAAGAACAGAGCACTGCACTTCAAGTTTAGATACAAGTCAAAACTGTGTTATTATTATTTGTGAAATGTGGTGAAATACTTCAGATACATGATTTTTAATGCATAAAAGATTGGTGATAAAGTACACAGGAAGTAGAGTTTCTAGAGTCTCTCTCTTGGCACGGTGGCTGAATGGCTAGCACTCATGCATCACAGCAAGAAGGTTCCAGGTTTGTGGAGCTTTGTGGAGTTTGCATGTTTTTCCTGTGTCTGGGTGGCAGTGGCGTTCCTAGAGTGATTTGCGCCCTGGGCGCACCCCCCCCCCCCCCCCCAAGACCCCAAGACAAGACCGTTGTCCCTACAAACTCAATTCACAACAACTACATAACATAAAAACATAAAAAAGACCAAAGGCGCAATTATTTCACATTATAGTCATGTAGGCCTACAGCTATTTAAGAAAGCAAAAGTACATTCCAGCAAAAAAAAACAAAAAAAAACATTTCGTCGACATTCGCCAACAACTCTTCCCTGTAGCTAAGCGCCATAGGACACGATAAATGTTTGAACAACCATGTATATAGCTTATGCCTCCGTTAACCCAAGCAATGATGATAGCAACATTTTCGTGCTTGGGGGAAGGGCAAACATGCATCAACAATCACATCAGGGGAGTTTAACTAATACAACATCATCATCATGAAGTCAAACTTGAAGACTAGTCGATAGCATACCTTTTTCTTTTGCTCACTTCTCCTCCTCTTCTTTCCGTTTCTTTCGAAATTGGGCACCTGATGGCTTCAATCTTTTTCGGTCCATCACCGCGACTGTTTTGTCATACTGTACACCGGGACCTCCTCAAGACACTGACCGAAATCCGAATGATTACCCCCCTGGCCCCTCCCCCTAAAACAAACTCTGTACTGTGCTCGCAGCGTTGCCTAGCGCGAGAGGTCAGAGTCAGACTGTCATACCTGAACCATTTCGCGCTACTCTGTCTTCACGTAACTGTCTTCACTGTCTTCTGTCTTCACGTAACTCTCTTCACTTCTGTCTTCACGTAACTGTCTTCACGAGCCAGCACCAGCCCCCCACCCCCTGCACAAGGATCTGCGTGGATCCTTGCTCTCCGCGCCTCCTGTTTTTTGTTTTTCTTCTTCGTGCCACCGCGGCGCCCTCCCCGCGATGGCGCTAGGGGCAATTGCCCAGGTGGACCCCGTCAAAGAACGCCCCTGCTGGGTGGGTTTCCTCCGGGCACTCCGGTTTCCCCCATCAACCCAAAAACATGCTCCAGGTAAAATCCTCCAGCTGAGGTCCTGAACAAAGCCGAGTAATAAGATCATGGAAATGGGTCCCCGGGCATCTGAAAGATGAGCTGCCCACTGCTCCTGAAAGGATGGATCAAATGCAGAGAAATAATTTCCTTACAGGGATAAATAAAGGATAATAAAATAAAATATCGCTAATCTGCAGCTTCACCCGATCCGTGCGCTGTGTCGATGTAAACAGACACACGTGAAGAGCTACTCTCGGCTTTTTACTTTCAAACTTTTTACAGTTCAAACTGGATTAATAGCGCTTTTTTGTAGCCTGGGAATTCCCAGGCCGCTTCCTTTCGTTTCGAACTGGAAGGCGGCCTGGAAACTCGTCCAAGCGAGAGTCCCAGATTTAGGGCCCCAATCAGAGAGCGGGGGAGGTGTGGCAAGACGGTGACGTGTACCACATGACAAACGGAAGCTTGTAGTTTGAACTGACAACTGACATGATTGGCTATGGACTTACGTATACGCTCAATGATAGACATTCATAACGCCCAATAAACGGCCGTTGGCAATCGCTAACCACACCTCCGCTACGGGATTTTTCGAAGCGAGTTTCCAGACCCATATCTCACTTGTGATATGGTCAGGTGTTAACCAGACTAGCTTTTTTGTGGACTGGGTGTCATTATTTGCGGGGGACAATTTCTATGGATAATGTGGATGAGATTCTGCACTTAAAATTTACAACTTTATGAGAGGAGAGTCATAAAGTCTTCTCAGTATTTTTGCTCTATCCCAAGTTTGTATCTCTGTGTCCGTCACTCCGTCTGCCCTGACGCTCTTTTTTATTGGCTGTTGCCGTAGCGCTGCTGATGTTTGGTTTGGTTATGATCTGACAGAACAGTTCAGAGTCACACTGACACATATACACATACACACACACAAGGAGTGCAGCGGCTTCACAGTTGCGCACAAAGTCATTAAGTCGAGTCATGCCTCCCGGAACTCGTGGAGAAGCAAATCACAGCCAAAATCGGACAAATTCTCCAATTCTCATGTGGTGTTTGGCGGCCTTTAGCCTTGCTTACCTTGTCATCATTGCTGCTTGTCGCAACAGGGATCTTGCTGACAAGTTTTCGAAAAGCTAGCGATTCCACTGTTGAAAGCGATGGCATATCTCCAACAGCATACTCCCCCACGAGTCTCCTAACCTCTTGAGGCTGAAGAATCTCATAGTGGAAGAACGTTCACTTTGGCTGCTTTATGGTTTTATCACCACTCTCATCCTCCTCTTGCTTCCTTGCTCACTTGTTACTATGGCATTAGCACCTCTGTAAATGTTTAGTTAAATTACTGATGCTATTTCAGGAAGTGGACAGTTCTTTAGGTTTAGCACACAAAGTACATTTGACAACCATCAAGTAATGAGCGTATGCCCCTCTGGAGAAAGTGCTATCCAACGATATCGATTATCTGCAGTTTCAGTCATCTCTCTCTCTTCAGTCTGACTAGCCTAAAGGAAAAGGAAGTGAAACATTTTGCGCGGATGGTTCACCGCTGCTGATCTCGCGTGATTTTAAGAAATTTGTATGAAGAAAAACAAAAAAAACATCACCAATCCAGGTAAAAAATGCATTATAACACACCCAACACTGCTCATAATCAGGATGTACGTATTAGCATGCTAGTTGTTAGTTTTAACTTGAAGGCAAAACTCCCCACTGGTCTCTAAGATTAATAAATTGCGCTTATAAACTTATCATGGTAAATAATTATGATGTTTGGAAAATATAAGTTACTGTAAGTGAGGAATAACGTTAAAATGAAGTAGTTGTGTTTTTAGTTTTTCGTTTTTTCGTTTTTCGTTTTTCGGTTCGAATCCCGCTCTTGATGGGTTGACCACATGTGTGATCCCAGCTCCCACAGATGAGCGCTGCCGTTGTGTCCTTGGGCAAGACACTTAACCCCACCTTGTCCCCAGTGTCTGTGGACACTGGTAGCCCCCATGGCAGAAGATACATCAAGGCCTGTTGTGACGTGAGCCGTCCTCCTGTGGACCCACCAACTGTGGGGGGATTAATGGGGGCTGGTGCATTGTCTTCTGGGCAGCAGAACACTGCTTGGACTGCTGCCCCCGCGACCCAGAAAATGGAAAAATTGGAAGTGACTGAATGAAAGATCAAATTCTTAAAATAAAATTGTTCAGATAATGCTACAAAACTGCACATCTCAGAGCGGTGACTACTGAGGTCCTCATTTTGCCGCAAATCACACACACGACTGAATCCTCACTTTCATGTGTCTATCCCCAAAGTTCGGTCACCATCATTGAACGCTTGGGAGAGCCACTATGGAGTCATTGTGTCAGCTTTACAACAGCCGGTGAGTACAGGCCCAGATGCAAAAGCGCACCAATAATCTGCTCAAATCCCTTTATTCTTCCCCTCAATCTGAAGACCGCTCCGGAACAGTGGCTCTCGGCAGACGCGTATGTATGTCTCTGACTGGATAACCCCTCTCCCCGCAGAACCAGTTTGGGACAGCTTTGTTTCAAATGTTATTCAATCTCCGGGAATTGAAATGTAAAAATATGTGATGTGCAATGGGAGGTTTTGTCTGTCTGGGCGCTGTGGGAACGGTTGCATAAGAAGTGGAAAGTGTTTTGATGCTTTGGTGAAAAGAATTTGGTCATATTAGACAAAAGAAGAAGAAGAGAAAAAAACGGACAGGCTGAGGAGGCTGTTGTATGTGCTGCTGTGGTGGGGCAGATGAAGACTGTGATAGGTAACTAGATGGGAATGGGGAATTATTAGAAATGTGGTAATATTATGGGGGAATGTCCCATGGAAATGAAGAGGAAATGAAGAGGTTGAGGAGGCTATTGGTATTAATGTTGGATTGAAGTTGGGGCCGATGAAAGTGGTAGGTGACTAGATAAATTGCAAGTAATGGGAAATTATAAAAATGGGGTGCCTCAGTGATCCCGAAATGAGTAAAACTAAATGACGCAGAAGATGTATTGGCCACGTGACTTTTCTTAACCCTAGAACACTTTTGCTATAAAAAGTAACACAATCACTTTTATAATATACCCAATAAAAAGTACTTGCCATGAAAAATAGATCAAAATATAACAACACACGATAAATTAGAGTGGTTTTCTTTTATTTTCAACTGTGGTATGTGTAACAAAATGAAAAAAAAAAAAACAACATAGGAAGACCCTAAAAACATGCTCCAAAATTACTGAAAAATTACGAATTTGAGAACAAACCCCCCCCCCCCCCCCCCCCCCCCAAAAAAAAAAAAAAGAAAAAAAAAAAATACTGGAAACTTGGTCTTTGGTCCAGCCATTCCTGGGACATGTGAGACTTCCCTGGTGAAGCTCAGACTCCTTGACACACGAACAGTGGCAGGAGACAGGAACAAAAAATAGTATTTTTTCAGGGCGTAAAAATTACTAAAATATTGTTTTCATCATAAGAATTTCCTTTGAAATCACCACTTTGTGATATTTATTCATAACCACTGCACTAAATAAGTCCAGGACCACTCTTACTTACCTATTCCTTACATCCTCTTACATTAAATTCATTACATTCTTACATTCCTCTTTCACTATTGCCGGGTGAAAATCACCCAAAAGCCTGTAGGACATAAGACATATTGAAATCATGTGAATACTTTTGCTCGGTTGAAAATCACACGGCAATAGTGCTCTCGGGTTAAAATGATACACACAGCGACACAGCTCGACACGTCAGCTCGTTCGGCTAAACCAGGGCTCTCAAGTCTCACGCTTTGAGAGTGTGACACACGCAATTCAACGTCTCACACGCCACACATGGTATTTCTCACGCTGAATTCAAAACTGTGGCCACTGTTCATAGCGCTTCTGTGCCCAGAAAATCGGTAAGTTAGTGCAGGCACCGCGCGTTTTCAGCGAAAAAAAGTCACTGGCACACCAGTACTCGAGTTGAGCGATCAGCTGTGAGGCCGATCGCGCACAGCTGATCGGCCTGTTCGCCGATCAGCTGTGAGCGAGCCGCGTAATATTTACGTGGCATTTCCAAGAAAATAAGAATCCTTAACTTGCGACATTAATGCTACGTAAGAAGGAACTCTCGCCTCGGGACACGGGATAAGTTCGGGATATGTCCTTTTCTCCGGAGCTCCGGATTATTAACCGTGACACATGCATACATGGATACGAGTGACCGCGTTCTTATGGGTGAGTCATATTATCGGATTATTTCTGCATCTATTTCGGCACTAAACCAGGACTAAACCAAGACTAAACCAGGTCTAAACCAGGTCTAAACCAGGACTAAGCCAAGACTAAACCAGGACTAACCCGGGTCTAAACCAGGATTAAACTGGGACTAAACCAGGACTAAACCAAGACTAAGCCAAGACTAAACCAGGTCTAAACCAGGACTAAACCAGGACTAAACTAGGTCTAAACCAGGACTAAACCAGGACTAACCCGGCACTAAACCAGGACTAAACCAGGACTAAACCAGGTCTAAACCAGGACTAAGCCAAGATTAACCAGATCTAAACCGGGTCTAAACCAGGACTAAACCGGGACTAAACCAGGACTAAACCAAAACTAAACCAGGTCTAAACCAAGACTAAGCCAGGACTAAACCAGGACTAAGCCAGGACTAAACCAGGACTAAACCAGGTCTAAACCAGGACTAAGCCAAGACTAAACCAGGACTAAACCAGGTCTAAACCAGGATTAAACTGGGACTAAACCAGGACTAAACCAAGACTAAACCAGGTCTAAACCAAGACTAAGTCAAGACTAAACCAGGTTTAAACCAGGACTAAACCAGGTCTAAACCAGGACTAAACCGGGACTAACCCGGCACTAAACCAGGACTGAACCAGGTCTAAACAAGGACTAAACCAGGTCTAAACCAGGACTAAGACAAGACTAAACCAGATCTAAACCGGGTCTAAACCAGCACTAAACCAGGACTAAACCAGGTCTAAACTAGGACTAAACCAGGTCTAAACCAGGACTAAGCCAAGACTAAACCAGATCTAAACCGGGTCTAAACCAGGACTAAACCGGGACTAAACCAAAACTAAACCAGGTCTAAACCAAGACTAAGCCAGGACTAAAACAGGTCTAAACCAGGACTAAACCAAGACTGTGTGTGATAACATATTATCCTGTGCATTATTGAATTATTGATGATAATATGGACTTTTAGTTATAAAAGCATTTCCATTTTAACAACGTACCTTCTAATTCTGCCCCCCCCCGGTCCTTGGGAAAATAGTCACTCACCCCCCCCACCCCCACCCCACCCACATTCCAGACAAAGCAATACCATCTCCATGGAGAAAAGCGTTTGATGGGGCCCTCCACCAGAAAAGTTACACAATGCACCTTTAACCTTAGATCGCAGATACATCAAGCAACACTTCATCATAGCTGTACATTTACTTGCGCATGACATTTTCATATTTCTCACACCTCATCAGGAACCAAATTAGAAGAAGAGAGGAGATTGTCTTGCGTTTATGTGTGTGGATGGCTCAGGCAGAAAGCGGTCAATTAAAAGCCTGCATTGATGTGGGGATTATGCTATTAGCCACTAGCAGCATCCTCATTATTGTGCGCCTCAGCTGGGCTCACAAAGACGGAAGGATCCAGAATATGCATCGGTGTTGATAATGGCTTTCTCAGTCTTTTTGATGAACCTGTAAGATTTTTTTTATTATTAATTTTTTTCCTGTACACAATGCGCCACTTCTAAAATCATTTGTGTGGCGTGTGAATGTGCAAAAGGAGATCAGGAATGTAATGGGGCTAAATGAGCAGGTCTAAATGGAGTTATGAATGTGGTATTGTCCTCTTGGATTAGGTGCATGCTAGACCATGTATTACTTGTATAGTAATTGAGAGTCTTGACAGAATGCCAAAAATAATGTATACTGTACCCTCTTGGGCTATATTTGAATACAACATTTCATAGTTCTGTAAATACATTCTAAAGAAATAAATGCAATCCTAAAAACATGTGTTTATGACTATTTAAAGCAGGGATGTCAAACTCATTTTGGTCCGGGAAGCCGTATCCAACCTACTTTGATCCCAAAGGGGCCGGATCAGAAAACTCATGGCATATATACCCCAAAAATAGCAATAAGTCAAAATATTTGTGCAGAGAAACACAAATCTATTACAGAAGTCTTTTTTATTTGATGAACTCTTTCTTTTACAAAATATTATAATATTATGAACAACCTGAAACATTAAGAAAAATGCAATTTCAACACAAGAATACAGGTTTCCCATTCTCCTCTGTGAACAATTAGTCAAATTTTTTTTGGAAAATCCTGCACTCGGCGTCCACTTTTCTCATTTTTGGCATTTTTCTGATGAGGGTGTCACGGTCAACAGTCAAAACGATGGTCCTTTAAGAGCGTTTGGAAAGAGGCGAGTCTTCATTTGTGCTGCTCTGGTGGGAGGGGCCACGCTGGTGGGAGGCGCTGGAGACGCTGCTATGCTAAACTGCGCATAAAATAGGCACAGAATATTACCAATATTTTAATAGAAAATTAAAATATAATTAAAATATTTTAATAGAAAATCAGCTGAGGGCCAGATTAAAGATCTTGGAGGTCTGGATCTGGCCCCCGGGCCGCATGTTTGACCCCTGATTTAAAAACTGATCATTTTGCACTGGTCTCTTATTTTTTTCCAGAGCTGTATATTCCAAGCCAAAATTTATTTCAACATTATCATTTATCACTTCAAAATGTGTTATACCAGGAATTCATGTTTTGTTTTTACCAAGCAATAAATAAATAAATAAGCCTGTATTCTTTTTATTATTATATTGTTCTCTGAGTACAAAACTTTCACAGCTAATTCTCACCTTTTATAAACAGCACAGAACACTGGGTATGTAGTTTTTTTCTCTTGCGCTAATGTATTTTGATGTGTGGTGACAGTCGTAAGTGCTCTCTTAATTAGACCTATGTGTGTGCATGTTTATGCTCTTTAAACGCGTATAATTAGGCCCTTTATCGTTGAGGGTCTCTATATGAATGATTTATGAATTCTGTGTTTTGTATTTACGGCACACTCTAATGCATTAACCTGATGGCAATTGCTCACTGACTTATCCATTAATCGTTTACTGTAATTAGCCCAGACATAGAGACCTGAAACTTGGAGCAGCTAAATTGGCCAATTACGATGTTACGCCCACTCCACACAGGCCGATGGGGTGTTAAAATGTCAAATAACCTGAAGGGGCATATGAATGAAGTCAGTGAAAGAGTAAACAGAAGGCAAAGAGCAAGGGAATACAGTGGTCCCTCGCTCTATTGCGGTTCACTGTTCGTGGCCTCGCTGTTTCGCGGATTTAAAAAAAAAAAAAAATTATAGTGTTACATTTTTTTATAGTGTAACATTGTGTTCTGCGTCCTGATTGGCTAAGAGACTGTAGACCTTTGCCAATTGATAGATGGGGGATGCAGGGGGGACCGGGACTAAACCAGGTCTAGACCAGAACTAAACCAGGTCTAGACCAGGTCTAAACCTGGACTGGTCCTGGACTAAATCAGGACTGAACCATGTCTAGACCTGGACTAAACCGGGACTAGACGAGGTCTAGACAGGTCATCATCCCGTGCGGCTCTTTGCTGGTTTCGTGCGGCTCTTGCGTTCGTTTGTGCGTGTTCGGTTTGTGGCTCGGGCTGCGAGGACGCGGTCCTGAGGGGGAGGCATGGTCCGGGCGCCGCGGTTCAATCTCATGCGCGCAGCCCCGGCCTTGCGCCTGTCGTGCTGCTCTGTCACGAATTTGACCACTCGCACTTCTCCAAGGGGTTGGTGCGCGTCGCGTCCCGGGATGTGGCAGTGAGCGTGGTGTTTCCTGCGGATCCAGTGACTCATGTCTCTGCTCCCCTCGCGCGTCCGGCGGAGCTCCCGGCGGAGCCCCCACGCTCCACTATTAATACATTTTGTTGAAAATCTACGGAAGTTTGAGTGTTTAAACGAGAGAGAAATGTGAGAAAACGCTAATTCCAGTGTTGTAAGGCGTTTACAGCCTTAAAACATGTATAATAATTGTAAAATATAAAGTTGTCCTACTTCGTGGATTTCACTCATTACGGGTTATTTCTGGAACCTAACCCCCGTGATAAACGAGGGACCACTGTATATACAAGAGACCACTGCAAAATTATCAGTTTTTCTGGTTTTACTACTTATAGGCATGTGTTTGGGCAAAAGGAACATTTTTGTTTGAGTCTATAAACTACTGACAACATTTCCCCCAAATTCCAAATAAAAATATTATCGTTGCAGAAAATGACAAATGGTCAAAATAACAAAAAAGATACATGTTTTCAGACCTCAAACAATGCAAAGAAACAAGATCAAATTCATTTTAAAACAACATAATACTAATGTTTACACTTAAGAAGAGTTCAGAAATCAATATTTGGTGTAATAACCCTTATTTTTAATCACAGCTTTCATGTGTCTTGGCATGCTCTCCACAAGTCTTTCACATTGTTCTTGGGTGACTTTATTCCACTCCTGGTGCAAGAACTGAAGTAGCTTTGTGTTTGTGCTGGAATTCAACAGACGCTGGAATGGAATGGCTGTAATACATGTAGAGATGCTGATTTCAGAAAAAAATGCAGTGGTCTCTTATTTTTTTTTAGAGCTGTATTTCACATTGGGGAACAGTGGCTCAGTGGTTAGAAGAGTGGTTCCCCAACCTGAACCACCTTGTTGCTTAGGCGGGAAATTGAGGTTATTAGCATTTTAATGTTGATTTAAGTAAAAATACAGACATAATATGACACCAGGACACATCTTGCTTGTTTACCATCGTGTCACCTCACACAAACGTGTCCTCATCCCACAATCGTCACACCCTGAACTGAAGCACAGTAGTTGTTTATATACAGGAAACTGGTATGCAGGGATATATGGTTTACTGCCTTGTAAGAGGTCAAACCAAGTAGCACCCAAAAGTTAGCCAATAGCAGAAGGAGTTAGCCAATAGTTGAAAGATGGGAGAAGGTGGATGTAACAAACATAGCCTATGGAAACGTATACAGTTACACTTACGTTGCTTACCACAGCCTAGGTTGTAAAACACAGTTTCCACAGAATACGTAAACGCAGAGATTACAGTACACACATGTATATATGAGTATACACATGTATATCAAAAATGAAATCCCCAATACTAGCTTACCACCAACAAATACGGGATGAATACTGTAGTGTAATACCATTTATTCAACTGTCATATAACTAGAACCCATGGCAATAACATCTCCATGGAGACAAGAAGGTAATGGACCTACAAAAAGGACATAGTGCTCTTTAATTCCATCTTCCACTGTACAGTGGTACCTCACCTTACGAAATTAATTCGTTCCAGAAGTGGTTTCGTAATGTGAATTTTCCGTAAGTTGAGTAGCTATTTCAATGGAAAAGGCCTGATTCGTTCCAAGTTTTTTTTTTTTTTTTTTTTATAGTGTAACCTTTTTTTTTAGTGTAACATTGGTTCTGCGTCCTGATTGGCTAAGAGACTAGACGAGGACTAAACGTGGACTAAACCAGGTCTAGACCAGAACTAAACCAGGTCTAGACCAGGTCTAAACCAGGTCTAGACCAGGTCGAATCTTGAGAAATCTTGCGTGTTCGGCGCTAGAGCTAAGAGGCAGAGAAAGGTGCTTTTTGAGCGGGGATAACAGGGGCGTGCATCTGAGCGCGCATTATTCAAATTTTTGAGATTTTGCGTTTCGTAGCTTGAATTTTCTTTCGTATCTAGAGACCAAAATTTTACGTGAAGTCATTTCGTAACTTGGATTTTTCGTATGTAGGGTCTTTCCTAAGGTGAGGTACCACTGTATTTATGGTAAACTGGTCATGCACGCAATATAAGTCTATTTTTATCTAATCCCATGTTTTCATGTTAGCTCAACTGGTAAGTCATGGACTTCCCCCCTGGAGGTTGTAGGTTCAAACCCCCCCCGGGCAATGAGCTAACCAGTGTGGGTCCTTGGGCAAGACCCTTCACGGTACTGCCCCCCGGGCGCCGAAAAAGATGGCTGCTCACTGCTCCTGAAAAAGGATGGGTCAAATGCAGAAGTCAAATTTCTCCCGTGTGTCACTGTGTGTCATTGTGTGTGAGACCAATAAAGGCTAAAAGCCCCAAGCTTAATCTTCAGTCTTGAAAAACCATCACGGCATTGTTAGTTTGAGCATATTCAAACTCATAATACTCTCTATTTTCTCAAACATATTTATGTATCATTATGGCTTCGCTGAGGAATGTATCTTGCACTTTTGACTATTAAACAACCACATTCCAACATGTCATTATCAGATAGCAAGCACGCGGGGTACAAAAATGGTTTCTTTGCTGCGATTTGCCTGTCTGTCACTCAACGCCAACAGAAAAGCATTATCCAGGTAATGGCAGCAATTGGAGGAAGCATTAGATTAGAACCCCGAAGCACTTAGTCCCTAGGCCGAATATCTCCACAAAGGAAATTACAGAAGCCACGAAAAAGCGATCTCGCGAAAAGGCTTCGGTATTTACACTTTGTGGACGGGCTCTCAAATCAAAACTCACACCACGTGTTTCAAGATTTCCATCTCGTAAGACACATATGCCAGTTTGATTCAGTTGCTTTTCCTAACATAACTTTGGTTCTGTAATGAAGCTGTCCATCGTTCTGTATACTTCAAATGAGGGCGAATATTTTAGGAGTGTTATTTTGTTATCTTTCATTTGGATTGTGATTCGTTACTTGAACACAATGGTTGTGGCTAGCACCTCAAAATAAGATGGTTGCTTTTAGTGCAAAGTTTTGGTTTCCTCTGAGCATTCCAGTTTGAACGTGCACTGTGTAACTTTTCTGGAGGGGACCCGCAACCTGGTTTGTCTCCATGGAAATGTTAATGCTCTGGTAACGAATGGTATTAAACTCATTTGCCTTTTATTCATTGCTCAAAAATATCTTTAAAAACAAAAATTCTTACTGTGAGTGGGGTGACCTAGCCAAAGATCTAACCTGTAATCTGGCTTGCTCGTCTCCATGGATGGTTTATGGCCATACTGTTGAGCATTCCAGGTACATCACCACATGTTCTGTTGATGTCATGAAGCTGTAGTTTTCAAGTTAACACCTACTTTTACCTTTAGTTCAGTAAAGATTGGCCATTTCTAGGACTGAAATTATTCAAATGATTCTAGTAAAGGCCTATGGAGTTTAAAAACATACTGGAGCCCTTCTTCTGTTACCACATGACATCACCAGGTGGAACAGAAGAACTATATATACGGGATTTGTGTGTTAAACATGTGTGAATGAAACAAAACACAACTCCAGGTATGCTTTTGATGAGGAAACAGTTTCATCTGTAAGGCATCGTTGGAAAGCTTAGAATCTACACTTTCAGAATCTGTGAATGACTCAAAACGCCGCCGGGACGACTTGAGTCCTGAATTGCCGTGGTGGGACACATGGCGTAATATGGGCCTTGTAACAATGGAGAGAAGACTGAAATATGAACTCTTTGGAATCACATACATTTCAGAGGTCTACACTACCATGTTAGAAGGTCAGTGATAGGAAGCCTTTTGTTTGCTATTTGTTGCCGTTAAACTTGTGTCGAAAACTGTTGTCGACACTTCCTGATCTGTGTTTGTTGTGATTTGTTTGTTGCAGAGAATCATGCCATGGCGTCGCACACATCGGTGAGCATTCGGATATTGGATGTCAACGACAATCCTCCTGAGCTGGCACTACCGTATGAAGCCTCCATATGTGAAGACGCCAAACCCGGACAGGTAAGTGAACCAATGTTAGATCTAAAGGTGCATTGTGTAATTTTTTTCTGCTTGAGGTGCCATCAAATGCTTTTCTTTATGGACATGGGATTTCTTCGGCTGGAATGTTTCACAGTATGGCATTAAACCTTTCTATCTTCATGCCCAAACCAAGGTAAAGGTCATATCTGTGGAGAATCAACCCTATTCAGTCAGAATGCCTGTTATTCTAGATCTGTTTGAGCTAGAAAACCACTTGTAGTTGAATAAATGTAAGGTAGAGCTGTTTAATGTCATACTGTAGAACATCCCAAGCAGAACAGTGACGTATCCGTAGAAACAAGCAGGTGACGGACGCCCAACCATAAAGTTACATAGTACACCTTTAAGGATATAGAATATTAGAGTTTTTGAATAGAGGAAGTATTTTCATCTCATGTGTAACAATATGCTGGCTGTTTTGTTGGAACTTGTTTGATATTGGAAGTTAACTTTGCCAGTAGTTGAATATACCAGAATATAACAAAGCAAGCTTCAGTGACAGATGGTCCATGTCCATGTAATAAAGGCACATCTGTGGTGGTTTCTAATGCTCTGATCTCTTTGCTTTATAGGTGCTAAAAATCCAATCCCACTCACAGAAAATGTTTAACTATTTATAAAGCAAGTGAATATAATATAATAAGTGCTGTCAGGCAATTAAAAAAAAAAAAAATCAAAATAATTACAAGACTTGTATTTAATTAATCACATTTTAATTGAGAGAGAGAGAGAGATTGCGATTGAGTTTGTTTCCCAAATTCTGCGAGTGTGGTCTGGCTCACGCTAGCAGTATCACCGGTAACAATGGAACTTGTCCGGATGTCTTTACCTACATATCATCGCGTTCTTGTTGATCTTTGTTGTTTTTATAAATAAACTTGCCATTCAAAGGCCCTAGGAAGGATTTGCTCGCTCGAGTCGAGTCCATGTCAGTTTCCACCAGGCTTTATTTAAAATGCACACATTGAATTGCCGCTCATAATTAATTGCGTACATTTTTATAATGCGTTAAATTGCAGTGTAATCAATTAATCTAATTAACTCGATAAACTGACAGCACTAAATAAAATATACAGTGGTACCTCACCTTACGAAAGACCCAACAAACGAAAATTCCAAGTTACGAAACGCCTTCACGTTAAATTTTGGTCTCTAGATGCGAAAGAAAATTCAAGTTACAAAAGGCAAAATCTCAAAAATTCAAATAATGCGCGCTCAGACACACACATTATACACTTTTCTCAGACTGGATTTAAACTTTTCTCATGTTTGTCTCTCGTTTAAACACTCAAACTTTCATAGATTTTCAATAAAATGTATTAATAGTGAAGTGTGGGGGGAAGGGGGAGGGCGGAGAAGTGTGCGCGCGGACACGTGTGTGATAGCTCAGCATGACCCGGCGCCGGGCTGCGAGCACGAGACCCGTACTCAAACCGTGCCTCCTCTAGACCAGGTCTAAACCAGGTCTAAACCAGGACTAAACCACCGCGGCTCTTGCATGCGTTCGTTCATGCTCTCGGACTGCGTGTGGTCCCGAGGGGAGGCACATCCCCTCCCCTCCTCGTTGCTCGCCTCAGCCGTGTCTCGTGAGGTACACCGGCAGAGCTAGCACGAAACCAGGAAATAGACCTGCATGCGGTGGTTTAATCCTGGTCTAGAGGAGGCACGGTTTGAGCACGGGTCTCGTGCTCGCAGCCCCGCGCCGGGTCATGCATCACACATGTGTCCGCGTGCACACTTCTCCGCCCTCCCGCTTCCCCCCACGCACGCAGTCGCTGCTCGCCTCAGCCGTGACTCGTGAGGTACACCAGTGCTGCTGCTAATAGCAGAGCTAGCACGAAACCAGAAAATAGACCCGCACGCGGCGCTTTAATCCACCTGGTCTAGTCCTGGTTTAGTCCAGGTCTAGAACTGGTCCAGTCCTAGTTTAGTCCAGGTTTAGTCCTGGTCCAGTCCAGGTTTAGACCTTGGTCTAGACCTGGTATAGTCCACGTTTAGTCCTGGGTCTACAGTCTCTTAGCCAATCAGGATGCAGAACACAATGTTACACTATAAAAAAAAAAATGTTACACTATAAAAAAAAACTTGGAATGGGGCCTTGGAACGAATCAGGCTTTTTCCATTGAAATAGCTACTCAACTTACAAAAAATTCACGTTACGAAACCGCTTCTGGAACGAATTAATTTCGTAAGGTGAGGTACCACTGTATAGGCAATGTAATCCTAAATCTGAATAGGGAGATAAAAGGTTGCAATAGTTCAAGTTAGTGCATTAGTGTATGGTATGCAATGGATGACTATGGTCGTACCTTTGGACACTTTTTGACACACCTTCTCATTCAGTGTTATATAATAATATGAAGCCAGATATTGTAAGATTTTGTTGTTTGTTACGTGTGGAAGTAGAAATTGTCTGACACCATTAGCAAAAGATGTGTACATTGCCTTGAGTCTGACAATACAATACATGATATCATGGTACGCATGTCACAATATGTCAGTATATCATGATATACCCTGATACTAAAACAATGGATGATATATTGCGATTTAACAATAATTGCTTGTATTACTATAGTCAACTAGACCTTTACGAGAACAAAATTGTATGAAATATAATTTATTACATTTTTTAAATCGTGAGAATAGTGAATGTAACTAATGAAATTTTGTGAAAAATGTTATTTTAAAGAATCCTTTTGGATGGATTTTGAATCGATTCGAGAATTCTGCAATGAAGTATCACGATATATATCACAGAATTGATTTTTTCATACACCCTTAATTAGCGGTGCTGTTAGCTTAGCAGCCCAGCTTGCTAGCTCATCCCAGAGTAAAAAAAACCAAAAAGATCTCCAAAAGTATTTCTCCACAAACCCGCTGCCTCCAGTGTAACTCTCGTTTAAGTGTTGGTTGGTTTTAAAGTGTTACCTTAGATCAGGGGTCACCAACCCTATGCCCGCGGGCACCCGGTCGCCCGTGAGCCCCATTTCAGTCGCCCGCAGAGCAGGTTCTAAAAATAGAACAGGTCGCCCTCGTACTTATATAAATAATAATGTTTTACAAAAATGCTGCGCCTTTATATGCACATATTTTAAAGTAGGCTAATAATAAAAACACTTACAGATTTTAAAATTTAAAATATGTTGTCCGAGTTCAAAGTTCTCTGCGTTATCTGCGCATGACAATGAACCTGTTTGATGCAGCTGCTCATCAAAAAAAAAAAAAAAAAAAGACGAGACAGCATGGCGGAGAAGAGAAAGAAATCGTATGTTTTTAACACCGACTGGAAAGAAGAGTTCTTTTTTACATGGAAAAGAGAGAAGTGTGTATGTCTCATTTGTGGAGCTACAGTGGTGATTTTGAAACGGCACAATGTGGAAAGTCGCTACGAATCACGGCAGCTTCAACACAAACTTTCCCCTTAAGAGTGCACTTCGAGCTGAGAAAGCACGAGAGTTAAAGGCTGCTTTAGCCAAGCAGCAGTTTTTCTTCACTAGACCACTGAAAAAGGCTAAAAAGGCAACCGAGGCTTCTTTCAAGGCAACAAATTATTTGATAAAAAACAAAAAGACATTTTCAGATGGAGAAACTGTAAAAGGAGCGATGATGATGATTGCTGAGACTATTTTTAAAGACGAGAAAAATGGATCAGATGTCATCTCAACTCTGGCCGATGTACAACTTGGTGCGAGTGCAGTGACAAGACGGGTGTCTGCTATTTCCGAAAACTTGAATGAGCAGCTGGACAAGGACTTACGTGAATACAGGTGGTTCAGCATCCAGAGCGACGAGTCCGAGGACAACAGCAGTACGGCTCAGCTAATGGTGTTTATTATTATTATTTGAAATCATTCAGCCTGCTTCAATGTTGAAATTATAAGAGTTTGATTTGTTTAAAACAAAAAAGGGAGTTGAAATAATGTTAAATTTATTACTACATTACCACATTACTAGTATATTTTTGCTAATCTAATTGTGACATGTTCATTTGCACAAAATAAATGTCGCTTTGACAGTGAAACACAAATGTGGTCATTTACACATAACTAATGCATGTATGCATACATTGTGATCAAATAAATAATAATACAGCATAAAAGTGCATTATTTAGACTTTTGAATTATCTTAACTGAGCTGGTAGCCCTCGTATTATTTGATGACCTTAAGGTAGCCCTCGGCTTTGAAAAGGTTGATGACCCCTGCCTTAGATCAACAGGTCGTGCGTGAAGCAAAGACCACCAGGAGAAATGGTGGAAGGCAATGAAGTACAAAAGTAAAAGTAAAGTAAAAGTGCATTTTACAGTGGATACTTTTTACTTTTGCTTCACTACATTTGAGAGCAAGTATCTGTACTTTACTCCACTACACTAGAAAAATTAAATCAACTGAATCACTTACAATCTGCTAAACTCATTATCCACATCATTACATTTCATTTTTTAATTGCTCTAAAACTGTTTTACTTTTTACTCTTAAAGTATATTTTTAAACAGGTAATACATTTACTTAAGTAGATTTGTGATACTTTTAGTTTTGCTTGAGTAAACTTGTGCCTCGGTACCTGAACTTTTACTTAACTAACAAAATTGAGTTTAGTGACCAGGAGAGGGACAGCTCCAGAGAACAGCAATTTATTATCTTAAAAAAAAAAAAAGCACACAATCCGCTTAACAGTTTTGACCTTATCACATGACTGTATTATTACACCCTGAAAGTAGTTCCCTTCAATATTATAACACATTACTACAAGAAACATACAAAGTAAATCTAAGAACAATATGAAGCAAGGTGTATGGAATTATATAGTTTTAGGTTTATACTTTTGATGGAAATTCCTCTAAGTGACCACCCTTTGCTTTGTTCACAGTGTGTAAATGAACCTCATGATCCTCCTGAAATGGTTTTCACTTCATAGGTGTACTTTGTCAGGATTGAATCGTGGAATGTCAACTGTGCACAGTAGTGCCCAAAGCAAAGGGAGTCTATTTTGAGGATAAGATAAGATAAGCTAATCCTTTATTTGTCCCACAATGGGGAAATTGCAGTGTCACAGCGCAAGATTCAGAAACAGTAGGAAAATATGAGCATGCATCAAAATTAAGGGACAGGAACTCTAAGGTTAAAAGGCACAGGAACGCTGCACAATAAATGTCTTTGATTCTGAGCAGTGAACAAACAGCAGTTAAAGTGATAATATATAATATCACTACAATAAAGTGACTCAGATGATTGTGTACAGTGCAGTGATGGACAGTGGTGGTTAAATAAGTAAGTAGCAGGTAAAGTGACTTTAAATAAATATAAAGGAATATGCAAAGAAATATTAAAGATGTTTTCCATGTGTTCATTCATAGTTTTGATGCCTTCATTGAGAATCTACAATGTAAATGTAAAAGACAAAACAGTAATATAGTGATATATGTGAACAAAATAGTTCACATTTGGTCCATAAAAAACTGAACATTGATAGTATCTATATCAACTTAAATAAACATGTAGGTGAAATCACTTACTGTATGTTTTATCTAGTTGAGAAATCCCCCATGGTTTAAATAGATTTCAGACAACTTTACCAAATTACAGTCTCATGTTTAAATATGCTACGTGAAGGAGTATATGTCTCCATTAGCTAAGAATAAATCCAGCCCTTTCACTGTTGAACCATTGTACACTTTTATTTTTGCATTAGTATTCATTTGCAGTTTATAATCTTTGTACAGCAGCGCTATCATTTCAGTTTGATTAATTCGTAATTGCATATTTTTATTCACGTACATCATATTCACAGATTTTTTTTTTTCCACTCTCCATTTTGGCAAAGGCTCAATTTCTACAACAGGCAGAGAAAATCGTTCTTGAGAATTATTTATTTTTAGTCCATTGAACATTTTTGGCACATTTTACTCCAATAAACTATAGTTCTAATCCTAATTCTGCTATGTTTACTTTGTTAATAAAAGCAATTTAGCATCCCCCACTGATTTTTATACTAATAACTTTGAAAAAGTCTTTATTTACAGAATATCGAATACTGTACCCCAATTCAAATGTATGTGTAATTGTAACATATTCTGATAGAGTACTGCAGTCCAAATATCTGGGATACTTTTACTTCAAGTTGTATTATATTTAGTGTGTTTACATGCACATCAGTATCCTGGTTGTAATCTGTTTTTTTAATATCCTGGTTTTGTCATGTTGCATGTATACACAGCATCCTGGTTTCAGTATCCCAAATAAGTGAGTATCCCGGTTATGAGAAACCAGAATATTGTAGCTGGTATATTCCGATAGTAACCAGGATACTGTGGCATGTATACGCAGTGTCCTGAATATGACAACTTAAAGTTGAGTGCGCATGCATCCAAAAGACAAACAAACATCTCTGCGGCAAGTTTGAAAAGAATCTTGGGCTCCATCAAATGGGCAAAAATACCTCCCTGCTTGTCCTTCCTTCTCCTCATGGCTGACCTCTGAGAGCTCTCTCTCATGAGCTCAGCTATAAGGACCAAGGAAGAGGAAGGGGCAGTGAGGAGAAGGAGCTATCGCTGCTTTATGTGGATCCAGATCCTCCTAACCAGCAGTGGGAACAATAGTCAAAACAGACTACAACAAGCGCATCATCCTCCATTACAGCGCTGAGTCTTATGATAATTATTTATACCTTTCAGTCTTTTCATCACAACGTGCCAACGAAGCCAACATAAATAAACCAAGTTACCGTACATGGGTGAAATGACTGAGCTATGCTAAACCTACATACAATCTGCACTTGTACGACCTGCACACGTATGATCTCTGAAATGAACCATCTCCAACGCGATATATGCACAGAACAGACTCACCATCCGCAGCACAGGAAGAACACAAATATTCCACTGAGCCCTGTTCTTTAGTCTGACAGAAACTGACACACACTGGCACATTGAGCAAGCTGTTTTTTTCAGCGTTTATAGTTTATGCAAATTAGCTACGTGGTTTTAAGTTGTTTCTGTAAAACATAAACAAATGTGCGCAAAACTGAATCAAACACATTATAATATCAAACGGGCTGATGTGGCTCTATATTAGTTATGGTTTATATGTTTTAAAGTTAATTATTAATCTGATGCAGTGTATGTCTTGTACAATAGTATTTGGAAATGTTTTGTGGGATACCTCATAGCTCCTTATTGCTGGTTAGGAACCTCGCGAGCTTCTATGCTAGTATTTTTCCTGGTTTTGCACTTTTGTAAGATTATGTCAAGAAACTAAGATACTATATTCGATCATGTACACAGGAATATGAGTATCCCATTTTCTCAGCGCGCATGTAAGCACTATATCCCGAATACTGCCATAAACAGGATATGGCTACTAACCGGGATACTGGTGTGTATCCATGTAAATGCACTCATTCTAAAAACAACTTTATTTTTGCTATTACGCATTCATTTATGTTCAGTTAGAGACAAAGAAATCACATGCACACACTGTAACATCTGTATTTTCTAAAAATTAAATGTTGAAGTACGAACATGTATTCCTTTTAATTTAGGAAAGTCACTTTTTTGTACATGTATGTATTCAGTTAAAGCATGAAGAAAGACTTAATTCATAATGAACCATAATGTTTTTGTTTTTTTGTTTTTTTTTAAGAATGATTCAGACTTAAATGTACAATATGTAAGTTTCTGGAGGTAGCACGATGGCAAATAGAAAGTTACATTCTTATACAAGAACATTGTCAATAGAGATAAATAGATTGTATGCCAAAGTGTGGAATATTATAGATAAAGGAACAACATTTCCATGGAAACAAGCAAAAAGAGGCCTTCCTACATACCAATTAAGAGTCAGGTTTGTGTTTGTGTGTTTGTTTTTTTCTAATAGTTTTCAGTGCAATAAATGCAGCCAAAAGAGAGAAAAAAAACATGTTTTTGTTTTAGTCAACTTGATGATGATTATGATGATGATGATGATGATTTTTTTATTTGTTTCTACATATTGTTGCTACATACTACGGCTTAGGAGTTAGGGTTCAAATACTAATTAAATAGTCATTAAGCTCAAATTATTCTTAATAAACTAACTGCTCATTATGAATTAAGTCACACTTAGGTTTGCTGTTATAAAGTGTTACCAGCTTCAGCGCTGATTCAGAGTCAGACTGCCCCCAGCTGACTTTCATGTGCATCATTACCTGTACGCTAACCATGAACAGCACCTACTATAGCTCTGGGTGCCATTTTGCCACTAGCTCTGTGCACTCCTTATGATTAAAACAAACCCAACCATTACTGAGTCTGTTCCCCTCAGTCAACAGGCCCCGCGCTGAGGTGGAGCCAATTATCATGTTCAGTGCAAAGGAATAATTAAAAAGCATGGGGCTTGGACACAGGAGGAGTCAGTAACAAGTGTAATGAGGTCAGCATCATCCACATTCTTAAGCGCTTATAACCTGCTGTATGCCCCACGTGTGTCTTCATAGTACTCACTGTTTTGGAATTAGTCTTTTTATTATAATGATTTTTAGTTTTAGTCAAGATTTTGTTAAAGGTGCACTGTGTGAGATTTCTAGTTGACAGTCCGCCACTTGAAAATTCTGTTTGCATCACTGATAAAAAATTAGGACTTCTTCACAGTATCGGACTATTCGGACCGTTGTGGTGAAGAGGGAGCTGAGCCAAAGGACAAAATCGCGGATACAAGCGGCCAAAATGAGTTTCCTCCGCAGAGTGGCTGGGCGCTCCCTTAGAGATAGGGTGAGGAGCTCAGTCACACGGGAGGGGCTCGGAGTAGAGCCGCTGCTCCTCCACATCGAGAGGGGCCAGCTGAGTTGGCTCGGGCATCTGTTCCGAATGCCGCCTGGACGCCTCCCTCGGGAGGTGTTCCAGGCATGTCCCACCGGGAGGAGGCCCGGGGAAGACCCAGGACACGCTGGAGGGACTATGTCTCTCAGCTGGCCTGGGAATGCCTTGGGGTCCCCCTGGAGGAGCTGGAGGAAGTGTCCAGGGTGAAGGATGTCTGGGAGTCTCTGCTTAGACTGTTGCCCCCACCACCCGGCCGCGAAAAAGCGGACCACTAACCGTCACCGGACACTTTCTGCTGTCAAATTGTGAATGCTAGGCTCTATTAGCATAGCATTCAAATTTCCTATGGGTTTTATTAATGTATAATGTCAGGGCTCTCAAGTTTTGAGCTGGGTCGTGCGTGAGACTGCGTAATTTCCGAGGAGCGGGGGGTGCGAGTGAACAATTTTCCCGCTTCAATTGCGTGCGAAATGCCGTGTCAATGCGTGAGACTTGAGAGCCCTGACTTAGTAAATATTTGTCTAAAGAGCAAACTTAAACTACAAAGCAACTAATGAGAGTTATATAAATGAAGTTATTACCTGATGTTCTCAGTTTGTTTTATCATCTCCTGTTCAGTCGCGCACTGCACTGTCTACAGTCTGCCCAACAACAGAACAATCTATTTTCTGATTGGCTGAAAAGGGCGCGGCGCCTGATATCTGAGATTTTTTTCCGGGGAGCGGGGCAGGGGGAGTTTTTTTTCGCTGAAAACGCGCGGTGCCTGCATAAACTGAGCCACACAGACCGATTTTCTGGGCACAAAAAAAAAAAAAAAAAGAAAAAAAAAATCTGAGAAATGCCATGTGTGGCGTGTGAGCGTGTGAACACGTCGAATTGCGTGTGTCACACTCTCAATGCGTGAGACTTGAGAGCCCTGATAATGTACAGTTTATTTGTGTTCATATAGACTGTGTCCTAATGTAAATGCTATTTTAAGTGACACATAGATTATGTATGTCTTAAAATAATAATAGATAGAGTAGTAGATTTTGGCTGGACAGACAGCAGCTCTGTTAGGACAGATCAGTGTCAATATCATAGACTGTTTATATAAATGGACATAGCTAACCTGTTAGTTGTCGCATTCCAAACAGGAAGCATTTATAGAGGCGTTTTGGCGTTGAGGCAGATCCTTCAACTCTCTTTCCAATTGACTTAACATTGAGAAATTGTCACACTGTAACTGCAGCTGTGAGCCTTGTCATCTCGGTCTTAAAATGTTTGTACTAATCTGCTCTACATGATTGATCTGGTGTTTTTATTTTGCCATTTTATCTGCTAATACATTCCTCTTCCTAATATGGACCTGGCTCCAAACTCGCCCCATAACCGCTAGCATATACACCTACTCAGGACTGTGCAGTTAATACATTTTTCATCAACAGAGTAGCAGTCTCGGTTGGATTTTCACATCATTGGATTTCAGACATTCCTGATTTTTATTCATAAAATTTTGAATACAAACATCAGACCAAACTTGTTAGTCTCAGATATTCTCTTCTCTTCTTTGTTTACTATTGATTTCCTTTACTTCAGTTGTGTTTTGCTATTTCGTGCACATTTGTGTTGACCCAGCGTGAATCAGACTCTGCTAGTCTTGGGTCGAACTTACTCATGCTCATCTCTACTGCAGGGGCTAGTATTTCACTTTTATTTGTCTTTTTTCCAAAATTTTTTCTTTATTTTTGTAACAATGACTGGACTGTAGTAGTAGTAGTAGAACTGGTGATTTATACAATGCCTTTTTTAAGAGTTGAAAAAATAATTAAGATGTATTCAAAAGTTGCAAAGAACCGGAATTAAAATTAAACAGCTGATATCATTTAAATGAAACTTCACTTCATTTGCTCTCTTTAAAGGTCATATGTTATCTAAAACAGACTATTGTTGTGTTGAGTTGTGTTTTGTTTCATTCACACATGTTTATTCACAGTAGCAGTAGAAGTAGTAGTAAAACTGAATTACTTTTTAATGTTTTTCTATTCCCTGTCAGAAAATCTACCAACAGTACATTTAGAAGAGCCGTTATGTGCATTAAACTTGCTTGGGATGCATTTTATTCTCCTTTTATTTTAGAACAGGTGCTTGGGGATGGTCTGGTGGTACGCTAAAACATGTCTTTTAAATAATACTAATGATTATAATGTATTAGTCTTATACAGCACTGTACAAACACTCAAACTTGCGTTACGATTTGTTCAGACAAATGTGAAATTTTGCATTTATTTAAAGTGCGAAATGTGGCGATCTTGATAAAGTACTGTCTCGATATTTAGTCAACAGTGACGACTGAATCAACTGTATGTTTCTAGACATTTTAATATATATTTGTGTTGACCAAATCCGAGGCCATGGTTCTCGACCGGAAAAAGGTGGCTTGCCCTCTCCGGGTGGGTGGAAAGTCCTTGCCTCAAGTGGAGGAGTTCAAGTATCTCGGGGTCTTGTTCACGAGTGAGGAGAGGATGGAGCGTGAGATTGACAGGCGGATCGGTGCAGCGTCGGCAGGGATCCGGCTCTCGATTTACCATCAATCTATATTCCTACCCTCACCTATGGTCATGAGCTTTGGGTAATGACCAAAAGGACAAGATCGCGGATACAAGCGGCCGAAATGAGTTTCCTCCGCAGAGTGGCTGGGTGCACCCTTAGAGATAGGGTGAGGAGCTCAGTCACACGGGAGGAGCTCGGAGTAGAGCTCCACGTCGAGAGGAGCAGCTGAGGTGGCTTGGGCATCTGCCTCCTGGATGCCTCCCTCGGGAGGTGTTCCGGGCATGTCCCACTGTGAGGAGGCCCGGGGAAGACCCAGGACACGCTGGAGGAACTATGTCTCCTGGTTGGCCTGGGAACGCCTTGGGGTCCCCCTTGAGGAGCTGGAGGAAGTGTCCGGGGTGAAGGAATTCTGGGAGTCCCTGCTTAGACTGTTGCCCCCGCGACCCGGCCCCGCATAAGCAGAAGAAAATGGATGGATGGATTTGTGTTACTCAAAGCAGGATTTGAACAGACCTTTAAGGCAGCATATAACTATGAACGTGCTTAAAATAAATAATCCCTCAATCTATAAACTACTATTTATGTTTTAGTTCATTCAAAAATATAGTGGATTAGAAAGTACAAATACCTGCTCTCAAATGTAGTGAAACGTAAAAGTCAAATCTGTCAAAACTGTGAAATGTACTTATGTAAAGTAGATAAAAATGACTATACAGTACAGTACTTACTTTTGTACTTTCCACCACTGCAAATTAATGTTAAATTATCCACAGACATTCAGAAATATCATTTTGCATCCTTATGGAAGTTAACAACATTTTATTCACTTTTTTATTTGATAATTTTCTATTTGTGCCATTTTTAATTGTACTCAAATGTTGCTTTTCTTCATCAGTATTCAAGATATAACTGATATTTTGATAATCAGCCAACTTCCAAGTTTTTTTTGCCCTGTGTGTACAGCGAGCGCCCACCTTGTCTAGTTTAAAAGGGACATTTTGATTCACAATACTGGTAGCACTGGCGCGGAGCCTGAGCCCTCTGCTCCCTTGGGTGCTAATGAGCGTGTTTGGCATCTGTCTCATGGGTGCTATTTGGCTCTATCCTGTTCACTATACAAATGAAGCACTCGCAATTCATCACAAAGGTGCAGGCCACAAACACACCGTGCACTTCCAGCAATAACTCGGGATTAAAGTTAAACAGCTGATCTCAAATGAAACTTCACCTCATCTGACCCCAAACGCAGTGAATAGATGCTGATTTTGTTTGTTTGTTTGTTTGTTAGGCAAAATTGACTCTTGTGAACTTTAAGCCATGTTAGAATGTTGTTTCATTCACACATGTTTGAGTAACCATGGCTACGTTCAGACTGCAGGGCTTAATGCTCAATCGGATTTCACCAAAAAAATCAGATTTTTTTGCGAGGTCGTTCACATTTCCAATTAAATGCAACTTGTATGTGATCTCCAGTGTGAACTTTAAACGCCCCAAAAGTGTCCCGCATGCGCCTTGGAGGACACGACGAGGTCACACACAGCGAGCATGCTCAGTGTTTATGGAATTCGCCTAAACATGGACGCTAGAATTGACCGCCTGGCGATTTTAAAGTTGCTGTCGTACCGGCGACAGAACATGTACAACTTATTTGTTTTAAGGAAGAGATTAAGAAGGTGAAGGGCAAGGTTTTTGGCCATGGCGTTTTGTGGGTTCCTCTTCAGTAACGCAGCAAATCTATGGGCTCAACTTTGGGCTTGTCTCCTAAAATACGGTCCATTTCTGTTCAGTTTGGTCGTTCAGACTGAAGTCGCATGCCAAAAGATCCGATATGTATTGGTTTTAGGACCACATATCCAAGTGACCTGGGTCGCATTTGAAAAAATCTGATCTGTGTCGTTCAGACTGTCATTAAAAGATCAGATGCAGGTCGCTTAGGGGCGAAAAGATCTGATTTGGGTCACTTCAGGCTGCAGTCTGAACGTAGCCCATTGATTATTCATCTGTGTGCATCTCCGTCCCACCTAGTTTTCAAATAACTTTTACCTTTTCGTCAGTAGAGATAGACAAATCCATGGCTGAAAGTATCCAAATGAGTCTAGTGAAGGTATATGGAGTTTAAAAACACACTGGAGCACTTCCTGTATTTCCACATGACATCACAAGGTCGAAGAAAGTGTTTTCAGTTTGAGACAAGCACACAGCCTAAATATGAAGGGTGTGTATCAAAGTCAAAGTACAAAATACAATATAAAGACAATACAAAAACTATCTAAGACAAAATCTAAAAGCAGTGCAAAGAATAAATAAATACCTATTTATTGACGTAGTTAAATGCGTAATAGAATGTGCATTGAAAAATAAAGAGAAAAATAAATGTGTCACAATAGTTCTTAGCAGCAGTTTTTAAAGTGTTTAGAGTGATATGTTAATCATGTGTGAACGTTTGCGAAAAGGAAACAACATTATGACATAGATCTGAAAATAGAGTAATATGGGCCCTTGAAGTTAAAGGGACAGTGTGTAAGATTTTTACCCGTTAATTACCGAAATTGAAGATACCCATTAAAAAATACAGTGTTTTCCAAGCAATTTCACTTCCATCATGAAATCAAAGTATTCTGTTGGACTTAGATATACCTGCATAAAAGGGGGATCTTCCCCATATAGAGGCAGCCATTTTGATTACGAGAGCCGCAGAAGGACATTTGGGCTCCGCCTTCACCTTCGGCAAGGGCTCGTGGTTTTCACACAACGAGATAGTACGCGTTTGGATAAACAACGACAAGCATGTTGCCGGATCACATGTCGTAATGGATCTAACACGTGTTTTGGACTAAATTGTTTTACTGGATTTTATTCGCTGGATCCTTACGGACAGATTGAGACCAAGCTTGTGGTGAAATACTGAGTTTGACCTGTCCAGAGCCTTCAAGGTAAGCAAAGTAACAAACCTTGTTTTGTGCTTTTTCGTATAAAAGCCCCATGTGCTCGGGGAGTGATTGTTGTGCCGGGAAATGAATTGCATAGTCAAAAAGAGGAGACTGTAAGGTTTCATTTGATTTGTAGATTGTCATAGTACACGATCGGGAATGTGTGCTCTCATGCGAAAAGAAAAAAAAAACAGTGAACGGGACCGCGTTTTATTTATACAGTAGCGGCGCGCAGTTCGTGCGCGGGTACGCGAGCTGTCCACGTTACGGCGCGCCCGGGTGACCCTCGAGGTCTGCCGTAGCTAAAACAGGAAGCGCAATAGCACCATCCACCTATGTGCCACGAATCCTACACATTGTACCTTTAACACAAGGGGCAGCTCAGTTTGGAGGGGCAAATCATCTGTTGAAATGTTAAAAGCCTGATTTTTCATCCACTGTCCATGCCTTTATAATTCATTTCACAGGGTTAAAGGTGATTTGTGCAATCACTGAGATGAAACAATGGGTAGAGTAATGAATATTATTCTGTTAATGGCTCTCGTTTTTCATTCGTATGTATGAAAGATTTTACCCTGTGTGCTACGACTGGTTCTTCTTCCTGAACCCAATGATTCTTAAGGGGCCCCTATGACACATGTTAGAATATTATGTCATCACAAACCTGGAGTTGTGTTTTGTTTTATTCACACATGTTTTAGTCTGTCTACATCTCCAAAGCTCAGAATGCTCTGTTCCACCTTGTGATGTCACGTAGTGGTAGTTTTCAAGTTTCAGCTACCATTTACCTTCATCCATATGATTCTAGTGAGGGTGTGTAAAGTTTAAAAACAGTGGAGCACTTCCTGTATTACCACATGACATCACAAGGTGGAAGAGAGTGTTTTCAGTTTCAGAGAAGAACATCACCAAAACATATCGTAATATGTTCCCTTTAATTCAGTGGGGTGTGTATCTGTTTTGCGTCAGAACAGATTGTTGTAAAAGCAGTTCTTAGGGTGAAAATGAAACCGATGTCTGCATTTTAGGAAGTGCGGCGTTAGCATGCTACTGTTTGTTAGCTTTATTATGACGCTAAATTCAACTCTGGCCGCTGAACATTGTGAAAACCGCTTACACACTCATGAAGGTAAAAAATTAGGGTGCTTGGAATTTACAGCTCTGGAAGAAAAATAAGTGACCACTGCATTTTTTTCTGAAATCAGCATCTCTACATGTATTACAGCCATTCCATTCCAGCGTCTGTTCAATTCAATTCAATACAAGTATTTATTGTCATTGCACAAGAGAGAACAACAAAAGTGTGTTTGGAGCATCCACATACGTAGTTGTAAAGTGCAAAATATTAAAGTGCAAACCCAGTGAAATAAATGTTGAATTGCAACACAAACACAAAGCTGAGCTACTTCAGTTCTTGCACCAGGAGTGGAATAAAGTCACCCAAGAACAATGTGAAAGACTTGTGGAGAGCATGCCAAGACGCATGAACGCTGTGATTAAGAATAATAATTATTATTGCACCAAATATTGATTTCTAAACTCTTCTTAAAGATCCCATGACATGGTACTTCTTGATGCTTTTATATGGCTCCTTACTGATTCCCTAATACTGTGAATGAATCCTTCTTCAAAATCAACACTCAGTGCATGAGAAACAGAGATAAGATGAGAAAGAGTATTTTTTCTCCCTCAGAACAGGTCATAATGGGCGTTGTTGCTTGAGTGCAAATGAGGAGAAAAGAGCTGGCCAATAGTACAGGGTGGGGGCGTGGCCAAACGCTCCGCTCTCCGCTGTAGCTCTCAGCTGATCCATTTCCGTGTTTTTGCACTTTCAAAAAGTAACATAATGATCTACAGGTCTTATAGATTATAAGGATATAGTAGACAAAAACCCAGTCCGCTTTCAGTAAGGTCTCTTTGTATAGTTTCGTACTGAAGAGTGAATACAGAAAAAGTCAATTATTCTGACTTAATTATGTTCATTTGTATTACCTGAAACGGCTGTCTGACATGGCTGCCCTCTGTGGTGTACTGTGTTTGAAATGGGAGGACGCGCTGTTCCGAGTCTGAGCAGAGAATAGCTCGGGTCAGTACAAGTTATTATTGCTGTCGTTAACCTCGCTCACCTTTTTAATTTGCTTGTTCCTGTGGTCGAATTAACTGGGCATCCAAAGCAACTTAATGAAGAGAGAGGGAAAAGGGGTATTTCATGAGCTTAAGTCCGCTGCCTTAATCGCTAAGTGCTGGCCATTATAAGTGAAAAATCAAATGTTCCAGGCTAGGCTTTGGTAATATGGAGCATCTCTAAAGCCATTTGTTGAGAAAAAATGTTCACTTCTGAATACAAATTAGTGAAATTAGCCAATTATAGCATCCTCTTTGTGAATAGATTTTCAATAACTTCACTGAGAAGTTGTGATGACCTGATGGATTTGATAGTTAAGATTAAACAACTAAATATGATACAAAATATTCAATGATTTTTGCATTCCTCAGAGTAAACAAAAACTGCTGGGGCGTAATATCTGGCTTATAATTTAACTTTAATATAATTTATAATTTGACAAAACATTAATCATACATATTACTCATGTAGGAGTAAAAAGATGCTGCTACAAAAGTACTCTGCTGTACAGTTCCTTTAAATCTGATGAGTAAATGTAAATGTACTACTCACCCATATTTACCAGGGGCAGTCCCAGTTTTGAGCCCTGTCCCCTGTTCCAGCAGTCATTTGTCATTTGTAGTCATTTGTCCCAGTTTTGTACAAGAAATGTGCAAGGTGTCCCTATTTTTGACAATTTTGATACCCGTTAGTAGTAAAAGAGGCAATATAATACCATTTGTTGAGCTAAAATACATATAATTGTGCTAGAAAATGACCATAAAGCAAAAACATGCAGTCAATTCCCCCAGATTTTACACTGACCCACAAGTGAGACAAGAATGGACAAATGTTACGTGTGTTTTTCACAGTTTTATTCATATCCATCTCATGTGTTCCACTTTTGAATTTTAAAAAAATCCGATCACCACCCTAAAAGTGATTTGCCCAAAATGATATATGGCACTCCCAAATGCTCAGTGCATGCTTAGGTCACAGTTTTGCTTGTTATGCCACATATTTTGTTGCCTGGAAGAATCCATGACTCATCGCTGTACCAGCGGCGAGTCTGGTAATGCTTGGTCCAGAATGCGCTGCCGTTGCGCGTAGACAGACAGCTAAGTGAACCAATCAGAGAACAGTTAACGGACAGCGGCGTGAACCAATCAAACAAAAGAAAAGAAAGAAAAGAAAGGCCTCTAGACCTGTCAGCTGCTGTGGTTTTAAGGAATCGATGTGTTTTAGGTCATTTAAGACCAATTTTACAGCTGAATGGAAGGGACGTTCAGTTTTCCGATGCGCCATCTTGATTCAAAACTGAGGAGGAACTTCCGCTGCCTAAGAGTGACGTTGCGGGCAAAGGCGGGTGCACTGACGTCACCATCTTTGAACGAATCAGAATCGCGGAGTCCATTGTTAACCGGGGGAGCGAGGGTGGAGCGAGGGTGTCCAAATGGTATCTCGCTGTATAGCAAATACAGACAGAAAGATATGGCTGGCCAGGTAACATATTTTGTTAAATTGATGTCAAACAACTGTGTTGTGAAATCCTCTTTGATTTATTTTTTTTCTGCTGCGTGTGCATTATTGTTGTACAGTGACTAGCCCCATTGAGGACAGTTTATATATATATATATATATATATATATATATATATATATATATATATATATATATATATATATATAAATACATAAACTGTATATATTTTACAGATGAATGATTGTGAGAAGTACTTAATTGTACATCTTTAGTTGCCTGTCGCATTGTAATTAAGCATTAACACTGATGAAATAATACAGAAATTATTGACATTGTACAAGCCAAAGGTTCAGGTTTAGAAAGCTTTATACTGAAATAAGAATTGCATTTTTTTATATTTCCAGAGGACTTTACAGCAACTGCAGCCTTGCCCGTTCAAATCAAAATTTCAATTCATGATTTTAGCAAATCTCTCAGCTTTCATTCAATTCAAAGGTCCTTTATTCCACCAAACTGACTTTTGTGAGCTTTTAGTCATGTTATGTTACCTAATCAAAAACATACCTGGAGTTGTATTTCGAGTAATCCTTTATCAGTCTCACCACATCTCCGAAGCTCAAAATGCTCTGTTCCACCTTGTGATGTCATGAAATGTCAGTTTTCAAGTTAATATGTTACATTTAGTTCAATAGAGATGGGCAATTCCAGGGCTAAAATTAAACAAATGATTCTAGTGAATGTGTATTGAGTGTAAAAACACAGTGGAGCACTTCTTGTATTACCACATGACATCACAAGGTGGAACAAAGTGTATTCAGTTTGAGAACTCAAAATATGCAGTTTGTGTGTTAAAAATGTGTGAATGAAACAAAACACAACTCCAGGTGTGTTTTTGAGGAGGAAACAACATTATAATATCGATCAGAAACTAACATATGGGCCCTTTCAATGCATTCTTTTTGATCCAGCCAAAGGCTACAATAACTGACTTTACACATGACACCTGCATCACGCACACACACACAGGTTTAGTCTTGAGTCTTAATGTGACACCCCATCTCCGGCTCTCCTTCCCTAATGAGCCCAGTCCCTTTGTCTGCTGCTTCATGCGTTATCGGCCGCTCATTCACACATTGTCACTTCTCTGGCTCAGGTCTGGCTTTTGCTGGATATACAGAGAAAATCTGATTAACCTAAGCCTTTTAACCGGTTTGATCCCATTTCAACACTGGCAACATGGCTCTTTTTTTTCTTTTCTGTTCTGCGTTTAGCGGTGAGGTGTAAAGGAAGAGGAAGGGGAGAGGGGTTAGGAAGGAGTGAATAATGTAAAACGGTGGCGTAGGCTAAGTGCCCGCCCCCAGTGGACATGGGTCAGGGCGAGGCCGTGACCCAGCCTGTTAAGCGTTTCGCGCCGTGGCTGTTTTAACACACAGATCCGAGGCCCCTGATAGTTGGTGGGAAAAGGGAGGTACAGCACCAGATGATGGGGCACAGAGGGCAAGGGCAAAAAGCACTTATGTCTTATTTATGGTGCGAAAAATGCAGTACCGTAGTAGTGGGAAGGGACTTTTTTCTTAAATGGTATTCTCAAAGTAGCAAACCACAAAAAAAAGAAATAAAATAAATTTGATTACAGTTGGAAATGAGGCACGTGTCCAGACATGTTAACATAACAGCAGAAATGATTCAGATTTCATGGCAAAAAAATGCTTAAAATTAATTTGGTGATGATTTATGGACGTAAACACTGTGCAGGCCTTCCATCTGTGACATCAGTGTATGGGAAATTTCAAATGTGTGTTTGGTAAAACTTAGATTCAAAGGACTTTTAAGAGAGGATTACTGAAACCAGAGTGAATGATGTGAAATTTGATGATGTTTTGATGATGGAACAATATTTCAACATGGTTATAAGCTCTGTTGTGGAATTCCTGATCTACAAGAATAAAGCTGGAGAGTTGTGTTGAATCAAAGAGTTGATTTAATAAAGCAATTGTGCGTACAATCACAGCCCGACGGTCCCTGGCAGAGGCGTCTGTCCCTAGACTCGTGATCATGACAAAGAATACAGAGTACTTATACCCCTCGGAATGTCGCAAAGGAATGATGCAAATACTCATTCATTATATTTATGGACAGAATTTCTAGGCGCAGTCAGGGGCTGGAGGGGATCCGGTTTGGGGACCACAGGATCTCATCTCTGCTGTTTGCAGATGATGTTGTCCTGATGGCTTCATCGAACCAGGACCTCCAATGTGCACTGGGGCGGTTCGCAGCCGAGTGTGAAGCGGCTGGGATGAGGATCAGCTCCTCCAAATCCGAGGCCATGGTTCTCCACCGGAAAAAGGTGGCTTGCCCTCTCTGGGTGGGTGGGAGTCTTTGCCTCAGGTGGAGGAGTTCAAGTATCTCGGGGTCTTGTTCACGAGTGAGGGGAGGATGGAACATGAGATTGACAGGCGGATCGGTGCAGCGTCGGCAGTGATGCGGTCGCTGTACCGGACCGTTGTGGTGAAGAGGGAGCTGAGCCGAAAGGCAAAGCTCTCAATTTACCGGTTAATCTACGTTCCTACCCTCACCTATGGTCATGAGCTCTGGGTAATGACCGAAAGGACAAGATCGCGGATACAAGCGGCCGAAATGAGTTTCCTCCGCAGAGTGGCTGGGCACACCCTTAGAGATAGGGTGAGGAGCTCAGTCACACGGGAGGGGCTCGGAGTAGAGCCACTGTTTCTCCACGTGGAGAGGAGCCAGCTGAGGTGGCTCGGGCATCTGTTTCGGATGCCTCCTGGACGCCTCCCTCGGGAGGTGTTCCGGGCATGTCCCACCGGGAGGAGGCCCGGGGAAGACCCAGGACGCACTGGAGGGACTATGTGTCCCGGGTGGCCTGGGAACGCCTTGGGGTCCCCCCGGAGGAGCTGGAGGAAGTGTCCGGGGTGAAGGAAGTCTGGGTGTCCCTGCTTAGACTGTTACCCCCACGACCCAGCCCCGGATAAGCGGAAGAAAATGGATGGATGGATGATGCAAATACATAAGTGAAGACATAACACATCTACAGACCAGATCAGCACAAGGCTGCGTCCTTCGTAGCAGAATAACAAATGAGAAAATTTATGACAGTGTGGAGCCTCTAAAGGCCCTCTTCTCTGATAACTAAGTCTCAGACTGATTAACAGAGAGATTACAAATGGCGAGACAGTCTGTTGTAACCCAAGGGTTTCTCGAAACCCCTATTTCATTAGGAATCAAATCACAAAGCTAACTTATACACAACCTTTATACTTGATTACATGAACAGTTATTGTAATGATTTCCATTACAGCTGAAAAAAGTCAGAATATGTGTTCTTTAAGTAGTATTTCCTAGATTAGATTTAATTGCTTTTGTGACATAGAAGATGTTGTTGGCAAAAAAAAAAAAAAAGTCAGATTTAATACAAGATAATTTCTAAGAAAATTGATTTGCCAATGAAGTAAGACGTTCAACTCCATCAAGTAAACATTTTAAAACTATTGAAATGAATATGAACATCCTGAATTCAAGTAAGAAATGACAAATAAAAATATGTTTTCAGACCTCAAACAATGCAAATAAACAAGATCAAATTCATTTTAAAACAACATAATATTAATGTTTACACTTAAGAAGAGTTCAGAAATCAATATTTGGTGCAATAACCCTTATTTTTAATCACAGCTTTCATGCGTCTTGGCATGCTCTCCACAAGTCTTTCACATTGTTCTTGGGTGACTTTATTCCACTCCTGGTGCAAGAACTGAAGTAGCTCAGCTTTGTGTTTGTGTTGGAATTCAACAGACGCTGGAATGGAATGGCTGTAATACATGTAGAGATGCTGATTTCAGAAAAAAATGCAGTGGTCTCTTTTTTTTTTTTTCCAGAGCTGTATATTACATTGCAGAAGTCTAATATTTTATTTGTGCTAGTCCTAATCTTTTGTACAGTTATTGTGTTTATAACTAGAGATCGTAGCGTGAGAAGTAGACTGTATAACCAGTGTGTTACCCTTTCCTGTTAAGCTGAAGTAATGGTAGAAGTGGCCAGCTTCATTGTAACTGTAGTTCATGAAAAAACAGTATTAATAATGCATAAACATGGGCTGGTCGTATGTTACTTTTACAGCCATAGTTTCTCTTCGACAGATGGAAATGCTGCAGCCAATCTGGACCAGCAGCCTGTTTGATCACCAACAGTCACACATACACACAGTACTTCATTGTTTAAGCATTCATGTATTCTTAATTCAGTCTCTTTTGTGCTTAGTACTCTTCTAGTATCTGTGTATGCAAACAGAGTACAGTAGAATAATATATGATGTTACTTTATTGTATTATGTTGACTAGTGAGAGTGACATACGCTGAGAACATGAATGAATTAAACCCATTTCTCGCGCAGAGCTGAGGCCCGTCTCCATCTTTTGCGAGCCGCTATAACTGTTTAATGTTATTTATTGCTTTATGTTTTATTTATTTTACAGAAAAATCACAGAAAATGTTGAGTACACTGGCTGATAGAAGAAACTGCTATTGAATAGGGCGTTTGTATTACCCACTCGTCATAAATGAATTAGTTCTGTTTGATTGACGTTTCTAATATAAATCAGCATTTACATTACAGAGGGGGTTGTAGCAGTCTGTTTAGCTGACAGCGTTCTAATTAAAAGAGTTAAAAGAGTGAGTGAACATCAGTGCGTCTTTGTAAATTCATGTTCGGAAAACTTCTCTCCTCTTTAAACAGTAAATAACTAGAGGGTAATTCAATACTTGCACTACTTAGTCATAACAACACTGTATATTTTATCTCATTTTTCCCTTTTAATTAGCATATCAGCAGGCTCTTCATCTACTTTAAAGGAACTGTATGTAAGATTTAGTTTTTAAATTCCAAAATATATCCTCAGATATGAGTAAGCTCTAGTTGCGTTTACTGATGTGCATTATGTCCCATTTATTTGTGTTATAATTTGGTGTTTTGGTTCGACAATTACCCAGTCAGAAAGCAGAATGAGCCTCCCATGCGTCTTTTATTTGAGTTGCCAGTTTTAATTCTGAAATCCAGGACTCTCTCTGCTCTGAATCGCGACTACCTAAACCCCAGCGACTACAGCCAATTCTGGAAGTTCTAAACTTTCATATGTGGCATGGCCTTTCCATATACTGAAAATGAGGGAAAAACTTGTATCAGTCCTCTATTTGCAGGTAAAGGCTCTGGCAACTTAGGTTCAGTTGTGATTGTAGTTCATTGCAAAAGGAGAAATTCTATTTGTAAACTGGACAAAAGTTTATTTGGTCGAATACTGTACCTTTCGCGACTCATCCAAGCTGCTTCTTCAGTTCTGGCTAGAGTGCTGGTGGACACTGACTGAAGGGACGAGCTAACTACAATGAAATTACTTTGAAACTACCACACATACTTGTTTACAGTTTTTGTTAGTTAAGGTAAGCCTATTCAATATGCAGTGTGAGTGCGGGGTCTTGTTATCAGAACCATTCAGGGCCATAATGGGTGTTTTCACACCTCTGGACCTGACCTGCTGCCCTATTGTTTTCTTTGTTTGTTTTGATTTAGGTTTGAGGATAGAGTGGATAGTTAAGTTTAGTCTTGGGTTGTTTTGTTCTGTTGGAGCTGTGGTGGTTGTCATCTGGGGCAATGGAGTGGCGACGTAGTGGAGTTGTTTTGTTGTGTTGGGTTTCTTGTGACCCATTTCCATTTGCCCCCATGACAGAAGTGCATCAAGGCCTGTTGTGATGTGGGCCATCCTCCCGTGGACCCAGCACCCGTGGGAGGATTCATGGGGGCCGGTGCATTGTGTTCTGGGTAGCAGATCTGCTTGGACTGCTGTTCCCGTGACCCAGAAATGGAAAAGCGGATGGATGGATGGATGGATGGATAGAGTTATAGGTATATGTGATGTTTTAGTCATTGTGTTCATTGTCTTGTTATCAGATGTTTTATGTTCACTGTGGGACTCGGGAGCGCTATAATTTCAAATTCTGTACATATGTTTTTTGACAATAAAGCTGACTTTGAACTTTTGAACTTTGATAGATGGAGGCAAATGATGTCAGAGACCTCCATTTCTGTTCAAGGAAGGATTCTCTTTCTTGACAAAAATAGCTTCTTTAACTCCCATCTCAAACCAGATCTGTACCTCACTGTCCTCAAAGGAGTGGCCCGTGGCTTCTAGGTGGAGATGTACGGCAGACTGAGGTCCACTCTGGCTCTCCCGTCTGTGTTGGTACATCCTCTTGTAGTTCATTAGTCATCATCACCATGGAGACAAGCAGGTAACAACACCTGGCCAAATTACAGTTCAGCTCTGTTGAGAGGCGTCACTGTAAAAAATAAAAAAAAGACTGTAATTGGATAAATGCATGATAGACACGTTTAATGTCATACTGTAACGTTCTCGGAAAAGCAATCACATCTGTATGGAAACGAGCAGGTAGTGAATCGTTCACTTTAAATGATCTAACACTTATTAAAGAATTTTCAAAAGCACCACCCGAATATTTCTTGCAGTATGACTTCAGCGTCTTAAAATATCACATTGATTTCCTCATCCCCAGATCCGCATTGCCATTTTCCCATTTGGCTGCACCTCAGTGAACGCCACGTGAACGCATTGCCTGTGCCCCGGAGCTCCTCGCCCACCTCCTGGTATTTATCTTGACTTTATGCAGGAGACACGTATCATATGAGAGCTGAGCGTGTGGAACAGGCAGAGGGAGAAGGTCTGGGTGAGCTGAGCACAGGCCAGACCGGGGCAAGCCAGGGTAAACCAGCTCCGACTGGACAGAACAGAGGTAACATACGACCACTGTAGGGGTCAAAGGTTAAATAGGTAGGATATTACTAATATGTATTGTGTACATACACACAAGACATATACGCAATGATGAATGGCTACTCACAGCAAGTGGTTTTGTATCATTCTGTATGTATGAGGTAGCCTGGGAATTCCCAGGCCGCTTCCGTTCGTTTCGAACTGGAAGGCGGCCTGGCAGCTCGTCCAAGCGAGAGTCACAGATTTAGGGCCCCAATCAGAGAGCGGGGGAGGGGTGGAAAGACGGTGACGCGTACTACATGACAAACGGAAGCTTGTAGTTTGAACTGACAACTGACATGATTGGCTATGGACTTACGTATACGCTCAATGATAGACATTCATAACGCCCAATAAACGGCCGTTGGCAATCGCTAACCACACCTCCGCTACGGGATTTTTCGAAGCGAGCTCCCAGACCCATATCTCACTTGTGATATGGTCAGGTGTTAACCAGACTATGCAGGGCTCTCAATGCGTGAGCCTTGAGAGCCCTGCATAGTCTGTGTGACACACGCAATTCGACGTATTCACACGCGCACACGCCACACATGGCATTTCTCACGCTGATTTGTGTTATTTTTTTTATTTTTTATTTTTTTGTGCCCAGAAAATCGGTCTGTGTGGCTTAGTTTATGCAGGCTCCGCGCGTTTTCAGCGCCGCCCCCTCCCCCTGCTCCGGGGGAGCAGGGGGAGGGGGAGATGGCGCGTCTGCTCCCGACCGTGCGGTCCGAGCGGAGGCCGGAGCAAACGCGCCGTCCACCGGGCACGTCCTGAGCCTCAGTCCCGGTGCCACGTCTCCTCTGAGACGCACCGACTCCGGTCCCGGTGTCTCCGTCTGTGCGTAACGTGTCTTCCCCGACGGCTTACGCGCGGAATACGCGCGGCCTAGAGCCGAACTGCCCGTGGTGAGACGCGGTGAGACGCGGGCCCGGTGCATTAACCAGACTCTTACATGAATCCGTTAAAAATGTCCCCCTCCTCCCCGTCCCGCTCCCCGGAAAAAAATCAGCCAATCAGAAAATAGATTGTTCTGTCGTTGGGCAGACTGTAGAGTGTAGTTTCAGCTGCTAAGCGCACACTGTGGTGATGAGAGCAAACTGAGAACCATCAGGTAATAACTTCATTTATATAACTCTCATTAGTTGCTTTGTAGTTTAAGTTTGCTCTTTAGACAAACAGGGCTCTCAACACGCAATTCGACGTGTTTACACGCTCACACGGCATTTCTCACGCAATTCAAGCGCCCCCCCCCGTCCTCGGGAAAAATTGTTCACTCGCACCCCCCCCTGTCCTCGGAAATTACAGTCACACGCACGACCCCGCTCAAAACTTGAGAGCCCTGCTATGTATGAGGTGCTGTAACCCCAAGGTCATTTTACTACTACTTACTACTACAATTACTGCTACAACTACTACTACTACTACTACTACTACTATAATAATAACAATGCTCACACTGCTAAGACTATTTCTACTATTATTTTATTGTTTTTACTACTTTTAATACTACTACTACTACTACTTACTACTACTACAATAATAATAACAATGCTCACACGACTAAGACTATTTGTACTATTATTACTGTTATTACTGCTTTTAATACTACTACTACTAGTACTATTACTACTACTTTTACTATTACTACTATTATTACTACTACTACTAGTACTACTACAAAAAAAATAATAATAACAATGCTCCTACGACTTAGACTATTTCTACTATTATTATTGTTTTTACTACTACTACTACTACTAATAATAATAGTAATAATAATAATAATAATAATAATAATAATAATAATAATAATAATAATAATAATAATAATAATACAGTAATAACAATGCTCCTACGACTAAGACTATTTCTACTATTATTTTGTATTACTACTTTTAATACTACTACTACTACTATGACTATTACTACCATGTCTACTACTACTATTATTACTACTACTATTGCAACTACTACTGTTTTATTTACCTGGCCAGCCAAATGATATCTCTCTGTATTTCCTATACAGTGCGATACCATTTGGACACCCTTGCTCCACCCTTGCTCCACCCTCGCTCCTCCGGTTAAAAACGGACTCCGCGATTCTGATTCGTTCAAAGATGGTGACGTCAGTGCACCCGCCTTTGCCCGCAAAGTCACTCTTAGGCAGCGGAAGTTCCTCCTCAGTTTTGAATCAAGATGGCGCAATCTCTGATTGGTTCACTTAGCTGTCTGTCTAAGCGCAACCGCAGCGCATTTTGGACCAAGCGTTACCAGACTCAACGATGGTACAGCGATGAGTCATGGATTCTTCCAGGCAACTGTTTTATTACTATTACTACTAGTTCTTCTACTATTACATTTACTATTACTAGAGTAAACATCTATATCTGCAGGTTTTTAACACATTAAAGCTGCACTGCGCAACTTTTCTCTGTGTTCTGGCTAACTGCTTGTCTCATTAGAAATTTTACTGCGTTGCCAGAAAAGTCCCAAAGTACGACCTTATTTGACATTTATCCCATTACAGTTGTTTTTACTACCACCAGGCTGCTCAATACAACGCAATTTAAACAAAATCATAATTAGAGTTGGTGAAATTACTAAATGGCTGCAATTATTTCGATAATGTCCCCTGCAAACCACAAACTAAAGAAGTATTTTTAATGGAAAAATCTGCTTCACCTCTACATAATCTGAAGCCCATGTCATCCTTGTATTACTTTATCAGTTCATATCTTATATTTTTTCTTTTTCCACAATGTTAAATGGCCCATATTACCAGTTATTTTCTGGTCCATGTTACTGTGTTGTTTCCTCATCAAAAACATACCCGGAGTTGTGTTTTGTTTCATTCTCACATGTTCAACAACAAACCCTGCATAATTAGGCTGAGCTGATCTCTCACACAGAAAACGATCTGTCTCACTTTGTGATCTTTAACTGTGAACAGAATCCTACTTTTTAATTATATCCATCCAGCCATTTTCTTCCGCTTATCCGGGGCCGGGTCGCGGGGGCACCAGTCTAAGCAGAGACTCCCAGACTTCCTTCACCTCGGACACTCCTGGCCGTTCCCAGGCCAGCCGAGAGACATAATCCTTCCGGTGTGTCCTGGATCTTCCCCGGGGCCTCCTCCCGGTGGGACATGCCCGGAACACCTCCCAAGAGAGGCGTCCAGGAGGCATCCGGAACAGATGCCCGAGCCACCTCAGCTGGCTCCTCTCGACGTGGAGAAGCAGCGGCTCTACTCCGAGCCCCTCCCATATCGGAGCAGCGTCGGCAGTGATGCAGTCGCTGTATCGGACCGTTGTGGTGAAGAGGGAGCTGATCCGAAAGGCAAAGCTCTCGATTTACCGTCAGTCTATGTTCCTACCCTCATCTATGGTCATGAGCTCTGGGTAATGACCGAAAGGACAAGATCGCGGATACAAGCGGCCGAAATGAAATGAAATCTAATATACTATACTAAAATATACATTTGCAGTCCTGACTACTTGTACTACTGCCACTACTACTACAATGTGACCCCCCGTCATATTGTATTATTATTTGTGTCAGTTCTAGTAAGTGCGTAATGACAAATACTAAAGCTACTACTTCTAATTCTGTTTTTGCTGACAGCTACAAATTTGTGTTCAAGACAGTTTATTGTTTGTAGAGGAGGAAAAACAGAAAATCTAATAAGCAAACCAAATGCCAAAGAAAGACTTGAACCTATTGTCATCCTCTCTCAAATCCAGCCTGGCTTCAGTTTTAAAGGTGAACCAATAATGAGGAAGCAAAGGGAACATTCACCAGCACAAAATCTAAAAAAAAAACAAAAAAAAACACCAACACAAAAACTACGAGCTGTCAAAAAAACAAAACTATATATATATTTAAAAAAACTATATATCGCAAGTAAGCAATGAGCTGCATGGTGTGACGGTGCCCGCAGCTGTGGAGGACCCTTGGGTGCTATCTCAAAGTGGGAGAGCGAGAGAGAGAGGGAAAGAGAGAGAAAACGAGAGAGAAAACAGCGAGAGTGAAAAAAAGAGAGAGAGTTTTAGAGGCAGATGTAGCGAGTGTGTGGGTGTGTATTGAGCAGCTAGCAAAGCACAATCACCTAATTAGTCTGCTATCTCTGGGTCCCCTCTCCTGACCCCCTTAAATCTTCAGCATATGTGGAAAGCTAGACACACGGAGTTTCCCAAAAGTATCGCCTGCTCGCATGAGAAAAGGTGTCCGGAAAGGTCAAGGTTGCGAAGGCGAGTGAGGCAGTTCACGTTTGCAATCGCAGTATAGCGGTAATTGAAGGGATAGCCAAACAAGTTCACAAAGGGCCAAAGATTTACTATGGGGTGATTTTCATAACATAACTATTATCCGCAGCGTTAGACATGGATGCAGCCAATTATTAAAACACTGGCTCAAATCCAAGATGTATACCCAAGCTCTATATCTTCTTTACAATTCATTTTGGTCTTAAATTGTTCGTATTAACCCGCTCTACATGATCCCGGTGTTTTTATTTCACGATTTTATACAGTATGTAAATAAATTTCCATTCCAATGGTCACGCAGAACCAGCTCTATAGTCATGTTTATTTGTTATATATGCCAGGGCTCTCAAGTTTTGTGCGGGGTCGTGCGTGAGACTGACTTCTTTTTTTCGCTGAAAACGCGCGGTGCCTGCATTATCTAACCGATTTTCTGGGCACAGAAGCGCTGTGCGCTGCGCTTGAATTGCGTTAACTAAATTTCAGCGTGAGAAATACCAAGTGTGGCGTGTAAGCGTGTGAACACGTCGAATTGCGTGTGTCACACTCTCAAAGCGTGAGACTTGAGAGACCTGTATATGCATTTTTTTTTAAACAAACAAAACAAAGTTTTGACTTCGATTTGAAAGTAAAGATTAGACATTATATTATTTTGAGCTAGATAAGCAACCAAGCCTTTGAAAAAATCCCAAAACAAGTGATCCGAGCTCTACAAAAAGAATGAGCTGTAAGCGCTAATGAGATGCACATATTTTATTAAATGTCAATAACAGATTTCCAACATGACCAGCTTCTATTTAAGCAATTTATAGGGACAGTATGTGGTTATTAGTGAGTCTGTTAATATAAAACAGACCTGCAAAAAGAAAATCACCTCTTGATGATGTGATTCTGAAGGTTTGCAATAAAAAAAATTAAAAAAAAAGTTGCTATAATGAAGCAGACATGGCAACTATGAGTCTGTCCTTGTTTATTTGTTAGGGTAACTGTAATTATAAGCTCAGGATAGCATAGTGTTTAGCTTCTCAAACTAGTACCTTCAGATTGAGAATGACTTGACTGATTGATGATTATGTTTGAATTATTTGTTATACTTGGTGTACTGTATTTATTGATGTTACACATTATAATACATATTCAAAGTACTCTTCATTATGTAACACAGAGTTGAGATAAGACTTTGGCTTTAGTCCAAGATGCAGATAGAAAGTTGTTGTAAATGAAATATTAGTACCGTATTATCAGATTATAAGGCGCACCTAGGGCTGCTCGATTAATCGAATTTTGATCACGATTTCGATTTTGGTGTCAAACGATCTCAAAATTCATATAATCGAGACTAAATGATTATTTTTTCATTTCTCTGTCGAGAGGGACACGCATGCGCAATACGTTCCCTTCCACGTGGGCCTAGACTAGCTGGCGCCTACACTCGCTGAGCACTGCTCTGGGAGCAGTGTGATTGCATGACTCCATGGCTCTACACACGCATCTGAAAGTAGGGAAGATTGTGAATTGTTTGGCGCGATGTAGGCTCGCAAGATGGCAAATGGAGGTGAGAATCGTTTGGTTGACAAAAAGGGCCGAAAAACGTCTGTGATATGGGATCACTTTGGATTCAAAGAATCCGACGAAGAAACATTGTAACTTGCTTGCGTGCATCTCTGAAACCTGATCATGTTAACAGGCTGGTATTTCTAGCTAAAAACCTTTAAGAATTTTTTTAGTAATTTTAGTTAAAGTTCAGTTGGTTCCACTCATTCAATGGTGGAAATTGTTTACAAAAATGTTTGTTACACTTTAGTGCAAGGCTACAAATTTCCAAAGTTTATTTTTGTATATTCATACAGAGAAGTACATTTTATTTTGTAAAATATAGAGATTGAGGACTATTAGTGTCCATTTGTCTTATGTCAAAAGAATATTTTTTGTTTTATACATCAACATAAATAACAAAGTTTGTTTTTTGTTTTTGTTTTTTTGTCTGAAATGCTGAATAAAAGCATTGTTTGAAAAAATCGTTTGAATAATCGTGATTTCAGTATTGACTGAAATCATCGTGATTATGATTTTTTCCATAATCGAGCAGCCCTAGGCGCACCTTCAATGAATGGCCTATTTTAAAACTGTTTTCATACATAGGGCGCACCGCATTATAAGGCGCATAGAATAGAAGCTACAGTAGTGGCTGACTATGGTAGCCATGATTAACCAGTATTGATCCATATATAAGGTGCATCGGATTATAAGGCACACTGTCTCCTTTTGAGAAAATTGAAGGCTTTTAGGTGCGCCTTATAATGCGGAAAATACGGTACTATTAAAATAATGCGTTATGTTTTATGTACAGTTATGCATAGATTTAGTTGCAGTTGGAGAATTTGTGGGAAAAAAGCATCTTTAGTACACTGAAGAGAGCATGAGTTCAAAATATCTGTGTATATATCTACACCTTTTGCTTTGATTAACGGCTTGCACTCTTTCATATTTCTTGACCCTGACAAGTAAAAACCATTTCAAGAGACTTCATCGTGAAGCTCATTGAGAGCAGGCCAAGGGTTTGCAGCGCTGGCAACAAAGCAAAGAGTGGCTATTCGGGAATTTTAACATACTTATTTAACTTTAACTGAGAGCGAATAGCTAGTGTGTGACAGTAATTTTACCTGTGAGAGACTTGCTTAAAATCATCAGTCAGTGTTTTCTGGTCAGATTGTGCTAAAATAAAGATGAGATTAAAGTCTGACTTGAGTAACAGAGCTTCTAATAGGGCAGTGCTTTCAGTCAGCTTCACACCACCAAGGAATATTGATGACATCAGCTGCAAAGAATCAATATAACAAACATTTCATCAAATTGGAACTAAATCTGGACTAAACCAGAACTATATCTGCGTCCCATTTCTCTGTCTTACCCTTGTTTTTGCGAGTTCATGTGACTTGAAACGAAGGGGTACACCTACAAGCTGCCTAAACCAGGACCAAACCAAATCTAAATCTGGAATAAAAACTGATAAACCAGAACCAAACCATGACCATTCTGCATCATATAAACCCACACACGCCACAGACTCTACCACAAGCCAAAAATACTAAATCAGACTGTTTTTCCAAAGGTTTAATAAGTTATCCCATTATAATTTCACATTTGGTCATTTCCAGGGCCGTGTTCTGTATGTGCGGCTCCGGTATGCCTGGTCCAACCTCATTATTCCAGAGACAAAAGGAAAAACCATTTGGTTTGTGGAGGGATGACTCACTGCGTCTCCTACTCACCTTCTGAATTATTGCTCACATATGTCTCTCAAAGCTTCCCTCTCAGCATTAGGCGCTCACATTTATAACAGAGTATACAAATATACTCTGTGACCATATTTAACTATATAACTGTCACCAGGCTCTATTTTATATGTATGTTTGCTTTAGTAATATTGGACATAAAGAGATCTACTGTGAGAGATTAAAGATATATTTTGTGGTGATGGTATATTAGTTAGCATTTGCACATCACAACAAGAAGGTTCTGGGTTAGATTCTCGGACTATGTTGAGTTAAAATGCTTTGATTTAAGTTTTAAAGGATGTATTATTATACTTCTATCAGGTGAAAATTATGCATTTGCCAAAAACAACGTATTCACTTCGTTTTTGATGCTTAGATCAATCAGCATGAATCCAGCTAATGAAACTACTGCACATCATATCAAATTTGTGAAGTTATAGGCTGCGTCCCATTACTCTGTCTTACCCCTTCTCCTACCAATTTTTCTATGTCTTTGTCTTGCCCCTCATTACCGAGCTGAGAGTGCTCGGGGTACGAATGTTCCCCTAAGATATGGGACACCACTCGATTACCGTTTGCATCATCATCCCTTGCCTCTACCTGGGTGCTACGTCTACAGAGGCGACAACAATTGATGCAAACAAACGTAAATAAATGTCAAGGATTATCGGGTACCTCAGCTCGATAAAAAACTAGCTTGTTTATACATGAAAGTTCGATGAAAACGATAACGACATAACAGACACCACTACAATTAAAACTGCAACAGCAGTTCACTAAAAGTAACGTAGAACATAAGCATCATAATTTTAAACTATGCTAAACTGTTAATCGATAATTACAACTGCTGAAAATACATTTATGAGACTCCTTGGCTGGTCGATGTGACGCTGCCATCCTGATCCCAAAACCTGCCTGAGCTTGTAGGCGTACCCCTTCGTTTCAAGTCTGATCGAGAGCTTACTTCGTTTCAAGGGGTATGTAGCCCTCGGTCGTGGCCCTAGCCCTTGATCAAAATTAGATTCGGGACACCCCTTGCCCTCACATGAACCAAGGGGTAGGGGTAAGACAAAGGGGTAAGACAGAGAAATGGGATGCAGCCCTAGTGTATTCTTTTGTATCCTGCTTTTGTATATTTAAAATATGAATACATTTTAAAAATATATATTTAAAATGGTGACTGGTAAGATTAGAAGTGAGACCAACTGGGTGCTATCTTCATCTAATAATAAGTATTTTGTCCTCTGAGAATAAGAAAGTGTGCTGTTAGCATGCCAGTGTTTGTTAACATTACTGGGGAGGTGCAACTCCGCTCTGGCCTTTGAAAGTTACGAAAAGAAACTCATCACGGTCAATAATTAGAATGCTCAGAATGCATAAGGTAAGAGAGAAGTAACTTTGGATTGTCTCAAATTATTTAAAGGACCCGTATTTTCTGATCTATGTTATATTGTTTCTAGTGCTGTCAAATTATTATTATTATTATTATTATTATTATTATTATTATTATTATTATTATTATTATTATTATTATTATTTATTTATTTATTTTTTAATCAGATTAATCACACTTTAGAATGTTGATTAATCATGATTAATCACATTTAATTATTCTTCATAAAAAAACACCCACATATTTTGACAAAAATGCAATTTATTGTCAGAAAGGTATATTATTGACTTTTTTTAATGTTTTAAATGTTTTACATGAGTGCATGTCAATTATCTGCTCAAAACATGGGAACAGTGTAGTAAGAAGTTGAACCAAGTGCACATTTGAAATGGTAAATTTCTTGCAGCAGCTACCATATTGTGAGCACTGTCTGTCCCTAATGTGCAGACCTTGCCTGCAATATTCCAGTCCTTAGCAACTTTGAGAAATTGCCCAGCGCATGCTTCAGCAAAATGTCTCTCTTCAGTTTTTAAAACACCCAAAGCAAAGGACTATAGATGCCATTTGTCGTCAATTAGATGACCTGTTACCGAGGTAATTATGGTTACTTACTGAGGTCCAGTGATCTCCAGTAAGCGAAATAAATTCCGCATCAGCCAGCAGTTGCATCTTGGCGGTCTTACTTGCGCAGTACAGTTCGTTTATTCTTGTGGAAATCGTCCCTCTCGAAGGTATTTTGTATGACGGATCACCTGTGGCGATGTGCATGACTTTTTGCAGCCCTTGGTCTTCAATGATGTTAACTGGCCGACATGCTGTGGCTATCCATTTTGCAAAGGCGTTGGTCAACTTATCTGTAGTACTTTTGTTGACAACATTTCCGCGGGTGCACTCCGCCAGCGTCGTTTATCGCGCTCGGCTCGATGTCGGTATACAAGTAGCGTCCTTGCTAGCCGCTGAATCAAAAATGTGTTTTGCTTTAAGATGGTATTTTAAACTTGTTGTGCTTCTGTGGAAAGAGAGTTCATCGCTGCAATATATGCAAATTACCCTAGTTTTATCTAAAGTTCCGTCGGGCAGTTTTTTGAAGAGAAATCTGCCGCTGAGCACCCCGGTCATAGTCTTATCTGTCATCTTTGCATCGGCGTATGGATAGACCTGATCACCGACCTAATAACCTGTGCCGCCTTTCAGGTCACCATCCGCGCTTTTGATAAAGGAGCACGTGCGGTCAAAATAAATTGTGTGATTAATTTGCGTTAAAAATACTAGTGCGATATTTTTTTGTGATTACACGTTAACGTTGACAGCCCTAATTGTTTCCTCATCAAAAACATACTGAGAGTTGTGTTTTGTTTCATTCACACTTGTTTAACACACAGACTCTGCATTTTTATGCCGAGTTTCTGTTTGAGAGAAGGTTACAGCAATTTAATATCGCCAAAAGCTCACAACAGTCAGTTTTTCATAATATAAGACCTGTAAAGCATTCAGATCTTGAATTCTCAATGATGAGCGAACGCCGTTATGAGATATCTGAAGCTCGTAAAAGTCAGTTTGACATAACACTGCCCCTCTAAGTTTGTCATCCATTATAATAACACCATACCTCTTATCCAAACATACATATCACGTTTTCTCTTTTTTTCGCTCAACAGTAGTCGCTCCCATCCTTCATTTTTCTCTCTCCCCTCCGTCTTTCTCAAGCACCCCTTTACGCTGAAAGGTGATGCTCCGAGGCAGTGGAGGGCCCAGGGAGCACCCACATGACAAACAGCACCCTGAACCACTATTAGAGCCCCCATTTCTCACTGTGATTAAAGTGCAGCGTGTGGTAGCTGTAATTCCTGTCTGCTCTCACAAAAGCTCCCAGCCCCAGATAAGATCCAAACAAATATATCAAGCCATTATTCTGCTCTTACTGCGCGAGCGTCTTTAAGGGCACAGGATGTTAAATGTGTTGTGTGATTCTAGTAACCTATGTCCCTCTCCTCTCCTGTGGTATCTATTTTGTCAATCTTTATTTTTTTATCGTGCCATGTTTGTTTTATATCTATTTTAGTCTTGTTTTAGGAGATATACAAATGTGCTAGTGTGCAAGGTTCCTTTCCTATGACTGACAATATTTCAACAGAGACTTGGAGTGTAGTACAACTGGAAGTACCTGGCGCTATGCAGACCTTTACTGTATATGGTTTTATACTGCTACATAAAATATTTTAAAGGGCTATGTTATCGATCTGTGTTTCCTCACCAAAAACATAGTGGCTCTGTTTAAACTTAAAATGACGCACTCTCATTTGAATGGTCACTACCTAAACCCCAGTTTAGGTACCTGCAATAAATCGTTACTCAGTGCTAGTGCAGCCTCTGCAGCTCAGTGAGAAAATTCTGGAGGTTCTGAGCTTTCACATGAGGCCTGTACATATACTGAATGAGACAAACTCCTCTATATGCAAGTCACTTATTGTACATAACAGTGGTGTAGCCATTTAGTTTATTTTTATTTTATTATACTTGCACAGTGCACTATGTAACTTTTTGGTTGGAGGTCTGTCACCTGCTTGTTTCTATGGAGATGTCATTACTCTCAAAGTCAAAAAGTCAAAGTCAACAAAGTCAATTCTGCCATATGTGTTCGACATACATATTTCATTCCTCCCTGGCCAAGTAGCGCAAAAACGACAGTGTGCAAAATAAAATATAAAGACAAAAAATAAGCTGGTGGATGAAGCTGACAGTCTGGTAGAGTGGGCCTGGAGACTCTGGTACCTTCTCCCCAAGGGCAGGAGGCTGAAGAGGTTGTGTGAGGGGTGGCTCAGATCACCCACAATGCCGAACGCTCTGCGGGTGAGGCGGGTGTTGAAAATGTCCAGGAGAGAGGGGAGAGAGACACCAGCGATCCTCCCAGCTGCATTCACTATGCGCTGCAGGGCTTTTCTGTTCTCTTCAGTGCAGCTCCCGTACCACACAGTGATGCAGCTGGTCAGAATACTCTCAATGCCTACTCTGCCTCGAATGTTCCACAGTTTGACATTAAGCAGCTGTACTTTCTTTACATATATCAAATTACATGTAGCTCAAAAATACTGATACTACTCTGTTACATGGTCTGGTTTGCTCTCCATGATGATAGAAGGGTTTAAAACCATACTGCGAAACATACCAGACAATGGCTTTTCACAGACACTGACCAGAAAAGTTACACAATGTACGTCTATTTTATAATATTAATTTATCTTCATTTTTGAGTGCCTATTTCTCTATATTATCTTGCTGTTCTTAAAGGGATAGTGCTTTTTTTTTATGTGAACAACGGATGTCGCTGTACCGCATCCGCCATAAACATCCGCTTACAAGTGAACAGGCTAATAAGCTAATCTGCGCGCAGTGATACGAGTCGAGTGAAAATAACCCCAGTGCAAATTACGCTGCTGAATTTTGTGTCAACTGCTTATGACGCAAATATATTACTTTTTGGACAAATGTTGTTTTGAGAAGAAAAGCATGCTTTATTAACTGTCCTGGCTAACTTACCAGAACTACGTTTATGAGCTACGGAACCGGAGCATGGGTCATGGGTAAGTTAGTGTTAATCTCACGACACTGTTGAAGGGGAAGCCATACAGATTCACATAAAAAACAAACAAACTTAAAAACCCCGCACTATCCCTTTAAACTGTATATTGCAACATTAGAATTTCAACATTGTGTGACAAATAAAGGTTCTGTTATATATAACTTTGTGATAAAAGATGGACTAAACATGCAAGATTACTCGAATGTGCATGAACATTATAACACGGATTTTAAAAAAAGCATGTATCGAGGGATGCCTCAGCTAAAACGTCATAGTTGAATTCGTGTTGATTAAGAAACTCTCCACAATATTTCACAACTTTGTCACATTCTCAAACCGCTAAAATAAAAATATGTCTCAATTTTCACACATTGCTAATCCACTCATCCCACAGTGTACCTGGCTCCGCTGTGGAAGACATTTTCTCTACAAAGCAATGTTGTTAAGCTCGTGTGGCTTTGCTCATTTGCAGGGCTAAATAATGCGCTGTGCTAAGACGTGTGTGACTAAGCTAGTGACTTCTGCGCCGTACTTATAGTTTCCGAATAAACAGCCCCTCAGACAGAGCACACAGATCAGGCTTATACCAGCAGAGTGCTCACTTTGTAATTACTAAAATGTGAAAGCTCAGATTTCAGGGTGAATCAAAGACTTCTGGCACTGCTCAGAGCTGGAGCTGTTCTCGAGTAAAACATAAACACAGAAATGAGAAGAGACAAAATGAACTGTTCAGCTCGTAGTTTGACAATATGTTATTCCCAGGACATTGTAAGTATGTACACTATATGCAAGAAGTAATAGGTGCATTTCTTCTCACTAATTCCCCAACTGCTTTTAAGTCTATTCAAAGACTGATTTTACCCTTTTCAAAACATGAAAAACAACTACCGCAGGTTAAATGTCCTATATTATGCAACACTGTCTCTTGTGAGCTTTAGGCCATGTTAAAATGTTCATCAAACTTCATCAAAAACATTCCTTGGGGTTTGTTTTGTTTAATTCACTCACACCTTTGAGTAAACCTTTATTAGTCTGTCTACATCTCCAAAGCTCAAAATGCTCTGTTCCACTTTGTGATGTTACAAAGAGGAAGCTTTCGAGTTAACAGCTACCTTTTACCAACATAATACTAATGTTTACACTTAAGAAGAGTTCAGAAATCAATATTTGGTGCAATAACCCTTATTTTTTTAATCACAGCTTTCATGCGTCTCGGCATGCTCTCCACAAGTCTTTCACATTGTTCTTGGGTGACTTTATTCCACTCCTGGTGCAAGAACTGAAGTAGCTCAGCTTTGTGTTTGTGTTGGAATTCAAGAGATGCTGGAATGGAATGGCTGTAACACATGTAGAGATGCTGATTTCAGAAAAAAATCCAGTGGTCTCCTAGTTTTTTTTTCCAGAACTGTATATCTCCATGGAGAAACTATGGTTTTAACTTTCTATGCAAACATGCAGTTGACTTTCCACACCAGAGAATGTATAAAGAAGTGGACTAAGCGAGTGTGAGGTCAGCCCACGAGGCCAGCAGTTATAGGGGCAAATTTCAGGGATGAAAGAGTTCCGCTTTTTAGCGGATCTCCGCTTTTTTTTTTAGCCGCGTGGTAATTTTTTTTTTATTTTTTTTTTTTTCCAAATACGTTGAAATTTTGGGTGTGTATTATATATGTATAATTGTGTTTAGGGTTGCCAACCGTCCGTTGAAAAATGTAATCGTCCCGTATTCAGAAACAAAAGTACATGTCTCGTATTAAACTTGTACATGTGTGCGGGGCCGCGTGAGCTTGTGTGCTCTTCTGGTGCTGCGGACACCGCACGTGCTGCGCCGCGAGTGCGCTCTCTCTGCTCGTTATCAGACTTTGATGTCGCAAAATCGGGGTCAGTGCCGTGTTTTGATATCAACTTTCAAATAAAAAACACTACAATTGTAGCACCAGGATCATGTAGAGCAGTTTAATACAAACACTGTAAGATCGAAATGACGATTGTCACAGCAACAGTTACAGAGAAAGGGGCGACTTTTTCAATGTAAAGTCAACTGGAAACAGAGTCGATGGAGCTGGAAGCGCCTCCATGTTCACTTCCTGAGCTGGTTAGCCATGTCCATTTATATATACAGTCTATGTTCCAGACCTAGAAAGTTACCACTTTGAAATTCATAAAATGGATGATCAAAGTTTTAATTTTAAGTAGAAATAGTTTGATTTTAAACATGAACACAAAATATGATTTGTGTCAGGATTTCAAATATAATAGTTTGGTTCTCACTGTTTTGTCCTGTTGGTCCTGTCATTTTGATCCATTGTCTCTCTATGGCTTGTTTTGTTTTGAAGCAATTTATTTCTTTTTTGTTGAGTGCATTCACTTTTTACGCATTTTACCATCTGAAATTTTATTATACAAATAAATTCGGTTTTGTTTGTTTATACCATGTGTCTCTCAAGTTGGAAGTTGAATTTACAAACACTCCATAAAACTCAAATTAGTTCAGCTCTTCTCACACAAACTATTTTACTCTTATTTAATTTACAACAGAATAAATGACAGGCAATAAAATGTTTCCTTAAAAGTTTTAGTTTTACTTTTATTTTACAACTTTGCAGCTCTATAAACCTGGTGTTGTCATGATACTTAATACTGATTACACTACTACGATGATTACACTACTAATGATAATTTAAAAAAATGTAATTTCTTCATTTAGACAATAGAATATGGTTTTCGTCATTAAATTATGGCAAAAGGAGAAATTCAATTTGTCAACTGGACAAAGTTTATTTGGTTGAATACATTTTGCAGCTCATCCAAGCTGCTTCTTCAGTTCTCCAGCTTGTTCAGTAGCTTGGATGAACTGCGAAACGTATTTTGACCGTATTTGTCCAGTTGACAAACTGATTTTCTCCATTTGCCATGGATTCTACCTGGACGACTGAGGGATTTTTCAACATTAAATAATAGTACTTCTTTTACCATGCGGAGCTGCAGTGTGAATCTTTTTTTTTGTTTTTTTCTACAATTTTTTTTTTGGACTCAGCACGCAGACGTAACTTTTATTGGATATGCATGTCTTTGCCTACCAGTACTTTACTTTACTTTCAGAGGTCAAAGCAGAGTTTTGCTGTCATGGTAAAGCTAATAACTAGAATGGTAATGTGCACGCTTTCTGATTAGATGAAGACAAGATGTAGCAGACAGATTTTGGCCTTAAGAGCTGCTTATACAATATATCTACTGGAGCAAGACACATTTTGCTGAAATACATGGAGAAAATTGAGTAGTGGACCATAAAAAAATTATTTAAAAAATTACCTAATAATGTAATAAAGGCTTAAATGATGTACTATGTAACTTCTAAGGTGGAGGGTCCACAGCTTCCTTGCCTCCAGGGAGATGTTATTTCTTTACTTAAAATGTCCCACAATAGGACGTTAAAAATATGTCCCTTGCATTTGTTCAATTACAGGCGTTTTATAGCTCAAAAATATATATATATAAAAAAAAAAAGAATTCTCACAATGTGCAGGCTTGCTTCATTGTAAATCTGAACATCAATAGAATGGTATAGAATGCCTTTTATTGTCACTATTCACATGTATACACATTATACATGCTCACAATGAGACTGAAACATCTCACTTCAGTGCAGACATTTAATGACGATATATACAACACGGCAGAATATTTACAACACATTATAGAGAAAAATAGTGCAAAAAATGAGTGCAAAAAAGTCCTGTACTACACATTAGTTCCAGGTTATTGCAAGTCTTGCTCAGATATTGCAGTAGGGGTCACACATGCAACCATATATACACACTTGAGTCTCTACATTGTAGAGGGAGATGTTTCACAGAATTCAGTTTAGCATTGTACTGTATTAAATGTTGTCTACAAGCTATAGCACAGTGTTAAGTATTGCACCACAGGATATTGCACTGTGATTAGGTATTGCACAACAACAGGTGGATATGCTACAAAAACCCAGTTTAAGATATTACACAGTAATAAATATTGCTCAGGTGGATATGTTACTAAACCTGTCTCCATTGTGGTTACCAAGTTTATTTCCACACTGTTGACAAAACAGTAATATCTCCATGGAGACAAGCAGGTAGCCAACCCTCCACCATGAAAAAAGGAGAGAAACCACATGGTGTAGCAGCATCTGGATAAAGAACAAAGTTTGCGCTTGCTATAAGTATAAAGAATCTGTGTTGTATACAGTGTAAAGACGTCATTTATCTGCCTTACACTGGGGAGAGCTGAGGGCGATTGGACAGAGGCACAATGGATGGAGACTGCGGAGGGGAAAACAGGTTTCTGATGCCCGTTAGAACTCTGACCGTATATGAAAACTGTTTTCTATGAGCTGGACCCTCCTCTCCTGCTGTGATCGTCTTTTGCATTTGCATTTTGGATCGTTTCTCAGACAGACAGAAGGCCGGTTTATTCAAGCATGTTGTAGCCATTTGATAATGCAATTCTAATAAGGACATGTTTTGGTTTGTCACACAGCAACTTTTGATGCGTAATGAGTGTAATTTTCCAACTTTGTTTCATAACAGCTTTTCAGTGTATTTCAATGCATACAGGAAACAACAGATACATTATAACAGATACATTATATAGATACATTATAAGCCATTCAGTGGTTCCATTTATGCTCTAGAAGTCTGTGGTATCATTTTATGTATTGATGTTGCTCATTTATCAATCTGTAAAGGCAGACTGCTACGATTTGAAGCTGATTTGTTTGTGTCACGACAGTGGATTCTCACAAAAGCGCATCTTGCACTCTAAACATTTGTCATAATCTGCTGTAATAGGTCAAAGTACATCCTGCCATGTTTGTTTTGCTTAATTTTTTTTTTCAACTTTGGCTTCCACCCAAACCATAATGCTGCTCTGTGATTGGTCTGAACCACTGCTGCCTGGGCCCAATTATAGATGGATTCTCATGAGTGAACTGCGAGAATTCATCTTCCTGTCCAGGTTAGATATCATGATATTTACAATATCGACTTATCGTTCAATATATGAGAGCTGGAACAGTAGATTTTGGGACTTAACATTTATTGTGTGTGCATTATTGTTGCATTCTTAGTGTTGAGATTGTTTATTAGTTTGAGATTATGTATTAGTTATAGGGCTGTCAGTTTAACGTGTTAATTAGATTAATTAATTACACTGCTAATTAACGCGTTATAAAAATTAACGCAATTAATTATGAGCGGCAATTCAATGCGCGCGCATTTTAAATTTGGCGTGCAGGGCCTTTGAACGGCGAGTTTATTGATAAAAACGTGACGGAGCAGGTCCGTCTTGTCCCTGGACAGCGATGACGCGATGAGAAATGCCGTGCTACCATTGGTCGGCATACAGAGACGAATGCAGTTCTAATAGGGGAGAGCATGTGAAGACGCGCGAGCCCGTTTCCCTATCTGCTGCGCTGCGCGATGAACCATTTTCAATCCCCATAACCTCTCCAGCGTGTTCTGCCGCGACTAAGGGTGCACACTTAGAAGTTTTGCCCATCACGCTAAATCACGCTAAACCCGATCATTTACTCACCCCCGCGCTGCTCCCTCCTCCCTCCTCCTGTGGTGCGATGGTCCGGACACATCCACACCGGGAGTTTAAATCCTCCTCACGGCTTCCGGGGCTCATGTGAGCCATGAGTAATTTTCACGGGCAATTATTTGTATTCTCTGTATATTTGAAGCCTTGTATATTGTAATGACTCCAGGCTTCTCTTAGTCTCCAATGAACTTTATTAAACAGAAGTTCGGACTCACTAAACATTAACAGTCCAACACATGCAGCAGCGTAACTCTCCTCTTTTCCTCTCACACACCCACACCTGTCCCACGCATGCGCCCAACAGCCAACCCCTTAAAGGCACAGACACCATTAACCCAGGTCATTACAATATTATTTATTGACGTTGCATAAAAGCTGCTGTACGTGCTCACCTTTTGGCACCAGAAATATTCGCCATGTATTAGTGGAATGGTGTAAATGAGCTTTCCAATGAATGTTACGTAATGTGGGAGGGGGAATGGGGGTCTGCCAGCAGTCTTGTCATGTTTACAGTGGAGACAAAGAGAGTGAGTGAAAAACTTAAAGGGGAAGTCTGCAGTCTTTTCACTGTACCACTATAAATCACACATTTGACACCTTTTTTGCACTGTGGGAGAGCACAATAAACCACCTAAAAAATATATTTTAAAAATGTGATTAATTAGATTAATTAATTACAAATCCTGTAATTAATTAGATTTTTTTTTTAATTGCCTGACAGCACTAATTAGTTATGTTGTAATATGATCAGATTTGCTATAGCTATATAAAGTTGAATAAGTATCTTCTAAGTATCTTCTAAGGCAAATTATTGGTTCATTTTGCTACTTATTCATTACAGCTAAGGCCTTTAAATTATACTATCTATTTAAAAATGGTGTACTGGAATTATCTTGCTTTATTCGTATTTTGTCAGTAGTTATAGTATTATTGTTTATTGCGTTACATCTCTGTAGCAATATATTGTGCTTTGAAAATTGCTATCATGACAAGCCCACCAGTAATTACAGAGATACTAAATATAAACTGGGTCTGACACTAAAATAACAAATCCTAACAGTAAATTACAGACTTTCCAGAATGTTGTGATGTCCCTTAAATGCATGATATAACGGTATAATGTTTTTCTCTGAGAGGAAGTGGCCTAAACTGGGTGTTTGCACTGGAAATATAATGTGTTTTAATCTTTAAAATCTGAGAGAAACAAAAAGCACATTGTAGCTCTATTGCTTTCACAAGTAATCCTGCCAAATGCTCAATTTAAAGAAAAAACAAAAGCTAAAAACTGATATACACATTTACCTGGTCCAAGTATCTGACCTGTACCTGCTTGTTTCCATGGAGACAGATCAGGCAAAGTAACGCTGTGTTTCAGAGGTTGAATTTTCTGAATTCGGACTTGTAAATTTTACACTTTAAAACCCATCCATCTCAGAATTCCTACTGGGAAACTCAGGTAACATTTCAGAACCAGAGCTGGTTCCCAGTTAGAAAATCCAACACGGCTGCACCCTGAAAGCATTACTCTGGGGCAATGTTCCCTCTAACACATCAAATTCTTTTCAGCGCATAAAATAAAATTCTGAACTCAGCGCTGGTTTGACACACAGAATCCAATCTGATAGATTCAGGTCACACATGTGAATGTGATACGCGTTATGGGCAAGCCAACTACAAACAGGTACATTTCGACCACATTTCACTCGCTTCCTTCAGTTGTAGTACACATCTCCTCAGAGCGGCGAGTCCGCACCAGCCGACGGGAGCGCTGCCCACACACACTCCACGGAGAGAAGAACACACAAAGAGACAGAGCCATAATGTAATCCTCGGCTGTGACTTTGTTTCTGTCCAAGCCATAGGTTTTTGTGAGCCATAAAGATGCCATCTTCGTTATACTACAGAGCTCTGACTCTCACACAAAATGACTTAAATAGGCTCGTGATTAAAAAGCAAAATATAAACTGATAAAAATGTATAATTATTTTGGGAAAGACTCATCTTATAGTCTTAAAGGTCCCATGGCATGAAATTTTCACTTTCTGAGGTTTTTGAACGTTAATGTGAGCTCCCCTACCCTGTTTAGGGCCCCCCCCCATGGCTAAAAGTTGCGAAATGTCTAAACTGAGCATTTGCGATCCTTACACAAAACCAGTGTTGAAACGGGCGAGTTCGGACAAGGCACCTTTTTGACGTCAGATCGGCAAATGCAGCTCCAACCCCTCCCTCTGTCTCCGCTCAGCGTCCCTGTATATCCCGCCCAGAGAGTTTGGACTGTGAATGCGCTACGCAATGCGAAATGCGTTTTTTTATTTGCCTGGAGGCACGTCCGAGTGTTTCTAGGCTCGGAAGTCCTTTATCTGAGCCTCTGGACCTTTGAACAGCAGTGGTTTAATTTTATTTTATGTGGAAATGTGTTTATTTTTCAGTGGAACACTCCAACTCTCTCCCCCCGTGCAAAAACAAGGAAATGGATCAGAGAGCGCACAGAGAGACAGCGGAGCGTTTAGCCACGCCCCCACCTTCTACTATTGGCCAGCTTTTTCCTCCTCATTTGCATTCAAGCAACAACGCCCATTATAGAGTGTTCTGAGTGAGGAAAATGACTCTTTCTCAGCTTATCTTTGTTGAGTGTTGATTTTGAAGAAGGATTCATTTACAGTATTAGGGAACCATTAAGGAGCCATATAAAAGCATCAAGAAGTACCATGTCATTGGATCTTTAAATAAATCTGCAGCTACATGTAGGCTATATTTATCAAGCTGAAAAAATCTCTCTTCATGTTTTACAGGTTTATACACTATCATTTAATTTTATGTATGGGGTTATTTTTCAAAATATTGTACTGTTCAATGTTTCACTGACCACAGCAGGACTCTCACGCTGACACATATACAAAGCTCATGAACAGATTTGTCTTTGTTATTAAGTTGACCAAAAGAATCTGTTATATTAAAAGTCATCGGAGATAACTTGATGAGATAATTTGATGATTAAGCTGTAACTTGTGATGATCTCAGGTGTGATACTGGTGTGTGCATGTCGGATGTCGCTCACGTGGGTCCAAGGATGGCTCAGGGAGTTAGTGTGTTTGCTCAGACACATGAAAAATTAAGGGGAACATTGCTCTGGGGTCCAAGTTCCAACATTCGAGCATAACTGGAACGCATCATAACAACGATAAACCAAAGATGTTTATTTTGTCTTCTTTTGTACTTTAACACTTTACACTAAACTACCGTAAATACACTTTACTGTATTGTCTTTAAAAACGAACCCAAGAAGTTACAGTATCATAATAGCGAATCCATGGAGAACAGAACTTTTTGCATAGTGGTGGGACGAGAAGAGACAAGACTTACTTAAAACAAAAACATAATTTGTAATATTCAGTTAAGTTTACAATTTTAGCGTGACAATTTTGTACATAATATTGTTATATGTTTTCTGTCATTTATGCACTGCTTTTTGGAGCTACGGAGATGTAACTCACCAGGAGGGTTAAGCACCTTCCAAACGTAAACACGGGGAAGGGATCAAGATAATTTTTCACTGGTGTGCACAATTTGGAGAGAATTTTATCTTGGTTTATCTTGCGGCTTGAGATCTTGATCAGTATTACTTTAAAGAGTACATCAGGCTACGTTCAGACTGCAGGGCATAAAGCTCAATTCAGATTTTTTTGTGAAATCCGATTTTTTGGCGAGGTCCTTCACATTTACAGTTAAATGTGACTTGTATGTGATCTCCAGTGTGAACTTAAAACACCCCAAAAGTGTCCCGCATGCACCTTGGAGGACACGACGAGGTCACACGCAGCGAGTGTGCTCAGTGTTTATGGAAGTAGCCTAAACATGGACACGAGCATTGAGCACCTGGAGATTTTAAAGTTGCGGTCGTACCGGAGCCAGAACATGTACAACTTATTTGTTTCAGGGAGGAGATTGAGAAGGTGAAGGGCAAGGTTTTTGGCCTTGGCGTTTTGTGGGTTCCTCTTCAGTAACGCAGCTATCCAGCAATTCTATCGGCTCAACGCTGTGCTTGTCTCCGAAAATATAGTCTAGTTCTGTTCGGTTTCCGTCTACTTCAATGCAAAATAGTGACGTTTGTCGCTTGTTGATGACGTGTAGGGCGGAAGAATGTGACCTGGTCGTTCAGACTGAAGTCGCATGCCAAAAGATTGGATATGTATCCATTGGCCTGGGTCACATTTAAAAAAATCTGATCTGTGCCGTCATTAAAGATCAGATACAGGTCGCGTAGAGGCGGAAAAAAATCTGATTTGGGTCACTTCAGGCTGCAGTCTGAACGTAGCCTTAGAACAATTTAAATATTACAAAATAAAATACCTTTAATGCTGATTTGAGTGTGTTTGTGTTTCGTTTGTGCACAGTTGATCCACACCATCAGCGTGGTGGACCGGGACGAGCCACAGACAGGACATCGCTTCTACTTCACTCTGGCTCCAGAGGTCGCCAACAACCGCCACTTCACCCTGTGGGACGTCAAAGGTGAGGGGTCAAAGGTCAAGAACAGGGGGCAAACGCTCTATCAGCATATATGTGATTTATTGCACATTTGCACGTATACACTGGTTTGTGTTGGAATGCATTATTTGTCATGAACAGTGTTGTATAGTAACGAAGTAATAATACTTCACTACTGTACTTAAGTACATTTTGGGAGACTTTGTACTTTACTTGAGTTTTTTAGAAAATTATAACTTTTACTTTTACTTCACTACATTTCCGAATTTAATTGCATACTTTTACTCCGATACATTTTCAATGTGCCGTTTAGTTACTCGTTACAAAAAACCCTCTACTGACTGCAAGGAAGTCAGGACGTGCCTGGGCTTGTTCGCTACTTGCGCATGACAATCAGCCTCCACCTGTTGGTTTCATGCAGCTCGTTTAATCAATCAACATCCCTGATGGAAGAGGAGACAGCATCCACGTCGGCTACAAATGAAGGGGGACCTGACGATGAGCATCCCTGGCCGTACTTAAACACAATGTTCTCTTACGCTGATATGAAGGATTCGTCCTATCGAATGAAGTGCCTCTTGTGTTGTTGTTTGTGCTATCCAAGTAACAAAGCGAGGGTTAGCTTCAGACTGCCTTTGCTTGATACTTTTACTTGTACTTTTAATTACATTACTTGAGTACATTTATTTTGGCATTACTTGTCATACTTAAGTACAAGAAGTTCCAGATACTTTAAGACTTTTAATCAAGTAACATTTCAGTCAGTGACTTCGACTTTTACCAAAGTCATTTTTGGGAGGGGTACCTATACTTTTACTTGAGTTTGACTTTCCAGTACTTTATACAACACTGGTCATGAACATACTATAATGGCCCATATTTATTTTCTTAGGCATTAGGCATATATATTTTTTTAATTCAAACAGACTCTAAAGGGATTTTGAGTCACTGACAATCTGTGAAAACGGGGGTTGATCAGCAATACGGCCTCTTGAAAATAAGTGATTAAAGATGTTCAAACATGCACAAATCCCTCTAAATGCAACTTGGAGAGGGTAAATGAGAAGGGTAAACAACTATAACAGTTAAAAGTTGCTCTGAAAAGTTATTTTTGCAGAATAGATCTGCTTAAACATTTACCAAAACAGTTTTCTACAGGAGACATCTTCACAGATCTGACCTGTAACCTGGTCTGGTTTGCCATACTGTGAAACATTCCAGACAAAGCAAAAACACCTCCATGATGAAAAGTATTTGATGGACCCTCCACCTGAAAGGTTACAAAATGCACCTTTAATGGTTGTTGGTCCAAAGAATGTTGTGGTGTCAACTTTGCAAAAATGACACCATTATAATTCTGATAACAACCTTACAAACATAAACATGCAAATGCAGGGTAGAAAAATAATACTAGAGGTTACATTTGTTTTGAGTGGGTGTAATTCAAAGTATTCATTCACACATAATATCACCTCAACCGGGGGGATCTGTAATGGTTTTCGATGAAATCTCCAGTGATTGGCAACTTACTATTCTCCAGAAACACTATTCAATAAAGTGTAAAAAAAATAATAATTTGATCAGTAAGGCAGATGGTTAGTGTTTAAAACTTGAAAATGTAGTGCTATTCCTATACCAGAGTCCCCAAGAGTGTGTTTTGTAACTTCTAAAATTTAAAAGCAATATGTTATAATGATTAATGAAAGACAAACACCACCTGCCTCCTGTTTATATTTGCAAAATAGTATCAGCCATGTTGCTACTTCATGAAAAACGTATCTAAAGTTGTGTGGTTTGTGTGGTCAATATTGTCATTTCACTGCAGAGCCTGTGAGAGCTTATGTGAAACCTTGGTTAAAACTGATTTGAGGTGACTTTTCTATGACTTTCTGAAGCCAGTAACCTTTAAATTTGAATATTTACCAAAGCGAGACAGAATCTATTTTCACCAAATGGTAAGAATTAAAATGGCCCATATTTTAAACTATTTTAAATCTGTTATAATGTTGTTTCCTCATCACAAACATACCTGGAGTTGTGTTTGGTTTCATTCACACATGTTTAAAGGCAAATTAACGTTTTTTTTTTTACAATCTGAGCCTTCTTTCGGCAATAAAACAAGTAGTTTTACTCACCCATAGCAGTTTGCTGTCAATTGGAGCAGTATCGCAGAACTTATGTTGAGCCGTTCTGTTCTAGTAATGATCCCGTATCCGTTAACATGGTGCTCGTATCATATGCTCGGGGCATTACTTTGCGGTGTTCAAATAACACAAACTTTAGCACTTTTCAAATCACAGAAGATCGCTGTGCCAGGGTAGACTTTTAGTGGATTCCAAAACGTCCTGAAACCCGATATCCAGCTATAGTTTCATTTGATGACATCATCAGAGAGGACAGTGCGCATGCGTGAACTCAGCTGTTTTGTAAACATAGCTAGCCCGAAAGAGGCTAACACCGCTCTGAACTGTTGCGATATCGGGTTTCAGGCCGTTTTGGAATCCACTGAAAGTCTACCCTGGCACAGCGATCTTCTGTGATTTGAAAAGTGCTAAAGTTTGTGTTATTTGGACACCGCAAATCAGTGCCCCGAGCACTCATGCTAACAGATACGGGATCAGTGGTAGAACAGAACGGCTCAACATAAGTTCTGCGATACTGCTCCAATTGACACCAAACTGCTATGAGTGAGTAAAACTACTTGTTTTATTGCCGAAAGAAGGCTCAGATTGTAAAAAAAATGTTAATTTGTCTTTAACACACAAACCTGCATATTTAGACTGTTTAGGCTGAGTTCTTCTCTCAAACAGAAAACAAAGAACAGAAAACACCTTGTGATGTCATGTAGTAATACAAGAGGTCAAGTCATTTTATGTATATAGCACATTTAAAACAGCCGTAACATTTACAGCATGAAACACAACATAGTGAAACAATAAAACATACATAATATAAATTACCGGTATATAAAATATTCCATGAAAGAGTGGCTTAATACACAAAGATAAAAGTCTAAAGTTGACAGCTTCAGAGAAGAGCTCATGGGCTGTTGAACGCCATCTTGGAAAAAATGTGTTTTTAGGAAGGTTTTTAAGTGAGGTAAAGAGGAGCGTGATCCCAGATGAAGAAGGAGGGCATTCCAACAGAGAAAGCTCGGCCTCCGTTGGTTTTGAGGTGGGATGGGGGATGAACAGTAGGATGAGAGAGTTTGACCTGAGACTGGGGGGGCAGTGTGTGAGGTTAAAGATCAGTGATGTACTGTGGCGCCAGTGAGTTGATTTAAAATCAAATAATACCATTTAAAATAAATCCTGTATGTTTCTCTTTTTGGACCTGGTGAGCAGTCTGGCAGCAGCATTTTGGACTAACTGTAACCTACTGAGGGAGGATTGTGGGAGGCCTGAATATAGCAAGTTGCAGTAATTTGAATTTGTCTTAAGTGGAAAAAGCTACTTTTAACAACATTTGATTTTCTTCTTTTCTCAAAGTTTAAAAGAGAGTCCGTAAAAACACCAAGGTTCTTTGCAGAACTGTGCAAATTTGTAGCAAGAGGCCCAAGGTCAGATGTGAGAGTGTCTGTGTAAGTTCCAAATAGAATAATTTCAGTCTTATTTTCATTTATCTGGAGAAAATTAAAGGACATCCAGTTTTTTATTTCCACAAGACAGCCATGGAGAGTGGCAAAGGACGAGCCACTTTTTGGGGAGGCAGAAAGATAAAGCTGGGTGTCGTCAGCATAGAGGTGGTACTTAATCTGATGTTTCTCTAAGAATTAATTCTCTAAGATTTAAACCCAGGGGGAGCTTGTATAAAGAAAATAAAAGCAGTGCTAGGATGGAGAGCGTAGACACTTCTTCACCTGCTTTGACTGAGAAGGATCTCCCTATCAGATATGAAGTGAACGATTTTAGGACTGAAACCCAACGACATGCTGCAGGCGTTTTAGGACGATCTGGTGGTCAATCGTGTCAAAGGCTGCACCAATAGAATTAGAACAGCTGAGGATCCAGAATAAATCTGGAGGTAAAAGGTTGCAGGTAAAGTGTCTAGGTGGCAGCTAGTGGGTTTGAGATGTGCAAGTGCCTCGGTTAGTTCCTCGAGGTGGTGGATAGCACAGGACATAACTTGGGGAGCGTTGGAGGGGCGAATGATCTGTGCTCTGATATTGACTATTTTATTCATCAAAAAGCCCTTGAACAATTCACAGCAGTCCACTGAGTTGGGGAGGCAGGTGTGCGAGGATGGAGGATGTAGTAGGGAGTTTAAAGTCTGGAAAAGGATTTGAGGTTTTTGAGCATGTGATTCAATGATGTTGGAAAAAATACTCATTTTTTGCAGATTGTTCAGCTTTTTGATAGCACTTTAAGATTTAAATACACATGAAGACACATGAAGTTTGTCTTTTTTCCATCTTCTTTCCGCTCTTCTACAAGTGTACAAGTAGAGTCATTTAGACACGGTATTGGTGTACATTTAATTTGGGGTTTTTGGGGGCCACAATGTCCAGAACAGTGAACAGTTCACAGAAATGTGGAGCTGTGGAAGAGCGGATCAATCGGGCAGAGCTATGAGTTAAAGATCCCATGACATGGTACTTCTTGATGCTTTTATATGGCTCCTTAATGGTTCCCTAATACTGTAAATGAATCCTTCTTCAAAATCAACACTCAGTGCATGAGAAACAGAGATAAGATGAGAAAGAGTATTTTTTCTCCCTCAGAACAGGTCATAATGGGCGTTGTTGCTTGAATGCAAATGAAGAGAAAAAAGCTGGCCAATAGTAGAGGGTGGGGGCGTGGCCAAACTCTCCGCTCAGAGCTGTCAGCTGTGCCCTCTGATCCATTTCCTTGTTTTTGCACGGGGGAGAGATTTGAAGCGTTCCATTGAAAAATAAACACATTTCCACAGAAAATAAAATTAAACCACTGCTGTTCAAAGGTCCAGAGGCTCAGATAAAGGACTTCCGAGCCTAGAAACACTCAGACGTGCCTCCAGGCAAATAAAAAAACGCATTTCGCATTGTCTAGCGCATTCGCAGTCCAAACTCTCTGGGCGTGATTTACAGAGACGCTGAGTACAGACAGACGGCGGTAGAACTGCATTTGCATTTCTTTTTTCGATCTGACGTCAATCAGGTGCCTTGTTCAAACTCGCCCGTTTGAGCTCTGAATTTTTGTAACGCAGAAAAGGATTGCAAATGCTCAGTTTAGACATTTCGCAACTTTTAACCATGGGGGGGGGCTAAACAGGGTAGCGGAGCTCACATTAACGTTCAAAAACCTCAGAAAGTGAAAATTTCATGCCATGGGACCTTTAAGGGTTTTATTATGGGGCATGTTAACAGGCACAGAAAAGTGACCATAAAAGGATCTGATACACCCCAGTCAAAAATATCTATATCTGAAACAGTAAAAGCTGATGTAAAGGTCTAAAATGTGTCCTTTTTCATGAGTAGGTGTTTGTATGAGATTGGTTAGAATGAAACTTTCAGCTGTCATTACAAAATCTTTTACTAACCGCTTTGAGGGGCATCAGATTTAAATATTAAAATCACCTAAAACAAGAAGCCTGTCACTACAAGAAGACATGAAGGACAATAAGTCAGAAAATTCTTGAATTAAATTATCACATTTTGGAGGTCTGTAGATTAGTGCGCATAGAATACTGAACACTGTGAGTTGCAATTTAAAAAGTAGCACTTCAAAAGATTGGTAGGGATCAATCAGTACCGGTTTACATTTAAGAGGGTCTTTAAAAACATTAGCTAGACCAACTCCATGGCCGGATGACCTTGGAGTATTTAAAAAACTACAGTACAATGGGCAGAGATCATGGAATGGCGATAAATAATCTGGAATGAGCCAAGGAATAGAAGATCCAAATTATGAAGGGTAAAAGTGTAGTTTAGAATATGGGCTTTGTTTTGCATGGATCTACAGTTCAGGAGGGCAAAGTTGAAAGATTGACTTAGAATTGCCAATGATGGGCGACTATCAGATTGTTTGGGTTTATGTCGGCACTGCGATCTGATTTGCTTTGATGGAAGTTTTGGGACACCATCTCGTGAGTAGTGTACTTATATTTCTGACTTCTAAAGATAATAATAGGACTAATAGCAAAAATTTATTGTTTACTAAAGTATTGTTGGGAATTGTTGTCAGGGTTAATTCAATTTGGTGCCGTCTTCGCAGAGACCAGCAGTGCGTTGAACGATCTGAAGCAGAGACAGCACTTCACTATACACCATACACCTTCACTAGAAACATGTTGATCATTTCAGCCCCAGTATCTCTACTAAACAAAATGTAATAGCTGTTACCTTGAAAACTACCACTTCATGACATCACAAGGTTAAGCACAGCATTTTTTGTGAGGGTTTTGTGAGCTTTAAGCCATATTATAATGCTGTGATCTCAAGAACATACCCAAAGTTGTGTTTTGTTTCATTCACACATGTTTGAGTAACCCTTTATTATTAGTCTGTCTACATCTCTAAAGCTCGAAATCCGCTTTTCCACATTGTGATGTCATGATAGTTTCTCAAGTTAACAGCTCCTTTTACCTTTAGTTCAGCAGAGATTGGCAATTCCATGGCTGAAATGATCTTGCCTGGAAGAATCCATGACTCATCGCTGTACCAGCGAGTGAGTCTGGTAACGTTTGATCCACAGAATACGCTGCGGTTGCGCGTAGACAGACAGCTAAGTGAACCAATCAGAGATTGCGCCATCTTGATTCAAAACTGAGGCGGAACTTCCGCTGCCTAAGAGTGACTTTGCGGGCAAAGGCGGGTGCACTGACGTCACCATCTTTGAACGAATCAGAATCGCGGAGTCGGTTTGGAACCGGAGGAGCGAGAGTGGATGGAGAGTGTCCAAATGGTATCGCGGTGTATAGGAAATACAGAGAGATATCATTTGGCTGGCCAGGTAAGAAATGATCCAAATGATTCTAGTGAAGGTGTATGAAGTTTAAAAGCACAGTGCAGCACTTTATGGATTACCATATGACATCACAAGGGGGAAAAAGTGTTTTCAGTTTGAGCAAAGAATGCAGCTTAAATATGCAGGATTTGTCCATTAAACGTGGGGAAAAAAACACAACTCCAGGTACGTTTCTGATGAAAATATAAGAGATCACTGCAAAATGATCAGTTTTTATGATTTTACTACTTATAGGTATATGTTTGGGCAAAAGGAACATTTTTGTTTTGAGTCTATAAACTACTGATAACATTTCCCCCAAATTCCAAATTAAAATATTATCTTAAAATATTATATTAATATATTATTAAAATATTATAAAATATTATCTTCAACGTTTTTCAGGCCAGGGACCCCCAAACAGATGGCGAACTGGGCCAGGGACCCCCTACTATATATACGGCATAGAATTGTGTTTTATATTAAATTGAGCTTAGTGTCATGTATAAACATTGCTACTCTGTTATGGTACATCCAATACAAGGAAATAATACACAGGTTAATACTGTATTTTACACTATAAAATATAAAATTATATTATCTTAAAGTGAAATGAAAAGATTTCGCGACCCCCCCCCCTGCAGTACCTAGGGGGGTTGCGACCCCCCTGTTGAAGACCTCTGGTTTAGAGCATTTATTTACAGAAAATGACAAATAGTCAAAATAACAAAACAGATACATGTTTTCATACCTCAAACAATGCAAAGAAACAATAATAATAATAATAATAATAATAATAATAATAATAATAATAATAATATATTTTATTTAAAAGCCCCTTTCAAGACACCCAAGGACACTGTACAAAACAAAGTTAAAACATAAAAATACTTAAAATACAAAGATAAAAACAGAGATACAAAAACTGGAAGATGGTGAAAGTGTGGTGTAGGATTGTCTGAACAGGTGTATTTTGAGTCAAACAAGATCATAATCATTTTAAAACAACATAATACTAATGTTTACACTTAAGAAGAGTTCAGAAATCAATATTTGGTGCAGTAACCCTTATTTTTAATCACAGCTTTCATGCGTCTTGTCATGCTCTCCACAAGTCTTTCACATTGTTCTTGGGTGACTTTATTCCACTCCTGGTGCAAGAACTGAAGTAGCTCAGCTTTGTGTTTGTGTTGGAATTCAACAGACGCTGGAATGGAATGGCTGTAATACATGTAGAGATGCTGATTTCAGAAAAAAATGCAGTGGTCTCTTTTTTTTCTTCCAGAGCTGTAACTCAGAAAATAACGTAATATGGGCCCTTTAACAACTTGACTCTAAGTTGAGTCCAAACTGTGCAAACATCCATATATTTAATGCAAAACTGTCCACACTGCCCACTGTGAAATACGCTTGCTATGTTTTTCCCTCCTCTGTTCCCCTGTGTACCAGCAGATCCATCGTTTAGAGACGTGTACCTAAGCGAATGTGACATGTGGCTAAATAAAGATTGATCTGACACCAGGAAAATGTCAAGGGAACAGCCCCGGCTATAGGCAAATGTCACAGAGTGGAGGCAGGGGGGCACTGCGCTCCCATTCACCCTGTGTGGGAAATAGGAAGCAGCAATATGTCAGGAATACTGGTTTTAGTTACTTTATTTTTATTTTTTATTTTTTTGCATACGCAGAGAAAAGAGTTGTGGCCAAACCAAAGACTTAAATATACATTGTGTAACTTTTCTGGAAGGTCTTTCAAATGCTTTTCTTGGAGATGTTATTGCTTTGTCTGGAATCTTTCACAGTAGTTTTAACACAGTGGTTTTAACGAATTACCTTTTTATCATCATGAAGACCAAACCACACCAAGTTACAGGTCAGATTTGTGGAGAGGCCACCCCGCTCACAGTCAGAATGCCTGTTTTTAAGATAAGATAAGTTACAAGTTACGAAACGCGAAATCTCCAAAATTCAATTAATGTGCGCTCAGATGCACGCCCCGAAACGTAAAAACACTTTATCAACACACACAGGGTTAGGTTCCAGAGGTGGCCCGGGGTGGGAGAGGTCCACGAGGTAGGACAACTTTGTATTTTGCAATTGTTCTACATGTTTTAGGGCTGTAAATGCCTCACCACACACATTCTATGCTTTTCTCAGACTGGAGTTGGGCTTTTCTCGCATTTCTCTCTCGTTTGAACACTCAAACTTTCATAGATTTTCAACGGAATGTGTTGATAGTGAAGCGTGGGGGTAGACATGGCTCAATATAGCACAGAACACGCGATACACAGGAGACACAGGATTACTATCGCAATAACACACTACTCATCAGTAGGGTAAAACTCACCTGTCTCACGACGGTCTAAACCCAGCTCACGTTCCCTATTAGTGAGTGAACAATCCAATGCTTGGTGAATTCTGCTTCACAATGATAGGAAGAGCCGACATCGAAGGATCAAAAAGCGACGTCGCTATGAACGTTTGGCCGCCACAAGCCAGTTATCCCTGGAGAGGTGCACGACACGGCGCAAGGCCGCGCGGGATGGAGCCGCAGCGCCCGGGCCGTGCCTTTCCCTCGGTCCACGCGGGCCGAGCACGCGCGGGCGAGCGCAGGAGCCGCGCGGGGTGATTTAATCCTGGTTTGGTCCGGGTCTGGACCTGGTCCGGTCCGGGTCTGGACCTGGTCCGGTCCGGGTCTGGACCTGGTCCGGTCCTGGTTTAGTCCAGGTCCAGTCCAGGTTTAGACCTGGTTTAGACCTGGTCTAGACCTGGTTTAGTTCTGGTCTAGACCTGGTTTAGTCCACGTTTAGTCCTGGGTCTACAGTGTCTTAGCCAATCAGGACGCAGAACACAATGTTACACTATAAAAAAATGTTACACTATACAAAAAAAAAATTGGAACGGAAAGAACGGAGCCTCGGAACGGATCAGGCTTTTTCCATTGAAATAGCTACTCAACTTACGAAAAATTCACATTACGAAACCACTTCTGGAACGAATTAATTTCGTAAGGTATAATATTGGGTCAAAATAGGAAATTTATGCAAAATAAGGCAAACTTCATGTGTCTACAAGCACCAGTTCTATCTGAAAGCCTGTCTGCACATTCCAATACATTCATTAATATGTCTAGAGTTTTAACATCAAATATTTTTTTGGATTTTCACATAAGAGAGAAATTGTGTGCACCTGATGTCTTAAGATGTGTCTTGTTTATTTCTTGATGGACAAAGAAGTGCAAGTTAAATATTTTCAAATATAAATATTATTTTTAAGCAAAAATGCCTAAATCTATTGTATAAACAGATGTGATTTTGATGTAAAACAATATCATTAAATATCTTGAATACATTAGCTATAACCAGCACAGTTATCAATTGATTTTCAGTTCATCTTATCAATATAAATGAGATTTAGCCACTTTTATCACGGAAGCAGATCGAGTCCATTGTAGACCAGTGTAATTGATTAGTCTTATATAACGCTTTTCCAGACATTCAAAGTCGCTTTACAATTTAGTGCATTCACTCCATACCTGCTGCTTTTTGTACCCACATCTGCACCATACTAGGCAAAGTGGGTGAAGTGTCTTGCCTAAGGACACAAAGCCAATTTTTGCCACTGGCGCACCCATTGTGGCACCTGATTTTACTGGCACCTGAAGTACTAACGAAGCCCAGCTCTGTTTAGCTTCTGAAATCAGACGAGATCAGGGTTTGGCCACAAAAATATGTTACCTATTAAAGTTGGCATGCAGTGCTATAGACCACCATTAACCCTATTTAAAAAGTGTGATTAATTTGATTTTTATTGATTGACGGCACATTTTTTGTGAAGAAAAATACACAAAACTCAAGCTAGTCCTTTTCTAAAATCAGAATTCACACAAACTTCACCGCATCAAGCCACCAGCCACTATTGAGCTGTATTTTCTCTGAAGGTCATGCGGCTACATTGAATTTGCAGGATAGCTCTGGTCATTTCCAACACTTATTACAATGTCCCTGTCTGTATTTTGGTAGAAGCTGTGCAGATTTTTTATTTTTTTTTCCCCCTCTTCCCATCGCGACGGTACCACTCTGCTGTCTTCTTTCATGGACACATTTGTCAACCCGTCACTTCCAATGTGTCACTGCTTCTTTCCCCCATCATGGTTTCACAATGCGCTTTGTCACCCAGCCTTGACATGCGAATGATGAAAAGAAGATTTTTTATTTATTTTTTTTCAAATGCTTACATAAGTCGTTTAAAGTGGGGACGTATGGATTGGGAAAATGCGCTGTTTTTGAAAGAAAACACTGGTCTAGTCTTTGTGAAAAACTGGATTCAGGTGAGGTCAGGAAGAGTTCAAACTGATGTGACATGGTGGCCATGCTGATTTTGGGTCTTTGGGCAAGTAATAAATATATGCTTGACTTATACATTAGTGTATATAGACATTGAGGGCAACAGTGTGCTTGTCTATTGATCCGATTGGCACTTTGATTCCTGCTATCGACATAAACATCACTGGTAGGGCGTTGAGACCCACTGACCCATAGCAGAAAATGACAAATGGTCAAAATTACAAAAAAGATACATGTTTTCAGACCTTAAACAATGCAAAGAAACAAGATCAAATTAATTTAAAACAACATAATACTAATGTTTACACTTAGAAGAGTTAATACATGTAGAGATGCTGATTTCAGAAAAAAAATTAGGTGGTCTCTTATTTTTTTCCAGAGCTGTATCTTGCCACATGTCTGGTGTGTGAATCGGTGAGTAGTTTCTTGATGTAAAACACTTTTAGTGCCTTGTAGGTGGAAAAGTGTTATATAAAAATGTGACTATTGGCCATTTCCCAAAGCAAGGCATATGAACAGATTAAGTGTCTTGCCCAAGGATACATCTTCACCAGAAATTTGATGGAACTACCAAACCTTTCATTAGTACTCCAACTGTTTGCATGTCCTTGGATTTCACCTCCGTTTCACTCAAGCTGCGGTGGTAGGTGATTGTAAAAGGAAGGGCATCTGGCTTGTAAATGAACTTGTAGTTTATTGCACAAACCAACATCTTGGAATGAGACCAACTTAATTTCTTTTAAAGATAAAGGTGCACTATACAAGTCTATGGGGACATGCCACCTGTTTGTCTGCCTGGTATATCCCGTAGTGTTGCAATAAAGGTGTCTAACTTCTGAATGTTTAATTAGGGGTGTTTTTATTGCTCAAAAATACCACACAGCACAAAAAAGTTACACAGTGTACCTTTAGCATACAAATCAACTATCTTTACAAATAGACAAATCTGACCACTATACAACGTTTATTCAAATATACAGGTCTGCTAAACACACCCCAATCCAACAATCTGTAGCACCTTCCAATTGTATTATACAGATTTGTAAACATTTTTGGGACCACTGCATTTTTTTTCTGAAATCAGCATCTCTACTTGCCTGGAAGAATCCATGACTCATCGCTGTACCAGCGGCGAGTCTGGTAATGGTTGGTCCAGAATGCGCTGCCGTTGCACGTAGACAGACAGCTAAGTGAACCAATCAGAGAACAGTTAACGGACAGCGACGTGAACCAAGCCGGTAGGAAGCAATGCAAAAACATATTTTTTGAAAAGAAAGGCCTCTAGAGCTGTCAGCTGCTGTGGTTTTAAGGAATCAATGTGTTTTAGGTCATTTAAGACCAATTTTACAGCTGAATGGAAGGGACGTTCAGTTCTCCGATGCTCCATCTTGATTCAAAACTGAGGAGGAACTTCCGCTGCCTAAGAGTGACGTTGCGGGCAAAGGCGGGTGCACTGACGTCACCATCTTTGAACGAATCAGAATCGCGGAGTCCGTTGTTAACCGGGGGAGCGAGGGTGTCCAAATGGTATCTCGCTGTATAGCAAATACAGAGAGATATCATTTGGCTGGCCAGGTAACATCTCTACATGTATTACAGCCATTCCATTCCAGCGTCTGTTGAATTCCAACACAAACACAAAGCTGAGCTACTTCAGTTCTTGAACCAGGAGTGGAATAAAGTCACCCAAGAACAATGTGAAAGACTTGTGGAGAGCATGTCAAGACGCATGAAAGCTGTGATTAAAAATAAATATTGATTTCTGAACTCTCTCTATAAGAAACATCAGTGGTTGAGCGGTCAGATCCACTGACCCACAGGTTGGCAGGTACGATTCCAGCTCCCACAGATGAATGCTGCCATTGTGTCCTTGGGCAGGACACTTAACCTACCTTGCCCCCGGTGTCTGCGTATATTGGTGTGTGAATGTGTGTGTGAATGGGTGAGTGGTTCCTTGTTGTAAAGAGCTTTGGGTCCCTTGAAGGTGGAAAAGCGCTATATAAAGATGTGACCATGACCATCTTCTTAAGTGTAAACATTAGTATTATGTTGTTTTAAAATGAATTTGATCTTGTTTCTTTGCATTGTTTGAGATCTGAAAACATGTATCTTTTTTGTTATTTTGACAATTTGTCATTTTCTGCAAATAAATGCTCTAAACCAGGGGTCTTCAACGTTTTTCAGGCCAGGGACCCCCTACTATATATACGGCATAGAATTGTGTTTTACATTAACTTGAGCTTAGTGTCATGTATAAACATTGCTACTCTGTTATGGTACATCCAATACAAGGAAATAATACACAGGTTAATACTGTATTTTACACTATAAAATATAAAATTATATTATTTTAAAGTGAAATCAAAAGATTTCGCGACCCCCCTGCAGTACCTCCGCGACCCCCCTAGGGGTCGCGACCCCCCTGTTGAAGACCTCTGCTCTAAACGATAATATTTTATTTGGAATTTTATTTGGAAAAAATGTTCCTTTTGCCCAAATATATACGTATAAGTAGTAAAATTTGAAAAACTGATCATTTTACAGTGACCTCTGATTTTTTTTCCAACGCTGTATGTCAAATTATTATTAGTATTTTAACCTGAATTATCTTAATTTTGCTTTATTTTGTTTTGAGAGTTACTGTTGTATGTTAAGCTTTTTGTGTAACTGTGGTTATTTTTAAATGTCCTATTTTATGGCATTTATAAAGTTTTCCTCATCAGAAACATTCCTGGAGTCATGTTTTTGTTTCATTCACACACAAACCCTCTATATTTAGGCTGTGTCCATCTCTCAAACAGAAAAACACTCTGCTCCACCTTGTGATGTCATGTGGTAATACAGGAAGTCCTCCACTTTTTTAAACTCCATACACCTTCACTAGAATCATTTGGATGATTTCAGCTCTGGAATTTCCTGTCTGTACTCAGCACATGGTAAAAGGTAGCTGTTAACTTGAAAACTACCACTACACGACATCACTAGGTGGAACAGAGCATTTTGGGCTTCGGAGATGAAACAAGGTATGTATTTAGGTATGTTTTTGATCAGGCAACAACATTATAACGACTTAAAACTCACAAGAGTCCATTTCGTGTGATATAGGACCTTTGAATGTGCTATACAAATACATTTGACTTGACTACCACAGAAGTCATGTTATGTCCAAACAGTCAAAAGGGACATTGTCACTGGTGAATTGTCCTCGTATATGAGCAGTAATATGAAGATTGTGGTCGGTGTGCCAGGACAGCCACACACAGACAGGCTAACAGTGATATATGATGGGTGAGATGGATTACTTGGTTTTCTCCACACAAGTCTCCCCAGCTATCCCATGTCTATTTGTCAAAGTCCTCTTTCCGGTTCATGACTTACATCTGTCTTTTCGAGGACTTGTAGATACACAGTGGTTAAGTATAATTCCTGTCACTCACACACATACTCATATGTCCCCTTGTTTTCTATACTGGATTTAAAGATTATGATAAACAGTAGTGGAACGTAACCAAGTAAATTTTAATAATTATGCCTTATTTGACACCAGTCTCTTGCTATTTTTGCTACTTACCATTTGTCTTTTGTTATTATAAAATATTGTGATGAGTGAGCTACTGTGTCCCAAGTAATTTCCCTTATGGATCAATTATTTTGTCTAAGTCCAAATCTAGTAAAGTACTGTAGTCATGTAAAATGTTTTAGGTATCTGTACTTTAATTAAGTAAATTTTTACATTACTTTTGAGAGCAGGTATCATTATCATTACGGTACAATATTTTTTATTGTTTGAGACCTACTGGAAAAGGCTGAGATGTTTATTTTTAACATGTTCATAGTTTGAGAAAACAAAAATATACAGATAATAAAAACAGCTAGAAAAAAAAAACAATCAATTTAGTTCTTTCTGTTGAACAAATCTTTATCAAAATCTCTAAGTTTGAAGCTTTATTAGATCTCAAAATCTCCATGAAACACTTTTACTTTTTAGACAGGTACTTTAATGTTTTTACTTAAGAAGATTTTTCTTGTAAAACTTGAGTATTTTTGCTCCAGTATCTGTATTTTTACACAAAGGTGCACTTTGTAACTTTTTGGTTGGGGTCCATCACATGTCTGTTTCTATTATGTCTTTGCTCTGCTGGAAATGATCCACAGAGTGACTTCAAGCAGCTCTACCTTACATTTATTGAAGTACAAGTGGTTGTTTTATAGCTCAAAAATACTTCAAAAAACATTTCGAAAAACTCTTTCCAGTTCTTGACTTACATCTGCCTTTTCGAGAACTCGTAGATACGCAGTGGTTAAGTATAATTCTCATCACTCACTCTCATATATTCCCTCATTTTCTACACTGGATTTAAAAATATTATACGTAGCGGAAGTTAAAGAAAAAAAAATACCTGACAAGAATCATTCAACTTGAGGCTCTTCCTGACAGCCTTGACACTGCTGGTTGCCCTAGAACTGTATTTGATAATGGAGTATCCATCTCAATTGAGTAAAAAATATGTGATTTATTTTTTCTTTCAACTCTGCAGGAGTTTTTTAAAAATCAGAAGCAGAGCGCATGGTGAGAATGGGGGGCTGTTTGGAAAGCTATGATTGTTAAAAAGCATGTAAATAGCTTGTAAAAAGTATTTTTACAAGTGGCAATGACTCATTCAGCGCTGATGTTTAGAACCTGGCAGTTGAAGATGTCTGTAATGTAGAAAAGATGGAAAAGATGGTTCACTTGTCATGTCCTCAGCACTGGGGCACCCCAGGGCTGTGTTCTCAGCCCTCTCCTGTACTCCCTGTTCACCTACAACTGTACCGCCAGGCACAGCTCCAACATCATCCTCAAGTTTGCTGACGACACCACCATCCTAGGCCTCATCACCAACAACGATGAGAGCGCCTACAGAGACGAGGTGAAATCACTGACCAGCTGGTGTCAGAAAAATAACCTCTCTCTGAATGTCAGCAAAACTAAGGAAATGATCGTGGACTTCAGGAGACAGCGTGTAGACCAGCATCCCCCCATCTTCATCAACAACGCTGAGGTGGAGCAGGTCAGCAGTTTTAAGTTTCTTGGGGTACACATCACTGAGGATCTGTCCTGGACACTACATACAGACACTGTGGTTAAGAAAGCCCAACAAAGACTCTACTTCCTGAGGAAGTTGAGGAAGTTTGGTATGAACACCAGCATCCTCACAAACTTCTACAGGTGCACCATCGAGAGCCTGCTGACGGGCTGCATCACAGTGTGGTATGGGAACTGCACCGCTCAGAGCCGCAAAGCACTACAGAGGGTGGTGCGAGCGGCAGAGGACATCACTGGCAGCAGTCTCTCCTCCATCCAGGACATTTACCACAGCAGGGGTCTGCATAAGGCACGCAGCATCACTAAGGACCATACTCATCCGGCACAAGGACTCTTCCGTCTGCTACCCTCTGGTAGACGATACAAGAGCCTGCCAGCACGCACAAAAAGACTCAAAGACAGCTATTACCCCCCAGCTGTCAGAATACTGAACTCTGGATAATACTCTAAATACTGAACTCTCAACAATACTGCACTAAACTACTTTTCATTATGCACAATATGTTTACTGCTGCTGCTCTATATGAATGTATCACGTTTGTCACTACCTCACTGTAAATTACTGTTACCTGTGCAATAATCTGTGCAATAACCTATGTGCAATATTTATACCATACTATGTGCAATATTTATACCATACTATGTGCAATACGAAATCCACATGCAACACCTATACCACACCATATTATGTGCAATCTGTGAAATACTCTACTTACACCTTATTTGATCTTGATTTAATCCTACCTGCACCTTGTACATAGCACCTTGTATTTTTATTACATTTTATTACATATTTTATTATATTGTTTATTATATTGTTTACTTCTTCCCCTGCACTTTTGCAACACTTTTTTAGCATGTTCTATTATTGCATGTTATTAGTACTTCTGACTATCTTAGCGAGTCAGCGGTTCTTCTGATCCTAAGCATTTCATTGCATTGTTGACCTTGTGTTGATTTTGCATATGACAAATAAACAATCTTGAATCTTGAATCTCTTGAAGTCCTTACGGGCGCGAGGGAAGGATGATGTTTCAGATGGTTTCACATTTGCTTCGAAGGACTCGTCTTGAATGAGAGACAAACTAACAGATTCCAAGCCACTATGCCAAATATGTCAATATATATATATATATATATATATATATATATATATATATATATATATATATATATATATATATATATATATATTTATTTATTTTATTTTTTTTTAATATCACTTAACATGCTTTTCATTGGGTTTAAATCACATATTGTTCAATCAATTCCATTATTAGGCCCGAGCCTTGGACAAAGTCCCAGCAAAGGACTAATTAAATCTGAGTCTGGAGAGCCAAAACTTCCAAAAATCAAGCAGTAAACAAGCCCGGACCATCCATGGCCAGTATCAAAAATGCACTTGATGCGCTTTAGTTTTCAGTGAAGTTCCCCAAAAAATTTGAGGATAAGATGACTCAGTAGCAAACTTTGATATTCATGGGGCCTGTGGGTGCCCGACCCAGAAAAATATCAACCTAAAAATCTGAAACCCAGCACAAAAAATAGAAAGAAAAAAAAAAAGATACTATGGCCCCACCCAAAACCCAACAGAAAGTCAGTCATATTGGATCAAACCCAGGAATAAAAAACACCCACATGAGCATACTTAAAACATTTCCTCACACAGTTTTCATTATCCCTAACACTCTGAACAGTTTGAATATGACATTGGACGTGATCATTGTGAATTTTCAACAAAACTGCAATTTTTTTGAGGGGGAAAAAAAAAATCTGACAAAACATGAAGTTCATCACTCAGAACAGAAAAAACACACACTCTGGCCCACCTTGTGGTGTCATGTGGTAATACAGGAAGTGCTCTACTGTGTTTTTAAACTCCATAGACTTTAACAAGAATCTTGTGAAGAATCCCTCAGTCGTCCAGGTAGAATCCATGGTAAAAGGAGAAATTCAATTTGTCAACTGGACAAAGTTTATTTGGTCGAAGACGTTTCGCAGACGTTACTTCGATGACGTAGCTTGGATGAGCTGTGAAACGTCTTCAACTGAATAAGCTTTGTCCAGTTGACAAATTGAATTTCTCCTTTTACTTTTAACTAGAATCATTTGGATAATTTCAACTCTGGAATTCCCAATCTCTACTGAACGAAAGGTAAAAGGCATTAGATAGCTTTTAACTTGAAAACTACCACTTCATGACACCATAAGGTGGATCAGAGCATTTTGAGATGTAGAAGACCAATAATGCAGGCAGGGTTACTCAAACATGTGCGAATGAAACACCCAAGTCCAGATGTTTTTGAGAAGGTACCAGCATTCTAACATGTCTTAAAACTCATGAGTCAATGTTGCATAATATATGACCTTTAACCTTTCACTTCTTGCCTGTCCCCTCTCCAGATAACACCGCCGGGATCCGAACAAAGCGCACGGGCTTCAATCGTCACGAGCAGAACGTATACTTCCTGCACATCCTGGTCGTGGACTCAGGCCCACCATCGCTCAGCTCCACAGGGACACTGACCATCCACGTGTGCGGCTGTGACCCAGGTGAGAGCCGCTATTATCTGCATTATCGTCACTGTCACCTTCTGGGTCAGCAGTGAGGAGCAGGGAAAGGGCAGATGTGCGGGGCTGTGAGGGGGTCAGTGAACGCCTCGTGTAGGGGGCCTCACCTCGGGGGGATTAGTGCGATTATGATTAATATGAGCAGAGTCAGTCAAGGGTTAGTCATGTGGCATTTGGGGTCTATGTGATGAAGTGGAGAGTAATCGTGTTGAAGCGGGGTATGACAGAAAGCTTTATAGACATGTTTTTTTTTTTTTTTTAAGACATATCAAGGTTCAAGCTTTCTTTATTAGTCTCCACGGGGGAGAAATTTGACTTTGAGGTAAGGGAATGTTGCAGTACAAATAGAGAGAGACATGCAACCAGAGCCCTTCTCCGTGTCGCCAGCAGAGCAGCGCCACCTTAACAAAACGGAAAATGCAGATATACAATCAATAACAATAGTCACATACACATACGACAGGACAATGGAACAGTATACTTTGGGTGTCTTTTTTGTCGGAATATATATTGTGCTTGTGTCTGCTATATAGTTATAACAGAGAGCAGCTGGGTGCTCTCTGTAAAACATTTTAAAAAATGTTTTAATGTCCAGTAATCAGGAAGTGTGTGTAAGCATGCTAGTTGTTGGTAGCATTATTGCCGTTGCGGTGTTCTTTATTCAATTTTATTGCATCGAAACTGCAACTGCTTGCTGATAACACTGACAAAAATGTGTAATCCCCTTCAGGCAGATATAGGCACTGTCCACCAGAAGTCTCACCAGAACTGAAGAAGCATTTTAGATTAGCTGCAAACATCTTTGATCAAAAACTCTTATCGAGTTGACAGACTTGAATTTCTATTTTGCAACTGAGAAGAATGCCCACATAATTTCTTAAAAATACATACAGCTCTGGAAAAAATAAGAGACCACTGCATTTTTTTCTGAAATCAGCATCTCTACATGTATTACAGCCATTCCATTCCAGCGCCTGTTGAATTCCAACACAAACACAAAGCTGAGCTACTTCAGTTCTTGCACCAGGAGTGGAATAAAGTCACCCAAGAACAATGTGAAAGACTTGTGGAGAGCATGCCAAGACGCATGAAAGCTGTGATTAAAAATAAGGGTTATTGCACCAAATATTGATTTCTGAACTCTTAAGTGTAAACATTAGTGTTATGTTGTTTTAAAATGATTTTGATCTTGTTTCTTTGCATTGTTTGAGCTCTGAAAACATGTATCTTTTTTGTTATTTTGACCATTTGTCATTTTCTGCAAATAAATGCTCTAAACGATAATATTTTTTATTTGGAATTTGGAGGAAATTGCCCAAACACGTACCTATAAGTAGTAAAATCAGAAAAACAGATAATTTTGCAGAGATCTCTTTTTTTTTTTTTTTTTTTTTTTCCAGAGATGTAAATAAAAATGAGAGGCATTTATCCTTTCGAGTCTCAGACTGAATAGGGTTTCAAACTAAATGCTTGCAGAAAGCTGTAAAGTCTAGATCAGGGGTGTCAAACTCAAATACACAGTGGGCCAAAATTTTAAATTGAACAAAGCCGCGGGCCAAGGTTGAACAAATATGAACTTTTAGCCAAACAAGTTTTGATTTAACAATGAATATTGAACAAGCAAGGCTTATATAACTTAAAAGTGCAGGCGTGCAAAATAATAATATTATTATTATTATTAATAATAATATTATTATTATTAATAATAATAATAATAATATTGGCGATTTCTTCTGCCACGATATAACTTGCCTTTACAGCAGCCTCACTTTGTTTTGTGGCTTTTGTGAACATTTTCTGTTGTGAAACCAAACCTTTTTTCATCTCTTTTACTTTCTGGCTCCTTTTTGCCGTGTCCAGGTCCTTATATTGGTCCTGGTGTTTCGTTTCATAGTGTCGTCTAATATTGTACTCCTTAGTTACTGACACGTTGTCTCCACAAACAAGACAAACAGGTCTGTCTTTTACATATGTAAACAAATATTCTGTCTCCCACCTGTCCAGAAAAGTTCTATTTTCTGACTTTCTTTTCGCCATTTTTTGGTAGGGTAACACAGTGACAGCTGTAGTTTGAGGTCGCAGTGTGGTCTGGGGGAGAGAGGCACGGGGATGCGGGGTGCGCCGGGGCTTTCAGCCGAAGGAGTGCGCAAGAAGACGGATCAGTACCTTCCTAATACATCCAAGACCGCTACTGACACAGAGGAGGGGGCGTGTCTGCCTCTCTCCTGATTGACGCGCCAAAACAACAGCAGAGCATTATGGGATTTGTAGTATAAGCGGTAAATGTGGTGTTACAGCGCTGCCGCCGTATAAAACCGGCGGGCCAGCTCTAATATTAATTTGAAATTGCCTCGCGGGCCAAATATAATTACACTGAGGGCCAAATTTGGCCCGCGGGCCAGAGTTTGACACCTATGGTCTAGATTCTGAAAAATATATAAGAGCAAGTCTCACCCTGAGGAACCTGCTCTACTTTGGAGCATAAAAACAAACTTTCATAATGCTGCCGTCTTCACAGTACTGAGCACTCTTTAACGCTGTGTCCTTGGCCTGCAGCTTCTCACCATGGTGAGCTAAAGACATCGGGAGGTTTTCTGTCAAAGACTTTTAAGATTTATCTGTGATTTTGCTCCTAAATCAGTCCTAAAAACGGATATTCAGTTAGTTGCCCTGATTCTGTAATATGGGCAGTAGAAATAAATAAATAAATGACAGAAAATTTATTAAAATACATAATAATATTAAAATAAGTATACAGTAAACACATATTTTTCTTAGAACGTGCGCCACAATATAATCCTTAAAATAATTTGTGTAAACTTAGCATTGGTAGTATGTTGAAGCTGTAACTAAAGGGATCCGCATCTTCTCAAATTAAGTATCTGGTTAATTAAGTATCTCTTAATTATGTTTCTTTTTTCTTTTTTTTCCCACAGAGGGAGCCATCCAGTCATGCAATGCCACAGCGTACGTGATGAGTGCGGCTCTGAGCCCGGGGGCCCTGATAGCTCTTCTGGTGTGCATACTCATCCTTATAGGTAAGCACACGGAGCCACTGGCCTGTACTCTGCTCTATATTGATGGATGAATGAGAGGGTGAACGTGTGGGTCGTATACTATGATGGATGGCTTGGACGGAGGGATAAGCACAATTTATCAGTATTGCTTTTTTTCCCCGGGGTCACAGCGAAGTTCAACTGCACCATCAGGACCTCCTCAGGCGTTAGGTTCAATGGGGGATGTGTAGAGTTAGAAGAGGAGACTGATGGCTGCTCCGGAAAGGGCTGACCTAAAGCCCTCCAGCTATAGATACATGCACTGTACAACCACATGCGTTTTGCTCAGTGGGTATTTGTATTAGGAAGTGGAAGAAAAATAAGAAGGATAAATGCATATATACATACAATACAATCAATACAAGATCTCAGAAGCTCAGCAGGGCCGGGCCTGGCTAGCACTTGGATGGGAGACCGCTGGGAAAACCAGGTGCCACAGTGGGGGCGCCAGTTGTAAAAATTGTCGTTACACTGCAAATTTCTGTGATTTGGCCAAGATTTTAAAACTTATATCAGGTTATTCATCTTGTTTTCAGATTTATTATATACTTACTAGTTCCGAGACTGCTTCATTCTAGTCTAGAGGGAGTTTATTTTAAGATAACTTGTCAAGAATAACTTGTCAATCACACAACTTGTCAAGTAAAATTGTCTTGCTGCATCGACAGATAATTTCACTACTTTTAAAGGCAAATTAACGTTTTTTTACAATCTGAGCCTTCTTTCGGCAATAAAACAAGTAGTTTTACTCACCCATAGCATTTTTCTGTCAATTGGAGCAGTATCGCAGAACTTATGTTGAGCCGTTCTGTTCTACTAATGATCCCGTATCCGTTAACATGGTGCTGTATCATATGCTCGGGGCATTACTTTGCGGTGTCCAAATAACACAAACTTTAGCACTTTTCAAATCATAGAAGCCCGATGTCTTAATGTAAGATTTCGTTTGAAGCAAAAGTGGCCTGTAATCCGAGATTTAGCCATAGTTTCGAGTAGATGAGGACGCCAGTGCGCATGCGCGGACTGCTCCCGGGACCCAAACATGAAACGCAAAGCTGAAAACTATGGATAAATCTCGGATTACAGGCCACTTTTGCTTCAAACGAAATCTTACATTAAGACATCGGGCTTCTATGATTTGAAAAGTGCTAAAGTTTGTGTTATTTGGAGACCGCAAAGTAATGCCCCGAATACAAATGCTAACAGATACGCTACAACATAACTTTCTTCAAACAGCTCCAAATGACACGAACGCGATATGGGTGAGTCAAACGACTTGTTTTATTACCGAAAGAAGGCTCAGATTGTAAAATAACGTTACTTTTCCTTTAAGTAAATTTCTGATAGATTTAAGTTAGGGCTGTCAGTTTAACGCATTAATTAGAGTAATTAATTACACTGCAAATTAACGTCTTATAAAAATTAACGCAATTAATTATGAGGCATTTTGTCCCATTGAAGGACCTGTAGGCGACTTGGCAGTGGCAGTGCGTCGCTAATCGAACAAATAAAGCCTGGAGGAAACTGACATGGACTCGACTCAGGGGGCGAGGCGAGCGAATCGCTGCCAGGGCCTTTCAAGTTTATTTATAAAAAGAATGAAGACGGGACCATCAACAAGAATGCCGTGATTTGGAGCTTTTGTAAAAAATAATTTTCCAATCACCGAAGCACACATTTAAGCGCTGAATGCGTCCGGGTAAGTTCCATATTGTTACCGGTGATCGCTAAACCACACTTGCAGAATTTGGGAAATGATTGCAACGCGGGCTATCTATCTATCTATCTATTATTAAAAATGTGATTAATTAGATTAGAATCCTGTAATTAATTAGATGAATTTTTTTAATCGCCTGACAGCACTAAATTAACTGTTTGTATCTTATATTTTGGACAAGCTTTTTGCAGTGTATGTCCTTGAGCAAGGCACTTCACTCACATTGCCTAGTATGAAAGTGGTGAAAGTGTGCGCGAGTGATGGTGGTGGTCGGAGGGGATGATGGCGCACATTTGCAGCCTTGCTTCCATCAGTCTGTCCCAGGGCAGCTCTGGCTACAATAGTAGTTTACCACCACCAGGTATGAAGTGAATGAATAATGATCTGTAAAGCATCTTTGAGTGTCCAGAAAAGCTCTATATAAAACTGATGTATTATTATTATTATTATCATTAATTTAATATAAGCCATTTACAGGGTTTAGAAAGTAGGAGGCTGTGTACAAATATATATTTTTCTCTATTTCATTATTATTTTATCCATAATTAAAAGAAGAAATAATAAGTACTTTTAATTGGTAATTTCATCTATAATTACACAAATTAAATTCACCATTTAGTCTCAATAAAAGTAAAGTTCAAAACTGTCACTCCTCATTATATGCTAACTGGTCCATAAAGAGCTGTATACAGTATGATAGAAAATAACTGAAATTATTCTAGCCACTCAGTCACCTCACTTATTTTGTAGTTGAGGTGTAACACTACAGATTAATTTAAACATTTTCAATTCCAAAGTTTTAAGTAATGGAAAAAAAAAAACACATCAAACTTCACTCTAGCCACAGTGTGCTTTACGTTTGGTCCATCTCTTGCTGATTTAAAGGTGCACTGTGTAACTTTTTGGTTGTCACCTGCTTGTTTTTATGGATATGTCATTCCTTTGCCTGGAATGTTCTGCAGGATGACATTAAACAGCTATACATTACATTTATTACATTTGTTAAATTACTGGTGGTTTTATAGCTCAGAAGTACCCAACAGGCTTTGTGACTGTGAACGGGATTGCCTCTACCTAGATCTCACCTGTAACTTGGCCTTTTAATTTCTTTTTACTTTTTATTTATGCTTTTTTAAAAACAAAGGTATAGAACAAAACAAAATCTGTGGGGCTCTACAAAAAAAAAAATAAAAATAAACTATACATTTCTCTTATTCTTATAGTCGATCTATTTGAACCATTTTTTTCCTCAAATTTACTTGCTTTCAACCTCAGATAGTAAGTAATTCTTTCCATCAAATTAATAATTAATTGTCTCAGTTCCAATGAGTCACTTTTTAGCCAGTTCCTCGTTCGTTTCCTACTGGCCATCAAGCATGATTTTAGACAAATAAGAGTCTTCGGTCTGAATAGGTCCTTCTTGCGACAGTCCCAAGTACATGACTCGTGGGTCATTAGGTATTTTATAGCCTAGTATTTCTCCCATTACTGTTGCAATATTTTGTCCAAAACACGTGAGAATGATTGGCGCTCCACTCAAGATTCAAGATTGTTTATTTGTCATATTCAGGATCAACACAAGGTCAACAATGCAATGAAACACTTAGGATCAGAAGGCTACGTCCACACGACAACGCTCCTGGATATTTTTTTTATGTGGGTTGAAAAAAATTCCCGTCCACACACGTGTCAGCTCAGTAAATATTCGTGTCCAGACGAAAACGGAGTGCTGAGTGAAAATGGTGTAATACATATGCCACACCGATATGTGGCGCTGTAAACAGGAAAGAGCGCATGTGTATAAAGTCCTTTCTCTTCCACAAACAAGCATCGCGACATCATCGTTTTCCAAAAGCTGCGTTTTGCTTGTCCACACGACAACTCGACCCCGGCGTTCTCAGATTTCTCCACTCTGGAACCCGTTTTCAAAAAACACCATTTTCGCCCACCAAAAACGCCGGTGCCGTGTGGATGAAAGGCCAAAACGAATAAAAACTTCTCTGTTTCCAACAAAAACATGTGGATGGGCCCTAAGATAGTCAAGAAGTACTGATAGCATGCAATAATAGTACATGGTAAAGGAGAAAAGGTAAACAATATAATAAAAAAAAATAATTATAAAATATAATAAAAAACAAAGGTATAGGTAGGATTAAATAACGTGTAAGTAGAGTATTTCACAGATTGCACATAATATAGTACAGTGGTACCTCACCTTACGAATGACCCAACAAACGAATATTTCATGTTACGAAACGCCTTCACGTCAAATTTTGGGTCTCTAGATACGAATGAAATTTCAAGTTACGAAACGCGAAATCTCCAATCCAATCCAATCCAACTTTATTTATAAAGCACTTTAAAAACAACAAATCTCAAAAATTCAATTAATGCGCGCTCAGATGCACGCCTGAAACGAGCGGAGACACAACAACACATCATCAGTATGGTAAAACTCACCTGTCTCACGATGGTCTAAACCCAGCTCATGTTCCCTTAGTGAGTGAACAATGCAACACTTGGTGAATTCTGCTTCACAATGATAGGAAGAGCCGACGTCGAAGGATCACGTCGGCACGGCGCAAGGCCGCGCTACACCGGGGCTGCGGGATGCAGCCGTGCCTCCTCCTCGGGGCCGAGCACGCGCGGGCCGAGCACGGGGTGATTTATTCCTGCTCCGGTCCTGGTTTAGACCTGGTTTAGCTCTGGTCTAGACCTGGAAGTCACATAGAACCAGCGCCCGACCCGAGCGAGACCCCGCGGTCTTGCCCGCTGTTATCCATTCCTGCTCTCATCTCCTAACCGTGGTTGGGAGACACAGGGGAGATCGTCTTCTCCAGGGCCGGAGATAGCTTTCCCTCCAGGGTTAACTCCCTTGTGGACATTGCGCGCTTACAGTGGTGGAGAATGCAAGTAAAAAAAGGCAGTTTTGCTGCAGAGTGGGGCTTTATTGTCTCCTCTACGGAGGAGACATTCATCCAGCACGCGCACACACTCGCAGACTCTCTGCACTGAGCTATAGACACAAGATAGACACATCTCACAACACCGCTGATAGAGCACCTTCCTCGGCCTATCTGCAGTTCTGTTTCCCATTTCTTTTTTATATACAGTATTATCCTTATTAACATTCTGCAAAGATTTGTATAATTTAGATACAATTTTGGGGGGAAGTTGTTTATATGCCTTTGTTATACAGAAATGTCTACCAATTCGTTGCTCTTCTGTGTAAAATATTTCTTAACCCTCCGGTCGTGTTCGCCTCCAGCCCCCTACTTTAGTGTTCCTGGTCAAAATTGACCGGTCTGTTTTAACTGCTCTTAAATTAGCACAACTTTTTTTTTTTCAACACCAATTTTTTTATTAAGCATTCTTTAGTTGAGAACAATGTTTCAAAGTAGTGTCTAACAACAATTTATAGAAGTAAACTTTAAATAACATCAGTAATATACAATTGGGCACTGAAAATGAACTACAAAATGAACATATAAAACACAAAATAAATGGAAAACCAAACACCAAACGCAACAGGGTGTTTGTGTGTGTGTATTCATGCACATGAGTGGCATGTGACACTCAGGTCAGAGTGGGCCTTGCAAACCTAAGTATGACATTTGCAGCATGTCAGGCTCGTTTTGATGTCTCTAGGGGCACAGAGGCCACAACGCTTCCTTTTCTGCCCATGTCCTTGTTGGGGGGAGAGCAGCCAGGGCAGCGGCTGGGGCTTGCATGCTCCTAACCAGACTGGCGGAGGCTGGTGTACGGGGAATGTGCTGGCGTCGCTGTATAAGAGGAGTCACCAAAGCTTTCCCCAGCTCTGCGAGGAAGTCTCCTCTTGAAACTTTTCCCCTGATTCCAGGTTGGGTCGATTGCTGTCCACACCACATACGCGTTGAAAGCTGACACATCCAGGATGTTGTGGAACAGTGCCACAGGCCAGTGAGCCGTCATCCGCTTACAGGTGTATGTACCAGTAAGCTGCAATAAAGGAACAATAAATAATAAGAGATTAGTAACAATATTCAATCTACATTACCTTATCAAGGCAGTCAACACCTCCCTTGTTCTTGTTGTAGTCCTGGATCATCAGGGGCTTCCTGTCCTCTGTGGTGCTGACAGCGGCGTCTTTGTGTACTGTGCTCATCAGGATGACATTTCTGTTCTTCTTGGGAACGTATGACACAAGTGTGTGAGTGTCAGTGAATGCAAATTGTGATGAGAGTGCCTGTCTTCCTCTGGTCGATACCAGCGCAGGGGAAAGTTCGGGCTTGTTCTTCCTCACTGTCCCTACCATGGTGAGCTTTCTTTTCAGTAGCTCCTGACCAAGAGCATGCGATGTGAAGAAGTTGTCACATGTGATATTATGTCCGTGGAGACTGGTCGTCATGTCCAGCACAACACGCATACCCTGGTTTGTTTGTTTTTGTGTTTTTGTGTGTGTGTGTGTTTTTGTGTGTGTGTGTGTGTGTGTGTGTGTGTGTGTGTGTGTGTGTGAGAGAGAGCTGGGGCAGTGTGTATGGGGGTGTTTTCTCTATGTTGAATGAATTTACTCTGGATACCCATTCATTTCCTATGGCGGTCACTTTTGACCGGGAACACCACAGGTGTAACAAGGTTGATTAAAACACTCAAAATTGAACGAAATAGGTGATCATCACTTTTATATGTTCAAGTCCACAGTGTGGAGGATATCATAAGGTCTTGAGGTAATCAGATGAAAAACATAATATTTATGAATATTATAATTTGTAAAACGGTCAGATTTGACCCGAACACGACAGGAGGGTTTCTGAATCATAAAAATGTCTTAATTGGGACGTGGGCTGATTTGGTCTCCATGAAGCTGGAAATATTTAATCCCAGACTGAAATATTCCACACAAAGCAATAACATCTCCCTGGAGAAAAGCATTTGACGGACCCTCCACCGGAAAAGTTACACAATGCACCTTTAACAACAGTGGAAAGATGTTTTGTTTAAACTCGCTGCGGGGACGTTTCCACACTTTATGAATGACACCCACCCGGTGCTTGCGAATGCAGATTGGAGCAGAATGAATGGGGCAGAAGTGGGGCGAGGGTTAGTTAAAAACGCTAGCTCAGCTCTCCCCTAGAACAGCGCGCTTTAAATAGGCGAGGCATTCCGCACACACACACGTACGGTATGCATCTTCTCCGACAGCCGCGAGCTTCACTGTTGTCACATTTGAAAATTTTATGAGTTAGCTTTTCCATGGTAGGGTCCCAGTGCAACGACAGCAGTAAAGGACAATGGCGGTGTACTTTGTCTCCGCTCCGTGTTGGTACATACTTGACACCGGCCCGCTCGAGTGTGATGGATGAGCTGACACTTGCCGCTATCTATTTCTTCTAAGAGGTTTTCTAATGACTGTTGTTAAAACACGATGTCCATTAACCTCGCTGCGTACTGGACGGCATTTCAAAAGCATGGCATTATTTATTCATAGTTGTTTTAAAAGCCTCTACAAATACGTTATTAAGAAATCTGAAGCAACTCTAGATATAAAAATATGTGGTTGGTTTTGGCCCTGGATGAGAGATGTTCAAAGGCGTGCGCAAGTCTCATTCCTGTAAAGGTGAAAGATTACTTATATGCTGTGGGTTTGTTCAGTTCTAAATTATTCCTATAGGAGTTGTGATGGAGAATAGAGAACTGTTGGAACAAGTTTGCTCCATTTTAAATCAATGTGTGCGTACAGCTCTGGAAAAAAAAAGAGACCACTGCAAAGTGATCAGTTTTTCTGATTTTACTACTTATAGGTATGTGTTTGAGCAAAAGGAACATTTTTTTTTGAGTTTATAAACTACTGACAATATTTCCCCCAAATTGCAAATAAAAATATTGTTTAGAGCAGGGGTGTCAAACATGTGGCCCGGGGGCCGGATCCGGCCCTCCAAGACCTTTAATCTGGCTCTCTGGACCTTACTGCACAGTTTAGCATAGCAGCGTCTCCAGCGCCTCTGTGCGTGGCCCCTCCCACCAGAGCAGCACAAATGAAGACTCGCCTCTTTCCAAATGCTCTTAAACGACCATCATTTTGACTGTTGACCGTGACACCCTCATCAGCAAAATGTCAAAAATGACAGAGTGCAGGATTTTCCAAGAAAAATTGACTAATTTCTATTTGTTCACGGAGGTGTTCAGGACTACCTACCTTGGTGAGCAGGTTTTCTCAGTAATGAACATTAATAAAACAAAGCTGCGCTCAAAGCACAAACACACAAGCACTTGAATGACATTCTCAAGTTAGCAGCTCCTCAGGACATGGTGCCTGATATTGATGCACTTGTGCAGGCTAAAAGATGCCAAGTTTCAGGAGCAAAAAGAAAGCATAACTAAATTCTGTGAAATGCATAAAAGTTCATGTTAAAACTTGTGTTGAAATTGCATTTTTCTTAAAGTTTTAAGTTGTTCATAGTATTATATATATTATAATATATATATATATATTATAATATTATTTTGTGAAAGAAAGAGTTCATCAAATAAAAATACTTAATATATTTGCGTTTCTCTGCACAAATATTTGGATTTATTGCTATTTTTGGGGTATATTTGCCATGAGTTTTCTGATCCGGCCCCTTTGGGGGCAAAGTAGGTTGGATACGGCCCCCGGACCAAAATGAGTTTGACACCCCTGGTTTAGAGCATTTATTTGCAGAAAATGACAAATGGTCAAAATAACAAAAAAGATACATGTTTTCAGACCTCAAACAATGCAAAGAAACAAGATCAAATTCATTTTAAAACAACATAAAACTAATGTTTACACTTCAGAATTTTTTTTTCCAGAGCTGTATGTATCCATGTATACATATAATTTTTTTTTTTGTTTTTTTGTTTTGTTTATCTTAACTTTGAAACCCCCAGGATGTGTTATAAATGGCTGTTCGCAAACAAAAAAAGAAAACAAAAAGAAAGAGTTCTGAATAGAGGTGTATGTGTGTAAAAGATATAGCCCTCCTACTTTTTTTTAAAGAATGATGGGGTAATGACATTATTATTATTATTATTATTATTATGATTATGATGATGACTATTATTATTGTATTGTGCATATACAGTTTATTTTATGATTGGGAATTGCATAGAAAATGTTTCTTAAATCTTAAAAAAAATAAAGTATTAAAATAAATAAATAAATACATAAATAAGTGGGAGTGCAAACTAACCATGCCCCCCAAATCAAATTTCAAAAGTATAAACACATTTTCTATCAGATAATAATAATAATAATAATAATAATAATAATAATAATAATAATAATAATAATAATAATAATAATAATAATAACATTGTCTGTAAAAGCTTTTCTGTTTGGCCGAGGATTGAGCCAGTGACACCTAAGATAAGATAAGATAAGATATGCCTTTATTAGTCCCTCAGTGGGGAAATTCCAGTGTTGCACAGCACAAAAAAGTAACGTCCGCCTCTGCGCGTCCTTCGTAGCAGCTCCTCCGGCGCACAACTGCGCCGCGCAGCGCACACAGCAACGCACATAGCAACGGTGAAAAAGTCAAAATCCAGAGAAAATAGAGGTCGAAACGGAGCAGAAACATCGCGTCTCTGAAGCACTCATCCTTATACACACAATCTTCAAAGTGTGCAAACGAACAAGCAGGTAAGAGCAGAAAAAAAGTTGGAAAATAACGGAGCGCGTTGCAACCAGCTCCGGCGCGCACACAGCAACGCACATAGCAACGGTGAAAAAGTCAAAATCCAGAGAAAATAGAGGTCGAAACGGAGCAGAAACATCGCGTCTCTGAAGCACTCATCCTTATACACACAATCTTCAAAGTGTGCAAACGAACAAGCAGGTAAGAGCAGAAAAAAAGTTGGAAAATAACGGAGCGCGTTGCAACCAGCTCCGGCTCTCGCGCCGTGGTAAATACCGTGGTAAATCACAGATACAGAGAGTCTGGAGAGTAGAATGAGACAGCAAATTTGAGATGTTTAGGCTCATTTTTGTGCATTTTTTTTAAATAATTTATTATAATGTATAATTTGTGTTTATGTATCAGTTCAGAGTATTTCATTCTGCTTAACATGGGTAACTTCAGATTCAGTCAAAAGCTAGACCATTTGAAGTAGCATATACTAGTAGACGTTGTCAGGATTTCTCTCTTCCCTGGCCCACTGTACCTGTCGAAAAAAGTTCTCATAGACCATAAAAAGTCAAGGGCTACCACAACGGTTTTTGCTAATTTAACTGTTAAAGAAAAATTACTCATTTTTTTCCACTCAGTCCTGATTTTTAGAATGAATGCTGTTTTTCCTGACAAAACTTGCAGAACAAAATCCGCTTTTGAATTCATGATTTTACTCACTCTGAATATAGACCTAACAGTCCCTACCTCACTACACACAATTACCTACTGATGTTAGGATAGCCTTTTGGAGCCATTTTATTCAACACCAGACTTCCCCTTTAAAACCAGAATGAATAACCCATGTTTGGATCTCTTTCCTCCATTGAAAGCCTGATAGTCAGTAGGAGAATACATTATACATGGTGCAGTGCATATTTTTAAAGGCATGAGTGAGTAGCGGGGAATCTGAGTGACTGCTTCTGATGGAAAATGGGTAGACTACTCCATCAAAGCGATGCAGGACAGGTTCAGATTTGGAGAGGGTTTGGTGGAGATGGAGAGGCTGAAATGAGCCACGTGAGCTTCCGGATCACAACTATTATGCGGCGTGAACAGCAAATACAGAAGGTGAATGCGGGCAGCCTTGTCTAGTGGAGTAGGCAATACTGGCAGAAGCATGTTTCCTCTTTCACTTAATCATGGAGGGAACATGGAGGGATTTTCGATCAGATCCTGTTTCTGGCTTCTATTAATATTTAAAATAAAGTGAAATTTGTTTTTTCTCATGTAGACATGCAGTGTAAAAGCAAAGGGTCAAAATGAAACTTTTGTGTGTTGTTTGTATTTAAATATTCGTGGTTTTTAGATGTTTTTTCAGATGTGATAATCAGGGTTGGGAGGGTTACTTTAGAAATGTATTCTGCTACTAGTTTACCCCTTAAAATATGTATTCAGTAACATAATCCAAGAACCATAATATTAAACTAATGTAACTTGATTATTTTGATGTATCTTCTGCCATGGGGGCTACCAGTGTCCACAGACACTGGGGGCGAGGTGGGGTTAAGTGTCTTGCCCAAGGACACAACGGAAGGATTCATGGGGGCTGGTGCATTGTGTTCTGGGTTCAGTGTTCTGCTTGGGACCCAGAAAATGGAAAAGCGGAAGAAAATGAATGAATGAATGAATGAATGAACTTGATTATTTTCATTTACTTTTGGATGACTTTAAAGGGACAGTGTGTTAGATTTTTACCCGTTAATTACCGAAATTGAAGATACCCATTCAAAAATACATTGTTTTCCAAGCCTTTTCACTTCCATCATGAAATCAAAGTATTCTTTTGGACTTAGATATAGTCACATAAAAGGGGGATTGACTCCATGCAGAGGCAGCCATTTTGAATACGAGAGCCGCAGAAGGACATTTGGGCTCCGCCTTCGCCTTCGGCAAGGCTCGTGGTTTTGGGTAAACAACACAAGCATGCTGCCGGATCAGACGTCGTAATGGATCTAACACGTGTTTTGGACTAAATTGTTTTACTGGATTTTATTCACTGGATCCTTACGGACAGATTGAGACCAAGCTTATGGTGAAATACAGAGTTTGACCTGTGCAGAGCCTTCAAAGGTAAGCTAAGTAACAAACCTCGTTTTGTGCTTTTCTGTATAAAAGCCCCATGTGCTCTGGGAGTGATTGTTGTGCCGGGAAATGAATTGCATAGTCAAAAAGAGGAGACTGTAAGGTTTCATTTGATGTGTAGATTGTCATGGTACACGATCGGGAATGTGTGCTTTCATGCGAAAAAAAAAAAAAAACAGTGAACGGGACCGCGTTTTATTTATACCGTAGTTGTCGGCGAGAGATCGCACAGCGCCGGGTGCGCGCAGGTACGCGAGCTGTCCGCGTTACGGCGCGCCCGGGTGACCCTCGAGGTCTGCCATAGAGAAAAGAGGAAGTGCATGGTACCTACACCACCTATGCGCCACGAATCCTACACACTGTACCTTTAACACCAAATATCCTATAACAGCAAGAAAACAATAAAATGCATTATAAAAGAAAGTGAAGAAAGCTAATTTGAACAGTAGCTTATAGTCGTACAATGAAAGTGCACAAATCTCGACCACATAGTACAGTTTATTAAGAAAAAAAATCTCCTTGTCTTCTTTAAAAATAAAACAATGTCAAAATTTCCACCCGCGAAATGCGTTCTTCCATGCCAGTCGCAAGTTTTTTCCATAGTACTGCCATAGTGTGCGTGCATGTCTGTACGACAGTTTGTTTTGTTTTCTCTCCATCTCCACCTTTAAATGAAAAAAATAAAATAAAATAAAATGCTTTCAAATTGTAATCCTGCTAAATAAGTCCCATGTTCACTAAATGTACCTGTAATCTGAGTACGTCTTCTTTCCTTGTAACTGTAGCAGAAAACAGTTACCTTTTTTGTATCCTTTTGCTTAACGCCGTTCCATGTATTCCGTTACTCCCCAAGCCTGGTGATGATGGCGTACTCCCAAAGTTTTCTATACTTTGCTCTGAAATATCCAAAAGCAAAATTCATAAATAATTAACCTGATGATTTATATCAGACCCAAGAACTCACTGTATAACAACAATAACAACAAACTGCATTGTAACTATATTTCTTGATGCCAAAAATCGATTATTATTAATCCTATGCACTTTTTTCTTTGTGAAAGGGTATTGTTTGTTATGATGGTAGCTACCTCCAAAATGGCAAATGTTTGAACATCATTTTTTGTTTTAGAAAAAATCCTATGCACTTTTTTTTGTTATTGGTTTGGTTTATTTGTTTTTGTTATTCAATCAATTCAGTTATGAATTGAGTTGCTCAGAGTTATGTATCAATTGAAGACACTACCCAGATACACAGCCACTGATATTTAAGTTATCCTCTTTTTGGTACATTTTCACTGAAGTATGTCGAATATATTGCAATGCATCGCAATAATTCAAGTACAGTGAACCCTCGCTGTATCGCGGTTCACTCTTTGCGGCCTCGCTGTTTCGCTGATTTTTTTTTCCAATTTTTTTTTTTTTTTTTTTTCAATTTTTTTTATAGTGTAACTTTTTTTTACAGTGTAACATTCTGTCCTGCGCCCTGATTAGCTAAGAGACTAGACCAGGACTAAACCAGGTCTAAAGCAGGTCTAAACCAGGACTAAACCAGGTCTAAACCAGGACTAAACCAGGTCTAGACCAGGGATGGTAGGGACAGAGTCTCAGATGTCCTTCACGAGAGCGCCTGGGTGACAGGAGGTGTGGCCTTTGTTTACTTGCACGAGCCATGGAAGAGAGTGCGAGCCGGACAAATGGAAGAGCCAAGAATCAACATGGACGGGCCTGGCGCCTGGCCGCGCGGCGTCCGGGGGAGCCGCAGCGGGGAGAGGACACTCGCGCGCACAGAGGAGACAGTGGCTCTTCCCCGTCACGAACCCGACCCCGTCCTAGAGAGCTGTGGAGTATTGGCGACGCATTGATAGCGGTCTGATTTTGGAGCCGGGGTGAAATGCAACCAACTCTTGTGAGCGCAGGTTGGTCTTACCTGGTCTTGTGGTGAGGACTGGTGCTCAGAGGCGTCTGTTAGCGGTTTGGTACTGTTAGCATTGGCTTGAGTCTTGCCCAAAATGATATCCAGGTCGCTTTCCACTCGACTTTCGCACATGGCATGGATATGTGGTACCAAAACAAACACACGTGTCCGCGCGCACGTGTCCGCGCGCACGTGTCCGCGTGTCACGTGCCCCCCCCCCCCCCCACTATTAACTCATTGACTGCCGGTGACGAGTTTTCTCGTCATGTTGAATCCGAACGTTGAGTGCCGTGACGAATAAACTCGTCAAGGACGTTTTTCAGCGGGGGTTGCTAGGATACGACCTGGAGCAGCTTTGAAGGTGTAATTCACACTTCCCAACATGTAGGTGGCGATCTTGTATCATTATCTGCCGATCGGAGAGGCGGGAGAGGAGAGGAGTGTAGTGTGTGTGTACTGTGGAGTGCGAGTGGAGGCGAATGGAGTAAGATGGTGAGGCGAGTGAACCCGGAAAAGCAGATAACTGTTGATCAGCGCCTACGGAGCGGTTTGATCGCTTTTGGGACCCAAGATCCCGGATCAGAGGATCACAGAGACACGCAGCGATGTCGGGGCAGAGATCTGCTCTGGCTGAGGCAGGGGGCGTGTTCTGATCGCGCTGCGCGGAGCAGGGGGGACTCCCTGCTCCGCGCAGCAGAGCAGGGAGAACTCTGCGCAGCAGAGCAGAGAGACAGTGCCAAAGAAGTTTACTGACTTGGATTCTGCTCTCCAAAGAGGCACGAGATGAGAAGAATTGAGTTTATATGTGTGTGTGTGTGCGTGCGTGCGTGTGTACGCGCGCGTGCGGCGCGCGCGTGTGTGTATGTGCGTGTGTAGCTGTGTGTGTGTAAAGGTTTATGCATGGGCTTGTGTGTATGTACATATACGTATATGTGTGTGTGTGTGTGTGTGTGTAGGTGCGTGTGTGTGTGTGTGTGTGTATATGAGTGTGTACTCTGAGCCTCAATATTGTTGTGAAGTGACAAAGTTCTATTTTATATGAAAAGAGATTATATCCTGTAAACATCTCTTGGCACAATTGAGTTGAAGGATTCACAGAGCCTTATATTCTTATATTTGTAAATAAAAAATGTACTTTGTCATCAAAAATCTCTTTCTCTGTTATTTTAGATGTTTGAGGTGTCACTAAATCGATAAATATTGATGTCAAAGTCACTGATCTGCTCGAAATCCTTCTCTGAACTAAACGGTCGTTTTCTCCATTTCTTGCTCAAAAACCAGTGTTTTTGCTGAAACTTCCCTATGTTCTACTATCAGTTATTTGAGAACCGAAAAGGTTAGAAACATAATTTTTTTTCCAGGTGAAAGAAGAGAGTCGACACTTTATTTTGATGTGTCCCATGTTTATATAGTCAAAGAACTCAGTATTCTGTGGGTCTTGGAAAATCAGTGAAATTCTACTGAAACCTGTGGCACTCTGGGGTTGGAATTCTGAAAACAGGCCGGCAGTGAATGAGTTAATATATTTTAATGAAAATCTACAAAAGTTTGAGTGTTTAAACAAGAGAAAAATGTTAATACCAGTCTCAGAAAGGTGTATAATGTGTCTGGTGAAGTGTTTTCAGCCTTAAAACATGTAGAATAATTGTAAAATATAAAATTGTCCTACTTCGCGGATTTCACTTATTGCGGGCTATTTCTGGAACCTAACCCCCGCGATAAACGAGGGTTCACTGTATCGTGATGCATCGTGATAGTATCGCATCGTGGCATATGAATCGTGATTCAAATTGAATCGTGACTTCTTTGCCAATACCCACCCCTAATTAAGTATAGCTGCTCTCCAACTGTACTAATATTACTGACTTACTGAATTGTCTAAAACCCAACAATAGAGCGTTTAATCCCCTGCAAACCAAGAAGTGTGCTATTATCATGCTAGTCCTTTTCAGCATTACCGAGACGGCAAAATCACAATGAATAATTAGGATGTTAGGAATGTGTTAGGAATGTGTGAGGAAAGTGAGGAATTACTTCGGACAAATCCAAACTGTTTGGAAAGAACGAGTTACATCTTTCAAGTTGTTAAGTAAAAATCATGTCCAGCACCTTTAAAAACTAAAGTAATGGTTGATCCTGCATTATGACGAGAATAATGATTATGCATGCTCAAATGAGATAGATGAGGACAGATTTATTCAAATGACATTGTAGAAGGATTTTCTGTAATAATTTTTAAGCTGCTAATTATGAATCCAGGGAATCACATATTATATACATGCCATTTTATGATAATCCTGAAGTGGAAAATTACTTATTATCTTTACGCTGGATCCAATATTTTTTGTGTGTGTGTGTCTTCCTCTGGGTTGAAGGTTCCATCTCCAGCTTCTTGGTTCTAGATTTGGGCAGTTGGATTTACTGTTACTTAAAGGTACAGTGTGTAGGATTCGTGGCGCATAGGTGGATGGTGGCTATTGCACTTCCTGTTTTAGCTACGGCAGACCTCGAGGGTCACCCGGGCGCACCGTAATGCGGACAGCTCGCGCAAAAACGCGTGAAGCGCACCCGGCGCTGTGCGAGCCCTCGCCGACAACTACAGTATAAATAAAACGCGGTCCCGTTCACTGTTTTTTTTTTTCTTTTCGCATGAAAGCACACATTCCCGATCGTGTACCATGACAATCTACACATCAAATGAAACCCTACAGTCTCCTCTTTTTGACTATGCAATTCATTTCCCAGCACAACAATCACTCCCCGAGCACATGGGGCTTTTTTTATACGGAAAAGCACAAAACGAGGTTTGTTACTTTGCTTACCTTTGAAGGCTCTAGACAGGTCAAACTTCAGTATTTCACCATAAACTTGGTCTCAATTTGTCCGTAAGGATCCAGCGAATAAAATCCAGTAAAACAATTTAGTCCAAAACACATGTTAGATCCAGTACGACGTGTGATCCGGCAACATGCTTGTTGTTGTTTACCCAAAACCACGAGCCTTGGCGAAGGCGGAGCCCAAATGTCTTTCTGCGGCTCTTGTAATCAAAATGGCTGCCTCTATATGGGGATGATCCCCCTTTTATGCAGGTATATCTAAGTCCAACAGAATACTTTGATTTCATGGTGGAAGTGAAATTGCTTGGAAAACACTGTATTTTTGAATGGGTATCTTCAATTTCAGTAATTAACGGGTAAAAATCTTACACACTGTCCCTTTAAAGTACTATGTTTTGCAAAAAAAAAAGAAAAATGGGGTATGTCTATTATTTATTACTTGTCCTGCCATCGGCTTTTTTTCAAGTTTCATTTGTCTATGTTTAGAAAGTTTGGATTCTTCTTCCATTGGTGTAATGTATTTTGAGTTTTTTATTGTCGTTTCTCACCTGTGGCTGCTTGGGTTTCCTGCACCGGTGGGATGTTATGGGAAGAATCCAAAAACCAGGCTCTGCTAGCTTGAATACTATTTATTACAAAAACAGAGTATAAGCCAATTACAGACAGAAGGTCCGGGCACCTCAAGGCCAATCACAAGAAAAGACGTCGAACAAAGGGTTTGCTCACATAAACAGCTCTGGAAAAAAATAAGAGACCACTGCAAAATGATCAGTTTTTTCTGATTTTACTGTGTATAGGTATGTGTTTGGGCAAAAGGAACATTTTTGTTTGAGTCTATGAACTACTGACAACATTTCCCCCAAATTCAAAAAAATATATTATCGTTTAGAGCATTTATTTGTAGAAAATAACAAAAAAAGATACATGTTTTCAGACCTCAAACAATGCAAAGAAACAAGATCACTCCATACACCATCACTTGAAACATTTTGATGATTTCAGCCCCAGTATCTCTACTAAACAAAATGTAATAGCTGTTAACTTGAAAACTACCACTTCATGACATCACAAGGTTAAACGCAGCATTTTTTGTCAGGTTTTGTGAGCTTTAAGCCATATTATAATGCTGTGATTTGTTTCATTCACACATGTTTGAGTAACCCTTTATTATTAGTCTGTCTACATCTCTAAAGCTCGAAATCCGCTTTTCCACATTGTGATGTCATGATAGTTTCTCAAGTTAACAGCTCCTTTTACCTTTAGTTCAGCAGAGATTGGCAATTCCATGGCTGAAATGATCCAAATGATTCTAGTGAAGGTGTATGAAGTTTAAAAGAACAGTGCAGCACTTTATGGATTACCATATGACATCACAAGGGGAAAAAGTGTTTTCAGTTTGAGCAAAGAATGCAGCTTAAATATGCAGGATTTGTCCATTAAACGTGGGGCAAAAACACAACTCCAGGTACGTTTCTGATGAAAATATAAGAGACCACTGCAAAATTATGAGTTTTTCTGATTTTACTACTTACAGGTATGTGTTTGGGCAAAAGGAACATTTTTTTTTTTTAGTCTATAAACTACTGACAACATTTCCCCCTAAATTTCAAATAAAATATTATCGTTTAGAGCATTTATTTACAGAAAATGACAAATCAAATGTTTTCAGACCTCAAAGAATGCAAAGAAACAAGATCAAATTCATTTTAAAACAACATAATACTAATGTTTACACTTAAGAAGAGTTCAGAAATCAATATTTGGTGCAATAACCCTTATTTTTAATCACAAGTCTTTCACATTCTTTCATTCTCATTCTTCTTGGGTGACTTTATTCCACTCCTGGTGCAAGAACTGAAGTAGCTCAGCTTTGTGTTTGTGTTGGAATTCAACAGACGCTGGAATGGAATGGCTGTAATACATGTAGAGATGTTGCCTGGAAGAATCCATGACTCATCGCTGTACCAGCGGCGAGTCTGGTAACGCTTGGTCCAGAATGCGCTGCCGTTGCGCGTAGACAGACAGCTAAGTGAACCAATCAGAGAACAGTTAACGGACAGCGATGTGAACCAATCAAACAAAAGAAAAGAAAGAAAAGAAAGGCCTCTAGAGCTGTCAGCTGCTGTAGTTTTAAGGAATCGATGTGTTTTAGGTCATTTAAGACCAATTTTACAGCTGAATGGAAGGGACGTTCAGTTCTCCGATGCGCCATCTTGATTCAAAACTGAGGAGGAACTTCCGCTGCCTAAGAGTGACGTTGCGGGCAAAGGCGGGTGCACTGAAGTCACCATCTTTGAACGAATCAGAATCGCGGAGTCCGTTGTTAACCGGGGGAGCAAGGGTGGAGCGAGGGTGTCCAAATGATATCTCGCTGTATAGCAAATACAGAGAGAAATCATTTGGCTGGCCAGGTAAGTAGAGATGCTGATTTCAGAAAAAAATGCAGTGGTCTCTTATTTTTTTCCAGAGCTGTATACAGTCTATGGTTTGTACACTGTTTTCTTTTTACCAGCCCAAACACCCCTCATCAACATAACCCTATAATACATTGATTAATATGGACAGTGTTCTTTTTAATCTCAAGACTCAGTGTAACATTTGAATTTTCTGCACACTAAACCTGCATGATTTACAAAAGCAGACTTAGATACAGACTTAAACATTTCCATATGTTCTTGCCCCTCATCACTTACTTAAAGGGGCTGTATGTTCTCAAAGTTCAAAAGATAAAGCAGATACTACATTATCAACATGGGAATAGACAAAAAAAAAAGTCCCTTTACATGTCTCAGTATTGACAACCACTACCACAACACAAACTACAAGCAGCACCATTGCTTTGGCCCGATCAGACAGTCTCTCCATTCACATAAGATTTGATTAACTCTTACATGCATTACTTTAACCAAATGCGCAACTCGTGCACCAGATCTTCTTCGTGTCTGGATCACCACTCAATACTTGGTTAATGTGAAAAATGAAAACAAACTCCTGGTTAATTAGCGAACAAACAAACAGCCGCGCTCCGCTTCATTTATATACTAGCACTGATGGATCCATTCCTCAGCATCTGCATCTCTCCAATTACCTCCCATCTGCTGGCTCTGAGCTGGAGGTAGGGCCACGTGGCACAGCCCAGGGGTAAATTAAGCATCCTGTCAAGGGCGCTTATCACTACATCTGCGCACATGGGAGCCTCTTCGCTATCACAAGGCTACGATACAAGCTACATGTGAGTTCATATTTACTCGTCACGCTGATGTATTAATAATATAGGAGGCGTGCTAATTGCTAAAGTAAACAGGCTCTGAACGTGTGACATTTCAAGATGGTGAGCACTTACAAAGGTGAGGTTATAAGATAGAAATTGGTTGGTGGAATAGTAGCGCAGTTTAGTTATTGTTAAAGGGCCCATATTTTTGGGGGGATGTAGACAGATTAATTACCATAATATCCAGACTATTGAGTGCACCTGAATATAAGCAGCATCAACAAAATTTTAAAATAATTTCATTTTTGTGCATATATAGGCTGCACCTGTCTATAAGCCACAGGTGTTCACGTTTTCAAGAACATTTTCAAGTTCGGGCCATCTGCTTTTATTGCCTTGGAAAGCTTTTGTCGTCTTTTTGCGTTGAATCAGTTCGTCATGCTGCCGTTGCCAGCGTCTCACCAGCAACTCATCGATGCCAAGCTCACGTGCAGCAGTTCTATTTCCTTCTTCTTCTTCACATGTCTCCTGCAGAAAGAGCCACTGTCCTGACCATGGATCTGGTCCTGTCTGGGATCATGTCAGCCTCTGGGATCATGTCAGTGTCTCGTAGGATTTCAGCAGATTTCAGGCTCTCCCGGGGGGTGGGAATAGGTGTATCGATCAGGTATGAGTGGATGTTCGACTACTGAAGTTGAAGATGAACTACTGAAGATGTTTCTTCTCGTCATTTACGCACTCACCTGCATTTAACGCATACGGGTCATTAAGATGTATCCCACTTGCTAATGTTCATTTAGCGTTAGAACTTATTTTATGACACAGCGATAAACTGTTTTAGTGCTGACAACAGCGCTCGCTAGTGTTATAACTTCACGTTCACCGCACAGACAGCGGCGCTTTCTGCACTCAGGCTGCGCACACAAATCCGTTGTGTTCATGAACAAATAATCCATCCATACATCACTGCAAAAGCCGCAGGGTTCAAAGTGTGAGAAAAAAGTAGCGGCTTATACTCCCGAAATTACAATACTCAAACGTGTGAGTGAAACAAAACACACCTCCTGGTATCTTTTTGAGGATTTAACAATGTTCTAACATGGCTTAAAGCTTGCAAGAATCAAATTTTGTAATGTAGGACCTTTATTTCTAAATTAAAGGAAAAGTAACGTTATTTTACAATCTGAGCCTTCTTTCGGTAATAAAACAAGTCGTTTGACTCACCCATAGCACGTTGGTGTCATTTGGAGCTGTTTGGTAAAAGTTATGTTGTAGCGTATCCGTTAGCGTGAGTACTCGGGGCATTACTTTGCGGTCTCCAAATAACACAAACTTTAGCACTTTTCAAATCATAGAAGCCCGATGTCTTAATCTACGATTTCGTTTGAAGCAAAAGTGGCCTGTAATCCGAGATTTAGCCATAGTTTCGAGTTGATGAGGACGCCAGTGCGCATGCACGGACTGTGCTCTCAGCTCCCGGGACCCAAACATGAAACGCAAAGCTGAAAACTATGGATAAATCTCGGATTACAGGCCACTTTTGCTTCAAACGAAATCTTACATTAAGACATCGGGCTTCTATGATTTGAAAAATGCTAAAGTTTGTGTTAGTTGGAGACCGCAAAGTAATGCCCCGAGTACTCATGCTAACGGATACGCTACAACATAATTTTTACCAAACAGCTCCAAATGACACCAACGTGCTATGGGTGAGTCAAACGACTTGTTTTATTACCGAAAGAAGGCTCAGATTGTAAAATAACGTTACTTTTCCTTTAAAGCTGCATTGTGAAGCGTTTCTGGTGGAGCGTACACAACATGCTTGTCTCCTCTGAGATGTTATTGCTTTGCCTGTTCCACACTATAATATTAAACTCCTCTACCTGTGTTGATTCAATTATAGGTATTCTTATTGCAGTTAAAAGTTGTTGGAAAACATGCTGCAATAACAAACTAGCTTTAAATAAAAAATATTAAGAAAGTGCAGAATCATTAACAAAAACAAAACAAAAAAAGTATATAAAACAAAACATATTCTGCATATGTAGAGTATAGATTTATAATAGCAAAAGTAATGGAGGCATGCTATTGTCTGTGTTATCCAGCCTTCATCTGTCTGGCTCAAGGCTGTGTTTCATGGCCATAAAGCATTTCTATGAAGAAATGAAAGACTCCAGTGAAGAGCTGAACTTAATGATTACCCTCTTATCTGCATGTACAAAGCACTTTGTAAAATTAAATATCCATCCTACCATTAGTCACCCTATTTATGTAAATGTATTGTAATTGTCTTCTTATAGACGATTAGCATGCTCGACCGTTTGCCACACAATTTACCTCAAACCATGCCCCTTTCCTCCGCCCTGCTCCAATTAATTTGCACCATGCACCATCGAGGAAAATAAACACAATAGTTACAGACTGCGCTCCCATGGTGCCGAGAAACAATGGCGAAGAAAACCAATGCATATTATCAGTGAGGGATCCTGCTATAAATCCCAAATGGAGTTCAGTGGAGCTGGGTAGGCAATACAGGGGGCGGGCCCACTCTGCAGCTCATACTTTAAGGCCGTTTGTCCCAAATGGAGACAATTACCAGGAGGAGAAACGAGTCATTTGTATAGATTATAGGCTAGTGTTTTGCATAAGAAGAGAGGAGAGTGAAAATGAGCTAAAGTTCACGTTGCAAGTCAAGTTCAAGGGGTGTATGTGTTTGTAGAGGCAGACGATATAGAAAATAAGCACTCCGGTGTTCTAACAGTAAATATATTTGTGAAAAAGTGATTACAATGAAAGTGCTGCGTAAGTTTTCTGGAGGAGTGTCCGTCAAATGCTTTTATCCATGGAGATTGGTTATTGCTTTGGCTGGAATGTTACACGATATGGGGTTAAACCTTCCTATTTTCACGGAGATCAAACCAGACCAAGTTACAGGTCAGATCTGTGGAGAGGTAACCCCGCTCACAGTCAGAATGCCTGTTTTTCTAGGTATTTTTGAGCTAGCGCCTGTAATTTAATAAATGTAAGGTACAGCTGTCATACTATGGAACATTCCAGGCACAACAAGTACAGTATATCCATACAAACAAGCACATGATAGACCCCCAAAAGTTACATAGTGCACCTTTAACTAAAACAATGTGTCTGTGGTTTGCTTTTGAAGAGGGAAGCAGGCTGGATCAAGATAAAAACAATGGCAGCTGGCACAATGTTGCAGAGCTGAAAAGTGTATGGACTTTAGAAACGTCGGAGTTCATAGTTTACCACTTGCTAAGAGAGGTCAAAGAGAAGCACTATGGTCGTCACATTTGCATCATGGCGAGGCAGGTTAAAGGGATATGCCACCCCCAGGTCAAATTTGGGCATCTCCCCACAGTCCAGAGACTAAAATAAGTGGTGGAAAGCGTTTTCCTGCTCACCCAGCCATTGTCCGAGTCTGTCGCCACTGACCGCCGCGGTATCTGGTGCTCCTCCGCCTTAGACTGGAGTCTAACGTAGCCAGAGAAAGATTTCGTCCAAAAGGAATTAATTTGCTCGATGCGTTTCCCAATTACTTTGTGTGTAGTGCGCATTCATATCGAGTGCAAATAAATGTGCAAATCAACACGGAGAGCTTGCCTTGGTCATTTTGGGTGGGAACTATTTTCCAGTGCGTAAGAATACAGCCGTATCACGCAGCACGCTGCCAGGGGAATCCCAGTTACGCACCGGGAAGGGAGTTCCCCTGTTGCACAACGTGGTGCGTGATACGGCTGTATTCTTACGCACTGGAAAATAGTTCCCACCCAAAATGACCAAGGCAAGCTCTCCGTGTTGATTTGCACATTTATTTGCACTCGATATGAATGCGCACTACACACAAAGTAATTGGGAAACGCATCGAGCAAATTAATTCCTTTTGGACGAAATCTTTCTCTGGCTACGTTAGACTCCAGTCTAAGGCGGAGGAGCTGCAGATACCGCGGCGGTCAGTGGCGACAGACTCGGACAATGGCTGGGTGAGCAGGAAAACGCTTTCCACCACTTATTTTAGTCTCTGGACTGTGGGGAGATGCCCAAATTTGACCTGGGGGTGGCATATCCCTTTAAGTGTCTTGCCCACTGACACAATAACAGTTTTCACCTGTGAATCTGAACACTCTACCAGCAATGTTTATGGCGGGAGCTGAATTTGAACCGGCAACCTTCATATCAATGAGCAAACACTTTACCAACTGAAATATCGTTGCCCGTATTTTGCAGGATTACTAAAAGTCAGTTACTACAGTAAACTACAGTTTCTACCAAATTGTGCAACTATTTCACTAAGGCTACTTTCAGCCTGAAGTGACCCAAATCTGATTTTTTTTTTTTTTGCCTCTATGCGATCTGTATCTGATCTTTAAATAACAGTCTGAATGACACAGATCCGATTTTTTCAAATGCGACCCAGGTCACTTGGATATGTGGTCCTAAAACTGATACATATCCGATCCTTTGGCATGCGACTTCAGTCTGAACAGCCAGGTCGCATTCTTCCGACCCACACGTCATCAACAAGTGAGAGTGGTACAAGTAGGTGCTCACAAATGTACACAAATGTTCTTCTTGTCATACAGAAATTGTGTATGAAGTCCATGTCAGTAATAATCCCACCACTCTCAACACCAACACGTTCCTTTCTACGGACATTGCTGCCACTGCCCCAAAAAACACCATGATCAAAAACCTTGTCCTTCTCAATCTCTTCCTTAAAATAAATAAGTTGTACATGTGGTACGGCAGCAACAGCAACTTTAAAGGTCCCATGACATGGTACTTCTTGATGCTTTTATATGGCTCCTTAATGGTTCCCTAATACTGTAAATGAATCCGTCTTCAAAATCAACACTCAGTGCATGAGAAAGAGAGATAAGATGAGAAAGAGTCATAAATGTCACTCTGGAACAGTCCATTATGGGCGTTGTTGCTTGAATGCAAATGAGGAGGACAGAGATGGCCTATAGTAGCAGGTGGGGGCGTGGCCAAACTCTCCACTCTTTCCTTTTCAGCTGTGCCCTGTGCGCTCTGACCCACTTCCGTGTTTTTGCACGGAGGGAGAGATGAGAAGCGTTCCATTGAAAAATAAACACATTTCCACAGAAAATAAAATTAAACCACTGCTGTTTCAGATATCCACAGGCTCAGATAAAGGACTTCCAAGCCTAGAAACACTTGTAAGTTCCTCCAGGCAAATAAAAAAACGCATTTCGCATTGCGTAGCTCCTCCGCAGTCCAAACTCTCTGGGCGTGATTTACAGAGACGCTGAGTAGAGACAGACGGGGGTGGAACTGCATTTGCATTTCTTTTTTCGAACTGACGTCAATAAGTTTCCTTTTTCAAAATCTCCCGTTTGAGCTCTGATTTTTTCTAACGCAGAAAAGGATCGCAAATGCTCAGTTTAGACATTTCGCAACTTTTAGCCATGGGGAGGGGGGGGGGGGCCCTAAACAGGGTAGGGGAGCTCACATTAACATTCAAAAACCTCAGAAAGTGAAAATTTCATGCCATGGGACCTTTAAAATCGCCAGCAGTTCAATGCTAGTGTCCATGTTTAGGCTACTTCCGTAAACACTGACTGTATGTGACCTCGTCGTGTCCTCTAATGTGCATGCGGGACACTTTTGGGTTGTTTAAAGTTCACACTGGAGATCAGATACAAGTCGCATTTGACTGGAAATGTGAACGACCTCGCAAAAAAATCGGATTTCACAAAAAACAATTCCAATTGAGGTTTAAGCCCTGCAGTCTGAACGTAGCTTAAGACAATCTCTCAAATCCAGAACTGAAGAAGCAGCTTGGATGAGCTGCGAAACCTTTTCAACCAAATAAACTTTTGTCCAGTTGACAAATTGAATTTCTCCTTTTCCCATGGAAAACCTGGACCACTGAGGGATTCTACATAAATCTCTGAAATCTTTTATTTAACTAAACAATCAATATGGGCCTGGGGTTTGAACGTAATAGCTTTGACTTTCATCCTGTCAATCCGGTTGGCCATGCATTTATTTATGTGGCGAAGCTGGCATTCTTTTCAGCCAACAGCGGGTCTCCAGAGGACTCCTGCTCCCCACTGGTTAATAGCCTATTCAGATGCAATATGTCCTCTTACAGCCACTCATTGTTCGTCATTGGCTTACAAAAGCAGATTAGCGATTTCTGCTGACTGCTACAACATCTGATTGGGCCATTAAGAACTGCACCGCCGCCAATCAAAACTCAGGAACAAAGTTTTGCCATCTGTTTATGAGAGAAATGTCTGCGGAGAACTTGGTCTAATTAATGTCATTTCCACTAATTAAATGCTCCAAGAAAGATAAGCATTTTTTGCCAGTTCATTAATGCATTCAGATATGTGGAGCCAAAGAGAAGGAATTAACATTTTTTATATATTATCCAATAATGTAGTCTGAAGGATTATGTCTCCCCGCGCCAGTTGCTGCTTAAAAAAAAACATGAGCTTGCATTTATATAGTGAACGATAACTGGTACGAAAATGTATATATGCATTTTTCTTTTAACATTATATCTTGCATTTAATTTGTCTAAAGAACATTTAATTTGAATAAAAGCCAAAATGTGGAGCTTTTCTTAACGCAATATCTCATAAGTGCTGTACGAAATATAAAAATGCAAGCAGTGCTAAATGATTCATTCATTCATTCATTTTCTTCCGCTTTTCCATTTTCTGGGTTGCGGGGGCAGCAGTCCAAGCAGTGTTCTGCTGCCCAGGACACAATGCACCAGCCCCCGTGAATCCTTCCGCGGGTGGTGGATCCACAGGAGGACGGCTTACGTCACAACGGGCCTTGATGTATCTTCTGCCATGGGGGATACCAATGTCCACAGACACTGGGGGCGAGGTGGGGTTAAGTGTCTTGCCCATGGACACAACGGCAGCACTCATTTGTGGGAGCTGGGATCACATGCGGTCAAAAATATTTAAGAAAAACCTACCGTTTAATATCGCTCAGTCCAGGGATGTAATACTAGCTAGACAGGACATCATGGTGTTTTATTGTATTTTATTATTTTCCTATGTGTCATTGTCTGTGTATTTGTTTTTTGTTGATTTTATGTGAAGTACTTTTGCCAGCTGAACTTGTTTTAAATGTGTTGTATAAATAAAAATGAATGTAACTGGGGCAACCTGTCAGGAGCATGTTGGCATGGCTTTGCTTGAAATGTTGCACAATCAGGCATTAAACTTTTCTATATCCGTGGCGACAAACATTTGACGCCAACAAATCCTGTTACTGATAAATGCAATTTAGATGTGTAATATATAGAACATTCCATCAAACAAGTTAATTAGATTAATTAGTTACACTGCAAATTAACGCGTTGTAAAAATTACCGTAATTAATTATGAGCGGCAATTCAATGCACGCATTTTAAATTTGGTGTGTGGGGGGCAAATCGCTGCCAGGGCATTTGAACGGCAAGTTTATTTATAAAAAGAACGAAGACGGGACTATCAACAAGAACGCGGTGATCCGTAGCTTTTGTCAAAAAGAATTTTTCGATCACCGAAGCTGCTCCAGCCTGACGAATCATTTGAACAATAAACACGTCCGGACAAGTTCCATTGTTACCGGTGATAGAACGAGCGTGAGTGCACTTCAGCAAACCACCAAACCAACAAACCACACTCGCAGAATTTGGGGAACGAATGAGCAAAACAACCACAGAAAACAAACTCAGTCGCAAAGTGGGTTACCTCTCTCTCAATCTCTCTCTCTCTCTCCATCTCTCAGTCTCTCTCTCAATCTTTCTCTCACCCTCTCTCTCCCTCTCATTCTCTCAATCTCTCACTGTCTCAATCTCTCTCTCTCTCTCAATCTCTCTCACCCTCTCAATCTCTCTCTCCCTCTCACTCTCTCAATTGCTCTCTCTCACTCTCTCTCTCAATCTCTCTCTCTCTCTCTCCCAATCGCTCTCTCTCAATCTCTCTCTCAATCCCTCAATCTCTCTCACTCTCTCTCTCAATCTCTCTCTCTCACTCTCAACCTCTCTCTCTCAATCTCTCTCTCAATCTCTCTCTCAATCCCTCAATCTCTCTCTCACTCTCACTCTCAATCTCTCTCTCACTCTCAATCTCTCTCTCTCAATCTCTCTCACTTTCTCTCTCTCTCTCTCAATCTCTCTCTATCACTCTCACTCTCGATCTCTCACTCTCTCTCTCTCTCTTTCTCTCAATCTCTCTCACTTTCAATCTCTCGCACTCTCTCTCATTGTCTCTCAATCCCTCTCTCTCTCAAGATTAAAATCCGATTATTAGATTAATTAATTACAAATCCTGTAATTAATTAGATTCATTTTAATTCATTTTAATACAATATTATTTTTATGTATGTTGTATCTGTCCAAACTTGGTTGAAATATAGTGCTTCCATTTGTTTTTGTTTATTTATTTTATATTTTTTTGTTTTTTTTTTAAAATAATTTAGTTTCAAATACAGCTAATTTGTTCTTATATTAGGACCACAAGCCGTTCCAAAGAACTGCTGCACACCATGCACCAGTCCTGCAGTAATTTTCGTCCTATTACTGTAATTATTGTATGAAACTGGGACTCAATTGCTGTTTATCCATTAGCCGTTCATTATCTCCCACTCTACCCCAGTGTGTATATTTCACTCTTTATCAAATATAATACTCATGATTTATCATCAACACAGGAGACGAGGTGAATAAGAGAAATTAAGCTTTATTTTGCATTTTAAATAACACTGTTAGACTATTTATAATAATTATAATTTCTTGTTTATAACTCATATTCACTGAACAGTTTTTTTTTTAGTGTCTGTGCCCCCTGCTAGCAACAATGGTAATTAACGAAGATGAATTAATCACCGCACTAAAGTTAGCAACATGATTTCCTTTTATTTATTTCGAGCACTTTATCTGTGATCATTTTTCTCCATGTTTAATTAAATAAAAAAGGTTATTTTTTTTATTAATTATATGTTCATTTATTTATGTATTTATTTACTTACAGGATAAATATGTTGTTTTGTATCACTTTTGTTTTACATTAATTGCTTCTTTGGGGTTAAGGAAAACAAATGCCATTTCAGTTTCAGGGCCAGAAAGAAATTGATATTGTAGATATTTAAAGCCACACTATGTAACTTTTTAGCCCAAAAATGAAATAAAAATGAAAGCATGTTTTTGCATTTGATTTAAATGTTTTAACATTCTATTTTCATGGAATCACGCAGATTATTTGCCACTTACAGAAAGGAGATTCATCCTAAAGATTAAGCAAAAAGATACCTGGAGTTGTGTTTTGTTTCATTCGCACATGCTTAACACACAAACCCTGCATATATAGGCTTAATTCTTCTCTCAAACAGACAATAAAACTTCACTTGAATCATTTGGATACTTTCAGCTCTGAAACTGTTGATCTCTACTGAACAAAAGTTAAAAGGTTGCTGTTAAATTGAAAACTACTGCTTCATAACAGTGGGACAGAGCATTTTGAGCTTTGGAGATGTAGACAAACTAATCATGATAAAGGATTACTCAAACATGTGTTTTTAACACCCACCTCACTTGCAGAGCATCCAGCATTGTGGGTGATACTGGGTAATACTCTAAATAATACTGAACTCTCAATAATACTGCACTAAACTACTTTTCATTATGCATAATATGTTTATTGCTGCTGCTCTGTATGAATGTATCATGTTTGTCACTACCTCACTGTAAACTACTGTTACCTGTGCAATAATCTGTGCAATAACCCACGTGCAATACTTGTACCATACTATGTGCAATACGAAATCCACATGCAACACTTATACTACACCATATTATGTGCAATCTGTGAAATACTCTACTTACACCTTATTTAATCCTACCTGCACCTTTGTACATTTTACCTTGTATTTTTATTACATTTTATTACATATTTTTATTATATTGTTTACTTCTTCCCCTGCACTTTTGCAACACTTTTTTATCATGTACTATTATTGCATGTTATTAGTACTTCTTGACTATCTTAGCGAGTCAACGGTTCTTCTGATCCTAAGCATGTCATTGCATTGTTGACCCTGTAATGATTCTGCATATGACAAATAAACAATCTTGAATCTTGACCCGAGCCACCCCTCACACAGCCTCCTGCCCTCGGGGAGAAGGTATCGGAGTCTCCGGGCCCACTCCACCAGACTACCCCCCCATCCCCATATTGGCATAACCTGTATTCCATAAAAAAGACATGTCACTCTAAACACTTTAAAAACTGCTGCTAAGTACGACTGTTGCACTGTTCCACATTTACTACTGGAATTTTACTACTGTTGTACTGTTGTTTACTACTGTTGTTGTACTGGAATTACTACTGTTGCACATTTATTTTTATCTTTACTTTCAATGCACATTCTATTGCACATCTCACTGCCGCATCTTCCACTGCACATTTTGGGCATCTGTAAATAGGTATTTATTTATTCTTTTGCACTATTTTAGATTTTAGATTTTGTCTTAGATTAGTTTTTGTATTGTCTATATATTGTATTTTGTACACTGTCTTTTTGCACCGCTTGGCCAGGGAGAAACAAAATTTCGATTCAACACATATGGCAGAATTGACAATAAAGCTGACTTTGAACTTTGAACTTGATGTGTGAATGAAACAAACACAACTCCAAGCATGTTTTTGAGGAGTTAACATTAATATTAATATTCTAACATGTCCAAAAGCTTACAAGAATCAATTTTGTGTAATATAACATCTATTCCAGCTATATATGGGATAAGGAATCAATAGTACTGGGGCGGCAGTAGCTCAGTGGTAGAGCGCTTGCCTGGTGATCCAGGGGTTGGCAGTTCGAATCCCGCTCTTGACGGGTGGACCACATGTGATCCAAGCTCCCACAGATGAGCGCTGCCGTTGTGTCCTTGGGCAAGACACTTAACCCCACCTCGCCCCCAGTGTCTGCGGACACTGGTAGCCCCCATGGCAGAAGATACATCGAGGCCCGTTGTGACGTGAGCCACCTGTGGGAGGATTCTCCAGCTGAGGTCCTGACCAAGCCGAAGCAAGAAGATCGTGGAGATGGTCCCCGGGCGCGCCTCGGGTGCAGCCCACTGCTCCTGATGACAGGATGGGTCAAATGCAGAGGACAAATTTCTCTAAGGAGACAATAAAAGGGTTATCTTATCTTATCTTATCTTAGTAAGACTTGGTTCATAGATTCTAATGTCTAATCACAAAGCTTTACGCTAATTAAAATAACAGAGACCAAATGAAAGAATTATTGATTTATGTGCACACCGCTTTTGTTTTGCGCAATATAACACCATCCATCTTTATCGTTATCTCATTTTTAAACCTGAATCCATTTTGCTGCAGTCCCCAGTCTTTTAAAGCAGAGGTGGGGCCTAAAAGTCTTGAATACGAATGAGTATTGATATCCAGATTGGTGTAAGCCTTTTTGAGTGATATTTCTGACCAACACAATCAGTGCTGTAGAAAATCAATCCTCATGCATTTGGAATATAAAAGCTAATAATAAATGACCCTCCCTCCTGCGTTTGCCCCCAGGAGCTACAATCAAAGTTACAATGGGAGTAATCAGGAACTTGAAAACTATTTAAAGTCCATCTTGGTCGTGCATGTTTTATGTATTAGACTCTTTCAGTATTAGCAATATGTGCGTGTGGGCCTCAGAACATAAATCCACTGAAGTCATTATTGCTCTGCTCATTTTTCTGCTTTGACATGTGGGGGTAACTTTTGAGCGGTTTTCATAGCTCAAGATTCGGGTTATGTATTTACATTATTATACAATGCATTATTCATTGTCTAAAAATGAATGAAAAATAAGTTCTCAATTTGGTGTGTTCTTCATTCACAATTGGTGGTGATCATGTATAGCCACGGCTGCCCTGGGGTGATAGAATGTTGGTTGAAAAAGTGGCTGCAAATCTGTCCCAAATTTGTCTGGGATTAAGAATAATCACTTCTTCAATACTTTATGAAGATATGAGTGTGGTGAATCTCCCTAGGTGACATGGGTGTGATTGACAGGTGGATTAGCCAATCAGGGACATGCATGATCTCTTTGCATGACAATTACACTATTTTGGAATCTACACTATATGTTAGGGCCGACTCGGGAATAGAATCCGGGTCGCCGGCTTGGTAGGTGGGTGTGCTAACCACTGTGCAACAGTCCAGATAGAGAGAGCAGACTCAAGTGCAGAGGTTCAAATTAAAAAGATATTCTCCATTTATTTTTCAAAAAAAACTCAGAAGGTCCTCAAGCAACACAGAAAATCCAAAATTTGCAAAAAGCTTGGCAACACAAAAACTCTCCAAAAAACATAAAGAATCCAAAAAACTAAGAGTATTAAAGTTCGAGAATGCAAAAGGCTTAATCTTTAACAAGACACAAATTCTAGACACTCACTAGGGACGTGGACAGGTAACAAAGACTCAGTGACAAACAACAGAAAACCAGGGCTTAAATACCCAGCCCAATTGATCACATGATTACAAGAACAATTGGAAACAGGTGGTAAAGAAACGAAATGGAGGGAAACAAAAGATCAAACACATGTCCCACAGTGTCCCCTAGTGTCCAGAAGAGTCATAACCCTAACAGGACCCCCCCTCCTACGAACGTCTCCGGACGTTCCTCGGACAGTCAGGGTGCGCATGGTGGAAGTCCTTACAAAGGTCCTTGTCCACAATATCCCGGGCCGGAACCCAGGAGCGCTCCTCAGGGCCGTAGCCCTCCCAGTCGACCAAGTACTGCAGTCCGCCTCGGACACGGCGGGAATTGAGGAGTCGGCGGACCGTGAAAACAGGCCCACCATCAATGATACGGGGGGGAGGCGGGGCCTTGGGGGCAGTCTGTAATGGCATTGGGCACCAGTGACTCTTGAGAAGGAGGTGGGAGCTGAAGTGGAGGAAGGAGGGCTTAACAAGCAGGGCTGGGCTACCATCTGCAAGCCCCATGTCTCCTCCTTGTGACTCTTCTGGAGGTAGCAGACTCATTGCAGGCATAGTCCCGGGCCTGCTGCAGAGCAGCTGCAGGAGACAATCCACTTTAAAAAAAAAAACAGCCAAAAAAACCATGAACCATGACACTATATTGCCAAAACTATTCGCTCACCTGCCTTGACTCGCATTTGAACCTAAGTGACATCCCATTCTTAATCTATAGCCTTCAACTCTTCTGGGAAGGCTGTCCACAAGGTTTAGGAGTGTGTTTCTGGGAACTTTTGACCTCTCTTCCAGAAGTGCATTTTTGAGGTCACACACTGATGTTGGACGAGAAGACCTGGCTCTCAGTCTCTTCTCTAATTCATCCCAAAGGTGTTCTATTGGGTTGAGGTCAGGTCTTTGTGCAGGCCAGTCAAGTTCATCCACACCAACCTCTTTCATCCATGTCTTATGGACCTTGCTTTGTTGAAGAGGAAGGGGCCATCTTCAAACTGTTCCCACACAGTTGGGAGCATGGAATTGTCCAAAATCTCTTGGTATGCTGGAGCATTCAGAGTTCCTTTCCCTGGAGCTAAGGGACCAAGCCCAGGTCCTGAAGAACAACCCCACACCATAATCCCCCCTCCACCAAACTTTACACTTGGCACTGTAGACTGGTTGCAGTCCCCAAACAGCTCCAGTCACATCCCATCAAACACCTTCACCTCCACTTTTCATGATGACAAAGTATTTTTCTCCATGCGTAAATCAAATGTCATTCTTTATTAGCTTGTTTGAATAGTAGAACTACAGAAATGCAAATAATAAACCTACTGTAGTTTTAATCCAACTTCCTTCTATGCTTCCACCATGATATTGACATCTTCATTACTGTCACCAGGGATGAAAGTGGCCAATCATGAAAAAAGCGGAAAGTCACGAGGTATAAGATGTTTTGTGTGTACACACAATGGTACAGGCTGTTACGAAAGAGCTGCGCTCACTCGCTCGGTCCGCGGCTCCAGCTCCTGTTTAATACGAAGTTTAATACGAGATACACGTACTTTTGTTCTGAATACGGGACGATTCTGTTTTTCAAGGGACAGTTGGCGACCCTAAACACAACTATACATATATATACACCCAAAATCTTTCTCAACGAATTTGCACAGTTATTAAAAAAAAAAATAAAAATTACCCTGCGGCTGAAAAAAAAGCGGAGATCCGCTAAAAAACGGAACTCTTTCATCCCTGTGTCACTCATAGTTTGTACGTGGGAATTTATCATGTTTTTATTAGTGCACCTGCTGTGAGGCAATGTCACGTTACATTTAATACATCTGTCAGTGTGGATGTGATCACGGTTAGAGATGAAGATTTTCATGCTTTGTTGTTTGCATGTCACTAAAAAAGCTTTATGGGAAAATGTTGCCTTTTCTCTGATTCGAGTTCAAAAGATACATTTTTTGTTTGATTATATTTGACATTTTCTGCTATATTTATTTGCTTTAAGTTTTGTTTTTGTTTTGTTTTTTAAAGAAAAATTATCAATGACGCTTTAAAGTTGCTTGTTAAACTAAATGCATCTACATAAGTTAAAATTACTCAAATGATGTTATTGCTTTGCCTGGAATGTTCCACAGTTTATGGAGATTCTATGTGTTCTCTATAGGCATTAAATATTTATTGTATAACTTTTCTGATGGAGGGGCAGTCAAATGCTTTTCACCAGGGAGATGTTATTGCTTTGTCTGATGTTATTGCTTTGTCTACTACTGAAATTACTACTGAAATTAGTAAATGTGCATTTAGTAAATTAGTAATGTGCATTTACTACTGAAATTTACTACTGAAATTGTTACTATTTAAATGTATTTCTATCTTTATTTTTAGTACACATTCTATTGCACATTACTGCACATTTCACTGCTGCATCTTCCATTGCACATTTTGATGCACACTGTACATTTTGGACATCTGTAAATAGGTATGTATTTATTATTTGGACTGCTTTTAAATTTTAGATTCTGTCTCAGTTTTTGTATTGTCTATATATTGTATTTTGTACACTGTCTTTTTTCGATTCACTGTATGTCAAACACATATGGCAGAATTGACAATAAAGCTGATTTGAACTTGGAAATGATTCAAAGTACAGGTCAGATCTGCGGAGAGGTAACCCTGCTCTCAGTCAGAATGAGTGTTTCTTTAAGTATTTTGAGCCACCTGTAATTGAATAAATGTAAAGTAGATTGAGGTTGAGGTTTTAAGTGTCTTGCCCAAGGACACGACAACAGTATTGGGCGGTAGTGGCTCAGTTGGTAGAGCGTTTGTCCACTGATCCAAAGCTCCCACAGATGAATGCTGCTGTTGTGTCCTTGGGCAAGACACTTAACCCACCTTGCCCCTAGTGTCTGCGTACACTGGTGTGTGAAAGTGTGGGTGAATGGGTGAGTGGTTCCTTGTTGTAAAGTGCTTTGGGTGCCTTGAAGGTGGAAAAGCGCTATATAAAGATGTGACCATTTACCATTTATCTGTGGGTGGAGCAGAAAGCGCTCCACCAACCTCTGGGTCAGTGGATCTAACCACATCTTACCAATGATGTTTATGTCAAGAGAAGGATTCAAACCACTGCAAAATGATCAGTTTTTCAGATTTTTTATAAACTACTGACAACATTTCCCCCAAATTCCAAATAATAATAATAATTATCGTTTAGAGCATTTATTTGCAGAAAATGACAAATGGTCTAAATAACAAAAAAGTTACATGTTTTCAGACCTCAAAGAATGCAAAGAAACAAGATCAAATTAATTTTAAAACAACATAATACTAATGTTTACACTTAAGAAGAGTTCAGAAATCAATATTCGGTGCAATAACCCTTATTTTTAATCACAGCTTTCATGCGTCTTGGCATGCTCTCCACAAGTCTTTCACATTGTTCTTGGGTGACTTTATTCCACTCCTGGTGCAAGAACTGAAGTAGCTCAGCTTTGTGTTTGTGTTGGAATTCAACAGACGCTGGAATGGAATGGCTGTAATACATGTAGAGATGCTGATTTCAGAAAAAAATGCAGTGGTCTCTTTTTTTTTTTTCCAGAACTGTATTTTGTCTCTTTTTTTGCATTGTAACTATCACAAATCAAATGTTCTTCTCTCTTTCCTCTGCATGTCTCTCCACAGTGCTGGTTCTTCTCATCTTGACTCTGAAGCGCCATCGTAAAGGCCAGCGCATGACCGAGGAAGAGGAGGACATGCGCGACAACGTCATCAAGTATAACGACGAAGGCGGCGGCGAGCAGGACACCCAGGCCTACGACATGAGCGCCCTACGCAACCTCTACGACTTCCCCGAGTCCAAAGGCTCCGAACCGGGCCCCGATATCCGATCTTTACCCCAGTGGATCCAGACCAACCGCCACAACGGACCCACGCTACGAACGGGGGCGGAGACTAACGCGGTGGCCAGTCTGGGCGTGGAGGCTGTCGCGGCGGATTTCTCGCTCTTCAAAGGTTACATCAAGAAGAAGGTGGAGCAAGCTGACGCAGATCTGTCAGTCCCGCCGTACGATTCGTTTCAGACCTACGCATTTGAAGGCTCCAGTTCGCCAGCGCTGTCCTTAAGCTCTATCCACACACTGTCCACCACATCGGAGCAGGATTTTTCCTACCTTAGCGACTGGGGGCCGAGGTTCAGGCAGTTGGCGGGGTACTATGCTCCAGGGAATCTTGAGGAAGAGGGGTCCTAGCACAGTAGATCAGGATAGCCTACTATAAACTGTTATCCCCATCCTAACCTCTTGGACAAATCAGAGCCAGTGCTGTGTCTGTCACTAAAATGAGATCGACTCTGTATCCTCTTGCTATAACCGAGTCACTGAGGCAAAGTATTAGATATTTGGAAGAGACTTTTGTTTGGAGCGCTAACAGGCTAACAGGCAATGAGCTACATCAGTGGTAACGGAATGAATGGCAAATCTACTCGTTTCCAAAGTGTAAAATACTACTACTGATTACTGGTCATTTATAGAAATACTAATTACCTTATCATATAAATTGCCTTTTTTCTAAATAGAAGAGGTTTTGTTAATAGGCTCCAGGTCAAATGAGGCATTACACTGACTTGTTAATGGAATGTTTGTTCAAATGGTTTCAAACAAGCTAAAGGCACAATAGTGGTCTGTTCAGTAACTAGGCAAGTGGTTTAGCCAGAAGGTCACTGAGTCGAATCCCCCTCCATGTGTATGTGACACAGGTGAGATGAGACACAATTTCCAAGATAAGACAAGGCACAAGATTGGAGAAAACAAAGAGAAAATGAGATTTTGAAACAATTTATGATGAATAAATTAAAATGTAGCACAGTTCAGTTTTGCCCTATATTTGTTGTCGATGTCTTTTTGAAACTACAGCTTCGGAAGAGGTGTAACTAGCTAACACTTAACCCTTTTGTGTCCAATCCACCTGTAAACAATTGGAAAAAAAAAATCTCACAAGATAATTTTCCTCATGTCTGAACTATCTTGTGGCAGTCTTGGGGCACAAAAAGATCTTGTGAAAACATCAACAGTGCGTCCTGCCTTCTGTGACAAAACCGAAAACAACCATATAAAACATACTTTTTGTATATTTCATTCGTTTGTGCCGTTATGAAAAATGAGATGCTTCAAGGATTAGAACAATTCATTACTGTCTTATTTTAAAGGTGCACTATGTAACTTTTTTGTTAGGGGTCTGTCACCTGCTTGTATCTGTGGATATGTCATTGCTCTGCCTGGAATGTTCCACAGTATGACATTAAACAGCTCTACTTTACATGTATTCAATTACAGGTGGTTGTATAGCTCAAAAATACCTAAAAACAGGTATTCTCATTGTGAGCGGGTTGCCTTTCCACAGATCTGACCTGGAACTTGGTCTGGTTTGGTCTCCATGAAGAAAAATGTGAAAAATTCCAGACAAAGCAATAACATCTCCCATGGAGAAAAACATTTGACAGATCCTCCACCAGAAAAGTTACAAACTTCACTCTCCTACAAGTAACATCAAATATTGTGCATACCAGATTAATGCAAAACACTGTCTCTTAAATTAGATATTAACTCGTAATCTGCAAATGAAAAGACAAACTCCAACGTCATCCTTCAAGTTTTTGACTCCGATGATCCAGTAATTTAAAAATGTTGGTATATTACTTCTTGGGATTACAGTGTTCTAGGCAGATCAATAGTATGAGTGGAAAGGCTTCATATGACGGTATTAATATCAACGGTAGCCATGGATGCGAAGGCCAAACTTGTATTTATAGTAAGAAGGACATATTTATGTATTTATTTGTCATGTATTTATTTATTTATTACATCAGACTGTTCTTGCGCCTCAGTGAACTCAACTCGGAGTTAGCTAAGGACAATATGAAATGAAACGAGAAAGCAGCACGGACTTTAAACAAGACTGGCTTTGAGATGGCTTCTGGGTCACCGAGAAATACGCACTGGCCTCAAAAGATTTGTATTTATTTTCTACAAACTCTTTTGTAAAAATATCCAAGGGACAAAGTGGATAACAAAGAAGGAACAAATGGAGCGAAAAAGACTTGGAAAATGAGATTCCCAATTGGTCGATTACGGGAGTGACTGACATACTTTCACGTGCTTTGTTGTGTTTTATGAAAGGATTTTCAGGGCTCAAAAAGAGGGACAATTGTGGGTTGACAATTTGTTTTTCGTATAATTTTTTCACCGCCAATTGTAAGGCAATAAAGGCACAAAATGGCTACAGTGATTCAGACCGGATGGTGCGACCAATTGGCTAGCTGCTTGTCCCACTGGGAGCCAATCAGCATTCCATATTCTTTTCTTCTGTGTTTAATATGTTGAACTGCTTTTTTATATTTGGATATGTTTTGGTTTGATATTACTTTAAAGGGAAAGGGGGGGGATATATTAAGTATATGGTCATGAATTAAGGACTGGTCACTTAAACTTGATAACCACTTAAACTTCTCAATGTTGAGCTTAAATTGCAAATGTATGGAAAATAAAACAAAATAAATATTTAATTTTTTTGGTACAAACTTTTGAGATGCTTCTTTGTTCAAGAGAAGGACACCAGAATGCCGTTTCATTCATTGCATATAAAACATTAAGGAAGGGGTAGTTTTGAAGGGGGAGTGACTTAAGCTGGAGGGGAGACTCAAAATGAAAAAAAAAAAAAAAAACATGTTTTAAGCCTAGAACACTTTCACTATAAAAAGTAACACCATCACTTTTGTCAGGTAATTTTTACCTGATATAATATTCATTCATTCATTCATCTTCTTCCACTTTTCCATTTTCTGGGTCGCGGGGGCAGCAGTCCAAGCAGATCTGCTGCCCAGAACACAATGCACCAGCCCCCATGACTCCTCCCGCGGGTGGTGGGTCCACAGGAGGACGGCTCACGTCACAACAGGCCTTGATGTATCTTCTGCCATGGGGGCTACCAGTGTCCACAGACACTGGGGGCGAGGTGGGTTAAGTGTCTTGCCCAAGGACACAACGGCAGCGCTCATCTGATATAGTATACCCAACAAAAAGTACTTTTTATGAAAAATAGATCAAAATATGACAACACATGATAAATTAGAGTGGTTTTCTTTTATTTTCAACTGTGGTATGTGTAACAAAATGAAAAAAAAAAAAAAAAAAAAGACATAGGAAGCCCCCTAAAAACATGCTCCAAAATAAAATTTGAAAATTTTGAAATGTGAGAAAAAAAATGATACTGGAAACTTGGTCTTTGGTCCACCAATTCCTGGGACATGTGAGACTTCCCTGGTGAAGCACAGACTCCTTGACACACAAACAAGTTGCAGGAGAAAGGAACAAAAAATAGTATTTTTTCAGTGGGTAAAAATGACCAATTGACTAAAATAGTTTTCACCATAAGATATTCTGTTTGAAATCACCACTTTTTGATATTGATTCATAACCACTGTACTAAATAAGGATATATACACATTCCAGGACCACTCTTACTTACCTATTTTTTACATCCTCTTACATTAAATTCATTACATTTTTACATTCCTCTTTCATTATTTCCAGGTGAAAATCACCCGAAAGCCTGTAGGAAAAAGTGGGCTTTGGGTTAGGGAAACACCTACACCTTCAAAGATGTCAAAAACAATGGTGAAGCTCCCCAGGGACCCATGACACTTAAAAAATGAAAACATGTAAATAGTTTTGCTCGGGTGAAAAATCACCCGGCAATAGTGCTCTGGGGTTAATAAAAGGTAACATGATAATCTTAGGTTAGGTTAAGTTAGGTTTCTTTCTCTATGTGTTAATACCGCATAGAAGTAAAATACCCCCTTCAAACTATCACATTTAATCTCAAGTATAATGACATTTAAGTCTCACTATGGTAAATTAATTCATGTTGTTTGACAGCGTGGTAATACTAGTATGAAATATGGCATTTATGTTCACATGCAAAATGCCAAGGGATATTTAAGCGAAAATGTCAAGTTATTATTGTCATCATTTGTATAAATCACCATTTACTAGCATAAATTATCTGCAAACTCAAATTGTAAAGATACTGTAATTGAACCCCAACTCCACTGATACAGATTTACTTTGATGAAAATAATAGTCGAATTTGGAAGGAAGAAAAGGTTTATTTCAAATGACATGGCCTATTGTGTCTCCAGATATGAGGCATGTTCCAATGAAACATAGCTTTCCATAGTATACCTATATAATCAAAATAAAAGTGCTTATAAGTAAAGTTAAAGGTACATTGTGTCACTTTTCTGGTGGAGGGTCCATCAAATGCTTTTCTTCATGGAGATGTTATTGCTTCATCTAGAATGTTTCATAGTATGGCATTAAACCTTTCTATCTACATGGAGATAAGATGAGCAGTGACGTATCCATAGAAACAAGCAGTTGACGGACCCCCGACCAAAAAGTTACATAAAGCACCTTTAAGGTACTGGTTACTATGCTACGACGTAAAAAAAAATCAATAAAAAAGCACTAAGAGTTGAGGTTATCTACCTTTCAACGACCTCTGAAGCTGCTCGTTTTTCTCTGCTCTCAACTTTGTCATTGTGAACAGTCCAAATTTGTCCAAAAGACATCATCTTTTCTATCAAACAAAATCTGCCAAGAATTCATAAAAAATAAATCCATCAGAGAATTGTGTTTGCTGCGTAGGAGGAATGACAAAATTGCCAGACTTACCTGTCACTTTGTTATGATTTATTTAATGCCAACACAATAATACCTTATATATTTCATCTGGAGTAGCCTATAAAATATATGATTCAAAGTTCAAAGTCAGCTTTATTGTCAAAAACCATATGTACAGGTTGCACACACAGGATTTGAAATTGTAGCGCCCCCTAGGCCCACAGTGAACATAAAACATCTGATAAACAAAACAATAAACACAATGACTAACAAATCACATACAGTATACCCGCAGCCAAAGTACAAGACAAACACAATGACTAAAACATCACATATACCCGCAGCAAAAAGTACAAACAATAAACACAATGACTAAAACAGGGGTCGGCAACCTTTACCACTCAAAGAGCCATTTGGACCCGTTTCACACAGTAAAGAAAACACTGGGAGCCACAAAACCCTTTTGAAATTTAAAATGAAATAACACTGCATATAAGTTTTTTTTTTTTTTTTTACCTTTGTCCCATAGAATTACATTTTGAAAATGAACGAACTAAAATAAAATACATTTTAATTAAATACAATGGTCTCCCTCTGTTTCGCTGATTTTTTGCTGATTGGCTTAGGGACTGTAGACCTTTGCCGATTCGTCAGTCATTCTCCTCCGTGTCTCTTGTACAGTACAGAATGCGAGTTTGCCAAATTTATTTTAATGTTTGATCACGAGCAGTGTGACTCTGAAGCAGTGACGGACTGAGCGGTCTGGGATTTGGGCACATGCCAGAAGGGCCGCGGCCGTGCACAGACTCACGGAGAGGCGTCTTTTCAGTACTATGGCCCTCGTCTATGGAACTGCCTGCCGGAGGAGCTCAGGGCTGCAGAGAACGTTCATGTTTTTAAGAGTGGGATCAAGACTCACCTGTTTAGCTTGTCTTTTGTCTGTTCTTTTGTTTGTTTGTTTGTCCATCTGTTTGTTTGTTTGCTCGTCTGCTTGTTCGTCTGTTTGCTTGTTTGTCCATCTGTTTGTTTGTTTTGGTTTTTTTTCTCCTCTGGGAGCACTGTGGCTGAGTGGCTAGCACTCATGCTTCACAGCAAGAAGGTTCGGGTTGCCCGCGCCTTTCTGTGTGGAGATTGCATGTTCTCCCCGTGTCTGGGTGGGTTTCCTCCGGGCACTCCGGTTTCCCCCACCAACCCAAACATGCACCATAGGTAAAATCCTCCACCTTAGGGCCTGACCAAGCCTAAATAACAACAAAATTATGGGGATGGTCCCCGGGTCAAATATAGAAACAACTTCTCCTGTGCGAGATCAATAAAGGTCAATCTTCTAAGGCGCTTTGTGCTACAATTTTGTATTAAAAGCGCCTTATGAATATTGTTTGTTTGTTTGTTTGTTTGTTTGTGCGTCTCACCTGGGGCCGGTCGCACTGGTCATGCAGCTCTCATGGATTTGACTACGATGAACAGGTGCACGTGTCCGCGTGCACACTTCTCCGGGTGGTTAATGCACATCGGGAAGTAGCGGCAGTGTTTCCGCAGAACAAACTGGTGGAACCTGGAGTCCAGGCGGTGGAACCAGTCCTGAGAGCGCACGGAAGCGTTCTCACTACAGTTCTGTGTTTGAGTGAGAAGCAGTCTGAGCCACACCAGGCTCCGCTTTCAGCCCCAGTGCGTCTTTCTCTGGAGCATGAGGAACGACAGACTCAGCAGACTCAGATGGATCCAGTAACTCACATCTCTCCGCCCCTCGCGCATCCAGCCGGACTCCACGGCTCCGGGAGTCCGGCTGGATGCGCGAGGGGCGGGGAGACGTGAGTTACTGGATCCATCTGACCGGTGCGCATGGTGCAAAGCTGTAGAAACCCCCCCCCCCCCTACGTTCTACGGTCTACGGGACCGCTTGTAGGTGTAAAATGCCAGGACCGATGATCCCAGTCCGTCACTGCTCTGAAGTGCTGTATGTTTGCAAGTTTTCTCCCCAACAAAACCCGCAACAGCGCAGCGGCGCCAGGTGCCTCGGTCAGAGGAACTGTGAAATACACGCATATTTATACACGCAATATAAAGCTTACTACTTCACGGATTTCGCCTATCGCGGGTTATTTCTACAACGTAACCCCCGCGATAAATGAGTGACCACTGTACTGAGCCGCATCAGAGGGATCAAAGAGCCGCATGCGGCTCCGGAGCCGCGGGTTGCCGACCCCTGGCCTAAAACATCACCCATAGCAAAAAGTACAAGCCAATAAATACAATGACTAAAACATCACATATACCTGTAGCAAAAGTACAAGACAATAAATCCAATGACTAAAACATAACATGTACCCGTAGCAAAAGTACAGTAAACTTGTAGTGTGGCGTAATGAGAGACATTATACATATTAACGTCATTAGGTTCTTTTTTGTTGGAATAGAGCCAGTATTATATCCCTGTGTATCTTTACCAAAGACTCGTTTCCTCATCCATTATTAATACTAGCCTTTAGTCTCACTGTACTTTCATCAAATACCAGGCTAAACTAATACACACAAGCAAATCAGTGAACGAGAGCAGTGCTATAGTCCAGTGGTGGAAGAAGTGCTCAATTATGTTAAATAAATAAAAGTACAGACACCAGAGCAAAGAAATACTCAAGAAAAAATAAAAGTATCAAATGAAAAAATCTACTTAAGTAAAAGTATCACAATGCCCATGTAAAAATGTACTTCAAGAGTAAAAAGTAAAAGTATTTCGCACAGATTTTGAGTTCTGTCTTCAAAATCTTTAAAAGCAGTGATTTTGATAGATTTGTACTGAATTTTGCTCAACAGAAACAACTGAATCAATAGGTGTTTTTTTTTCTTAGCTGTTTTTATTTGTGTATTTTCCGTTTGCTCTGACAACAAATATGTTACAAATAAACCCTCAGCCTTTTCTCATACAATAATTTTCCGTCCAGTTAAAAAATGTAGTGTAGTAAAATGTATGCACTTTAAAATATACTTAAGTAAAGTACAGATACCTATGTTACAGTACAGTGCTGACAAAAACTCAAATTTCAAAAGCACTATGAATTAGGGCTGAAAGAGCTGTGAAGAATATCTAATCTGACATGCATTGTGATTAGATTTATGTTTTAAAGGTCCCATGACATGGTACTTCTTGATGCTTTTATATGGCTCCCTAATACTGTAAATGAATCCTTCTTCAAAATCAAGACTCAGTGCATGAGAAAGAGAGATAAGATGAGAAAGAGTCATAAATGTCACTCTGGAACAGTCCATTATGGGCGTTGTTGCTTGAATGCAAATGAGGAGGACAGAGATGGCCTATAGTAGCGGGTGGGGTCGTGGCCAAACTCTCCACTCTTTCCTTTTCAGCTGTGCCCTGTGCGCTCTGACCCACTTCCGTGTTTTTGCGCGGAGGGAGAGATGAGAAGCATTCCATTGAAAAAAAAAACACATTTCCACAGAAAATAAAATTAAACCACTGCTGTTTCAGATATCCACAGGCTCAGATAAAGGACTTCTGAGCCTAGAAACACTCGCAAGTTCCTCCAGGCAAATAAAAAACCGCATTTCGCATTGCGTAGCTCCTCCGCAGTCCAAACTCTCTGGGCGTGATTGCAAATGCTCAGTTTAGACATTTCGCAACTTTTAACCATGGGGGGGCCCTAAACAGGATAGGGGAGTTCACATTAATGTTCAAAAACCTCAGAAAGTGAAAAATTCATGCCATGGGACCTTTAATAATAGGATTCTGTTCACATTTGAAACACGTCCAGAAGAATTGACAAAAAGATTGAAATATGAACTGACAAATTAATACAAGAGAGAACATGTTTGTACAGATCTAAACTGCAGGGTTGGCAGTTGTATGCAGTTGTTGTTGGTGGAGGAAGTTATGGTACTTAAAAATTGCAGCGTTTAAAATTTGCCAATTGCCGCCATTCAAATGTGATTTTGATTCGATTGTGATTTATCTTGCAACCTACTATACTGTAAATAGACCTATGCACAAAGTTAAAAAACATCGTCATAAGTGAAAAGACTCTTCCAAAACAAATGGTAAACCAAATGGCTATGCCTACTCTACATTAATTCCCCAAACCCCTACTTTGTACTTCTACATGAGCAAAATTATTTTAAAGTAATGTTGCTTCGTACTTGTTTTACCTCTGCTGATTTGTAGCATCACTGAGAGCCCAGAGCTAGTATGCAAACAGAATAAATGCTCAAGCCCAGGACTACCTGAGTCCGGTCTCCCCGGGTTCCGATGGACATCTTTTTTATTCATGTGGTGCATTTGAGCTTAGACACCACAAGCATCAAAATCTGAACTTTCTAGAGAACTCGCCGTGCATTCACTAGTTTCAAATGAAGAGGCGTCCAACTAGAGGCGCTTTTGTTATTGATGCCGCGGCATGAACGGAGCAAGTCTGAGGTGAGAGAAGTTTGCTTTTGTTCAAAATAAGGACTGACCCAACAAAAAGCTCCTTTTTTTCAGATGCATCACTGAAATAATGATACTAAATTCTAAATCTAAATTTTGCACAACAGAGGGAGTCAGGGCTTGCCTGGTTTACACCAGACCATATCACAAGTGATATATGGTCTGGGAGCCACCTTCAAAATATCTCGTAGCGGAAGTGTGGTTTACGATTACCAACGGCCGTTTATTGGGCGTTATGAATGTCTATCATTTGGCGTATACATAGCCCATAGCCAATCATGTCAGTTGTCAGTTCAAACTACAAGCTTCCGTTTGTCATGTAGTACGCGTCACCGTCTTGAAAGCCTTCCCCGCTCTCTGATTGGCTCCCAGAATCGGGAGAGCCCGCTTGCCATAGTTGCCAGGCTGTCTTTTAGATCGGAACGAACGAAAGCAGCCTGGGATTTCCCAGGTTAAGTCAGGGCTGGAGTGGGACAAAAAAACGGCCCTGGCATTTTTGGCTTAGACCGGCCACTCATAATTAGCGGAGCACAACAGACTAATTTATGTCTGTGTTCTCCGAAGAGAAGTATTTTACTATTGTTGCATCTTGGCCGAGGGGAAACCAGGGCACAACATTTAAAGGAAAAATCCCAGCTACCAAAAACCACCAGCAAACTCGCAGTAACTACACATTCAACGGTTTATTTAAAATGCATCTTGCACACAAGTTCAGGAGCACATTGGCTGGCACCCCAGGCCAAATTCCTGTGGAAACGTAGCATTAAAAAAAAAAAAAAAAAAGAAACAAAAAAAGAAAAAGTTTCTCATCGAATGCGTGAAAAGTCCCTCAGTCGTCCAGGTAGAATCCATGATCAAAGGAGAAGTTCAATTTGTCAACAGGACAAAGTTTGTTTGGTTGAAAATGTTTCGCCGCTCATCCGAGAGGCTTCTTCAGCTCTGGCCCTCATGCTGGTTCGACCCTGTTTATATCTAGCTGCAAGGGAGGAGCTAGCTTCCCTGAACAAAGCTGACCTATCCCCGCTACTCTCTTTTGTTTTACGAATTCCTCTGGCGTCTTGTATTAGCATATCTATTAGCCCGCTCCCTACACTGAAACCATCAGCTAATCTGTCTCTTTGTATTTCAAATTTCTCTGGCGTCCAATTCCCTATTCAAGACAACGACCCTCTCCACCCCTCTGCAATGGCTTGTCTGTCCTAATGATTCTTTGTTTGAGAATCAAATTATAGATGGGAGACAAGTTGTGTCTAACTCCCCCATTTCTGTTCCTAAATGGGCTGTCAACAAAACCAAGAGAGACAAGGGCAAGAAACAAGACAACAGAGAATCCGAACCCAGGAGGAAAGGGGTAGCGATTCCGTACCTGGCCGGCGTTTCGGAAAAACTACAGAGGATTTTCAGACAATATGAAATCCCAGTTTATTTCAAACCCACAAACACTTTAAGACAAAAACTGGTCCACCCAAAGGACAAAACACCGAGCCACAAACAAAGCAATGTGGTCTACTCCATTCAGTGTAGTGAAGACTGCAGTGAGCGCTATATTGGGGAAACCAAGCAGCCACTTCACAAGAGGATGTACCAACACAGGCGGGCGGGTCAGAGTGGACCGTCATCTGCCGTTCATCTTCACCTAGAAGCCGCGGGCCATTCATTTGAGGACAGTGAGGTTCAGATCTTAGCCAGGGAAAAGAACTGGTTTGAGAGGGGAGTTAAAGAGGCTATTTTTGTCAAAAAAGAGAATCCGTCGTTAAACAGAAATGGGGGAGTTAGACACAACTTGTCTCCCATCTATAATTTGATTCTCAAACAAAGAATCATTAGGACAGACAAGCCATTGCAGAGGGGTGGAGAGGGTCGTTGTCTTGAATAGGGAATTGGACGCCAGAGAAATTTGAAATACAAAGAGACAGATTAGCTGATGGTTTCAGTGTAGGGAGCGGGCTAATAGATATGCTAATACAAGACGCCAGAGGAATTCGTAAAACAAAAGAGAGTAGCGGGGATAGGTCAGCTTTGTTCAGGGAAGCTAGCTCCTCCCTTGCAGCTAGATATAAACAGGGTCGAACCAGCATGAGGGCCAGAGCTGAAGAAGCCTCTCGGATGAGCGGGGAAACGTTTTCAACCAAACAAACTTTGTCCAGTTGACAAATTGAACTTCTCCTTTGATCTTTCTCATTGAATCTACACGATTCACGTAGGTCACCTGTTTTGGCTTCAAAACAGCAAATTTTGCCGAAATGTGAGCAATTTTCATGCTTGTCCATCACCTAAAAATCCTGGTATTATCCTAACATACCTACTACCTGCTGACCTGCTGTGCCTGTGCGACACTTCCCTGGTCACTCTGTCCCTCGGGTTCCCTCGGGTTCCCTTGGGTTCCCTGTCCACAGACTCTGGCTGCTCCTCTCCCTGTCCACGTTCAGCCTAGAGGCTCCAGCAGCCCCTCCAGAGAATATGTCTCTTATTTTAGAACATTTTACAGCATCTATAGTGAGATTTTTAAATCTTTTAGTCCGTAACTTCTCCACACACCCTTTCTGCTGCTTCTCCATGTTTCCACACTCAACACTCTGAAACTGGCAGGGGGCGGGCTTTTGTAAGCTTCTATATCCTGATTGGTTTAGTCCACTGTCTATATTGAAGATGGACCAATGGGCCGCCTCCTCTAAATTGTGGGCCGGTCTCTAAGTAAAAAAAAAAAACAAAAAACCCAAGAACAGCCCTTAGGACTGTCGGCCCACTGGGAAAATGCCCAGTATGCCCGATTACCAGTCCAGGTCTGAAGGGAGTGGTGACCAAACTGACATCCCTTTGTATAAAACATATTCACAGAGATATAACTATCTAACTGCTGTATATTCCTAAAATAAAACTTCTACATTGCCAGTAAGTAAGATTTGCTTTTTTAAATATAATTTCAGTTTCCAGATAAGACTACTCCCTCGGCTATTTTAAATGAGTTCCAGCATCATCTTCCATCTTCCATCAAACAGTGTGACTCCGAGATGACCTGTACACATGACACGAATATGCACAAAACCCATTAAAACTACCTTGAAGGGCATTAGACACTAGATGATTGACAATGCTGTGGGCAAACGCTGTGTATGCATTAAATCTACTGACTTTTCTCTTCTCATTCCAGGATAATGACAATTGATTAAACATTGGAGCGAGAAATCATCATGCAAAATCTATCAATCATAAGCTGCTTAATAGCCCAATGCTATTAGTTATTTAGTTTACAGGGAGGGAAATTACCTTCACCGGGCAACCAGAAAATCAATTTAGATAAAATAAAGTACATAAGCATACCTCGGATTGCAATTCAGCTAAAAGTGAAATATTAAAAGAGTGGGGATTTATTGTGGCTGGTCATTAAGTGGATGTGTAATGATAAAAGATGGCTTCAAGTCAGAAAATGAGACAGCAGGAGAAAGATGTGATAATCTAATTTCATAATGTCATTTTGTGAAGTATCTTGTGCTATCATTTTTATTAAATTAAGAGATCTACAAGTGGAGATAAAGGAGGAAATATAGACATGGCTGGGGAAATGGCTGTACAAGAGAACAAAAATATTCTCTGAAAGACTGGAGATGGAAATTATACTGTACAAATTGGAGGAGTTTTAGAACTGGAACTCCCATTTTTTTGCACTTCTGAAATCCAGTAAATTAAATGTGCAGTACAGTATGTAACTTTCCTGATGGGGGTACGCCATCTCTGCCTGCTTATATCAACTGTAAAAATAAGTGGAATAATATAGCTGCAAGCAGCAGTGTGGGGCCAAGCACATCTAGCCGAATCAATTAAGAGCAGGGCGTTGCCTAGCAACGCAGAAATGTACCTGAAAATTCCTGCAACTTTGACCTGCTGGTGGCACTAGACAGTTGGGGGTGGGGGCCTATAAATTGCAAAAGTGCATGCAAAATTTCACAACTTTTTACCAGACGGTTCTAGGGGTTGCCATAGACTCCCAGAGGCGGAATACTACTACTACTACTACTACTACTACTACTACTACTACTACTACTAATAATAATAATAATAATAATAATAATAATAATAATAATAATAATAATAATAATAATAATAATAATAATAATTATTATTATTATTATTATTATTATTATTATTATTATTATTATTATTATTATTATTATTATTATTATTATTATTATTATTATTATTATTATTATTATTATTATTATTATTATTATAGGAATCGGTAGAAACACTATGGGTGCCCCAAAGAGACCCATTGCATTCAGCTGCAGTCAAATGGAGCTCACAGAGACCAGCAGTTATGGGGCTAATTTGGAGGCAAATTCCATAATTAGAATAGGAATTGAAATTTTGAGATTTACAGTAAAAGAAAAACACCAGGATCATGTAGAGTGGGTTAATACGAATAGGCCTATTTTAAGATCAAAATGAGGAGACAGCAGCAGCAGTTACAGAGAGAGGGGCAAAGTTTTCTCAATACAAAGCTGGAGTCGATGGAGCTGGAAGAATGCCCATACTCATTTGCTAACACAGAGGCTATCAGGTTAGCTCTGTCAGTTTATACAGCTCTGGAAAAAATAAGAGACCGCTGCATTTGTTTCTGAAATCAGCATCTCTACATGTATTACAGCCATTCCATTCCAGCGTCTGTTGAATTCCAACACGAACACAAAGCTGAGCTACTTCAGTTCTTGCACCAGGAGTGGAATAAAGTCACCCAAGAACAATGTGAAAGACTTGTGGAGAGCATGCCAAGACGCATGAAAGCTGTGATTAAAAATAAGGTAAATATTGATTTCTGAACTCTTCTTAAGTGTAAACATTAGTATTATGTTGTTTTAAAATGAATTTGATCTTGTTTCTTTGCATTGTTTGAGGTCTGAAAACATGTATCTTTTTTGTTATTTTGACCATTTGTCATTTTCTGCAAATAAATGCTCTAAACAATATTTTTATTTGAAATTTGGGGGAAATGTTGTCAGTAGTTTATAGACTCAAACAAAAATGTTCCTTTTGCCCAAACACATACCTATTAGTAGTAAAATCAGAAAAATTTTGCAGTGGTTTCTTTTTTTTTTTTTTTTTTCCCAGAGCTGTATATACAGTTGATGGCTTATAACCATGGTTGCTGATTTGCCTGAAATGTTCCACATGACATTAAACATATTGATCTTGTAATGATTCAGTTAGAGGTGTTTTACTGCAACAAACAATAGAAAAAGAAAACTGTTTGGGGCTTTGTCTCTCCATAAGATCTGATCTGTAAATTGGCATGATTGGCATAATGTCTTCATGGGGTTAGATTAGAGATGGGACGATTTTCCACAAAAGATTGAAGTGTTCGATTCTGGTGTTTCAATTCTCATGTGTCCCTCCATGTGCACTGTGGTGTCACTTTGGCATGGGCAGGAAAAGGCTAAGCCTGGTGACAGAAGCAGCTCTATAGAGGCACTGCTGCTATATTCTAACAGAGGTGGGTGTTATCTTTCAGTCACTTTTTATTTTACATTTTTTTAGACTCCAAATACTCCAAATTCAAATCTTCCAAAACAGCTTTTCAGCTTTATGCATGTTAATCAAATACGCTCGTAATTCAAGTGGACTCGCGCTACCGCAACCTTTTTAAAAACACCATATCCTCAGTTTGACTTAGTAATTAACGCATTTACACATTGTTACGTCTTGTAAAATGTTTAGTAGTGAAAAGAAGAGAGGGGAGTGTGTTTTTTATCAGAGGGACAACAAAACAAAAACAAGCAGATACACAGACATGAGAGAGTCAAGGGGAGCAGAGACTTTTAGCCATTAAAACAAATAAATGCAAAAAACAGAAAGATTTGATGGTGATGTTTATGTCTAATAGACTTTCAGTAGCAGATCATAAACCACATGCTCCTCATGAGACACAGTATTTATTTATTTTTTTTACTTTTTAAATTTATTTATTCATAGTGCCCAATTGTTGTGGGTCTACTTTAGTTTAATTATAAGAACTAGAGACTTATTTTTTATTTAATTTAGAAACGTATTTATTTTTATTATAAGTAATTTATTTGGATAGCTACAGTGGGAACGCTAAATGTTATAGTTCTGAGCATTAATACGACTAATGACTTTATTTATTAATTCAATGTTAATAGTGTATTTTGTTTTTTTAAGATAAGAAATAATGATAATTTAAAGAAGTTTTCAAAATTGAACAGATTTGAAAATCAGGAGTCCTAAATCTAAAGTCGACCCAACTGGGTCACATCAACAACGGGCGAGGTGAGCCGCCTGGTCGAGCGGTGCAGTAACAGCAACCTCTCCCTGAACGTGGAGAAGACAAAGGAGATTGTTGTAGACTTCAGGAGAGCACACACACAGAGCACACCCCCCTCACCATCAACAGTTCTGCTGTGGAGAGAGTAAGCAGCACCAAGTTCCTGGGTGTGCACATCTCTGAGGACCTCTCCTGGTCAAAGAACACTGCATCACTGGCCAGTAAAGCCCAACAGCGACTCTACTTCCTCTGCAAGCTGAAGAGAGCCAGAGCCCCCAGCTCCCATCACCTTCTACAGAGGCACCATAAAGAGCATCCTCACCAGCTGCATCACTGTGTGGTATGGCACCTGGAAAAAGCAACATCGTGTAGTAAGAGCAGCTGAGAGAATCGTGGGTGTCTCTCTCCCCTCCCTGCATTGCGGGTGATCCCATCCACCCATCCAACTGTGTTTATTGTTGTTTGTTTGTGCAATGTTTTATGTTCACTGTGGGCCTAGGGAGTGCTGCAGTTTCAAATCCTGTGTGCAACCTGTACATATGGTTTTTGACAATAAAGCTGACTTTGAAATTTGAACTTTGAATTGAATCGAGACTGAATATAGACACATTTAATGACTACTGTGAACCATTTAATCTCCATGGAGACAGGTAGGTGGTGTCTTTCAAATGTCACAAAAAGCACCTTTCAAACTCCTTATAGAGCAGTGCTTCTCAAATAGTGGGGCGGGCCCCCCTGGGGGGGCGTGGCGTGATGCCAGGGGGGGCGCGTATGACCCTGGGAAACATGTTTTTTTGCTGTACTGTACTAGAACTAAGTGTAATTGCACATCAACAACAGTAGTTGGCAGTGGCGTTCTCACATGCGATTTACGCACAGTCTCACCATTAACAAAACATCCTCTGTCACAGAAAAAACACGTATATTCCACTGAGTCGTGTCCTTTAGTCCGACAGAAGCTGACGCATCAGTGGCACAAGGAAAGAGCATTTTTTTTCAGTGCTTTTAGCTTATGCAAATGAGGTGGTTTTAAGTTTCATTTCTGTAAAACGTAAACAAATGTGCGCAAAGCTGCATTAAAAACACATTAATATTTGAATCCTCAGTGCAGTCTTTGTTGTAAGTTTCTTTCTTTTTTTTGTTTATAATGTTAATAAAAGGATACAATGGTGTTCTAATAACAATTTTCTAGACAAATAATACTATTTATAGTCGCGCGCAGGAAGGGGGGCGTGAAATGTTTTCTTCTTCCTAGGGGGGGCGTCACAGAAAATAATTGAGAAGCACTGTTATAGAGAAATATTCTTTCATTCAGAATTTGTAAAAAAAAAAAAAAGAAATTAAATATTGACCGGTATTCATGGGTTTCAGCTTCCTGTTGTATGCAACATTTTGAGCACTTTTTCCCATTCAAAAGATTTTAGTTTTAAAATCTTCAGTCTTTTTTTTTTTTTTTTCACTTTAAAAATGTAATGGTAAATCATCGGATCAGTTTGGATTCAACTTTGTGAAAACCATCATGCTACCTGCATGAAATGAAACTGAAATCACATCCAAAACCCGGTCACTGTTAATAGATTTATCCTTGCCCTTTTCCTAAGCCAAATGTTAATCAATAATTATAATCAAAAGTTTGAAATGATATCAGCTTCTGTGGGATTGAAATGGCTCTCAGCTAATTTCATCCTTCAGTCAGTTTGTGTAACTTTCCTCATGGCGATTTAAGCTCTTTTCATGTATGCTGACATGGACACTGCACTACTACTTCCCTGGTTTTGGTGGTGATGTGTTCAGCTGCTGTTAGAAATTTGACTTAGAAAAAATTTATTGATTCATAAGGGAAATTACTTGGACACAGTAGCTCACAAATCACAATATATTATTTAAAAAATATATAAATGGTAACAATAAATTCTAAATAAGTAGCAAAAATAGCAAGAGACTGGTGTCAAATAAGGCATTGATAAATAAATATATATGTACAAGTAAAAATAAAATAGAAATAAGTAATAAAAAATATCTCAGCTACAAGAGATCATAAGGAAAACAGTGCAAAATATGATGATTGACAGGACACTTATCTGTTACATAAGGGTGAGTTGTTGTACAGTTGTATGGAGTATGGTAAGAATGTGTTACTTCCTGTAGGTGTGGTCAGCCTGATGGACCTAGCAGGTTGCGCAAACTGACCACGTGAGTGTCTGGAGGAGGGTGTCCCAGGTGTGTGAAAAGAGGAACGCTCCGTCATCACGGTTGATGGTGCCTGTGCCTCGCTTTCTGATTCCAATGGCCTCCCTGATTCAGCGTTTGAATTTGTTCTCCAATCCGATGACACGTGCCGCGTCCCAATCCGTAATGTGGTTATTTCTTTTACAATGGTCTGATGTGGCGGATTTTAGATTTTCCTGCTCTGCTTTGGGCTTTTTTTGTGTGTGTTCTGGTGAGTCTCCCTGAGCAGGCATGGTCCAAGTGAGTGACCTGCCTGATCTATCAAGCTGATCACGTCCACAGGAAGTAAAAACACATGATATACGAAGAGTCACCATCAACACCAGGGGCAGTAGTGAAGATGGTTTTCAGCTAGCACCTGAAACATGTCAACATCTTCTATTTTATTGTTTTTAAAAAGAAGTTAATCACGTGGAATTTGGCATATTTGTTTTTGCAGTAGTTTTTGGGGGGTTATTTTTCCTGTACAGATATCGAGATATATACCATATATCAAGATATAAGAAAATATATCAAGACATATATTTTTGCTCCGTATGGCCCAGCCCTAGTTTATCCCCAGAGCAGTATCTGCAGTGTGCTACCCTCCTGATTATCCCACTTCACAGGAACCTACACTTAGATAATTAAGTTTAATCTTAAATTATTTTGTTCTGTTAAAGTTGTAATAGTTGTCATCTGAGCCAATAAAATAATGACATAATAAAGTTATTTTGGTGTATTAAATTACTTGTGACACATTTCCATTTGGAGAACAGAGTTATGTTGAAAATAAAAAGATGCTTAGGCCATGAAGTTTAATAATGTGGACATTAACAACCATGCTACATATCCAGTGTGCCTTTCGGAGAGGAGCCTAAAATTCTATTGAGGTTCTGGGCCTGTCTAGTAGTGAAATCATCACAGATCCATTGATTTTGGTTGGATTTTTATCATTTTTTCTGTGGAATGAGTATACTGTTTGGTGAAAAGAATGGCATATTGGCTGATGTCATAACTTGGGGGTTGATTGCCAATGAGGTAAAGATGAAAATATTGGAAAAAAAAGTGAGAAAATGCCTTATTTTTTTGCACTAAATTGAGCCAAAATCATGTAGAAATGTGTTTTAAGAATTATTTTTTCACTGAATGTTGTCACCACATGTGTTCTTTGCATCTGGAATACTTTTATTGAAAGCTTACCCAATCCACTGAGGATTTCAGGAAATTTTTCATTTTTCAAAATTTTCTATTGAAAAATGAAGGGTTCATACACTAAAATGGCCACATTTTTTTTTTTTTTCCCCCGATATTTCCGGCAGAGCAGACCCTCCAATTATTTGTCCTTAGGGTCAAAGTTAACAAAAAATAATAATAAATATAGCTGCAAGCAGCAATGTGGGGCCAAGCACCGAAGGTTCATGTAGGCCTCAGCATGTAGGCCGCATGCAGGGTCTGACAGGGTCTAACAGAGTCTGACAGGGTCTAACAGAGTCTGACAGGGTCTAACAGGGTTCAACAGGGTCTGACAGGGTCTAACAGAGTCTGACAGGGTCTAACAGAGTCTGACAGGGTCTGACAGGGAACAGACACATCAAAGTCAGATCAAAGGTTGCTAGGTGCGTTGCTAGGCAATTGACAAATTCCTGCAAATTTGACCTGCTGGTGCCACTAGACGGTTGGGGCTGGGGGCCTATAAATCGCTGTAGGTAATGAGGAGACTGGCTGGAATGTGCATGCAAAATTTCACAACTTTTTACCAGACGGTTCTAGGGGTTGCCATAGACTCCCATGGTGAAAGGAATATAAAATAATAATAAGAATCAGGAGACCATCAAAGGAAAGATCAAAGGGTTGCTAGGCAATGTCGCTAGGCAACGTCGCTAGGCAACGCAGAGCAAACACTATTTTTTTTTAAATCTTTCAATATTACAAGGTACACAATAATACACACTTCAGGTACATAGTAGTACATATTTCATCACCACAATAACATTCACAAAGGTGGTATTCACATCGGGGGATGCGGGTACGGGAACAAACATCACTGGGCACAAGGGCTAAGAGAAACAGGGGGAATGTAGAGGACCAAAGGGATTGCCCCAGGTGAAGAAAGGGGCCCGGGGGAGAGCAAGGGTGATGCAGTGCAAACACAATTTTTTTTTTTTTTCTGAAATTTTATTACCACAAGGTACATACATTCGCAAATAATAGCCCCTAATAATAAAAAGTATAGCAGACCGTGTCAGGTTCAACCCATTTTTGAGACTTTGGCTCCCCGACTATTAGCACTTTTGCACGATTATAAGGACGTCCTGGATTCAACTCACAATCCACGTAGGGTTTTTCTTTGAGTTTAGAAGCCATCCTTTAAGATTTCCAACTACTTACTTTTCACCATGAATCAGTGTCTCATCTAGTCCCATTGAAATCATCAGATAAACTTTAAATTCTGAGTTTTGTCTTTCTAATGTTGTATCTGCAAATGTATTTTTGACCTGATTTGTCTCTGTGTACCATGACACCATTATAACTCAGCACAGTGTGTGAGGGACAATAGATGTGATGCGTCTCCCTGTCTCCACATGTGAGAATGCCTGTACAGCGCTTCTGTCACCTCAAATCAAGACGGACGCCTCCCTGAACCCACACAGATCACCAGCTAAACATTACTCTGCACTACCTCAACATACAGCTGATGCTCTGCTTTGAAACGGGACACAACTACAGTATTTCAACTGGATGGTTGTGAAAGTGATCATTCAAATTTTAGGTTTGTGCACATCCCATTTAACCTGTCGTAATATTGGAATTTATTGTAGGAATATTTTTTACAACGTCACTGTACCTTCAGTCAGATAGGCTACGTTTAGACTGCAGGGCTTAATGCTCAGTTTGGATTGTTTTGTGAAATCGCCCGGGGACCATCTCCATGATCTTCTTGCTTCAGTTTGGTCAGGACCTAAGCTGGAGGATTTTACCTATGGTGCATGTTTTGGGTTGGTGGGGGAAACCAGAGTGCCCAGAGGAAAACCCACCCAGACACGGGGAGAACATGCAAACTCCACACAGAAAGGCCCAGGCGACCCGGGGATTGAACCCAGACCATGCATGCAAGGTTGTGAGGTTGTTCACATTAAATGAGACTTGTTTGTGATCTCCAGTGTGAACTTTAAACACCTCAAAAGTGTCCCACATGTGCCTTGGAGGACACGATGAGGTCACATGCAGCGAGCGTGCTCAATGTTTACAGAAGTCGCCTAAACATGGACACTAGCATTGAGCGCCTGCAGATTTTAAAGTTGCTGTCGTACCAGAGCCAGAACATGTACAACTTATTTGTTTTAAGGAAGAGATTGAGAATGACAAGGTTTTTGGCCTTGGCATTTTGTGGGGCTGTGGCAGCAATGTCCCTAGAAAGGAACATGTTGGTGCTGAGAGTGGTGGGGTTGCTATGTGCTTTGCTGCTTCACTGACACGGACTTCATACACAATTTTCATATGACGAGAAGAACGTTTGTGTACATTTGTGAGCGCCTACTTGTATCACTCTTGTGTGAAGAAACACGCCGGCCAGGCTGGATGAATTTGACCTGGCCGTTCAGACTGAAGTCGCATGCCAAAAGATCGGATATGTATCAGATTTAGGACCACATATCCAAGTGGCCTGGGTCGCATTTGAAAAAAACGGATCTGTGTCGTTCAGACTGTCATTAAAAGATCAGATACAGGTCACATAGGGGCGAAAAAATCTGATTTGGTTCACTTCAGGCTGGAGTCATAGCCTTAGTTGCTAGTTTTCATGTTCTCGCATTAAGGTATTGTTGTGTCCTTTGGCAAGACAACCTAAACTCACATCTTGGGGAGTCAATGAATGATTTTACTGAGCAATATTCATTAATAAATACATATAAAAGTATTTAAAATAATGAATGTGTTCAAAAACTATATTTAACTTTTCTGGTGGAGCCTCTGTTACCTGATAAGTCTTACCTAGAATGTTCCACAGTATGGCATTAAAATGATCTCCATACAGACACAGAGATGTACTGTGGTCCAAAACAAGAAAAATAAATAATCTGGTGAAGGCTTTTTGTCGAAATGCTATCTAAAAATGAGGCTTTGGACATTGGCCATCTTTGTGCGCTATGCATTTCATTTAACGTTTATGACCAATAAAACATCTTTATTGAAAAAAATGCAAAATAGATAAGTTTAAAGCTCGCAGTAGTAATTAGACTAACTGACCCAGTCCTGTTGTGTTCTCACATATCACCACGAGATGCTATCTACATTACTGCTTTACGTTCCTCATGATGTCACTATGACCTCCCATCAAATAAATCTGCAACCACATTCACTAAAGCAACCTGAAGCAATCACCACTAAAGAGAATAAAATAGGTGCATTACTCAGGATAACGGAAAAAAAGTGCTTGCTTTTCTCTCATAACTTGCTGCTTTGTGAGGTAAGAGCTAGCGATCAAAGCGAAACACTAGTTTGATCCTCGGACATCCCACTTTTGAGGCTCCCGTTCACTCTAAGTGTGTGCGTGTGTGCGTGAGCTGGAAGTGGAGCTCCACTCCTTTCAAGCATGTTCATTTTCACACCAGACAACAATTGTTATAATGTTTTCCCCTCATTATTATCTCGTTCAAAGGTTTATTTTTCCACACATTTGTGCAATCCTGTATTGCTCTTTTATCACCACCAACAGCCCTGTACTTACTTTTTCAAAATGTTACACTCCACATCATACTTCTAGAATACACGCTTCTCCAATTCTTCACAAAGATGTAGATTTGACAAGTTCATGTTTTTTTGTATGTGTGTGTTTGTTTTGTTTTATTTTGTTTTTTAATCAAAACTACATAACATAGCTGCTTATGAGGGATGAAAATCAGCTCTTCCAAATCCAGGGCCATGGCTCTCGATTGGAAGAAGAAGCGACTTTATTGATCTCACACAGGAGAAATTCTTCTCTGCATTTAACCCATCCTGTTATTAGGAGCAGTGGGCAGCACATTTCTGCGCCCGGGGACCATCTCCATGATTTTCTTGCTTCGGTTTTGGTCAGGACCTCAGCTGGATTTTACCTATGGTGCATGTTTTGGGTTGATGGGGGAAATCAGAGTGCGCGGAGGAAACACACCCAAACACGGGGAGAGTATGCAAACTCCACACAGAAAGGCTTGGGCGACCCAGGGATCGAACCCGGAACCTTCTTGCTGTGAAGCATGAGCGCTAGCCACTCAGCCTCTCCAGATGGGTGGAGCATCCCTGCCTGAAGTTTTGTGGCGAGGAAGGAGCTGAGTCGAAAGGCAAAGCTCTCGATTTGCAGCTCATTCTCCGTTCCTACTGTCACCTATGGTCATGAGCTTTGGGTAATGACCAAAAGAAGCTGTTGGGATTCTACGGGAAGAGCTGGGGAAGAGGGAAGTCTGGGCCTCCCTGCTCAGACTGATGCCTCCATGACCCAAGCGGAAGAAAATGGATGTACACAACAGTTCTTACATCAGTTATCATTCTGGACTTGTCAGGCAAATACATTCAAGGTTTTACTTTGTCATTTGTTTTCATTAAAAATGAATAATTCAAAACGATATATTCTATGTTTTGAAAGCTCAAAAGTCTATAAACGGAAGCTGAAACCCATGAATAGCATTAAGGGTCAGGCAAAAATCAATTCCAACCCCTTTTGGACAGAAAGTCAATGGAAAGAATTCTAATGTAAGTCCTTTTAGACCCAAATGGTATTTATGTTGAACAAAAAGTAAAACTGACATTTTGGAGCTTTCTGTCATGTTATAACATTGTGCCCTCATCAAAAACATGCCTGAAGTGGTTTTAGATCCATGCATGTTTGAGTAATATTGCAATCTATATGTTATGCGTTAACCCCAGTGTAATAGGTCCAATATTTAACAAAAAATGGCTCTTGAACGGTTTAAAGCCCCAGTGTGTAGGATTCGTGGCGCATAGGTGGATAGTCGCTATTGCACTTTCTGTTTTAGCTACGGCAGACCTCGAGGGACCCGCGCGCCGCGCAGTCCCGTTTTTTTTTTTTTTTTCTCTCATGAAAACACACATTCCTGATCATGTACCATGACACTCTACACATCAAATGAAACCTTACAGTCTCCTCTTTTTGACTATGCAATTCATTTCCCTGCAAAACAATCACTCCCTGAGCACATGGGCCTTTTATATGGAAAAGCACAAAACGAGGTTAGCTTACCTTAGAATGCTTTCCACAGGTCAAACTCTGTATTTCACCATAGACTTGCTCTCAATCTGTCCATAAGGATCCAGCGAATAAAATCCAGTAAAACAATTTAGTCCAAAACACGTGTTAGATCCATTACGAGTCTGATCCGGCAGCATGCTTGTGTTGTTTACCCAAAACCACGAGCCTTGCCGAAGGCGAAGGTGGAGCCCAAATGTCCTTCTGCGGCTCTCGTATTCAAAATGGCTGCCTCTATATGGGGAAGATCCCCCTTTTATGTGACTATATCCAAGTCCAAAAGAATACTTTGATTTCATGATGGAAGTGAAAAGGCTTGGAAAACAATGTATTTTTGAATGGGTATCTTCAATTTCAGTAATTAACGGGTAAAAATCTTACACACTGTCCCTTTAAGCCATGTTATAATGCTGCTACTTCATCAACAGCATTATAACATGGCTGTTACTACATCTGTAAATAGGTATTTATTTATTCTTTGCACTGCTTTTAGATTTTGTATTAGAAAGATTTTGTTTTGTCTTTATATTGTATTTTGTCTTTTTTGCACTGCTTGGCCAGAGAGAGAAACGGAATTTCAATTCACTGTATGTTGAATGCAGATGGCAGAACTGATAATAAAGTTGACTTTGACTTTGAAAAACGTAACCTGGAGCTGTGTTTTGTTTCATTCACACATGTTTGAGTAATCCTTTATGATCAGTTTTTCTGCATATCCAACGTTCAAAATCCATATCAGCAGCTACCTTTTACCTTTAGTTCAGTAGAGATTGGCAATTCCAGGGCTGAAATCATCCAAATGATTCTAGTGAGGGTACATGTATGGACAAAAGAAAAATAATGCTTTTAAAGGGATAGTGCTTTTTTTTTTTTTTTAATGTTAATCTGTATGGGTTTCCTTTTAAAAGTTACGTGCGGTAACACCAGCTTACCTCTGACAGTTTGCGCTCAGCCCGGTTCTGCTCGCATTCTGGAGCTCAGGTAATTAGGTCTGGTAACTTCGCGGGGACTCATAATAAAGCTTGATTTTCTTCTCAAAACAAAACATTTGTCCGAAAGGTGATATATTTGCGTCCCAAACAGTTGTCCACGAAAAATCCAGCAGCGTTGTTAGCATTTGCAAATCTCGTCTCGATTCGTATCACTGCGCTCACATTTGCTGCCTGTTCACTCGTAAACTTCCCCTTACGGCGGACCGCATCCGTCGTTCACTTCCGCTAAAGGTTAACAGGCTAATAATAAGTAATAGGCGCGCAGTGATACGAGACTATATCGAGACGAGATACGCGAATGCTAACAACACTGCTAGATTTTTCGTGGACAACTGGTTGGGACGCAAATATATCACCTTTCGGACAAATGTTTTGTTTTGAGAAGAAAAACAAGCTTTATTACGAGTCCCCGCGAAGTTACCGGACCTAATTACCTGAGCTCCAGAACGTGAGCAGAACCGGGCTGAGCGCAAACTGTCAGAGGTAAGCCGATGTTACCGCACGTAACTTTTAGAAGGAAACCCATACAGATTAACATTTTAAAAAAAACGCACTATCCCTTTAAAATATGTTCAGCTTTACAAAACTGTCCAGTGTCATTAGACCGCAAATTGCTTCCAGTCTTTTGCCCTTCAAACACTGGACACCAAACTGCCTGGTAACTGTCCATTAACCAACATTTCTATGGTTTAGAGAGACATACAGGCTAATGCGTACTTGTCTGAAACAGTTTTACAGAACAAGGTCCACTTCATCAGCTGTCCATTGTCAAGATTTATGCTTGAATTTATGGTGGTCCAGGCAGCTGAGAACACTTCAGGGAGTTGTTTGGTACGAATATATCTTACCCCATTGGGAGGTAGTCCGAGTTCCTATGCCTGGAGCCATCTTCTATTATCTGTGTGTAATAGCAGGAAGACATAAAGTATATAAGATGAGCTATAGTGATGTGCTGCTATTTTTCTCCCTTTAGTGGAATCAGTTGGCCTCCAAATGAAGATTGTAATATTGATTTTTTTTTTCTGCCAGTTTTTTCCGTCTTCTGTGTTATGTTTTCTCCTTTTTTTTTTACTTTTTATTGAATTGTTATTTTCAATATTCTTTATCTTACTGGATCGATTACTGAGAAACCTACTGATACTTATGCTGCAAAGTAAAAAAAAAAAAAAAAGGTCAACTACTGTCGGGTCCTAGGCTGTCACAATAGATCGGACAGAGAAAAACACCTGCAGTTCTGTCGTTTACCTAAAGTAGTGACCAACCAGGGTGAACAGACAGAGTGATTAATAAAAAGAAAGGAGGCTATTATGGATTGCCAGTCTCAAGAAGAGAATTTGGATTGGGAAAAATCATGACAACATTCGCATATGCTCAGCTCATTTCACAGCCGGTAGATATTTCATACTGTGCATTGTGATTGCTATTGTCATTTTTTTTAACCTTCCTTTTGTGTTAGGGTCGCCACCGACCCGTTTTAGTTTTTAAATGCATAAAATAATCACTTAAAATTAGTTTATTGCATCAAGGCTTTTTGACTTTGTCAGGAACCTTGATTTCAACAAAATTCAACAAAAAAAAATTTTTTCACTGCATTATAAAATGCTCTAGTTGAAATGATGTCCTTTGTAGTGTTAGGGTTGGTTTCGACCCGGTTATAAAAATAAGATTATAAAGCAATAGTTAGAGCCAAAGATGGTGACGTCATAAATGCACCCGCCTTTGTCAGCAAAGTCACTCTTACAGCGGAAGTTCCTCCTCAGTTTTGAATCAAGATGTCAGCAATCTCTGGGGATTGGCTCACTTAGCTGTCCAGGATTGTCTACGCAAAAAAACAAAACAAACAAAGATGAAGCATGTCCAGACTCACGTCGCTGGTACACTTCACTCATTTGACTTGCAGAGAGCACATCTCCAATTTGCAGCATACAAAAATTAAAAGATTTACGGTGAACGAAGCTCGAGATTACATTTTTGGAGAAAATGAGGGAGAAGACACAGATCAGCATAGTGATGCAGAGGAGCAAGTTTCTGAGGAAGAGGACAATGTGGAGTACCAGCCAGAAGACACAGACACATCTGAGTCTGATGCTGGTGCTCACCCAGCACTCCATCCACATCATCAGCAACACAGAGAGAATCTGCATCAGCATCCTCCTCAGCCAGCCCTGCCTCAACACCAACCAGAACAACCACGGCCACAACCCCCCTGAGACCACCTGATTCTAAAAGAAAGAGGTGTCAGGTCTGCTCAAGCAATAAAGACAGAAAGACAAACATATTGTGTTTCCGATGCAAGAAATATCTCTGCAAAGAACACGCAAAAAGTGTCACTTTTTGCCACACATGCATCTAAACACACACACACACATCTACACACACCTACACACACACACCTACACACACACACACACACACACACACACACACACACACACACACACACACACACACACACACACAGGCAAGTTCTTGCACACAGATACTTTTTTTTAACTCTGATTTAGCGTTCTAATAGTTTTGGAAGTAATAATTGATTTCTATTGGTTTGATTTGTTTGATTGGTTGTTTGAACTTGTAATTCAGTATTTTGTGTTATGACCTGTTCTGTGTTTCAAGGTGTTTATATTAAAGTTCTATTGCTGACATTTTTTTGTTTTTTGTTTTTGCATTTTCTTGAAGAAAATATATATGGGTCGAAAATGACCCATAACACCATAGATGTTACTATAGTTATTAATTTTAAAATGAAAAAATAAATCAAGCAAATTCATTTCAGAGATGTGTTCTATACCCCTTAGCAATATTCTGGTAACACATCATCCTTTCATTTATTTATATTAATATCTTGAGGTTAATTTTTCTTTTTTTTTATTGAAATCGAGAGGTATACTAATAACAATAAAAAGGCCCAGAGACCCACAACAAAAATATTAAACCCAACATTTTCATGGATAAGGAAGCCTAACAAGGTAACCAAGAGATGAGAAAAAAAATTGGAATTTAAGTTTTTATTTTTAGTGTATTTTAAAGCTGATTTAAGACACGGGTCAAAACCGACCCGTTAACACCGGGGATGGTAACAGAAAACTAACACAGGAGAAAGGTTAATTTGTCACTTTTTAGGTCCATGCATCACTAACTTATTAAACTTTGTTAGTTGTAAATACTTGTATATGTACATGTTTATTTGCTTCATTAGCCCCTACAGTAAATTGTATTACAATGTTAATATTTTAATCTTTGCAAAACGTGAATAATAAAAAGCAATATACTAGTACTTAAACATGTTACACATGTAATATAAGTATGCCTACCTTTGCCATCACAATATGCTTGTCTCCAATTTTCCGCACTTTACGCTCTCGTACCAGCCACAAACAAACTGGTTGTTGCCTCCAGACCTTTAGAGCTCTGAAGGTCTTGTGCTGTATCAGGGCTTGGGGAGAAGACCAGGTAGTTGACAATATCGGGATCGCTTACAGCAGCAGAATCGACAAATCTCCACTGTCACTGAACAAACTTGAATCCATCTCATATGGATCTTCTCGCCCAATTAATTTGAGTTTGTTCATATAACGCTCCTTTTCTTTGGCATCCAACTTATCTCTATACAACTGGTCAACTGTATCAGAGGTTTTGGATTCCGATGTGGAAGGTTGATTGCAAAATTTTGAGTTTTTCTGCATGGTTGCTTTATAAGCGTGTTTAAATTGAGTGAGCAATATCTCCAACATGGCCGCACATCCGGGTTATTGTCATGGGTTCGTGAAAATGCTCTATACAATCATCATTAAACGTGAGCTGTCATTCGCTGTCCTAAATACAGAACATCATCATAGAAAGCTCTATACTGGTTTTATTTAGGATTTGCCAACTCAAAGTGAGAAAATCATTCTGCTTTCTGACTGGACTTATTTCAAATTTCAAGTGATATGAGTAAATTTAATATTTGATTTAAATTATGATATTGTTTCATATATGGGGATATCAAATAGGTAATGTATTTCAAATTTCAAAGAGGAACAATTCCCAGATTTATTTTTATTTTTTTCTGGCATATGCCCCTCTGTGTCTTGGTGGAGGTTCACAAGTGTAAGCATTATTTTAGTTTTTGAATGAATCATGCTATACAATTATACCACCCCTAAACTTCAAATTACTTCAGTATATTAAAAAATAACAGCATGTTTATTTTAAAATGCATTGTGTAACTTTTCTTGTGGAGGGTCCATGAAAAGCTGTCTGGAATGTTTCACAGTATTGTTAAATCTATCTTCATGGAGACCATACTAGACCAAGTTCAGTGTTGTATAGTAATGAAGTAATAATACTTCACTACTGTACTTAAGTACATTTTGGGAGACTTTGTACTTTACTTGAGTTTTTTAGAAAATTATAACTTTTACTTTTACTTCACTACATTTCCGAATTTAATTGCATACTTTTACTCCGATACATTTTCAATGTGCCGTTTAGTTACTCGTTACAAAAAACCCTCTACTGACTGCAAGGAAGTCAGGACGTGCCTGGGCTTGTTCGCTACTTGCGCATGACAATCAGCCTACACCTGTTGGTTTCATGCAGCTAGTTTAATCAATCAACATCCCTGATGGAAGAGGAGACAGCATCCACATCGGCTACAAATGAAGGGGGACCTGACGATGAGCATCCCTGGCCGTACTTAAACACAATGTTCTCTTACGCTGATATGAAGGATTCGTCCTATCGAATGAAGTGCCTCTTGTGCCTTCCAAGAAACATGGAAATCCTATCTTACAGAAACTCCCCGTCCAACCTCAAGAAACACATCGAGGTAAGTTCTAGATTAATGAAATTGTTAGCGTCTATATTCCAATTTCAGTAACCATAGCATGGACATTCTAGACACCGTTGTGAAACCTTGAACATAACATGTAGAAATTAACTTTGTGTGACATTGTTTCGGTTACACAAAGCGTATTTGACGATGTTGGAGCTAACAGGCTACCTAGCTTTTTCGGCTCAAGGGAAGGCTTAGCTGTAGGCTAAGTGTAACGAATGAGAAAGGGCACACAAGTTCAAAAGGACAAAAAATAACTTTAACATGTGTCTACTTTTAAAAATGTGAACAGCGCTGTGTGTTTGTGCTATCCAAGTAACAAAGCGAGGGTTAGCTTCAGACTGCCTTTGCTTGATACTTTTACTTGTACTTTTAATTACATTACTTGTGTACATTTATTTTGGCATTACTTGTCATACTTAAGTACAAGAAGTTCCAGATACTTTAAGACTTTTAATCAAGTAACATTTCAGTCAGTGACTTCGACTTTTACCAAAGTCATTTTTGGGAGGGGTACCTATACTTTTACTTGAGTTTGACTTTCCAGTACTTTATACAACACTGACCAAGTTACAGGACTGATCTGTGGAGAGCCAACCCTGCTCACAGTCAGAATGTTTTTCTAGGTATTTTTGAGCCATAAAACCACCTGTAATTGAATACATGTAAGTTAGAGCTGTTTAATGTCATACTGTGGAACATGATCCATAGAGACAAGCAGGTGATGGACTCCCAACCAAAAAGTTACATAGTGCACCTTTAAATCCTTGAAAATACTCTTGAATTAAGATCTGTAAAAGCATGCATACTTATTTAATGGTCACTTTTAATAACATGTTTCCCCAGTAAAAAAAAATCTGGGGAACCTGATTTTCAAACTGTGAAAGGAAGAAGTGACTCACTCTTTGACAGCCATTCCAAAGAGTCATATATTGACTCATATGGCTCTTTCTTACAAATTTTAACCCTAGAGCACTATCGCTGTGTGATTTTCACCCGAGCAAAAGTATTTACATGATTTTCAATATGTTGCATTTTTCTGAGTGTCGTGGGTCCCTGGGGATCTTCATCATTGTTTTTGGCATCTTTGAAGGTGTAGGTGTTTCCCTACCCCAAAGCCCACTTTTTCTTACAGGCTTTCGGATGATTTTCACCCGGCAATAGGTAAGTAAGACTGGTCCTGGAATGTGGATGCTATCCAGTGGTGAAAGTAGTTTTCATTTCTTACAGGTGCTATAATGTCCAGTGCATCACTTTACCATTTTTTGTTTTTTTTTTACGTTTTACACCTTTTTCATAGATAAATTTACTAAGTGTTTTTAGTCAGCATAAACCCTCTCTTACAGGTGCAGCCAGCGCGCCGGCCTTAAAGGGATATGCCACCCCCAGGTCAAATTTGGGCATCTCCCCACAGTCCAGAGACTAAAATAAGTGGTGGAAAGCGTTTTTCTGGTCACCCAGCCATTGTCTGGGTGCTTCGGCTTTCTTTTTCCGCACTGAAAAATAGTTCCCACCCAAAATGACCAAGTCAAGCTCTCCGTGTTGATTTGTACATTTATTTGCACTCGATATGAATGCGCACTACACAGAAAGTAATTGGGAAACGCATCGAGCAAATTAATTCCTTTTGACCGAAATCTTTCTCTGGCGCCGTTAGACTCCAGTCTAACGCGGAGTAGCTGCAGATACCGCTGCGCTCAGTGCTGACAGACTCGGACAATGGCTGGGTGAGCAGGAAAACGCTTTCCACCACTTATTTTAGTCTCTGGACTGTGGGGAGATGCCCAAATTTGACCTGGGGGTGGCATATCTCTTTAAATCTTCTACCAGTGCGTAGCACCGCCTCGCAATGGTTTAGGCTACTTTCACGGCTACAGTCAGATAAGTTTTGACAATCCTTGCTTAACAGACTGCAGATATCTCTGCACGAGAGTTTCGGGTAGCTTTCAGTTATTCTCGAATGGCATAGTGTGGTTGTTTGTGTTTTCTACTTAAATAGCGCACCTTACTTTTTTTTTCAAATGTGGGTTTTGGCCACCATTAACCATATTCTCTTAGCGGTGCTGCATACCGGCTGTGAATTTTATACCGGTGCTGCGTTCTGGTGCGCACCGCTTTACTTTCACCACTGATGCTATCCTTATTTAGTGCAGTGGTTATGAATAAATATCAAAAGTGGTGATTTCAAAGGAAATTCTTATGGTGAAAACAATATTTTAGTCAACTGGTTATTTTTACCCACTGAAAAAATACTATTTTTTGTTCCTCTCTCCTGCAACTGTTCGTGTGTCAAGGAGTCTGTGCTTCACCAGGGAAGTCTCACATGTCCCAGGAATGGGTAGACCAAACACCAAGTTTTCAGTATCATTATTATTATAATTTTTTTTTTTTAGGAATATTTTTGTTCTCAAATTCCTAATTTTTCCGTAATTTTGGAGCATGTTTTTAGGGTCTTCCGATGTTTTTTTTTTTTTTTCCATTTTGTTACACATACCACAGGTGAAAATAAAAGAAAACCACTCTAATTTATCATGTGTTGTCATATTTTGATCTATTTTTCATGACAAGTACTTTTTGTTGGTTATATTATATCAGGTAAAAATTACCTAGCAAAAGTGGAGGTGTAACTTTTTATAGCGAAAGTGTTCTTGGGTTAAAGAAGAAAAAGGTTTATGAGATGAGTTTTTTTTGTCACAAAGTGTTGCTTTTATAGTGCACATTCTAATTTATAAGAACAAAAGTTGGGTGCTTCAACTTTAAAGCATGGGTCATTTATTTCATTTCAATTTTCCAAGAATGACAAAAACAAAATTGTTACTTCTCCCAATCGCATTCACACTGGACATATTTGATTTACATGAAAACCTTGTCATTTTCTACCAACTCATTCCCTATCGCTCCATTACTTCTTCTTAATAAAACTCTCTGTTCTTTTGTATCAAAATTCCACCTTCATTTTTGTATCTACGGCTGATATTTTAGACCACCTACTGCGTCCACAACTATATTTCCCCTCCCATGCGATAAATAGAGTGAGTTGTTTACTACCACCTAGCATCCGAGTTGTTGAATAGACTGTGAATCTGAAGACGCCGGAGCTTTTGTACGGCGAGTTCAGAATTTTCTCGCTCCTCTCTGCTCACCTCTGACATTTGAGAATGAAGAGAGGAAGCAGAGCGGAGACTTAGCCTTCATACATTATTAAGAGCACAGTGGTCCAAAGGAGATGCTGCCATCGACGACAGCACGTCCCCCCAATGCACCTTTCGTTTTCAATTTGGGAGGATTTTATCTGATATTGTGGAGATTGCAAATATGTCCCCATTGTGGTTATGTATGTATAGTTTGGACCTATGAGATGGTAGCATTTATAAAACTCAGTGCATAGTTTTGGTTACTTTCAACTTTCACATTTCACTGCAGTATTTATGAATTATTAAACTATATCTAGAGAATACAAAAGTTCAGTTTGACAACAACTATGTACTAGCTAGATTCATTTTTTAGCATATAATTAAAAGGTGTACAATGTAAGCTTCACGTCTCTATGGAGATGATAAAAGGAGAAATTCAATTTGTCAACTGGACAAAGTTTGTTTGGTTGAAAACGTTTCGCCGCTCATCAGAGAGGCTTCGTCAGTTCTGGTTCTGATGCTGGTTAGACCCTGTTTATATCTAGCTGCATCTAACCAGCATCAGAACCAGAACTGACGAAGCCTCTCGGATGAGCGGCGAAACGTTTTCAACCAAACCAACTTTGTCCAGTTGACAAATTGAATTTCTCCTTTTATCATGGATTCTACCTGGACGACTGAGGGTTTTTTCACGCATCTCTATGGAGATGTTATTGCTTTTCCTGAAATTTTCCTGACAAATGTACTTCTACGCAGGTGACACTATACAAGGCCAAATTACACTTCAGATCTACAGAAAACACTGTTAAAATGCATGTTTTGGTCAGTTAAAACACTGGTATTTGAATACATTAAAAACATAAATTTAATGTTTAAAGTTAATCTCTATGGAGACAAGTAGGTGGAGGATGCCACACAAGAAACGTTACATAGTGAACCTTTAAAAGATTGCTGTTACTTTGTTAGTTACCTGGAATGTAATCCTAAAAATACTAGTACCTTCAAAAGCATGCTTTCTCACTGCGGATGGGCTTGGTGCTCCACAGATCTAACCTCTGACCTTCATGGTGGTGGCTTGTCACCATGGAGATAACCTTTCCACTTGCATCAAGCCACCTTATATTTGACTTCCAGTCCTACTATGCATGACATATATGGAGTGATTTTAGCAGTGAAGCGATGAAAAGATCGTTTCTATCATAACGTTCTGCTTTGTGAAGTAAGAGCTAGCGATCAAAGCTAAACACTGGTTTCATCCTTTGACATCTCACTTTTGAGGCTCTCCTTCACTCTCACAATTTCATATGCAGAATGCTACACTGCGACTGCGAAGCAAACAGGGATTTGGACTTGCTCATCTCTTCTAATCAAAAGGTAAAAGGTAGCTGACGTCATGCTTTGGAGATATAGACAGACAAACAAACAAATCACATCTCCAGCTATGTTTCTGATGAGGTAATAAGATTGTAATATGGCTTAAAGCTCACAAGAGTCAGTATAGGACCTTTAATATTCCGATTATTAAGTTAGTACTCAGAAAGCCAACAACATTCTTAGGTGATGGCAGAAGTGGTTTTAGATCAATGCATATTTGAGTAATCTTGCAAAGTAAAAATGTTATGTGCTAACCCCAGTGTAATACACCCTCTTTAGAATAGAATAGAATAGAATGCCTTTTATTGTCACTATTCATATGTACAATTTACATGATACATACTCACAATGGAGGGTGCATGAGTGTTGGAGGTGGTCGGAGGGGCCGATGGCGCGGATTGGCAGCCTCGCTTCCGTCAGCATGCCCCGGGGCAGCTGTGGCTACAGAAAGTAGCTTACCACCGCCGAGTGTGGAGTGGATGAATGGTGAACTGTGGAGCGCTTTGGGATGAAAAGGCATGTCATGAAAAGCGCTATATAAATGAAATTAAAAAAAAAAAAAAAAAAAAAAAAAAACAATGAGATTGATAGCATCTCACTTCAGTGCAAACATTTAAGTAGACATTTAAGATATATACAACACAGCGGGATATTTACAACCGTATAGAAGAAAAAAAATTAGAAAAAATGAGTGCAAAAAAAAAAAAAGTCCTGTACTATGCATTAGTTACCAGGTGTAGAATTTGACGATTTTTCCAATATGTGAAACAATAAACAATTCAAAGATTAATTACTTGTCCTCTGTCTGTTTCTGTCAAATTCTCTTTTAGCGTGTTCAAACTGGAATAAGGGGTTTTAATATTTTAACTTTTCCTAGAGGTAACAAGATCTCCCTACTAAGCGTTTAGCACATACCATTTAAAGATTACCAGGATTCGATAACTTCAATTAACCAAATTTATTTTCCTAACAATATTTCTAAACAGGTATACCTGGGTCTCTCGGGTCCCTATGAACAATCTCTGTGTTGACTCAGTAGAGCATCGCCGAGAGAACACCTACCCCGAGAGCCCAGTAGTTTTTTACATTACAACTCATGAATATGTAAATTTCAAATGTGCATAGGCGTTGCTAACTCCTCCTTGGTTCTTGTCATCGTTGTGTTCCTTATATGGGGTTATTACATCTTTGCTCCATGCATTGTTAAAAAGAGAAGTTCACTTTGTCGTACGCTGTACGTTTCCTGTTGAAATAGAGCAGACAAATACATAGACACAGACCGGAAACGCGGTAAGCGTTGCTATGGAGACGGGGAACTTTCAGTTCTGCTTTTACGAGACTGACTGCGGTCTGAAACAGGAAGCTTCCATAGCTGCACATTTGCAATAAGCACATCACACTATTTGTAAATTAAAGGCAACTGTTGAATTAATGAAGTGTCAAACTTAAAGGTAAAAATTATCCAAACTCTTCACAGGTTATTGCAAGTCTTGCTTAAGTATTGCAGTAGGGATTACATATACAACCAGCAGTATAGAGGTCCTATACTACACAAAAAATGACTATTGTGAGGTTTAAGCCATGTTTGAATGCTGTTACCTCATCAAAAACATACCTGGAGTTGTGTTTTGTTGTAGTTTTCAAGTTTTCAGCTACCATTTACCTTTTGTTCAGCAGAGATTGACACTTCCAGGGCTGAAATTATCCAAGTGATTCCAATTAAGTTGCATGGACGTTTAATCAGAAATCAGCCTAAGCGTTCGTAATGAGGAACCAACATTATTACATACTGTAGATCAGAAAATAGCTCTAAGCTCTTTGGATAGTGACATCGCACACAACCACAACTCCACGAACAAATTCATATCAATTCTGCAAATGATAAAACACCTTATTTCAATCTGGCAACACTTTATGCAAAAACAATATAATTTTCCCATTTACCGACTCATAAACTAGTACCAAACCAATCTAAGTTCTCCATCTAAAACCCCCATTCCTCTCATTTCTACGCTATTCGTGTCAACATTTGGGACACGTTTCAAATCCCGCTCCTCTCTCCCATCCCAGGACAGTGATATGAGAAACCCAAGTATAATGAGACCAGGGCCGCACTGCATTAGCATAACAATACCAAAGTAATTAGCAGTAGCATCTCGCAAGTGAAGACTAGCACTGGGGTTAGCGACAATATAATTTCTTCTTTATTATTATTTCTCTTTTTTCCGAACGCCGTCGATTAGACAGTTTGCTGTGTTGTAAAGCAGTGAGACTTTGAATAGGCCTTTTATGGTTTAGAATAATGGTCAGGGTCTATCTGGATATTTTGGTCCATGCTGGAATTATTGAGTTTATTGAAGTTCCATAATTGCGTTTGATTGTTTTTGCTCTCATGGATTCTGGCTCATACCCAGTCTACTGCCAAAGAAAAGAAGCGCTTGTTTTCAAAAGATGTATGCCTCTACAGAGCATTTGATCTGGTCTTATTATGCAAATGGTTTTAAATTAAGTATAAAGAGAAATAAATGAAAATACTATACAATGGGAATAGGTATGCAACATTTAGCAGTGCTTGGGTGAACTAGATTAAAAGCTATAAACCTGTCTCTTAGTCCCCAGAAGGCATTTAGAGGAGCCTTTTGCCTCAGTCTTTGCAATTTTAGAAGAAAACAATGAAAATTTAAAAACAGTTTATTACATTTTATTGAAAAAAGAGGAACGCGTGTTGTGTACTAGGTAACTTTTCTGGTAAAGGGTCAGCCACCTCCTTCTGTCCAAGCTATAGCTTTGCCTGGAATGTTCCACAGTAAGGCATTAAACTTATCACGAAGTAGGTGACAGCAGCAGGTGCTTCATTTCTCGTGTTGTGGGTTCCCTGTGCAAAATGCTGTTTGTGGAGCCCATTAAAGGTGCATTTTCGTAACTTTTCTGGTGGATGACATTTTAAATAATTACGTACAAAAGTCAAAGTTTGTCACTAATTACCAGAGGGAAGAAGTGTAATGTGTCTTCTTTAAGGATCTCCCAAATGAACCATATTATGAATCTGTCTGGAGTAAAACAGCTCACCTCTCTCCTGCTGTCAGACGTATCGATGGATGGGGCTAAGGACAGTTTCTGTGTGATTATCTGCTCTGTCTTGTACTGTAAGTCAACATTATAAATCTGAGGCCACGGTGCAACCAGCCAAGTCTAAAAGCCAATTACTTTCCCAATGACCTGGCTCATGTAATATTTACAGCAGTATACAGTGAAGGCGACTCACCTTAAATCAGTGCACCATAGTTTGTATTGTGTTGTTTTATAAGGCAGAATTACATGAGTATAGACTTTTCATTATGTGTTTATATTAAGAACTGTAGAATCCCTCAGTCGTCTATTGTAGGTAGAATCCATGACAAATTGATTGCCATGGATTCTACCTACAATCATGGATTAAAATATTGTTTTCACCATAAGAATTCCCTTTGAAATCACCACTTTGTGATATTTATTCATAACCACTGCACTAAAAAAGGATAGATACATATTCCAGGACCACTCTTACTTACCTATTTTTTACATCCTCTTACATTAAATTCATTACATTCTTACATTCCTCTTTCACTGTTGCCGGGTGAAAATCACCTGAAAGCCTGTAGGAAAAAGTGGGCTTTGGGGTAGGGAAACACCTACACCTTCAAAGATGTCAAAAACAATGGTGAAGCTCCCCAGGGACCCATGACCAGGTACGTTCTTTGACGGGGGCCACCTGGGCAATTGCCCCTAGCACCAGAAGACAGTGAAGACAGTTACGTGAAGACAGAGTAGCGCGAAATGGTTCAGGTCTGACAGTCTGACTCTGACCTCTCGTGCTAGGCAACACTGCAAGCACAGTACAGAGTTTGTTTTAGGGGGAGGGGCCAGGGGGGTAATCATTTGGATTTCGGTCAGTGTCTTGAGGAGGTCACGGTGTACAGTATGACAAAACAGTCGCGGTGATGGACCGAAAAAGATTGAAGCCATCAGGTGCCCATTTTCGAAAGAAACGGAAGATAAGATTAAGCCTTTATCGGTCTCACACACAATGACACACAATGACACACGGGAGAAATTTGACTTCTGCATTTGACCCATCCTTTTCAGGAGCAGTGAGCAGGCATCTTTTTCAGCGCCCGGGGGGCAGTACCATGAAGGGTCTTGCCCAAGGACCCACACTGGTTAGCTCATTGCCGGGGGGGATTTGAACCTACAACCCCCGGGGGGAAAGTCAGTGACTTACCAGTTGAGCTAACCAGCCGGTAAGCTAACCAGCCGGAAAGAAGAGGAGGAGAAGCGAGCAAAAGAAAAAGGTATGCTATCGACTAGTCTTCAAGTTTGACTTGATGATGATGATGTTGTATTAGTTAAACTCCCCTGATGTGATTGTTGATGCATGTTTGCCCTTCGTGAAATAATTGCGCCTTTGGTCTTTTTTATGTTCCAAAACTTTTTTTGTAATTATTGTTTATATTTTTTATTGCAGTACTCATTAAAACTGTACATTTGTTTTTGAAAGTAGTTGTTGTGAATTGAGTTTGTGAGTTTTGGGGGGGGGGGTCACAAGGTGATAGTGCTCTAGGGGTTAAATCTCTTCAGGCGTGCCTTTGTAAGGGAATGTTGCACAACAATCCCTCTTTAATAAGAAAAAATATCAAACTATAAAAGTGCTAAAATCGAGTGTATAGTACTACTATTACTGCTGCTACTACTACTACTACTACTACTACTACTACTACTACTACTACTACTACTACTATTGTTCAGACATTAAACACATGAGCATTCTGCTGTCATTCGAGAGCACTACTCCCCTCCATACTTTTTTTTACTCACGCTAACATCTACAGTCATTTCACACCTTACAATCAAAATACATGATTGACAAGCCTTTCACCATCTTTCCGTGCTTCTTCCAACTGCTCATTTTCCGCCCATTCTTAAACAAACTGCCATGTTTACTGCTCTGAGTTCTGGCTTCCAAATGGCTGCCTCCTACACTCTTGATGATTTTAATTACCATAACCCACAAGTTTTACATCTCAGTGCCTCTTTAAGTGATGTGAAGGCACTGGGCCAGTTCCTCTGCTCACATTTACTGATATATTTTGTGTATAAGTGTTTCTTTATGGTTTGTGCAGAGCGTCACAGCTGGTTGGTTCATGCCCTGTGACAGTGTGGTGCACAGATCGTCACTCAAATACAGGCAGGAGGAATAGAGAACTACTAACAATTTGCTTACAGCTTTTTGATGTATTTTGTATTGATCAAAAAGTAAGTAAGGCTGTCATTGCAAATACATCAAAAAGGATTAATGTCACTGTAGTGAATTTGGTGTAGATTGCTGCATAGTGCAATTCTGGTTTAATAGCTATTTAAAACAATAATATTGAGGATATTTTAGTCATATATGGGCATCAATGTCAAAAGGCAGTTCAAACTTTGTGTTTCCTTCTAAGATGACAAATACTGTAAATAAATAAATAAATTAAAAAAAAAAGCATTGAGCTGTCTAACCTGACATGTTTTGTGATAAGAAATATGTCAGTCATAAAACTTATAGTTTTATTTACCCTATTAGAAAGAGATGTGTAAAGCTGTGTAAAGATGTGTGAAGCTGCTTGGATGAGCTGCGAAACGTATTTGACCAAATAAACATTTGTCCAGTTGACAGATTGAGTTTCTCCTTTTGCCATGGATTCTACCTGGACGACTGAGGGATTCTACACACAAAGATGCACTACGTAACTTTTCTGGAGGGGGACCTTACATGCTTCTCCATAGAGAAATTGCACTGTGGACTTAAAGGGATATGCCACCCCCAGGTCAAATTTGGGCATCTCCCCACAGTCCAGAGACTAAAATAAGTGGTGGAAAGCGTTTTCCTGCTCACCCAGCCATTGTCCGAGTCTGTCGCCACTGACCGCCGCGGTATCTGCAGCACCTCCGCCTTAGACTGGAGTCTAACGTCGCCAGAGAAAGATTTCGGCCAAAAGGAATTAATTTGCTCGATGCGTTTCCCAATTACTTTCTGTGTAGTGCGCATTCATATCGAGTGCAAATAAATGTGCAAATCAACACGGAGAGCTTGCCTTGGTCATTTTGGGTGGGAACTATTTTCCAGTGCGGAAGAATACAGTCGAATCACGCACCACGTTGTGCAACAGGGGAACTCCCTTCCCGGTGCGTAACTGGGATTCCCCTGGCAGCGTGCTGCGTGATTCAACTGTATTCGTCCGCACTGGAAAATAGTTCCCACCCAAAATGACCAAGGCAAGCTCTCCGTGTTGATTTGCACATTTATTTGCACTCGATATGAATGCGCACTACACAGAAAGTAATTGGGAAACGCATCGAGCAAATTAATTCCTTTTGGCCGAAATCTTTCTCTGGCGACGTTAGACTCCAGTCTAAGGCGGAGGAGCTGCAGATACCGCGGCGGTCAGTGGCGACAGACTCGGACAATGGCTGGGTGAGCAGGAAAACGCTTTCCACCACTTATTTTAGTCTCTGGACTGTGGGGAGATGCCCAAATTTGACCTGGGGGTGGCATATCCCTTTAAATGTTCCACAGTATGTCATTAAACCTAGGCTACGTTTATAAGACGCAAAAGTGGCACCGAGTCTTCCTTTATTGTGTTTAGACAAGCGTTTTCGGGAGGAAATCTGCGTGCATACGGTGACGCAAAAGTGTGTGGAATTCGATTGGGTATGCATGCCAGGCGGCTACGTGGGTGGCGCTGTGATACATTATCACTATGTCTGTGTGCATGCGTAGAATCTTCCTTCTTCTCATCTGCGTCACGAAAAGCAAAACAAAATATGGCTACTGTTAGCAAAAAAATTTGTGTGGTCAGACAAAGAAGTTCAACTATTGCTTCAGACCACGTTAGACTACAAGGCAACGAAGGCGCAACAAGGTGTACACTGATATATGGACCGATGTGACGTAAACACGTACGCGACGTCAGCAGATTTGACTAGAGTTTTATGTCTTGGGCAGTGCAAACGAAAACGCTACAGTGGAGCGTATTCCAGTTTTCCACTTTGGAGGGCGTTTTCAGTTTTTTGCGTTTTTAAGCACCCAAAACACCATGACCGTCTAAACGAAAGGCACTTCCGATAAACTATTTTGTTGTTTTTACCTGTAAGCGTTTTTGTGTAAACAGGCCATTAGCCGTACATTTTTTATTTATTTTTTTATAAATAAATACATACAATTTGAAAAGCATGCATTCTTACTGTGTGTAAAATCCCTCAGTCGTCCAGGATCCATGGCAAAACGACAACATATTTTGGATAGTTGTTGCAGCATGGTAAAAGTAAAAGATTTGGTAATGCCATGGCATGATGCAAAATGCTTACTTTAATACATATTTGATTGTTTCTCCTCACTGCAAAACATATAATATTTACACTGTTTATACACTGAGTTTTCTTTTGACCAATAGGGAACCACTGTGAGGCATGAACAAGGAATATTAAGTACTACTGTTCAAGCCATTTCTCTAAATATAAACCAGTTACTCATATCCTCACCCTCTCTAATATTTTGACCTGTACAGCAACAAGGGGGCTAACACCAGGATGTACTTCAGGAGTTCATAGCCTTAATTTCACCCACAGGTTTGCGAGGTTATTCCCCATGACTTTCACTCAACAACAGTTTGCACAGGGCTTTTAAGTCTTATTCTCACAAACAGGACGTCGCACTCCCGGTTGCAGCTCTTTATGAATCAAATTTGTGCTGTAAATCTTGCTCCAATGCGTTTGTGACCTTGTTCGTCTCATGCTACGCTTCAGGATCGGGCTGCTCTCCCTGATAAAACGGGCAAAAGTCATTGGAAGTAGTCATTACAGATATACAGGGCTGCAAGTTCTGAATCCAAATGACACCAGTTACAACCTGTGAGGCAATATAGTCTGTGTTTATAGATGTGTCTAAATTTAACTGTTCATTTTAGCAGAGCATAAAATGATGCATAAACACAGCTCCTCTTTCTCTGGTTATGCTTCTATCAAATATTTGCACTGCTTACAGAATATGAAAAGTATGTAATTAAATGTTGTTCAAACAGATTTTATAATGCAGTGTTCTCCGGCTTATGGCGTACTTCCTAAAATGTTGATACTAAGTAAAGGCTGGACACTGACTTTGATACCGACAAAGAAATAACATCCCCACTGCACAAGTAAGTACCGGACCCTCCAGAAGGGTTACACTGTGAACCTTTAAAAACAAAACTATTTCTAGACAGTTTTTCTTACGTTCATAGTTCTGATATGACTGAAGATACATTTAAAACTATTCAAGAAAAGTTCCATTCCAGCGTCTGTTGAATTCCAACACAAACACAAAGCTGAGCTACTTCAGTTCTTGCACCAGGAGTGGAATAAAGTCACCCAAGAACAATGTGAAAGACTTGTGGAAAGCATGCCAAGACGCATGAAAGCTGTGAGTAAAAATAAGGGTTATTGCACCAAATATTGATTTCTGAACTCTTCTTAAGTGTAAACATTAGTATTATGTTGTTTTAAAATGATTTTGATCTTGTTTCTTTGCATTGTTTGAGCTCTGAAAACATGTATCTTTTTTGTTATTTTGACCATTTGTCATTTTCTACAAATAAATGTTCTAAATGATAATATTTTTTATTTGGAATTTGGGGGAAATGTTGTCAGTAGCTTATAGACTCAAACAAAAATGTTCCTTTTGCCCAAACACATACCTATAAGTAGTAAAATCAGAAAAACTGATCATTTTGCAGTGGTCTCTTTATTTTTTCCAGAGCTGTATATTCTCAACAAGTCCACCCCTTGTGTCATTTGCTACTGAGCCCTTTGGCCCAGACATCTGCTCCAAACTGTCCAGCCTCTGCAGTTGGCCCCATATGAGCAGTACCCACCCCACCATACATAAAACATGCCCAAATGAGTAATGCATTATAATACAGCATATCAAACGTAATTGTAGCTTGAGTTGGAGAGAGTGGTCTTTTAGCAGCAATTCTTCAGTCACAGAGGAAATAACACATGTAATTTAGCACTGCGCAATCAAATAAATTACACAGGTTTTATGTAAATTCCAGGCTGATGAGATAATCTCTGAGGTCAGATTGCCTCAAAGAGCATACCATTTATTGAAATAACTGAAGAGAGAAATGTTCACACCTGTTGACCTGTGAAGTTCAAATCGGAGTCTCCAACTGCAACGAGAGTGGTAGTAAAGAGTTTAAAGGTCTTATTTATGCAAAACTGACTCTTGTGAGCTCTAAACTATTTTAGAATGTTATTAAATCACCAAAAACACATCCAGAGTTGTGTTTTGTTTCATTCACATGTTTGAGTAATCCTTTATTATTAGTCTGTCTGCATCTCCAAACCTTTTAACTTTAGTTTAGTAGAGTTTTAGTAATTCCAGATTTGAAATTATCCAAATGATTCTATTGAAGGTGTATGGAGTTCAAAATACACCGTGGAGCACTTCCTGCATTATCACATGACATCACAGGGTGGAGTGTTTTCTGTTTGAGAGAAGAACATGTGTGAATGAAACAAATCACAACTCCAGGTATGTTTTTGATGTGGAAACATTACAACGTAGATCAGAAAATAGTGTAATATGAGCCTCTTAAAGGTGCACTACTAAAGCAATGCAATCTATAAACAAATAGTTAAAAGTGCAATGACATAAAATGTCTCTGTCCCAGCCCCACCCTGCTCCCTCTGTGCTCTTTATCAGATATAATTTAGTAGTTTTTTCTACATTAGTTAGGACTTATTAATGTTGGCATAATATGTTCTTAATTCAGCTCTAATTCAGCTCTTTGCATAGTTTAGTGTTCTATATACTGTCTACTCCCATCGAGCAGGAGTTGTCATCGGTGTGCACTTCCAAATCCCACACTGGCATACTGGTCATGGTTGACTCCCATAGAAACTAATGGCGTGGGCCATTTTTGGGCCACAATGGACGAACTTGCTCAAAATTGTGGATTATTTGCACACCAGAATGAACACATTAGCAAAGATAAAAGAAAGACTGTGCCTTTTATCGGATTTACAAAGATCCAGATTCATGGAAGAAGTCGATTTCTGCAGCTAGAAGCTTATTTGGTTTAATTTTAGGGCTGTCAAACGATTAATTTTCTTGATCGCAACTAATCTCAGAAATTTCATAGTTAATCGCGATTAATCGTGATTTATTTTGCATGTTTAAAATTGATATCTTGCAGTAAGACCGTTCGAATCTAAAGTTAAACTCACAATGCAAAGTATTTCTCACCATTTTTTTTATTTCAAAAAAGTGCAGAGAAAGGAAAAAGTAACAATGAACCAGTAATAGTGCTTACTTTGAGAAATTGTAAATAAATTATTGAAGCCCGCTCGAGCTGCCTACGGATGCGTAGAAGGAACAAAATACTAGCAAACTCAAAATAGCGCGTTTAACCAACAATGAGTTTAATTAATACAACCAAATGAGCTGCATATGGATGGTAGAATTGCGGAAAATGCTGGCAAACTCTGATCGCGATTAAAAAAATTGTTCGCGATCATAACTCTAATCGCGATTAATCGCGATTAATGCGTTAATATTCCCAGCCCTATTTAATTTGAATGATTAAACCATAGTCTCATAACGATTCAAAAACTGTGAGTTTGTGTGTTATCAATTAACATTTAATAGTGTATTAATAAGGCAGAGAGAGTGTAGATTGAAGAGAAACGATCCCAAATGCTTTTTGCTTAACAATGTGTTTAACATTGACCTCTTAGAAATGTGGATTGTCGAAAATAAAATCACAAACCAAAGTTAAATCAATGATTTGTGTGTTTATTGCATTTACATGAGTTATTTAGCGGGCTATGTAGCACATAGTCTGCACATTAGTCAGAGCTCATCGTATTTTCACAATTTGATCAATTTCACATCATTTAAACTGTCAGTATCAGTAAACGTTATATGTACGAAGCTTTATTTAGTATGTTTTTATCAAACATCTTCAAAGTCCTGTATTGATGATCCATAAGAAGGTGAAAAGTAGTGTAAAGTCAAAGGCAGCTGTGGCTACAATAGTATCTGAACAATGAACTGTAAAGCGCTTTGGGTGTCTTGACAGGCGCTATATGAATGCTATGATTAATTAAAAGCAAAACAGATGTACAGATATAGCAGAATTAGGGCAAAATCTACACCATCTTTTCTACACCATCTTTTTAAAATAACACCCTTGTCAGGTAAAGGTCACTCATGTTTAATCTGATTAGTTTTAAGATAAATCATTGTCTGTGATTTCCTTTAATGACAAATAAACTCCAAAAGCAGACTCAGTGCGATTCATTACCGCTAATCCACCACTGCCAACACGGCGTTCCTGTCAGATTTAGTAACGTTGGTGCATAAACTCGATAAAGTCAAATCTGTTGCGCTCAATAGGCAATTGAATTTGTAATATGTTTTCAACTCCATTTGATTTGAATTAATTTTATGGGAGTACTCATTTTAGCCAGACACATAAAAAACATGGGCACACATTTCATCATCCAGTCTTTAATTCACGAGATGACAGAGTACTGGCAGCACCAAGACAAGTGAGTTGAAGCCAAAGGCCAGATGCCCAGAGCACTGTTGGCTTCGCAGACAGAGATGTGTTTTTCCTCTGCTGCTTTGGCCGGGGGAGCTCGGGGTTTGTCTCTGCCAACCACTTACAATTAACCACTCATTACTTAGGCCGTGTGCAAAGATAGTGTTGGAGTGATGCATTGTGGGTACTGCATGAATGTTATCTTATCATACTTTTTCTCCACTGACTGTGTGAGCAGATATACGACAAGTCAAAAGTTTGAAGACACCTGCTCATTCAATGTTTTTACATTTTAGAGACATAAGGTCAGATATGTATGATGTATTATGTAGCCAACAAAAATACATTCTGCATTATTTCAAGATACAATTTCCTTTTTTCTCTCAGTAATTTTAGATCTTTTTTTAACCAAAAAACAAGTGCACGTAAATTGCCTCAAGTGTATTGTATTGTACTAAATTGTTCAAAACTCATTTCCACCACAACTTTAGATTTTATCTTTAATAATCCACAAAGGAAATGACATGTGTATCCACGATGACCCATCAAACTCATCCATTTGGAAACATAAGTACTTTATTTGTCTTTATACATGCAAGCTTTACAACAAAATGATATAGGTCAGAAACCATCAAAAACACGATGCCAGATAATGGATATGTGGAATTATGTAGCCAATAAAAGAAGTAAAATAACTAAATATTGTTTTATCTGTTATCACAGTAACCTCACTTTGCTTTGGTGACAGCGCTATAAGCCCTTACAGAGTAAACCAGTGGTCCTCAAACCTTTTTTGCGCCACGGACCGGTTAATGTCACCCAAAATTTTCACAGACCGGTGGGGGATGGAGGGGGATGGGGCGCGTGGATATCGGTGGATAAATACTGTACCACAAAATAAAATTATACAAACAACACAAGAACTGCAGTATGTTGTAAATATAATAATAAACGTGAATCCACTGTGTACTTGTATGTAACTTTAATAACAGCGTCCTCATGACATGCGCCAACATCATAACAAGAGTCACAACATCCTCTCTGCCCCGACGCTCTCTGGTCGCTATGCTTAAACATGCCTTCAAAATAAGATACACCACAAAACAAATATAAATTACATGAAAAATACAACTCACCATAACGCTGAATCAATGAGAGCCCTGAGCTTGTTTCTCTGCTTTGAGATGGTTGCATCGAGGTGTAATGGGAGTTGCTTATGTCCAGTCTACTCCATAACTTTTATCCAGAATACCGGCAGAGGAGTGGATGTCTCAAACATACTTTTAAGGCCGCCTCATTGGAGAGATGGTCGTCGCATGTTATGCAGAGCGGGCTTGGTGCGTGGGAATCACCTGTTACGATAAATCCATATTTTAAGCAGGTCTCCTGGTATTGTAGGTAAATAATTGCATCCAGATGAAAACGGAGCGCAAAGTGAAAACGATGTAATACATATGTCACACCGATATGTAAAAACAGCCAGAGCCACTGGAAACACAATACTACAAAGAGCACATGTGCATAAAGTCCTTCCTCTTCCGCAAACAAACGCAAGAAGGTAATAATGATGGTGAACACACGTACAAAAGCCGACTCTCTCGTTTGGACCGACGACAAAGTGGAGTTACTTCTACGAATTACGTTGTATTACAAAACACGTCAGTATCAGCAGAATGGCGATTGTCATCGCAACGTCGCAACGTCATCGCTTTCCAAAAGCTGCGTAGACTCTTCTTCTGTCTCTTCACTGGGCCTTTTCCCCTTTAAAAAGAAACTTTCCAAAGATGTCTGTTTTTTACTCATTTTGCTGCTTGTGGGTTTAATATTAGCGTTAATGTATCACGTGCCTAAGACAAACCTCGTGCGCACATGGAAGTCGACGTGCTCTTTTCGGAACACGAACGGGCCATTGAAAATGAAGGGGGGATGAGCCTCCGCAGCCCGGTGGTTGGGGACCACTGGGTAAACTACAGTGTAAATAATAATGAAATTAAAGTCAAAACAAAAATGAAAAGTGCGTCAAAAAGTGTTCCTCACCTTCCACGGTGGTTGGTCTCCCTCACCCTCAGCTCGGGTCCTCTACCAGAGACCTGAGAGCTTTAGAAAACTCTTTATGCAGCTGGCTAAGGCTTGCAGTCTTTGTTTGGCAGTTTCGAGTGCTTCAGGTATGGGCATCTGGCTGTACCTCTGGGGTACTTGCTTTTTCATTGAACCTTTCTGGGTCTCTGACAGTTGGCTCACTTCTGTCCGCTCTTCGTTGATTTTAGCCTCTAACCGCTAACTTTTCCATTTGCCCATCATGCAGTTAAATCTGATCGTAGTGAGCAGAGAAACCAAGATAATACCAAAAGCTCTGATGGCCCAGAAACATCTTTGTATTATTACTTTTTATGTAGTTAATTCACACTAAAAATAGATATCCAAAATCACTTCCATAAATACATTTCTGTCTAAAACATAATATAGCACCATTTTAAACTGCTTTCCTTATTTATCAGCAAACTACTGAAAAAAAATCTTTAAATTTTTTTCCTCATTCATATGTTATGTTGTCTTTCTTTATGTAACACTTCAGTTCTTCAGTACTACTCATGAACCATGGTCTGCTTTCACCCTTTGCTGAGTGGCCATAAGCAGCTAGGAATCCGACCTACTGTAAATTTAATTATGGCTGTTTGTACATCATTAATTTTGATGAAAACCCAGTGCCTGTGTGAAGCGTGAACTGACCAACAGATCATTACTCCACTCTGCTGCGGAAATTGAGCTTTTTAATTGAGAAAAGAAGAAAAAAATCCCATCATAAACTTTGAGTCAGATATTCTATAATGTACTGACACGGTGATACTCTGAACCCTTAATCAATAACGCACTTGTCAAAGGAGAAGGTTGGTTAAATTATGGACACGTAGCAATCATTAGCATAAACGTTTGGCTCATTAGCTTCCATCCTCCACAGCTTTTCATTCATTTCAAATGTCACGATTAGAGCTTGTGTTTCCATTGGAGACGTGCGTTTCATTTGAGAGACATATGACTGTAATCTTCGTCAGAGTTAGTACAGTTACATTTACTCACCTTCATTTACTTGAGAACAAATTGTACCGTACTTTTCGTACTATAGAGCGCACATGACTATAAGCTGCAGGTGTTACTTGAGATATTTACACAGAAAGATGGTACACAAAAGGATTTTTTTTTATTTTAATTAACGTAAATACAGTACCAGTACTTTCGAGCAGCGCCTATGGCTAGGGTGACCACCGGCATGAAACAGGAAAGGAGGACACTTGTGTCCAAAAAGGAGGACAAAGGCCCTAAAGTGAGGACACCTTGTTTTTTTTTTTTCCCCTCGGGGAAAACAAAGAATGTGCGCAGAGAATGTGCACTGCTCGCACATTCTGCATTTTGGATGTCGCGCACAGGAATTCCAAGTATTACTAGTCGCAATAGAATAATATTTTGTCTTTAGGGAACAAGGAGCAGACCACCGGGCTCATTGAGCTGAGGCGGGACTTGTTCCATCTCGCAGACGCCCATGCGGTCCACGGACTGCACTCAGGGCTGAGCGAGTATGCACCGCCTCGACTGTAGACCACACTCCGAACCGTGCACTCACTGAATTGGGAAACGGCGAACATCGCAGAGTAGCAAGTGTAAATAATGGGTGGGGATTTATGACGATTTATACAACGAAAGGAGGACAAAACGTAAAAAAGGAGGACACATGACAGACGGCCGGACAGACAGCTCTAAAACCGGACTGTCCGGACGAAATCCGGACGAATGGTCACCCTACCTATGGCAGTAACACGGCAGAAACACAACGGCAGAAACAAGGCAGAAACACAACGGCAGAAACACAGCAACTGTAAAATGGCCAGCCTGTAGCCTCATGCCAGCACAAAACCGCGCAGAATAAAATACCAAAACAGTGGGCTACACACACAAAGCACATCAGGTAACAGCGGCAGACATCAGCCCCATGCATTAAACAACTGCCTTAAAATCATGGAAATCAATGCTCAACCCAGCCATAATTTTTTTTTTAAAGTGTCTTACCTTCATGCGAAGTGCGAAGGTGCCTGCTCTTTTCCGCAATTCGATCAATAATGTCATCTATGTCCAGGTTTCGCACAATTTTCGTCCCCCGACAGCAGTGCTCTCTTCAATTTTTCCCCTCTTTTTCTCCGCTCCCCCCTTGTGTCGCTTAGTGCCTCCTCCTTACTAAACTATAATACTAACTTAGAATTATAGTTTAGTAAGGAGGAGGCACTAAACGACACTAAGCATCCGACCGTCCATCTGTCTCCTTTTCTACTTTGACTAACTTGACCACACTACCACAATCTTCACCATTCTATTTCTCATTAAAGTGATTAAATGTTGTGTTGTACTAACTTTCTCGGTTTACTATTGTCTTCCATATAAAGTGTTTTCCACTTCATATGCGAGCGCTACCAATTCTTGGTAGCAAATCGTGGTAGCAACTCCTGCCGTGATTGGTCAATTCTTGGTAATTCTTGGTAGCAACTTGGATAGACATTGGTCCGGCTGTGGTAATTTTCCCTTAAGGCAGTGCTTTACTTCAGTTGTCGCAAACAAATACAAAATACAGATATATTTGTTTTATTTCAAACTGTGCACATTTTTAACATCGTAATAAGAAATATCCCGGCAAAATAAAATAATGTAATACCTTAAACACATCATCATGGTGCCACCGTCACTGTAATATATATGTAGTTGTAAGGGGTATAAATACTGAACGGGTTCTTTCAATTATAGTAATAGGGCGGAAAGCGCTCACACGTGTAGTGGGGCTAGGGTTACACGCTACATTCGCTGTCTTGATAAAGAATTAATCCATACATAAGCTGCACCTGATTATAAGCTGCAGGGTCCGAAGTGTGAGAAAAAAGTAGTGGCCTATAGTCCGAAAAGTACGGTACATTTCAGAGTACTTTTCTAGCAGCATATTTGTTCTCCTGCTTGAGTAATATTTTTATTGAAATAACAGTACTCTGACATGAGTAACACAAAATATTTTGAGTAAGTCTACAAGTGGCAAAGGCTTTTTGTTAACAATATTAAAGTGTTTGTTTGAACATTCGTGTTTCTTCCTAACTTGTCACAGGCCAGATTGATGTGTCGCTTTGAATTGAGTTCTGCACATTATCAGTAGCTCTCGTTGAAAGCATTTGGAAAACGAAGATCCTCGTGGTGACTATTTGAATTGAATTGGTCAAAGCATCACACATTTCATTTTCCATCCAGCTGGGAACAGATATATATATATTCCCTTCCACAAATGTGTAACGACCACTTAGGTCCTCACAGTTTACAGATTAACTCAGCCGGGGTGAAACATCAGCCATGACTCATGTCCAAAAGTGGGTCAAGAACTCATGCCTACAACTCAATATAAAGAAAACTGTCTGCATGATGTTCAGTAAAAAAAATAAAATAAAATGAACTACAGCGGTCCAGTGTCTTTCTGGACGGGGTGGAACTCAGACTCGTCAAAGAGTTTAAATATCTGGGACTGACGTTGGACCTGACACTGACATTTAAGAAACACATTAAGCACCTCGGAAAAAACTGTTAATTTTAACTTAAGTGAATTTTAAACAGTCAAGATCCTTTATTACTCTATATGGGGCACAAATGTTTTTACACTCCATGACTCTGTCTCATATAGAGATCTGCACAACACTCATACCCGTGGAATCACCTTTTAAAAAAGCTTTAAAAATATTGGACAAGAAACCATTCTCAGTTCACCACTGCACTGTTTTAGACAAGTACAACTTATATAATTTGGTTCATTTTAAAGGTCCCATGGCATGAAATTTTCACTTTCTGAGGTTTTTGAACGTTAATGTGAGTTGCGAAATGTCTAAACTGAGCATTTGCGATCCTTTTCTGCGTTACACAAAACCAGTGTTGAAACGGGCGAGTTCGGACAAGGCACCTTTTTGACGTCAGATCGGCAAATGCAGCTCCAGCCCCTCCCTCTGTCTCCGCTCAGCGTCCCTGTATATCCCGCCCATAGAGTTTGGACTGTGAATGCGCTACAATGCGAAATGCGTTTTTTTATTTGCCTGGAGGCACATCCGAGTGTTTCTAGGCTCGCAAGTCCCTTACCCGACCCTCTGGACCTCTGAAATACCAGTGGTTTAATTTTATTTTCTGTGTAAATATGCTTTTTTTCATTGCAAAGTCTCCCATCTGTCTTCCTGTGTTAAACACGGAAGCGAGCAGACAGCGGTGCAGAGCTGCGCTTCCAGCGGGGAAACCCGCCCCCCCGCTCCTTAGCCAATCTCTCTGTCCTTCTCATTTGCACTGAAGCAGAAACACCCAGAATAAAGCATTTTAGACACATATCTAGCCTCATGAAGACTGTCAGAGTCATATCTCATGCAGTGAGTGTTGATTTTGAAGAAGGATTCATTTACAGTATTAGGGAACCATTAAGGAGCCATATAAAAGCATCAAGAAGTACCATGTCATGGGACCTTTAAATGTGGATGTTTTATATGGGCTCCTCCTCCGTTACAGGATTTTATTAAAACAAAGACTGTCAGTGGGATGGGAACTAGGGCCACGGCGCGGGGGAACTGTGAGGTCCCGCGCAGACCCCGGGGGAACTGTGAGGTAAAGGAAAACCAGACTTGTGGACACTTTTCATGTTTAATGTTTTAAAGATGGAAATTTGCATTTTTTTGCTATAATCTGGCATATTTACACTGCAATGTTGTAGATGTACATTAATATGCACTGTCCCTATTAAATAAAATAATAAATAAATAAATAAATAAACTTATTTGTTAACATTGATGATGGTGTGTGGTCCTTTATGCTTTATATTTATGAAGTATTATTATATAGAAACGCAGTAGACTGTGGGTTGCTCCTCTCCGGGGGCCCGGGGGACGCGCCCGCGGGGGCACATAGTGACGTCACACGCCGAAGGGGACACGTGCCAGGAGCTGTCGAGGCCGTGGATCTAACTGATGGAATATGTCGTTTTTATGGATTATTGCGTTTCCGTATGCACTGGACTGTATTTCTCCGCCGGAGCTGGTGGGCTTTGGGAAGTGCGGGTAACGTGAGTACACCTGTAAACACTTAAAGGGATATGCCACCCCCAGGTCAAATTTGGACATCTCCCCACAGTCCAGAGACTAAAATAAGTGGTGGAGCCACTTAGCACGCCGAAGCACGCAGCACGCTGCCAGGGGAATCCCAGTTACGCACCAGGAAGGGAGTTCCCCTGTTGCGCAGTGTGGTGCGTGATTCGGCTTTATTGTTCCGCACTGAAAAATAGTTCCCACCCAAAATGACCAAGGCAATCTCTCCGTGTTGATTTGTATATTTATTTGCACTCGATATGAATGCGCACTACACAGAAAGTAATTGGGAAACGCATCGAGCAAATTAATTCCTTTTGGCCGAAATCTTTCTCTGGCGCCGTTAGACTCCAGTCTAATGCGGAGTAGCTGCAGATACCGCGGCGGTCAGTGCTGACAGACTCAGACAATGGCTGGGTGACCAGGAAAACGCTTTCCACCACTTATTTTAGTCTCTGGACTGTGGGGAGATGCCCAAATTTGACCTGGGGGTGGCATATCCCTTTAACGCTACGGCGAGCTCAAAACTTGGGAAACTTTTCGGGGGACAAATAAAAGGGGATTTGTGGCTGTGGTGAAGGCGGTGGTGATTTATGGACAGCTTCTGTTTTGTTGGGTGTCATGACTGATATTTATGTTTGTGGGTTTGGGGTGAACTGTGGCGTGGGGAGCGGGTTACATTGGCCATTCTGGTATTTGCATCTGGTGACGCCAACAAAAGCCAGATACATTAGGCCAGTGTATTTTCATTATTTCCCCCCGCTGATGTGAATGAATCCTCTCGTGACCTCGAATTTTACATCTTACTGTGCAAGGTTAGTGTCTGTTGTTTTATATATTTTGTCTTAACTTTATAGGTATATTAGGTATAATTTAGATGTGCCTATAATTCATTTCATTTAATGATTTCATATTTACATTCTGACATTTCAGTTAATCTTATTTGAGTAGTAAATTCCCCAACACCTTTTTACTCTTACTTGAGTCATTTGTTGGATCCCTACTTTATAGGGCTACTTGAGTAATATTATTTTGAAGTAACTTTACTCTTACTTGAGGACAGTTTTTTTGACATGTCTACCCCCTTCTGAGCTTGAGCTAAACATGGAAATGGTTTTGAACTGAACACTGTAAATACACTTTTATTTGAACACTGGCAGCTGACCGCAACCACAGACACAATGCACCTCCAGTTTACTACAGTTCACATAAACTGGAGGAGAGGCTGATAATGTAAATTGATTTCTTTATGGCGGACTAATAGATCATCTGACTCACAGATGATGTCCAAGGTGTTACCCACAATGCCACTGTGCGAAACAGAACGGCTGTTAAAAGTTTGGACACAAACTAATTCAATGTTTTTTCTTCTTCTTGATACTACGTTCATTTTTGATACATACGAAAGACATAAGATATATAAAGCAAGATATATGGAATTATGTAGCAAAGAAAAAAGTAAAACCACTTTGAGGATTTGAATATAAAATTTAAGTTATTCAATGTTTTTTTCTTTGCAACATAACTCCATATATCGTATTTTATATATTTGATGTCTTCTTCCCCTGAGATTGCTTTTGCTCGTGTTAGCAAAATATTGAAGGGGTCATTACCTTTGACACCCACTCTCCTGATTGGCTGTTTGGTTGCTATGATACATTGGAATTCTAAGTATGGTATGGTTTATTTATTTGCACAGGGACAGTGCACATTTCATTGACCTTTGAAATAAACAAAAGAAAGATGCATGGTGCCAGGTTATAGCAAAAATGCTAATTTCTACCTGTAGTCCCGTAAGTATGGGATTTGACTCCAAAATTCACCCATATCACCCAGATGAGCTTTGGGTGACGTCACACTCCTTTTGTCCACTTTTTTACACATTGTATGGATGAGATGCAACTACAGCTCTGGAAAAAATTAAGAGACCACTGCAAAATTATCAGTTTTTCTGATTTTACTACTTGGGTAGGTGTGGGCAAAAGGAACATTTTTGTTTGAGTCTATAAGCTACTGACAACATTTCCCCCAAATTCCAAATATAAATATAAATATAAAATATTATCGTTTAGAGCATTTATTTGCAGAAAATGACAAATGGTTAAAATAACAAAAAAGATACATGTTTTCAGAGCTCAAACAATTCAAAGAAACAAGATCAAATTCATTTTAAAACAACATAATACAGTGGTACCTCACCTTACAAAATTAATTTGTTCCAGAAGTGGTTTCGTAACGTGAAAAATTCGTAAGTTGAGTAGCTATTTCAATGGAAAAAGCCTGATCCGTTCCAAGGTTTTTTTTTATAGTGTAACTTTTTTTTTTTTTATAGTGTAACGTTGTGTTCTGCGTCCTGACGGGCTAAGAGACTAGACCAGGACTAAAAGAACGTGGAATAAACCAGGTCTGGCCAGAACTAAACCTGGATTGGACCTGTTATTATTATAACATGGCAGTGCCGCGGGAGGAGCGCGGTGCTCGTGTCTCCGCGCTCCTTGCGGTGCGGGGCGGGCTCTGCTTCTATCTGACCTCCAGAGCCGGGGCGCTGACACTGTGAGCTAACAGGCCGAGGAAGGTGCTCTATTGGCGGTGTTGTGAGATGTGTCTATCTTGTGTCTATAGCTCAGTGCAGAAGAGAGAGTCTGCGAGTGTGTGCGCGCGCGCCGTGTCTCCTCCGTAGAGGAGACAATAAAGCCCCACTCTGCAGCAAAACTGCCTTTTTTTTAACTTGCATTCTCCACCACTGTAAGCGCGCGATGTCCACAAGGGAGTTAACCCCGGAGGGAAAGCTATCTCCGGCCCTGGAGAAGACGATCTCCCCTGTGTCTCCCAACCACGGTTAGGAGATGAGAGCAGGAATGGATAACAGCGGGCAAGACCGCGGGGTCTCGCTCGGGTCGGGCGCTGGTTCTATGTGACTTCCAGGTCTAGACCAGAACTAAACCAGGTCTAAACCAGGACCGGAGCAGGAATAAATCACCCCGTGCTCGGCCCGCGCGTGCTCGGCCCCGAGGAGGAGGCACGGCTGCATCCCGCAGCCCCGGTATAGCGAGGCCTTGCGCCGTGTCGACGTGATCCTTATATGTCAGCTCTTCCTATCACTGTGAAGCAGAATTCACCAAGTGTTGCATTGTTCACTCACTAAGGGAACGTGAGCTGGGTTTAGACCGTCGTGAGACAGGTGAGTTTTACCATACTGATGATGTGTGGTTGTGTCTCCCCTCGTTACGGGGCGTGCATCTGAGCACGCATTAATTGAATTTTTGAGATTTGTTGTTTTTAAAGTGCTTTATAAATTAAGTTGGATTGGATTGGATTGGAGATTTCGCGTTTCGTAACTTGAAATTTCATTCGTATCTAGAGACCAAAATTTGACGTGAAGGCGTTTCGTAACTTGAAATTTTCGTTTGTTGGGTCATTCGTAAGGTGAGGTAGCACTGTACTAATGTTTACACTTAAGAAGAGTTCAGAAATCAATATTTGGTGCAATAACCCTTATTTTTAATCACAGCTTTCATGTGTCTTGGCAAGTCTTTCACGTGTTGGACTCGTACTCCCAGGAGCCTCTAATCTCTGTGATAAGTGCAAATAAGCACAATTAGCTTAGCATGCTAATTGCCAGTGTTTTAGCATCCTCCTCGTGTATTCCTACCCCTAATGAAGGTCTCATTTGGGCAGACAAATCTACACCACAACACAGTCTGAAGCAGCAGTGTAAACAAATATGGGTCATTAGCAACACAGAAGCAGGAAGAGGTGAGTTCATATGCGCATTTTCTCTGGGTCAGATTTATAGATGGGGGGAAAAATAGTGTTGTGACTTTGATTTATAGTAACAGGGCATTTGGCTGCCCCCTGTGCCACCATGCCCAGGCTGTCTCAGGGGATCACCTTTGATTTGGCATCCTTGGTATCATATTTGAAACTGTCTATGTGAAATTGTGGTGTAAGGAAGGTCAAAACTGTATTATAAAATAGAATAGCAAAATGCACATATCCTTTTTTCTTTTTCTTTTTCTTTTACTTATTCTTATTTACTTTACTCTAAATTTGTGATTTTTTTTTTTTTCCACAATAGCTTCAAAACATGATGGCTTTACTATAAAATATATAGTATAATTATATATAACTTCAGTACATTGGATTAGTTTGGAAAGTTTGAGAAACTAGTCCCGAACAAATCATTTGTGGATTTTTATTTTACATAATTTCTTTCAATTGCTCATAAAATTATAAAGTACTTTGCCTGTGAGTGCGGCGATGCGCCCCACTAGCCTCGGCCTCGGTGTTTCCTTGAAGTTTCTTTCCGACGCGTCACGTAAAGTAAATAAAGAGTCTTGAATCCAAGTTTGTCTTTTCTATCTTTACTAAAGTGAAAGGTCATACAGAGTGGGTGCAAATGAGGTGAATAAACAGGGAAATGGAAAGATGAATTTCTGAGGCTTGTGGTGTTCCTACGTGTGTTGTGTTAGGCTCTGTATGTGTGGTGATGTCCTTCTTGGCGTCTTTGCGTGTCGTATAGCGGTGAGCTCCTGCCTGTCACTGGGAGACCGGGCTTTCTTGTCCTCCGTGGCTCCCGACAGGACTCACCCTATGTTGCGTTGTCGACGGTGCTACTGGTTCTCCTTTGCTGTCCGTACGTGCCTTGTAGCGTCGCGTTTTCCCGTCTGTCACTCGGGAGACCGTGCTTCTTCGCTTCTCGGCTCCCGACGGGAATCCGTCTTATTTGCTACCTGCGGCTGTTACGTGACGTTTCACGTGACCTCCTTGTTACGTGACGTCCCACGTGACGTTCCTACGTCGACGTCCGTCCGTATGTGCCTTGTAACGGTGCGCGTTCCCGTCTGTCACCCGGGAGACGGCCAATGTTACACTCCTGCGTGGTTATTACGCGACGGTCAAAAGACTGTGTAGCTTCTGTGGTCCAGGACGTCTTATTACCCCGTCAACCCTTGACTCGAGGTAACCTCCTGGCCACCAGACTGCGGCTTCTATCCACACTACCTATGTAGCATGGTCTCTTTCTTCGTGTGTGTGTGTGTGTTATGTGTCTTGGTGAGGTGTGTCTTCTCCGGTGTCTGTGTCCTCTCTGAGCTAGTGTGGTCCCTACCTCTGTATTTTATAGTAGGTGAGATCAAGATAAAAGAACAAGGAACAAGGAAAGAACAAAGTGGTCCAATCACAATGCATTTCCTGAACCAGAAGGCGGGACAGGAAGTGCTGTTATAAACAGAATATTCCAGAACACAGAATGTACGAAATGGCTCCTACATATCCCGGCCCCTAATTGGCTAAGCTTTAGCAAGTCAATTACTAACTTAAGATTTAGAGCCATTAACTAATTTACAGTTTTAAATTTAGTTGTTACATTTCTCAAACATTTTTCTTCAAAAAGGTTAAGAATTCTTGTCTTACATTTTTTTTACAAGTAAGTATACTCTTCACAAATTACAGTTCATGTCGGACGTGTAGTAGGTCCTTCTCTTCTTCAGTCTTCACCCTGTAAGAGACACAATTTGGTTATGGGTCTTTGTATGATACTCGTCTTCGTCCGGACTTCAGCGCTGCGGACCATCCCCTTGGAGTCTGGCATAACCTTGGTGATTCTGCCCAACATCCAGTCATTTCTTGCCAGGGATGATTTCTGCCGCCGTGTCCTGTTTCCAGGTGGATGTGGTGAAGAATAAGGTGGGTTGTTCTGTGTTGTTTACTGAGTAGGGCGGGAAGCTGGCTTCCCCAGGTGTCGCTGACCTGTTCAGACGCCCCCCTACTCTAAACTTTTCTCTTTCTTTCTCTTTCTTCGATGGCACACCCGGTAGTGAGGTATGTACCATACTCTTCGGCTCAGCTGCTCATCTGGGACTCTTGTGACGTATCCTTTCGCTAGGATTTTGGTCATCAAATATTTGTACTTCTGAAAGAAGTCTGAAATCCTGATGGGTTTCCTCTTCAAGGAGTCAAGTATCTGCTCGGTTATACCTCGGTTGCCTGGCATCTCCATGCAGTCATCCCTCAGAGGTAGCTCAATGCAGCAATGGCCATCCGAAAGATGAGCCGATGTGGTCACACCGTGCACAAACTGTCTGTCGTGTTGAGATGGCCCTTGCTTGTCCTCACGCCGCCATTCTGGAAGATCTGCTTCGTAGTGCATGACTTCTATGGTCGACACAGAGATGCGATTAACGAAGTTCTGTTTTTCGGTGTCATCGAATTCTTTCCCTGGGCATCCGCTGACAGACCCGTTGACTACCCAACCTAGGGCCGCCTTCACGGCATGCGGTCCATTGTTTTGGCTGTTGATTGTCTCCCACGGCTCTTTAGCCTTGTGAAACCAGATCTTACATGACATGAAGCTCTCAACCTTCAAGACTCTCGGGGCGAGATCGGCTGGACCCCAAGAGGTGTCAACTCTCGAGATCCACTGAGCTCCTGTAACGGCCCCTCTGACAAAGGAGACACGGCCCGCCACAAATGTCTTTAAACAAAAAGCGTCATTTTCAGTGTACCTTAGTACAGTCGTGCTATTCGTCCAGAAGACCTTCAGGAATCCTTCAGGGGGAGTTGAAGTTCCTCCTTCAACATCCGTTCAATCTTGACTGAGATCACTGCAGCCGACAATTCCATCCTAGGGATTGTAACCTGCTTAAGAGGAGCGACCTGGGACTTCTCCATCAAAAGGCAGACATGTTTCTCCTCTTGCTCGTTCTTCAATAAGAGGTACGGCACGGCACAGGTACGAAATGGCTCCTACATTGCCCTCCATTAGAAATTATGAAATCATGTTTTAGCATGTCACGAACACAACCTTTTCAAAGCTTCTATACACATTTATATATATATATATATATATATATATATATATATATATATATATATATATATATATATATATATATATATATATATATATATATGAATGTGCTCCTCACCTTCCACGGTGGTTGGTCTCTCACTCTCATCCAGCTCGGGTCCTGGGAGCTTGAGAGTTCTGCGCAGTATCTTTGCTGTTCCTGTACTGCACTTTTCTGGACTGAGATGTCTGATGTTTTTCCTGGGATCTGTTGTAGCCACTCCTCCAGTTTGGGGGTTACAGCCCCGAGTGCTCTGATCACCACAGGCACCATATATATATGCACTCAACAAAAATATAAACGCAACACTTTTGTTTTTGCTCCCATTTTTACTGAGATGGACCCAAAGATCCAAAATTCATTCCAGATACACAAAACTACCATTTCTCTCAAACATTGTTCACAAATCTGTCCAAATGTGTGACAGCGAGCACCTCTGCCCCGCCGAGACAATCCACCCCACCTCACAGGTGCGCCACATCAAGATGCCGATCCGACATCATGACCAGTGCACAGGTGCGCCCCAGACTGCCCATAATAAAAGGCCACCCCGAAATGTGCATTTTTTTTTTTGTTTTATTGGGGGTCTCGGGACTCAGAACCAGTCAGTATCTGGTGTGACCACCATTTGCCTCATGCAGTGCAACACATCTTCTTCGCATAGAGTTTATCAGATTGTCAGTTGTGGCCTGTGGAATGTTGGTCCACTCCTCTTCAATGGCTGTGCGAAGTTGCTGGATATTAGTGGGAGCTGGTACACGCTGTCGTATACGCCGGTCAAGCAGATCCTAAACATGCTCAGTGGGTGACATGTCCGGTGAGTATGCTGGCCATGCAAGAACTAGGACATTTTCAGCTTCCAAGAATTGTGTACAGATCCTTGCAACATGGGGCCGTGCATTATCTTGCTGAAACATGAGGTGATGTTCATGGATGTATGGCACAACAATTGGCCTCAGGATCTCATCACGGTATCTCTGTGCATTCAAAATGCCATCAATAAAATGCACCTGTGTTCTTCGTCCATAACAGCCTTTGAAGAGGAGTGGCCCAACATTCCACAGGCCACAATTGACAATCTGATAAACTCTATGCGAAGAAGATGTGTTGCACTGCATGAGGCAAATGGTGGTCACACCAGATACTGACTGGTTCTGAGTCCCCAGACCCCCAATAAAGAAAAAAAAAAATGCACATTTCGGGGTGGCCTTTTATTATGGGCAGTCTGGGGCGCACCTGTGCACTGGTCATGATGTCGGATCGGCATCTTGATGTGGCGCACCTGTGAGGTGGGGTGGATTGTCTCGGCGGGGCAGAGGTGCTCGCTGTCACACATTTGGACAGATTTGTGAACAATGTTTGAGAGAAATGGTAGTGTTGTGTATCTGGAGTGAATTTTGGATCTTTGGGTCCATCTCAGGAAAAATGGGAGCAAAAACAAAAGTGTTGCGTTTATATTTTTGTTGAGTGTATATATATATATATATATATATATATATATATATATATATATATATATATATATACATATATATATATATAAACAAAAATATATAAACAAAAATATGCAGTAACTCTCCATTTCTCTATAACAAAGACTCCATAAGCGTGACCTGTGCCCCCAGATACAAAGTAAACAAGTTCAAATCAAATAGAGCTCTAACTGACAATAACTGTATTTCTAATTTATTCTTAATTACAGAAACATTGAACATGCTGTCTAATAGAGAATGAGACAAACTTGTATGTGTCCTGGGAACACAAGTTCAGTTCATTCATTCATTCATCCATCTTCTTCCGCTTTTCTATTTTCTTGGTCGCAGTGATTGTAAAATAGTAAACAGTTTTTTGTTTTTTGTAGACACAACTTCAAAAAGCCGTGGCTGTGTAATAGATGCATGCTGTTGTGTTCACATTAGCATATGTAGAGTTGATGGCAGGTAATGTTTTGAGATGGCAGCATATGTTTACAGTGTATAGACACAAGCTTACATCTGTGAGCAGCGTGCTGGAGTAATTACACTCTGTAAACAGTGTGTTTATCCAACACAGCTGAGGGCGCACTGTCAGCATCGTAAACTTCAAGTCTGCAGCTCGGTAATACTCCACAAACACTGGGAACATTTACCAGTAAAACTCAGACAAGGAATAATATAAGGAATATAATAATATATAGGTTGGTCAGATGGCATCACAACATTCTATAGGGCAATAATATTTAATACAGATGGGGGGCAGCTAAAATTAATATTATTAAAATGCAGATTTCTTTTGTAACACTGTAAGTTCTACAGTCTAGTCATTAATAGAAACAGAAATGGAAAACATTAATTTACCTTTTGTGTATTTCATGACAAAGTACTCACTAGAAAAATCTGACGCCTGCCCCTATATGGGAGTATGAACAGACACTGAATCAAAAATGTGAAAACCACCAATATAAGGAATAATCAGACAACCTGTTAAATAGATCTGTGTTTAGTGTGAGTTTACAATGCACACAAGAAATCTGATCATCAAAAACATCTAGTGCCATGTGTTAGTCGGTGAAAGAAGAAGAAGAAGTGACTTTATTGATCTCACACAGGAGAAATTCTTCTCTGCATTTAACCCATCCTGTTATTAGGAGCAGTGGGCAGCACATTACTGCGCCCGGGGACCATCTCCATGATCTTCTTGGTTCGGTTTGCTCAGGACCTAAGCAGGAGGATCTTTACCTATGGTGCATGTTTTGGGTTGATGGGGGAAACCGGAGTGCCCGAAACCCACCCAGACACAGGGAGAACATGCAAACTCCACACAGAAAGGCTTGGGCAACCCAGGGATTGAACCCAGACCATACATGCAAACTCCACATAGAACACACACAGAAAGGCCTGGGCGACCTGGGGATCAAACCCGGAACCTTCTTGCTGTGAAGCATGAGCGCTAGCCACGCCTAAAATGAAATTAATGAATGCATTGATTTTGAAAGTAACTGTTGTATTTTCAGGCAAAAGGGGAAATTCAATTTGTCAACTGGACAAAAGTTTATTTGGTCGAATACGTTTCGCAGCTCATCCAAGCTGCTTCTTCAGTTCTGGTCAGACGCTGGTGGACACTGCCTTATATCTGCCTGAAGGGAGGCACTAACTACAGTGAATACAAGACAGAAGAGAGATGGTGTCTGAGATCTGAGCCTGTTCAAGGAAGGATTCTCTTTCTTGACAAAAATAGCCTCTTTAACTCCCCTCTCAAACCAGTTCTTTTATCTGGCCAAGATCTGTACCTCACTGTCCTCAAAGGAGTGGCTTGTGGCCTTTAGGTGGAGATGTACGGCAGATGAAGGTCCACTCTGGCTCTCTTGTCTGTGTTGGTATTCGATCAAATAAACTTTTGTCCAGTTGACAAATTGAATTTCTCCTTTTGCCATGGATTCTACCTGGACGACTCTACGATTCTACACACATCTTGTTGTATTTTCAGTTTTAACTTTGTCACATTAGTACTTTCTTGCATAACTTTCCCTGCAGAATGAAATCGGATTACTCACATCAGCTCTAACTGTTTAGATGACATTTCAATAATCAGATAACTCCAGAAATTACAAAATAAACATTTGACTGATACTGTCGAGTCAGTGTAATTATAAGGACAAAATATTAAATTATGCTTAAAATATGCACCTTTCAAAGGATGGATCACAAAAATGAAAAAGGTAGATCATATCTAAAGGAGCAGAGCAAAGAATACTTTTATTGTTACTTCAATAAAAATATCAGTCAGGTTGGAGTAAAAGTCTGCTGCTAGAAGATACTCAATGTAACTGAGCTAGATCATCTGCATTGTCATTCTTGAATGGAAAATATTTTTATCCCTCCAGGTACAGCTATTATCTGAGTAATCGCACAGTTAATTCAGGACATGCAGCACTACATCTACAGACCTGAATACAACACAATTATTTGTAACCACATGGACGCTCTTTTGCACTACACTAAAAGCCCATGGAACCAAAAATATTAAATGAATGAAAAGAATTAAAGGCAGAGCACTGCTGGGATGGAGAGAGATGTACACAGGATCCTATGGGAGGAACAGGACAGAGAAAGTAATTTTATCTCCATTATGTTTTGTGCACAATAGTTAAAAATGAAAACAATATGACACACACACACACACAGACACACACACACAGACACACACACACACACACACACACACACACTTGTACAAACCATCTCATCTCATCAGATCTAATTTATTTTATTTTGACACTACAAGTCCAAAGTCCATCTCATTCAATGTTTTAATTCTTTATTACTTATTGTTTACTTTGCAACTGCTGCTACTACTACTTCTTCTACTACTGCTATTACTGCTACTACTACTGCTACTACTACTACTACTACTATTACTACTTAGATTCAGACAAACTTTATTGTTTGCTACTGCTACTACTAATAATACTAATATTACTACCACCACTACTACCCTGACTACTACTACTACAACTATTACTACTACTACTCATACTATTACCACCACCACTACTACTACTACTACTACAACTACTACAACTACTACAACTACTTAGACAAACTTTTCCACAAGGGAAATTATTTGGATATAGTAGCTCACTCATCAAATATATTACAAAAATAGATGGAATAGCTAAAAAAGAGCAAGAGACTTATTTTACTATAATTCTAAAAATAAAATAAGTGTATATGTACAAGTCAAAATAAAATAGAAAAATAAGTAATAAAATATCAAATCACAGCTATATACAGGAGACAAGAATGGCAGTGCAATAATGTATTGATTGACAGAGGATGAAGTTATCTGTTACATAAGATTGAGTTGTTGTACAGTTGTAGGGAAACAATGCAAAGAAACAAGATCAAATTCATTTTAAAACAACGTAATACTAATGTTTACACTTAAGAAGAGTTCAGAAATCAATATTTGGTGCAATAACCCTTATTTTTAATCACAGCTTGGCATGCTCTCCTCAAGTCTTTCACATTGTTCTTGGGTGACTTTATTCCACTCTTGGTGCAAGAACTGAAGTAGCTCAGCTTTGTGTTTGTGTTGGAATTCAACAGACGCTGGGATGGAATGGCTGTAATACATGTAGAGATGCTGATTTCAGAAAAAAATGCAGTGGTCTCTTATTTTTTTTCCAGAGCTGTATTTGTAGTTTTGAATGTCAGAAGTTACATTTGGCCAGTATGTAGTTGCATGATTGTAATCTAACCCCAGTCCAGGTCCATGTGCATTTCTATAGGGCTGTACTTTGTTGTGTGGAGCAATGAAAACATTATTGATTTTGAGTTGATGTTAACTGCGCTTGATGGTCCCAGTCACCTCCTGTTTCTGTCACATTAGTTTCACTCATTTCGCTCGCTCCTCTCATTAAATTCACTGGGTTATTTGCTCAAGTTGAAATTTGCTCAAGTTTTATTCACCGTAAAGACAATTTTGTTGACTGTATAAACCATAATACTTAACGTAATGTTTTTTCCCTCTTCAAAAACCTCCCTGGAGCTGTGTTTTATTTGATTTTTGTGTGTTTAATTAACCCTTCATTCTTCTCAAGAACTTAGTTAGTTGTAGTAGTAGAACTGAACTAGTCCTGTTCTAGACCTTGTTTAGTCCTGATATAGTCCCAGTTTATCCTTTTAATCCCTTAGAACTGAATATTGGACATGCCACTGGCCAGTACAATGCAGTTAAGTTTTTGTTGTCTGAGGGTTTATTTAGTGTCACATTAATTCTTCTTTCTGTGCCACAAGTCACAGCGCAGAAAAAAAGCATACATTTCCCTGCTTGAGGATAATTCCAATGGTCATGATTCAGCTGTCATTTTGGGGTGGTGGAGAAAGAAAATGGTGACAGCTTTTGTAAATGAGTGGATTTTGTTTAGGGTTTGCTTGCACTGAGGCTAAACAGTAACTACAACACGTCATGACCAGGCTAAAGGCAGTGGGAGGGGGATGGGCAGTGATGATGCTGGCTCACTCAATTTTTAGGAACTTAAAGGAACTATGTATGCACCGATCCGATACTGGTATTGCATATCAGCGCCAATGCTGAAAAATTTGCTGGATCAAATATCGGCTTCTAAATATCAGTTCTGTCAGCAGTGGCGTTCCTAGGGGCCGTTTAGACAAGGACGATTGCGATTGAAAACGACAAAATATTCTATCGGAAGTGTCTTTCGTTTACACGGCGGCTGCGCCTTCGGGCTCTGAAACCGCAAAAATCTGAAGACTCCTTCCAGAGTGTGGAGTTCTGAAGATGGCCCGGGTCGTGTCTCCGTCTAAACGGCAAGAAGCGCAAAACATGTTCATGTCGCATACAGCTGACTGGATGCGCCAAGCCGGTAAAAACAATAACAATACTTCGCAGGCGACAGAGGCGAGTTTGGACAAGACCGGGCAGAACCAGTCAGTGGTGGGAGAATTTTGAGAATGGATTAGTTGATGACAGTGCTTGGGTGGAAAACTTCAGAATGACTAAACAAGCTCTTGTTGCATTAAGCGAAGACCTCCGACCCTACATCGAGGGCAAAACAATCGTAATGAGAGCCCCTGTCGGTGTCCTGAAAAAGGTAGCTCTGACATTATATTAGTGGCCTGGCATGCATATTCAATCGAATTCACCCACTTGTGCGATTTCGTATAAACAAACATTTCCTGTTGAGAACGCTCATCTAAACGGGGATAAAAAATTGAAGACGAGACGCCACTTTTGCGTCTTCTGTTTTGATCGTCGCCATATAAACGTAGCCCTAGAGTGATTTACTCCCCCCCGACCAAGCCCTAACATCCGCCCCACCACCCAAAAACAAACAAGACCGTTGTCCATACAAACTCAATTCACAACAACTACTTTCAAAAACAAATGTACAGTTATAATGAGTACTGCAATAAAAAATATAAACAATAATTACAAAAAAGGTTTTTGAACATAAAAAAGACCAAAGGCGCAATTATTTCACATTATAGCCATGTAGGCCTACAGCTATTTAAGAAAGCAAAAGTGCACTCCAGCACCCCCTGGTGGTCACAATATTGCAATAATATTACAATATTCCTTGCTCAGCGCCTCCGCACGCCCGCGCACCGCACCGGCTTTTTCTTTTTTTTGCTACGTGACACCGCGGGCAATTGCCCAGGTCGCCCCCGTCAAAGAACGCCCCTGTCTGTCAGTATCCTGGGTTGTTCTGTTACTTGAGAGATAAATAGCAGACAAATAACACATTTGGATCCATTTGTGTTATTTTTTTGTTTGTATATTTGTTTGTTTAAAAGAATTAATGCTGTTTTCAGTCTCTGCACTGGTATCGGTTTACATCAGGTATTGGAAGATAAAACTATAGTACTGAAATCGGTATCAGACCTGAAAAACCTCGAATCGGTGCATACCTCAGGGGAACTGTATGTAAAATTTTGACTTTAAATTCCATAAACATGGCCAAGTTGTGACCATGTTCAAATCAAATATAACTTTTATTATGTGTAGAATCCCTCAGTCGTCCAGGTAGAATCCATGAAAAAAGGAGAAATTCAATTTATCAACTGGACAGAAGTTTATTTGATCGAATAAGTTTCACAGCTCATCCAAGCTGCTTCTTCAGTTCTGGTCAGACGCTGGTGGACACTGCCTATAACTGCTTGAAGAGAGGAGCTAACTACAATGAAATTACTTTGAAACTATCACACCTATTTGTTTACAGTTTCTGTTAGTTAGGTGGGCCTATTAAATATGCAGTGGGAGTGTGGGGTCTTGTTAGCAGAACCATTCAGGGCCATAATGGGTGTTTTTACACCTCTGCACCTGACCTGGCTGCCCTATTGTTTTCTTTGTTGGGCGGCAGTATCTCAGTTGGTAGAGCATTGTCCACTGATCCAAAGGTTGGTGATTTGAATCCCCCCATCATTGGTTGAGCGGTCAGATCCCACTGACCCACAGGTTGGCGGTATGATTCCAGGTCCCACAGATGAATGCTGATGTTGTATCCTTGGCCAAGACACTTAACCCAGTGTCTACGTGCTGTCTGCATGATGTGTGAATGTGTTGTATGTGTTCGGTGCCTTGAAGGTGGAAAAGCGCTATATAAAAATGTGACCATTTACTTTGTTTTGATTTAGGTTTGAGGATAGAGTTATAGATGGGAAACAAATGATGTCTGAAACCTCCATTTCTGTTCAAGGAAGGATTCTCTTTCTTGACAAAAATAGTCTCTTTAACTTCCCTTTCAAACTATTTATAACCAGTGTAACCATTGTATAACATTATGTAGATACAAGGCAAGATGGGTGAAGTGAAGACACAACAACAGTCTGCACTAATCTATTGCACTATTTTACCATTTTAGTTTATGCTACTCTTCATGATGAATAGTGACAAAAGCTTTAGGATAACAATACTAAATGATTTGTAATTGTGTTAGTCACACGACTCCTTCAGTTATAATTCAAATGTTGTATTATTGAATGTTTTGCCTTTCTAATTAGATTACCACTAAGTTATAAATAAAATGTACTGTGTAGACATGAGTAGTAATCAGACCCTCCAGGAATTCGCGATGTTGCGATTTGCAACTTCAACGCAACTTCAGCCAATCCCCGCGAATTCAGGGCGGTGTTGCAATTTTGACCAATCACCGCAACTTTTCCGCAATTTTTACTAATTTTGACCAATCATCGGCGACGTATATGGAACGCCAACCAACTCCCTTCTGTGTAGGAGACATAACTGAGATGAGGTGATTTGTGTGTGTGTGCGGCAGAGGCGGTGGTTCACGTGAGTGTGGGTGTATGCACGTACGGAAGTGTGTGCGTGTAAAAGCGCGCCCTCACCTGTCACACAGAGGAGAGAGTCAGGGTTGGGGTGTAGCCGTATTTTTTGTTGACCGCAAACCATTCATTCATCTTTCACGTTAATCTGTTCATCCTGCTGGTTTCCATGAGTTCCATTTCATCCTGCTGCACTGTCATAGCTGTGTGCGCTCTTTTTGTAATAAATGCACAAAACGCATATCTGGATCTCAGCGTATCTGTCACCATAGCCTCCTCTTTGCGCGTCACAAATCTGCGAGTCATAGGACCCAACCTCATATTCTCGGCGGCTAAAAGGTTTGAGTTTGGAAGCCGCAACATTCTGCCTTATTTCCATGTGACAAAACGAAACTGCGGCCGTGTCCCAGTTCCCAGAGTGCACAGCTTGGAGCGCGGCCCGAAGGGGGCTCAGACTGCAGTCAAGGCGGTGCACACTTGCTCAGCCCCGACTGCAGTCCGCGGACCGCTTAACAACTGCGGTCTTCGGACCGCGTGTTAACTGCGCATGGGACAAAAAAGAAGTGGGACAGCAGTCGTCGCGCCGGTGTACTGTCAAAATGTGTGACGCACATGCCCTTCGGGCCACGCTCCGAGCTGCGCGCTCTGGGAATTGGGACACGGCTTCTAATGGCAAAGAAACATGTCTGCGGCGCCATTTGCCCACTAAAATAACAGCAAAAGACCGGGCGAAACAGTTCCCCTCCTAGTAGTAATTTATTTTCGATGTTGGTAAGGTTGTTTTAGGACCATATCCGCGAAATCCTGGGGCGGTCTGAGTAATGCGGAGTAATGAGTAATAATGTCTCAAAATACTTTTTTACCTTTACTATTTTGATCCACTACTTTGTACATGTACTTGATTAATAGTATTCTGAAGTACTCTTACTTAAGTAAAAAAAAACAAAAAACTTAACCCTTGTTGATAGACAGTTTTTGTATTTAATTTCCAGTTAATTGCACTATTTTCTGATCTGTTATAATGGTGTTTTCTTATCAAATACAAAATTATAGAAGCTCTCAAAAGTCAAAGTAGTGATAGATATCAACATATCTATACCATATATATTAGTTCTCTGCACATGTATATATATATATATTTGAAATTATCCTTTATTTATCCCTGTAGGGAAATTATTCTCTGCATTTCACCCATCCTTCAGGAGCAGTGGGCAGCTCATCTTTCAGGCGCCCGGAGACCCATCTCCATGATCTCATTGCTTAGGCTTGGTCAGGACCTCAGCTGGAGGATGTTTTTGTTTTTTGTTGTTTGTTTTATTTTTGTGATAAAAGGAGAAGTTCAATTTGTCAACTGGACAAAGTGTGTTTGGTTGAAAACGTTTCGCCGCTCATCCGAGAGGCTTCGTCAGCTCTGGTTATTGTGCTGGTTAGACATTGCTCATATCTAGCTGCCGGGAGGCGCTCCCTACCCTGAAAAGGCTCTGAAAACGATCCCCCCTAATCTGTCTCTTTGTTTTTCAAATTACACTGGCAACTAGTTTCGCCCCCCTATTCAACGTCTAACGACCCTCTCCACCCCTCTGCCCTGGATCGTCTGCCCTAATGTTTCTTTGTCTGTTTTGACTTGGTTTAAGAATCGAATTATAAATGGGAGACAAGTTATGTCTAACTCCCCCATTTCTGTTTAACGACGGATTCTCTTTTTTGGCGAAAATAGCCTCTTTAACCCCCCTCTCAAACCAGTTCTTTTCCCTGGCTAAGATCTGAACCTCACTGTCCTCAAAAGAATGGCCCGTGGCTTCTAGGTGAAGATGTACGGCAGATGACGGTCCACTCTGGCACGCCCGCCTGTGTTGGTACATCCTCTTGTGAAGTGGCTGTTTGGTTTCTCCAATATAGCGCTCACTGCAGTCTTCACTACACTGAATGGAGTAGACCACATTGCTTTGTTTGTGGCTCGGTGTTCTGTCCTTTGGGTGGACGAGTTTTTGTCTTAAAGTGTTTGTGGGTTTGAAATAGACTGGAATGTTTTATTTATTTATTTATTTTTTAAAAAAATTTTTTTTTTTTTAGGTTGATGGGTGCCGTTATGGGGGCGGGAGTAGCTCAGTTGGTAGAGCATTTGTCCGCTGATCCAGGGGTTGGTTCAAATCCCGCTCTTGACAATGGGTTGAGTGGTTGGATCCACTGACCTGTGGGTTAGCGGTGTGATCCCAACTCCAAAGCTCCCACAGTTGTGTCCTTGGGCAAGACACTTGACCCCACCTCGCACCCAGTGTCTGTGCACACTGGAAGAGCCCCCATGACACAAAGTACATCAAGGCTGGTTGCATTAAGCGATGTGTGGCTGTCTTCCACTGGAGCTGGTGTACAAGGGGGCTGGTGTGCTGCACTGTGATTTGGGCAGCGGACCTGGACCATTGCCCCCGTGACCTGAAAATATGGAGAAAGCAGATGCCGTCATTTACCACTACTATTACTACTACAACTTGAATTTCCCTCGGGATCAATAAAGTATCTATCACTCTTTCTTTCATATTACTACTACTACTACTACTACTACTACTACTACTACATTTTATATGCCCATTCATAGTTTTGATGCCTTCAGTGAGAATCTACAAAATAAATAATTATTGAAGTAAAGAAGTACATGAAAAAATGTTCCCACACTTTTGGCTGGTAGTGGATTTTTGCTTCTTCTTTTTTGGTATTTAGTGATAATCTTACAGCGTGATGTCAATCGATACACTGAAATGAGCAGCAGACTTGTATTGATGGTACTTCTGTTTCTGAAAAATGGCTATACAACATTCCCGAAGCTTATGACAGAGAACAGGAGGAAAAGTAAAAGTGATATACTAGTAGGTCCAAATTGAAATTTTCTGAGCTTCCATCCTTCAGCGCAAGACATTTTGACCTATTAAGAGCTCTTAAAAAGGTAATTTTGCTAAATGCGTGGTAAATTTGTGTGATTAAACAGATTTATTCAGTCAGTAAATATTACCATCATGAATTAAGGGGCTTTACTTTATGAAATAAATAAAACCTAAATGAAAAATTCTTAAAAACTAAATACAAATGTGTGTTTTGTTTGGCAATTATCAGCTTTTCCACTCGGTGCTGTGATGTGTAACTTGGTGTTTTTTGGCGACGTGTTTGGCCGGTACTTGGCATCACTAGGAAAAGTGTGAGCTGTGTGTTCCTGCCAATGTGTTGCTGTTTCATGGGAAAAGCTCAGGTAATTTGGTAATGAAAATGTCCAAGCCAAAATCATTTTAAAGGGTAATTTTCTGTGATTCAGGGATTGTTTGCAGGTTAGTTTTGAGTCGTTATTATGGTGAAAATATTTTTGTTAAAGTACTACAGACAAAACAAACCTACAGTTGCTTGATGTGCCTTAAAGTTCAAAGTCAGCTTTATTGTCAACAACCATATGTACAGGTTGCATAAACAGGATTTGAAATTGCAGCACCTCCTAGGTCCACAGTGAACATAAAACATTTGATAAACAAGACAATAAACACAATGACTAAAACATCACATATGTGTCCCACCACGGAAGCTGAGGGTACATGTCGGCATTACAGATTCTCAGGAAATGCGTTTTTTTATTTTTTTTTATTTGTGATTTTCATTTTTTTGCATAATGTGCTAGTTGAGATCATGAAGAAGCCTCTCCATGTTTCAGATAACAGCATTAGTGACGTTAAAAGATACATTTTTAATTTCAAAAATGCTTGTTAGGCAAGGAAGGCTGAAGAGACCAAACTTTGAGAGGCTGTTTCTGGAATTTCTGGGATCTGCTATGGCTGCTTTCAAATAGAGACAACTTTTTAAAATATTGTCAGATTTTCACATGTAAGACATCATTGGAAAGCTTAGAACCTGTACTTTCAGAATCTGTGAATAACTCAAAACGCCTCCGCGACGACTTGGTATTGGTTTTCCTGCGGTTGGACACATATACTCCTAGCAAAAGTACAGTAAACTCTGCTGGTCTTTGCCCTGAGGCTCCTCAGTCTCCTTCCTGATGGCAGCAGACTGAAGAGGCAGTTGGATGGGTGGGTGGGATCACAGAGGGCTTTGCGGGTGAGGCGGGTGCATGAGGTAGATGGCCTGCCAGGAGGGGAGAGAGACACCCACGATTCTCTCAGCTCTTCTCACTGTATGATGTAGTTTTTTTTCCGGCAGGACACGGTGCAGGTGCCATACCACACAGTGATGCAGCTGGTGAGGATGCTCTCAGCAGGGGCTCTGGCTCTCTTCAGCTTGCAGAGGAAGTCGCTGTTGGGCTTTCCTGGCCAGTGATGCAGCGCAAAAAGTAAAACAAACAAAGACTCCAGGTCTGCTTTAGTGAAGGGGGATCTACGTGGTGGCTGAGTGGCGCAATGAGTTTACAAGGACGTTTCAGAGGCCAGAGAGAAGTTACGATAAAGCAAACAACAACTAGCATGCTAAACGTGCATTTCCTGATAATGATTATACAATATATATCTGTAATGGAGCAAAAAATCAAAGGGTACAAAGGGGTACATATAAATTTTACCTTTGTTTGTGAAGCTTTAAGTTTACGTTAAGTCACTCCCCCTTCAGAGCACTATTACATAATCAGAGTGCATCGCACCAATACACCTCACATCACATCCGGTTTGTCACGTTGCTGCGTACAATTTTGTATCATGTTTTGGTATATATTTATGGGGAATTGTCACATGGAGCATGGGTGATGTAGGTTTGAGGGCTGAGCATTTGACAGAATCTTCCAGCTAACCATAAAGAGGGTTTGAATCGGGCCTGGGAGAGATCGCTATAACATTCAAACATGCATGGATGGCATATAAAACATCTTCAGACAGGTTTTTGATGAGGGAACAATATTATTACATGGTAGAAAGCTAAAAAAAAATAGCATAACACCTTTCTTTTAAAAAAGGAATACATCTCACTTGTTTGTGCATATCACCGTGAGTGTATAACCAGTGTGATGGCTCATACTACAGTGGGATCCATAAAAACAGGACAAGAGCAGTGCTTGTGATGTGAAGAGTCAGTAGAGGTTTTTTAAGCATCTGTGTGTGTTTCTCCGGATTGATTCCAGTCAGGATGTGAGTGAGGAGTGTGTTTCAGCAGGTACCAGTGCTCAGTGTTCCCCATCACTTACACCGGAACTACTCTAGCAAGACAGGAGACATTTGAACACACCAGGAGCATGGCAACAGGCAGGGCATCTTTGTTCTTTTATATTCAAAGACAGGTGAGTCCAGATGTTGGGTTTTTAAAGGTCCATGTTACTTTATTTTATGATCTAAGTTACATTGTTTCATCATCACAAACACACCTGGCGTTGTGTTTTGTTTCCTTCACATAATTGTAGCATAAAAACCCTGCATAATTAGGCTGAGTTCTTATCTCAAACTGAGAACTGTGTGAAAGCTGTTCCACGTGGTGATGTCATGGGGTAATACATGGGGTTTTTAAACTTCACCTTCACTAGAATCATTTGGATAATTTCAGTTCTGGTGTTGACAATCTCTACTGAACTAAAGGTAAAAGGTAGCTATTATCTTAAACTACCACTTAATAAGATAAGATAAGATATGCCTTTATTAGCCCCACAGTGGGGAAATTCCAGTGTTGCAACGCACAGATCAAGAACAGCTGGAAAAAGTTGCATGCAATAGAACAAGATAATAAATAATGGCTTAGAATAATTTAAAAATAGATGTAGGAGGCATTTTGTACATTCTGTATTCTGGAGTAGAAGAAGAAGAAGAAGAAGAAGAAGAAGAAGAAGAAGAAGAAGAAGAAGAAGAAGAAGAAGAAGAAGAAGTGACTTTATTGATCTCACACTGGAGAAATTCTTCTCTGCATTTTAACCCATCCTATATATATCTACTTTTTTTTATAGCAGCTCCTCTTGTCCTGCCTTCAGGTTCAGGGAATGCTTTCTGATTGGATGACTTTGATCTAGCTTTATTCTTTGTTCTTTTATCTTTGGTCTTACCTGCTATAAATTCAGACCTTAGGGGTCACACAGACACAGAGAGCACACGGACACCGGAGAAGACACATCTCACCAACACACACACACACACAAGAAGAAGGAGAAACAACTAAGCTACGTAGGTAGTGTGGATAAGAAGCCGCGGTCTGGTGGCCAGGAGGATACCCCGAGACCATAGAGTATCGGATGAGCCGAGATGACGGGGTATTAGGACGTCCTGGACCACAGAAGCTACACAGTCTTTTGACCGTCACGTAATCGTCGCGTAAGAACCAAGCAAGAGTGTAACATCGGTCGTCTCCCGGGTGACAGACGGGAACGCGCACCGTTACAAGGCACGTACGGACGGACGCCAACGTAGGAATGTCACGTGGGACGTCACGTAACAAGGAGGTTACGTGAAACGTCACGTAGCAGCCGCAGGTAGCAAATAAGACGGATTCCCGTCGGGAGCCGAGAAGCGCAGAAGCACGGTCTCCCAAGCGACAGACGGGAAAACGCAACGCTACAAGGCACGTACGGACAGCAAAGAAGAACCAGTAGCACCGTTGACAACGCAACGTAGGGTGAGTCCTGTCGGGAGCCACGGAGGACAAGGGAGCCCGGTCTCCCAGTGACAGGCAGGAGCTCACCGCTATATGACACGCAAAGACGCCAAGAAGGACATCACCACACATACAGAGCCTAACACAACACACGCAGGAAAACCACAAGCCTCAGAAATTCATCTTTCCATTTCCCTCTTTATTCACCTTATTTGCACCCACTCTGTATGACCTTTCACTTTAGTAAAGATAGAAAAGACAAACTTGGATTCAAGACTCTTTATTTACTTTACGTGACGCGTCGGAAAGAAACTTCTAGAAACACCGAGACCGAGGCTAGTGGGGCGCATTGCCGCACTCACAATAGACTTAAAAATGATGATGTAATGATGTAACAAGGTGGAACAGAGCATTTAGAGCTTTGAAGGTGTAAACAGACTAATAATAATAATAAAGGGTTACTCACATTCAACATGTGTGAATGAAACAATATAACTCCAGTTATGTTTTTGATGTATTCAGGACCTTTAAGTGATAAAACACAAATTCAAAATGCATTGAGGACGACACTATGATTCATGGTCAAAATGAGATGTGATTGTTCTGACAGTGCTGTGTTCTATGCAGAATCCTGCTGTGGTGTTAGTACGCTAATTGTTAAGAGCATTACTGTGACCACAAAACTGCAAATTGTGGAAAATCCATATGAAGTCGTTAGAGTGAATAATTAGGATGCTTCAAATGTGTTAAAAAAGTGAGGCTCAAGTTTGGAGCACTGCAAATGGTTTAAAATGGATTAGTTCTGTTTCTTTTGTTTTAAAAAAGCAAAAATCAGGTATGTCATTATTAATGAATGAAAACAGCTTGAATTTTGTCTTGATTTGAATGTGTTTTGATCGATAGGGGGATATGAAAATTGCTAATGGAACAATGTTAAAATGATTTCCAGCTTAATAGGCTTGACAATAGCACACAAGCAGACTACTGATCACCATTATAACGTGACCATTATCATACTGAATAAAGTTATAAAGCTGGTAAAAGTACAATAGAACATTTATGTACATGAATAATATTCATTCATATAATATTCCACAGTATTGTTTTTAACTCATATAATGTCATTAGGAAACGTTACTGGTCAGATTTCAGAGGTACCCCTACACAAACTTTTAGCAATCAAAATACCTGTAAAAACATAAATACAGGATAGATACTAGGTACATGCTAAAATATACTATCTAAAACTTCTAGGCAAAGCAGTAACAGTTGGCATTAGGGATGTCCCGATCTGATCACGTGATCGGAAATTGCCCCCGATCACGTGGTTTCAGATCAGATCGGAATCGGACGTTACCTCCCGATCAGTATCGGATATATATGTACAGTGGTACCTCACCTTACGAAATTAATTTGTTCCAGAAGTGGTTTCGTAACGTGAATTTTTCGTAAGTTGAGTAGCTATTTCAATGGAAAAGGCCTGATTCGTTCCAAGGGTTTTTTTTTTTTATAGTGTAACTTTTTTTTTTATAGTGTAACATTGGTTCTGCGTCCCCTCCTGGCTAAGAGACTAGACAGGACTAAACATGGACTAAACCAGATCTAGACCAGAACTATACCAGGTCTAGACCAGGTCTAAACCTGGACTGGACCTGGACTAAACCAGAACTGGACCAGGATTACCACGTGCTACCATGTGCCGCTCTTTGCTGGTTTCGTGCGGCTGGCTCGGGCTCCAGAGGACGCGGTCCGGGCGCCGCGGTTCTATCTGGTGCTCGCAGCCCCGGTGCCAGTCGTACAGACCAGGACTAGGGGTGCTCCTCGCGCTCATGTCTCCGAGCTGCTTCCGGAGTCGCGTAGAGGAGTGTAGGGTCTTTCGTAAGGTGAGGTACCACTGTATATATATTCTTATTATTTTTTAAAGGTCCCATGGCATGAAATGTTCACTTTCTGAGGTTTTTGAACGTTAATGTGAGCTCCTCTACCCTGTTTAGCCCCCCCCCCCCCCATGGTGAAAAGTTGCGAAATGTCTAAACTGAGCATTTGCGATCCTTTTCTTTGTTAGAAAAAATCAGAGCTCAAACGGGCGATTTTGAACAAGGCACCTTGTTGACGTCAGATCGAAAAAAGAAATGCAAATGTAGTTCCACCCCTGTCTGTCTATACTCAGCGTCTCTGTAACTCACGCCCAGAGAGTTTGGACTGCGAATGTGCTAGGCAATGTGAAATGCGTTTTTTTATTTGCCTGGAGGCACGTCCGAGTGTTTCTAGGCTCGGAAGTCCTTTATCTGAGCCTCTGGACCTTTGAACAGCAGTGGTTTAATTTTATTTTCTGTAGAAATGTGTTTATTTTTCAATGGAACGCTTCTAATCTCTTCTCCACGCAAAAATGCGGAAATGGATCAGAGAGCGCACAGCTGAGAGCTGAGAGTTTGGCCACGCCCCCACCCTCTACTATAGGCCATCTCTTTTCTCCTCATTTGCATTCAAACAACAACGCCCATAATGGACTGTTCAGAGAGAGAAAAATTACTCTTTCTCATCTTATCTCTGTTTCTCATGCATGTGTTGATTTTGAAGAAGGATTCATTTACAGTATTAGGGAACCATTCAGGAGCCATATAAAAGCATCAAGAAGTACCATGTCATGGGATCTTTAACATATCCTAGATGAGATCTATGGTTATGCAGTGAGTCTCACAGAGTGAGACTTCACATAGAAACATCAACGCGTGCGGCATGACACGCTATTGGTTAAATACACGGAAATGCACTCGCTTCGAGCTGCCTGTGCTTTTCAAAGCGGCACCTCAAAAACAAACACCCAAAGACGAGTCAGTTCACGCTGCAGGAGAGTTTGAAAAGGAGAGAAAAATGCCCCTTGACAGCGTGAAGGCACAGGAGACCAGAGCCAGGATGGCAAAAAATGATCGCAATGAGTGACCTGCCATTCGCCTTTGTAGAGAACCCTGGATTTCTTATGCTTATGGAGCACGTCGAACCTCGATTTGAAGCGCCATCTCACCACTATTCCACCGAGAAAGCTCTGTCAGCTCTTTATAAGAAGATTTCTGACAAAGTACATGTCCTGTTATCAGATGTACCCCATGTTTCGTTCACGGGGGTTCGTTCTGGAGTTCATCCGTGACACCCAGAAAGATAAATAATAAGTAATAAGTGTACATAATAATAATAATAATAATAATAATAATAATAATAATAATAATAATAATAATAATAATAATAATAATAATGAAGAGTGGATACAAATAAGGTGAATAAAGAGGGAGATGGAAAGATGAATTTCTGAGGCTTGTGGTTTTCCTATGCGTGTTGTGTTAGGCTCTGTATGTGTTGTAATGTCCTTCTTGACGTCTTTGTGTGTCGTATAGTGGTGAACTCCTGCCTGTCACTGGGAGACCGGGCTTCCTTGTACTTCTTGGCTCCCGACAGGACTCACCCTATGTTGCGTTGTTGACGATGCTATTCGACGTCCTTCCTTGCTGTCCGTATGTGCCTTGTAGCGGTGCGTATCCCGTCTGTCACCCGGGAGACGTCCGATGTTACACTCTTACGTGACAATTACGCGGCGTTACATGACGACCTCATGACGTCCTCATGCGCTACTTAACGTCGTTCTTGACGTCCTTACGTGACGTTTCACGTGACCTCCTTGTTACGTGACGTCCCACGTTGTTGCGTGACGGTCAAAAGACTGTGTAGCTTCTGTGGTCCAGGACGTCCTAATACCCCGTCATCTCGGCTCATCCGATACTCTATGGTCTCGGGGTATCCTCCTGGCCACCAGACTGCGGCTTCTTACCCACACTACCTACGTAGCGTATTCGTTTCCCCTTGTATGTGTGTATATGTGTCTTGGTGTGGTGTCTTCCGTGTCCTCTGTCTTCTGTGTGTGGAGATGTGTGCTGTGAGTGGTTATATACCAGATAGCATCAAAGATAAAAGATCAAAGAACAAAGGATCACAGTGGACCAATCAGGATGCATTTCCTGAACATCAAGGCGGGACAGGAAGCCATCTTGAGAACAGAAAACAGAAACAAAAACAAAATGGCTCCCGCACCCACAGAATGCACGAAACGGCTCCTACAATGATGATATAATAATAATAATAATAATAATAATAATAATATGTGTACTTATAATAATAATAAATATAAGTGTACTTTTTATGTATTATGTATCGGATCGGGACTCGGTATCTGCAGATACTCAAATCAAATGATCGGAATCTGATCGGGACATCCCTAGTTGGCATATACTCCACCAGAAAAATTCCATGGTGCAGCTTTAAAACTATATGCTACATTGTCTTCTGAATGATCCCTTTAGTAGTCTTGAACACCCCTATTTCCTCCTTCATTAGCATGGTAATGCACTTTGTAGAAACCAAGCACACTGGCCTTATCTCTTTAGGTCTTTCTTAATTTCCACTGACCTTAAGCAGACAATTAGACTTTCATATTACATTACTGGGATTATTGTGTTATGCCCTATGCTCCATTTCTGTAATTTGGTTGAAAAGGGCCTGTTAATAATGGAGAAAATGATTTGTACTATGCCTGTGAACTTGCTTTGTGGCTGTTGTCCAAAAATACAATATATGCTATGGCACTGTTTCAATGAAGTGCCCTTTCTACTGTTATGTTCTTGAACAAGACACCCACCTTGCCTTTATATTACAGGGGGTCCTCGGGTTACGACGGTCTCGGGTTACGACGTTTCGTGGTTACGAACGCGCCCCCATTAAAAAAAATATGTATATATTACGCGTCATTCCGTCTTACGCGGTTTAGCGTGGTAAGAGATGTAAACAAACACGAACGGCACGCAGCGCACGGCGCAAGAATACGCTCTGTTGTGGTTGTAGGGAGAAGAAGACGGCCTCGTGTGCGTGTCCAATGTGGGCGGAAGTACCTGATGTGGGCTCTGATCTGCTCCTATGAAAGCGGCAGTGATAACCAAGCAGCGTAGTGGTCTAATTATTGAGATGGAAAGGTTATTGGTGCTTTGGTTGGAAGATCAAAGGCAAAATCCGGTTTACGACGAAATTCGGGTTACGACGCGTCTTAAGAACGGATCTACGTCGTAACCCGAGGACTCCCTGTATACATTAGTGGTTGGTGATGTCAGAGATTTGCAGCTTTGCTTCTGTCAGTCCGACCCAGGGCAGCAGTGACTACCACTACTACCACTGAATGAGGGAGTATCCTCAGAGGCACTATATAAAGAATAGTAAGTATTAGGCTATGTTCAGACTGCAGGGCTTAAAGCTCAATTCGGATTTTTTTGTGAAATCTGATTTTTTTACGAGGTCATTCACATTTCCAGTTAAATGCAACTTGTATGTGATCTCCAGTGTGAACTTTAAACGCCCCAAAAGTGTCCCGCATGCACCTTGGAGGACACGATGACGTCACATGCAGCGAGCGTGCTCAGTGTTTAGGGAAGTAGCCTAAACATGGACACTAGCATTGAGCACCTGGCGATTTTAAAGTTGCTGTCGTACCAGAGCCAGAACATATACAACTTATTTGTTTTAAGGAAGAGATTGAGAAGGAGAAGGACAAGGTTTTTGGCCTTGGCGTTTTGTGGGGCAGTGGCAGCAACGTACGTAGAAAGGAACGTGTTGGTGCTGATAGTGGTGGGATTGCGATGTGCTTTGCTGCTTCACTGACATGAACTTCATACACAATTTTTGTATGACGAGAAGAACGTTTGTGTACATTTGTGACTGCCTACTTGTACCACTCTCACACATGACGTGTAGATCGGATGAATGCGACGTGGCCATTCAGACTGAAGTCGCATGCCAAAAGATTGGATATGCATCGGTTTTAGGACCACATATCCAAGTGGCCTGGGTCGCATTTGAAAAAATTCAAAATTAAAGGGACAGTGTGTACGATTTTTACCCGTTAATTACCGAAATTGAAGATACCCATTCAAAAATACAGTGTTTTCCAAGCCTTTTCACTTCCATCATGAAATCAAAGTATTCTGTTGGACTTAGATATACCTGCATAAAAGGGGGATCTTCCACATATAGAGGCAGCCATTTTGATTACGAGAGCCGCAGAAGGACATTTGGGCTCCGCCTTCGCCTTCGGCAAGGGCTCGTGGTTTTCACACAACGAGATAGTACACGTTTGGATAAACAACGACAAGCATGTTGCCGGATCACATGTCGTAATGGATCTAACACGTGTTTTGGACTACGGACAGATTGAGACCAAGCTTATGGTGAAATACTGAGTTTGACCTGTCCAGAGCCTTCAAGGTAAGCAAAGTAACAAACCGTTTTGTGCTTTTCCATATAAAAGCCCCATGTGCTCGGGGAGTGATTGTTGTGCCGGGAAATGAATTGCATAGTCAAAAAAATGAGACTGTAAGGTTTCATTTGATGTGTAGATTGTCATGGTACATGATCGGGAATGTGTGCTTTCATGCGGAAAGAAAAAAAACACAGTGAATGGGACCGCGTTTTATGCACCTATGCGCCACAAATCCTACACACTGGACCTTTTAAAAAAATCAGATACAGGTTGCATAAAGGCAAAAAAAATCAGATTTGGGTCACTTCAGGCTGCAGTCAGAACGTAGCCTTAGTTGTATCAGGGCTCTCAAGTTTTGAGCGGGGTCGTGCGTGAACAATTTTTCCCGAGGAGCGGGAAAAATTGCGTTGAATTTGTCTAAAGAGCAAACTTAAACTACAAAGCAACTAATGAGAGTTATATAAATGAAGTTATTACCTGATGGTTCTCAGTTTGTTTTATCATCACCGTCAGTCGCAGTGTGCGCTTAGCAGCTGAAACTAGTCTGCCCAACAACAGAACAATCTATTTTCTGATTGGCTGAAACTGAGATTTTTTTCCCGGGGAGCGGGGCGGGGAGGAGGGGGGAGTTTTTTCGCTGAAAATGCGCGGTGCCTGCATAAACTGAGCCATACAGACCGATTTTCTGGGCACAAAAAAAAAAATTCAGCGTAAGAAATGCCACGTGTGAGCGTGTGAACACGTCGAATCACACTCTCAATGCATGAGACTTGAGAGCCCTGGTTGTATTGTTTTAAATGAGTACATTATTTATCCCATAGGGATAGATAAACAGTTGTGAAAGCTTTCAAAAATGTAGTGTCAAAATTTGCTCTGAAACTCCAAAGAAAGAGCTTTAAAGGGGCTCTACCTCATTTTTTTTTTTTTTTACTGCTTTTGGTAACGTGAAAAAAGAACTAGTTCATTTTAAACAGTTTGCAGACGTTATTCCTCCCTAACCTTATGCAATCAAAGAATCGTTCAGTTATTCACCATGATGTGCTGATATACGCTTTTCAGAACTTTCAGAGACCAGAGCGGAGTAAAGCAGTAGTAAAGTGAGTAAAACAGTTACCAAGCTAACCAAGCACCTCCTCATTATCAGACAATAAAATCCTTTATAGTTAAATGCAAACTACACAGCATACTTATTTTGAGCAACCGCTTATCCAATATGCTCAAATACATGCCTTAAAATTCATGCGGGTAAATTCTAGCTTTCTGCAGGGTTTGTGAGAGCTAGAACTATATATTTGAATACCTCTTTGTACTTTCACAGTTTCAAAATCCGGTATCCCAGCTTTAAGTCTTAACATATCAGTTCCAATGCTGTTTTGCTACATTGGGCCTAAAAAAAATAAATCTAAGTTTCCGGTTGCCGACCGACCCTGTTGATTTGCATGCGACCCAAATTATTTTATTGGACTTAATAAAATAAAATAAATTTGATACTGAAATTAATTTTACAAGCTTCGGTTAAAAAAGAAAGAAAGAAAACTAATAGCCTACTGTATTTTTCGATTTCCGCGAGACTACAATCGACGTCTGTGGGGAACCATGCTGGTAGTGTGTCCCAGGCTCCGTTTATCAGTCACAGCTTGGAATGTAAGCAAGACTGTTTTGGAATGTTGAATCCACAGGGATAGTAAACAGGCGCAGCTTTTCTCCTGTTTTGAAACTTTTCTAAACAGGACAGGTTGTGGGCCAAACCTCTGGGTGCGGAGACTGGCCCTCTTCGCATACTACGGGGGCGGCTGAGTGTATTTAAGGCGGAGGAGCTGAACGCACGGTAGAGTCTGCTGTGGGTCTCACGCGTGGACGCCCGGCTCGGTTGAAGTGCTTACTCTACCGTGGGTTGTTTGGCTCTCCAGCCCCGTGTCAGCGGTAAGAGCTTGATTTTGTGTATATGTCACTTTAACCTGTGTGAATTGTGATTGTGAACATCTGAGCGGGGAATAAAAAGGCACATTTATTCTAGCTCTTTTGTTGTCTGAATCTTTATTGTTGGTGATTACCCCCACGGACCTGATTCTTGTCACACAACAACGTCATTCACCACACCTGTGCTGCGATGTGTAATGTAATGTGCTTCTGAGCGCGCGCTCACCTGTCACACAGAGGAGAGAGTCAGGGTTGGGGTGTAGCCGTATTTTTTGTTGAACGCAAACCATTCATTCATCTTTCACGTTAATCTGTTCATCCTGCTGGTTTTCATGAGTTCCATTTCATGAAACCCAGCAGACAACAGAACAATCTATTTTCTGATTGGCTGAAACTGAGATTTTTTTCCGGGGAGCGGGGCGGGGAGGAGGGGGGAGTGTGCGCTGTGTGCGCTCTTTTTGTAATAAATGCACAAAACGCATAACGTTGGGGCTGAGCACACTTGCTCAGCCCCAACTGCAGTCCGCGGACCGCTTAACGACTGCGGTCTTCGGACCACGTGTTAACTGCGCATGGGACAAAAAAGAAGTGGGACAGCAGTCGTCGCGCCGGTGTACTGTCGAAATGTGTGACGCACATGCCCTTCGGGCCACGCTCCGAGCCGCGCGCTCTGGGAATTGAGACACGGCTTCTAATGGCAAAGAAACATGTCTGCGGCGCCATTTGCCCACAAAAATAACAGCAAAAGACTGCGCGAAACAGTTCCCCTCCTAGTAGTAATTTATTTTCGATGTTGGTAAGGTTGTTTTAGGACCATATCTGTGATCTCTGTGTCTTTGTATTATTCTTTGTCAGTAATAACTCAGTATTCAAAATATTACTCAATTTTAATTACAAAAAGCGAAAATCGCAACTATTTATCGCTACTTTCACTTCCTCCCGCAACAAAATCGCAACAAAAACCTTAAAAGCACCGCAACTTTTTGGAAAAGCTCCCGGAAATTCAGGGATTTTAGCCCGCAACAATCACAAAAAATGCCCGCGAAATCCTGGGGGGTCTGGAAAAGGAGAAATGACTGTTTTGAACACACAAACACACAGTTTTATGTGGGGTTGTGTCCCATTTGCTTTTACATACATACAACAGCTGTTTGCTTGCAACAGTACAGTAGCTAACCTACATCAGCATTAGGTTTGTTGACTCATGCCCAGGAGGAAACTATTTAACTGTACATTTTTCAATACATCTCTTGTTCTTACTGTACTGTACTGTGCTTGTTCTTCTTCTTCCAGTAGGCCTCTCTTGGCCTGTAATGGGACATGTTTAGAATGGTGAATGACAAATTGAATTTCTTCTTTTATAATGGTGAATGAGTGTTGTCACTAAGTCTGTGTTGTCACCACAATTTCTACAGAACAGATTTTTGTTCTCACTATACCCCCTGCACAAACTGTGTAGAGTTCTACTGTTAGGCCTAAAGCATATCTGTATGTTAAGTATACTGTACATATCATTGTTAAGATTATGCAGTGCCAGTTTTAAGTTGACCAATGTCAACACCGTGTTAAATAAATGTAGTATTCAAAATTGTTTACTGCTTCTAAATTTAATGGCTGCCATCTGAAAGAAGAACAGAAAAAACAATACAAAATCAGCATGTATTTTTGTAACATTGTAAGATATATTCTACATGTACTCTGGTACAGTCAACGACCTGGTTTCGCATGGCATGTTGGAGCTTCGTTCGACTATACTTAAGTATAGAATATGCCCTTAGCATTGAGATAGCTTTGGGAAATTATGCCAATGTCAACTATAGTTTTTATTGAAATAGTACTGCTGTGGAAGGAAATAAAAAAAAATAAAAAATAAAAATAAAATAAATTCCCTACCTACCCATGTCTAGAACTGTCAACAAATCGGAAACCAACATTTATTTTTTTTAGGCCTTGTGTAGTGTGGCGGTCCCAGGCCTAATTTGAAGCACATTCTGAGCTAGTCCGGGACATAATGACAGCAATCATCTTTTCAATACTCACTTAATCACTGAAACATCTCAGCTGCCCAAGTATTCTCTTCTTACCGTACGAGCTGTTGACGCACTCCAGCAGCTCCATCTATACTTTCTCATTTCCCCTGTCTGACACGTTTCTCATTTGTGAAGAAACGCCGTCCAAATATCAACTCTATTATTATAATTTTTTCAATCATTGTGGAGATTGATATGTCCTTGGCTGTCTCTCCCCTCCAGGTTTCTGTGACTTCTACTTTGGCCCCTGAAGAGGCTGGGTGGCCCCTCATTAAGCACAGTCTGGATTAGAGCTACTGGCTGGGGCTATTTCCAACAACATGATAGTGCATTGTAATGAGCCTCTCTGTGTGCTGCGCAAATACACTCAATCTCCCACTTTAATCACATAGAAGGAGATGGGCTATACTCGGCAAGCCCTCAGCGAGAAAGGAGGGGAGAGAGGGAAGGAGGGAGGGAGGGATTTGCAAGTCCCTCCATCCTCTGATGACATATAATCTCCTTGGGACATGAGTGTTCTGTCTTCTAGCCCTGATTGACATGTCTAGCATTCAAGATGGAGGGAGTTAAGGGCCTGGCTGGAGGAAAGGCTATGAGTGGAAAAATGTGAGGAGGGAGTGTGAGCGTGCACTGTTGGTCTCTCTCTGTATGTGGAAAAGCTTAAGGGTAGATTCGCCACATGACTTGTAGATTAAACATGGCAACATTAATTATATGTTCAGTTTTCATGTGTGTTAAGTCTGTAATACTTGGGAGAGGATTATGGAAATGTACAGTTGGATTATTTTCCTCTAAAGAGATCTTCAGCATTTGAGTTATCATGCTGACCTTATGTCCAGGAAAGGTTAGATAAAACTAGCAAAGGTTAAGGTGTATTACCTAGGCAAAATATTATAGTTTTTTGAATATTTTAGAGACACTGCGCATATAAGATGAAAGTGAAAATAACTAGTAAATAGATTGACACCCCCTCCAAGCCAGATGCAAACACGGCTGTGCAATCAGATTAATTTGACCTCCCCAACCCCCAATTCCACCTTCCTTGTAAACAGCCATGTTTGTTTTTGGTACAGGCCATGGGAGTCCCTGATTGGCTAATCCACATGTCAATCCATCCTGTTAACATGCAGACTCCATTATACATAGACCACAAAACAAACAACCTTTGAGCAAGACACTTCCCCAACCTTGCCTTGTGGCTAGTTTCACATATTGAGGCTAGACAAATTAAGATCAAATACATGCGGGAAAAGTCAGCTACAGAGCCTTGAACAACCATAACAGTTTCCCTCAGAAAATACATACAACATTATGTCTGTGTAGTTCATTGATATTTGCATGTCTGTCTGATTGACAGGCATGAAAATCTCTCACCTTTCGGCAAAATTTGCCGTTTTGAAGCCAAAACCGGTGACCTACGTGAATACTGTAGAATCGATGTTCCAGTTATGAATTTGAAAAAACAGTTTTAAAAAAGAATGTGTTCTCAAATTGTGGGTCTAAATTAACAAGATAAAATTTAACCAGGTAAAAACCCATTGAGATCAAGACCTCGTTTACAAGGGTGACCTGGCCAAGAGGTCAGCAGCACACGTCCAGAGTAAAATAACAGTAAAATATCAAATGTAAAGTGCAATAGTTGTAAACAGTAAAATTAAGTGCAAATGATATTAAAAAGCTGCAAACAATTGTAAACAATTGAGATAGATTTATGAAAACATTGATATAAATGTGCCAAAATAACTGTAAAATACAAATATATATGTAGAAAATGACAAGGATGGTTTCGATTTGGTCTCCGTGGACCGTGGACCGTGGTCCCGGTCTTGTCTCGGTCACGACCCTCACAAGTCTCGGTCTTGTCTTGATTTCGACCCTCACAGGTCTCGGTCTCGACCCTCGCAGGTCTCAGTCTTGTCTTGGGACCCTGTAGTCTTGGGCATGTTTTGGTCTCAATTAGTGCGGTCTTGACTACAATACTAATCGCCATTCATTTAGACAGGACCTGATCTGAAAACCCGAAATAGATGCCCCAGTGCAAAAAAACAAAAACCCACAGGAGCAGAGGCTCTCGAGTCCCCCGACATCTGACCCCTTGTGCACCCTTCTCACCTTTTTCACCCCTGACCTGTTTTCATGTCTGGATTGGCAACACAGTTATCAATAAATCTGATCTAAACATCAGCTTTATAATAAATATTATGCTTTGACAGAGCTGCTTCTTTTTCACTAGAACCAAAGCTTTTACAGTTGACAGTGGCATAGGTCTAACCAGATCGTTTGGACATAAGTAGCTTCTGTCTGGTTTAGCTCCAAGTCCTTTATTTTGGAGTGTGCCAGCAGGTGTGGTTCTTACGGCATTTCAATTTATGAAGATCTAATAATGGAGGTCATTTTTTTTAAACTATACATTACTCTACTTCTCATTATTGTGATTCTTTTATCTATATATTTGGCCTTAAGTAGACAGCAAGAATAAAACAAAATAAGGATTATGCAGTGTAGTGCCAAATTAAAGCCTGCCTTGAAATCAATGTGAAAGGGTAAACTAACTAATCATTTCAATTCAAATGGTTCAGCTCAGCTGAGTATTAAAATAATTGCTCTGGCCTTTGGAATTCTAAAATAAAATTTGATTTAATTACAACACACAGCAAACATGGCCTCAGTTGGCTTGCACAGATGTTATAGTGGCTGTGTAATCTCAGTCATCTAGGTAAGATAAATTGCAAAAAGATATATATACAGTGGTACCTCACCTTACGAAATTAGTTCTTTCCAGAAGTGGTTTCGTAACGTGAAAAATTCGTAAGTTGAGTAGCTATTTCAATGGAAAAAGCCTGATTTGTTCCAAGGTTCCATTTTTTTTTTTTATAGTGTAACTTTTTTTTATAGTGTAACATTGTGTTCTGTGTCCTGCGTCCTTTTCTCACATTTGTCTCTCGTTTAAACACTCAAACTTTCATAGATTTTCAACAAAAATCTATGGGGGGGGGGGGGGGGGGGAGAAGACTGCGCTCTGACACGTGTGTGATAGCGCACATGACCCGGCGCGGAGCTGACAGCAGGTCTAGACCAAGGTCTAAACCTGGACTAAACCAGGACTAAACCAGGACTAAACCAGGACTAGACCAGGACTAGACCAGGTGGATTAAAGCGCTGCGCGTGGGTCTATTTCCTGGTTTCGTTTTGAGTCACAGCTGAGGCGAGCCGCTGCTCTAGACCTGCCTGCGTAAGGTGCTCACAGAGCGGCCTGGAAAGAACCGTGAGATCGGCCTCTTCAAGACCTCCAGGCCGGTGACCGGGACAATCCCCGGACCCATGCCCGCTTAGGGAGCTCTTAAGGCAGGCTGGCAGTGTCCCCCTGGGTCCCTGGATGTCTGGGGCTCCGCGCCTGGAGGGGCCCTGGAGAGCAGGTCTAGACCGCGGCTCTTGCAGGCGAGCAGCGGCTCGCCTCTGCTGTGACTCGAAACAAAACCAGGAAATAGACCGACGCGTGGCGCTTTAATCCACCTGGTCTAGTCCAGGTTTAGTCCAGGTTTAGTCCAGGTTTAATCCTGATTTAGTCCAAGTCTAGACCTGCTGGCAGCGCCGGGTCAGCTGTCACACATGCCGCTATCACACACGTGTCAGAGCGCAGTCTTCTCCCCCCTCCCTCTTCCCCCCACACTTCACTATTAATAATTTTGTTGAAAATCTATGAATGTTTGAGTGTTTAAACGAGAGACAAATGTGAGAAAAGTTTAAATCCAGGCTGAGAAAAGCGTACAATGTGTGTGGCTGAGCGCGCATTATTTGAATTTTTGAGATTTTGCGTTTCGTAACTTGAATTTTCTTTCGTATCCAGAGACCAAAATTTACCGTGAAGGCGTTTCGTAACTTGAAATTTTCGTTTGTTGGGTCATTCGTATGGTGAGGTACCACTGTATATATATATATATATATTTATCATGCATGGAGGGTTCCATCCCAAATCCAGCACCCTGAGACTGTACACGAGCCGGAAGGAAGGAGGCCGAGGACTAGTGAGTGTGGGAACCACTGTCCAGGATGAAACATCCAAAATCCATAAGTACATCAAGGACAAGGCCCCGACAGATGATGTGCTCAAGGAATGCCTCAGACAGTGGAGTGCAGAGGAAGAGGTGCTGGAGGGACCATCATGGCAGGACAAGCCCCTACATGGGGTACCACCGAAACATAAATGAAGTGGCTGATATCAAGAAATCCTACCAATGGCTGGAGAGGGCTGGTCTGAAGGACAGCACAGAGGCCCTCATCCTGGCTGCACAGGAGCAGGCCTTGAGCACCCGAGCAATAGAGGCCCAGATCTACCACACCAGACAAGACCCAAGGTGTAGGCTGTGCAAAGAGGCTCCTGAGACAGTCCAGCACATAACTGCAGGGTGTAAGATGTTGGCAGGGAAAGCATACATGGAGCGACACAACCAAGTGGTGGGCATAGTGTACAGAAACATCTGTGCAGAGTACGGGCTGGAGACCCCAAGGTCAAGGTGGGAAACACCTCCGAAGTTTGCGGAGAATGACCGAGCCAAGATCCTGTGGGACTTCCAGATACAGACTGACAGAATGGTGATGGCGAACCAACCAGACATAGTGGTGGTAGATAAGCAACAGAACCGTGGTGGTGGACATTGCAATACCAAGAGATGGTAACATCAGGAAAAAGGAACACGAGAAACTAGAGAAATACCAGGGGCTCAAGGAAGAGCTGGAGAAGGCCTGGAAGGTGAAGGCATCAGTGGTGCCCGTGGTGATCGGAGCACTCGGGGCTGTAACCCCTAAACTGGAGGAGTGGCTACAACAGATCCCAGGAAAAACATCAAACATCTCAGTACTAGGAACAGCAAAGATACTGCGCAGAACTCTCAAGCTCCCAGGCCTCTGGTAGAGGACCCGAGCTGGATGAGAGTGAGAGACCAACCACCGTGGAAGGTGAGGAGCACATTATATATATATATATATATATATATATATATATATATATATATATATATATATATATATATATATATATATATAAGGGATGTCAACAATTAATCGACTTACGCTTAATTGTCGATCAAGACGTTGGTCGAACAAATTAATTGTAATTAATCACGGACACGCGAACCGTGTGGTCACGAAACAAGGCAACTGCGCACTGCGCTCACTCAACGGCACTCACTCACAACGGCGCTCACTCGTGCTCAGCAGCCCCGGTGTACGCGCGGGCCTCGCCACAAACCAGCCGCACGAAACCAGCAGCGGCACGTGGTGGTTTAATCCTGGTTTAGTCCAGGTCTAGACCTGGTCCAGGCCCAGTCCAGGTTTAGACCTGGTTTAGACCTGGATTAGTTCTGGTTTAGTTCTGGTCTAGACCTGGTTTAGTCCACGTTTAGTCCTGGTCTAATCTCTTAGCCAATCAGGACGCAGAACACAATGTTACACTATAAATAAATGTTACACTATAAAAAAAAAATCGAAAAAAAAAAAAAATCCGCGAACCGCGATAGAGCGAGGGATTACTGTATTTTGTTATTCAGCATCAATACATTTGTCTGCTTTTTACTAAGGAATAATTAATTGCGGAATATACAATATAATAATAATACTATAATAATACTATGATATATTTTTGACTCAGTGTTATGTATACTATAGCTTATATTCTTAAAGACCCTATTGAAACACTAAAATTCAGGTGAAAAACGCTGCTTATCAGTTAATCGTTAATCGATTGATAAAGTACTGCATTGTGTATTTACATTTGAGTTTAAATTGTGCTTTTGAATGAAGTTATGTTTACGGGAAATGATGTGGGCCAATGAAACTCCGGTTTGTTTTTGATGATGCAAAACTGTCTCCATGAATTTCCTTTACCTGGAATGTTCCACAGCACGGCATTAAACGTATACAGCTTGCATTTATTCAACTGCAGTCGGTCTATTAAATAACAAAAACATCTTTCTGGGTGTGCGGTCGCCTCTTCACTGACATGTAAATTGGCCAGATGGTGTCACCTGTTTGTGTCAGTGGAGAGTGGTAAGGTTTAAATAGACAGGTGGCTTTATTTTACCAGAAAAGTTAGTGAATCTTTAACAATAACAGTTAGTCCAATATAATGGAACTGTATGTTTAATTACGCTGAAGTAAACTGTAGCACATGACTGAATAAAAGATGTTTCTCTTGGAGCAGATGGCGTACAGACGCTCCTCGACATAAGAACATTCGATTTACGAACATTCGGAGTTACGAACAGGGTCGAAAATTTTTTTTAAAAGTTAAATGTTTGAGTTTTTGTATTTAGCGCCTATTCTGACGTCCGGGTACAGTACGTAGTGCATATTTCCGCCGCTGACGCACAGGCAGGGCGCTGCGCAGCATCCCCCAAGCGTCACGCCCACTCAGTAGAAGTGTTCAGAACTTCAACTGAGTGGGCGTACTACGGTGTTACTACGGTGCGGTGTTATGAACTTTGTTGTTTTTCTTGCATGCGTACAGTAATCCAATATGGTTGGTGAAAAGCGAAAAGCTTCTGGTGAGGCTTCTGTGAAAAAGCAGCAAGCCATCCCATTTGAAAAGAAGGTGGCGATAATAAAGAAACTTGATGCTGGTGAGAACATGGTGAATGTGGCACACGCGTACAACGTGAACCGTTCGACAATTGGTACGATATATAAACAAAAGGACCGCATTATGGAGCATGTGAAAAGTGCAGCGGGTATGCAATCCACCATCATAAGCAAGAAGAGAGGGAAACTCATGGAAGAGATGGAGAAACTTCTTGGTATTTAGCTCGAAAATCAGCGGCGTGTTCCTTTGAGCCTTATGCTGATCAGTGAGAAGGCCATATCGTTTTTTAATGACCTTAAGGCTAAGGCAGGAGAAAGTGCTGCGGAAGAAACCTTTTCTGCCAGCCATGGCTGGTTTGCGCGTTTTAAGAAGAGGGCAAATCTTTCCCCAAGAGCTCAAGGAAAATAGGAGGTAAATATACACACACACAGTCTCACACATACATTCACACACACGCGCTCTCTCTCTCTCTCTCAGCTGACTGCGTTTGCCTCTGTGTCCCTCTCTTCTTTTTATCTCATCAGTTTTCCATATTTTTAAAAAGCATATTAGTATTATTTAGTGTTATATATTAGTGTTATTGTGTTATTAGTGATATTAGTGTTATATAAATGCAGTACAAATCCATATAGATAACTTATACAAGCCTTAAACATATAATAACGACTTACGAACAAATTCAACTAACGAACGGGTGTCCGGAACGTAACTCGTTCGTAAGTTGAGTAGCGTCTGTAATGCGATGATTAATGAAGGAAAAGATGCTTTGACTCAGCAGTTGGGTTACTAAGGCTACGTTCAGACTGCAGGGCTCAATCCTCAATTTGGATTTTTTTGTGAAATCTGATTTTTTTGCGAGGTCGTTCACATTTACAATTAAATGCGACTTGTATGTGATCTCCAGTGTGAACTTTAAACACCCCAAAAGTGTCCCGCATGCGCCTTGGAGGACACGACGAGGTCACATTCAGCGAGCGTGCTCAGTGTTTATGGAAGTAGCCTAAACATGGACACTAGCATTGCTGTCGTATCAGAGCCACAACATGTACAACTTATTTGTTTTAAGGAGGAGATTGAGAAGGAGAAGGATAAGGTTTTTGCCCATGGCGTTTTGTGGGGCAGTGGCAGCAACGTCCGTAGAAAGGAACGTGTGGGAACGTGCGGAGTCGCAGCCAAGAGTGGTAGGGTTGCTATGTGCTTCGCTGCATCACTGACACGGAGTTCATACACAATTTTTATATGACGAGAAGAACGCTTGTGTACATTTGTGAGTGCCTACTTGTGCCACTCTCGCTTGTTGATGATGTGTAGGTCAGATGAATGCGACCTGGCCGTTCAGACTGAAGTCGCATGTCAAAAGATCGGATATGTATCGGTTTTAGGACCACATATCCAAGTGGCCTGGGTCGCATTTGAAAAAATCTGATCTGTGACGTTCAGACTGTTATTAGAATATCAGATACAGGGCGCATAGATGAAAACTAGCCTCTTGGCTAATTCTGGCATGTTAAACAGTTACTGTTGGTCAACTTGCACTGTCCGCTATAAATAAATAAATAAATAGGGGCGAAAATAATTGGATTTGGGCCACTTCAGGCTGCAGTCAGAAAGTAGCCTAAAATAACCCAACATTTTTTAGGCTTGAAGTCACATCACATGTCCTAATATGATCCTGGTTTGAACCCTTTTTAGTTAGTCTTAATGAAGATCTGGTTCTAGACCTGGTTTAGCTTGAAGTTTAGTCACAGTTTAGTCCCAAAGTTGATATTCTGTATGTGCAAATGTGAAATCACCTTACATGAGATGTTTCTGAAACATAGAACTGCAGTTATCTAAGCCACATGGTTGTGAAGGCCCTTTTGCACAACATCTGTTCAGATAAATGTAGCAATAAGAAATGGTTGACAACAACAAGTTTAAATATTTGAGTGTGTATAATTTAAAGGAAAAGTAACTTTTTTTTTTACAATTTGAGCCTTATTTCGGTAATAAAACAAGTTGTTTTACTCACCCATAGCACTTTGGTGTCATATGGAGCACTTCCAGAGATGTTTTAGATTTGCGGTTAGCCTAGCGCGACTTCTAGCCATAGCTCGGGGCATATCATATATTCCCCGAGCATGTAATATGCCCCGTGCGGTCTCCAAATAACACAAACTTTAGCACTTTTCAAATCATAGAAGCTCGATGTCTAAGTCTACGATTTCGTTTGAGTCAAAAGTGGCCTGTAATCCGAGATTTAGCCATAATTTACAGCTTTGCGTTTCATGTTTGGGTCCCGGGAGCTGAGAGCACACTCCGCACATGCGCACTGGCGTCCTCATCTACTCGAAACTATGGCTAAATCTCGGATTACAGGCCACTTTTGACCACACGAAATCGTAGATTAAGACATCGAGCTTCTATGATTTGAAAAGTGCTAAAGTTTGTGTTATTTGGAGACCGCAAACATGTGCCCCGAGAACTCACATTATGGAGATCGCAAATCTAAAACAACTCTGGAAATGCTCCATATGACACCAAATTACTAAGGATGAGTAAAACGACTTGTTTTATTACCGAAATAAGGCTCAGATTGTAAAAAACGTTACTTTTCCTTTAACACGCTAGTCTATTTTCTATATCATAACAAATGCAAGAATTTCCAATCTACTAAAAATTCCAACTTTATTTGCTTGGCCAATATGACATAAAATGAAGAGCAATCACCCCCAAACTCCTTTTCCTGTTCAGTGAGTGCTCCAGACGGTTTAAGTCAAACTGCAGAATTTTATCGCGTTGATTTATCTTTAGTGAAGCGCCATAACTCCGACTGTGTAATGTTTGGTGGAATAATTCATGTTTCCAATAAAAAATACATGGCCCCTGCCCGGTGGATATAAAGATTGTAGAATTATTACTCTTGTATTAAAACAGTAAATCCACCTCTATTGCTTCCGAATGATAGCGTGGGAAAACATATGGAAGTGACTGAGAATATTACAAAAAACAAAGCGAAAACATTCTTCATTATCATCCTTTTGTAAAATGTGCGAAACCCTAGATAAAATGATGTAGGTTGTCAAATGTATTGAAATTAAATACTCATTTGAGTATCGATACTAAAAAAGTTACATTCACAGGACAGAAATGAACCTGGAATGATCTGGATTGAGCTGTTTCAGAACCGGTATAAGAGCACACAGACTAGTTAAAATGACTTGAATTAAGAAAATGTTATACTGATTTGAGTAAATTTCACATGACAAGTAAAATTATCTACCAATGAAGCAAGTGTTTTATAGTTAAAAAGGGAAAATATGCACTGAAGAAAAGTAAAACAACAACTCTTTGTACTTAAAAGGTCCTATATTACACAAAATGGATTCTTGTGAGCTTTAAGTCATGTTATAATGCTCTTACCTCCTCAAAAACATACATGGAGTTGTGTTTTGGTCCTGGTTTATTAGTCTGTCTACATCTTCAAAGCTCACAATGCTCTGCTCCACATTGTGATGTCATGAAGTGGTAGTTTTCAAGATAACAGCTACCTTTTACTTTCAGATCAGTCGAGAGTCTCAGTGCCAGAACTAGACCTGCGCAATTTATTGATTAAATCGATAAATTCGACTTTACAGTTCAGGACGATGTGTTTTTATGAAAATCTTTTTTTTTTTTTTAGTTATTTTTTAAATGCGAACGGAACTAATGCGCAGCCACGTTTTACACGGGTAAGTTAGCGGGGCGTACCCAAACATTGTACGAGCTAGCGCGGCTAGCGAGTGAGGGAAAGCCGGAGCTTGTACCAAACAAAGGTTTCTCTATAACATCTGTTATATGGAACTGGTTCGGTTTTCTTGCGTCGGACTTAGAACAAACGAGTGCTCGCTGTAAGGTCTGTTCAAAAGCTGTTGTACGAAAAAATTTATCCTAGTGCCGAAAGCTGTTGCACGCAGGTGCAGGTCCGAACGGAATGAAAATAACCACCATCCAGTCCCTAAAACATTTTCGAACTGTGTGCAGTATGATAAGCACGGCCCACGACGGAAGGCAATCACACACGCTGTTGTATGTTTTACCAAAAACATGATGTATATTGTAAAAGACATGGTGCCCATATATACTGTGGAAAAGCCCGGATTCATTAACATGGTGAAAGTTTTGGACCCAAAGTATGTGCTACCAAGCCGCAAATATTTTTCTGAAGTTGCCACAACTGTATGCAGACTGCACAAGCTAACATACATGAACAGACAGTGGCTCCCTCTTTTCCACTCGAGGAAAAAGAAAAACTAAAACACAACACTACCCACTCCAGTCCATCTTTCCCACAATCAGGGAATAATTTAGCTCCATGAAAGAAAGATATTTATACAACTGATATATTTTTTAAAACAATAACAGGTTAATTGGTGCTAGGTGTAATTTATTTGTTTTATAAAAGAACGTAGCATTGTTTTGAGCCATGTGTCTGTCATCTGTTATTTGTTTTTGGGCAGTTTTTGGGGCAGGGAAAGATCGATTAAAATCAGATTTTTTTTTTTTTTATCGGAGATTTTATTTTTAGGCCATATCGCCCAGCTCTAGCCAGAACTGAAATTATATTTTCTAATTGAAGGTGCACTATGTAACTTTTTGGTTGGGGGTCTGTCACCTGCTGGTCTCTATGGATATGTCATCACTCTGCCTGGAATATGACATTAAACAGCTCAGTCTTACATTTATTCAATTACAGGTGGTTTTACTACGCAATAATACGTAGAAAAATATGCATTCTGACTGTTAGCGGGTTGCCCCTCCACAGATCTGACCTGTAACTTGGTCTGGTTTGGTCTCCATGAAGATAGAAAGCTTTAATACCATACTGTGAAACATTCCAGACGAAGCAATAATCAGAAAAAAGGGACCGTCAAAAGCTTTTCTCCATGGAGATGTTACTGTTACTGTGTCTGTAATGTTTCACAGTATGGCATTAAACCTTTTTATCTTCATGGGGACCAAACCAGACCAAGTTACAGGTCAAATCTGTGGCAAGGCAACAGTCAGAATGTCTTTTTCTGTGTAATCTGAGGTTGAGCTGTTTAATGTCATACTGTGGAACATTCCAGGCAGAGCAATAACATATCCATAGAAACAAGCATGTGATAGACCCTTGGCTAGAAAAGTTACACAATGCACCTTTAAATTGTCTTTACTTAGCTAGTACTTTTTGTAGTGACGCCAACGCTTATCTGTTCTACTTCACTCTGGAATTGTCTGGTGTGTTTGAGTTAATTTACCGTCAGTTATGACACCAGGGTGCGTGGCTTGAGAGGAGGCCAATATAATCTGTCTTTCAAAGCGGGAGTGACGCACGGAGCAAAGCTAACACTAGCAGGTACGCTCCGAGGCTAACCGGTCTCTATATTACATTCAGCGGGGGTAGCAGCGGTGATGGATTGACAGGAGTGGTGGAGAGGCAGTACTGAATCAATTAAAGGTGTACCTCGTGAAAACCTGAAGGGGTAGTCTGATTTTCTTTCTTTTTGTGTGTGTAATTAGATCCGCCTCGTGCTCTCGGCCCGCAAACCACAACCACGCAGCTGATAATAGACTGGAATAACATTACGCTGTCGTGACATACACATGGATCAAATGTAAGGAGCTAGAATGATATTGGGACTTGGAATTCCCAGAAATATGGTTACTTCAAATGTAGAAAAAAGGGCTAGGGCCACGACCAAGGGCTACCTACCCCTTGAAACGAAGTAAACTCTCGACCAGATTTGAAACGAAGGGGTACGCCTACAAGCTCAGGCAGGTTTTGGGATCAGGATGGCAGCGTCACATCGACCAGCCAAGGAGTCTCATAAATGTATTTTCAGCAGTTGTAATTATCGATTAACAGTTTAGCAGGTTTACAATTATGACGCTTATGTTCTACGTTACTTTTAGTGAACTGTTGTTGCGGTTTTAATTGTAGTGATGTCTGTTTAGCCGACGTTAACGTTTTCATTGAACTTTCATGTATAAACAAGCTAGTTTTTTGTCAAACTGAGGAACCCGATAATCCTTGATATTTATTTACGTTTGTTTCCGTCAATTGTTGTCGCCTCTGTAGACGTAGCAGCCAGGTAGAGGCAAGGGATGATGACGCAAACGGTAATCGAGTGGCGTCCCATTTCTTCGGGGAACATTCGTACCCCGAGCCCTCTCAGCTCAGTATCGAGGGGCAAGACAAAGACATAGATAAAGGGGAAGGGGTAAGACAGAGTAATGGGACGCAGCCTAATTGTGACATTAAAAGTGCATTGTTTAACTTTTCTGAATGCTTTTCTCCAGGGAGATGTTATTGCTTCGTCCGGAATGATTCACAGTATGGCATTAAGCCTTTCTATCTTCATGGAGAGCAAACCAGACCAAGTTACAGATCAGATCTGTGGAGAGGCGACCCCGCTCACAGTCAGAATGCTTGTTTTTCTAGGTATTTTTGACCAGCTATTATGGTCAAAACATGTCTGCTACATACTGTCTGCAGCTAATTATGTTTTATTGTTTGATAATCCTGAAGTGTGCGTTAGCATGCTAGTTGTTGTTAGCGTCATTGTCACGCTTCATCAGAACTCTGCTTTAGTCTGTGAGTTGTGAAAACCACATATAAACTCATTGTGTTCAATAATGAGGAAGCCTGGAATGTAGAAACTTAGTGAGGAATAACTTCAGATCACTGCAAACTGTTTAAACTGTTTAATATTTTTCTATTTTTCCAAATGTTTAAGGAATTAAAACCAGATGCAGTGTCTTTGCAGAAATTTGCATGATGGCTTATACATCATCAAAGGCAAATAAGAAATACCATGTTTTATGTGGGAGCAACTGGCTAGAAATCACTGGCATTAAACAAAATACAAAGAGCTACATTTTGTAACAGAATTAAAGTTGGTTGCCATCTTTTTAACAAAAGAGAAGACTAAAAACTGTTTATGGAAACACAACCACTACAAATCACAGGATCACGCAATAATCTTTAATAAACTACTGCATATTATTCAGTAGTTTTTTGGTTTAATTAATAGGACTTCTTGAAGAAAAGGAACATTCATATAATTACATCTTTAAGGTCGTTTTCACACCAGGAAAGTCCGATAGTTCACTTGCTTTGGTCCGGACCAAATTTTTAAAAATTGTTTTATTTTAGTGCGGTTCCTTTCACACTGCAGTTTTTTTTCCCAAGCGGACCAACATCTATAAACAAAACCACGTGTGCTGAGGTCGCTCAGCCATTGGACAGAAATGAGCCGTGTCAAAACGCTGTGTCCAAACACGGAAGGAAGAGAATCATGGTGTTACGTGCTGTTTTCAATGTAGTCATATCGAAAGGGTTTGTACAGTTTTTACAGTTCGCACAAAAGTTTGAGCAGCATCGTGAGGTTTACACTATTTTACAATCAATTTCCAAACGACAAAGACACAGAGCAAGACGCTACGGAGGACAGCGCTCATGTGCGCGCGTCAAGTTCTGACTCTTGCTCTTCTCTGCAAAACATAAGTAAGCCTCGTTTTGTTTAGTTTCATCAGCCTCGGTTTCCCATAATGCTCGACATACGACGGGAGCTCGTTAAGTACAAAAAGCCAACTTGTGTCGGATCAAGTCCGGGGTGCATTCTCACCTCAAACGAACGGCACCAGGATTCGAATGGAACTGTGCCGAGACCGAGCTTTTTAGGTGGTCTCGGTTCGCTTGTTTGCTCCGGATTGAGATTTTTGGTTTTTATTCACACCAGCCCAAAAGGTCCGAATCAAAGGAGCAAACGATCTCTGGTTCATTTTAAACAAACCAAACCAGGCAGGTGTGAAAACAACCTAAGGTGTACTACACAACTTTTCTGGTGGAGGGTCTGCTACCTTCTTGTCTCCATGGAAATGTTATTGCTTTGTCTAGAATGTTCCATAGTACAGATTAAACCTATCTATCACAAGGGAGACAAGCAGGTCACAGCACTATGCTTCATTACAGTTCAGATCTGTGGAGAATCGCTCCTATTCACAGAAGGAATTATTGTATTTTTGATCAATAGAAACACCTGTAACCATTAAAAGCTCACTAATATGTTTAATGTCATACCATGGAACATTCCAGGCAAAGCAATAACATCTCCACGGAGACAAGCAGGTAGCGAAACCTTCACCAGAAAAATTGAGCACCACACCTTTATTTTTCACCATTATGAAATGATTTAGCAAAATTTGTAAGAATTTGGTATTCTAGTTTCTGATGGTTGCAGATTTATTTTTTTTATTTTTCAATTCATACAACAGATTTGACAAAGTTTGGTAACTAGGGTAAAGGTGCTGTCCATTTACCCTCGTTACCAAACTCGTACTGTCTGCAAATAAAAGTTCAAAGCCTATAGGGGACTTCACTGTTATAATTGCCGTACATTGTAGCTCACAAGTAACATCGACGTAGCTGCTGGCGTTCTGTCTCTCTCCTGCCCCCTACGCCCTTTGATCAACCGATAACAGTTTGATTGACATTTCCGAAGGTCATTGGTTAACCATCAGTAACTCCTCACCTTTAATTGTTCTCTGGTGCTATAACGAACATGCTTATTTGCCCGAGACCTCAATTTGGTCCATCAACATTTCTTATGCAAATTAGCCGACAGTTATCTCTCCCATCAATGACAAAGGAGCCAGAGTGTTTGCTTCTAATGACATTGTTTGCGATATTGAGCGTGTCGCCAACTCCTCTGCTCCCTTACCCTACGCTCAGTGATCAACAGAGCAGAGCCAGGGCCGACCTCATTCGCTCTAACAGTGAAAGAGAGAAAGAGGACGAGAAATAGGGAAAATGGAGAGGGAGAGCTGATACACACAGAACAACGTGTAATTAGGCAAAACAAATGTATAAAAGAAATGCAGTATGGATTTTTGTGGCGTAAGAGCAGTGACTGAGACTAAACAGCTCTGGAAAAAAATAAGAGACCACTGCATTTTTTTTCTGAAATCAGCATCTCTACATGTATTACAGCCATTCCATTCTAGTGTCTGTTGAATTCCAACACAAAGACAAAGCTGAGCTACTTCAGTTCTTGCACCAGGAGTGGAATAAAGTCACCTAAGAACAATGTGAAAGACTTGTGGAGAGCATGCCAAGACGCATGAAAGCTGTGATTAAAAATAAGGGTTATTGCACCAAATATTGATTTCTAAACTCTTCTTAAAGGGATATGCCACCCCCAGGTCAAATTTGGGCATCTCCCCACAGTCCAGAGACTAAAATAAGTGGTGGAAAGCGTTTTCCTGCTCACCCAGCCATTGTCCGAGTCTGTCGCCACTGACCGCCGCGGTATCTGGTGCTCCTCCGCGTTAGACTGGAGTCTAACGTAGCCAGAGAAAGATTTCGGCCAAAAGGAATTAATTTGCTCGATGCGTTTCCCAATTACTTTGTGTGTAGTGCGCATTCATATCGAGTGCAAATAAATGTGCAAATCAACACGGAGAGCTTGCCTTGGTCATTTTGGGTGGGAACTATTTTCCAGTGCGTAAGAATACAGCCGTATCACGCAGCACGCTGCCAGGGGAATCCCTGTTACGCACCGGGAAGGGAGTTCCCCTGTTGCAAAACGTGGTGCGTGATACGGCTGTATTCTTACGCACTGGAAAATAGTTCCCACCCAAAATGACCAAGGCAAGCTCTCCGTGTTGATTTGCACATTTATTTGCACTCGATATGAATGCGCACTACACACAAAGTAATTGGGAAACGCATCGAGCAAATTAATTCCTTTTGGCCGAAATCTTTCTCTGGCTACGTTAGACTCCAGTCTAAGGCGGAGGAGCACCAGATACCGCGGCGGTCAGTGGCGACAGACTCGGACAATGGCTGGGTGAGCAGGAAAACGCTTTCCACCACTTATTTTAGTCTCTGGACTGTGGGGAGATGCCCAAATTTGACCTGGGGGTGGCATATCCCTTTAAGTGTAAACATTAGTATTATGTTGTTTTAAAATGAATTTGATCTTGTTTCTTTGGATTCTTTGAGGCCTGAAAACATGTTTGTTTGTTTTTTTTGACCAGTTGTCATTTTCCACAAATAAATGCTCTAAATGGTAATATTTTATTTGGAATTTGGGGGAAATGTTGTTAGTAGTTTATAGACTCATACAAAAATGTTCCTTTTGCCCAAACACATACCTATAAGTAGTAAAATCAGAAAAACTGATAATTTTGCAGTGGTCTCTTATTTTTTTTCCAGAGCTGTACACGCTTTTACAATGCAGCTGTATGGTCTGGAGTTGTGTATTGTTTCTATGTTTTCTAAAGGTTGTGATTGACAGTAGGATTAAACGATCAGGTGAATACTGAATAGGTATTTGTATAAAAAAAAAAAAAAAAAAAAAAGTGAGTTGAAATTTTTTAAATAAACTAAACAAAAAAATGAATCATTAACATTACTAAAAAAGTCACAATCACAGAACAGAAATGTACGGAAGCCGACAGAGTCCATGTTCGTAATGATTATTTTCCACCTTAATAACGAGAAATTTAACTCGAGATCTCAAGAAAACGACACAATTAATTTGTGATCTCGAGAAAACAAAAAAATATTCAGTGATCTCGAGAAAACAAAACTGTAATCAACTCTACGACCTCAGCTGGATCACTGTATCTCCGTCGGTAAAGACAAAGCCGGGCCAGTCTTCTGTGTAGGTGCCGCGGACTAATCTTGAAATTACCCCGAATTAAAAGACCTAATGCAATCTCAAAAATATTGCCTTATCAGCTGATCGATTATTATTCCAGACATTCTAATGACCAAAAACGCATCTATTCAGAATGAGAAATAGCCCCGAAGTCAGCCGATCACAACGTGGCGGTAGACGTTTCAGTTTTTTTCTCGAGATCACAGAATAATTGTGTTGTTTTCTCGAGATCTCAAATTAATTATCTCGTTATCTCGGGATAACAAGGAAGAAAAAAATATTGATTATGAATATGGCCTCTGTCGACTTCCGTAGAAATGAACCTTGTCGACTTTTCTAAAATCAAAGGAATACATTGCAGTACTTGATCTCACAATTTAGCCTCAAACTGTGCGATATTTGTGAGAAAAATATACAACACTGCTCTTGTGGCATGTCTGATTTTTCCTTCTCCAATTAGTGATAAAGTGTAACAAACATCAAGTCAAACAAACATAAAGCTGTTTTTAACCCTATGTTGCGTTTTTACACTATAATTTAAATGCAGCTCGATGTGTTTATTCAGTATTCAGACTACAATACTCTAAATGGACCATGTATCAGAATAAGTAACAAAATACATCATAATTCAGGTACAGTGGTACCTCACCTTACGAAAGACCCAACAAACGAAAATTTCAAGTTACGAAACGCCTTCACGTTAAATTTTGGTCTCTAGATACGAAAGAAAATTCAAGTTACGTAACGTGAAATCTCAAAAATTCAAATAATGCGCGCTCAGCCACACACATTATACGCTTTTCTCAGACTGGATTTAAACTTTTCTCACATTTGTCTCTCGTTTAAACACTCAAACTTTCATAGATTTTCAACAAAATGTATTAACAGTGAAGTGTGGGGGGAAGGGGGAGGGCGGTGTGTGTGCGCGCGGACACGTGTGTGATAGCGCAGCATGACCCGGTGCGGGGCGCGAGCACGAGACCCGTGCTCAAACTGTGCCAGGTCTAAACCAGGTCTAAACCAGGATTAGACCAGGATTGGATGCGTTCGTTCATGCGCTCAGACTGCGTGCGGTCCCCCTCGCTGCTCGCCTCAGCCGTGACTCGAAACGAAACCAGGAAGTAGACCCGCACGCGGTGCTTTAATCCACCTTGTTTAGTCCAGGTTTTGTCCTGGTCCAGTCCAGGTTTAGACCTTGGTCTAGACTGGTATAGTCCACGTTTAGTCCTGGGTCTACAGTCTCTACGCAGGACACAGTGTTACACTATAAAAAAATGTTACACAAAAAAAACAACTTGGAACGAATCAGGCTTTTTCCATTGAAATAGCTACTCAACTTACGAAAAATTCACGTTACGAAACCATTTCTGGAACGAATTAATTTCGTAAGGTGAGGTACCATTGTATTCAGTATTCTAACTAACTCAATATTTTTTCAACGTATTCTTCTCCACACTGCCTGTAGATGTTTCAGGGTCCACACCTTGATTTAATCTGTGGGAGAAGAAACAACGGATGCTTTTGACAGTGAAGTGACCACAAATGTTTTTACACCACCCAGAGTCAAACAGAGGTGGAGAAGTGCTTTTGCAGAGTGGAAGAAAGACGAATCTGAGCAAGAGGTGACTCTGTACATCACATAAAAGCCATGGAAGCATTGAGATCAGCGATAACTGAACTGAAGCAACGTCTTCTGCTTGTTGGTCCAGGTAAAGTTGTGTTCAGACGCAGTGTCAGGGCGTTGAGTTTACAGGCAACGTCTATCGTGGACACGCGTCAAGGCCATCCTGTGTTTCTGTGGAACGTTTTCGTGCAGCAGAAATCTGGCGTTGAGCGTTCACACTGTGCATTTGAGCACCGATGACACAGGCGTCAGACTCAAGAGTACAGCCAATCCAATCACCTCCGTTGATGGGGTTTATCTAGTAAATTCACTAAAGCCACTCTCACAACCTAATCTGCCATCGCTCACAAAGAGACCAGTGAAACAAAACATCCAAAGGCACCCAAAGACCACAACGGACGCCCTAGTGTTTTCGTCAACATCATCCATGATGTGTCACGTGTGTCTGAAACATCTGCCCTCAAAGGCAAAGGTGTCCAACACGCTTTTGACAGTGTGGTCTGCATGCAGCTTAAGAAGATGAAATATACCTGCCTTCACAGAGCTGACTCAGAACAAGTAGGGGGTTCGACATTCACAAGGAGGCCTGAAAATGGAATATGTTGCCTTTTTTATGTACTATTATGTTTCATCTAAAGTAATGATAAATTCAGGCGTATTCTACTACTTAAAAATGGATAATACAAGACAAGTATGACCTTTGACCCTATTATGTAGTGTGATTCAAGATTCAAGATTCAAGATTGTTTATTTGTCATATGCAGAATCAACACAAGGTCAACAATGCAATGACATGCTTAGGATCAGAAGAACCGTTGACTCGCTAAGATAGTCAGAAGTACTAATAACACGCAATAATAGTACAATAGTATAGTAGTATAATATAATAGTATTATAATGTTTTTAAACTTTTATGTCTTATCTGTGTAAATATGTAACTGTGTTTTGTGTTTGCTGCTGCCTCTTGGCCAGGACTCCCTTGAAAAAGAGATTCTTAATCTCAATGGGGCATTTCCTGGTTAAATAAAGGTCAATAAAATAATAATAGTACACGGTAAAAAAGTGTTGCAAAAGTGCAGGGGAAGAAGTAAACAATATAATAAAAATATGTAATAAAATGTTATAAAAAATACAAGGTACAATGTACAAAGGTGCAGGTAGGATTAAATCAAAGATCAAATAAGGTGTAAGTAGAGTATTTCACAGATTGCACATAATATGGTGTGGTATAAATATTGCACGTGGGTTATTGCACAGGTTATTGCATAGGTTATTGCACAGGTAACAGTAGCATTTACAGTGAGGTAGTGACAAACATGACACATTCATACAGAGCAGCAGCAGTAAACATATTATGCATAATGAAAAGTAGTTTAGTGCAGTATTATTGAGAGTTCAGCATTGGTTCAGTGTGGCCAAGGAGGTCATTTAAAAACCTACACATTTTGCTTTGCTTCAGTTAGAGCCCGCACTATATGGCTAAATTAAACACATTTCTGTTTTTCTCAACATAGCACTGTAATAAAACACTTTAATTAAAACGTTTTAGATGTATATAAAAGAAGTAATAGCGCAAAACTTTCCACTGCAATTTCAGGTGTTCTTTTTAAATGGCTCATTACTAAATTGCTTTTGAGCCGTACGTGACAATTCCTCCATTAGTCTGAATGTCATTAGGAAAGCTTCACACAGATTTATGAACAATGGCACCGCACCTTGATGTACGCCGTGCAGCTGCAGAATAACTGATTGGCATTTCTCTTTTTAACAGACATCGGTTTTCTCCAATGGCAAAAAGTATTAATAGAGAGCAAGACTCTATCCCATTGTTGTGATTGAGGTGAATAATTAGGATGCTTAGAATGCGCAAGGTAAATGACGAAAGAAGTGAGGCCATTGCAGTTAAAATGTATATTTTTAAAGGTGATTTGTGTAACTTTTCTAGTGGAGGGTGGGAGGGTGAGATGTTGCTCTGTCTGAAATATTTCACAGTACAGTATTAAATCTTTCTATCTTCTTGGAGACCAAACCAGGCCTACTTACAGGTCAGATCTGTGGAGAGGAAACCCTGCTTACAGTCAGAGTGTCTGTTTTTCTAGGTATTTTTTATCAGTAAAATCACCTGTAATTGAATACACGTAAGGTAGCACTGTCATACTGTGGAACATTCCAGGCAAATCAATGATATAACCATAGAAACAAGCAGGTGATGGACCCCCAAAGTTACACAGTGCACATTTAAGGAAGAAACCAGAAAAGTTGGCTAGAAATAACTGGTATTAAAAGAAATCCAAAGAGTTACATTTTGTAAAAGGAGCGACGCCCTGGTGTTTTTTGTTAACAGCGTCTGAAACATCTGCTCTCAAAGGCAAAGGTGTCCAACTAGAAGCGTTCAACGTGATTTTGACGCTGTCTGAATGCAGCTTAAGAAGTGGAAATGTACCTGCCTTCACAGAGCTGTTTGTAGCTACAAGCTGACTAGGAACAAGTAGCTTAGGTTAACATTTGTTCAGTCATTACAAATCACAGGATCATGCACATACATATTTTTTTCTTTACAAATTATTTAACGTTTTTCAATAACTTTCGGTTACTTAAAGGTGGTCCGTCACCTGCTTGTTTCTATGGAGATGTCATTGCTCTGCTTGGAATGTTCCACAGTATGACATTACACAGTTCTACTTTGCATGTATTAAATTACAGGTGGTTTTATAGCTCAAAAATACTTAGAAAAACAGGCATTTTGAATGTCAGCGGGGTTGCCTCTCCACAGATCTGACCTGTAACTTGGCCTGGCTTGGTCTCCATGAAGATAGAGCGCTTTAATACCATTCTGTGATAAAATTCAGACAAAGCAATGACATCTCCATGGAGAAAAGCATTTGACGGACACGCCACCAGAAATGTTACACAATGCACCTTTAGTAGGACTTCTTGTAATTACATCTTTTAATTTTTACGACTGAAATTATTTAGCAAATTTTGAAAGAATAATTTTACATTGTATAGTTACTCGTTGTTGCAGATTTCTTTTTTTTCTTTTTTCAGTTCTCATTAGGGATTAATTGTCGATCAAGACGTTGGTCGATTAAAATGCATTAATTGTAAGTAATCGCTAGAGGAGAGGGCGCTACTCTGGAATGTGAACACGAGATGCAAACCCACTCGCGAGAAGGACCATAGCGTTACATCCGCGGCCGGATCAAAATGTTCTCCTGCGAACCCAATTTTTGCGGCTTGGTCCCGCTGTCTGCGTGAACACATGCGCGGCGCGCTGCACGTGCTCCTCCGCTCCGGGCCGCGTAACAGGCTCCACGTGAAAGCGCAGTGGAAGCAGCCCGCTGTCCGGCCCGTGTGCCGGTGTATGTGCGTGTGTATGCGACTGTGCGTGTGTGTGAGTGAAATGTTTTCCCCGATCAATTCATTTTTTTATCATTTCATATCACGGAGCTTTTACAAAAAACGTCCTCAATTTATTTTCAATAAAGAATGTATTTTGTTATTCAGCATCAATACATTTTTCTGCGTTTTACTAAGGAATAATTAATTGAGGAATATACAATATAATAATACTATGATATATTTTTGACTCAGTGTTACGTATACTACAGCTTATATTCTTAAAGACCCTATTGAAACACTAAAATTCAGGTGAAAAACGCCGCTTATCAGTTAATCGTTAATCGATCGATAAGGTCAATCAACTATCAATTAATGAATTAATCGATAATTTGCATCCCTAATTCTCACAACAGATGTCAAATTTACTTTTCCTCCAAAGAATATATGCAATTCTATGCAAAACTCTGATCCCATTGTCCTGATAGTAATTTTAATATAACGCCTTATCTCCCAGCGGCTGGATGTGAATGGATAATTACAAATGCCAGAAACCTACAGAGCTTGCCAAGTTTACCAGAGTTCAGCAAGCCCAGAGTCGACTTACATACTGAATATAAAATGTTAATTCGTGCTGCAGGGAACCCACAATTGGGCAAGAGAGATGTGATACGCACACTATCTCTCTTTTCTTTCTATTTATCCATGTCCATGCGCTCCTATCATGGACATTCACACTCATTTTTTTCTATTTACATGTACGCTAACCCGATCCACTGGCGCGTTCTGTCCCCCTGGCCTTATATCCAGTGAAATGTACCATAATATTTTACATGCTACACACAGTACCAGTTATCTCTGGTGTGGGGGCCAGTGTGTCCAGGGGTTTATGCAGTCCTTGTCAAAAGTCATTAATATGCAACAAGATGCATGTCCTAATTGGGAATCCAAGAAAAAAAGCAGATTTGAATGGGGCTTTTTTAAATGCTTGTTATTCCATAGTGGGTATGTTCTGCCCAAAGCACTACCACAAGCTAAAACGTACATTTACTCATTAGCTGTATGAGTAATACAGTATGTTTCTGTTCACCAAGGCAAATAAGAAATATTACAACATTATGCATCTAAAGTGTGTAGCTTGCTGTTTAATTTTCCCTGTGTGCTCTTTTGCAAAGCTTTTCCCAATCACCTTGAAGTATTTGAGAGCTTGATAAATGTGCAAAACTCAAATCAAGAGTGCTAAATATTTGGCTTCTACCTTGGCAATGTAATGCAACAGTGGTTAGAGCAGTGGTCCCCCAGCTCAAAGGTCAGAGGATTGATTTCCACACTGACCAAGTTCTGTTGTTAAGCAAGACACTGGTGGTGGTCGGGGCAGATTGGCAGCTTCACCAATGACTACAGTGCAGCGCTTTAAGGGGCTTTGACAGGCCTGTAAAGCACATTACAAGTGTAAGGTATTGATACTACTACATTCATATCATACTACATACAACTGTACAACAACTGCATATACATTTATTATCCTCTGATTCGGACCTTTTGGGCTGGTGTGAATAAAAACCAAAAATCTCAATCTGGCGCAAACAAGCGAACCGAGACCACCTAAAAAGCTCTGTCTTGGTACGGTTCCATTTGAATCCTGGTGCGGTTCGTTTGAGGTGAGAATGCAGACCGGACTCGATCCGACACAAGTTGGCTTTTTGTACTTAACGAGCTCCCGTCGTATGTCGAGCATTATGGGAAGGAAACTAAACGAAACGAAACGAAACTTACAAGGCTTACTTACGTTTTGCGTGAAGAGCAAGAGTCAGAACTTGATGCGCGCACATGAGCGCTGTCCTCCGTAGTCGTCTTGCCCTCTGTCTTCGTCATTTGGAAATTGATTGTAAAATAGTGTAAACCTCACGATGCTGCTCAAACATTTGTGCGAACTGTAAAAACTGAGTAAACCATATCGCTAAGGCTAGATTGAAAACAGCCCATAACGCCATGATTCTCCTCCTTCCGTGTTTGGACACGGCGTTTGGACACGGCTCATTTGTGTCCAATGGCTGAACGACCTCAGCACACGTGGTTTTGTTTATAGATGTTGGTCCACTTACAAAAAAAGTGCAGTGTGAAAGCGAACTGCACCAAAATAAAAAATAAATAAATTTTAATTTGGTCCGGACCAAAGCAAGTGAACTATCGGACTTTCCTGGTGTGAAAACGACCTAAGTCCAAGTTGAGTGCCACACATTACAGTACCACATTTATTCAATTTATTAAAATGTAACTAATTAAATGGTCAGTAGTTGCATTTATATAGCACTTTTCCATCTTCAAAACACTAAACGTGCCTTATATTAAAGGTCCCATGGCATGACATTTTCACTTTCTGAGGTTTTTGAACGTTAATGTGAGCTCCCCTACCCTGTTTAGCCCCCCCATGGCTAAAAGTTGCGAAATGTCTAAACTGAGCATTTGCGGTCCTTTTCTGCGTTACACAAAACCAGTGTTGAAACGGGCGAGTTCGGACAAGGCACCTTTTTGACGTCAGATCGGCAAATGCAGCTCCAGCCCCTCCCTCTGTCTCCGCTCAGCGTCCCTGTATATCCCGCCCATAGAGTTTGGACTGTGAATGCACTACAATGCGAAATGCGTTTTTTTATTTGCCTGGAGGCACGTCCGAGTGTTTCTAGGCTCGCAAGTCCCTTACCCGACCCTCTGGACCTCTGAAATACCAGTGGTTTAATTTTATTTTCTGTGTAAATATGCTTTTTTTCATTGTGTTAAACACGGAAGCGAGCAGACAGCGGTGCAGAGCTGCGCTTCCAACCCGCTCTACCAATGATGTTTATGTCAATCACCAACCTTCAGCTCAGAGGCCTAACTTAACTGAGTTCTTTATCTTTACCACGTTTATCTCATAATTCTGACCTTCAGACAAGTAAACAGGTATATCATAACTGGTAATGAAAGTTTCAAGTTCATGGGTAATTGCAGTAGCCAATGTCGTAACTTTTTACTCTACTCCAAACAGATACTTTCACACCCATGAGATGCAATTCCATTTGAGTTGCATAAATCTTGTTAATGTTTTTGTAATCCTCAATTAATACCAGTAAACAGGATTTCTATAAGTCCAGTACTGCCTTCCCACACCCTCTAACCCTTCATACATACTTAACTCTATATGTCTCTTCCTAAAGGATTACCTCGATCCGTCTGAAAATGGAGGCGCTCCACCACGTTAGAGAAAGTGAATTTCATGGTTAGCTGTCTGCCAATCTCCCAGCTCTTCCCCCTTCATGCACCTTTCAACAGTGATTGATAGGATTCAGCTCATCCATCGTAGCGCGCTGTGTGTTTTGTCAAATCCATTAATCTTTGTTGCAATTGCCACGTACAGGGCAAGGTCATGTAAATGCGGTCAGCCATGTACAAAAACACCCAAACTACAGTGTCACAGAGGTCACAGATGAACATGGGGAGGTCAGATGCTTTTACAGCATGGAGTATAATGTAAATGTGCAGTTTCAGATTATTTTGCTGTATTTATCACATAGAAGCGCTGGAGTCAGTCACCTTATACAGAATGGCACTGGCAGTATTGCAAACTAGCTTAAAAGTCACTGGTGAGCTATGCAACTTTTCTGATGGCGGGTTATGCCAGTTGCTTTTTTCCGGGGTAGATTTCTTTGTCTGGAATGTTCCACAGTATGAAATAAAATATATTTATCTTGTGGTTCTTGGAAAACCTTAATTCTTACTGTCAACATACTCACCTCTCCACTGATGTGATCTATAACCCGCTTGTCTCCATGGAAGCAATAACAATTGGGTAAAATTACTTTAAATTAGTCAAAGTAAGCTACATAAACAAGAGCAAAACAAGTTCAAGGTTCTAACTACTTTGTACAGGATTAAGAATGGGACAAAATCCCCTCAAGAACATGCACATACTGTATGAGAAAAATGATCTTGTGAGATGTTTTTCCATGTGTTTAGTTTTGGATTTGACATAAATAAAAAAGGTGCTGGCAAGTCACATTTTTTAAGAAGCTTAAGATCCAAAAAACAGTGCTATGATGACAGCAAACTATTAAAGTAAACAAAGAGGTGAAGCCAAAACTGAACTGTACAATTTATGTAAAAACAAAATCATTTCAAAGTCTCGTCTTGTCTCATTCTCATGGCCTCAAACGTGTGTCTCATCTCGAAACTGTATCTCGTCCCACCCAGGACTAATCAAGATTCAAGAACATTAATTATAGCTCGTCAGACTTGTACCTGCAGACTGAAAGTGACCTCCGGAAACACTAAAAACTTTCTCACCATGGACCACCCTTGGGCAAATGAAGGTTATACTGATTTATCTTTACTGAGACAAAGAGGTGGCAGAAAAAGTTCCACAGTGCACCTTTAATGTAAGTGTAAGGTTGTTGTAGATGTTTTTAGAGTAAGATTTGCCCTCGGCACTTAGTCAGGTCTGCCAGTCCCACCCTTATGCTCAATGTTGGGTGAAATTGTAACTTTGCCCACAGTGAATCTAAGTTACTGAGTTGCTAATGTGCTATAAATAAACTTTTCAGCACCATAACTTTAATAGCTCCTAAAAAGTCCGATGTTTTAGCGTTTTTATTATTTGCATAACTCATTTTATCACTGCTTCTACCTGCACCTGTATTACAACCCACTTTGGCTATCAGTTGGACAGGCCCCATCTGCTGTATACGCATCCTGTTTACATTAGAATAAACTTGCTGGTGATTCTGTGAAAAGGCCCACCCCGGCAGCGTGCTCAATCATACTCTGTTTTGTAGTTTTTGCTCGGTAAAGTTGCTCTTCGTGCGCTATTTTAATTTATATCCTTTTGGCAGGTATGGCAGGAGGAGCCGGTTTGAACAGTCTGCGCTTTGGCCGACAGAGCAGCTCTGACTGTGGAAGTGACAAAGTGTTGACTCGGCACTCCTCTGACAAAGGTAATCAGCCCTTTGCTTCTGTGTGTGTGTGTGTGTGTGTGCGTGCGCGCGCACATGTGTGTGTGTGCAAAAGATGATGTACTCACAGCAGCTTTTCAAACAGGATGAGTAGTGCTTATAGCTATGATGCTGTTACTTTAATTGCCTAATCACGCAATAGAAATAAATGTAATACAGCTTCGGAATATATGAATAATTTATGTTATGCAAGAATAGTCTAGTCTGTTTACCAACCAAGTGTATGGGGACCTGTTAGGTTACACCAGCATTAACCAGGGGATACTTGGAATAGTCTCAGGGCCTATTTACATGAGATCGCTTACGGGTAAAAACAACAAAATATTTTATCAGAAGTGCCTTTCGTTTAGATGGTGACGGTGTTTTGGGGGCTTAAAAACACAAAAAACTGAAACCGCCCTCCAAAGTGGAAAACTTGAATATGCTCCACTGTAGCGTTTTCGTCTATACTGCCCAAGACTCTGGTCAAATCTGCTGACGTTGTGTACGCATTTGCATCACCATTTCTGGATAATATTCATTAAGTAATTTAAGTTAAATAAATTTAATTTAATTTAAATTAAATAAAAAATGTAAGTAAATTGCATTATGTAAATAAATTAAGGAAGATTCTACGCATGCGCGTGGACATAGACATGATAATGTATCACCGCACCACCTAGCCGCCTGGCATGCATACCCAATCGAATTCTACACCCTTTTGCGTGACCGTATGCGCGCAGATTTCCTCCCGAAGACGCGGCGCCACTTTTGCGTCTTCTGTTAAATTAAGGTGGAACAGAATAGTATTTAAGATTTTTTTTTTTTTTTTTAAGAAAATGTTCTTTGTGGTAAATATAATATCTTTAAAGCTTCACTGTACAACTTTTCTGGTGGAGGGTCCACCATCTGCTTGTCTCCATGGGGATGTTGTTGCTTTGTCTGGAATGTCCCAGCATTGCATTAAATCTATCAATCTTGCATTTACTCAATAACATCGTCTTTTATTGACTTGAAAAGATTATTCCTGTGAGTGGGCTTGCCTCTCTGCTGATCTGACATCCAACTTGGCTCTTGTGTCTCCGCAGAGATAAATTATGTGTAATGCCAGACTGTTGAACATTCCAGGCATCTCCATCATTTTCATGGTGAGAAGCTGGTGACAGACCTTTAACCAGACAGACAAGTTGTACTGTTGAATGCACTGTTACATTATGAGTTAATAGGGATTTGTTTGCTTGAATTAGTATAATTGGCAATTTAACAGCACACAGATGTGGAATTTCCATTACAGTGCAAAACAAAATTTAGTGATACTCGAGACAAAAGGTTGAGAAGCACTGGTGTCGGGGCAGACTTAATGATCGTTAAACTCAATTACTTCTAGTTAGGTAGTTAGTTGTAACTTGCCCAAGGTGTAAATTCAAATTTTAAAAAGAACTTAAAAAATGGAAGGTACCTAAAATGCTAAAAAACTTCAGAGCCTATCTGTAATGAACATTGCCCCACAGAGTGCTTTAATCCAGGTTTGCATCTAAAGAGTTGCAAGAAACTCATAGTCATTAAAATCAATGCATGCGGTCACACTAGCCTCGGATTACTTCAAGGAGTCTATTTTTCCCAGACATCGCAGTGGTTTGGAGTGGTTTATAGGTATAATGATGCAAGTACTCCTGACTGTGTGAACCTGCGGTTCTGTAGTATGATACACACTGCAGTGACAAATCCTCCACCCTGGGTTGAAAATATCATGCATCGTCTCACTCAGGAAGTTTTGTTTCTGTGACCATATATATATATATATATATATATATATATATATATATATATATATATATATATATATATATATACATACACACACACACACACACACACACACATAGCACTGGTGCACAGTCATGTTGAAGAGGAAGGGGCCATCTCTAAACTGTTCCCACAAAGTTGGGAGCATGGAATTGTCCAAAATCTCTTGGTATGCTGAAGCATTCAGAGTTCCTTTTACTGGAACTAAGGGGCCAAGCCCAGGTCCTGACGAACAACCCCACACCTTAATCCCCCCTCCACCAAACTTTACACTTGGCACAATGCAGTCAGACAAGTACCGTTCTCCGGGCAACCGCCAAACCCAGACTTGTCCATCAGATTGTCAGATAGAGAAGTGTGATTCATCACTCCAGAGATCGTGTCTCCACTGCTCTAGAGTCCAGTGGTGGTGTGCTTTACACTGCTGCATCCGGTGCTTTGCATTGCACTTGGTGATGTATATCTTGGCTGCAGCTTCTTGGTCATGGAAACCCATTTCCTGAAGCTCTCTATGCACTGTTCTTGAGCTAATCTGAAGGCCACATGAAGTTTGGAGGTCTGTTGCGACAGACTGTAGAAAGTTGGCGATCTAGGAGCACTATGCGCTTCAGCATTCGCTGACCCCGCCCCGTCAGTTTATGTGGTCACCACTTCATGGCTGAGTTTCCGTCGTTCCCAATCGCTTCCACTTTGTTATAATACCACTAACAGTTGACTGTGGAATATTTAGGAGCGAGAAAATTTCACAACTGGACTTGTTGCACAGGTGGCATCCTATCACAGTACCACGCTGGAATTCACTGAGCTCCTGAGAGCAAGCCATTCTTTCACAAATGTTTGAAGAAACAGTCTGCAGGCCTGGGTTCTTGATTTTATACATGTGGCCATAGAAGTGATTCGAACACCTGATTTTGATTATTTAGATGGATCAGTGAATACTTTTGGCAATATAGTGGACATATATGGATCATACCTGGACGACTGAGAGATGACACAGACTTCTGTTAGTCTACCTGATCCAGAAATTCTATTTTTGTGCTGTGCCTGTTTCACACTGCCAGCACAGTCAGTCCTTGATATCTTTGTCTCTCCCTCAAAGGTATAATAGTCCATGTACTGCATTAATAACTCCAATCTCATATCTCTTCTTACAACTCTCAGGCTACTTCCACACTACCCCAGGCATTTTCTTAATATTGACTTTTGATATTTCACAGATTAAAAAGTTGATATTTCATTGATATGTGCCTGCTAGCATTACCTCCTCCTTGCCTCTTTGGCCTTGCACATTGCTCTAATACCCACTCTTTCCTTGTTGCTACTTCCCATCTGCTTCCATTCTTCTCTCTCTCTCTCCCCCTCTCCTCCTCTAAATGCTCCCTACTTCTCTCTACAAACCTCTTTGTCCTTCGTTGTCAACCTTCCCCCGAGACGCTGTTGTCACTTCTTTTTAGTTTGGCCTCGTGCAGCTGCAATAGTCTGCGATTGCAGCTAAACCTTTGGCTAACTGTATCTGGGGTTGAGAAAGAAAGAGAGAAAGACTGAGAATAAAGATCCCTGTGCATTTCAAGATCCTAGGCCAAGATGAACCTTCTATCTTCTATCCTTCTGTATCTTTCCATGACCCTTGCTTTATATTTTAAGCATCTCCTACAGGGACAGTGTCAAATTAATGCATTAAGGGTATGGCAGTGCTTTTGCCCTTCCAACTTTTTTTTTTTTTTTTTTCCAGATGACACCGCTCTTGTCATTGCTTTTGGATTTGGCGACCGGCGAAACAGCCAAGTCTGAATCATTTGGCTGGAGGCAGGGGGATGTGGGTGGGTGAGTTGGAGAAGGTTACCATGTCAGGAGAATTACAATACAAAAACAGGCAGGCTTTAATGTGGAGCTTGGCATCGCGTCCCTGCCTTGACACTGCAAATCTATCAAAGAGCGTGGTTAATGAGGTTTTGATTGGAAATGACGCAATTTCTCGAAGCTGTTTTGGAGCAAGAATACAAATGACTATACAATGACCAATTTGTTTGACAACACAGAAAAAGAAAAAAAAGGCTGCTGTTAACAAGTGAGTGGTGTTAAAGCTTGGGTAGCTGAATTTCAAATTGTGAATCGTACTGGTTTACAATTGCTTACAATCTGAAAACCTAAGATTGTGTGTATGTACAGTATTTTGCTTCCCAGTCATAAAATGTACTGCCTGTCATAGAAAATGTATTATTATTTTTTTAATCACACACATTTGCTTCTTTCCTATATAAAATACCCGAATTGCAGTGTTGATCAAGTCCACATCAAACATATATTTTTTTAGTAGTGTAGCCATCTAAGCTTCCATATATATCAAAAAAGTTACATGATAAATATTTTACTTTGTAGGTCCTCTGTTACACAAAATTCACTCTTGTAAGCTTTAAACTATGTTAAAACATAACACAGACCCGGGCATTTCAAGGCCCGGGGGCCAAAGACAGCCCGAAAGCCAACTCTGACCGGCCCGCGAAAGGTTCAAGTTCAAGTTCAAAGTTCAAAGTCAGCTTTATTGTCAATTCTGCCATATGTGTTCAACATACAGTGAATCGAATTTTTGTTTCTCTCTGGCCAGGTAGTGCAAAAAGACAGTGTACAAAATACACTATGAAGACAAAACACAACAAAAAACTATCTAAGACAGAGATCTAAGTTAAAACTAAAGTCTACGGTCTAAAATCTTAAAACAGTGCAACATAATAAATAAACTATACTATATACAGATTTCCAAAGTGTGCAGTGTGCATCAAAAATGTGCAATGGAAGATACAGCAGTGACTTGGTCATGTGCAGTAGAATGTGCATAGGAGTTAAGATAAAATAAAAATAAATGTGCAACAGTAGTAATTCTAGTGCAGTAACAGGAGTAAACAACAGTACTAAAATTCCAGTAGTCAATGTGCAATAACAGTAGTAAACAACAGTGCAACGGGGGTAAAATTCAATAACAGGAGTAAACAACAGTACTAAAAATTCCAGTAGTAAATGTAAGTGTGCAATAACAGTAGTAAACAACAGTGCAACAGGAGTAAAATCCAGTAGTAAATGTAAATGTGCAACAGTGCAACAGTCGTCCTTAGCAGCTAGCAGCAGGTTGCTTGAAATTAAGAAAATAAAACCTACTTTCAAAATTGTACATAATGCATTTGTACTGATGTATTTGTACTGATGATCATCTGTCGGACGTGCTTCACATCTCCACCTCAAACATGAACCTGATTTTGATGAACTTGTTAAAGCTCAACAGAGGCTAGATTTCTCTCACTGATCAAGAAAAAACACTAAAACATGGTCACTTTGACTATTTTTCTATACAGTTTGGCAGTTGGACAAAAAAAAATTGTCTTGTATTATATTATTTGGCAAACAAAGACATTGTGGTGTCTTAATACAAAGTTAAAGGGATATGCCACCCCCAGGTCAAATTTGGGCATCTCCCCACAGTCCAGAGACTAAAATAAGTGGTGGAAAGCGTTTTCCTGCTCACCCAGCCATTGTCCGAGTCTGTCGCCACTGACCGCCGCGGTATCTGGTGCTCCTCCGCCTTAGACTGGAGTCTAACGTCGCCAGAGAAAGGAATTAATTTGCTCGATGCGTTTCCCAATTACTTTATGTGTAGTGCGCATTCATATCGAGTGCAAATAAATGTACAAATAAACACGGAGAGCTTGCCTTGGTCATTTTGGGTGGGAACTATTTTCCAGTGCGTAAGAATACAGCCGTATCACGCAGCACGCTGCCAGGGGAATCCCAGTTACGCACCGGGAAGGGAGTTCCCCTGTTGCACAACGTGGTGCGTGATTCGGCTGTATTCTTCCGCACTGGAAAATAGTTCCCACCCAAAATGACCAAGGCAAGCTCTCCGTGTTGATTTGCACATTTATTTGCACTCGATATGAATGCGCACTACACACAAAGTAATTGGGAAACGCATCGAGCAAATTAATTCCTTTTGGCCGAAATCTTTCTCTGGCGACGTTAGACTCCAGTCTAAGGCGGAGGAGCACCAGATACCGCGGCGGTCAGTGGCGACAGACTCGGACAATGGCTGGGTGAGCAGGAAAACGCTTTCCACCACTTATTTTAGTCTCTGGACTGTGGGGAGATGCCCAAATTTGACCTGGGGGTGGCATATCCCTTTAAGAAAGTTAACCTCAGAAAGCATTGTAGGGTTAATGTGACTGAAAAAGAGTTACAAATGTTTCACGTTTACCATTGTATTGAATTATTTTATGGAATAAATTCAGTTTTTGTTAAACCTCACTCTCTCATTACTTAATAATAACACATAACTTACCAGCTTCTGTAAACAATGCCATTTACTGATTTCAACTTAGTAATAAAATGAATAACCAGAGTAGACTTCAAACTTTTGGCCCGGCCCTCCACAATATTTTCTGCTTCTCATTTGGCCCCTGGGGAAAAATAATTGCCCACCCCTGACATAACATATACCATGTTACCTCATCAACCTTTACACATGCGTAATCCTTTGTCTACATCTCCAAGTCTTGAAATGCTCCGTTCCACCATGTCATAAAGCCGTAGTTTTCAAGTTGGGGGTTGACAGTTCCAGTTCTGGAAGTATCAAAATGATAGTAGTGAAGGTGCATGACATTTAAAAACACAGTGGAGCACTTCTTGTATCAAATAAATGAACATACAATAAATTAACATACAATTAACACAAAAATTCCAGACGGTTGCTGTCTCAAAGTTAAAGCTACAACATCAGCACTTAACAGGTTTGTATCAATACCTCATTGTTATATTCAGCTACAATACAACACGGTAAACATTAAACAAAGATAAAAGGAAAAAGTCTCCTAGCTACTTTGTGGAATTGTGCTGATTCAGTGAGACTATACGCACCTTCAGTTTGTACAACGCGTTTCTAAATTCCTTCCATTTCACTGCGGACCATCATTCATTAAACCTGGGAAAGCTGTTCTGAAAAGTCAGCCAATTTTACACTCCAAATGTATAAATAGGAAGAAGGGAGGCGATTTCTTTTCTTCTTCTTTTTTTTCTTCTTGTGAATCTTTTGCTTCATAATCCTCTCTGCTCCTGGAAAGGTTTGAGACCGTGCTAAGCCTGTAATCTCGGTCTCCCACAACTTCAAAAAGTCAATATGAAAGACCAATTACCAGTGTAAATGCACCACATCTCCTGATAGGTTATAGTATGAAGAGACATATAAGAATCTGTCAACTAACAAAGCAGGGTCCTTATGATGACGCTGGCTCGCACCCTCCAAGATCTCGCTACCCGTTTCAGCATTTAGTTTCGGGTTGAAATGTCTTATGTTTTTGTTTTTCGATGGTTCGTTACAAAGTTTCAAGATCCCGTATTACACAAAATTGATTCTTGTGAGCTTTAAGCCATGTCATAATGCTTTTCTGGTGGAGAAATTTTGTCAAATGTTTTTCTCCATAGAGATGATATTGCTTTGTCTGGAATGATTCACAGTATCGTATTAAAGACCGAAATAGACCAAATTGCAGGTCAGATCTGAGAAGAATGCCTGTCTTTCCAAGTATTTTTGAGTTATAAAACCACCTGTCACTGAATAAATGTAAAAAAGTAGAGCAGTTTAATGTCATAATTGGGAACATTCCAGACAGAGCATAACCACAGAAACAAGCATGTGATGAACTCCCTACCAAAAAGTTGCACCTTTAACAGCTACCTTTTACCTTTAGTTCAATAGAAATGAAAAATATTATGATTCTAGTGAAGGTGTATGGAGGACTTCCCTTCCTGGCACGTTTTTGGTGAATTCACATGAAATGGTTTTCACTTCACATGTGTGCCATGTCAGAATCAGGAAGTGCAAAGCAAAGGGTAAAGGGTTTTAGATTTTTAAATCTAAAATCTAAATGAAGTTTTGAGTTGTATTCAGGCTACATTTATATGATGACGATCTGAACAGAAGACGCAAAAGTGGCATCTCGTCTTCACTTTTTATTCCGTGTTTAGAAGTGAAGTGTGTGTAATCCGATTGGGTATGCATGCCAGGCGGCTAGGTGGTGCTGTGATACATTATCACTATGTCCGTGTGCATGCGTAGAATCTTCCCTCTTCTCATCTGCACCGCGAAAAGCAAAACAAAACATGGCTACCGGATTGTGGCCATACCTACTTGTCAAAGCCTGATCTCAGCAAGACAGGGCCTGGTTAGTACTTGGATGGGAGACCACAGGGAATTCCAGGTGCCACAGTGGGGCGCCAGTCACAAAAACTGTCATTGTGTCCTTAGGCAAGACACTTCACCCACATTGCCTAGTATGAAAGTCGTGTGTGCGTGAGTGTTGGAGGTGGTCGGAGGGGTCGATGGTGCAAATTGGCAGCCTCGCTTCCATCGGTATGCCCCAGGGCAGCTGTGGCTACAAAAGTAGCTTACCACCACTAAGTGTGGGGTGAATGAACAATGAACTGTAAAGCGCTTTGGGTGTCATGAAATGCGCTATATAAATGCTATGAATTATTATTATGGCTACCTGTAGCAAAAAAAAAAGTGTGGAAGAAGTTCAACTATTGCTTCAGACCACGTTAGACTACAAAGCAACGAAGGCGCAACAAGGTGTGGGCTGGGAGTCCTGCCAAACAAAGTACACTGATATATGGACCGATGTGACGTAAACGCGTATGCAACGTGAGCAGATTTGACCAGAGTTTTGTGTCTTGGGCAGTGCAGATGAAAACACTCCGGTGGAGCGTATTCAAGTTTTCCACTTTGGAGGGCAATTTGAGTTTTTTGCGTTTTTAAGCCCCCAAAACACTGTCACTGTTTAAACGAAAGGCACTTCTGATAAAATATTTTGCCATTTTTACCTGTAAGCGTTCTCGTGTAAACAGGCCCTTTATTTTTTGTTTGGTGTATTTCATTCATAGATTTGATGCCTTCATTGAGAATCTACAATGTAAATAGTCATGGAAATGAAGAAGAAACACATCTTAAAACAGCATTTTTTTACATACCAAACACTTACTAGTACTTAGATAAGTCTATACATCTTAAACAAGCTGACATTAACCTGCGAACCTCATTAAACCATTTTAAAACCAACCCCTCTCTCTCTCCCTCCAGCAACATCAGAGCCCGCGATGAAAGAGCCTGGAGCGGCTGAGGCCAGACCCCGGAGGTGAAATCAAATCAATACCTCCAGGCTAGGGCCGCTAACAGGGGGCATGTAGTGCTCTTCTTTAGCTCTAAGTAATGCCAGGGGACAAAAGTTCCTGCTCTCCTCTGCCCCATCACACGACTAATGCACTGCTACTCATCACACCGGAGATGTGCTCAAACAGGTCAGGAGACATCAGGACTGCCATAAACTGTTGGATGGATACTGTTAAGAGACTGGCAATGACGGCATACAGAGTTCCACGAGTTTAAGGTGATTTATTCTTAAAGCAAAATTAACTCTTGTGACCTTTAAGAAATGTTAGAACATTGTTACTTCCTTAAAAACAGACCTGGAGTTGTGTTTTATTTCATTCACACGTGTTTGAGGAAACCTTTATTATTAGTCTGTCTACATCTCCAAAGCTGTTCCACCTTGTGACGTCATGTAGTGGTACTTTTGAAGTTAACAGCTACCATTTACCTTTAGTTCAATACATTCTAGGGCTGAAATGATCCAAATGATTCTAGTGAAGGTGTGTGGAGTTTAAAAACACAGTGGAGCACTTTCTGTATTACCACATGACATCACAAGGTGGAACACCGTGTTGAGAGAAATATGCAGTGTGTTAAACATGTGTGAATGAAACAAAACACATCTCCAGGTATTTTTGTGATGAGGAAACAATATTATAACAAGCTGCAGCCAATCATTCATTCGATTTCATTTCACTTTATTTTTGGAAAGGCCAAAATCACAACAGCAGTTACCGCTTGGGGATTAGCAAGATTGTTGATTTTAACCACCAGAAATTTAGAAAAACAAACAGTGAAACAGCCAGTGTTCGATAACAGACCAGGAAGATTTTATTTTTAAAAAAACTGATGTAACCATTCCTCCAGTTTGGGGGTTACAGCCCCGAGTGCTCCGATCACCACGGGCACCACTGATGCCTTCACTTTCCAGGCCTTTTCCAGCTCTTCCTTGAGCCCTTGGTATTTCTCTAGTTTCTCGTCTTCCTTTTTCCTGATGTTACCATCGCTTGGTATTGCAATGTCCACCACCACGGCTCTGTTCTGTTGCTTATCCACCACCACCACTATGTCTGGTTGGTTTGCCATCACCATTCTCTCAGTCTGTATCTGGAAGTCCCACAGGATCTTGGCTCGGTCATTCTCCGCAACCTTCGGAGATGTTTCCCACCTTGATCTTGGTGTCTCCAGCCCGTACAGATGTTTCTGTACACTGTGCCCGCCACTTGGTTGTGTCGCTCCATGTACGCTTTCCCTGCCAGCGTCTTACACCCTGCAGTTATGTGCTGGACTGTCTCAGGAGCCTCTTTGCACAGCCTACACCTTGGGTCTTGTCTGGCGTCTGTCTGGTCAGGTGACGTGCATCCATTTGTAGACAGACTTCTGTAGGTGAGCCTACTCAAGACTAAGGTACAGAAGGGACTCATCTTCATCATTAACCAGTGCTAGTGCAGCCTCTGCAGCTAGCTCAGTGAGTGAATTCTGGAGATTCGGAGCTTTCACATGCATGACCTATCCATATACTGAGAATAAGGAAAACTCCATCTGCAGGTTAAAGCACTGTTTTAAATCTATTTTAAAAGAGTATCTTTCACATTGTATCCTATTTTAACAAAGTTCTCATTTTGGGCCATTTTCCAAATGACGCTGATTATATGATGCTATTACCTAATCATTATAGCACTCGTTGCAGTAGGTGCTTTGTGAAACCATAAATTAGGTCTTATTTGATAGTGGGAAAGTGTTCATTGTACTAAAAAGCTGCTCAATAATGTGTGTCTGCTTTATTTAAGTGAATAGATATATTTAAAAAAATAAATAAACAAATTATATTGGACCTTATTTGGACTGAGAATTTGCTGATACTTTTAATGTAAAATAAGACTGATATTTTATCCACTGCAACTTAGGCATTCCACTGGCCTGTCAAAACGTCACATAAATACACCTGACCTGGTAGTGTGGGCTGCAAAATATGCCAACTTCTGCAACGCTTCAAAGGCATTTTTAAATGGAGCAACTTGAAGAGATAGAAACTGAATAGCTTTTGTGGCACCTCCTGATCCCGGGATGATCCCTATGGGGTGTATGACACACAAAAAGGACCCAAATATCACAAAATGACTCCTTATAGCTTGAATCGTTGAACTTGTAGGAGTAGAGATTCTGTTAGTGGTCAGGGCTATTCCGTGGCTAATGGGAGGCTTGTTCGGTCAGTTAGCAGAGGTTGATTGAAGGATACGGCAGATGTTGCGTTTCTGATTGGTGTGACTGGTTCATGTCATGGTTGATCAGAACGAAAAGGGTGAGAATGTCCACTCCAAACTGGATTCCTGTTTGATAAGTCTGTGTGAGTGGTTGAGGTACATTGGATTTTTATTTTTTTATTTTTTATTTTTGCTAGACTTTGCAGTGTTGCATAATGTCATTAAAACTCTGCATACCTGCCCTGTGAAGCACTTTGTTGATCTGCCCTCTATGCTGCTGCTAAGAGTTGCTGTTTATAATGTATGTGCTGCACTGAATGTCATTATTGTGTTAAGGCTAACACTTGGGTTATTGCACCTGTTGTATTGCACTTTTCATCAAAACTATGCAGTGTTTGATGCTATTAACATACTTTTCTTGTTTTCTATGACAATGAGAATAAACCTCTAGAATCTTGAATTGAATTGTCTGTTAAATTGATTATTTTGATTTGGTTTTAAATAACTTTTCAACACAAATTAGTAGTCTTAGTCAAGCTGGAAGAGTTATTGCCATTATCGGCAAACAAAATGCACTAACTATAAATGTATTTATCCATATGAATAGACATAGCTAACCCACTAGCCAATGGATTCCAAATAGGAAGTGAACATGGTGACGCTTTCAGCTCCACTGATTCTGTTTCCGGTCGACGTTGTATTGAGAAATTGTCACCACACCCCTGTAACTGCTGCTGTGAGCCTCGTCATTTTGGTCTTAAAATGTTTGTTTTAACCCGCTCTACATGATCCTGGTGTTTTTATTTCACTATTTTGTACATAAATAAGTTCCTATTCCTAATACGCACCTGGCTCCAAATAACTGTTAGCATCGTGAGCTTCATTTGACTGGAGCGGAAAGATATGGGTGACATCACACTGCCTTTGTCCACTTCTTTATACAGTCTAGGCTTTTGACCTAGTTTAGTCCCCTTGGCTTAGTTCTGGTGTTTTACCTAGACCTGATTTGAACCCATGCTTTTGCTATAGTTTAATACATCAGTCTTTGAATTTCAGTATATAAAACTGGACAATGTATTTCAACATTTCAAAAACTTTCTCATTTCTTCTTCACCTTCATCGAGTGAGAAGAGTGGAGGCATGTGCAGGGGAGATAGCGGCTCCTTGTCCATTTCACGGCTCAATAGGATGACAGGTAACCACTGACTGCTTTGATTGATTGCCACTTTGTTAAACAACGCAATTAAGTCAGAGAATATAGGAGCTGCGCAATGGAACGCACCGAGCAGCTTAAATAACATCAACCACTGGAAACTCCCTCTAATTAAAATTTATGATGGAGGACTTTGCCACCCACTTTGACATTGTGTAGGGCATAAATGGTGGAGCTATAGTTTACCATTGGGTTGTGTCAAATAGTCTTATCATGCAGCACAGATGTGAAATTCATTATGACGTGATCATTTAGTATCATTAACGCTCATTAGATACACAATTTGATACTTTTCTTTATCAAAGTATATGAAAAAAGATTTTTTTCAGTTGCACTTTAAGGGGACCATATTACACTATTTTCTGATCTATGTGATATTGTTTCCTCATCAAAAACAGACCTGGAGTTGTTTTGTTTCATTCACACATGCTTAACACACAAACATTGGATTCTTTCAAATTGAAAACATTCTGTTCCACTTTGTGACGTCATAAGGTAATAAAGAAATTGCTCCACTGTGTTTTTAAACTCTTGTCCTCAGTATATCATATTTGTCTATTTGAACAACTATCATCATTAGTAAAAATGGGACTTGAAGTTATATAGCTGCATATATTTACACACTAAATTAATACTTTTTTTTTTTTTTTTAAAGGGACAGTGTGTAAGATTTTTACCCATTAATTACATAAATTGAAGATACCCATTCAAAAATACATTGTTTTCCAAGCCTTTTCACTTCCATCATGAAATCAAAGTATTCTTTTGGACTTAGATATAGTCACATAAAAGGGGGATCTTCCCCATATAGAGGCAGCCATTTTGAATACGAGAGCCGCAGAAGGACATTTGGGCTCATCCTTTGCCTAGGCTCCTGCTAGCGCCTGCTCAGCCGCGCGGCATGTGGGAGCGAAGGAGAGAAGGAGAGAAAGGGAAGGGGAGGGGGGAAGGGGGAGCCTCATGGTGTTGGGTAAACAGAGAAAGGGAAGGGGAGGGGGGAGCCTCGTGGTTTTTTGATAAAAAAGACAGGCTGCTGTATCACACGTCGTAATAACACGTGTTTTGGACTAAATTGTTTTACTGGATTTTATTCGCTGGATCCTTACGGACAGATTGAGAGCAAGTTTATGGTGAAATACAGAGTTTGACCTGTCCAGAGCCTTCAAAGGTAAGCTAAGTAACAAACCTCGTTTTGTGCTTTTCTGTATAAAAGCCCCATGTGCTCGGGGAGTGATTGTTGTGCAGGGAAATGAATTGCATAGTCAAAAAGAGGAGACTGTAAGGTTTCATTTGATGTGTAGAGTGTCATGCTACACAATCAGGAATGTGTGTTTTCATGCGTTTTTCATGCGTTTTATTTATACCGTAGTTGTCGGCGAGAGCTCGCACAGCGCCGGGTGCGCGCGGCTACGCGAGCTGTCTGCCTTACGGCGCGCCCGGGTGACCCTCGAGGTCTGCCGTAGCCAAAAGAGGAAGTGGAATAGCTACTGTCCACCTATGCGCCACGAATCCTACACACTGTACCTTTAAAGAGAAACACACATTGTGAACTTCATTATCACTTAACATTCCCACAACAATTTTTAATCCTTGCTATCGATTTTAAAAGCTAAATATTGGTATCTGCAAATATCGGTTATCACCACAGCCGCAAGTCTAACATCGGATATCGGTGTGTGAATCGGTATTGTCCCCCCAAAAAAGTGGGCCCACTACATACTTTTTTTCGAAGTACTTTTTTTAAAGTACTTCAAATCCTTGCACTAAAACGAACAGTACACGGATAAAACTGCTTGATCTGCAATGATTATGTCAGTAGCAGAACCTGTTGCGGTGCCAGATGGAGGGAATACTTTAAAGCCCCCTGAAATGACTGCTTTGTCACACTTTTTGATTTATCTGTGCTGTTTCATTAAATTGAAACTTTGGTGAACACAACCTAAATGAAGATATAAAGCCCAAAGTATACAGCTCTGGGAAAAAAAAAAAAAGAGACCACTGCAAAATTATCACTTTTTCTGATTTTACTACTTATAGGTATGTGTTTGGGCAAAAGGATTATTTTTGTTTGAGTCTATAAACTACTGACAACATTTCCCCCAAATTCCAAATAAAAATATCATTTATTTGCAGAAAATGACGAATGGTCAAAATAACAAAAAGTTATTTTAAAACAATTTTAAAACCACATAATACTAATGTTTACGCTTAAGAAGAGTTCAGAAATCAATATTTGGTGCAATAACCCTTATTTTTAATCACAGCTTTCATTCGTCTTGGCATACAGGGGCGGACTTATCGTTAGGCAAACATAGACATTCGCCTAGGGGCCCCACCAAACCTGCCCATTGAGAAGGGCCCCAACTGTCACCCCTGACACCGTACACGCACAGAAAAATGTAAATGTTAATTTGTTACTGATGTACTGATGTAAAAACTATATATACTATAACTAAGATATACATGAAAAAAACACACTAAAACAGCACCAGAATACCAAATTAATTTCTATATAATATTTGTCTCAGCACACATACCCCCCCACGGGTTGCTGTACATTGGACATGTAGGGGCAACCCTTATTTTATGTGCGCGTATGTGTTTGAAGAATGACTTTTGAGGGCCCCATGTCTATATTTCGCCTATGGCCCCAAAATGGCTAGATCCGCCCCTGCTCTCCACAAGTCTTTCACATTGTTCTTGGCTGACTTTATTCCACTCCTGGTGCAAGAACTGAAGTAGCTCAGCTTTGTGTTTGTGTTGGAATTCAACAGACGCTGGAATGGAATGGCTGTAATACATGTAGAGATGCTGATTTCAGAAAAAAATGCAGTGGTCTCTTATTTTTTTCCAGAGCTGTATTTTTGAGTATACCAGGTTTTTTTTTTACCTGCCCTCCAGCTTAGTTTTAAACTTCAGGCATTATAGAATGTTATAATGTAACCTATAACTCGCTAACTAGTAGAGTATATATTTATTCTGAATGTACAGTTTTCATCATTATTTTGCATGTGTTTAGATGGCGGGTCAAAGCGGGATAGACTCCAGACACCACAGAAATATTCTATAATTACCATTCAGCCCCATAGTCTTTCTAATATAGTCAATTCAAATTCAACAGCCCATGCAGTGCCCATTTAAATATAGCCTTAAACTTTATTTTATCTCAAATAGATCACTTACTCCAGGTGACAGCTAAGGTGAGTCACTGCTCCCCCTTGGCATGATTCTAGTTGAACAAAGGTGTGTTCTTAAGATAATCCCGATAGAAAGTGTACTCTTTGAGGGCAGCAGAAGGATGTGTTCTGTCTGGGGGCCCGTTTTGGGAAAGTTTATCACTTGATTAATGGAGCATTGATATGCATAGCTTATGAAATGAAAGCCTGAGAAATTGCTTCCCTATCTTGATGGGCTGATAATGTGAATGGGACGAGAGACTGGCCCAGCTCTGTCAACAGCACCTGTCATTACACCTTTGGTCCCCATCAACCGAGTCATCTGTCTTGCCCAGATATGCTTCAGAGGCGTAATCTCGCACAGCAATTAGGGCTTCCTTCTTCTTCCAATTGTATTTAAATGGCAAATTATCATCCCTCCGCCTCCTCTCCAGCTGTGTGTGGGAGGCCGCTGCATCTGGGTATCTTCAGGAGAGCGTAAACTGGTTCCGTCTCATTAGCTTTGGGTTCTGCCAAGTGCTCTGCTGCTGTGTAATTAGCTGCATAAATATTTACCAAAAAAAGTCATCATTGTTCGATATTAATATGCAGTGCTCATTAGCCGTGTTACTTCAAGGGGGTCTGCTGGTTTCCGTCTGGGCCCCTCAGTGACCAGATTCTGAGTTTGGTTCTCTTTCATCAACATTTTCTCAGTGACTAAAGGCTGTTATTAAGGTGTGACTATTTATTAAATTATGAAAGATTTAAAATGACATTATGTAACTTTTCTGGTTGAGAGTCCACTGCTTGTCTCCATAGAGATGTGATTGCTTTTCTTGGAATATTTCACAGTATGGTATTAAAGATTAAGCTTGCTTTTCTCAGGCCAAGTTGCAGGTTAGATCTATTGAAAGGGGAGAGGGTTCATAATATGTATGCTTATAATTCAATGAAAATGAGATTATTACTCTGTCTTACCTCTTCCCCTACCCCTTTATCTACGTCTTTGTCTTGCCCCTTGATACTGAGCTGAGTGGACTAGGGGTACGAATGTTCCCCTAAGAAATGAGACACCGCTCGATTACCATTTGCGTCATCGTCCCTTGCCTCTACCTGGCTGCTATGTCTACCAAGGCGACAACAATTGACGCAACCAAACGTAAACAAATGTCAAGGATTATCGGGTACCTCAGCTCGACAAAAAACTAGCTCGTTTATACATGAAAGTTCGATGAAAGCGATAACGTCGGGTAGACAGACACCGCAATAAGTTCACTTAAAGCAGTGCTTCTCAATTATTTTCTGTGACGCCCCCCCTAGGAAGAAGAAAAAATGTCATGCCCCCCCTCCTTACGCGCGACTAGGCTATAAATAGTAGTATTTGTCTAGAAAATTGTTATTAGTACATCTCTGCATAAGATTGTATCCTTTTATTAACATTAAAAACAAAAAAAGAAAGAAACAAAGACCGCACTGTCTTTTTTTGCACTGAGGACTCAAATATTAATGTGTTTTTAATGCAGCTTTGCGCACATTTGTTTACGTTTTACAGAAACGAAACTTAAAACCGCATGGCTTATTTGCATAAACTAAAAGCTCTGAAAAAACAACAACAAAATAAAACGTGCTGTCCTTGTGCCGCTGATGCATCAGCTTCTGTCTGACTAAAGTACATGATGCAGTAGGATATACATGTTTTTTTCTGTGACAGACGATGTTCTGCTGATGGGGAGCCTGTTCTGTATATTGCATATTTAAAGTTGCCGACCCCTGCCCCAGAGCAACAATGAGAGCGCCACTGCCAACTACTGTTGTTGATGTGCAATTACACTTAGTTCTAGTACAGTATGGCAAAAAAGCATGTTTCCCAGGGTCACACACGCCCCCCCCTGGCATCACACCGCGCCCCCCCAGGGGGGCCCGCCCCACTATTTGAGAAGCACTGACTTAAAGTAACATAGAACATAAGCGTCATAATTGTAACCCATGCTTAACTGTTAATCGATAATTACAACTGCTGAAAATACATTTATGAGACTCCTTGGCTGGTCGACGTGACGCTGCCATCCTGATCCCAAAACCTGCCTGAGCTTGTAGACGTACCCCTTCGTTTCAAGTCTGGTCGAGAGCTTACTTCATTTCAAGGGGTATGTAGCGCTCGGTCATGGCCTTAGCCCTCGATTAATCGGGACACCCTTTGCCCTCACATGAACGCACAAAACCAAGGGGTAGGGGTAAGACAGAGAAATGGGACGCAGCCTAAAGCTATGCTGTGGAACATTCCAGGTACATTTTTGTTTATGAAGTAGTTCATGTTGGACTAAAGAATAGAGCTGAGCCAAAAGGTAGCTTTCTATCAACATTCATACTGTCACTAAGTTTCCTCCTGACGGTGGTTGGATGCAGCAGTAGAGATGTTGTGAGAGCTCTTTCCACCACTGCTCCTGTATAGGACTAATTCTGGCCTGCTTCAATCATTGGTTCTGAAGTCCGCTATGTTTGTCAGTCCTCCATTTTATTTGTTTTCCTTTTTTTCCTCTTAAGCAGCCATGTTTATTTTAGTATGCACAGACCATGAATATCTTTGTTTATCTGATCCATCTGTCAATTCCACCCATCTGAATTGTGGGAGATAAAACCAACCCTACATCTTTCTATAGATTTCAACAGGAAAAGTGTGTCATTTTGACAGATTGTCCAGATTTTACCATGGGCAACAGTAGCTGAGTTGAGTGTTCACTGATCCAAAGGTTGGTGGTTCGAATCTCGCTCTCACAGATGAATGCTATTCTTGGGTAAGGCACTTAACCCACCTCGCCCCCAGTGTCTGCGTACATTGGTGTATGAATGTGTGTCTGAATGGGTGAGTGGTTCCTTGATCTAAAGAGCTTTGAGTGCCTTGAAGGTGGGAAAGTGCTATATAAAATTGTTACCACCTTTTAATCAACCCAGAGAAGTGTCTGGGGTGATGGAAGTTCCTGCTTTATTGGAAGAAATGTATGTCAGTTGTTTTAATGTCAATGTCTCAGAGAGTAACCTCACTTGACCATGAGGCCTGTTTGTTGAGCTGGCTGTGTATCCTAAATGATGCTACGTTTGTATTCTGAATGGAGAGAAGTTTGGCAAAAGGTCATAACGTGTTCATAAAACTGTTCAGAAAGAGAAATGTACGGCCATTTGGAGGAAAATCTGTTATTTGTCTCCATCTAAAACAAAAGGTTTGTTCTCTTTTTAGTAACTCGTATTCTGTTCGGAAAAACAAATGCAGGATTGTGAGTGTGGAAGCTCCAGCGTACAACCAGTCCCTGATGCCTATGTCCTAGATTCTTTATGCACCTGCACGCAAATGGATAAATAGAACACATAATAATTCAGCTTCCAACTCAACACAGTAACTATTTCCAAGCAACAAATGAATATTGCCTTGATTTAGAAGTGCAACAATTATTTTCAATTATTCAAATCCCAGAACCGCCATGTTCCCATTAACTCATCACATCGGGAAGTAAAGTTCAGTGTAGGGCAACGCAGTGAATAGAGTAGTGTTATTTGTTGACCTGAAGCTCAATTAAAATCCATCAAGCAATTTTGTCTGTAGAAGACACAATTTGAGCTATTACACCCCAACTGCAAAACATTCATGGAGATAATTCAGGTAAAGATCTTGCTTTGTCTAAAAGGACATTAACTCAACTATCTCCATGGAGACAAGCACCAGGTCAATGAAGAGGCAAGCCTTTATGTATGCCTGGATGTTTTTTAAGTGATTTGAGAAAGAAAAAACATCAGTAAATTACCCCAGGGCAATTGTGGTCTAAATTCTACTGGGCCTTTGATTCAGCAGTGAAAAAAACAATTAAAAAACAGCCAGTTAAACGTACAGTTCGTAACATTCTGGAGGAGTTTCCATGGAAATAGAAGGTTTAAATATACAGCTCTGGAAAAAAATAAGAGACCGCTACCAAATTATCAGTTTTTCCAGTTTTACTACTTATAAGTAGTGTTTGGGCAAAAGGAACATTTTGTTTGAGTCTATAAACTACTGACAACATTTCCCCCAAATTTCAAATACAAATATTATCGTTTAGAGCATTTATTTGCAGAAAATGACAAATGGTCAAAATAACAAAAAAGATACATGTTTTCAGACCTCAAACAATGCAAAGAAACAAGATAAAATTAATTTTAAAACAACATAATACTAATGTTTACACTTAAGAAGAGTTCAGAAATCAATATTTGGTGCAATAACCCTTATTTTTAATCACAGCTTTCATGTGTCTTGGCATGCTCTCCACAAGTCTTTCACATTGTTCTTGGGTGACTTTATTCCACTCCTGGTGCAAGAACTGAAGTAGCTCAGCTTTGTGTTTGTGTTGGAATTCAACAGACGCTGGAATGGAATGGCTGTAATACATGTAGAGATGCTGATTTCAGAAAAAAAAAAAGCAGTGTTCTCTTATTTTTTTCCAGAGCTGTACATTCAGACCATTCTCCATGGAGATAAATCAGTTTTCTGTCATATGGTAGAAGATAATAGCCAAAGGAACAACATTTCCATGGAAACCTGGTTGGAGTCAGTTTGAGGAAAGGCAAGCCAGGATGCAAGCATGCATCTTTTTCAGCCCCCCACTTTTCCTATTTTGTGGGGCAAAAAGTTGAAATAGTGCAGCTTTAATAGGTCAGTACAGTCAATAATATTGCACAGAGCTTGTTTCTGACTATTGGTTATATTAGCTGTTAGCAACTAGCGCTTTTTAACACACTGGGAGTAATTCTCAGCCTATTTGAGAGTGAATGAATAGCTCCTCTCATTACCAGGTCCCCCTTTAATAAGTGCGAAACCCTACATTACACATATTATCATAATCACACCACGATGAATTGGAAACCATTCAGGCCCTCTCAGTGAACTCTCCTGGTAGCATACATTGACATTGATTGGTGTTAGCAGTCTATAAGCAGCGATCAGCGTACAGTAGTGCCACTCTTCATGCTGTTTAAATGAATCCTTGAGCACGTCTCCCGGGTGGAAATCTAATGCGAAGGCAATAGAAGAGAATGTCTTATGCCCAGTGGCCCAGTGGTGTCTGTCGGCTTTGACGGTTGCATAATCTGTGGGGGTCCCTTTAGTTAGTGTGAAGTAATTAAAGGGGTACAATAAACACTTGAACGCATAGGGAACTGCAGTAAAGAGAGTGCTGATGCTGAGTGTAAGTATTTATACAATGGAGTGAGCAATAGTGGAATTTTAAAGGGCCCGTATTAGCCTATTTTCTGAACTATTTTATAATGTTGTTTCCTCGTCACAAACATACTTGGAGTTGTGTTTTGAGTTTTGAGTTCAAACTGAAACCACTATGTTCCACCTTGTGATGTCATGTGGTAATACAGGAAGTGCTTCACTGTGTTTCTAAACTCCGTACATCGCCACTAGAGTCAGTTGGATCATTTCAGACCTGAGATTACCAAACTCCTCTGAAAAAAAAGGTAGAAGAGCTATTAACTTGAGAAATACCACTACATGACATCACAAGGTTCAACAGAGCATTTTAGCTTGGGAGATGTGGACAGACTAATAATAAAGGGTTTCTCAAACACAAGAACTCAAAAAAAAAATAGAATAAAATAAAAAAAACTCCTGGTATGTTTTTGATTAGGGAACATTTTAACATGACTAAAAGTTCACAAGAGTCAATTTTGCATAATGTAGGACTTTTAAATAACCAAATTAACTCATTTTTAAGCGTTTTTTGGTACAGAACATGTACTAAGTATGATATAAATTTCATAAATGATTCAATTTTTATATAGCACTTTCCACATTCAAGGCACCCAAAGCACTTTACAACAAGAAACTACTCACCCATTCACACACCAGTGTACGCAGACACTGGGGGCGAGGGGGGTTAAGTGTCTTGCTCAACACAACAGCAGCGTTCATCTGTGGGAGCTGGAATCGTACCGCCAACCTGTGGGTCAGTGGATCTGACCGCTCAACCAATGTTTCTTACATCAGGAGCGAGATTTGAACCGCCAACCTCTACCAACTGTGTTACTACCGCCAAAAATACAGTTTAGGCCTTTATTTGTCAAACTGTGAGGAAAACGCACTGTTGCAACATCAAGCACAGCAGAAAAATATACACCTGATTTCCAAACAGTGAAACAAAAAAGCAGATCGGTCTTTAACTTCCTAGCTCCCACAGATATATATCTCTGGTATTCACATGCATGGGGAAGGGAAGTGCAGAGTTTCCAGCACATAATATTTTATTACGTGCAGACAGTAACCTGAAGCAACTTGATTTTGTCCCCACTCTATATCTATGTATATCTATCTGTATAAACCAATTTTTATTGACACTTTAAATTTACCCATTTCCAAGAAGAACAAGGGTTAGATACATTTAGATTCAAAAAGGCATAGTAGAAAACAAAAAGGATCAACTGAAGTCAAAAGCATGATAACAAAACGTATGACAACACTAATGACACATGTTTACCAGGCTGCTCTATTGACCTCTACAATACAAACAGCTAATTCTCTCATTTGAATTTTATCTGATTAATGCAAGAGTCGTGTCATTTCCGGCCTCCCCTCAGTGGAAACCAAAGGGGCTCGGGGACAGTGTAATGTGATAATGTCTCTGCAGGACTGGCTCAGAACATTAGATATAAATTCAATAATGCAAGATTTGTGCCGGGACAATTGGATTTTGATTGGCATAATTGACTATTACCATTCAGCAGCATGTAACACGGCCCTTTTGTTATGCGTGTGAGATGCGATAGTTAGAACACCAAACAAGGCGCTCACACAAAAGATCAGTGGTAAACATTCAGATTCGGTCTTGAATATGTGTCTGCAGAATACATTAACTGTCATTAAAGGCTTCAAGAATGGAGAAAAACAGTGTGGCAGGTCTAGTTGACTTGGCAACGGGCCCACCAATGTTTTGAGTTACGTAAATCTGTACACATTCGCCTCCAAGTCAATAAAAAAAGCTGTCTAAAAGGTCTTGTACTAAATTTATCCATGTATCTGTGCAGAATTTGTCTTGTCCCAGTACTGATATGTTGTACATGCAGCTCTTGAGGTCAAAATACGTCTGCCGTGTACTGTTTACATCGAATTATAAAGCATTTTATTGATGGATAATGAGGAGGTGTGTTTTAGCATGCTAGATGTTGTTAGCAGCAAAACTCCACTCTGGTCTCTGCAAGTTTTGAAAAGTGCTCATAAACTGATCGTGGTGAATAATTAGGAGGCTTGAAATAAGTGAGGAATAACTTTGGATGACTGTAAACCATGTGAAAGTAAATTAGTTCTGTTTATCATGTTTTTCAGACAGTTTTTGACAGTGAAAATGACCTACAACGCATTTGAGTTGCTGTGTTATACTTGGACAGAAATAATGTTTGACTCTTTTAATGATTTGTCATTGATTCACTCATACTGTCATCATATTCTGCAGCTAGAAGAAATTGTATGTGAACAATATGAACAGTGAACACTGCATCGGAGGTTTGATTCCTGCCAAGTTCTATTATTGTGGTGTTAAAGTGGTGTGTGCATGAGCGCTTGGTGGTCATGGGGGCCGATGGCACAGGCCGACAGCCTTGTTTCCTTCAGTCTGCCCCAGGGCAATTGTGGTCTAAAATAGCAGCTTACCACCACCGAGTTTGGAGTGAATGAATGATGAGCACTTTGAGAGGCTTCAACAAACCTGTGAAGTGCATTGGCAGTGTAAAGAATTATCATATTTCTTTCATTCAGATGTTTCTTACACTGATACACCACATACATACATTAGCAACAACCACATCAGCAAATAACATATTTCCTTTTAAGCAAGTGTATTCAAAGTGTGCGTCGTACTAGATGAAAACGAGCAGTTCAAAACACCCACTTGTCTCATTTCAGATCAGCTCTTACTTTGCAAATTGAAATTGTTATTCTTGTCCTGGGAGACGAAGTGCTGCTCAAATGGAGAAAATAGGGAAGTTATTGAGTTCTTCAGCTGTGCCTGTCTCGCCACCATCAAACCATTTATCTTCCTTTTACTTCTTCAGTACTCATTAGTCTTGATTTAGTTTTGTACCATCTCCCAAAACACAATCAATTAGCAATGAAATAGAGTTCAGTACAGTACAAACTATAGGTGCTATAATGTCTGCCATAGGTAAACAAATGTAACAAATGTTTAAAGTAAAAGTGATCCATCCATCCATTTTCTTCTGCTTATCCGGGTTCATTTCGCAGGGGCAACAGCTTTAGCAAATCTACCGCCCAGATCTCACTTCACCGGCCCCCTATGGATCCTCCCGCGGGTACTGGGTCCACGGGAGGATGGCCCTACGTCGCTCCTTCAAGCTGTGCCCGGCCAGGCCCCGTGGGGGAAGGCTCGGCCACCAGACGCTCTCTATTGAGCACCCACCCCAGGTCTGGCTCCAGGGTGGGGCCCCGCTAATGCCAATCCGGGCGATGTAACTGGCCTTGCTGTGTTTCTCATCATAAGGGCTTCTGAACTGCTCTTAGTCTGACCTGTCCCCAGGACCTGTTTGCCTTGGGTGACCCTACCAGGGGCATGAAGCCCCCAACAGCATAGCTCCCAGGATCATTTGGGCACTCAAACCCCTCCACCATGTTAAGGTGACGGTTCAAGAAGGGGAGAGTAAAAGTGAAGGGGCATAATTCAATGGGAGCTTTGCAAATGAAAACCATTTGGCTACATGTTGGTTATTTGTGTATTAAATACACCATTATTACACAGACTAAATTAACATCTTGATTTTTATGTTTTAGAGAGAGAGGCAGAAAGAGAGATAGAGAGATACTTTATTAATCCAGAGGGAAATGTAAGTTTTGTTGCAGTCAAAGGTCTCAGTGCAGTTTAACAGGAGGACTGGTCAGGGAGGCTCAGCAGAGGAGAGGAAGAGCCCATCTGTCATGGGTTTGTACAGACTAAATGGGAAAAAACGATGGCTCACTTACAAAAATATCACTTCAGTGTTTTTTATTCACACTACAGCCTAAAGTTCAAAGTGCAATATTTTCAGTGAAAAGAAGCAGTCCAAAAAATTAAGTATTTACAGCAGAATTCTCACAGCAAGCCAGTACCTACATAGCCAGGTCAAGGACAATCAATAGAATGAGCAGAGCTCCCCCATAAATACCCCTGAGCTCCTCACCCTGGGCTAACAAACGTAGGGTTTTTAAGGTTTAAAAAAAACTGCACTCATGAACGTAAAGCAAACTGTAAACCAACATGATAAAAGGAGAAGTTCAATTTGTCAACTGGACAAAGTTTGTTTGGTTGAAAACGTTTTGCCGCTCATCCGAGAGGCTTCGTCAGCTCTAATAAGAATACTGGTAAGACACTTGCTTATATCTTGCTGCAGGGAGGAGCTAACTAGCTAACTACTTTCCGAACCTATCTCATTGGTTTCCGTCTTTTGTTTCTCTGGCGTCTAGATAACGATCCCTATTCATCCCTACGACCGTTTTTCCCACCTCTGGCCCTGCCCGGCTAGCCCTATTGTTTCCCTGTTTGCTTGATCTAGGCTTAAGAATGGAATTGTAGATGGGATGCAAATTATGTCTGACTCCACCATTTCTGTTCAGAGAAGGATTCTCTTTTTTGACAAAAATAGCCTCTTTAACTCCCCTCTCAAACCAATTCTTTTCCCTGGCTACGATCTGAATCTCACTGTCCTCAAAAGAATGGCCCGTGGCTTCTAGGTGAAGATGTACGGCAGATGACGGTCCACTCTGGCACGCCCGTCTGTGTTGGTACATCCTCTTGTGAAGTGGCTGCTTGGTTTCTCCAATATAGCGCTCACTGCAGTCTTCACTACACTGAATGGAGTAGACCACATTGCTTTGTTTGTGGCTCGGTGTTTTGTCCTTTGGGTGGACGAGTTTTTGTCTTAAAGTGTTTGTGGGTTTGAAATAAACTGGGATTTCATATTGTCTGAAAATCCTCTGTAGTTTTTCCGACACGCCGGCCAGGTACGGAATCGCTACCCCTTTCCTCCTGGGTTCGGATTCTCTATTATCTTGTTTCTTGCCCTTGTCTCTCTTGGTTTTGTTAACAGCCCATTTAGGATAACCACAAACAGAGAGGGCTTCCTGCACATGTTGTTCTTCTTTCTCCTTACCCTCTGTGCTTGTGGGAACCACTTGGGCCCTGTGTTGTAATGTCCGAATAACACCCAGTTTGTGCTGCAGTGGGTGGTGTGAATCAAAAAGCAGGTATTGGTCTGTGTGTGTGGGCTTCCTGAAGACTTCTACTTGGAGTCCCCGGTCTCCTCCTATCGTTACTGCACAATCTAAGAACGCCAATGTGTTATCCTTGGCATCTTCACGGGTGAATTTGATATTAGGATCTACAGAATTGATATGTGCAGTAAAAGGTTCCAAATCTTGAATTTTGATTTTTGTAAAATTATCATCAACATAACGGAAAAAGGAAACCATTGTCTCATCCTGACCAAACTGGACCAAACTATGTAAACCAACATAATACTATTACTACTTAAATAACCTCCCATATTCTTAATTAACTGATAACCTTAAGAACACACTTAATAATGCGTTTTTTATGTGAATCTGTATGGCTTCCCCTTCAGTGGTATCGTGAGATTAACACTGACTTACCCATGACAGCGTGATCTGGGCCTAGTTCTCCCCCGGTTCCGTAGCTTGTGAACGTAGTTCCGGTAAGTTAGCCAGGACAGTTAATAAAACTTGTTTTTCTTCTCAAAACAACATTTTGTCCAAAAAGTGATATATTTGCATCACACAGTTGTAATTCGCATTGGGGTTATTTTCTCTCGACTCATATCACTGCGCCCAGATTAGCTGTATTGCTTTTTCACTTGTTAGTGGATGTTTACAAGTGAACAGGCTAATACAGCTAATCTGGGCGCAGTGATACAAGTCGAGAGAAAATAACCCCAATGCGAATTAAGCTGCTGAATTTATGCACGGATGCACTATCCCTTTAAGAACACAATTGATCAGCAATGGTCGAGTCCATGGTCACATGAGGTCCTTTAGCACGCTACCAATCGCTATTGATGGTATGACCAAGAAGTGCTCCGGCTTAGCCCATGAACCAGAGAGCAGTGTAGAGACAGCAGGAGGTAAGGAGGTGTGGGCACGTAGGCGCTGAATGTGCACCCTCCAATGCACTAATGGGGAAAACAGTCCAGGCAGCGGGGAAACATTTGTCTGTGGGGGTACAGGGCTGCGGGACACAAAAGTGGTCTTGCAGAGAAACAGTCTACCAGAGCTTGGCTCTGCAAAAACAGGGGGAGCTCTCTTAGTGCTCTGGTGCTTAGTGCTAAGGCTCACTCTCGGGCCAGAGAAAGACATGCTGGTCGGGGAATGACGGGCAACTACGGGTGCTCCGTCGCACCATCACAGCAGTGTCTAGGGGCAACCAGGTGAAATTAACTCAAAGTATTTCCTCTGGAAGGTTTTCTGACACATTTGGTGCCACAAATGGTGTAAAAAGCCTGTAGCATCTCAGATGTCTTTGCTAGCCTCTTGCACAGTGTCCATGGATGAGGGGAAAATCAAACAGTTACACAAGTCCCTTGTGTTCATTCCCCCAAAGCAGACTAGAAGTACTAGAAGGTCTTTTGCCACATTTGCAGCTACATGGTGTGAAAAGCCTGTAACATCTCAAATGTCCATCGCTAGCCTCTTGCACGGTCTCCATGGATACCCGTCAGTTACTTACAGATATGTTGACCCCGCATTAATTTGGGATTTTATCTACAGATTACATACTTGACTATCAACACTACTGTTTTTGATGCTACAATTCAATGTTGAGACTGAAAACTAGTAGCAAACTGACTGCTAATTGATGTTTCTAACCTAGAAATTCTAAAATAATTTATGTTAAACAATAACTTCACTGCACAGCTACATTGCTTGTTAGGACAGTACAAATTGTTTTCCTCATGTTTGCTGATGTAAACCTCACTGAGACATAATGTATTGATGTTATCTCTGGTATAATTAAACCAATTTTGCATGTTAAACATGATGCACTGCAGGTACGTACATGCTCAACAAATAGGCTTCATCTGTATGCTAAACAAAGTGCTATGGTAGTCTATGGTATGGCGTACTAAACACACACACCTGATCTCTCCTGACAGATTCTATTAATAAAAGTCGAGTTGCTCCGCGCTGCTTATTCAGCTGCAACTGAAAATAAATTTGGTAAAATTCACAGTTGAGAGAAGGAAGCAGTGAGTGAGAAATATTATGGAATATACTGCATTAGTTCAAATCAAGAAGCCATTCACAATGACAGTTATTTTTCATCTATTTTGGAAAAACCTTGGAAAGAAAAATATATAGTGGCAACTTGTGCAGATTGGGAAAATTGAGAGATAGCATCAAAACGGTATTTCAGACTCATGAATTTCAACCTATAAGCAAACCTTCACAGTATGGCCATCTTATTTGGGATGATACTGGTGCAGTTGGTTATGCATCCACCAAATGAGGATTTTTGGTTAAAAGAAGCTTGATTTGTATTCACACAAATACCCATTCATATTTTTGATATGGGGTATATTCTACAGACTTAGACATTGAAGATTATAGTAACATACAAATGGCACACTTCATATACCTGAGTTGCAGAAAATTATTACCTTACAACTGAACACAACACAGGGCTGACGTTACATCATTTATTGATATCATTGCTGCATCTGTACTTCTCTTTGTGGATAAAATTTTCATCTTTTCAAAACTTGTTCATTGTTGCCCAAGAGAGCTTAGCTTGAGTGTTGGCCTAATGGTAAATTGTCACATGTTAATATAGAGCTTTTCCACCTTCAAGGCACTCTTGAGTGCTTTACATGATCTCATACAACAGTGTACACAGACAATACATCCGAGGTGCGTAACGTGTCTTGCTAAAGGACACAACAACAGCATTCATCTGTGAGAACTGGAATTGCACCAACCTGTGGGTCAGTGGATTTGATGATGATATTTATGTCAAGAGCGGGATTCAAAACGCCAAGATTTGTTAATGAAATTCAGGACTTTGATTAGGAAAATATAAAAAACTTTACAGCTCTCCAGCACATGGACAATATTTTTCAAATGCATTCAAATTTGATCTGGCAACCCTGGTCAATAAAGGTCAAACCCTGGTCAATAAGGCTGACCATTCCACCACTGTACCGCAGAACGCAGAACCTGTCCACGCACAATCCTGTATATGCATATAAGTCCTCTCATTCTAATGTAGTCTGGATGTGACCCAGCAGATGTAAGTCATGAGCTCTTAGCCTGACTCGTGTTATAAATGAGAATAGTTTGCCCTTATTTGAATCTCATGCACTTTGCCTTCAGCTCACCCATTACCTCGCTCTCCCACTCATCTACATCAGCACACTACGAGCAGAGATCCTATCTGGAGACCAAATGAAAGTCATTCTAACCTCACGCCTTCCTCTTTAGAATAAGCACAGTAGCACCCCATCATTCATAATGGCAGTGATCATCTATAATACTTTCAGATATGGTGAAAATATGTATAAAAATAACAATGCATTGATGTAAAAAACGCACTATTTTCCAATTCTGATTCTTATGGATCTGTTGGCGTGGTAACCTTGGTGGTGTGAGATAATAGGTTTGTCATTGCTTTCCACATAAGGAGCTTTAAAAGAGATAAATGGCCAGGTTGCTGTCAAAAAGTACTGTACTTTTTGGGGGATTATAGGCTAATTTATTCTCATTTAACGAAAGGAGGATCTAATTAGAGTGACTCTTACATCATTAAAGTAGAGGTTATCCGATAGTGTCGGAGTTCTTAAGTGTGATTTGGGGTCACCTTAGTCAAGTTCATACTCACCTGTAAAATAGACTTTTTTTAATGCATGCATATGAAACAGTGCTGTCATCTTATCATCTCTTATTCACTTAAAGGTGCTAGATTATGCAAAGCTGACTTATGAGCTTTGGGGCATGTTTTAATGCAGTTTCCTACTCAAAAACATACCCGAAGTTGTGTTTTGGTTATTACTGTGTCTACATATCCAAAGCTGAAAATGCTCTCTTCCACCTTGTGATGTCTCGAAGTGGTAGTTTTAAAGTTAACAGCTACCTTTTACCTTTAGTTCAGTTGAGATTGCACTAGATGTCCAAGTGAAACTGAAACTAAGGCTCGTTCAGACTGCAGCCTGAAGTGACCCAAATCCAATTTTTTCACCCCTATGCGACCTGATCTGATGACAGTCTGAATGACACAGATCCAATAATTTCAAATGCGACCCAGGCCACATGGATATGTGGTCTTAATACCGATACATACCGATCTGATATATCTTTTGACATCCGACTTCAGTCTGAATGGCCAGGTCGCGTTCATCCCATTCATCCAGCCTACACGTCATGAACAATAATCAACGATAACACTGATAGCACTCAGTGGAGGGTGGGTGGAGTGAGGTTTCCACTTTAAATTATTTCAATAGAAATGGCTGAGCGCGGCTACAGGCGGTCCTGGCTCCAATGCCAAAGAAAAATAAAGAGCCTGTGAGCCAAATATAAAGAGGCTAAAGACCTGAACAACCTTGCTCTTTTCTTTCTTAATCTCCTCTTTAAAACAAATGTATTGTACATGTGCTGGCTCCAGTAAGACAGCAACTTTAATAAAACCAGATACTCACTCATAGCGTTCATGTTTACTTCCGTACACCGAGTACGCTCGCTGCATGTGACGTCGTCGTGTCCTCCAATGTATATGCGGGAGACTTTTGGGGCGTTTAAAGTTCACACTGGAGATCACATAGAAGTCGCATTTAATTGGAAATGTGAACGACCTCGCAAAAAAATCTAATTTCACTAAAAAATCGGAACTGAGCATTTAAGCCCTGCAGTCTGAACGGAGCCTAACTCGGACTCCAAGTAAGACTGACATGAATCTACGGAACGTGCTAAAATATACACCGCAGAACAGGTTCTGAGCTTCACATGAGGCGTGATCTGTCCACATTCCAAAAAACATTACCATTCACATCCACCTAAAATCAGTTGAAGCTTAACCACCTCCAACACAAACCTGAGTGTCAAATCCATGTTCTTTTAACCAGATGAAAACATTCACAGTTTGAAGCATATTTGAACCTGCCAGTTCCAATCTCTGAACAAAAAGAGCATGAAGAGTCAAACTGTTGTGTTTGGAGGCTACGGAGAGATATTTATACACTGTAATACATTTCCATGGCTCACATAAAAACTATCTTGACATTACTCAGCTTATGAATTGCAAAATACCGAGTCTGTGGTGTGTGGGTTGGAGAATTGTAAGTGAAAGTATGAGATCCAAATTCCCCTGGTAAGACGTATTATACTCCACTGCAGAGCTCAGAGGAATAGGGGCAAGAGGGATTTGAAACTGATCCAAGAATATGTATGATTTTCTCAAGTGCAAAGGTCATGTAGTAGTATGTATAGCTGTTACATTGATGGTTGCTGGCATTATAGCAAGTCCCTTTAAATGTCAGTGGATAGTTTCCTGGGAAACATACCTAGCACGGTTTAACAAGGCAAAAAAAAAAAAAAATCAACAAATAAATAAAATCTGGTTGTGACTTACAATACTTTCAGATAGTTTTAGTACACACAGTGATGGGACGAATGCTGTAAAAATGTATTTAGTTGCAGAATACTGAATACCTGCATTAAAATGGTCCAATGGTCCAATCAGAGTACAGTGAACCCTCGTTTATCGCGGGGGTTAGGTTCCAGAAATAGCCCGCAATCAGTGAAATCCGCGAAGTAGGACAATTTTATATTTTACATTTATTCTACATGTTTTAAGGCTGAAAACGCTTCACCAGACACATTATACACCTTTCTGAGACTGGTATTAACATTTTCTCACATTTTTCTCTTGTTTAAACACTCAAACTTTTGTAGATTTTCATTAAAATATATTAACTCATTCACTGCCGGCCTGTTTTCAGAATTCTAACCCCAGAGTGCCAGAGGTTTCAGTAGAATTTCACTGATTTTCCAAGACCCACAGAATACTGAGTTCTTTGACTATATAAACATGGGACACATCAAAATAAAGTGTCGACTCTCTTCTTTCACCTGGAAAAAAAATTATGTTTCTAACCTTTTCGGTTCTCAAATAACTGATAGTAGAACATAGGGAAGTTTCAGCAAAAACACTGGTTTTTGAGCAAGAAATGGAGAAAACGAGCGTTTAGTTCAGAGAAGGATTTCGAGCAGATCAGTGACTTTGACATCAATATTTATCGATTTAGTGACACCTCAAACATCTAAAATAACAGAGAAAGAGATTTTTGATGACAAAGTACATTTTTTATTTACAAATATAAGAATATAAGGCTCTGTGAATTGAAAATTCGTTCAAATCAATAGTGCCAAGAGATGTTTACAGGATATAATATATTTTCCTATAAAATAGAACTTTGTTGAGGATTTGTCTGAGGCCCAGAGTACAGACCCATAATAAAAACTAATACACACACACACACACACACACACACAAATATATATATGTACATACACACAAGCCCATGCATAAACCTTTACACACACACAGCTACACACGCGCACGCACACGCGCGCACGCACGCACGCACACGCGCGCACGCACGCACGCACACACGCACGCACACACACACACACACACACACACACACAACTTCATTCATTACAATTACCATACAGCAGCATCACTGCTCCAAGTCAGTAAACTTCTTCTTTGGAGCTGTCGTAGTTCTGAGGAGACTCCCTGATCCGTGCAGCGCACACATGACACGCCCCCTCCTCGGGCACAGCAGATCTCTGCTCAGACCTCGCTGCTTGATCCGGCTTGTCTCTGCGATCCTCTGATCCAGGATCCTGGGTCCCAAGAGCAATCTGATCGCTCCATAGGCGCTGATCAACAGTTATCTGCTTTTCCGGGTTCTCTGGCCTCGCCATCTTACTACTCTGGCCAATACACCATACACACGCTGCACTCCTCCTTTCTTCCCCGGCTCTGATCGGCTAATAATGATACAACATCGCCATCTACAGGTTGAGAGATGTGAATTACACCTCAAAAGTTGCTCCAGGCCGTAACCTAGCAACCCCCGCTGAAAAAAGCAATTGACGTCTATAGACGTCACGGCACTCAACGGTTGGATTCGAGGGGACGTCAATAGACGTCTCCGGCACTGAATGAGTTAATAGTGGGGGGGGGGGGGGGCACGTGACACGCGGACACGTGCGCACGGACACGTGCGCGCGGACACGTGTGTTTGTTTTGGTACCACATATCCATGCCATGTGCGAAAGTCGAGTGGAAAGCGACCTGGATAACATTTTGGGCAAGACTCAAGCCAATGCTAACAGTGCCAAACCGCTAACAGACGCCTCTGAGCACCAGTCCTCACCACAAGACCAGGTAAGACCAACCTGCGCTCACAAGAGTTGGTTGCATTTCACCCCGGGTCCAAAATCAGACCGCTATCAATGCGTCGCCAATACTCCACAGCTCTCTAGGACGGGGTCGGGTTCGTCCTCTCGGCGTGACGGGGAAGAGCCACTGTCTCTTCTGTGCGCGCGAGTGTCTCCGCTGCGGCTCCCTCGAATGCGGCTCTCCCCGCTGCGGCTCCCCCGGCCCGTCCATGTTGATTCTTGGCTCTTCCATGGTCCGGCTCGCACTCTCTTCCATGGCTCGTGCAAGTAAACAAAGGCCACACCTCCTGTCACCCAGGCGCTCTCGTGAAGGAAATCAGAGACTCTGTCCCTACCATCCCTGGTCTAGACCTGGTTTAGTCCTGGTTTAGACCTGCTTTAGACCTGGTTTAGTCCTGGTCTAGTCTCTTAGCTAATCAGGGCGCAGGACAGAATGTTACACTGTAAAAAAAAGTTACACTATAAAAAAAATTGGAAAAAATAAAAATTGGAAAAAAAAATCCGCGAAACAGCGAGGCCGCGAACAGTGAACCGCGATACAGCGAGGGTTCACTGTACTGTATTTTTAAGACAGAATACTTTTACATTGAGTTTATGACATTTAAATGACAGTGTAAAGATGCAATATAAGATTAAAAACAGCTTCATATTTGTTTCACCGTTTTTATACCATTTCCTAATACAATTCGAGAAGGAAAAATCACACATGCACTCACTACAGTAACGGTGTTTCATATTTTACTCACTAATTCTGTGCAGTTTGCAGCTTAAATTGTGTGATCAAATAGTTCAATGTGTTCCTTTAATTTTAGATGATTGCTTGATTCTGAACACCACCAAATCAAAGATAAACTATACAATTACTCAAAATGTGTATTTTAAATATGTATTCTAGGTACATGTATTCAGTTACTTCCCAACACTAAGTACAAAAGTGTTCTTAAAGGTGCACTGTGTAACTTTTCTGGTGGAGGGTCCATCGAATGCTTTTCTTCATGGAGATGTTGCTTTGTCTGAAATGTTTCACATTATGGCATTAAACGTTCTATCTCCATGAGACCAAACCAGACCAAGTTACAGGACAGGCAAACCCACTTAGTCAGAATGTTTGTTTTTCTAGTTATTTTTGAGGTATAAAAAACACCTGTAATTGAATAAATGTAAGGTAGAGCTGTTAAATGTCATACTCTGGAACATTTCAGGCAAAGCAATCCTCAACCAAAAAGTTACACAATGCACTTTTTAAGTTATGTATTTTAGCTTTAATACTTTCTTACTTTCTACCACTGCTAAAACTGGAAAAATCGAGCCTTCAACTCGGGTACAGAGCTGTCACCAACATTCCATCCATTTTCTTCCACTTATCCAGGGCCGGGTCGCGGGGTCAGCAGCCTAAGCAGGGACTCCCAGACTTCCTTCACCCTGGACACTTCCTCCAGCTCCTCCGGGGGACCCCAAGGTGTTTACCAGGCCAGCTGAGGCCAGCGTGTCCTGGGCCTTCCCCAGGGTGGGACATGCCTGGAACACCTCCCGAGGGAGGTCACAAACTTAATAAATGGAAAATATGATTTAGCACACAGCATTATGCAGAAATCGCATTACCACAACACAAATGAAATAATTCAATAATGCATGCGAGAGTCTATAGGCATGTCTCAAAGAAATACTTAGTTCCTGAAGTACGAGTGATTGACTGAGTGTTTACAACAGTATAACACGCTGTATTAGCCAAACGGGATGAAGACAATGACAGGTACGCCTGGGACACACTGACGCTAGCTTACCAAATTACCATTTTAATGCAGCCCTGATTTATGAGCGTACAGATTTAATTCAGATAGCCCTGGAAATAGCGGTACGACAGGCAAACACTACTTCAATTTGTCTTCTTTCCCTTTAAGCTCATTTATTCCACGATTGCGTACCATGTCATCTCCGTGCCTGCTCGGTGATGAGAGGGTCCGTGGAACATTTCAGAGGCGAATGCAGATGAGTTTAATTCATTTCAAGTCCAAACCTAGCCCATGTTTCCGCCTCCTGGTCTTTCTCTGTAATATTAATTGACAGGTCTTGTGTTGGCGTGTTTTCATTTGTTCCCTGGTTTCGAAATGAGATGATAGCCTGCGCCCGCTAACAACACGCAGGCTCTTAAGTTACAGCCAATGCGAGAGCACGTTCCCGTAAGACCTTAATGACACTTGGGAGAACAGGTTTCTGTCATTTAAAGCCTCTGAGATATTGAGTTGATGTTGTTTTTCATTTTGCACTGTCTCTACAATTGTTAAGCAAAATTCCCACTATCTGTACTAAATATGCAGAATATATTGAAAATCCCATTTCAACTAACCTGGTGTTCCATGTGATGAAAAAAAAAAGGCTTCTGTAACACATAACTATTCAAATAGTATTAGTAGTCAAAATTCCTACAAACACAATGTTCCAAAGTATGTCCGTAAACGTGTCTATCTAGGATTTATTTCATTATGGTGTATTTACTGCTGAAAAATATATTGAAAAACATATTTGTACTGCTTGCAGCCAGGGTAAACAATGACATTATTGTAGGTGGCAGACGTGGCGGCTCAGAAAAGTTGCACAGTGCATCTTTATGTTTAAATGAACTGTATTATGCAATTTTCTGATCTAGGTTATAATGTTTCCTCATTAAAAACATACCTGGATACATGCACATTTAGGTATACAGTTCTTGTCTCAAACAGCATGTCATGTGGTAATACAGGAAGTGTTCCACTGTGTTTTTAAACTCCATACACCTTCACCAGAATGATTTGGGTGATTTCAGACCTACAATTTCCAATCTCTATTGAACTAAAGGTAAAATGTAGCTGTTAACTTGAAAACTACCACTATGTGACATCACAAGGTGGAACAGAGCATTTTGAGCTTTGGAGATGTTACTCAAAAACATGTGACGCAACTCTGAGTATTTTATTGATGAGTGACAACATTATATCATGGCTTAAAGCTCATAAGAATCCATTTTGTGTAATACTTTTAAGGCGAAAAGCTCAAAATTGCTCTATCCTATTGTTTTGTTTTGTTTTTCGTTTGTTTATTTCATTCATAAAGTATAACAAGACATCATCAGTGTGATAGCAATACAAAATATTGAATGAAAGGGAGCAGAAAGAAGAGTAATCTTATGTTATCTGCCCCCTCTTCCCTTTCCAGACATTAACACCGATAGTGACTATAAAACATTTCATCAGTACATTATTGATGACAGTAGAGGACTGAAATCTGCATGTTTTTGCATTGTATCCATTTTTTTAAACAACCAGTTTAACAGCCTTTAACTGTTCTTAAGTTCTATACACTTGCAAAGCAACATTTTGTCAATTTATCTCCTGTTTTTTGTGTTGATTATAATATAATATCGTCTTTCTGTGTGGCCATCTCATCTAAAAAGCTGGTAGATTATTTAGCAATTGTATGCAGTTTACAGAGTTTAATAGGACAAGTGCAATGTTCCTTTACACTGCATGAATTCAATATAATTCATGTGGTGATATTGATTGTTGTTTGTGATAAGACTCTTGTTGGTATGTGGTTTCTTCAATTTAAACATTTATAAACCACTTCTTTAAAACTCAGAAACAGCCTGCTGTTGTCACTCTGCGAGATACAAATACCTAGGCACATGTTGTTGAGTTATTAATGATTTTAATAGTTTCTCCAACACAATTCTTCCAACAGAAAAAAGACAGTAAATCAGTTACAGTCATAAAATCAAATTCTGTCTTTTCCTTATATATAGATCAATTGGTTCCATTTCCTGCTCTTTACAATATTTGATTTTGTAACTTTAAAGAACATATGTGAAGAGTCCCTCAGTCATCCAGGTAGAATCCATGGTAAAAGGAGAAATTCAATTTGTCAACTGGACAAAGTTTATTTGGATGAGCTGCGAAACGTTTTCGACCAAATAAACTTTGTCCAGTTGACAAATTGAATTTCTCCTTTTACCTTTAAAGAACATACAAAATTGACTGAAGTAAAGTAACTGCGTAACATTTATAACAAGGGGTCCGCCACCTGATGTCTCCATGGAAATGTCATTGCTTTGTCTAAAATGTTCCACAGTATAGATTAAACCTGCACAAGGGCAACAAGTGACATTTTCAAGCAATGGAAACAGCCGTAATGAATAAATGCTAGATGGAAATGTTTAAAGGCAAGGCAGGTTTATTTGTATAGCACAATTCATACACGAAGTAATTCAAAGTGCTTAACAGAATAACAGATATGTTAAAATCACAATACAAACAAATCGTAACATAATCATCATAAATTAAAGAGAGAGAGACATTAAATGAGAGAGAAGAGTGCAGAATGAAAACCTTTCAGTCATCTGCACACCTAAACTGAACTGTTTTGAGCCTGGATTTAAACAGAATCAAAGTAGAGGCCTGTCTCATGTTCAGGAAGACTGGGTTTTAGCTGCATGAATCTGAAACGCTGACTCCCCGTCTAAAGTCATGACTTTAGACACCAGCAGGAAGCCGGTCCCTGAGGTCCTCAGAGTGCAGATGGTTCAAATGGCGCTAACATGTCAGAGATGTACTGTGGTGCTGGGCCATGGAGAGACTTGTACACAAGCAGAACCACTTTAAAGTCTCTTCTCTGAGCTACAGGAGCCAGTGCAGAGACCTGAGACCAGGACTTATGTGTCCAACCGCAGGAAAACCAATACCAAGTTGTCCTGGAGGCGTTTTGAGTTATTCACAGATTCTGAAAGTACAGGTTCTAAGCTTTCCATTGATGTCTTACATGTGAAAATCTGACAATATTTTAAAAAGTTATCTCTATTTGAAAGCAGCCATAGCAGATCCCAGAAATTCCAGAAACAGCCTCTCAAAGTTTGGTCTCTTCAGCCCTCCTTGCCTAACAAGCATTTTTGAAATTAAAAATGTATGTTTTTAACGTCACTAATGCTGTTATCTGGAACATGGAGAGGCTTCATCGTGATCTCAACTAGCACATTATGCAAAAAAAACGAAAATCACAAATTTTGAAAAAAAAAACAAACTAATCTGTATGCCGACATGTGCCCTCAGCTTCCGTGGTGGGACACTTACAGTATGTGCTCGTACTTCCTGGTTCGAGTCAGAACCTGAGCTACAGCGTTCTGGATGTTCTGCAGTCGTCTCACAGCTCGTTTGGAGAGGCCAGTGAGCAGGACGTTACAGTAGACAAACGTGTCGAGGCAGCATATAGATGAACTCAGACTGGTGATGATCTCTAAGAGAGTTTTGTCAGTTACAGGTGCAGAGGTAAAGTCATCATACCATGGAACATTCCAAGCAAAGCAATAACATCTCTATGGAGACAAGCAAGTGGTGGACTTGCTACCAGAAAAGTTGCACAGTGCAGCTTTAACCATGTTTTAACATTATTCCTTCTGAGATGTCACATTTTGTCGTTAAAAAATCCTGAATTTTTTCATAGTTGCTGTTAAGCCTTTCTGCTGTCAAATCACATACGTTACAATTGTGCGCTTACATTAACATGTCTAGGCATGCTCCTTCATTATCTAACATGAGCAGAGCCCTACGCAGCCCTACACCAGATTCTAGTATGAGGAGTGTCCAACATTAAAAATAATATCTAGTTCTTTACAAAGACATTACTTGAAGTCAAAGCAAGGTTACTCAAGAGCCTGTTTAAAGGCCAATGACCTGCCTGTTCATCATGGACAACACCTCCCACCCTCTGCACCGGACTGTAGAGGAGCTGAGCAGCTCCTTCAGCAGCCGACTGAGGCACCCCAGTGCAAGAAGGAGCGCTACCGCAGATCCTTCATCCCCACCGCTATCAGACTGTATAACTCCACTATATACAGACGCTCCTCAACCTACAAACGAGTTATGTTCCGGACACCCGTTCGTTAGTTGAATTTGTTCGTAAGTTGTTATTACATGTTTAAGGCTTGTATAAGTTATCTATATGGATTTCTACTGCATTTAAATAACACTAATATCACTAATAACACAATAACACTAATAAATAACACTAAATAATACTAATATGCTTTTTAAAAATATGGAAAACTGATGAGATAAAAAGAAGAGAGGGACACGCAGAGGCAAACGCAGTCAGCTGAGAGAGAGAGAGAGAGAGAGCGCGAGTGAGTCAGCCAGCGAGAGCGCACGTGTGTGTGTGAATGTATGTGTGTGTACTGTGTGTGTGTGTGTAGCCTATTTACCTCCTATTTTCCTTGAGCTCTTGGGGAAAGCCAAATACCAAGACGTTTCTCCATCTCTTCCATGAGTTTCCCTCTCTTCTTGCTTATGATGGTGGCTTGCATACCCGCTGCACTTTTTACATGCTCCATAATGCGGTCCTTTTGTTTATATATCGTACCAATTGTCGAACGGTTCACGTTGTACGCGTGTGCCACATTCACCATCTTCTCACCAGCATCAAGTTTCTTTATTATCGCCACCTTCTTTTCAAATGAGATGGCTTGCCTCTTTTTCACAGAAGCTTCACTAGAAGCTTTTCGCTTTTCACCAACCATATTGGATTACTGTACGCATGCAAGAAAAACAACAAAGTTCATAACACCGCACCGTAGTAACACCGTAGTACGCCCAAGTACGCCCAAGTTCTGAACACTTCTACTGAGTGGGCGTGACGCTTGGGGGATGCTGCGCAGCCCCTGCCTGTGCGTCAGTGGCGGAAATACGCACTACGTACTGTACCCGGATGTCGGAATAGGCGCTAAATACAAAAACTCAAACATTTAACTTTTTTTTTTTTTTTCCGACCCTGTTCGTAACTCCGAATGTTCGTAAATCAAATGTTCGTATGTCGAGGAGCGTCTGTAGTCTAAATGTGCAATTTTTTTTCTACATTCTCTTATTTACTTATTTTATTATTATTCCTTATCTTGTCTACATGCACTTTTCTGTTCTAAACTGCACTAAACTGCCTTGAGCTAATGTGGCAAGTGAATTTCTCCTGTGTGAGATCAATAGTCTTATCTATGATGCACAAGTAAAAATGGGGCTTTTAGTGAGTTCTGTTTTGAAGTCAAGGGGGTTCAAGTGCAGGAAGAAGATGGGCAAGTTCAACACATTGCACTGTATAACACATTTCAAAACCATTTATAATCCCATAATGTTCTTCATTTTCAAACGAAAGTGCTCCTTCAAACCTTACACATATTCAACCTTCCTCTGAACCATGTCCTCTTTTAATAAGGTTAATGTTCAACTTGGAAAAGTATATTAGATGAAGTGTGCAAAAAGTACATCATAAATAATTCAATTTGTTTACTTTATCAAGTTCAGCGAATATGTAGGCATTCACGGTAAAACTTGATAATCTAAACGAAGCCACAAAAAATGTCTTTAAAATTCAACACATGAGATTTTTGAGATTTTGAGATTAGCCGATATGTATACTGATAAGTCATCCATCCTAAAATCAAAATCACAAAATCAGGTAGAATTTCTAGGTGTATTGATGAAGGAAACAAGTAAATAGATCTGAAGAATGAAATGTGTAAACAAGTTGATGAAAATATATATTGTAATAAAATGTGTGGAATGAGTAGAATGACCAGTGTGACAGAGGCAGAGATGTGCTTGTGAACTGAAGCGTGTGGGTCATGGCTCCTGGCTCCTCCCTGCTCGGCTGTCCAGTTGGATTATGTAAAATGGCCTTGCCTGCGGGCCCCTCTAAGAGCTCTGTTTGTTGGTTTTGTCGAGGCTGTGGGGGCGTGGAGTTGGTTGGGTGCAGACAGCTGAGTGAACATGAGGAGTGGGTGGGTGCTTGGAGGGTGCAGTCCTCCAGGTTCAAATCCAAATGCTGTCTTTGTCATTTGAGCCACTTCTAGCCAAAATGCCACTTGTGTGAGATTGCATGTGTTAAAATTAAAACTGACTTGAAATTTAACAAATATAACTAATAATTAAAATACTGTACAAACAGGTAGGGTCACCCAAGGCAAACAGTTCCTGGGGGACGGGTCAGACTAAGAGCTGTTCAGAAGCCCCTATGATGTGTTTTACAACGAGGCCTGTTACGTTGCCCAGATTGGCATTTCCGGGGCCCCACCCTGGAGCCAGGCCTGGGGTGGGTGCTCGACGGCGAGCTCTGGTGGCCGGGCCTAGCTCCATGGGGCCCAGCCAGGTACAGCCCAAAGGAGCAACATGGGGCCGTCCTCCCGTGGACCCACCACCTGCAGGAGGATCCATAGGGGGCCGGTGCGAGGAGATTTGGCAGGCAGTCGAAGCAGGGGCCTCGACGACTGGATCTCCGGACATGGAGAGCTGTAATTTTTATTTACATTTACTTGTATTCATATTCATCTTTAGCTTAGATCCTTGCAAGTATAGACATTCTGTCAATTTTATGCTGTCATGGTAAGGATACTATACATTAGGGATGTCAACAATTAATCGACTTACAATTAATTGTCGATCAAGACGTTGGTTGAACAAAATGCATTAATTGTAATTAATCGCTAATCGCGGACACGCGCACCGGCGTGGTCACGAAACAAGGCAACCGCGCTGCGCCAAGCTCGACTCACAGCCGACCACAGGCGCTAACGGCACTGCCCAGTGTACGCGCGGGCCTCGCGTAGTCTCAGCCCTAGCCACAAACCAGCCGCACGAAACCAGCAACGGCACGTGGTGGTTTAGACCTGGTCCAGTCCTGGTTTAGTCCAGGCCCAGTCCAGGTTTAGACCTGGTTTAGACCTGGTTTAGTTCTGGTCTAGACCTGGTTTAGTCCACGTTTAGTCCTGGTCTAGTCTCTTAGCCAATCAGGATGCAGAACACAATGTTACACTATAAAAAATGTTACACTATAAAAAAAAAAATTGGAAAAAAAAAAAAATCTGCGAACCGCGATAGAGCGAGGGATTACTGTATTTTGTTATTCAGCATCAATACATTTGTCTGCTTTTTACTAAGGAATAATTAATTGAGGAATATACAATATAATAATACTATGATATATTTTTGACTCAGTGTTATGTATACTATAGCTTATATTCTTAAAGACCCTATTGAAACACTAAAATTCAGGTGAAAAACGCCACTTATCAGTTAATCGTTAATCGATCGATAAGGTCAATCAACTATCAGTTAATGAATTAATCAATAATTTGCATCCCTACTATACATTTATTTTATTTATTTGACAGTGACAAAGTCAAGTGTAGCTATAATTTTAGTGCACTGAAATTGAAATTCACACATTTTATCTATATTTTGAGAGAGAATATATAGTACAGGGCTCTCAAGTCTCACGCATTGAGAGTGTGACACACGCAACACTGCCGGCCTGTTTTCACAATGTCAACCCTTTGACTGCCAGAGCTTTTAGGTCATTTTCACTGATTTTTCAAGACTCACAGAATACTGAGTTCTTTGACTATATAGACATGGCACACATCAAAATAAAGTGTAGACTCTCTTCTTTCACCTGGAAAAAAAATTATGCTTCTAACCTTTTCGGTTCTCAAGTAATTGATAGTAGAACATAGGGAAGTTTCAGCAAAAACACTGGTTTTTGACAAAAACTGGAGAAATGGAGCATTTTGTGCAAAGAAGGATTTCGAGCAGATCAGTGACTTTGACATCAATACTTATTGATTTAGTGACATCTCAAACATCTAAAACAACAGAGAAAGATATTTTTGATGATAAAGTACACTTTTATTTACAAATATAAGAAATATAACTATATACAAATTGACAACAATCAACAAAACAAAATTTGAGAACAAAATTTGAGATCAGAACAACATACATAAGTATACAACATACATAAAACAATACAATATACAACAATAAAAAAATAAAAAAAATAAAAAAATAAATAAATAAAGGAGAAATTCAATTTGTCAACTGGACAGGTACTGGGTCCAGTTGACAAATTGAATTTCTCCTTTTGCCATGGATTCTACCTGGACGACTGAGGGATTCTTCACACAATAAAAAAAAAAAAAAAAAAACTTTTCAAAAACAATGCCAAGAAACAGGTTTCAGCTGATAGTGACAGTGAACCAAATGGGATCAGGGACAAGGGGGAAAGGTTATGAGGCACAACAAGAAGGTCACGGTGTTAGCCTGGCATGACATGGTGACCACCTGCCACCATGATAATATGCAGACAGTAGATGTGTGGCATGTGTGGTTGTTCTTGCCACTCCAGATGCACCACCTATAAATGATAGAAATATACATTACCTAATTGTATTTTTATTTTGTATTGCTGCAGTGTGATGTGGAGAATAGACACTTTTTTATACATATATACACACACACACACACACACAATTTATTTATTTATATATATAATATATTTTTTTTACCTTTCTTCGCTTTGCGAGCAGGAGGGGGGGTTGGTCCTCTGCTGGTTGAAGGCTCTGTAAATAGAAAATTCCTTCACAATTACCACACAACAGCAGCATCATGTTAGTTAGTTAGTTATTTAGTTAGTTCTTCTTACCCATCCCATGCCTCTCTGGAGGCGAAGATCTCCTGCTTCCACTTGATCCTGACGGCTCATCAGATGAATCGGGGTCTGGCTCACGAAATGAGTGCCTCCGGAGCAGACCTGTGATGCGGGATACCGCGGAGACAGGCTGCAGAGACACGCCGGATCAGTTAGGTCTGCCTGAGGCGAGCGATCCGGATGCGGGTAGGTCGGAGCAGCGGTCTCGTCTGCCCGGGGCGGCGGTGCGGGCGCACATGTTTCGGAGCAGGGAGGTGCGGGCGCGCATGTTTCGGAGCAGGGCGATGGAGGCGCGCATGTTTCGGAGCAGGGCGATGGAGGCGCGCATGTTTCGGAGCAGGGCGATGGAGGCGCGCATGTTTCGGAGCAGGGCGATGGAGGCGCGCATGTTTCGGAGCAGGGCGATGGAGGCGCGCATGTTTCGGAGCAGGGCGATGGAGGCGCACATGTGTCTGAGCAGGGCGATGGAGGCGCACATGTGTCTGAGCAGGGCGATGGAGGTGCGCAAGTGTCTCTGCCCAAGGCAGACCGAGGCGCGGGTATATCAGGGAGGAGGGAGGAGGACGACGACAGTGAACCGTTTTCCCTCGTTCGCTCTCCTCGCCATCTTGACTCTCTCTCACTACACTACACTACACATGTGCTGATCTTTTCCTGTCTTCCGCGTCTCTGATGGGCACACGATCGCTATCTACAGGTTGGGATGTACGAATTACACCTTAAAAGTTGCTCCAGGTCGTAACCTAGCAACCCCCGCTGAAAAACGCAATTGACGTATTTATCCGTCTCTGGCAGTCTACGTTTGGATTTGAGGGGACGTATTTATCCGTCTCCGGCAGTCAATGAGTTAAAGACCCTATTGAAACACTAAAATTCAGGTGAAAAACGCCACTTATCAGTTAATCGTTAATCGATCGATAAGGTCAATCAACTATCAGTTAATGAATTAATCAATAATTTGCATCCCTACTATACATTTATTTTATTTATTTGACAGTGACAAAGTCAAGTGTAGCTATAATTTTAGTGCACTGAAATTGAAATTCACACATTTTATCTATATTTTGAGAGAGAATATATAGTACAGGGCTCTCAAGTCTCACGCATTGAGAGTGTGACACACGCAATTCGACGTGTTCACACGCTCACACGCCACACATGGCATTTCTCACGCTGATTTTTTTTTTTTTTGTGCCCAGAAAATCGGTCTGTGTGGCTCAGTTTATGCAGGCACCACGCGTTTTCAGCGAAAAAAAACTCTTCCCCCTCCTCCCCGTCCCGCTCCCTGGAAAAAATAGATTGTTCTGTTGTTGGGCAGACTGTAGAGTGTAGTTTCAGCTGCTAAGCGCACACTGCGGTGATGATAAAACAAACTGAGAACCATCAGGTAATAACTTCATTTATATAACTCTCATTAGTTGCTTTGTAGGGGGGGGGGGTGCCGTGTGAGCGTGTGAACGCGTCGAATTGTCTCTCTCAATGCGTGAGACTTGAGCCCTGCTGTAAATGTTTGTCTAAAGAGCAAACTTAAAGGGATATGCCACCCCCAGGTCAAATTTGGGCATCTCCCCACAGTCCAGAGACTAAAATAAGTGGTGGAAAGCGTTTTGCAACAGGGGAACTCCCTTCCCGGTGCGTAACTGGGATTCCCCTGGCAGCGTGCTGCGTGATACGGCTGTATTCTTACGCACTGGAAAATAGTTCCCACCCAAAATGACCAAGGCAAGCTCTCCGTGTTGATTTGCACATTTATTTGCACTCGATATGAATGCGCACTACACACAAAGTAATTGGGAAACGCATCGAGCAAATTAATTCCTTTTGGCCGAAATCTTTCTCTGGCGACGTTAGACTCCAGTCTAAGGCGGAGGAGCAGCAGATACCGCGGCGGTCAGTGGCGACAGACTCGGACAATGGCTGGGTGAGCAGGAAAACGCTTTCCACCACTTATTTTAGTCTCTGGACTGTGGGGAGATGCCCAAATTTGACCTGGGGGTGGCATATCCCTTTAAGTTTGCTCTTTAGACAAACATTTACAGCAGGGCTCAAGTCTCACGCATTGAGAGAGACAATTCAACGCGTTCACACGCTCACACGGCACCCGTTTGTCGTCCAAATCAGGGATGCAACACATATGTGACTATACTATACAGACAGACAGAGCTATAGCCTGCTAGCCGCTGCGTTCCAAATAGGAAGTGATGATCGGTGCGATTCGTCTCCGTAGGCTCCAATTCACTTTCTACTGTAAAAACGCCCCTCTCTCTGTAACTATAGCTGTCAGGCTCGTCAATCGGACCTTAAAATATTAGTTTGAACCTGTTCTAGATCTTGTTTTTTTCCTAGCTATTCTGTCCGTAGATTAAAATAGGAACATTAACAACAGACCAATCAGGTGCCTCCCATCTCCAAGGTGAACAGGTTTGATTGACGTGTATCGCACCTCGTCGCCCCCTGCCAAACCATGGTAAAGGCGGGAAGGGTAAGTACCTTCAATAAACTTACTTTTGATTTTCTGTAAAAGAAAAAAATCTTTTCCAAATCTGTCTCTTTTTAATGAAGTAGGAGTAGGAGGCCAAGAATGTGCGAATGAATCACCATACAGTTTTTCTTACACTTCTCAATGGTGACATTCGGGGAGTGGTGTTTGTGAGCAGGGCTGGAGTGGAGCTGGATTTCTGTCAGGATTCAGACTCTAATTAGAAGATTAGAGCTGCTCTTGTGGAGATGGACGAGGTCAAAAAGTCAATGACACTACTACATCAGCTCATATGTGTGCTCACACAGAACATACCTCAAGATATGGCTTCACGTGTGAACCGCAAAAGGAATTACGTGACATGTTTCAAAATCGTTTGTAATAGGAATAAGAACTAATCATTTGAACTGTTCTGTCTGGTTCTCACATTTGAATGAGATGTACAGTTAACCATAATAAGGTAATATGCATCTTAAACGTGCTGAAACATTTGGTTATTACCTGCTTGTCTGTATGGAGAAGTCATTACTTTCTCTGGAAAGTTACACATTATGGCATTAAGGCTACTATGTTGCATTTATTCTGACCAGTAATTTGGCCTGGTGCCTTCACCTGCCTGTCTAATGAGAGGGAGGCAGAACTTCCATCCCAAAAAAGAAATGGAATAAATGAGTTTGGTAATGTAGGGGACATGAACTTATGCATTATCATGCATGAATACATGATATATTCAAGCATTAGTACAATGAAAGTACAATATAAGTACACAATTTCAATGCAACACAACCTGGTACGCCGTTTTTTTCTGTTTCTAATTGACTTTATCATTTGAGGTTTACAGAGATATTCATTTACCATAGAACTATTGTATATAGCTTTAACACTTTAAAATGACTCTACATTGAAACTATATCCAGACTCTCACCATCTGGGGATTACTGTTAACCTCTATATGCCTTAAATTGTGCAGTGCTGAATACATATGTAGCTCTGAGACAACCAAATGCATATCCCCAAACCCCCGGTGGTGTAACACTGCCTCCCACACAATCTCAAAGTTGAAATCTGCATTGACCAAAGTGAAGCTCGGCTCGCTCAGACTATGCGACTTCAGGGTCACGCGAAACTACACTATGGTAAAATATGCCCACATCGAAATACTCAGATTTCTCCACTGTCCTTTATGCAGTTAACTTTGCTTCTCTGTGCAGCCAGCTGAAAATTAACAATATGCACAACCTTTTCCGACATGATTTTTTTTCTCCGTTAACACTTAAATGTTAAACCACTGTTATAGCTTTGTGCTGATGACCTTTTTCACTTCTGCGCGAGAAACTGGGGAGAAAGAAGCAGTCCGTGTGTTACCGATCTGCAAATGACTGGTGCAGAAATGAACATTTGTCAAGGGACCATATACTCCATACTTATCAAAGAGTGGAGACTATTCACTTTACTGGTCTATTTCTAACACGTCTACATATTTATCTGTTTTGGGAAGAGAGCCAAGAAACTGACATAGAGCTGTTGTTGAGTTTGCTGCACTGAGCCCTTATAGGAGCAAATGTTTGTATATTCAAAATGAAAATGAAAATCCAAGTTAGATTTCCCATTGAGGCACTAGAAAAAAAAATATTAAGCTCATATTACATAACTTTTGTACTATGTAAAGTATCTGTTACGTGGTCCACCATACGCTTGTCTTGATGAAGATATTGTTTTGATGAATGTGCAACAATATGGCATTAAACTTTTCTGATATCACAAAAAGAAATAAAGTACAGTGGTACCTCACCTTACAAAATTAATTTGTTTCAGAAGTGGTTTCGTAATGTGAATTTTTCGTAAGTTGAGTAGCTATTTCAATGGAAAACGCCTGATTCGTAAGTTGTTGTTTTTTTTTTTTAATAGTGTAATGTTTTTTTTATAGTGTAACTTTGTGTTCTGTGTCCTGATTGGCTAAGAGACTGTAGAGCCAGGACTAAACGTGGAATAAACCAGGTCTAGACCAGAACTAAACCAGGTCTAGACCATTTCTAAACCAGGTCTAAACCTGGACTGGACCTGGACTAAGCCAGGATTAAACCACCACGTGCCGCTGGTTTGTGGCTCGGGCTCCAGAGGACGCGGTCTGGGCGCCGCGGTTCTATCTCGTGCTCGCAGACCCGGTGCCGGTCGTGCAGACCAGGACTAGGGGTGCTCCTCGTGAGGTGAGGTGAGGTGAGGTGCTCCTCGTGCGGCGCGGTGAGGTGAGGTGCTCCTCGCGCTGCGCAGGGCTTCCGGAGCCGTGTCTCCCCCCACGCTTCACTATTTAATACATTTTGTTGAAAATCTATGAAAGTTTGAGTGTTTAAACGAGAGAGAAATGTGAGAAAAGTTTAATTCCAGTCTGAGAAAAGTGTATAATGTGTGTGGTGAGGCATTTAGAGCCTTAAAACATGTAGAATAATTGTAAAATATAAAGTTGTCCTACTTCGGGGATTTCTCTTGTTGCGGGTTATTTCTGGAACCTAACCCCGTGTGTGTTGATAAAGTGTATTTACGTTTCGGGGCGTGCATCTGAGTGTGGATTATTTGGATTATTACAGATTTCACGTTTCGTAACTTGAATTTTCTTTCGTATCTAGAGACCAAAATTTAACGTGAAGCCGTTTCGTAACTTGGAATTTTCGTAAGGTGAGGTACCACTGTAAAAAGATCTTGGTATAGAGCAATCAGATGCTTTAAGATAAATTTAATGCCATACTGTGGAACATTCACTAACCTCTCCATGAAGACAAGCAGATAGCAGACCCTCCGCCATAATACCGTATTGGCCCGAATATAAGACGGCCCTGATTATAAGATGACCCCCTCTTTTTCAAGACTCAAGTTTGAAAAAACACTTTTTGAACACCAAATTTAATTTTTATACAGAAAATAATTACAGTACATCTGAAACAAATGATTATAACAATATATTCGAGAGAAAAAGCATGTTATTTTGCCTCATTCAAATCATGCAAAAACTGTCTATCACATCTTAATATCTGAACATTTAAATATGTAAACTAAAGTGCAATCACATTTGTAAATGAATGGCTTCTGGTTTTTGAAATGTAAATAAACCAATCTACTGTGATAAAACAACAAAACTGCAATAACTGCATTAACCATCAAAGTGAAGTCTAAGTGAAGTCAGCTGCGATCTGACGAGATGGGAGGGAGCAGAGGAGAGACTGGTGTGTCTGTGCCTGTGAGTCCACGCTGTTCTCAACTCCGCCCCCGCCCCTCTCTGCCTGTGTCTCTCTGTATCTTTCTCTGAACGGGGAAAGAGAGAAAACGGCGCAATTATTTTTTCCCCCTCCCGCGATCTTGGAGCCTCTGATCACCAAAAAAAGTCGCTAGATTTGTCGCTAGTCGCTTTTGTCTAATTTTCTCGCTAGGGGGGGTCCAGAAAGTAGCTAAAAATAGCGACAAAGTCGCTAAGTTGGCAACACTGCCGCTAGCAGCATTCGCTTTAAAGATATCTGGCGCCATCTAGCGTTGGAATGTCTAGACCTCGAATCTAAGACGACACCCGCTTTTTCAGTGTTCTTTCAATGCAAAAAACATCGTCTTATATTCGGGCCAATACGGTAGTTACAGTGCACCTTTTATTGTTTTGTTTTTTTTGTTTTGTTTTTTTATGATTTTCACAAAGCCCTTTGAACACTGTATTTTTGATATTTTGAAGATCCAAAAGTGAGTTACACCTAATTAGAAAGTTTAACAACAACTGATACCTTGTAGTTACATCACCCTGGGGGGGGGCTCTATATGTATGTAAATGGTGGAATGTTCAGTAATTACCATGCTGACACAGTACACACATTACCAAAGACTATATGGATGTGATCAGCTGGACCCAGCACGATTGATACTCTTTTTTCACGGAGGAGTGCCGCTCCGGGAGAAGCGGTGTGTCCGGATGGTACTTTTGCTGCTGGATATGCGAGGGACTCGTATTGTGCGTGGCAAGTCATATGTTTGGCACCAATGTACCTGGAGGATGTGGAGGATATTTACGTATTCGGATTTCTGATAGCTGGACATCTGTTAATTGGCCTGGGATTGTCCATGATCTATCGCAAAATTTGTAAGCTTGCAGCAAGTAAAGAGTCCCCCAAGCTGTCTGCAGCAATTTCGAGCCATTGTGAAGCCGTGGGAGATCTTGTGAAAGGATTACATCAGAAAGTGGGACAGGTTGAGGACCTTTTGGAAGGATTTCAACCGAAGGAAATATCTCGACGTTTGTATATTATCACGGGCATGGTTACAGAACTGTGTAAAGCCAACGCAGCGCAGTCTGTGCGCCAAGAGGAACTAATGAGATCTCTCATGAATCTTCATGGCGATATGAAGATGGGGGTCTGGCAAAACCCAAGCTCAATCTAAAATTGTTCACCTGGGTCTCTAAAAATGTATTTCATCATGCTAAATTAATCCCTTTGCAAATTATGTCTGCCTGTGAAAATCTGTCTCCAACAGTTATCTGTGTTTTGACTTCGCCTCCCTGCAAGAACACTTCCAAGGCCACAGATGTGGTTTTGTTATCATGAACTCTACATAAACATGGCACACACACTATTTGGACTCCACTCATACAAACATGATTTAGTAAAATGTTCCCTGTCTTTAGGAAGGTCTGATCTCTGCTCTCGGTTCAATTTCATTGATTTCCAATCTGACCCCCCCCACCCCTTCCTTATGTTGCCAAAGAAAAAGATCACCGTATGTTATATCTCCAATTGTGTTTCTGTCATTACATGTTGTTAAAATTGTCACTGATTGTATTGCATCTTTTCTACCCTGCATCTCCCAGTCGGCGGTGCGCGCATGCGCAGCAGCCCCTCCCTTAGCCCACTCTATCACTGTCCTGCCTGGTTAGTGGGGAAACGAAATTTCGAATTCACTCTATGTACATGTACATGATTGTTTTTCGACAATAAAGCAAACTATGACTATGACTATGACTGCAAGAAAAAAGAAAATTGTTTGAAAACTCCAGAAAAAATCCAAAATGTATTTAAACCACATGTTTTCAGGAACCTGTGATCATTACGAGTGTTCACGGTCCTATTTAGGTGTTTAAAAAATGGCGTATGTTATTTTAGAGTGACTTGTTTAAAACACAAACCATCTCACCTGTTGTACTTCGAGCTAAGCCAGTTCTTTATGATCCGTTTTTATTAAAACAAAGCTTGCATTAAAGTCAAGCTTGATCAGCTTCAGACATAGCAGAGCCTACAGTTAGCTTCACACCACCAGGGAATGTTGATATCAGCTGCAATGTGTCAGTATAGGCCCTGTCCACACGACAATGTTTTTTTGGTGGAAACGGAGAAGTTTGTATTCGTTTTGGCCTTTCGTCCAGATGGCGCCGGCGTTTTGGATGGGTAAAAACGGTGTTTTTTGAAAACGAGTTCCAGAGTGGAGAAATCTGAGAACGTCGGGGGTCGTGTGGGTGAGCAAAACACGACTTTTGGGAAAACGATGACGTCGCGATGCCGTCATCATCACGTGACCAACTGCTGTCTCCGTCATTGTTAGACAGTCCTGTGGTTTGCCACAATGTTTGGGAGCAATCGACGGGACCCACGTTGAAATAAAGCAGCCATCCTCCAACGCCACAGACTACATCAACAGAAAGGGCAAACATTCCCTAAACATACAAGCAGTGTGTGACAACAGGTACGGGTTTGTGAACGTAATTGTGAAGCGGCCTGGCAGTACAGACGGTGCACGAGTGTTTGCCAACTCAAAGCTAAATGCGTATTTTAAACCTGGAAAGATCCCATCAATGCAAAGGCAGATAGTGGACAATGAGGAGCCCATACGAATTTGAGTGTGTTGTGTGCTGTAAATAAAGAAAAAGAGCAACCATTTCTTGTCTTTTTTATTGAATGAAAATTTACCTTTTACAAACAGGCACATGCAGTATCACACACAAAAATATATAAAAGCATTTCTGTTTTCGCTTGTCTGAGGGGAATCCGGGGAAGGTGAAGAACACGGCGACCTCGTAGACGAGGCTGTAATGGCTGTAGTAGCTGGTGATCCACCCCAAGATCATGATAATTAAAGTATTTCTGTATTTATTCAGTTTGGAGTTGTAAGATAAAATTTTCCATTACAAGCAAGAATACGGGACTTAAAGAATAACATGAAAACTCCCAAACAAAGTCAGCTTTAAAAGACGTTAACAGAAGTGTAGTTATACAACAGCTACCAGACTGTCTGCTTTTTCTGTCCACGTCAATAAAGCACCAAGGACAGTGAGCCCAGACATCAACACAGTTCAAAATGTCCTCATTGAAAACATGTCTGAGCTAGCAGTCATCCATTCCGCCATGCAACTTTGTTATAAAAGGTTGCAATGTCACTAGACTGAAATGCCTTGGTCTTCGCAGAGGATCTTCAGGAAATGGGTCATTTGTGATATAAAAGTCCAATATATAACTTTTCAGTTGGGGGTCAGTCACATGTGTGTTTCTATGGGCCTGGAATGTTCCACAGTTTGACTTAAACAGCTCTACTTTACATTTATTCAATTACAGGTGGGTTTATAACTCCAAAAAACTTAGAAAAAACAGGCATACTGACTGTGAGCGGGGTTGTCTCTCTACAGATCTGACGTGTAACTTGGTCTGGTTTGTTTTCCGTGAAGATAGAAAGGTTTAATACCATGCTGTGAAACAATCATCTCCATGAAGAAAAGCAATTGACAAACCCTCCACCAGAAAAGTTACACAATGCACCTGTTTTTGATTCATCTGTGCTCTAAATCCTCCTAAATCCTACCACAATGGCGATTTGGCTCGTACTGTATATTATCTTTGGTGTGAAGTTTATTCAAAGAAAAAAAAGAGAGAGAGAAAGAGAGATCCTATATTGAACCTGAGAGAAATTCAAGTTTTTAGTTAGATCAGATTGACTTGCATTTGACCTGTATGACTTGACTTGACTGATTGTATCTTTCAGCTAGGGCTTGGTAACCCATGAGAAACAAGCAGTGTACAATGCCTGGGAACCCATTTACAATTTTTAACCAGTATCTTGTTTTATCTTGTACTAGAAACTGTAGGTCTATATCTGCTATTATTTTTTTATTCAACGCTTTATACCAAGTTCCACAAAACCTTCGACAATTCCTGGTGACTCTATTTTCTGTATGCCCAGAGTTCACTGCCACCCTGATGCGTTGTGTTGACATTTGCACCTTTCGTTGTATCCAATTTCGCTCTCGGGATGGTCTGGATGGCAAAGTACATGTCTGACTGAGAAAAGGCTATTCTAAATGAACACACGCCACAGTCTACAAAGCAGGTATTCCGCGAGTACTGGAAATAGTGCCACAGTCGGACCACCTGGGGGAGCTGGTGCGGGAGTGATTCCATCACAAAGAACACTGAATATAACCTCTCGGAGCAGCTGGGGAGGTGTTTGATAGGTGGGAAGAGATCACATCGGCAGGAGTTCTGAATGAGGATGTAGGAAGCAGGAAATAGTAAGTCACCTTTCACTGTAAATAAAACTAAGGAAGGCTGTTTAATATTTTCCATCTTTGAATATTGTCTCAATCAGGGTCCTGTATTACACAAACCGGACTCTTGTGTGCTTTAAGCCATGTTATAATGTTATCTCACCAAAAACATACCTGGAGTGGTGTTTTCTTACATACACACCTTTGCATATCCCTCTATTATTAGTATTACAGAGGCTCCTCGACATATGAACATTCGATTTACGAACATTCGGAGTTACGAACAGGGTCGAAAAAAAAAAAAAAAAAGTTAAATGTTTGAGTTTTTGTATTTAGCGCCTATTCCGACTTCTGGGTACAGTACGTAGTGCGTATTTCCGCCGGTGACGCACAGGCAGGGCGCTGCACAGCATCCCCCAAGCGTCACGCCCACTCAGTAGAAGTGTTCAGAACTTCAACTGAGTGGGCGTACTACGGCGTTACTACGGTGCGGTGTTATGAACTTTGTTGTTTTTCTTGCATGCGTACAGTAATCCAATATGGTTGGTGAAAAGCGAAAAGCTTCTAGTGAAGCTTCTGTGAAAAAGCGGCAAGCCATCTCATTTGAAAAGAAGGTGGCGATAATAAAGAAACTTGATACTGGTGAGAAGATGGTGAATGTGGCACACGCGTACAACGTGAACCGTTCGACAATTGGTACGATATATAAACAACAGGACCGCATTATGGAGCATGTGAAAAGTGCAGCGGGTATGCAAGCCACCATCATAAGCAAGAAGAGAGTGAAACTCATGGAAGAGATGGAGAAACTTCTTGGTATTTGGCTCGAAAATCAGCGGCAGCAGCGTGTTGCTTTGAGCCTTATGCTGATCAGTGAGAAGGCCATATTGCTTTTTAATGACCTTAAGGCTAAGGCAGGAGAAAGTGCTGCAGAAGAAACCTTTTCTGCCAGCCATGGCTGGTTTGCACGTTTTAAGAAGAGGGCAAATCTTTCCCCAAGAGCTCAAGGAAAATAGGAGGTAAATATACACACACACAGTCTCACACATACATTCACACACACGCGCTCTCTCTCTCTCTCTCTCAGCTGACTGCGTTTGCCTCTGTGTCCCTCTCTTCTTTTTATCTCATCAGTTTTCCATATTTTTAAAAAGCATATTAGTATTATTTAGTGTTATTTATTTGTGTTATTAGTGATATTAGTGTGTTATAGTGTTATATTAGTGTTATATAAATGCAGTACAAATCCATATAGATAACTTATACAAGCCTTAAACATATAATAACGACTTACGAACAAATTCAACTAACGAACGGGTGTCCGGAACGTAACTCGTTCGTAAGTTGAGGAGCGTCTGTATGATGATTATGTTTTGATTTGTTTGTATTGTGATTTTATAGTATTTGTTATTCTGTAAACCACTTTGAATTTCTTTGTGCTATACAAATAAACTTGCCTTGCCTTGCCTAGTCTGTCTACATCTCCAAAGTTCAAAATGTTCAGTTCCACCTTGTGATGTCATGAGGTGGTAGTTTTGAAGTTTACAGCTACCTATTACATTTAGTTCAATAGAGATTAGGTAATAGATATTTCCAGAGCTGAAATCATCCAAATGAGTATAGTGAAGGTTTATGGGTTTTAAAAACACAGAGGAACACATCTTGTTTTACCACATGACATCACAAGGTGAAGAACTAAACTTATGTAGGGTTTGGGTGTTAAACATGTGTGAATGAAACAAAATATAACTCCAGATGTGTTTCTGATGAGGAAACAACATTATGACATAGATCAGAAATGAGCACAATATGGGCCCTTTAATATGTTTTATATTTTTATTTATGTATTATTTATTTATTTCAGTTTTCGGCTCTGTGTACAGTGCTGTTATTGCAAAAGCTTGCAAACTGTTAAGCTGCAAAAAGGCAACTAAAACTGTATGCCAAGCTAATCTTAAATAAAACAAATTATAAATGTAGCAACTAACATTTTTAGTAAACCATTTTAAATGCTACTTACATTTTTGGTTCAGATTAGTTTATACATGAAATTATTATTATTTTTTTAATCTTTTAAGGCCAATCCTCTAATATTTTAACCAAAAAAGAAAAAAAAAATCATACATGCATTAAAAGCATGTTAAATGTTTGTTTTGGATGTTTTTGATTTTTGTATTAATTAATGCTGCCAGACAGCTACAAAACGCGGAGCCTAATCACCAGAATTAAACCTATAAATCCCCCTTATGCTGTTCCTCTCTCCTCTTTATGTGCAGCGCTGCTCGATAGAAACTTGAATTCTTGTCGCCCATAGCTTATTCATGCACTCGAAAACCTCTGGGACATGTACAAGAATAACTGATCAGACCCAGCCAGGTATAATACAGCCTCACACAGGCACTTTGAAAACCTCTCCAAAACCCTCAATCCTCTGGCTAAAAGCATGAATCAATTATCGTCCTTGCTGGCCCCTACCTGCCCTGATCGCTGTATAGTGATGTGAGATAGCAGGGGATCTCATTGCTAAAAACCTTACGGACTGAACCATTCCAGATGGACGATTCTGACTGAGTCAAAGTTTCCAGACATTGAGCAGTTCTTGTCAATCGTGAATGGAGTTAACATTGCCCGCCAGGGTCTGTTGAGGATTGCTAACTTGGTGGAAACCAACTGAGCTACCTACAGCTGACATATTCTGATGCCAACTATTGAAATTTCAGCTGATGAATTCTCCTATTTGTGAGTTCACAAACTCATGAGAACCCGTCTTGGCTCCTGCAGGTGCAATAGGCCCGGCCTCCAGTGGGCTGGAGACTGGAGTAATCACAGAGGGTCATTGTGGTTTGAGTGGAAGTGTCCAAGCACCAAAAGCAAACTTGGCCATGCTGAAGGATGTACATCAGCTTTTTTTTCTTTTTCTTTTTTTTTTTTTACCAAAAATATGGACTATTTTAGTTTTGAAAAACATGCAGAGGGAAACACCTTGTGCATTTGTGGATGGGAAAGATGTCTTTTCTCTTGACAGGATTTAATAAAGTACTGATTTTTCTACTTTGTTGTGTTGTGCTGTTGTGACGTGTCGATCAATCAGCTTGAAGCATTCATTTGAATATTCTGATAGGTCCCCGTCACTTTTAGCAAAGACATTGCAGATTGATAATGTGCAGAACTCAATTCAGAGTGCTACACATATCATTCTGGCATAAGCCAGTTACTGGCCAATAATCATGGTCGATAACGGTTACATTGAAATTGATATTGTGATCTAAACAATTCTATAATACAGAACTATTTACTTTTGACCATATGATGTTTGGAGTCTGGTCAAATTCAATTAGTTTATCACATCAATGGAGTTTTGTCCAAAAATATGTTTATGACTGCCCACGATGGAGCTGACCACCTCCAGAAAACAGTGTTACTTCACTAAGTTTGCTCTGACCTCTCCAAGCTAAAATGATTGCCATTATTGAACCCTTAGTTTCATATAAACAAGTTTGGGGTTTTTGTTTGGTAACACCAAATAATTTTACCCACACGTCAGAATCACTGTAGGTATGTTTGGTAGGTACTTCTACAATTTTTTTTAAGGTGTAGAAAGCTACAGTAAGTAGCTGGGGATTGAAACACTGTATATTTCAATTACAAACAATGTTGACTTCTCATATTTCAAATTTGATGAGAATATCTATAAAAATTCAAATTTTACACTATGTTAGTATATATCCAGGTGTTTTACAGAGGGACTTTTACTTTATCCAAACCTATCCAAATGGAGACATTTGAAGAACGTTTGAAAAAAATGCAATAACTTTTGAATGCTTCAACCCACAGACATCAATGAGGGCTCTACTGAAAGCTCACACTTAGAGGAATCGTTATCTACACACCAAGCTGCTTTATCCCTTATGAAAGTATATATAGCATATCAAAACACAATATAAAATGTATATTTGCATATAAAATAAGTGTTATGGGTCAAAATAAATATATACTTACACATTTCTCACACTGCAAAATGTAAACAAACCCACACACTTCAAAAAGTAAACAAACACACACTGCAAACTGTAAAAATGCATAAACAAGGCCTTCAGTGACCCACAAGCCTCACTTTGATTGTCAAATTAGGTGTCAGAGATAACTTCTGCGTTTAGCATTGAGCAGCACAGTTATCGCTATCTGAACTATATTCTGCCAGATATCAACAGTAAACAAAGTATGATCCTGTATGTGCACATCTTATATTTTACCTACAATAATGTAAACTGCAGAATAAAACAACGCTTTCAGTTGACAGACAAATAATAATAGTAACCAGATGCTAGCATTAGCTACTGTTTACCATAGACCAGCATTGTTGGCGCTATTCAAAGTTTATTGCCAAAAGAAATGTAAAAAATGACGGATCAGTTCTCACATGTGGAACACTTTCCTGCAACATACCGACATGGAGGATCTAACTTATTTTGTGGATATATTTTCTTTACTGGTTTATATTCTCTGGGCATGTACAGGCCGAATGAGATCAACTTTCTGAGAATATGTTGATGTTTGACAGAACCAGAGCCTCAAAGGTAAGAAAAGTACAAATCCTATGTATTTGCTTTTCTGTAGAATGGCTCTCCTATCAGTGCTGTGGTGGTTACTCTGGAAAATGGTGTGCATATTTGAAAAGAGAGTCGTAGCTTTCATCTGATGTGTAGATTGTTTGTGGGGGTGACAGAGAAGCATATGCACATTGCTGTAGTGTGGTAAAGTAAGGGCAAGGGCCCACTGGCAGGCCGTCAGCTTCTTAATAAAAACAGCCAGACAGCCACAAACCCCCCAGAACATAATCATGTAAATGAAATCTATAAATCCCTCTTATATCCATCCTCTCTTCTTTCCTCTTGTCGCCCATAGCTTATTCATGCACTTGAACACCCTACAGACAAGTAAAAGAATAACTGATCAGACCCAGCCAGGTACAATACAGCCACATATAGCCACTATGGAAACCTCTCCAACACCCTCAATCCTCTGGCTAAAAGCCTGAATCAATTACCGTCCCCTACCTGCCTGGATCCCTGTATAGTGATGTGAGATAGCAGGGGATCTCATTGCTAAAAACCTTAAGGACTGAAAGATTCCCGATGGATGATTTCGATTGAGTCAAAGTCCCCAGACACTGAACAGCTCTTCTCGGTCGTCTCTTTGTCATTGTGTCGTGAATGGAGAGGTTAACTTCGCTCGGGTCTGTTGGGGACTGTTACCGCAAATCTGTGCTAAAATGCAAGCTGGGAATTGAACTATCTAGTATCTTCTCCGCCTCCTTTGTCGCAGTGATGAGATCTATCTGTGGAGCTTGTCTTGTGAGTAATTTGACAGGGGAGATGCAGAAGAGAGAGTGCGAGTGTACAGTGTATTGTGTAGCAGAGGTTTCTGGAGATTACAATGACTCCTCTGGCACAGCTGCTCACTTCACGCCCGGTTGCTGATATCATCACTTTGAAAATGGATTGCAGAGATTTCCTGCAACTGTATTGTAAGAAAACTGCAACCTCGGAGGTAAGTGAAATATTGGTAAAAGTTAAAAAGGTATAAGAACAAGACGGAAATGAAAAGATGATCACATATGATTTAATATTGTAATAGAAAAGTGTAAGCGTTGTTTCGGTGATATTTTATTATGGTTGTGAACCTGATGGTCAGACCTATAATTTCAGCAATGATATTTACCTAAAGAAAAGTGGTCAATTTGAGACAATTTGATGTTAAAAACTTGGAAAAGGCCTTAGGTTAAATGAAATGAAATCCATTTCAAAGAACTGGATATTTGTACCATTATTGCATTTTAATTTGAGATGCACCAGTCCAGCTTTTTCAGTTTCGATACTGATTCCGATATGAATGCTTTAAGTATGTCTCTCTGATATCAACCGATACCATTGCAGAGACAAAAAACTGCATTTATTTCCTTAAAACATAATTAAAATAAGACAGAAGTGATCCAAATGTGTTATGTATCTGTATCTCTCTAGTTACTACTCAACAACTTTGTATAAGTAAAAATGCAAACATAAGACTTTCTGGGCTGTCTACAACCAGTAAATACCTTAAATACATAAGTGTATAGCCAAACAGGATATCGACTGAACCTTTGGAAGCCGATTTTTGATCCAGCAAATGTTTCAGTATCAGCGTCGATATCTGATACCAGTTTTGGATCAGTGCGTCTCTAATTTTAATAACGTTGTGATAGACATTTATAGTCATAATTGCATCTGTTTTAAATTAAATAGTTTTAATTAGGGATGCACGGCATTAACATCGGTATCGGCCGATATTGCCAAATGTTTACCCTGTCGGTATCGGCCCGATGTGTAAAAGTGGGCCGATATTAACGACCGATATTTGTCAGTACAGTAATCCCTCGAATTAACGTTTTCTCACATTTCTCTTTCGTTTAAACACTCAAACGTGGGGGTGGGGGTGGGGTGGGGGGCTCACGTGCGCTCATCGTGCTCAAATCCGTGATAGCGCAGCATGACCGGCGCGAGACCGTGCGTCCCACCCAGTGCTGCGAGCACGAGACCCGTGCCCAAACCATGCCTCCTCCTTGGGACCGCGTCCACGGTCCTGAGGACGAAGTGAAGCGAACACACACACCAAACCTCGACATGAATGAACGCAAGAGCCGCACGAAACCAGGCAAAGAGCCGCACGCGGTGGTTTAATCCTGGTTTAGACCTGGTCTAGTCCAGCTTTAGTCCTGGTCCAGTCCAGGTTTAGACCTTGTCTAGACCTGGTTTAGTCCGTGTTTAGTCCTGGTCTAGTCCCGGTCTGGTCCTGGTCTAGTTCCAGTCTGGTCCAGACCCCCCAGCGTCCCCCATCTATAACATCAATCGGCAAAGGTCCCTTAGCCAATCAGGACGCAGAACACAATGTTCCACTATATAAAATTTAAAAAAAGTTACACTATAAAATAAATTTACACTATAAAAAAATGAAATTGAAAAAAAAAAAAAATCAGGAGTCAAAACATGTTTTGAAAATAAAGGAAGACATTCAAAATTCAGAATTAAAAATAAATAATTGGTATATATATTGGTAATATTGGTATCGGCTAATATCGGTATCGGCCAATAACAGCAACATTAATATCTGATATCGGTATCGGCTAAAATTTTCACATCGGTGCATCCCTAGTTTTAATGACCCTTTTAATGTAATTTAGTTATTGTTTTGTTATATTGTCTGGACAGGGAGCTTATAAAAAAAGACTCTCATTGGGCTTTCCCCGTATAAATAAAATGAAATGAAATGAATGAATGAGTTCAATGTGAGGAAGGATGCATCAGAATGACAATACAACAAGTCAAAAACACACATATTTTATACTGTCTTTGATTATTATTTTTTATTTATTTATGTATTTTTCATACTTTGATTTTGACAGTGTTTTTACTAAAAAGCTGCTTTTGCTATTGATCTTATGTATGGGTCCATTATTACCTCTAAATTTCTAACGAGTTGAAAGTTTTTAGAGAGCGAGACTAGTGGTAACTGCCCACACTGTCTTTTTGTTTCTGTGTGCCAAAGAAAACGATTAGTTCAACCTTGTACCTTTTGTGGTAGGTCAAAACATGTTGTATCTGCACGCTATCTGAATTCAAAATATTGCACTGAAAATCGTATTATTGCATCAGGGGTACATGTTCATTTGTATATCTTTTTATTATGCAAATCTTTTGTGGACATTCAGAAGCTTTGTTATGTTCAGGGCACACAATACATTACATTATCATCTAAGTCATTTTGTTCAGTGCAACCAATTCATTTATCTGTCCAATTCAACAGGGAGAAATAGAAAATACATAAAAGATAATTGCATTTACAACTGATGTATTAACTGAGGCATGGCACCATTTGCATAAAACCATACAATGATGGCAGAATGAAAGGTCTGGTTAAACACAAGGTTATTCTAGCAGTGGTGCGAGGATGTTACCTGACTAGCCAGAACCACCACAAAACTTTACAAAGATGAGTGGATCAGAGAGACATGCTTCATTCGCGTCAAAACAAACATGGCTGCTTACACATACAAAAGGAGAAAAAAACAACAAAGGACAAAGAAACAGCATGGATTTTCTCAGAATCAACAGTTGAAACACCAAACGTTTACTTAATCTTAGGTAGAAGACAGTTACGTGAAGACAGAAGACAGTGAAGACAGTTACGTGAAGACAGAAGACAGTGAAGACAGTTACGTGAAGACAGAAGACAGTGTAGACAGTTACGTGAAGACAGAGTAGTGCGAAATGGTTCAGGTAGGACAGTCTGACTCTGACCTCTCGCGCTAGGCAACGCTGCGAGCACAGTACAGAGTTTGTTTTAGGGGGAGGGGCCAGGGGGGTAATCATTCGGATTCTGGTCAGTGTCTTAAGGAGGTCATGGTGTACAGTATGACAAAACAGATGCGGTGATGGACCGAAAAAGATTGAAGCCATCAGGTGCCCGATTTCGAAAGAAACGTAAAGAAGAGGAGGAGAAGCGAGCAAAAGAAAAAGGTATGCTATCGACTAGTCTTCAAGTTTGACTTCATGATGATGATGTTGTATTAGTTAAACTCCCCTGATGTGATTGTTGATGCATGTTTGCCCTTCCCCCAAGCACGAAAATGTTGCTATCATCATTGCTTGGGTTAATGAAGGCATAAGCTATATACATGGTCGTTCAAACATTTATCGTGTCCTATGGTGCTTAGCTACAGGGAAGAGTTGTTGTTGAATGTCGATGAAATGTTTTTTTTTTTTTTTTTTTTTTTCTGGAGTGCACTTTTGCTTTCTTAAATAGCTGTAGGCCTACATGGCTATAATGTGAAATAATTGCGCCTTTGGTCTTTTTTATGTTTTTATGTCTTGGGGTCTTGAAGGGGGGGAGGGGGGGGCAAGAGTGGCTTTCGCCCAGGGCGCAAATCACTCTAGGAACGCCACTGCCCATTGCAGTGAATAATTAGGCTGCTCAGAAAGTGGAAGGTAATTAAGGAAGAACTTTGGACCACTTTAAAATGATTTAGTTCTACTTTTCACATTTTGAAGACAGTAAAAACCAGATACAGGCTAATGATTTGGCTTGTTCATGACTGCCTTGCTTCCCTAGGGTTTTACATTGATATTTGTCAAATTATTTTGTGTCACCATCGAAACATGCTACCAACATGTGTCTTGTTTTTGTTCAGACCTAAATGGACCTCAGATATCTTTTCCTTTTATTGTCTCACTAAAACTGCTCGGCTTAGTTCTACAATTACCAGAAAAATCTCATCAGAGGTCAAATGGGAACAGTAGGTTGATCCAGTTCGATTTTTTTTTTCCTTGCTCTTTCTTTGGGGTGTTAAAAGGCTCAGTGCGGTTATGCTAATTTCAGTTGTGCAGCATGAGAACAGACTCCCACGTGTACCTTCACCAAAAATAGCACAGGCTAATAGACATATATTTACTCAGCTTTTTCATGGTGGTGCATGCAAATAAGCGGTTGTACACAACATGTCAGGACAAAGTTAAACTAATGACAGTGTTGTTATTTTTATGTCGGTGTTTACAGAGTTCAAAAGCAAAGTCTGAGCTGAACAAGTGAAGAGATGGAAGCTAAAAAAAAGTTGATTGAGTTGTTAAACAGCCAATATGAGGCTATTTTTAATCTACTGAACTAAAGGTAAAAGGTAGATATTAGCTTAAACTACCACTTGATGACATCACAAGGTGCAACAGAGTATTTTGAGCAATGGGGACAGCTTAATGATACCAGGATTACTCAAACAGGAATAAATTGTGCGTGATATTTACATACCTTTAACGTCTAATTAAGTAAAATCTGTTTTATTCTCAGTGAAACAGGAAGTACGTTGTTAACATGGCAATGTTTGTTAGCTTTACAGTTCTGGTAAACTCTGCCATGTGAAAAGTGCACATAAAGTCCAAACTTAGACCACTGCTAAAATATAAAAATTTCGTGTATTTACATTTTAAATCAAATATGACCACAAATAGATGGATATTCTCCTTCAAATCAAAACATAAACAATCCAACCATTATGTGCAAATTAGTTTCAGTATTAACTAGCATAATTATTGTTTTGCTTCAACTCACCAATTTACCAAAATATGACTTTAAGAACTGCAGTTATCATCTTAAAAATCAACAGCTTTCTTGAATATAATCAGTGCGAAGAATTCCATTTTATCGCCAAGGCTCAAACTCTGAAGGGTGTTATTGATGTCAACATAACTTTCAACAAAGGAATAAAATGAAAGTGCATTTGTCAAAGGAGAGTCTAAAGATAATCGAAATCACTGAACATTTGGCAAAGAGCTTTTATAAACTACAGTATTAGAATCTGAAGGCTGCTCTTTAAAACTTTGACTCCAACTACGATATGGCTAACACAGGGGTCGGCAACCCGCGGCTCCGGAGCCATATGCGGCTCTTTGATCTCTCTGATGCGGCTCAGTACAGCAGTCGCTCATTTATCACCGTGGTTACGTTCTAAAAATAACCCACGATAAGCAAAATCCGCGAAGTCGTCAGCTTTATATTTTACAATTATTCTCCATGTTTTAAGGCTGTAAACGCCTCACCACACACATTCTACACTTTTCTCACACTGGAATTAATGTTTTCTCACATTTCTCTCTTGTTTAAACACTCAAACTTTCGTAGATGTTCAACAAAAAAGCACAGTATTAGAGAACGAAACCAAAGTGTATTTCCTGTGTATTTCACAGTTCTTATGACCGAGCCTATTCGTCCTGGCGCCGCTTCGCTGTGGCGGGTTTTGTCGGGGAGAAAACTTGCAAACATACAGCACTTCAGAGTCACACACTCACAGGAGACACGGAGGAGAATGACTGACGAATCGGCAAAGGTCTACAGTCCCTTAGCCAATCAGGACACAGAAATGCACGTTAATACACTATAAAAAAAAATTGGATTAAAAAAATCCACGAAACAGCGAGGCCACGAAAAGTGAACCACGATATAGCGAGGGACCACTGTATTTAATTAAAATGTATTTTATTTTAGTTCATGCATTTTTAAAATGTAATTCTATGGCACAAAGGCAAAAAAGCCGTTATATGCAGTGTTGTTTCATTTTAAATTTCAAAAGGGTTTTGTGGCTCCAAGTGTTTTCTTTACTCTGTGAAACGGGTCCAAATGGCTCTTTGAGTGGTAAAGGTTGCCGACCCCTGGGCTAACAGGTACTTAGATTATTACTGGTACTGGGGTGAAACTGCTTGCCACCCAAAAACAGATACTATCCGACACTTATAATGGGATTAAACTTTAAACTTTTTGTTTAATGAGTGGAAACCAATTGATCTACCTACTACCGACATATAGGTTACTGGTACCAATAATATGTGTCTATTATTCATTATATGTTCTTGTGGTCATTTTAATTTACATGCAAAAACATGTAAAAACATTCAAAAGCAAAACTTCTTAATTTTAATATTCATAACTTTAGGCAAATTAGATCATCATTGTCAGAAAATGCAGCTAAAATGTTTCTCCACAGCATTATTTTTTTTCCTCACATTGAATACTGCATTACTAACTGGTCACTAACAAGCAGGACAATCTTAAAAGCAACAGAATCACTTTTTATTAAAAAAGCTTTAAAAATATTTGACAGAAAATCTTTATCTTTTCATCCTTGTCTCATACTTCAGAAATATAATATCTTAAGTTTAGAAAATTTTAGAAAATTTAAACTAGCCTGCTCAGTATATAAGGTCTTAAATGGACTCGCTCCACCACCTTTGGGGGAGTTTATTTTACCTGAATTCAGCACTAGTGGTCGGGTAACAAGAGCCTCTACCAGAGGTGACTGTGTAACACCATATAGACGCACAACATTCAGTCAGCAGCAGGTGTTTTCAGTCAAGGTACAGAAATCTGGAACAACATCCAGCTGTAATAAGAGACTCTACCACATTCAGAACATTTAAAACCTGAAATCTGAAACGATGGCTTAAAGGGATAAGCACACAGCACGCTGCCAGGGGAATCCCTGTTACGCACCAGGAAGGGAGTTCCCCTGTTGCGCAGCGTGGTGCGTGCTTCGGCTTTCTTTTTCCGCACTGAAAAATAGTTCCCACCCAAAATGACCAAGTCAAGCTCTCCGTGTTGATTTGTACATTTATTTGCACTCGATATGAATGTGCACTACACAGAAAGTAATTGGGAAACGCATCGAGCAAATTAATTCCTTTTGGCCAAAATCTTTCTCTGGCGCCGTTAGACTCCAGTCTAACGCGGAGTAGCTGCAGATACCGCGGCGGTCAGTGGCGACAGACTCGGACAATGGCTGGGTGACCAGGAAAACGCTTTCCACCACTTATTATAGTCTCTGGACTGTGGGGAGATGCCCAAGTTTGACCTGGGGGTGGCATATCCCTTTAAGAGAAATCAGATCTGTGATCACTAATGTGATCAACACTTCTATGTAAATGTCAGTGTTGTATGTCATGATTGTGTCTTATTGTGCTGCTTCTATCATGTTTGTCCTATGAGTTTGTCTATTGTGTGAAGTTGTTTCTTCTTGCTTTTATCTCTCTGACCTGCTCGGGACAACAGATGTGAAGTAAGTATGTTCATGAATATGCATTGTCCCATTTAAATAAAAAGAATTAAAAAAGAAAAGAATAATGGTTGATTTAAATGTTGTACTATTTTTATTACAGTGCGTACTGTATATGAGCAAGAGTACATACTATAGTATTTGGCCTGTATGTTGGCTGCATTGGGACGTGCAGTAAAAATGATTAGAGGCCTGCCTGGGCAGAACACAGAGGTCATTAGCATATATACATTCAATTTTTTTGTCATATTTAAAAGCTAAATGTATTAATTTAGAAGAAAGAAAACTATAGCCTTCTTAGTAATCAGGGCTACTAAAATCAAATTATAATATTCACTAATTAATTTACATTTTACACATTATTATAAGTATTAAAAATTGAAAACAATTAGGAACAGGTCTTTTCTCCTCCATTACCCCCTCCCTTTTTTTTTTTGTAATTCAGGTCTATATGATGACTATCGTAGATCACTTGATTTTAATAATTCATATTATGAATAATGTAATATCCGCAGTAAGTGAATAACGCAGCCCCTTGCCTTGCTCTTATGACGGTAGTGAGTTGTGAGTCCTTGGATAGGGGCAGAACACACATGCATCACTTTGTCGGCACGATTACTGAAATACAAAGCTATACTTCTTTTAGTCTACTACAGAAACAAAGACATCATGTGAAAGTCTGCATCCCTGTCTGAAACCTATTGCAACAATAACAGTGCTCTCATGTGAAATGCAAACGCAGTACATGCTGAGAATGGCCTTTGTGGGGTTAATCATATGTTTAATAGTCTGTAGTCTGGTTCAGTGCACATGTGAGCAGTAGAAAATCAGCTAACATAAGAATAAATGTCTTGGGAGCAGGAGGTTGGATCTGCGTAAGAAGAAATATAGGAATAATAATCTTTATTCTTTCTCTTTTATGGGTATACAGGGTCATTTGTTGTGCTGTCTAGACCGGCTACCTGGGGCCCATATTATGCTGTGTTCTGATCTATGTTATAATGTTATTTCTTCATCATAAACATACCTGACATTGTGTTCTGTTTCATTCACACTTTTGAGTAACTTCAGTGTTAGGCTGTCTACTGCTCCAAAGCCCAAAACTCTCTGTTCCACCTTGTGATGTCATGTGGTAATTAGAGTTGGGCGGTATCCAAATTTTGATACCGTTAAACCGTCTCCACATTTTCCCGGGGTATACGGTATTACCGTTGCTAAGGCTAAAAAAAAAAAACAAAAAAAACACTTGGTAGCACTACAGTGGAGTCGCCTCGCCAAATGGCAGCTTGCATCTATACCGTTCAGAAACAGAATAGCAAGCATTACATAGGCCTAATGATACTGAAAACATAACAAAACATGTACAAAATTAGTAACTTTTATTAACAAATGTTTAAAGTGCAAATACAGCAGCCAACCGATGGAACGAAATAACAAATTGTCTGTGGGCTAAAGCTAACAAACCAACAGGAATCATTATCAGAAGCAGTGACTTTATAACCAAGTGCTTAACAAAGAACTGAGCAAAACCCGCATGGCAAAGCTGTAACAACACAGATAAAGGGATATTCCAGGATTTTTGACATGGGGGCTCATTTCCGAGTTAGCCAAGCTTGCTCCTGTCGTTATGTTGGCGTGCTGGTCAAAAGGCATGCACGCTCATAAAGTTGTTGCTAGCCCGTGAACATTCATGTTGAGCACGGAACTGAAAAGACAGCCCCGTATTGATCGTTCATTCCAACAAACAATGCAACAACCCGGTTTTCTGTAGCTGTAGCGGGGGCTAACTCACCGACACTCTCTCGCGTTCTGCCCTTTCAACATCCATCTCTCTCAACTCTTCATCTGTATATTCCAAGCATCGGGGAGACCTCCAAACGTGGCCATGTCTGGATTGTAGAACAGGGCAGGCTACTGTACTCTACGGCTAACGACGACAGCTGAAGGTAAACAAATATCAGCTGGAAACCTAACTGCAAGGTGATATCACTCCGCCCATGCCTAGCTAGATCGGGGGAAAAACGCGCTGTTGCATAAGGACATAAATCCTTTAAATTACAAGGTTGATTATATTTCTAAAATTGTTCCATCAACACAGACATTTGCATCGACAGTCTGGCGTTATAGTTGACTTGTTTTGGGTGCACTATGGAGTGGGTAACCCTGATTAAAATCAGGCTACCATTTACCATTGACTTGCGCTAGCCTAGCATCTGAAAACTCTGCAGCTGGAAGGACTGCATGAAATTCGCTAAAAAGTGTCTCCACATCTCTGCAGCACTCTGGCTAACTCGGACATGAGCCCCCATGTCAAAAATCCTGGAATATCCCTTTAAATTAATTATAGTTAATATTATATTAGGGCAAGATTTTTTATTTTTTTTAATGACGGTAATGAATCTGATACCGTTGCTATTTTTAGATACCGCAGTATACCGTATTACCGTCCAACCCTAGTGGTAATACAGGTTGTGTTTTTAAACTCCATGCTCTTCACTAGAATCATTTGGATCTTTTCAGTCCTGGAATTGCCGATCTGTACTGAATTTAAGGTAAAAGCTAGCTGCTACTTTTCCGTTTAAGAGAAAAACTAAATATGGAGAGATTGTGTGTTAAACATCTGTGAAAGAAACAGAACAAGGGCTGTCAGTTTAACGCGTTTATTAGATTAATTAATTACACTGCAAATGAACGTGTTATACAAATTAATGCAATTAATTATGAGTGACAAATCAATGTGCGCGCATTTTAAATTTGGAGTACGGCGAGCAAATCGCTGCCAGGGCCTTTGAACGGCAAGTTTATTTATAAAAAGAACGAAGACGGGACGATCAACAAGAAAGCGGTGATTTGTAGCATTTGTCAAAAAGAATTTTCCGATCACCGAAGCTGCTACAGCATGACTGATCATTTGAACGCTAAACACGTCCGGATAAGTTCCATCGTTACCGGTGATAGAGCGAGCGTGAGCGCACTTCGCCTAACCACCAAACCAACAAACCACAAAACCACCAAACCACGCTCACAGTATTTGGGAAACGAATGAGCGAAACAACCACAGCAAAACTGACTAAACTAAACTAAATCGCAAAGTTGGTTGCCTCTTTCTCTCTCTCACGGGATTAAAATGTGATTAATTAGATGAATTAATTACAAATCCTGTAATTAGTTAGATTAATTTTTTTAATCGCCTGACAGCACTAAACAAAACACGACTCCAGGTATGTTTGTGATGAGGAAACTATGCCATAACGCATAAAATGGTGTAATATGGGCCCTTTAAATACATCTAAAACCAGTTTTCCATAACCTCAAAAGGACTCTCGGTGGAATATCTCCTTACTTCATGACGGCTAATGAAATCCCAGTTGAGATTGCATTGCTTTTTATAAACCAGTAGCCGTATGAGCACATGCTACTGTTTTTCCCTTTAACTTACTAGATGCTGCTTCCCCAATACATCTCCTTACACACCCCAAAACAAGATGGATGAAAAAAGCAACCCATTCATCACACATCACACTGCACATGTAGCATAGATACACAGGTACTTTCAGGATGAAGTCTAAGTGGCCCCTATGGGACCTGTTCAGTATATACACACACACTATAAACATGCAATTGAGCCAACACAATGCACAGAGAACAGCTAACAACATACATCATCTATAGAATGAAAGAAAAACTGGTATACAATATATTGCTACATGTCTTTATAATAGCAATTCAGGACAGTACAACACATCAAGGTTTTATACCGTACACTTTTGAAGCTGTATTTTGAGTGCATTACATCACTCGGTTTGTAGTTGGTTTGGTCTCTATACAAAATACCTTTTTCACCACGGCTGGAAGTGCCGCCCATTAGGGTTGCGGAACTTCTACTAAATTGTTTTCTAAAATGTCTGTGTGGAAATGTCTTGCGTATTCTCCACCAGCTTCATAAATCTGCCTGCCCCATCACCAAATCTTCAACCATCAAGGTTGTCAAAGGATATAAATTCTTCCCTGAAAAATGTATCCACAACTATCAAAGTAAGAGAGATTTACTTAAAGGCTAACAACGACTAGCATAAGTGAACTACTCCTGACCAAAACTAATGTTATGGTGATGAATAAAACATAAATAAATTGATAACTCAGACTGATTCTAGAAATAAAATAAAAACATTAATGATGATTTATTTATTAGCATAGACAGAAAAAATTGGGCAGTTTGAATACTAGAGATGTTCACAGATTACAGTTGTTTCCGTTTTGTTTTGTTTTAAGTTGTATGACTACAGTATTACAATTGGGCCATGTGTGATGTAATGAGTAGAGCAGGTTATGGCACAAGAAATTACAGACAAGTAAAAAACAAAAATGTCTCTACAAGAAACAAAAAATAAAAATATAAAACCACAAAAAAAAAAAAAAAAAGAGTTTTTGGACAACAATCTTTTCCGTATTGAGCAGGTCAGACATGGAGCACACTGCTCATGTAACAGAGCTCTCAACATGGGCAGTATTTTCGAATGCTTTAACACAATGGTTGTTTGAGGGTCAAATATGTAGAATGAGTGTGTTGGTGTTTGCCTTTGTGCGATTTGATGTTTTACATTGTTTGACACTAATCTGCCATGTAAATGTTCATCATATGCACTTTCTTTTACATATAAAAAATAAGAAATAAGAAGGCTTGGCTCATCATTTTTCACACAGCTAAAGATCATAAACAGGTATAGTGCATGGTACATGGTATTGTGAACTAACCTTGCACTTCCTGTTGTGCAGATGCTCATTCTATAGGATAAAATGTTTTTCTTTCTAGCAGACACTGTGAAATAGCTCTAACTGTTTAATAGTTCTGACAAAGTTGAACTGTATTTACAATGAAAATGGTCAGAAATGCGAGAATGAAAACAATATTGTACCACCCACCTTTTTTCATTTTCTTAACAAATTGTATTTGTTCTTTTGTTTAGTCGGTACATGTACTGTTCTCATAGATATGGAACATCCAGCTAAACTCATCTCTTCAACCAATCCCCAAAGTAACAGGCCAGTGTTGTAGTTTGCAAGATTTATTAAAGAGACGGTGAAACTGAAATAAAAACAGAATAGACAAAATAAACAAAATAATCATGTATCAAATGATATACATGTCTAATACATGTCAAAACGGCATAGGCTACTTAGCTTCCATGCTAGTTATGCTGTGTCACACTTAGCACAAAGAAAACACTAACATTTTAGCTCTGACAAAACACAGTTTTTATATTTTCTAATGAAATGTTTCCATAAACTATTTATCTACTTATTTATGATGCATTTTCACTGGTAAATGAGTTGTACTTACTGGCAATGCCACATCAAAATCAAAAGAAAGTGTTCCCAGGAGCTGAGCTGAACTGCTCACAGAATAACATTGTAAAACATGGCTACCTCAAAACAGGAAGTTAAGGAACTTAAGGAAGTACAAGTGTCCAAAATAAAGGTGTCAAAATAAAAGCTTTTTCAAACTACGTGTCTCCATTACATCACAGTACATTTAATTATTTACTAGGAAAGCATTCTAATACTAATACTTTTTAATTAATACGTTTTTAAAGGAATAAGTTAATGAATTAATGTACCATTAGTTTCTGCATGCAGTTACTCCAAAGTGGAGTTTAGCAAATGGTTCAGTGAATAATCCATATTAATGATGGATGGCTCAATGAATAATGCAAAAAATGTCTTTTTGGAGCTTTATACCATGTTATAACTCTTCTTCTCATCAAAAACATGCCAGAAGTGTTTAATATGTCACCCATGCATGTTGGAGTGTCTTGAAATCTCTACTTGACACCGTTACCCATGCTAATGCAGGACAATTTTGCATAGATATACAAAAGCAGGACACAGGACACAAAACAATACACTGCAACTTCACCAACCTGATGTGATGTGCAGTAGTTTCACTGGTGGCAAGCATGCTGAGTCTGTCGCAATAGCATTCTGAAGGGGGGGTGACTTAGAGCAGGGAGCAAAGGGAGCAGGGGACTCAAAAACAAAAGTGAATGAAATAGCAGTCAAATTAATTACCCATTTTAACATGTTATTTTATAAATAAAGGGTAAAATGATTTAAATATGTATTATTATTATTATTATTATTATTATTATTATTATTATTATTATTATTTAACAAAGTTAGTGCACCAACTTGACTAGAAATGCTTACTGGTCAGTTTTGTAATCTTTGTCACACATTTTCATGCCTGTACCATTTCCTGGACATCTTCTGCATAAGAGTATTTCTGTAAGCGCCTCCATATGTGTCGGCTTTATTAATGTCCCAGGCTGGGGGGTGGCACAGTGGGGGCCTCCCCGCTCTTGGACTCCCTCTCTTGGGGGAGCTGTAGCCTCCCTGATGGATGGCCCTACCACTAAAGAAAGTGTAGTACCACCAACCCAGCTGCTCCTGCCATGCTCCTCTGGGCTTCTCCTCTGCACTCGCTCTCAACCCAGCATAATTATATAACTATGACTCTGAATGTGAACACTATATTTAGGGATGAAATTAAAGCTGTGAATAGAGGGAATTTAAAGGGCCTGGATCTGACTATATATTTTTTTCTGAAAACAGGAAAATCCCCTTTTGCACTATAACAAAAATACAAAGATAAAGATAATGAAAAGTATTTATTCTCATGCGAAAATATGAATACCTAAAGCTACTATCTGTATGTTTATTTATTTATTTTTTTACCAGTAGATGGCGGATGTGAAAGCTAGAACTTCTACTCAATTGCAGTAATGTTGATAGCATCTTGTGGTGATATTTGAGAATGCAACAGGGAAATGTTGCCAATCTAATTGCAAATAGTAGCTTTAAAATCTTTTTAAATTCACTTTTTAATCCATTGTTTACATCTTAGGTAATCTAAACTTGTGTTTCTTTATTCCAGTTTAAGCTGCTGTAATCATATAATACAATATGACATACAAGAAGCACACACACACACACACACACACACACTTACTTACATGCACACACTACAAAAATCCGCATTGTAAATAGAATAGGCACCTTATTACGCACACTGAAAAGCACCTTTTAATTCGCACTTTAGGCTAAGCCCATCAATTGTATTTTTACTGTAATTTATTGAATTATATGTTACTATTGTATAGATACTAAATTGTTTTTATGTTTGTGATCATAACACATGTACTAAATTGTCTAATGTCTGCAACTGCAACATATTTTCTATTGTATGTTATATCTTTACTTCGGATGGAAATTAGCACTGTGCTAAATCCGACATATTTACGTCGGTTTGTGTGATCTTATACAAATTGTATGTTCATTAATATGCATTGTCCCTTCCAAATAAACGAATAAATAAATAAATAAATAAATCATTGGTGATGAGATTGTCTCAATATGCTTGCCATAACATACAGCTCTGGAAAAAAAAAAAAAGAGACCACTGCAAAATTATCAGTTTTTCTGATTTTACTACTTAAAGGCAAATTAACGTTTTTTTACTATCTGAGCCTTCTTTCGGCAATAAAACAAGTAGTTTTACTCACCCATAGCATTTTTCTGTCAATTGGAGCAGTATCGCAGAACTTATGTTGAGCCGTTCTGTTCTACTAATGATCCCGTATCTTTTAACATGGTGCTGTATCATTTGCTCGGGGCATTACTTTGCGGTGTCCAAATAACACAAACTTTAGCACTTTTCAAATCATAGAAGCCCAATGTCTTAATGTAAGAAATCGTTTGAAGCAAAAGTGGCCTGTAATCCGAGATTTAGCCATAGTTTCGAGTAGATGAGGACGCCAGTGCACATGCGCGGACTGCTCCTGGGACCCAAACATGAAACGCAAAGCTGAAAACTATGGATAAATCTCGGATTACAGGCCACTTTTGCTTCAAACGATTTCTTACATTAAGACATCAGGCTTCTATGATTTGAAAAGTGCTAAAGTTTGTGTTATTTGGACACCGCAAAGTAATGCCCCGAAAACAAATGCTAATGGTTACGCTACAACATAACTTTCTTCAAACAGCTCCAAATGAAACGACGTGATATGGGTGAGTCAAACGACTTGTTTTATTACCGAAAGAAGGCTCAGATTGTAAAATAACGTTACTTTGCCTTTAAAGGTATGTGTTTGGGCAAAAGGAACATTTTTGTTTGAGTCTATAAAATACTAACATTTCCCCCAAATTCTAAATAAAAATATGATTGTTTAGAGCATTTATTTGCACAAAATGGCAAATGGTCAAAATAACAAAAAAAGACACATGTTTTCAGACCTCAAACAATGCAAAGAAACAAGATCAAATTCATTTTAAAACAACATAATACTATGTTTATACTTAAGAAGAGTTCAGAAATCAATATTTGGTGCAATAACCCTTATTTTTAATCACAGCTTTCATGTGTCCTGGCATGCTCTCCACAAGTCTTTCACATTGTTCTTGGGTGACTTTATTCCACTCCTGGTGCAAGACCTACGTGAATGTGTGTGTGAATGGGTGAGTGGTTCCTTGTTGTAAAGCTCTTTGGGTGCCTTGAAGGTGGAAAAGCGCTATATAAAGATGTGACCATTTATCTGAAGTAGCTCAGCTTTGTGTTTGTGTTGGAATTCAACAGACGCTGGAATGGAATGGCTGTAATACATGTAGAGATGCTGATTTCAGGAAAAAAATCCAGTGGTCTCTTATTTTTTCCAGAGCTGTAGAGCGCAGGCCTTAGGTACTAGGATGTGGACATTCAGACACAGCCCTAGTGTTCTAAAGTATAATAAGCCACTGCATATGACTTTCAATGTGTCGTTTTTTTGTAGTACTTCTCTATAGAAGTTTCACCGCTTCCAAAGTTGTAAGTTGATATTGAACTGAAAAGAAAATTCACTGGTATCACCCATCACTTTTCAACATGGATTGTGATGTAGTAGCAGCATTTTCTAACAAAAAAGAGACTGAATAATGTTGCTCATGTATTTTAAATCACATTTGATTGGCAACTGGCACGGACTCTTATTTTCATCCAACCAGATTTGTTTTTGGATGAGAATCTGGAGGAAGAAATTGCCTATATTTGTTTGTCTATCACGGTGCAGTGTCAGTGAGATACAGATCTAGGTCTGCAGGGCGAACTGTTCAGGCTGAAATACAGTATGTTCCTCACTCATGGTTCACTCATGAGCTACAACCTGGTTTGTAAAGTACTACCACAAGCTCATTCTCCAACAGGCTCCTACAGCTCCGCTCAAACAGTGAGAGATACTGGACTACATTCATACCATACTCCATACAACTGTACAACAACTCACCTTATGTAACAGATAATACTCCCTACAACTGTATATAGCTGGGATTGTACATCTTATTACATCTCTATTTTATTCTAATTTCTACATAGACATTTATTATTATTTTTTTATAATTATGTCTCATCTGACACTGGTCTATTGCTCTTTGCTTGCTATTCATTCGTTATACAGCTCTGGAAAAAAAAGAGACCACTGCATTTTTTTTTCCTGAAATCAGCATCTCTACATGTATTACAGCCATTCCATTCCAGCGTCTGTTGAATTCCAACACGAACACAAAGCTGAGCTACTTCAGTTCTTGAACCAGGAGTGGAATAAAGTCACCCAAGAACAATGTGAAAGACTTGTGGAGAGCATGCCAAGACGCATGAAAGCTGTGATTAAAAATAAGGGTTATTGCACCAAATATTAAACATTAGTATTATGTTGTTTTAAAATGAATTTGATCTTGTTTCTTTGCATTGTTTGAGGTCTGAAAACATGTATCTTTTTGGTATTTTGACCATTTGTCATTTTCTGCAAATAAATGCTCTAAACCAGGGGTCGCAACCCGCGGCTCCTTGATCCCCTCTGATGTGGCTCAGTACAGCAGTCCCTCATTTATCACGGGGGTTACGTTCTAAAAATAACCCACGACAAGTGAAATATGCAAAGCTTTGTCGGGGAGAAACAAACGTACAGCACTTCAGAGTCACACTGCAATCGAACATTTACTGTATATAAATCTGGCAAATTGAATGCATTCTGTACAGGAGACATGGAGGAGAATGACTGACGAATCGGCAAAGGTCTACAGTCCCTCAGCCAATCAGGACGTAGAAATGTGCGTTGATACACTATAAAAAAAATAGGAATAAAAATCTGTGAAACAGCGAGGCCACAAAAAGTGAACCACGATATAGCGAGGGACCACTGTATTCAATTAAAATGTATTTTATTTTAGTTCATTCATTTTCAAAATGTAATTCTATGGCACAAAGGAAAAAAAGCCGTTATATGCAGTGTGAAGAATCCCTCAGTTGTCCAGTTAGAATCCATGATAAAAGGAGAAAATCAATTTGTCAACTGGACAAAGTTTATTTGTTCGAAAACGTTTCGCAACTCATCCGAGGTGCTTCGTCAGTTCTGGTTAGAGTGCTGATAGACACTGCTTATATCTAGCTGCAGGGAGGAGCTAACTATACTGAAATTATTCTGAAACTATCCTGCCTCTTTGTTTTGAGTTTCTGTCTTTTGTATTCCCAGTTTCTCTCTGGTGTCTAGTTGAGCATACCCATTCAAACCCTAATGGCTGTTTTCACACCTCTGGACCTGACCTGGCTGCCCTATTGTTTCCTTTGTTTCTTTTGATTTCGGTTTGAGAATGGAATTATATATGGGAGACAAATTATGTCTGACTCCCCCATTCCTGTTTAAAGGATTCTCTTTTTTGACAAAAAAATCGCCTCTTTAAAGGGATATGCCACCCCCAGGTCAAACTTGGGCATCTCCCCACAGTCCAGAGACTAAAATAAGTGGTGGAAAGCGTTTTCCTGGTCACCCAGCCATTGTCTGAGTCTGTCAGCACTGACCGCCGCGGTATCTGCTGCTCCTCCGCGTTAGACTGGAGTCTAACGGCGCCAGAGAAAGATTTCGGCCAAAAGGAATTAATTTGCTCGATGCGTTTCCCAATTACTTTCTGTGTAGTGCGCATTCATATCGAGTGCAAATAAATGTGCAAATCAACACGGAGAGCTTGCCTTGGTCATTTTGGGTGGGAACTATTTTTCAGTGCGGAAAAAGAAAGCCGAAGCACAGAGCACGCTGCGCAACAGGGGAACTCCCTTCCTGGTGCGTAACAGGGATTCCCCTGGCAGCGTGCTCTGTGCTTTGGCTTTCTTTTTCCTTTTGGCCGAAATCTTTCTCTGGCGCCGTTAGACTCCAGTCTAACGCGGAGTAGCTGCAGATACCGCGGCGGTCAGTGCTGACAGACTCGGACAATGGCTGGGTGACCAGGAAAACGCTTTCCACCACTTATTTTAGTCTCTGGACTGTGGGGAGATGCCCAAGTTTGACCTGGGGGTGGCATATCCCTTTAACTCCCCTCTCAAACCAGTTCTTTTCCCTGGCCAAGATCTGAACCTCACTATCCTCAAATGAGTGGCCTGTGGCTTCTAGGTGGAGATGTACGGCAGATGAAGGTCCACTCTGGCATGCCTGTCTGTGTTGGTACATCCTCTTGTGAAGTGGCTGTTTTGTTTCTCCAATGTAGCGCTCACTGCAGTCTTCACTACACTAAATGGAGTAGACCACATTGCTTTGTTTGTGGCTCGGTGTTTTGTCCTTTGGGTGGACCAGTTATTGTCTTAAAGTGTGGGTTTGAAATAGACTGGGATTTCATATTGTCTGAAAATCCTCTGTAGTTTTTCAGAAACACCGGCCAGGTAAGGAATAGTTACACCCTTCCTCCTGGGTTCGGATTCTCTGTTGTCTTGTTTCTTGCCCTTGTCTCTCTTGGTTTTGTTGAAAGCCCATTTAGGATATCCACAAACAGAGAGGGCTTCCTGCACATGTTGTTCTTCTTTCTCCTTACCCTCTGTGCTTGTGGGAACCACTTGGGCCCTGTGTTGTAATGTCCGAATAACACCCAGTTTGTGCTGCAGTGGGTGGTGTGAATCAAAAAGAAGGTATTGGTCTGTGTGTGTGGGCTTCCTGAAGACTTCTACTTGGAGTCGCTTGTCTTCTCCTATCGTTACGGCACAATCTAAGAACGCCAATGTGTTATCATTGGCATCTTCACGGGTGAATTTGATGTTCGGATCTACAGAATTGATATGTGCAGTAAAAGGTTCCAAATCTTGAATTTTGATTTTTGAAAAATTATCATCAACATAACGATAGCAATGTGTGGGTGGAGTGCCTAGATATGAGGCCAAAGTTATATGCAGTGTTATTTCATTTAAAATTTCAAAAGGGTTTTGTGGCTCCCAGTGTTTTCTTTACTGTGTGAAACGGGTCCAAATGGCTCTTGGAGTGGTAAAGGTTGCTGACCCCTGCTCTAAACAATAATATTTTTATTTGGAATTTGGGGGGAATGTTGTCAGTAGTTTATAGACTCAAACAAAAATGTTCCTTTTTCCCAAACACATACCTATAAGTAGTAAAATCAGAAAAAAACTGATAATTTTGCAGTGGTCTCTTATTTTTTTCCAGAGCTGTATTATATTTGATGAGTGAGCTGCTATATCTACATAATTTCCCTTGTGGGTCAATAAAGTTTGTCTAAGTCTAAGTCTAAATGTTTTGCCTTTTCTTTGTATTATCAAACATCTCTCTTAGACTGATAAGAAGCACTTTTTAATTAATTTTTTAAAAGCAACTCTACATCTGATCTTAAGTGGTCAAAGTCTCCACAAGGGTAAAGTTTTCCTTATCACTCAATTAAAAACTCCAGCATTTGTCCATCCTAATGTTACTGTACCTTCTGTATATAATGGCCTCTGCATTTTTTTTTTCTTCAACTGAAAACAGAAAATTGAGTTTATTTTGCACAAAGAAAGCTGGAACGAGTCAAGGCAGAATGTTTCACACCAAGAAGACAAGTTTGTGTTTGAAAAATATGCACATTTACTTCTGTAAATTCATCAGATTTATTAAGCGTGCAATATAGTGTTTTCATAATTAGTCATTTGAAATAACTCTTTCAAAGGCTTAATGTGGACTATTACACCTTCTAAACCCTGTACAGGACAGAAACAAAAACGCATGGTGGACTAAATAAATAAAATGGAAACTTATTATTCATTTTGTACCGTATTGATTTGTGCTTTTGGCAAAGAGAGACAAAGAGGTCCGTGTTTGATGAATGGTGTGATGTGAAAGCGACCAATAAAATACCAAACTGTAGACCAGAGCTTTGTGTAGAAAGATAAAAATGGACTCAAGTATTTACGGGAGTGGACACAAATAAGTACATTGGGGTGGGTATTTGATGTTTCTTTGTAATCATGCATGGCTCTTTTCCATATGTAGTAATGTGTATAAAATGCTACATATTAAAGAAGACACATTGTGCTTGAGACTGCTATATAGTTATAGGGCCTGTTTACATGAGAACGCTTACGGGTAAAAACGACAAAATATTTCATCGGAAGTGCCTTTGGTTTAGACGGTGACAGCCTTTTGGGGGCTTAAAAATGCAAAAAATTGCAACCACCCTCCAAAGTGGAAAACTTGAATACGCTCCACCGTAGCGTTTTCGTCTACACTGCCCAAGACACAAAACTCTGGTCAAATCTGCTGACGTCGCGTACGTCACATCGGTCCATATATCAGTGTACAGTGGTACCTCACCTTACGAATGACCCAACAAACGAAAATTTAAAGTTACGAAACGCCTTCACGTCAAATTTTGGTCTCTAGATACGAATGAAATTTCAAGTTACGAAACGCGAAATCTCCAATCCAATCCAATCCAACTTTATTTATAAAGCACTTTAAAAACAACAAATCTCAAAAATTAAATTAATGCGCACTCAGATGCACGCCCCGAAACGTAAATACACTTTATCAACACACATGGGGTTAGGTTACAGAGGTGGTCCGCGGTGGGAGAGGTCCACGAGGTAGGACAACTTTGTATTTTGCAATTGTTCTGCATGTTTTAGGGCTGTAAATGCCTCACCACACATTCTACACTTTTCTCGTATTTCTCTCTCATTTAAACACTCGAACTTTCATGCGTGGGGGGGACACGGCTCAATATAGGGGAGCGGAGACACAACAACACATGATCAGTGTGGTAAAACTCACCTGTCTCACGACGGTCTAAACCCCGCTCACGTTCCCTATTAGTGAGTGAACAATCCAACGCTTGGTGAATTCTAATTCACAATGATAGGAAGAGCCGACATTGAAGGATCAAAAAGCGACACGGCGCGGGCCCGCGGCTCGGCTCGGCCCGCTCACAGCTCACAGTGTCAGCCCCCCGGCTCTGGAAGTCACATAGAAGCAGAGCCCGCCCCGCCCCGCTCTTATTCCCGCTGAAAGAGCGTCTTTCTCGGCCTCTTAGCTCTAGTGTGGAACGAGCAACGCGCAAGGAGCGCGGAGCAACGCGCAAGGAGCGCGGAGCAACGCGCGCGGAGCAACTCGCGCGCGGAGCAACGCGCAAGGAGCGCGGAGCAACACGCTCCTCCAACGGCACTGCCATGTCCCGGGATAATCCTGGTTTAGTCCAGGTCCAGTCCAGGTTTAGACCTGGTTTAGTTCTGATCTAGACCTGGTTTATTCCAATCAGGACGCAGAACACAAATGTTACACTATAAAAAAAAGTTACACTATAAAAAAACAACAACCTTGGAACGGATCAGGCCTTTTCGATTGAAATAGCTCCTCAACTTACGAATTTTTCACGTTACGAAACCACTTCTGGAACGAATTAATTTCGTAAGGTGAGGTACCTTGTACTTTGTTTGGCAGGACTCGGACTCCACACCTTGTTGCGCCTTTGCTGCTTTGTAGTCTAACGTGGTCTGAAGCAATAGTTGAACTTCTTCGTCTGACCACATTCATTTTTTTTGCTACCGGTAGCCATGTTTTGTTTTGCTTTTCGCGGCGCAGATGAGAAGAAGGAAGATTCTACGCATGCGCGTAGTGATAATAGTAGTAATAATAGCGTAGTGACATAGTGATAATGTATCACAGCACCACCTAGCCGCCTGGCATGCATACCCAATCCAATTCCACACACTTTTGTGTCACCGTATGCACGCAGATTTCCTCCCGAAAACGCTCGTCTAAACCCGGAATAAAAAGTGAAGACGCGACGCCACTTTTGCGTCTTCTGTTCAGACCGTCATCATATGAACGTAGCCATAATCTATGAGACCTGTGGATCATTATGGTATAATTTGCACCATTTCAATCATATCAATCTAAAACAAGTTAACAAAAGACAAAAATCCGCTGAATTCCGCTTTAGAAAACAGCGCTGCCCAGTGGGAGATGATGTTGCAAACACGTAAACGTCATCACAACAAAGATTCAGCAACACCGGTGGATAGCTGTAAATCATGCTAGTGAGTACAGTAATAGATTTTTTTGTACTAAAATGATCATGCGATGCTCACAAATCCAAGGTGTTTCACAGATATAAGGAAATAAGGTTTGAAGAAGGAAGCGCGTATGCCGGTGGTGGTGGTGAAAGCGGGTTGATTGGCAATATAGCATCTTGAAATAAGCTTTTAAAGTTTGCTCAAACATGCACAAATCACAGCGAATACAACTCAGAGAGGGTAAATGAGAAGGAGAAACGACTATAGCATGGATAAAATCTCTGAAAAGTCGGTCTTCTTTAAAAAAACTAACCTTAAAATACAAATCCCCAAAGATCAAAAATGCTCAATCTGACCTCATTTAGTGATCGTTTTAAGGTTAACAGATATTTTTAGCCTCTCTTGAAAGGTTTTGCTGTACAAAACTATAGAATAACCTTAAGTTGTTTTTATTTTTGAGCGTTTAACCTTTTGTACCGTTATATTGTATCTAATATCTGCTGGTGCACCGAGGAGTGAAGTGGTTTCAATGAGGCGAAAACCACAGCTGTAACTTCAAAAAAACCTCACGGCCGGAATGATTAAAAATGATTCTAGTGCAGGTGTATGGAGTTTAAAACACAACGGAGCATTTCCTGTATTACCACTTAATGACATCACAGGAAGCTAGAAAAGAACACAGATAAATTAAGCAGAATTTGTGTGTTAAACGTGTGAATGAAACAAAACACAACTCCATATGATGAGTAAACAACATTGTAGCATACTGTAGAGAAAAAAATAGTGCAATATAGGCTCCTGCCATGGCCAGTCTTTGTAAAATATTAATTTATACAAACATTTAATATATAGATTGATATATTAGGATTGATTGGCTTGTTCATGCCAGTTATTTCTGTAATGTGTCTTAGGGGAAGAGACTAAGACTAGATCATAAATTGGATTTCTCACTCTCATGCAATCTGATTTTTAAACCTTTAAAGGCTAATTTGTAATAATATTAGACACTCTACGGGTAACTTATTAGTAAAAAAAACCCCGTAAAAGTTATTTTTAAAAAACAGCACGAGACAAAATTTCAGTATTTCCAAGGAAACACTGAGTTTCAATCACTTTACAACAATATTTTACTGATATAAAACATTCTGAAATGTATACAGTGAATATTAAATATGAAAAGGTAAACGTAAATCTTAGCTGCTCTTCCGCACAAAAGAGTGGAACCAAAAATCCATTTAATTTCATTCTACCAGAGAGATGTGGAGCAAGGCAAGGTTACTGGTCTGAACTGGAGCAGGTGCTTTACTCACAGGGGCAGATGGGCCAGTGTGAAGAGAGTCTCCTGAAATACAACAAAATCAAATATCGAGTTCATTGCGGATTCTGTGGGCAGTAATCTTGTGACAATGATGACTTGGTTGTGTTCAAAGCATACAGCAGCTTCGTCCATATAAAAGCAGCAATGAATTTAAAATGGCTGGTGGATACACAGATTTGCGAGCAATGAGGTATTTGGTATTTATTCTGCAGTTTTATTTTTGAGTGATTTTTACCTGTATTCACTTTTAGGCTGCCTGGAAATGAGCTCAAATCAGCTAACTTGGACACATTTAGTTTGATGTTGATTTAAAGTGCAATGTTTCAAATACATTTCAAATAAATAAGTGAATAAAGGTGGGAACATTGGTTCTTAAAATTTAGGGGAAATAACACTTATGGTCAAAAACGTCTTATATAATTCAAACCAGGGTTTTGTGAGCTTTTAAGTGTGCTTCATTTATCAAAATGTACTTTTTTGTAGCTTCTGCGTTTGTTGCTATAGCTCCTATAGATTTTAGCCTTATTTATCCTACCTGACTTTTCCATATATCTGAGCAATGTCGTGACCCAATACTTATAAATACATATACATATACAGTACTAAAATTATAAATTCCCATGGCAATGGAGTGGTTGGCTGCTTTTGTGGCTACCTTTCAGAAATACTGAACAGTTTTGTGTGAAATTAACTTTTCGTTTTTTTTTCCCATACAGTATCCATGGAGACAGTGCAAGAGGCTAGCTCAGGAGCTAGCTATGGACATACCATAAAACATGCACCATAGGTAAAATCCTCCAGCTGTGGTCCTGACCAAGCCTAGTAAGATCATGGAGATGGGTCCCCGGGCGCAGTCATGTGCTGCCCACTGCTCCTGAATAAAGGATGGGTCAAATGCAGAGGACAAATTTCCCTTCGGGGACAAATAAGTGATATAAATAAATATAAATAAATACATAAACATTTCAGATACTACAGGCTGTTTACACCAAATGTGGCAGAACAGTGCAAAAGCTTGTTCAAAATTTAAGATATAAACACTTAAAGGAAAAGTAACGTTTTTTACAATTTGAGCCTTATTTCGGTAATAAAACAAGTTGTTTTACTCACCCATAGCACTTTGGTGTCATATGGAGCACTTCCAGAGATGTTTTAGATTTGCGTTAGCCTAGCGCGACTTCTAGCCATAGCTCGGGGCATATAACACAAACTTTAGCACTTTTCAAATCATAGACGCTCGATGTCTTAGTCTATGATTTTGTTTGAGTCAAAAGTGGCCTGTAATCCGAGATTTATCCATAGTTTACATCTTTGCGTTTCATGTTTGGGTCCCGGGAGCTGAGAGCACAGTCCGCACATGCGCACTGGCGTCCTCATCTACTCGAAACTATGGCTAAATCTCGGATTACAGGCCACTTTTGACCAAACGAAATCGTAGACTAAGACATCGAGCTTCTATGATTTGAAAAGTGCTAAAGTTTGTGTGCTTTGGAGACCGCAAACATGTGCCCCGAGAACTCACATTATGGAGATCGCAAATCTAAAACATCTCCGGAAGTGCTCCATATGACACCAAAGTGCTATGGGTGAGTAAAACAACTTGTTTTATTACCGAAATAAGGCTCAGATTGTAAAAAAAAAAGTTACTTTTCCTTTAAATCTATCAGAAAAATGTCTTAAAATTAGTGAAATTATCTGTCCATGCAGCAAGATAATATTACTTGACAAGTCATCTGAAAATAAACTCCTTCTAGACTAGAATTAAGCAGTTTCTGAACTTGTAAGTACATAATACATCTGAAAACAAGATTAATAACCTGATAGGAGTTTTAAAATCTTGGCCAGATCAGAGAATTTGCAGTGAAGACCTTCCAGATGAAATACCGTGAGACCTTCCAGAGGGAATGAGCTTTTCATCACCAACCAAAACACTACAGCAGAATAAGAGTGAGGGCATTCCTGTTTCCTCACCTTTGACTGAGACATAAAGGCGACTGAGAAGTGCATTGTAAATGTTGCCGTAGCAAAACTTAAATTTCCCTCAGGATCAATAAAGTATATCTCTCCTTCTCTCTCCCTCTCTCTCATATATTGTATAAGCAGTCAAAATAACTGCTCTCTGAAAGTTGTCTTTATAAACTCATCGTAGTAAATAATTAGGATGCTCTGAATTCATGAAGTAAGTGAGGAATAACTTTGGACTGCTGCAAACTCTTTAAAATTAACAATTCTGTTTTTCACATTTTTAAGACGGTGAAAATCAGCATACAGTGCCTTTAAAATAAACCACTTTGACTGGACTGGGCAATGGGTTTGCTTTACTCAATAATGTGAATAATACCAGGCTATTCTATTAATGAATTAACATTTGAGTAATTCCATTGTTATCGAAAGTTATCCAAAAATATTCCTGTATTTGATGCATTATCACCAATCCAGGTAGAGTATTAATTTGTCTCTTTGTGGCGAATAGCGTCTGGTGTGAAAAAAGTACCAACTATTCACTGCCTAGTTCTGCAACACAACTCTACATATCTCTGTTGGCCTGCTTTGAGAATAATTTAATTCCCTCACTTAGCAAATGGAGACTGCATTTTTCAATTGCTAAAATATCTAATCTGGGCTGTGCAAAGAGGGAGGGGCTGGCTCAAAAGGGAATGGAATCTAATTCATTAAAACCACTGACCCAAATACAATTAACCAGCAGGCAGCCATGTGCGTCCCTGAACCATCAAATATTGGCAAGGTACATGTGAACTCGAGCTGCCAGACAGGGTTAACATAGCTCATGTTACAGACTATAAAATATTTAGCTTGAATGTCTACGGAGAACAAGGGACACGCCACCTTATAAACCTTTTACGTTGAGGTTCTGGTTGAGACAGGAACAGTGGAGGAAGAAGTATACATTTCAAACAGAGCTGATAAACTGGGCAGAACCCGGAGGACTAAAGAAAAAGTGAGGACGGGCGAGGTCTGGGGGTATCAAGAACAGTGTGATTGGTATCCACACTTTAAACTCCGCCCCTGTAGCCAAGTGTCTTTAATCAGAAACACCTGGCTGTAGTCAGGGCAGTCCTGTGTGATGTTATGTAGTGCTTGAAATGTAATCCCCACTGAAGGCAGCACACTTTAAAGGAGAAATAACGTTTTTTTTACAATCTGAGCCTTATTTTGGTAATAAAACAAGTTGTTTTACTCACCCAGAGCACTTTGGTGTCATATGGAGCACTTCCAGAGATGTTTTAGATTTGCGATATCGTAACGTGAGCATGTAATATGCCCCGAGCGGTCTCCAAATAACACAAACTTTAGCACTTTTCAAATCATAGAAGCTCAATGTCTTAGTCTACACTCGTTTGACTCGTTTCAGTCAAAAGTGGCCTGTAATCCGAGATTTATCCATAATTTACAGCACATGCGCACTGGCGTCCTAATCTACTCGAAACTATGGCTAAATCTCGGATTACAGGCCACTTTTGACTCAAACGAAAGCATAGACTAAGACATCGAGCTTCTATGATTTGAAAAAGTGCTAAAGTTTGTGTTATTTGGAGACCGCAAACATATGCCCCGAGAACTCACATTACGGATATCGCAAATCTAAAACATCTCTGGAAGTGCTCCATATGGCACCAAATTGCTATGGGTGAGTAAAACAACTTGTTTTATTACCGAAAAAAGGCTCAGATTGTAAAAAAACGTTAATTCTCCTTTAAAGGGATAGTGCGTTTTTTTTGTTGTTTTTTTTACGTGAGTCTGTATGGCATCGCCTTCAGCTGTGTCATCCATTAACACTGACTTTCTGTAGCTCACGAAAGTAGGTCCAGTAAGTTAGTGGGGGCATTTAATAAAGCTTGTTTTTCTTCTCAACAACAATATTTGTCCAAAAAGTGATATATTTGCATCACAAACAAAAAAATTCGCTTGGTGCTATTTTCTCTCGAGTAAGTGGATGTTTACAAGTGAACAGGCTAATAATCCTAATAGGCGTGCAGTGATACGAATCGAGAGAAAATAGCACCATGCGAATTAGACTGCTGAATTTTTCACGGACAACTGTTTATGACACAAATATATCACTTTTTGGACAAATATTGTTTTGAGAAGAGAAACAAGCTTTATTAACTGTCCCCGCTAACTTACCGGTCCTACTTTTGTGAGCTACAGAACTGCACTCAGAGGACACAGTCAGTGGTAAGTCAGTGTTAAAGGTCCTATGACATGGTACTTCTTGATGCTTTTATATGGCACCTTAGTGGTTCCCTAATAATGTAAATGAATCCTTGTCCAAAATCAAGCCTCAGTGCATGAGAGAGCCTCATGAAGACAGTCAGAGTCATAAATATGTCTCTGAAACGCTTTATTCTGGGCATTGTTGCTTGAATGCAAATGAGGAGGACAAATGAGACAGGCCAGTGCAGCGGGTGGGCTGTGGCCAAATACGCTACTGTTTCCTGGATTAGCGGTGCACTGTGCGCTGTCACCCACTTCCGTGTTTTAAGAGCAGAGGTAGATACGAGACACGTTCCATGAAAAAAAAAAACACATTTCCACAGAAAATAAAATTAAACCACTGCTGTTTCAGAGCTTCGGAGGCTCGGATAAAGGACATCCAAGCCTGGAAACACTCTCACGTGTCTCCAGGCAACTAAATCTTCTTTTCGTAGCATCTTGCATTTCGTAGCTCGTTTGTGGTCCAATTTCTCTGGGCGTAATTTCCAGAGACGGGGTGGACATCCAGACGGGGGGTTGAAATCTTTCCGCGAGTGTGATGTCAGAAAGTTCCCTTGTTTAAACTCGGAAAAGGACCACAATTGCTCAATTTACACATTTCGCAACTTTTAGCCATGGGGGTAGGGGAGTTCACATTAACGTTCAAAAACCTCAGAAAGTGAAAATTTCATGCCATGGGACCTTTAATGGATGACACTGTTGAAGGGGATGCCATACAGATTCACATCAAAAACCCTCACTATCCCTTTAAAGCCCCAGTGTGTAGGATTCGTGGCGCATAGGTGGATGGTGCTATTGCACTTTTTGTTTTAGCTACGGCAGACCTCGAGGGTCACCTGGGCGCACCGTAACGCGGTCAGCTCTCGTACCCGCGCACGAGCTGCGCGCCGCTACTGTATAAATAAAACGCGGTCTCATTTTTTTCCCTTTTTTTTTCTCATGAAAACACACATTCCCGATCATGTACCATGACACTCTACACATCAAATTAAACCTTACAGTCTCCTCTTTTTGACTATGCAATTAATTTCCCTGCACAACAATCACTCCCCGAGCACATGGGGCTTTTAAACGGAAAAGCACAAAACGAGGTTAGCTTACCTTAGAATGCTTTGCACAGGTCAAACTCTGTATTTCACCATAAACTTGCTCTCAATTTGTCCGTAAGGATCCAGCGAATAAAATCCAGTAAAACAATTTAGTCCAAAACATGTGTTAGATCCATTACGACGTCTGATCCGGCAGCATGCTTGTGTTGTTTACCCCAAACCACGAGCCTTGCCGAAGGCGGAGCCCAAATGTCCTTCTGCGGCTCTTGTATTCAAAATGGCTGCCTCTGCATGGGGAAGATCCCCCTTTTATGTGACTATATCTAAGTCCAAAAGAATACTTTGATTTCATGATGGAAGTGAAAAGGCTTGGAAAACAATGTATTTTTGAATGGGTATCTTCAATTTCAGTAATTAACGGGTAAAAATCTTACACACTGTCCCTTTAAGTTTCTGACTGATTTTTGTTTTTGTTTAGTAGCAAAAAGGTTGATTTAGTGTGTACAAATTCAATAAAAGAAAACGTATTTGCATATCAGTTTAAAACTTAGACAAACTTTATTGATCCACAAGGAAAAGCAGAACAGATGTTTTTATTTGTGTATTTTTGTTTGCACAGATTTGAGGCATTAATTCAAATATGAACGTGGTAAAAGCCATCTCAGCAGTCTCAAACGTACTGTGAAGCATTTTTAACTGAACTACTGGATCCTTGTATATCCATTTTAATAAAAACCATACATTAGTAATATGAAACCACAGCCCATGGATAAATGAGCATGCCACCATGACCAACCAGCTACAGCAGTGCATGCTAATGAAGAATATAACTTAAATCTGCTAACAGTCGCCATCTCACTGTATGCTAATTGATGACCTTGGCTTGTCTGTCTGCTTAGCCGCTGAGTGATCAGAGTAATCGCCAGATCATTATTAGTGAGATCAGTAGCTCCTGCAGCACATTCGCCACCATTCATCACATCAGGCCTTAATTGGATTGCTAATTGATGTGTAGAAAGCCATGTAATTGCACTAAAAGGCTCTCTCTGTCGATCTGCCATGCACCAACGGAATCACAAGCTGTCACATGTACAGTCTGGGGGTGACATTGGTGATCGTGCGAAGAGAAAATAGAAAGCATAGCATAAATTATTGTGTATTATGTTGGCAATCGGAATCGACGATGACCTTGCAAACATGTTGCACGTGTGGTTAGAGGTTAGAGGTTAGAGCGAGGAATGAGCGGTGAGCTATGGTGTTCAAATAGTCTGGTTGCTAGTAACACAGTGCTGATTGTTAAATGAGTCATTTGCAAAAGTATCAATCATAAAAAGTGCCACAATTTGAGATTTGAGAGAAGTTTGTAATGAACTATATTATATTATTTGACAACATGCAATTAAGCAAGATAAATGTTACTTTGAAATGTACTCTGAGATGAACAAAGTGTACTTCATAAAGGTAGCCTTTTATGGGATGAGATTTTAATACCTGTCCCCTCCTTAACAGAGAGCATCTGAGTGTGTGTGTGTGTGTGTGTTTGTGTGCGTGCATGCGTGCGTGTTTGTGTTTGTGTGTGTGTTTTGTATGTGTGTAATATGTGTGTATCTGGGGGAATTGATAGAGGCTAAGTAATGGCATGCACTTTAAATGAACATGCTCAATCACCCACGCAGTGGAGCACAATGAGAGGGCATCCAGGCTGGAACTAACGGATGGCATGGCCAGATAAAACACAAATTTAATATCAATCAAGAATAAGCGCTTTTTATTTAAGTCAGTGAAGCTCTTATTCACAGATTTTTCACACAAATTTAAACATAAGCAGAATAAGCTTAAATAAAAATCCACTGGCAACAAATAAGTAAACTGTAAGACTCTAAAAAGAGAATATTAAATGCAGCTAATACCTCTACCCACCACTACCAAAAACACTTATGTGTTAAACCATGACTATGGCCAGACAGGGCTACACTGCCTGACAAAAGTATTAGGATGATAGTCCTAGTCTAGTCCTGGTTTAGACCTGAGTTAGACTTATACTGTGATGAGTCCCCATTTTTCCAATAATATGCCTTTACACATAATGAAATTTGCTTTAATATATCAATAAATTGATTTGTTGTCATAACCAATACGTCTTGTTATCATTATTTATTAAAGTTCAGAAATATACAATCGTCCTAATACTTTTTTTCAGGCAGTGTAAACCTGGCTAAATAGAAAACTAAACCAAGACCAGATCAACCTCACCTTGTGCAGCAAGACGAGTCCTACAATGATTGTGAGTTCACAAACTCACAAGAAATCATCTGGTCCAACTCCTGCTGTTTCAGATGAAGCTGATCGATCTACCTCAAAATGGGAAAAATGTCTGTGCTTTTCTCTCAACTGGATTTGATTTGGTTTGATTTTTTTGTCTAGTTTCACTGCTGTGATGCTTCGACCAAACAGCTTCAAGTATTTAGACTGGCGGAGGACACCAAAGTACCAAAGAAAACCCCCCTTAACACTGAGAGAACATGCAAACTCCACTCAAAATCCAACATATGACCCTTCTTGCTGTGAGGCTGGAATGCTAACCCCTCAGCTACTGCACCGCCGGTGTTTCTCAGGTCCTTGGTGTAACTGCCTGAAGTTGCAAAGCATTATCGCAATGCTTTTCTCTTATTTTTTCGGCCCTGGTTCGTTCTGCCAGAGGCTCTGTGTTTGTGCAGCTGTACCACAGGGAGCGATAAAACCTAATCTTTTTTTGTTCCTTCTTAAACATCCTTATGTCTTGTACTCACCAACCTCCCTCACTGACACCCTCTATCTCTGTCTATACAAGATAGCAGTCGCAGTCTTGCTCTGGCTCACAGAATATCACGGCTTTCTGAAGTTTTCCAATTCCAAAAAGGGCTTACTTTATCACATGTGTATTTGAATGTTTATTGTTAATGCATGAGTCATAAACATGGTGCACAAATCTCCCGAGGCAAGTCATCTCAGTTCCATCTTATCTTGACATTAAAAGACACTAATACATTATGCATTAGTAAGGCCCCCATGGAGCTTTTTGTAGTCTGCAGCGTCATGGGAACGGAGAAAGCTACCAAACATGATTCTACCTTACACTTTATTTGATGTTTGGTATATATTGGGGAAGGGGGCTGGTGTCACGCATGCGCAAGATTTGAAAAAGGACAAACAGTCACTGGATTTCTCCTTCCTTTAAAGGTATATGTGATGTTTTAGTCATGGTGTTTACTATCTTGTTTATCAAATGTTTTTATGTTCACTGTGGGCCTTAGGGGGCACTGCAGTTTCAAATCCTGTGTGTGCAACCTGTACGGTTTTTGACAGTAAATCTGACATTGAACTTTAAAGGCACTGATTTTTACTGTCTGAAAACTGTGATATTTTAAACAGCTTGTTGTTGTTGTCCAAAGTTATTCTTCATTTACTTTATACATTCTGAACCTATTTAGTATCTGTGATGAGTTTACAGATGATTTTGACAACTCTGAGACCAGTAACGCTAATGACAACTAGCATGGTAATGTGCACTTCCTGATTATCTGACAGTAATAATTAGATACAGACAGTACACAACAGTCATATACCACAGACTGTATAAAAAAGTGGAGTAAGTGAGTGTGAATAAAATAGTGAAAAAGCAAAACAAAACTGGATTATGTAGAGCGGGTTAATACGAACATTTTAAGACCAAAATAATGAGGCTCACAGCAGCAGTTACAGAGAGAGGGATGACAATATTCCAATGTAAGTCAATGGGAGCCAGGGTCAGAATGAGTCGCTAGAGCCTGTGTGCGAACTTCCTATTTGGAAAATAGGAAATATTTTGGAAAAATATTCACTGCTTGAAATTATGTTTCAGTCCACGACTACATCTTAGAGCCTTGTCCAAACTTTTACTGGGTTAGCTCAAGTCTTTAGGACTATTAGCAAAAATTGAATTGAGTGTTGGACAGTTTTATCATATTTACATCAACATCTGGTAATGTTACGTGCACGGTGGCACGGTGGCTGAGTGGGTAGCGCTCATGCTTCACAGCAAGAAGGTTCCGGGTTCGATCCCCGGGTCGCCCAGGCCGTTCTGTGTGTGTTCTGTGTGGAGTTTGCATGCATGGTCTGGGTTCGATCCCTGAGTCGCCTGGGCCTTTCTGTGTGGAGTTTGCATGTTCTCCCCGTGTCTGGGTGGGTTTCCTCCGCGCACTCCGGTTTCCCCCACCAACCCAAAAACATGCACCATAGGTAAATCCTCCAGCTTAGGTCCTGACCAAGCCGAAGCAAGAAGATCATGGAGATGGTCCCCGGGCGCAGTAATGTGCTGCTCACTGCTCCTAACAACAGGATGGGTCAAATGCAGAACTGGAATTTCCCCACTGTGGGACTAATAAAGGCATAGCTTTCTTGCTTTCTTTCTATCTTTCTTTCTAAATGTGTTCTTAGGTGTGGTGTAGGGATGGGCGATACCAGTTATTTTTGTTTCGATACGATACCAAGTAATACCAAGGTTAGAATTCCGATATCGATACCGATACTTTCATACATTTTTTTAATACTGCAGAAAAACACTAACCTGGCTCTAACTAGATACCTTGGCTTCGCAAAGCTCCACCAGGGGCTTAGCTCCACAGATTTTAACGCCAGCCTATTGCGCGATGACGTACTACCCCACGTTTGGTGAGAACGCGGAAGGAAAAGTAGTGCCTGACAACTGGCAATGGTTGAATAATGAACAAAACACATATGAATTTGAACTAAATAAAATGAAGGTTAAGTCAGTAAGAAAACATGACTTGGTATCGATCATTTAATACCAGGATCGATCCATATTAAATACCCTATCAGGAGCGAAATATCGATACTTTGGTATCGATCCGCCCATCCCTAGTGTGGTGTAGCTAAAATTCTTTATAGATTGATAAATACAGGGTTGCCAGTAGTAACACTATAGACTGTACAGCTCTGGAAAAAAAATAAGAGACCAGAAAATAATGGTCAAAATAACAAAAAAGATACATGTTTTCAGACCTCAAACAATGCAAAAAAACAAGATGAAATTCATTTTAAAACAACATAATACTAATGTTTACACTTAAGAAGAGTTCAGAAATCAATATTTGGTGCAATAAACCCTTATTTTTAATCACAGCTTTCATGCAGTGGTCTCTTTTTTTTTTTTCCAGAGCTGTATGTATAGATGGACATAGCTAACCTGCTAGCCACTATGTTCCAAACAGGAAGTAAGTGTGCCAAATACTCCTCTTTCTGTAACTACTGCAGTATATCACTATTTTGTCCATGAATCAAGACAGGAACATTAATAAGAGACCAGTCAGGTCTTCTTTCCCTGGGGCCAGCTCCCCTTTATTTAAGCCAATTTGAATATTTATATAATAATATAAAGAGAACTATTGACTAATGTGCTTGTCAAAAACAATCCAACCACAGCAAACGTCAACCTGTACAGTGCAGTCAGCAGTACCTCCCAGCTCTGAAAACGTAGTGATGATTTCTATTGTGACAACTTTGTCTACAGATGAAGCGCGAAACTGAAAAAGACAACACCAGCAAAAATATGACAACCTAAACATGTATAAAACTCACTCCAAAACACCACAACTGCACATTTAGGGGTCAAATTCAGAACCTTCCCTGTCTACCATTTGATGACTGACAGTGGGTAGTAATTTCCCTTTGCGTACGCCCAGGTCCCGAACATGCCAGAGGTGGGGCTGTCAGCATAGATTGACTTTTGTCCCTCGTGAGGAGTGGTAGCAGCACCTGACACTGCACCGGCCTCGTCTGGTTAACGCTGACACCGACAAGAAGAGACTGAGCTGGGGGAAAAAAAAGTGGAGAGAGGACGAAATCCACTACAAATATTAGATTAAGTGATTTGGGCAGGACAGAAGATGTTTTTTGTTTAGTTTTTTTTTTTTTTTTTTAAGTTTTCTACCATGTTAGAATGTTGTTCCCTCGTCCATAACATTACTGAAGAGCTTTTAGATGTCATCCATGCATGTCTGAGTATTTTAGAACTCTCTCCCATCCTTATTCCTAACTGATCTTTTTCTACATTTTTTTTAACATTTTTTATTATTATTACTTATCTTGTCTGCGTGCACTTTTTTGTTCTAATTTTCTTTTGCACTAAGCTGCCTGGAGCTAATGTGTCCTCTCCTGTGTGAGAGCAATAAAGTCTTATCTTATCTTATCTTATTCTTAATCTTATTCCTTATTCGTACCCTCCTTATGGATAGATTCTAAGAAGATTCTGTCCAATGCTCAGCCCACAAGCCTACTCCTACATGCTTCTACACGGCAATTCTCCATAAATATACAAAATCATGATAAAAAACTGTACACAGTGACTTGACAAACCTGATGCGATGTGCAGTAGTTTAAATCACAGGATGCACTAATTAAACTATGCCGCCGGAGAGCAAAGGGAGTGTCAAAAAACAAAAGTGAACCTTGTTAATCTGTTGTTTTCAGTGACTGTAGCATTTTCAAAACAATGAAAGATCTAAATATGGTATGTGTTAGCAGTTAATACACCATAAAAGTGAAATACCACCTCTGAAGCAGGCTCATTCTGGCTCTCAAATAAGGTTCATCTTACAAATAATATTTGTAAGATGAACCTTATTTGAGAGCCAGAATGTGCCTGCTTATTTGAGATTATTTGAGATTTATACACGCACCGTTTCTTTCCTCAAAAACAAGCCAATTTGAAATAAAAAAAAATGTATGTTTTTAATGTCACTAATGCTGTTATCTGAAACATGGAGAGGCTTCTTCATGATCTCAACAAGCACATTCTGCAAAAAAACGAAAATCACAAATTTTGAAAAAAAAAAAAATCTGTAATGCCGACATGAGGGCTCAAAGTCCGTGGTGCGTCACATATTACAAAACTCTCTTGTTTACTATTTTAATGTTGGTTTCATCCCAGTTTAGTCCTTGTTTAATTCTGCCTTAGACCGGGTTTAATTCTGAGTTGGTTCTGGTTTAGTCCTAGTTTAGTTGTGGGACAATCCTGGTTCGGATCTGGTTGTTTTGTCCTACTTTGATGCTGGTTCAGTACTGCATTGACCATGTCATGTTGGTCTAGTCCTGATAATGGTAAAGTAATATAGCCGCTGTTATTATTATTGAGACAAATCTAGTTTTGAGGATATTTTTACGTGACCCCAAATTCTGTAAAAAAAAAAATAAATAAATCTGTCCCTTAGGAAAATTTTGTTAAACAACCCTGACCTTAAGCACCTCTGAAAACAAAAAAAAAAGTCTGCTAAATAGTTACATTGAACCATTTCTTCCACTGTGGACGTATTATCTTCATTAAATCACTGTATGGGGTTTCTGAATATTCATTGGTTGCTTTATTATACAAAATTGTAACAAGAACAAAGCCTGTTGACTGCGTGACTGACATACTCTTAGAAACACCCGCTGCTTTCAAAGATGGCTGCTCAAAGCACATTTCAATGACACCGATTATATTCAAGACAGCCCCTTCTCTCCTCCAGTTTGACTTTAGAGTGCTTTACTAATGCACTGTCAAGGTTTTCTTTCATTAACTTGTTCCTCATTGAAATAGCCAAATATTCAGCTCACAATAAAGCGTAATTTTTTACAACATCTTATAAGAAGGACATGGCTAGACTTTCCCATGTAGTTTTAGAATTGTTTGTATCAGTGTTTCAAACTGTGGAGTGCAGGCTGTACCGTCTGCAGTTTGCGTATTTGTTTTATTTAGCAACTTCTATTTATGGCCTAGTCTTTAGAGTACATTTAAAGGAACCATATTATGCAGAAAATGACTCTTGTGACCTTTAAGCCATGTTATAATGTTGTTACCTCATCAAAAACATACTTGTTGTGTTTTCTTCCATTCACACATGTTTGAGTAATCCTGCTTTATTACTCTGTCTACATCTCCAAAGTTCAAAATGCTCTCTTTCTGTAGAGATGGGCAATTCGAGGGCTGAAATTACCCGAATGAGTCTAGGCGCATGGAGTTTTAAAACACAGATGCTGCATTCTGTATAACCATTTGATAACACAAGGTGCAACAGAGGGTATGTGTTTGATGAGGAAACAACATTATAAGATCAGAAAATAGCACAATACGGGCCCTGTAATGGTTTGATGAGCGTCTGTAGCCATGTGTTTCTTTTTTATTTGTTTGTTTGTTTGGTTTTTTCATGTATTCGCACAAAATGTATCTTCTGTGGTCTAATGTTTTATATGTAGTATATATGTTTTAGTATAGTATTGAAGTATTGAAATATGTATTGCATATTGAGTATTTCCCTTATATTCAATTACTTATACAATCAAAACTAATTAATTTCACTTCAATTTAATTAATTAAATGTACAAAATACAATAGAAAGTGCTGTGGTTGTGCTTAAGTGTAACAGGACTGAGCTGCGTTGAGTTTTAGAGGTTTACAGTGCACTGTGCTAGGTGTCAATATTGCACAAACCTCTATAGTAATATCAACCATTAAATAAATAAGCATCTAATAAACTGCAACTACATTCTAAAGTTACTACAACCAGGGGAAATTTAGAGCAGATTTACAAGCAGCAGTGGTAATCTGCTATACAAGAAACCATTGGTTAACATCAAGAATGCTATTAAACACCACTAACCCAAGTACAGTATACAACAAAAAGGGCATTTACCTAGCATTCTGAATATTACGCCCTACATGGGGCTTCAGATGGGATCAGAGCGCCTGCCGTCACCACACCCAACTCTGTACAACACCTTTAAAGGAATATTAACGTTTTTTTTTACAATCTGAACCTTATTTCGGTAATAAAACAAGTTGTTTTACTCACTCATAGCACTATGGTGTCATTTGGAGCAGTTTCGTAGATGTTGTAGTTTAGCAATATCTGTTAACGTGAGTACTTGGGGCAGGTGATTGCAGTCACCAAATAACACAAACGTTATCACTTTTCAAATTACAGAAGATCAGTGTCTTGGTCTACACTTTTGTTTGAGTCAAAAGTGGCCTCTAATCCGATATTTAGGCCAGTGCGGATGCGCACATTTACAGCTGATTTCGCTCTCAGCTTTTGGGACCCAAACATGAAAGGCAAAGCTGTAAGTTTGGACCATCGTGTTTGCAGTACCCACTTCAGTCAGGAAGATTTTTTACCAACAAAGGAAAACAAAGAAGGCCAGCGGATTCAGCACACGATTCTGAGAAGTAATGCGATACCGATGGCTGTTCTCTGCTGCTCCTAAAACTGTCTCAGCTTCATTTTTTCTGTATCCATTCTGTCTCCTCATCCGTATACTCAGGCTCAAAACGATAGGGACGGACTCGAACCTATGGCTAAATCTCGGATTAGAGTAAATGGTCACATCTTTATATAGCACTTTTCCACCTTCAAGGCACCCAAAGCGCTTTACAACAAGGAACCAATCACCCATTCACACACGCATTCACACAGACACTGGGGGCGAGGAGGGTTAAGTGTCTTGCCCAAGGACACAACGGCAGCATTCATCTGTGGGAGCTGGAATCGTACCAACCAACCTGTGGGTCAGTGGATCTGACCACTCAACCACTGATGTTTCTTATGTCAAGAGCGGGATTTGAACCGCCAACCTTTGGATCAGTGGACAAACGCTCTACCAACTGAGCTACTGCCGAGAGGCCACTTTTGACTCAAACGAAAGTGTATACTAAGACATTGAGCTCCTGTAATTTGAAAAGTGGTCAAGTTTGTGTTATTTGGTGACTGCAATCGCTTGCCCCAAGCACTCACGTTAACGGATATTGCTAAACTACAACATCTACGAAACTGCTCCAAATGACACCAAAGTACTATGGGTGAGTAAAACAACTTGTTTTATTAAGGTTCAGATTGTAAAAAACGTCATCATTCCTTTAATGCAATTAATGCAATTGTCCATGTCCTGCCGGAAAAAGCTACATCGAGTAGTGAGAGCAGCTGAGAGAATCGTGAGTGTCTCTCTCCCCTCCCTGCAGGAAATCTACTGCACCCGCCTCACCCGCAAAGCTCTCTGGGTGATCCCACCCACCCATCCAACTGCCTCTTCAGTCTGCTGCCATCAGGAAGGAGACTGAGGAGCCTCAGGGTCAAGACCAGCAGACTGAAAGACAGCTCCATCCACTAAGCTGTCAGGATGCTGAACTCTCTCCCTGCCCTGCCCTCCCTCCCCCAATGACACTGCTGCTTAAAAGAGACTTAAATGACACTGACACTGCTGCTTAAATTACACAATTTGAGCTTTATTACGCTACACATTGTGTGTTTTTACCTATTTGTATTATATACAAGTTTACTGTACTTTTGCTACTTTTGCTATGTGATGTTTTAGTCATTGTGTTTATTGTCTTGTTTATCAGATGTTTTATGTTCACTGTGGGCCTTTAATATTCAGCGTGTTAGTGCTGGAATTTCAAACCCTGTGTGTGCAAATGTACAAATGTTTTTTGACAATAAAGCTGACTTTGAACTTTGATTACCATAAAACACATTAGAACAGACTTTAACAGCAGTAATCACTACCAAAGAACATTATAACTTTGCTACGTACACACGCCGTGTTCAGCTACCTGCAGAAAGCCTCCACAACAACACTGAGTTGTGCGCATCTTTTTCTAGTTTCTAATCAGTGACGCTTGGAGCGCCACACATTGTGTTGTATTCACGAACACCCCGTGGTGGGAAATTATACTACCGGTGACCACCCTGTTACACTTGTATTTTCACAACCTAGGCAACCTAGTGATTGCATATTGTCCTCCTAGAATTATTCTATAAATATTTCCATTAGATACAAACACCCAAGCAAAATAATACATGAGTTTGTTTTAAAAAGTTTGTCATATCCCCGCTCTCTGAAATCCTCGAAAGTGTTCAAACCAGAAGAGCAGCTTGAAGGAAACAGCCCAGACACAAAGGATATGCTATTTATTGTTGTCAGCGCTGAAGACGTGAGGCTAAATCAGATGGAAATATGTGAAGAGACATTGGCAGAGGTCAGCGCTGCCTTGTGGGAGACTTTCTAATAAGCAAACTGCTGTGATGTGACTTGGCGTAGCAGCGCGCCATTAGCATACACCTACACATGCTATTCACTTAGGGAGACACAGATCATCTAAACACAATGCAACTGTCAATAACTTGTCCCTGCTTCTAGAGCATTTTTCACATTTTCACACACACATTTGGTCAATTAAAGGGATTTTTAAGGGAAGATTTTTACGATTCCAATTCCATTATCAATACTGCTTAATGATTCGATTATTTATCGATTGATTCTAATTTGGGGGGGGGGGTCAAAGTGTTTGATTAGCACCAAGATTAGCACTAGTCCTGGTCTAGTCTTGGTCTAGTCCTGGTCTAGTCCAGGTTTAGTTCTGGTTTAGTTGTGGTCTAGTCCTGGTTTAGTCCTGGTCTAGTCCTGGTCTAGTCCTGGTCTAGTCTTGGTCTAGTCCTGGTCTAGTCCAGGTTTAGTTCTGGTTTAGTTGTGGTCTAGTCCTGGTTTAGTCCTGGTCTAGTCCTGGTCTAGTCCAGGTCTAGTCCTGGTCTAGTCCTGGTCTAGTCCTGGTCTAGTCCTGGTTTAGTCCTGGTCTAGTCCTGGTCTAGTCCTGGTCTAGTCCAGGTTTAGCCCTGGTCTAGTCCTGGTCTAGTCCTGCATTATTTCTGTTTTAGTCCTGGTCTAGTCCAGGTTTAGCCCTGGTCTAGTCCTGGTCTAGTCCTGCATTATTTCTGTTTTAGTCCTGGTTTAGTGCACAGGCTAATGTTGACACAAGCCGCTGCTTTCACCTAATATCTCCATTTGATGCAGAAATAATATGATGATAATATGACTCACCCCGTGTCGCCGTGATGTCGGGATAATTCGCGTGTCTCCACATGTATTCGCGTATTCGCTTATATCCAGACTTACTGCTGCTAAGTATCTGACCGCACTTTGTACAGGAGCTCCGGATAAACGGACCTGTCCCGGACCTGTCCCGAACGTCTCCTGAACGTGTCATGTGTCCAAGTGGAAGTTAAAAGTCCATTTTCACAAACGTTCTCGTCATGCGAAAATAGTATATAAACTCCGTATCAGTGAAGTGGCGAAGCACGTAGCAGTCCCACCACTTTTGTGCGTATTTCGTGCTGGCTGGAATCGATAAGAGAATCGTTAGATAAACTGCTAATCGATTCCATGGAATTGAAACACACGGAACCGGTTCTCAACAGGAACCAGTTCTCGATTCCCATCCCTATTAAAAGGTACTATGTAACTTTTCTGATGGAGGGGCTGCCATCTGCTTTTTCCATGGAGATGTTCATACAATACACATTTGATATGCTTTAAAGTTGCACAATGTAACTTTTCTTTTGTCATGCCAACTGCTAGTCTCTATGGTGATGTTGCTTTGCCTTTTCTATCACCAGACAGAGTTATGAGACAGGTTAGGACACTCGTCAAAGTTACAGGTCAGATCTGTCTTTTTGAGCAGAACAAATGCACAAGAAGCGCCTGTTATTTAATAAATGCAAGGTTAATGCCATACTGTGGAGTTTTCCTAGTAAAGCAATAAGACCAGGTATCCAGCAGAATAGTTACTGTACATTGTGAAACTTTAAAGGAGAATTAAAGTTTTTTTTACAATCTGAGCCTTATTTCGGAAGAATCGAAGATTTAACGATAATTTACAGCTTTGCGTTTCATGTTTGGGTCCCGAGAGCTGAGAGCAAAATAAGCTGTGACTCCGCACATGCGCACTGGCGTCCTCATCTACTCGAAACTATGGATAAATCTCGGATTACAGGCCACTTTTGACTCAAATGAAAGCGTAGACTAAGACATTGAGCTTCTATGTTTTGAAAAGTGCTAAAGTTTGTGTTATTTGGAGACCGCAAACATTTGCCCCGAGAACTCACATTACGGAGATCGCTAATCTAAAACATCTCCGGAAATGCTCCATATGACACCAAAGTGCTATGGGTGAGTAAAACAACTTGTTTTATTACCGAAATAAGGCTCAGATGGTAAAGAAAAAACGTTAATTCTCATTTAAAGCTAGGTTCAAATTCCTGTTTGGATGTGCAAATTAATATCAAATATTGAGGTATTGATACTGACTGAAAATAATCGATTCTCATGCAAAAATATTAATACTTAAATGTGTCCAAAAATTACATTTTAATACAGTTTCAGGCATTTTTTTTGTGTAACTGAACTTACATTTAAACAGGGGTGAAGCAAAATGAAAAAGGTAAAATTCTTCCTAGTTGAGTTTCAATGACTTTTAATAGAAACCCAGAATATCACAAAACTTGCCATAGTATTATGTGGCATTGGACTAAAAAATGGTATTGCTCATCACTAGTATGCAAAATACGAACAACAGTCATGATAAAAGCAAGGACACTTCTGCGACAGTTGTGATGAGCAAATAATTTCAGAAAAATTACATAATTCATCTTTAATACTACCTTTTTGCTTAATCCTATACCATATGCCAACCTGACAGCGCACAATAGCATGTACATAAAGCCCCACCTTCTAATTAGCCAGCGCTGTCTGGGCAGCTTTGATCTCATGTCCCTGTGTTCTGGATGGCTTCCTGGGCTTTTGAAGGTAGCTGTGACGGAAAAGGTGCTTTCAACTACCCAGAATCCTTTGGCTCTGGCTGTGCAGCAGGGCTTTGGCTCACCACAGGGCCTTCAAGGGGAATGGTACCTCAGAGGATGTGTCTGGCAGCGAAGATGAGGGAGGTGCAAGAGGCAGATAGAAAACCAAAGAGCCAAAGGCCAAGGGAAGGGATATCCTCAAAATATACGAGACATGCTCCAAGTGTGAAGTGTGTGTTTGGACATGAAGTTTGCAGAAATGATGTGTATTTTAATTTTGTGGAAAAGGACTTTTCGCCGCCACACACTAAGGTGAATTTGCCTGATTTTGGCTGTGATTTCTTCTCTCCGAATTCGGGAAGGCATGACCCAGATTTTGCTCCTCATGTGTGGGTAGGGATGGGAATCGAGAACCAGTTCCTGTTAAGAATCGGCTCCGTGTGTTTCAATTCCACAGAATCGATTAGCAGTCTATCTAACGATTCTCTTAACAATTCCAGCCAGCATGAATTATGTGGGATTGATATGTGCTTCGCCGCTTCACTGATACAGAGTTTATATACTATTTTTGCATGACGAGAAGAACAAGAACAGCTTGTTTTTCAGAAAGAAACGGGGCGTGTATAAATCAACATATTTTCCCACGCTTGCGTGCCAGCCAATCCCGTTGCAGGAAGGGGTTTCCCCTGTTCGCGTATCAGCTGTGAGGAGCTTGTGCATATGTAAGTGGCACTGAAGGACACTAAAGGACATGAAAATGGACTTTTAACTTCTACTTGGACACATGACACGTTCGGGAGACCTTCGGGACAGGTTCGGGACACGTCCGTTTCTCCGGAGCTCGTGTACAAAGGGCGATTTAGCTCCGAAACACACGATACGCGTTTACACGTGGAGATACGCGAAAACACACTGCAACACGGGGTGAGTCATAATTATTATCATATTATTTCTGCATCAAATGGAGATATTAGGTGAAAGCAGCGGCTTGTGTCAACATTAGCCTGTGCGCTAAACCGGGGCTAAACCAGGACTAAAACAGGACTAAAACAGAACTAGACCAGGTCTAGTGCTAATCTTGGTGCTAATCAAACGTTTGTTCTCCCTTTTCCCTCAAATTAGACTCGATAAGAGAATCGATAAAGAATCAAATCGTTAAGCAGTATCGATAATGGAATCGAAATCGTAAAAATCTTATCAATTCCCATCCCTATGTGTGGGGTGTCATTGTCAGATCGTAACCACCAAACATCAGCAACGCTACGGCAACAGCCAATAAAACACAGCATCGGGGCAGACGGAGTGACGGACACAGAGGCGCAAGATACAAACTCTGGATATACCGTAAATAATGACTCAAGTGGTAAATTTAAAGTGCAGCATAGAAATTGTCCTCCGCAAATAATGCTATCCATTCCACAAAACTGCGCTATAAATCCAGTTTAAGGTGTTCTTTGAAAGTAAAATGGCGAGAGTAGTTCCTCACGTGTGTCTGTTTACGTCTACACATCGCACGGGTTGGGATGAAGCTGCAGATTAGCGATAATGACTCTACAGCTCCGGAAAAAATAAGAGACCACTGCAAAATTATCAGTTTTTCTGATTTTACTACGTATAGGTTTAGTTTGGGCAAAAGGAACATTTTTGTTTGAGTCTATAAACTACTGACATTTCCCTCAAATTCCAAATACAAATATTATCGTTTAGAGCATTTATTTGCAGAAAATGACAAATGGTCAAAATAAAAAAGATACATGTTTTCAGACCTCAAACAATGCAAAGAAACACGATCAAATTCATTTTAAAACAACATAATACTATATGTTTACACTTAAGAAGAGTTCAGAAATCAATACAGTGAACCCTCGTTTATCGCGGGGGTTAGGTTCCAGAAATAGCCCGCAATAAGTGAAATCCGCGAAGTAGGACAATTTTATATTTTACAATTATTCTACATGTTTTAAGGCTGAAAACGCTTCACCAGACACATTATACACCTTTCTGAGACTGGTATTAACATTTTTCTCTTGTTTAAACACTCAAACTTTTGTAGATTTTCATTAAAATATATTAATAGTGGGGGGGGGTGGGGGCACGTGACACGCGGACACGTGCGCGCGGACACGTGCGCGCGGACACGTGCGCGCGGACACGTGTGTTTGTTTTGGTACCACATATCCATGCCATGTGCGAAAGTCGAGTGGAAAGCGACCTGGATATCATTTTGGGCAAGACTCAAGCCACTGCTAACAGTGCCGAACCGCTAACAGACGCCTCTGAGCACCAGTCCTCACCACAAGACCAGGTAAGACCAACCTGCGCTCACAAGAGTTGGTTGCATTTCACCCCGGCTCCAAAATCAGACCGCTATCAATGCGTCGCCAATACTCCACAGCTCTCTAGGACGGGGTCGGGTTCGTCCTCTCGTCCTCTCACGGGGAAGAGCCACTGTCTCCTCTGTGCGCGCGAGTGTCCTCCCCCCGCTGCGGGCTCCCTCCCCGCTGCGGCTCCCCCGGACGCCGCGCGGCCAGGCGCCAGGCCCGTCCATGTTGATTCTTGGCTCTTCCATTTGTCCGGCTCGCACTCAGTCTCTTCCATGGCTCGTGCAAGTAAACAAAGGCCACACCTCCTGTCACCCAGGCGCTCTCGTGAAGGAAATCAGAAACTCTGTCCCTACCATCCCTGGTCTAGACCTGGTTTAGTCCTGGTTTAGACCTGGTTTAGTCCTGGTTTAGACCTGCTTTAGACCTGGTTTAGTCCTGGTCTAGTCTCTTAGCTAATCAGGGCGCAGGACAGAATGTTACACTGTAAAAAAAAGTTACACTATAAAAAAAATTGAAAAAAAAAAAAAAAAAAAATTGGAAAAAAAAATCCGCGAAACAGCGAGGCCGCGAAGAGTGAACCGCGATACAGCGAGGGTTCACTGTATTTGGTGCAATAAGCCTTATTTTTTAATCACAGCTTTCATGCGTCTTGGCATGCCCTCCACAAGTCTTTCACATTGTTCTTGGGTGACTTTATTCCACTCCGGGTGCAAGAACTGAAGTAGCTCAGCTTTGTGTTTGTGTTGGAATTCAACAGACGCTGGAATGGAATGGCTGTAATACATGTAGAGATGTTGATTTCAGAAAAAAATGAAATGCTATTTTTTTTCCAGAGCTGTGTTTCCTGTGTACTTTAAAACCAATCTTTTATGCTTTAAAAATCATGTATCTGAAGTATTTCACCACATTTCACAAATAATAATAACACAGTTTTGACTTGTATCTAAACTCGAAGTGCAGTGCTCTGATCTTTTGAGCACTTTGAGTCTCAACGCGAGTGTTTTTACTGTAGGCAGGATCGCGATCTCCCTCACAACTTTATAGCCTGTGGTACGCCACCATTTCCTGCTGCAGTCTTTGCGAGCAGAGATATAAGATATAAGACATAAGGTTATCCTCGTGTCTGTGGTGTGCGGTTTTTGTTGCACGTTTAAAGACCAAAAAATCCTGTAGTCTGTGGCGGCCTTAATTTTAAACTTTGAGAATCTTGCCACATGCCAGGAAGATTTTTTTTTTCAGTCAGTGGATTTGCAGTCAACGAAAGATTAGGCTGGAATTGTGTCGAAGGCCATGCTCTGTTTCTGCTGGGTGTTTGATTGACAGATGCTGTAGCCAGTCAGATGCTATCGTTTTCAAGTTTGGTTGACAGCGCTTTGTGTTTTAGTTGTTTTCAGTACATCCTGCAGGGCTCATAGGTGCAAGTCTCATGAGTAGTGGTTTTAAGGCACACATGTACATCAACATGTTTGCAGAGTGTTTTCAAGTTGTTAGTAGTAGATTAAATTATAGAAAATGTGTGCTTAAGGGCCAATTAGATGTTTGTTCTCGATACTGGGAAATGCTAAGTGTCACATACTAAGAGCCAGCTAATGGCCTGCTATTATTATGGAGTTGTGTGTTTCAAGACCACACACACACACACACACACACACACACACACACACACACACACACACACACACACACACACACACACACACACACACACAATTCAACGTCTTTAATAAAAATCATAAAAGCTCATCATCTCTCCTTGTGCATTCTTGTGTGTCATTGTGTGAGATCAATAAAGTCTTAATCTTTATCTTAATCTTACTAATGCCCCCTGGTGGTCACAAAAGTTATTTCCCCATAACAGCCATGTATATTTTATCTTTAAAGTTTAGACTTAATATAATACGACCTATAAGAGTTTGCTAACTGAGCCAGTAGAATCAGTTATAATTAGTTAGTTGTTAATAATAAGCTTTGTTGAAATGAAAATATGAAAGTTGTTTTAGAGCAGTGCTTCTCAAATAGTGGGGCGGGCCCCCCTGGGGGGGCGCGGTGTGATGCCAGGGGGGGCGCGTGTGACCCTGGGAGACATGCTTTTTTGCCGTACTGTACTAGAACTAAGTGTAATTGCACATCAACAACAGTAGTTGGCAGTGGCGCTCTCATTGTCGCTCTGGGGCAGGGGTCGGCAACCTTAAATACGCGATATACGCACAGAACAGACTCACCATCAGCAGAACATCCTCTGTCACAGAAAAAACACGTATATTCCACTGAGTCGTGTTCTTTTGTCCGACAGAAGCTGACGCATCAGCGGCACAAGGAGAGAGCTTTCTTTTTTTAAGCGCTTTTAGTTTATGCAGTATAGTTTTATTTTTATAGTTTCTGTAAAATGTAAACAAATGTGCATAAAGCTGCGTTAAAAACACGTCAATATTTGAGTCCTCAGTGCAAAAAGTCAGTGCAGAGTGCAGTCTCTGTTGGAAGTTTCTTTCTTTTTTTGTTTTAAATGTTAATAAAAGGATACAATGTTATGCAGAGGTGTACTAATAACATTTTTGTAGACAAATAATACTATTTATAGTCGCGCACAGGGAGGGGGGCATAAAATGTTTTCTTTTTCTTAGGGGGGGCGTCGCAGAAAATAATTGAGAAGCACTGTTTTAGAGGAAAAAACATGTATTTTTTTATTTTTAATTTTTTAAGAGGGGTATCATAAAAATGCCTGATGATAATTTATACATTTGAGTAATCTTGCAATCTTTCCTGGGTCCTATTCGAATCCTCTTTACAATTAGCAACGTGTCTCTGTTCAATGATGCCTCATCCATGCTCTAGGAAGGTCATTTTTTGTAAATGTACAAAAGCATGATACAAAACAATACACTATAACTTCACAAACCTGTCTGTGTTGTAATAAGGACTAAGACAAAATCTGAAAGGTTGTTTTCGGCAAATACAGCATTTCCAAACAATAAAAGGTAACATGGTGTTAGCAGTTAATACCCCATAGAAGTGTAAACTTTAAAACACTTTAAAAATTATACTTCTTTTCATGAAAAGTTTTCATCCAAATGTGATTTTTTTTTTTTTTTTTTCAATTCTTCATTAGAAGTGATAGTGAGATGATGTCAGTCCCTGGCACTGGTTAGACAGCATGGCTACTGCCTATGCAACTATCTTACTGATTTTTATTTCCCTAATGATAACTTGAACATTATAATTCTAAAACCAAGTAATTCCTTTGCTCTTTCTCTTAACAGTAAAAAGACTAAACATCTTTCCCATGTACCTTTTGTGCTGAAGAGTGAACAGCGAGGGTGGATGAAAATATTGAAATCCATCAAGGTCCCTTTTCAATATCCCTCTTATCATCATCATGCGGGCGCAACACTTCCCTAGGTGCTCCGAGTGGCATGAAAGAGAATGGCACTTATTATTTTTTCTCCATTTTTCAAAGGCACATTGTATGTCGCACAAAAGCGGGTGAACCACAGCATTTATAAACCAGTGGGACCCACGGGGGGCTTCACTGGTGGATGACATTGAAGTTAAAACTGAATATATTTGTGAGTCAAGAGCTTTTGGGGCTAAGTGGTGGTACACAACAGCATACTGCTACTGTTACTGCAGAGATAGACTTCTCATTTGTATACACTCAGACAGATACAGGCAGAGCTTTCACAATGCAGTAAAGAAGCACATAGTTTCTGTCGCTGTATGTTTTGTTTCATCCTCCGTCAAACAGCAGATCTGCACTCTAAGCTCTTTGGAGATGGTGGCATGCACAGTGGCGTTTGGTTGGTTTGGTTCTCTCTGTCTCTGTCTAAAATCGACAAAAGTTGCGAGGAAAAGGGTGTGTGTTGTGATAAACCCACTACAGAGAATGCTGGATTCTCATCAAAGACATAGGCCTACCTGTTCTGATTAATCTACACACATTTTACACCAGTGCATATTAGCTGGGCCTATTGAGTTCTGAATGCTTGCCCTTACTGACATATACCGACACACGGTCCATAAAAATCCTCTGTGCGTTTAAAGAAGAGCTTCACTGGTTCCAGTAAAGTCAGTGTACAGTTCCACTCCACAATCTTTAGCGTGTTCCGCCCGGAGGTTCAAACTGCTAGTTAAAGATGATGTGTTTTGGGGGTATATAGTATTAAATTATAAGATAAGATAAGATAAGATAAGATATGCCTTTATTAGTCCCACAGTGGGGAAATTCCAGTGTTGCAACGCACAGATCAAGAACAGCAGGAAAAAGTAACATGCAATATAATAAATAAATAACTAATGGCCTAGGATAATTTTAAAACTATACCTAAAAATAGACTCTGGATTATAGGTGAATATTTGTAAGTGCAGATACGTTGAATGACATGTTAACATTGTTCGTTGTACAGTCTGACAGCAGCAGGAAGGAAAGACCTGCGAAACCTCTCCTTCACACAGCGAGGGTGAATCAGTCTGTCACTGATGCTGCTCTCCAGAGCCGACAGAGCGTCCTGCAGGGGGTGAGACTCATGGTCCAGCATAGAGGTGACCTTAGCCAGGACCCTCTTGTCCCCCACCTTCTGCACTGAGTCCAGAGGACAGCCCAGGACAGAGCTGGACTTCTTGATGACCTTGTCCAGCCTCTTCTTCTCCTTCTCTGTGATGCTGCTGCTCCAGCAGACCACACCGTACAGGATGGCTGATGCCACCACAGAGTCATAGAAGGTCTTCAGGAGTGGCCCTCTCACTCCAAAGGACCGTAGTCTCCTCAGGAGATAGAGCCGACTCTGGCCCTTCCTGTACAGTGCGTCTGTGTTATGAGTCCAGTCCAGCTTATTGTTCAGATGAACACCCAGGTACTTGTAAGAGTCCACTCTCTCAATGTCCCTTCCCTGGATGTTCACTGAGGGGGCAGTAGAGTGGCGTCTGCGGAAGTCCACCACCATCTCCTTGGTCTTCCCTGCATTGATGATGAGGTGGTTCCGCTGACTCCAGTCCACAAAGTCCTGTATTAGTCCTCTGTACTCCCCATCATCGTCATCCTTGATGAGACCAATGATGGCAGAGTCATCAGAGAACTTCTGCAGGACACAGCTGTCCGTGTTGTGTCTGAAGTCTGCAGTCACAACACGTACACAACAGTACTGTCAGAGTGAGACGCTTTGTCAGTTTAAGACGCCTCACTCTGACAGTACACCGTGACGACGACAGACCGAGACCACACTCACAAGCGTGCCGTCGCTGGATTGGAAAACGGCTAATGAGTCAAGTCTGGTGTGCTGCTGTTTGGTTGGAAAGAAAACCCGCAGCCACACCGGCCCCTTTGTGGAACAGTTTGACATGCCTGTTTTAAACAAACATTTCCATATTCACAAACTTCATTTGTTATTTCAGTAAACAAAAGAAATGTAATTAACTACTTGACATGTTTCAGAAGTGTCAGCACTCTAGATGACATCGCAAATCAGCTCTGTTTACTTCTGTCATCTGGGTAAGCACATCTCCTATAATTATTGTCTTTGAAAAGAACTAAAATTAGTGATTATGAAAAGAACACTAACAGATGTTTTTGTTGTTTTTCCTCACATTTTTATAGCTGTAAAATGCAATCCTTTAAAAACCATAAAACATCATCACAACAGAACCTGGGCTGCCACCAGATGTTATAAATTATGGACAACTTTGTTTCTTATGTGGAATCCGGTACCTGTTTGTCTCCTAGGAGATGTTCTTGCTTCGCCTGGAATATTACACAGTATAAAATTAAACATACTGTATCTATCTGGCATTATTTAACTACATCCGCTGTTATTTTATTTATTAGACGAGAAAAACATGCATCCTTACTGTGAGCAGTCGCCTCTCTGGAAGATAAGTTTTATGACATACTATGGAACATTATAGCTAAAGCAACATCTCCATAGAAACCAGCATCTGACAGCCCTGCCTGCAGAAAGGTCCCGAATGTTCACTATTCTCTACTAAGGGCACTATCTAGGGGTCAGGCCAGCTGGTGTCCAGCAGGTGACCTTGAAAAGTAGTGGGCATCGGTGGTCACTAGACTTGTCATGATAGACCACAATTCATTGCACGTACAGCGACTGGTGTTTAACTGAACATAACCCAAGCGAATGAAAGCAGATAAATGCGCTGGCACTGTTGATTCCTGATTACGAATAAAACACTCTTAAATTATGCTATAAAGGTGCTAGTTCCAGCTGTTAATAGATTGATAATTTCCACATTTCAGACAAAAAGCAAATAATCCAGTCTGTTTACGTGAAATAGAGTGTGACAAAAACTTGTATTATTAGTCCATAAATACTTGCCAGTCTGATTTGATTATTATTTATGACAGGATTTAAGTTTTATGGTAGTTTAGCAGGCTTTTTTCACCTAGACTGTTCCATCACAAGGTGGAACAGAGCATTCTGAGCTTTGGAATTGTAGACAGAATAATAATATAGGATTACTGAAACATGTGTGAATGAAATAAAACACAACTCCAGGTGTGTTTTTGATAAGGTAACAACATTCTAAATGACTTAAAATGACTTAGATTGGCAGGTCTGAGGCTGAAATGGATGATTCTAGTGAAGGTGTATGGGGTTTAAAAGCACAGTAGAGCATTTCTTGTATTGACATCACAAGGGGGAGGGGAAGAACTCAGCCTAAATATGCAGGATTTGTGTGCTAAACGTGTGAATGAAACAAGGCAGCACTCTTGGTTTGTTTGTGATAAGGAAACATTATGACATAGATCAGAAAATAGCGTAATATAGACCCTTTAAGCTAAATTAAATTCTGTCTATCCACTCCCATAACCTTATGTATAATTTTAAGATAAACGCGCTTGCACTGTTCATTCCTGATTATGAATAAAACGCTCTTAAATGAACCGTTAAGTTGTAAAGGTGCAAAGGTGTAAAGGTGTAAAGGTTACATCTGTTAATAGATTGATAATTTCCACATTTCAGACAAAAAGCAAATAATCCAGTCCGTTTACGTGAAATCCAGTGTGAAAAAAACTTTATTATTAGTCCATAAATACTTGCCAGTCTGATTTGATTTTTATTTATGACATGGTTTAAGTTTTATTGTAGTATAGCGGGCTTTTTTCACCTACGTAGACGCCAGAGCCACGTGACCTGAATATAGTGAGCTATGTATCCCAATCATGAGTGCTCTATATACAGCTCTGGAAAAAAATAAGAGATCATAATAATAATAATAATAATACATTTTATTTATAAAGCGCTTTTCAAGACACTCAAAGACGCTGTACAAGAGGTAAAATCAGTAATAAAACAAGTAACAAAACAATAAACAATCAGAAAAACATTAAACATTAAGAAACATTAAAAGCAGTTTTAAAAAGGTGAGTCTTGAGCAATTTTTTGAAGGTGGGGAGGTCAGAGCAGTCACGGATAGGTTGTGGGAGTGAGTTCCAGAGGGTGGGGGCAGCAATGGAGAAGGCTCTGTCACCCCAGGTTCGGAGCTTGGTCCTGTAGGGGAGGGACAGGAGGTTGGTGTCGGAGGAACGGAGGGAGCGGGATGGAGTGTGGCGGTGCAGGAGGTCAGAGAGGTATGATGGGGCCAGGTTATGGAGGGCTTTGTAGGTCATGAGGAGGACTTTGAATTGGATACGCTGAGGGATGGGGAGCCAGTGGAGGTTTTGGAGGACAGGAGTGATGTGGTCTCGGGAGCCGGTGTGAGTGAGGAGGCGGGCAGCAGAGTTTTGAATGTATTGGAGTTTGTTGAGAGTTTTGGAGGGTAGACCATAGAAAAGGCTATTGCAGTAGTCGATTCGAGAGGTGATGAATGCATGGATGAGTCGTGCAATGTTTTTGAGATGAAAGAAAGCAGTCCGGGTTATGTAGTTTATGTGTTGTTGGTATGAGAGTGTGGTGTCAAAAAGAATGCCAAGGTTTCGGATGAGTGGGGATGGAGTGAGGGTTGTGTTGTCTATGGTCAGTCTGAAATCTTGAGTGGATTTGGTGATGTTTTTGGGGCCAATAATGATTAAGTCGGTTTTAATCATCACTCCAAAATGATCAGTTTTTCTGATTTTACTACTTATAATTATGTGTTTGGGCAAAAGGAACAATTTTGTTTGTCTTTAAACTGACTTTTACTGACATCATTTCCCACAAATTCCAAATAAAATATTATCGTTTAGAGCATTTATTTGCAGAAAATGACAAATGGTTAAAATAACAAAAAGGATACATGTTTTCAGACCTCAGACAATGCAAAGAAACAAGATCATTTCATTTTAAAATAACATAATACTAATGTTTACACTTAAGAAGAGTTCGGAGATCAATATTTGGTGCAATAACCCTTATTTTTACTCACAGCTTTCATGCGTCTTGACATGCTCTCCACAAGTCTTTCACATTGTTCTTGGGTGACTTTATCCCACTCCTGGTGCAAGAACTGAAGTAGCTCAGCTTTGTGTTTGTGTTGGAATTCAACAGACGCTGGAATGGAATGGCTGTAATACATGTAGAGATGCTGATTTCAGGAAAAAATGCAGTGGTTTCTTATTTTTTTCCAGAGCTGTAGAGTACAGGCCTTAGGTACTAGGGTGTGGACATTCAGACACAGCCCTAGTGTTCTAAAGTATAATAAGCCATTGCGTATGACTTTCAATGTGTCGTTTTGTACTATTTTTCTATAGAAGATTCACCGCTTGAGTCTTTTAATTGGGAGCTGAGAGAGTTATATCGCGTCACATTTCCATCACAAAAGTGCATTGTGTTTTGTACAGGCTTGCAGAGAGTAAGGCAATGGGACACCAAATCAGAGTCATTTCATTGCTCTGGTGTTCTGTGTGCTCGCTAAAGAAGGATGACACAATTTCTGAGGTAAAAGTCTGAAATACTCCACACAAATAAGTCCTTGATCTGCAGCTCAGAGACGAAGGTTGTAGCGGAGAATGTGAGAAGACAGAAAAGGTTGAATTAGGTTTCAGATTATATCATGGCATTCTCTTCATGGTTTTCAGACAAACAATTCTTGATTTGAAGGACTTTTTGAGGAAATTTCCCCAATATTTTTTTATTTGATTTGCTTAAAGGACCCATGTTACGCTGTTTCCTGATCTATCTTATATTGTTGTTTCCTCATAAACAGACTTGGAGTTGTGTTTTGTTTGATTCACACATGTTTAACACACAAACCTGCATATTTAGGCTGAGTTCTTCTCTCAAACAGAAAACAGTCACAATGTTCCACCTTGTGATGTCAGGTGGTAATACAGGAAGTGCATCCCTGTGTTTTTAAAATCCGTATACTTTCATTATTATTATTTCATTATTCTACTAAACAAAAGGTAAACGGTAGCTGTTAACTTGAAAACTACCTCTTTCATGACATCACAAGGGGGAGATTTTGAGTTTTGGAGATGAAGACTAAGGATTTTTCAAACGTGTGTGAATGAAACAAAACACAAATTCAAGTATATTTTGCCGAGGTAACAACATTCGAACACAACTTAAGCTCTCACAAAACACTCATGGATAATATGTGTCCAACCGCAGGAAAACCAATACCAATTTGTCTCGGAGGCGTTTTGAGTTATTCTGAAAGTACAGGTTCTAAGCTTTCCAATGATGTCTTACATGTGAAAATCTGACCATATTTTAAAAAGTTGTCTATATTTGAAAGCAGCCATACCAGATTTTCTAAATCCCAGAAAATCCCTCTCGAAGTTTGGTCTCTTCAGCCCTCCTTGCCTAATTTGCATGACATTAAGCTAACTGTATGCTTTTTAAGCAGCCAGTTCTGTTATCTGAAACATGGAGTGGGTTTTTCATGATCTCAACTAGCACATTCTGCAAAAAAACAAAAATCACAAATTTTGAAAAAACAAACAAACACAAAAACTGCATTTTCTGAGAATCTGTAATGCCGACATGCGCCCTCAGCTTCCGTGGTGGGACACATATTGAATACAGATGGAGGCAGCTAAAATACATGTTGGTAATTATGGCAAATTATGTATTTAGTCACCAGTTGATACAGATGCCATCAACATTCCATGGGGTGTGATGCTAACAGAGGCACTGCTCTGTCTGAAGCGCTATTACTCAAGTTATACATTAATTTGAGCTTCATTTTAACACAATCTGACCAGAAAGAGTTAAAATAGTTGGAACTACAACAGGTGAGACTTTGCTGTTGAACAAGTCTCTCTCAAATAACATCACAGTCACAAGCTAGCAAACTTTAGCCAACAGTGTCAGAAAAATCACCTTCTCTGAAAATACAGATGAGTTCAGTAAAGAAACACAGCAAACACTTATTTAAAGGAATAGCAACGTTTTTACAATCTGGACCTTATTTCGGTGATAAAACAATGTCATTTCCTCACCCATTGTACTTTGGTGTCATTTGGAGTATTTCCAGATTTTTTTTTTTTTTTTTTAATAGGGACAGTGCGTATTAATGAACATCTGCAGCATTGCAGTGTAAATATGACAGATTATAGCAAGAATGCTCATTTCCATCTGTAGTCCCTAGGCAGGTGACACCACAGCAAAAACAATAAAAACAATGACAAGTGGCAATAACACCAACAGTTTAGCGATATCTCTTTAACCTGAGTGGTCGGATTAGTTAGTCTACACTTTCGTTGGAGTCAAAAGTGGCCTGTAATCCGATATCCTGCCATGGTTTCGATTGGATGACGTCAACAAGGACAGCGGGCATTCATTCCACTACTTTGCTTAGAAGCCACTCAGAACCTTTCTGTTGCGAGCGAGACATGGCTGAAGATTCGGAGTTTGAGACTGAAGAGGACTTATTTGAGTATGATGGCTGTCCCTATCGTTTTGAGCCTGAGTATAAATGCTAAAGTTTGTGTTATTTGTTGACCGCAACCATATGCCACGAGCTCTCACGTTAAATGGATATCGCTAAACTACAAAATCTCCGGAAATGCTCCAAATGACACCAAAGTACAATGAGTGAGTAAATTATGTTGTTTTATCACCAAAATAAGGTCCAGATTGTAAAAACGTTACTATTCCTTTAAGTTTTACTTGCGCAAGGGGAGACAAACGACAGACAGAGTGGTCAGGCATCTTCTTCGCTGGGCTGTTCCTTCTTGCACTTTTTATTAATTCACAGATGGGTGTACACAAATATGCAAATTTCACATGATAAAACAACACGACTTCTTTCCCAGAAACTCAACTTTCCCAGAAATTCTACAACCTTGACATTTGCAGCTGCAGGTTACAATGCCCCTTCTTTCAAAACTCCCATCCCGGATTTTCTGACTCCCTTTCCTCACATACCATAACATTGAGATACAATATACCAATTCAATTTGATCAAAATACATGAAGCAATGATAACACATTTATAATTATTCTAACAAACAGTTTTTCAGTTAGTCTCTTTCATCTTTTATTTATTTTTATTTTTTTTGTTGAAATCCCTAAACGGAACCATGAACACATGTTGTTTAAATCCACTGCAGAACATTCCGTTATAGACATTTATGCATAAGCTGGGAAATCCCAGGCTGCTTTTGTTCGTTCCGATCTGAAAGACAGCCTGGCAACTATGCTAAGCGAGCTCTCCTGATTTTGGGAGCCAATCAGAGAGCGGGGAGGGGTGGAAAGACGGACACGCATACGTGACAAACGGAAACATGTAGTTTGAACTCACAACTGACATGATTGGCTATGGGCTACGTATACGCCAAATGATAGACATCCGTAACGCTCAATAAACGGCTGTTGGCAATCGTAAAGCACACCTCCGCTATGAGATATTTACTAGGTGGCTCCCAGGCCATATATCACTTGTGAAATGGTCTGGTGTAAACCAGGCAAATTCATGCAGACTCCCCATAGTTACTGTGGTTTGAAGGGGGCTCAGACTGCAGTCAAGTCTGTGCATACTTGCTCAGCCCTGAGTGCAGTCCGCGGACCGCATGGGCATCGGAGAAGAAGTAGCGCACGGTGCATGCTGGGATATAAGAGTGTGTGAAGCGTGCTTTTTCACGTGCTTGGTCCACGCCCCGATTTCCCTGGAAATGATTGTTAACTGTGCATGGGACAAAAAAGAAATGGGACAGTTTTCGTCGCGCCTGATGTGACGCACATGCCCTTAACACCAATCTCCGAACCGTGCACTCTGAGAATTGAGACACGGCTATTGTCTGGTACAAAGCATCTCTTAGAGGTTTCTTTGATTAATGCTCACGTACATGGTCAGTGTAAAATAAACTAAATTATGACATAATCTAATTCTAGAATGTGAACACAACCTTTTTGCAGAAATACTTTTACACATTTGATTTGCTTGTTTCATATTATTGTACGCATATATTTTGAGCAAACTTTCAGCCATGGGGAATGGGAAAATGGCGGTATTTTCACTATATTACATTTTAAATTACATTATTCTTTTGCACTGTATGGAGACTCTTCAAAACTACTTTAAGAATAATACACTTTTTAAATCAGAATCCTGTTTAGGGGATTTGTCTTTAGCTGTAATTAGCTAAATAGCTTTTTTAATCCTACAAATGGAGTTGGTACCACATTGCATCAGTGTGTTTTTTATTGTTCATTTCTTTCAAGTTAGTGGATTTTGCAGCTCTGATCTATGTCGGCCTTTTCTCTCCACACCTAATTTAAAATGTGGATTTATTTAGAAAATGGTTTCTTTTTAGGTCCATAATTTCTTAAAAGAATTTTTCACTTGTAGACTATTAAATGTTCCCTTGGAGAATCATGATAAATTACCAGCTACTCTCTGCGAAAACATATTGCTGTTCTTCAATAGATAACCGTAATTTCCGGACTAAAAGCCACTACTTTTTTTCTCACACCTTGAACCCTGCAGCTTTTACAATGATGCGGCTAATATATGGATGGATTATTTGTTTATGAACACAGCGGATGTGTGTGCGCAGCCTGAGTGCAGAAAGCATTGCTGTCTATGCGGTTAACATGAAGTTGCAGCATTAGCGAGCGCTGTTGTCAGCACTAAAACAGTTTATCGCTGTGTGATAAAATAAGTTCTGCTGCTAAATGAACATTAGTGAGTGGGATACGTCTTAATGACCTGTATGCGTTAAATGCAGGTGAATGCGTAAATGACGAGAAAAAACGTCTCAAACTTCAGTAGTCGAACATCCACTCATACCTGATTGTAAAATTTACCATAAGCTTTTAAGCTTTTTTTGAACACTTATTACACACATAAATATATATATATATATATATATATATATATATATATATATATATATATATATATATATATATATATATATATATATATATATATATATATATAATGCTCTACGAAACAATGAGTCATGGACAGCACAATGTAATATAATTTCTCTGTCAATGTTATGAATACTACAACAACAAGTAACGAGGTTAGAGGTTCGAATCCTGCTGTGGATATAAACACAGATGAATGTTGTCAGTGTATACTTGGACAAGACACTTAACCCAGTGTGTGTGTGTGTGTGTGTGTGTGTGTGTGTGTGTGTGTGTGTGTGTGTCTGAATGGGTGGGTGGTTCCTGGCTGTATACCTCTTTGAGTGAAGGTGGAAAAGAGCCTTTATAAAAAATATTACCATTTACCATGTGTCTTGCCTGGCATCTAGAAAACACACTTCTCCAATACCTGAGATGTGAGTCTGGTGAATCACTTGAGTTCAAATGGGCATGATTGACAGGAGAATTAACCATGAACAGAAAGGCATGGTGTCACAGTATCAAAACAAATCTGGCTGCTTATGAGGAAAAAGGGAGGTGAGAGAAATTAGATTTTGTACAAAATGTGAACATGGCTGTTTTTGAGTCTGACTTGAGGTGTGAAAAAGGGCGTGGGGACCAAACTTATATTTTTCTGTGTAAACATTTCTGAAGTCAAAAGTTAGAAACCATTAAAAACATTTATCAACAAACAAAAAATGGTTTAAAGTCTCTTCAAACTCGCTCTCGACATTGGGTTGGCGGTGCGATCCCAGCTCCCAACCTCCCACAGATAAGTGCTGCCGTTGTGTCCTTGGGCAAGACACTTAACCCCACCTCTCCCCCAGTGTCTGTACACTGGAAGAGCCCACATGACACAAAAAGTACATCAAGGCCGGTCCATTGCGACGTGGGGCCCTCCTCCCGTGGACCTACCACCCGCGGGGGAATCCATGGGGGCTGGCGCACTATGTGATCGGGGCAGCGGACCTGGACTGTTGCCCCCACAACCCGAAAATGGAATAAAAGCAGAAGAAAATGAAAGAAAAAAAAAATGGAATGATCTCTTCAAACTTTCATTTTATAACTGGAAAAAATGCTGTTTGCTTTGCTTTTAAATAGCTTTGTTTCCCTTCCATGTCCCTGTGTTGTTGAATCATGTAAGCCACTGTAATACCCTGTTCTCCTCCTGCTCAGTTCAGGTTGGCTACATGTAGCAGTAGCCATGGAAATAATGATAGCACATAATTAGCACTTCATATCCCTTTTGCCTCCTCGCTAATTGCAGTCTCCAAAGCAGAAATCTCTATTTGCATGTTTCTCAGTATGGAAGAAACTCATTAATTGTAGACAATGAGCCAAAGCTTAGCAGTAAAGTAGGCGAAGGAGGAGGATAGCCAGCTCCGCCTCCCTCCATTGAATTGCTATCTAGACTTTTTGATGCTACAGTAATGTCTTTATAGGCGTAGTAGAAAAGATCCAATGTCATTCACTGTGTAATTTTCATTTTCTGAATTTTATTTGCTGACAGTTTTAGTACCAATTATTAGAGCTGAACGATTTGGGAAGAAATTCTAATGGTGCTTTGTCTGACAAGCATTGCGATTAGAATTGCAATTTATGTTTTAAAGAATATGGTTTGTTCAAAGTTTAAATGCTTGCAGAAGGATCGACAAAAGACTGAAATATGAACTGACAATGAAATACAAGAATCACATTTCAGAGCATGTTTGTACGATCTAAACTACAAGGTTAGCAGTTTTTTATGCAGAAGAAAACAGGCTGTTTTGTTGTTTGTGGAGGAAATTGCAGCCACTGAGATTTGCTAATTGCATCCATTGAAATAGCTATTCAATTGTGATGAATCTCGCAGCCCTACCAATTATAATACATGTTTTATGAACTTATTATCAATATGCCAATGTGGAAAAGTTTTTCGGGACATCATTTCTCAGATGAAATAAGTAGGGTGCTGTTGCAATATTTGCTGTAAAAAAGATTAATCAGTGGAAACATTTTATTACGGGAATAGATGCCAGAAGTAGTTGTGGTGTGATGAATGAGTAAATAAAGTATGTAGTGGGCATAACTAGTACTTAAACTACAAAATATTTGGTTGGTCATAAATTATATAAGCATAATTTTCCTCCTCAAAGAAATTCTGACAGTGTGTTTACAGTGTGGGTGGGGGACTGCTAAGCTTGACTGGGATGTTGTCGGACGGTGGAAGGAAAACTTTGAGGATCAGCTTAATCCGAGGAAGAAGCAGAGAGTGGGGACTTGGAGGAAGATGGTATGGCAACAGTTCTACCTTGTATTTATTCATTTCCTGGTAGTTTATAGCTCCAAAATACAAAAAAAACAGGCATTTTGACTGGGAGCGGGGTTTCCTCTCCACAGATCTGACCTCTAACTTGGTCTGGTTTGGTCTCCATGAAGATAGAAGGGTTTAATGTCGTACTGTGATACTGTACATTCCAGACAAACAATAATATCTTCATGAAGAAAAGCATTTGACGGACCCTTCACCAGAAAAGTTACACAATGCACCTTTAAGTCTTTGGCTGTTGTGGGGCTGTCCTGCTCACACGTCGCTGCTGGACTGTGAGATCGGTGGTGGTCTCTTTTTTTAAGGAGGGGGCTGGCATCTGTTTCAGGTGCCTCCCGGACATCCCCCCCTCAAGAGGTGTTGGAGGAGGAGCTGAAGTGTGTGGAAATCCCTGTTCAGACTGCTGCCTCCACGACCCGAGGAAGACAAAGGCAATAGATGGATCAATACCAAATTATATCAGAGTTTCAAACCTTATTTTCATGTGCTCATTTTAATTTTCAGATCAGCATTGATAGATGTCTGAGGCACAATCGATAATATCTCATCTACTCTCATCTCCCTACACCACAGACTTGAGTATTTGGCGGCATATGATTCATACAAAAAAAAAAAAAAAACATTCATAACTTCTGGCTAACTTGTCAACAAAGTCAGTAACATACAAATAAATATCTTGAGTACTGAATGTTATTTTAAATAATTTTAAGTTAATTAACCTGCACACTTAGTCCTGCTGCAATATTGCACCATGATACAGAACCAGCTGCCTGGTAGTTTTATGCAGTTGTTTCCTCATACAGTCATACCTCACCTTACGAAAGACCCAACTAACGAATAATCCAAGTTACGAAACGCGTTTACGTAAAATTTCCGTCTCTGAATACGAAAGAAAATTCAAGTTACGAAACGCGAAATCTCAAAAATTCAACTAATACGCGGTCGGATGCGCGCTCGGCTTCGCAGCCGCCTGAATCACCCATTGCGACTCTACTTACGAAAAAATCATGTTACGAAACCACTTCTGGAACGAATTAATATTGTAAGGTGAGGTATGACTGTAGTTCTTTCATCTCTGCTAATATTTGTTATTGTCACTCTTGAAAATGCACCGTGACAGAAAATCAAGTGTCTTGGATAATGCCAGCCGTTGGTTTCCCATGATTCTTAGTAACAATGAGCCTGATTGGTTGTTAGTAGCATATTAGTTATTACCCAAGAAAATACTATGCAAAATGAATACCTCATTTTTTAGAATTTCAATTTCTTCACTTTTTTGTTTACCACAGAATGCATGATGTAAAGAGCTGTTATCTTGTCAAGAATAAATAGCCAGGTACAGGCCCTTTTAATAAGTAATAAAAAGTAATTAAAAAAAACTAAATTTAACGTTTAATTTCTTGAGTTCGCTCAACTTGTTTTAAAGGTTGTATAGACTCTAGAGGATTTTCCAAGGAATGAGAAATCCAGAGACTGTTTGTCCTTTTTCAAATTTTGCGCATCCACAGCTCCCGAAGTAGAAACGCCTCCTCCTTAAGCTTACGCTGCTTATTTAGAGCCAGTGTGCGTTCAGAATCGCTGTTGCTGCCGTTTTCAAATGATAAACAGAAGTTTCCTGTCCAGAAATAATTTACCGACCATCGCATCAGTCTTTAGACCCTCTGCTTCAGTGCACGCCATCGCTGGAAGGAATCTCTGAGAATCACCTGAGTTTAACTTCGCTTCTTTTCTCCCTTCTCTTCTTCTTTCAGCGACCTCAAAAATTGACTTTCTTTTGCGGCTAACTGGTAGTGGATTCTTGTGTGCCATCGCAACGAACATTGTGCTAACTGTGAGGAAGCTATAGTTGGAAAAAGAAGCTAAGAACCGCTGCATTGGTCAAGTAAACCGTGTAAACCATGTAATCCCAGTGCATCGGCAAGTCAGTTACACTAGAACCCGTGGGAGTTTGATTGACAACTAAACAGCCAATAGATAACGAGGTAACCTTATATTTATCCACAGTTGATGGATTTTCATTCTTTTTTTTGGGGGGGGGTCATAATTACAAGGATGTTGCATCTCTATAATGCTATCATTGATTATTTGAAACAAACAAACAAACAAACAAAAAGAATCCTCAATACACCTTTAACACTGACCAAACCTGAAAACCCCATCACATCCACACACCAAAACACATCCTCTCTGCTTGTACCATGACCAGTCTGCTGCACAAACCTCCCATGCCTGCGTTCCCAGTCCAGTTACTCTTTCTTCATTTATTTACGGCTGTCTCCAGGAGCACTAGCAGATAAACAACATCGAGAGCTGAGAGGAAAGGGCCCACCTAATGATTATGGAACGCTTGATCAAATACGGCGCCAGTACGCAGCAAGGAGACCGAGCACACTCACTCCTGCACTCCACATAGTCCTTCATTTCACTCCCTGACAAATATGCACGCTCAGCCTTCCAGAAAGCCACAGATGGAACTAGCACTTTACCTTTTCAGAATTAGAGCAACAGCATCTGTCAGGGGTAAACAAGGCGACCCGGGCCTTCGAGAAATATCAAGGAAATTTGGTGGAAGATTTAATAAAAGTCGGGAGAAAGTTTGTGCGGAGAGTGACTCATATCGGCTGTTCAATGTGGTCTCGTCATCGGTAACAAAACAAGAGTGGAGTTTTGCTATACTTTTAATGCTTCATTTTTTTAGATGTAAAATTGAAATGAAAACTGAGAGCAGATGTTTTAAGATTTAGCGTTACAGCCATATGTAGTACTTTAAAGAGGGTCTATTACATTTCTATTATTTGCTAATACATAACATAGTTAGATCACCATTTTACCTTTAATCATTTTGAAATTGCTGTATATCCAAAAAACAGCTTATTAAAGTGTTTAATAAGCTTCAGTTTTAAGCCCTGTCTCCCTTTGCTCTCTGCACTAGGTCACTTCCCCTTCAGAGTGCTATCACAACATAATCAGCGTGCATCCTGCTAATGAAACTACAGCACATTGCATAAGGTTTGTGAAGTTGTAGTGTATTGTTTCGTATCATGCTTTTGTATATTTATGGAAAATTGACATGTGGGAGTATGGCTTGCGAGCTGAGCATTGGACAGAATATGAACAGACATGCATGGATGTCATATAAATCATCTTCAAGCATGTTTTTGACGAAAGAGTGTAATAGAGTGTAATAACAAGGTTTAAAGCTCCCAAAAGTTGATTTTGCATAATACTCCGTCTTTAATACTGTTCTGGGAGGCAAAATGGAACACAGCAAATTGAACAGATTAGTTAAAATTACTTCAGATTTTTAAACTTAGTTTGAGTTGTTTGGAAATTAATGAACCACCCTGACTTGGAATGATTTCAGTAATTGCTTCTTATTCCAAGTTAACATTTGCTGAATCATACTTTCTAAATCTGCAGATTTTCATCTTAAAGTTATATCACCAGTCAGACCAGAAATGTCAAAGAAGAAGACATTAAAACTACAGTCAAAAATACTCAAACCTTTCTAGGGATGGGGATGTACCTTGTCTACATGGAAAAGGAATGGTCCACGATAGGGCAATAAATATATTTTTTGTTCAAGTACAAGTGTTTTCATTGGTTAAAAAGCCTTGAATAACATGCATTCACTGTGAGCAGGTTCACCTCTCCACAGATTTGACCTGTAATTTGGACAGGTGGTATCTTCTGTTTAATTCCAGGCAAAGCTTTGATGACAAGCCAGGGGCAGGTCCAGAAAATGTTACATAGTGGACCTGTGGATAGTGTTGTAAATTCAAGTAATTTTTAACTCATTCCCTTGTGTGAAATCATTGGATACAAGACTCTACAACTTATCTATACTGGTGTGGCTTCATTTCAGAGTGAACAACCATATGCGATGTCTGGCGAGGTTAAATAGTGATTGAAGTAATTGCGTTTCACTCTTGCAGTTTCAGATCAGACACTCATGTGCTTTGGGTCATAGTCTTCTATTTTATCTTCAGTCGTTTGATGCCCTCACAAGCCCCTAGAGTCCAGCCGTGTGAACCATAAACTGCATCAAGATTTGATTGATGATGAGGGTACAGGCAATATGAACTGAAGAAGCAACTTGGATGAGCTGCGAAAACTATTCAACCCAATAAACTTTTGTCCAGATGACAAATTGAATTTCTCCTTTTGCCATGAATTCTACCTGGACGACTGAGGGATTCTACACACAAGTACAGGCAATAAGTTATAAAACATAACATAAAATAAAGTCAGGTGCAAATAGTTCATAGAATGTTGGAAAAAGTCCAAAATGTTTTCAAAATTTAAAAGTTTTATCTTCATTTTTCATCTTTCTTGGACACTCCATCTATGATCTATGAAGATAGAACTACGTAATATCAATGCAGTTCATAAACAAACAAATCAGGGAGGGGTTACAAAAAATGATTTGTACAATATTATAGCTATAGATATTATCAGTTAATACTGAAGAGTAAGGGCTGATACCACTATTAAAGATGCACCGTATAATTTTTCTGGTAGCAGGTACAACATTTTTCCCATGGAAATACCACAGTATGTAATTTATTGCTCACAAATAGCTTGAAAAACATGCATTCTTACATTGAACAGAGTCACCTACAGATCCAATGTTGAGCTTGGTCTGGTGGCACTTAGTGCTTTTCTCCATAGAGATTAATTTAAAGGGATATGCCACCCCCAGGGCAAATTTGGGCATCTCCCCACAGTCCAGAGACTAAAATAAGTGGTGGAAAGCATTTTCCTGGTCACCCAGCCATTGTCCGAGTCTGTCGCCACTGACCGCTGCGGTATCTGCAGCTCCTCCGCCTTAGACTGGAGTCTAACGTCGCCAGAGAAAGATTTCGGCCAAAAGGAATTAATTTGCTCGATGCGTTTCCCAATTACTTTATGTGTAGTGCGCATTCATATCGAGTGCAAATAAATGTGCAAATCAACACGGAGAGCTTGCCTTGGTCATTTTGGGTGGGAACTATTTTCCAGTGCGGAAGAATACAGTCGAATCACGCAGTACGCTGCCAGGGGAATCCCAGTTACGCACCGGGAAGGGAGTTCCCCTGTTGCACAACGTGGTGCGTGATTCGACTGTATTCTTCCGCACTGGAAAATAGTTCCCACCCAAAATGACCAAGGCAAGCTCTCCGTGTTGATTTGCACATTTATTTGCACTCGATATGAATGCGCACTACACATAAAGTAATTGGGAAACGCATCGAGCAAATTAATTCCTTTTGGCCAAAATCTTTCTCTGGCGACGTTAGACTCCAGTCTAAGGCGGAGTAGCTGCAGATACCGCGGCGGTCAGTGGCGACAGGCTCGGACAATGGCTGGGTGACCAGGAAAACGCTTTCCACCACTTATTTTACTCTCTGGACTGTGGGGAGATGCCCAAATTTGACCTGGGGGTGGCATATCCCTTTAAGGCCATACCGTGAAACATTCTTGACTAGGCAATAACAGCTTCACTGAGACAAGCCAGTTCTGTAAAGCCAGTGATGTATGAAAAGTTACTCAGTACATTTAATTATTAAAGGTCCTATATTTTTCTATAATTTACTCCTGGGTGCTTTTTAGCCATGTTACCTCATCAAAAACATCCCCGGAGTTGTGTATTGTTTTGTTTCATTCATACATGTTTGGGTAATTCTGCGTTAATACTGTCTATATCCGCAAAGCTCAAAATGCTCTGTTCCACCTTGTCATGAAGTGGTAGTTTTCATGTTAACAGCTACCGTTTTCCTTTAGTTCAGTAGGGATGGGCAATTCCAGAGCTGAAATTAGCTAAAACATTCAGTGAATGTGTATGGAGTTTAAAAACACAGTGGAGCACTTCCTGTATGACATGACAAGGTAGAACAGAGTGTTTTCTGTTTGAGAGAAGAACTCAGCCTACATATGCAGTGTTTGTGTGTTCAACATGTGTGAATGAATCAAAACACATCTCCAGGTATGTTTGTCATGAGGAAACAACATAACATTGATAAGAAAATAGTGTAATATGTGCCCTTTAACAGCATGACATTCAAATCATCTTTCCTACTCCCACAAAACATGATGCAAATGCAATCATCGATGGCTCCAGAAATTTTGACAAAAGCTAGCAATCTTTCAAGCGATTTTAAAATAACTACACTTTTCAATGTGTTCTTTCTCTCTTCACACTCACAAAACCATGCAGTTCATATCTGAGCATAGAGACACAATAGCTTCAGTGCATATTTGCTCTCTGCCTCGGGGCTGTCTGCTCTGTTCCTGAACAAATGGCTGTGTCCCCCATAGACTCAAGCCTATTATGTGGTGCCAGCTCCGCATGTGAAATTGTTATTCTTTGTATCACACAGGCTGACATGGGAGTCGCGCTCACTATTGGATTACTCTGATAATCTACAGTAGGAGCCTGCTTTAGCATGCATTGCGAGGGGGAGCGGGAGATTGTACAAACAGATGAACTAGTCACTCCATCTAGGCCTTTGACACTGTGCAAATCCTGCCCAAGACCAGGTGGAAAAAAGTTTGATGTTAGAAGACAAGTAGAGTACACTACTTTTTCTAGTGCCAAAAAACGGCCCTGGCATTTTGCACCTACAAGCAGCCCCGTACCCATAGTGGAACGGGGGGGGGGTCTGACAAAGCCATGAAGCGTTTATACATTAAGCATTTATGGACACGCGCAATACAATACAATACGCTCTGATTAACCAATAAATTGTGACTTTTGTCCACAACCACAACATGCCAGCACAGAACCGCACAGAATAAAATACCTAAACAGTGGGCTACACACACAAAGCACATCAGGTAACAGCGGCAGACGTCAGACCCATGCATTAAACAACTGCATTAAAATCATGGAAATCAATGCTCAACCCAGCCATAATTTTAAAAAAGTGTCTTACCTTCATGCCGTTAATAAATGCTCTTCTCCGCAACCCGATCGCTCCCCCCTTGTGTCGTTTAGTGCCTCCTCCTTGATTCATTTTACTAAACTATAATGCTAAGTATCCGACCGTCCATCTGTCTCCTCTTCTACTTTGACTAACTTCTCAGTATATGGACCGGCCATGTCTCATATGAAAGCTCAGAACCTCCAGAGGCTGCACTGCTACAGCTGCTGGGGTTTAGATAGTGACCATTCAGATCAGAAGGACTCTTTTAGGTTTAAAGTTAAACCAACTGGATTTCAACATCTAAACTGGCAACCTAAATCAGAAACCCATGTCAGGCTCATAAACAACTGGCATCATGCCCTTTGTTGTTGTAATTAAGAATATATCAGCATTACAATTGCTATCAGTAAAAACTATATTTGATTTGAACATCTCATATCTGGGACCACAGTTGAGTAAAGAATAAAAAAATATCGTACTTACAGTTCCTTTAAACTAGATTATACATAATGCAGTAAAGACATACACAAATAAGCACTTAATACAGTATCTCTTTGCTTTGGTATTCAGCATCGCATTTGTGTATTAATACACTTTCTACATTTGAAAGGAGAAGCTATTGAGAGCTGCTCAGCAACAGCCTCTTCAGCCATCACCAGTCATACACACATCACATTCATACAGCGGGGCAAAAAAGTATTAGTCAGCCACCAATTGTGCAAGTTCTCCCAGTTAAAAAGATGAGAGAAGCCTGTAATTTTCATCAACGGTAAACTTCAACTATGAGAGACAAAATGAGGAAAAATCCAGAAAATCACAATGTCTGATTTTTAAAGAATTAATTTGCAAATTATGGTGGACAATAAGTATTTGGTCAATAACAAAAGTTCATCTCAATACTTTGTTATATACCCTTTGCTTGCAATGACAGAGGTCAAATATTTTCTGTAAGTCTTCACAAGGTTTTCACACACTGCTGCTGGTATTTTGGCCCGTTCGTCCATGCAGATCTCCTTTAGAGCAGTGATGTTTTGGGGCTGTCGCTGGGTAACATCTTTCAACTCCCTCCAAAGATTTTCTATGTGGTTGGCTAGGCCACTCCAGGACCTTGAAATGCTTCTTACAAAGCCACTCCTTCAGTGCCCGGGCGGTGTGTTTTGGGGTCATTGTCATGCTGGAAGATCCAGCCATGTTTCATCTTCAATGCCCTCGCTGATGGAAGATTTTCACTCAAAATCTCACGATATGGCTCCATTCATTCTTTCCTTTACACGGATCAGTCGTGGGGCTGGTTGCAGAAAAACAGCCCCAAAGCACAATGTTTCCACCCCCAAGCTAGGTATGGTGTTCTTTGGATGCAACTTCAATGCAATTTCTCTTTCTCTTTCTTTTTTTTTTACCAAAAAGTTATATTTTGGTTTCATCATCGCTCTGTCTGCTCTGGAGAGCAGCATCAGTGACAGACTGATTCACCCTCGCTGTGTGAAGGAGAGGTTTCGCAGGTCTTTCCTTCCTGCTGCTGTCAGACTGTACAACGAACACTGTTAACATGTCATTCAAGTCATGTCATTCAACTTATCTGCACTTACAAATATTCAACTATAATCCAGAGTCTATTTTTAGGTCTAGGTTTAAATTATCCTAGGCCATTATTTATTTATTTATTATATTGTTCTGTTGCATGTTACTTTTTCGTGCTGTTCTTGATCTGTGCGTTGCAACACTGGAATTTCCCCACTGTGGGACTAATAAAGGCATATCTTATCTTATCTTATCTGACCATATGACATTCTCCCAGTATTCTTCAGGATCATCCAGATGCTCTCTAGCAAACTGCAGATGGGCCTGGACATGAACTGGCGTATACAGGGGGACACGTCTGGCACTGCAGGATTTGAGTCCCTGGGAGCATGTGTTACTGATGGTAGCCTTTATTAGTTTGGTCCCAGCTCTCTGCAGGTCATTCAATAGGTCCCCCGTGTGGTTCTGGGATTTTTGCTCACCGTTCTTGTGATAATTTTGACTCCACGGGGTGAGATCTTCTGTGGAGCCTCAGATCGAGGGAGATTATCAGTGGTCTTGTATGTCTTCCATTTTCTAATAGGTAATTGCTCTCACAGTTGATTTCTTTACCCCAAGATGTGTACCTATTGCAGATTCAGTCTTCCCAGCCTGGTGCAGGTCTACGATTTAGTTGCTGGTGTCCTTTGACAGCTCTTTGGTCTGGGCCATAGTGGAGTTTGGAGTGTGACTGTTTGAGGTTGTGGACAGGGGTCTTTTATACTTCAAACAGGTGCCATTAATACAGGTAAAGAGTGGAGGACAGAGGAGCCTCTTAAAGAAGAAGTTACAGATCTGTGAGAGTCAGAAATCAAGAAATTAAGCAAATACTTATTTTACAGAGGAATTTACCAAATAAATCATTAAAAATCCTACAATGTGATTTCCTGGATTCTTTCCCCCCATTCTGTCTCATAGTTGAATTGTACCTCTGATGAAAATTACAGGCCTCTCGTCTTTTAAAGTGGGAGAACTTGCACAATTGGTGGCTGACTAAATACTTTTTTGTCCCAGTACAGGTGAAGTGTCTTGTTCAAGGACACAGCAATATTTTCCACTGATCCAAATGATTCTAGTGAAGGTGTATGGAGCTTAAAAACACAATGAAGCACTTATCACATGGCTTCACATGGTGGAACAGAGTGTTTTCTGTTTGAGAGAAGCCTAAATATGAAATAAAACACAACTCCAGGTACTGTATGTTTTCGATGAGGAGACAACATTATAACAGATCAGAAAATAGTGTTTAACACTGCCGTATAGATTCAAGATTCAAGATCCAAGATTGTTTATTTGTCATATGCAGAATCAACACAAGGTCAACAATGCAATGAAATGCTTAGGATCAGAAGAACCGCTGACTCGCTAAGATAGTCAAGAAGTACTAATAACATGCAATAATAGTACATGGTAAAAAAAAGTGTTGCAAAAGTGCAGGGGAAGAAGTAAACAATATAATAAACAATATAATAAACAATATAATAAAATATGTAATAAAATGTAATAAAAAAAAAATACAAGGTACAATGTACAAGGTGCAAGTAGGGTTAAATCAAATAAGGTGTAAGTATTTCACAGATTGCACATAATATGGTGTGGTGTAGGTGTTGCATGTGGATTTCGTATTGCACATAGTATGATATAAATATTGCACATAGGTTATTGCACTGATTATTGCACTGATTATTGCACAGGTAACAGTAATTTACAGTGAGGTAGTGACAAACATGATACATTCATACAGAGCAGCAGCAGTAAACATATTATGCATAATGAAAGGTAGTTTAATCCAGTATTATTGAGAGTTCAGTATTATTTAGAGTATTATCCAGAGTTCAGTAGTCTGACAGCTTGGGGGTAATAGCTGTCTTTGAGTCTTTTTGTGCGTGCTGGCAGGCTTCTGTATCATCTATCAGAGGGTAGCAGACGGAAGAGTCCTTGTGCCGGATGAGTATGGTCCTTAGTGATGCTGCGTGCCTTACGCAGACCCCTGCTGTGGTAAATGTCCTGGATGGAGGGGAGACTGCTGCCAGTGATGTCCTCTGCCGCTCGCACCACCCTCTGTAGTGCTTTGCGGCTCTGGGCGGTGCAGTTCCCATACCACACTGTGATGCAGTGCAATATAGTTTTACTTAATTTAATTGCTAAATTAATTTCAACAGCTTTGTATAGAACTCATTCAATATCTTTATTACTGTACTGCAATCTTTAAGAGACCAGACAGAATAGAACTCTTTGTAGATGAAGAATGTTATTCGCGTCTCAGTCTTTTGATGCCTCGAGAAGACTTAAGAGTGCGCCGTGTGCAATAAAAGCTGTTTGATGCAAAAAGCTATTTCCAACTTGCAAAACTTTGAAAATATGTGATGAGTGATTATAAAATGGATGACAATGTATGTAAGTTTAATATCCCCACTTAGGAACTTTAACTAGAAATGTTTTGTTTTGCTAAATGAGAGAGGGTCAGCTTAGTATTTGCATTTGACCCAGCTTGACCATATCAGTGTCAGATCTGTGTATGGAGATTATGTGTAATGGAGTTGGTCTCTATGACTTCTTGTGACTTTATGAAGTCATATGTATGCAGGAATTCATCTCATTTCAGCACATTTAAACACTCTTTTTATTTAGATCCGTCCATCCATTTTCTTCCGCTTGTTCGGGGCCGGGTCGCGGGGGCAACAACCTCAGCACATCTGCTGCCCAGATCTCACTGCACCAGCCCCTATAGATCCTCATCCGGGTGGTGGAGGAGAGAAGCTCTCTGAAGCTCTGTTACTCAAGTTAGACTTTAATCTGAGCTTTGTTTTAGCACAAACTGACCAGAAAGAAAGGTCATAGCTGGAACTAGGTTAGCTGATTTGCGCTGTTAAAGGGATATGCCACCCCCAGGTCAAATTTGGGCATCTCCCCACAGTCCAGAGACTAAAAGAATAGAAGAATAGAAGAAGAATACAGCCGAATCACGCAGCACGCTGCCAGGGGAATCCCAGTTACGCACCGGGAAGGGAGTTCCCCTGTTGCACAACGTGGTGCGTGATTCGGCTGTATTCTTCCGCACTGGAAAATAGTTCCCACCCAAAATGACCAAGGCAAGCTCTCCGTGTTGATTTGCACATTTATTTGCACTCGATATGAATGCGCACTACACACAAAGTAATTGGGAAACGCATCGAGCAAATTAATTCCTTTTGGCCGAAATCTTTCTCTGGCTACGTTAGACTCCAGTCTAAGGCGGAGGAGCTGCAGATACCGCGGCGGTCAGTGGCGACAGACTCGGACAATGGCTGGGTGAGCAGGAAAACGCTTTCCACCACTTATTTTAGTCTCTGGACTGTGGGGAGATGCCCAAATTTGACCTGGGGGTGGCATATCCCTTTAAACAAGTTCAACTCAAATAACATTACAGTCACAAGTTAGCTTGCAGTTTTTCAGTTAGTTACTCTCACCATTTTGTTTGAAAATCAAACACATCAACAGGACCATGAACACTCACATTGCTGAAAATGTGTTTTTAAACCCATTTTGCATTTTTTATTGAGTTTCCAGACTTTCTTAATGGTGCATTATGTATCTTTTTTTGGCAAGGGGTCTGTCGCCTGTGTTCTGCATAGAATGTTCCACGGAATGACTTTAAACAGCTGTACCTTACATTTATTCAATTACAGGTTTTATAGCTCAAAAATACCTAGAAAAACATGCATTATGACTGTAAGCATGGTTACCTCTCCACAGATCTGACCTGTAACTTCTGGTTTGGTCTCCATGAACCTAGAAAGGTTTAATGCCATACTGTGAAACATTCCAGAAAAAGCAATAACAGAATCAATGGACCTAAAATTGAAATGAAATACTGCTTAGCAACTTCACCACCCCATAAAACAGGAGAAAATCAGAGGCCCCATAGTTCTGAACCTAAGTGCGGGTCTTAAACAAGGCGCTGCAAATCACAGGTGACATCTCCTCACCGAGGGACTGACCGGAGAAATGAGGTGCAGCCGGGAGCAGCGGAACTACCCACTCACCTGCCATTCCCGTGAAGACAAATACTTATACGTGTTGACACCAGAAAGAACCCAAACCTAAATCACCTCTAACAAAAACAAAAGACAATGTTCACTATAGTGGGTGGGTAGTACTCTGTTACATTTACTCTTAGACTTTGACAAACTTTATTGATCCACAAGGGAAATTATTTGGACATAGTGGCTCACACCTCACAATATATTATAATAACAAAGAGCAAAAATATAAATGGTAATAATAAATTGTGAATGAGTAGCAGAAATAGCAAGAAACTGGTGTGAAATAAGGCACTTCAGAGCAATCAGTGTGCATCCCATTACAGAAACTATTGTACATTGTATCAGGTTTGTGAAGTTGTAGTGTATAGTTTTGTATCGCGCTTTTGTATTTTTAACCCTACCCTAGAACACTTTCGCTATAAAAAGTAACACCATCACTTTTGCCGGGCAATTTTTACCCGATATAATAAACCCAATAAAAAGTACTTGTCATGAAAAATTGATCAAAGTATGACAACACATGATAAATTAGAGTGGTTTTCTTTTCTTTGCAACTGTGGTATGTGTAACAAGATGGAAAACAAAAACATAGGAAGACCCTAAAAACATGCTCCAAAATTACTGAAAAATCAGGAATTTGAGAACAAAAAATTCCTAGAAAAATAAATAAATAATGATACTGGAAACTTGGTCTTTGATCCACTCATTCCTGGGACATGTGAGACTTCCCTGGTGAAGCACAGACTCCTTGACTCACGAACAGTTGTAGGAGAGAGGAACAAAAATAATATTTTTTCAGTGGGTAAAAATGACCAGTTGACTAAAATATTGTTTTCACCATGAGAATTCCCTTTGAAATAATCACTTTGTGATATTTATTCATAACCACTGCACTAAATAAGGATAGATACACATTCTAGGACCACTCTTACTTACCTATTCATTACATCCTCTTACTTTAAATTCATTATATTCTTACATTCCTCTTTCACTGTTGCCGGGTGAAAATCACCCGAAAGCCTGTAGGAAAAAGTGGACTTTGGGGTAGGGAAACACCTACACCTTCAAAGATGTCAAAAACAATGGTGAAGCTTCCCAGGGACCCATGACACTCAGAAAAATGCATCCATCCATCCATCCATTTTCTTCCGTTTATCCGGGGCCGGGTCGCGGGGGCAACAGTCTAGCCAGGGACTCCCAGACTTCCTTCACCCCGGACACTTCCTCCAGCTCCTCCGGGGGTACCCAGGCCCAGGCCAACCGGGATACATAGTCCCTCCAGCGTGTCCTGGGTCTTCCCCGGGGCCTCCTCCCGGTGGGACATGCCCGGAACACCTCCCAAGGGAGGCGACCAGGAGGCATCCGGAAAAGATGCCCGAGCCACCTCAGCTGGCTCCTCTCAATGTGGAGAAGCAGCGGCTCTACTCCGAGCCCCTCCCGTATGACTGAGCTCCTCACCCTATCTCTAAGGGAGCGCCCAGCCACTCTGCGGAGGAAACTTATTTCTGCCGCTTGTATCCGCGATCTCGTCCTTTCAGTCATTACCCAGAGCTCATGACCATAGGTGAGAGTAGGAACGTAGATTGACCGGTAAATTGAGAGCTTCGCCTTTCGGCTCAGCTCCCTCTTCACCACAACGGTCCGGTACAACGACCGCATCTCTGCTGACGCTGCACCGATCCGCCTGTCAGTCTCACGCTCCATCCCCCCCTCACTCATGAACAAGACCCCGAGATACTTGAACTCCTCCACTTGAGGCAAGAAAAGTGCAACATATTGAAAATCATGTAAATACATTTGCTCAGGTGAAAATCACCTGGCGATAGTGGTCTAGGGCAGAGGTCTTCAACAGGGGGGTCGTGGAGGTACTGCAGGGGGGGTCGCGAAATCTTTTGATTTCACTTTAAAATAATATCATTTTATATTTTTTTGTGTGGAAAATACAGTATTAACCTGTGCATTATTTCCTTGTATTGGATGTACCATAACAGAGTAGTAATGTTTATACATGACACTAAGCTCAATTTAATATAAAACACAATTCTATGCCGTATATATGGGGGTCCCTGGCCCAGTTCGCCATATCGTTGGGGGTCCCTGGCCTGAAAAACGTTGAAGACCCCTGCTCTAGGGCTAAGGAAAACAGCTGTGCGGGTGCATGGGTGACATAGGCTTGTGTGCTGAGTTTTGGAAAGTCTTGCACTGCTAACCGTAAGAAGGGTTTTCAAATAGGGTCCGGGATTAAACACATGCAGGTGACATATAAAACCACACCAGGCATGTTTTTTAATGAGGCAACAACGTCATAACATGATTGAAACCTCGAAAATGTTGATTTTTAAAGAAGAAAAACACACCACTCAAGTTTACGGATGTTTTATATATAAAAAGCCTCCGGTCGGGCACTTGAATTTCACCTTTGCCATTTTAAGTTTGTTTACCTCAACGTTTGTGCATGTCAGAGTATTTGGGGGCGGCGGGAGCAGACAGTTGTGAAGTGGAGCGATAAAAGAGGTGTCTTATTGATCACTGCTGTCTATGCCGGGGGACTGTTGAGCTGAAAACATCCAATGAGTGCTTCTTGACTGAACAGGGCAGGTCACTCTGAAATAACAGCACACTTAAAGCCATGGAAGAGGCAGTTGTTTTCACATTATGTTGCAGTGTTTGGACATGACTGATTTATGCTCTCAGATAGAACCTCTCAAAGTAAACATTTTTTTTGTTTAATTAGTGGAAAAGCTGGTAAAGGGGGTCAATGGTACCGTCAAGGATTTCAAAGATTGTCCAAAAACACAGAGGTTAAAGTTGCATTGTCGAAATTTTACACTACTGCACGTTATTACCCTGCCTGGATTAGGGTTGCCATGAATGTTCCACAATATTGCATTAGGGCAGGCTTGCTTCTTCGCAAATCTGACCCATAACCTGGCCTGGTGGCATTCTTGTCTCCATAAAGATAGAAAAGCAAAGCAATACAAGACTTTTTAACGAGGCAAGCAGATAGCGCACCCTCCACTAGAAAAGCTACACAATGCACCTTTAAAGTGCAAAAAATGACTGTTTTCATGTGTTTCGAATTACTACTTGGTTTGGTGGCTACTTTCTGTGGTAAATATGTATAGTTTTACATCAGTTAAGTGTGTAGAATCCCTCAGTCGTTCCAGGTAGAATCCATGACAAAAGGAGAAATTCAATTTGTCAACTTGACAAAAGTACTTAGACAGAGAAAAGAACTGGCTTGAGAGGGGATTTAAAGAGGCTATTTTTTGTCAAGAAAGAGAATCCTTCCTTGAACAGAAATGGAGGTCTCAGACATCATTTGTCTCCCATCTATAACTCTATCCTCAAACCTAAATCAAAACAAAGAAAACAATAGGGCAGCCAGGTCCGGTCCAGAGGTGTGAAAACACCCATTATGGCCCTGAATGGTTCTGCTAACAAGACCCCACACTCCCACTGCATATCTAATAGCCCCACCTAACTTCCTTTAGGGCTGTTCACCAGTGGAATAAGCTCCCATCTGAATTATTGAGCTTAAATAACCTCTGCTTTTAATTGAGAGGTGAAAGCATGTTTTTTAGAAAACCAGACATGTGTGCACTTTTAACTGTAAGAATGAACTGTGTATGTTTATTGGGATGTATGTGTCCTTTGGTAGACAAGGAGTACTTGATAATTGATGTAATGACTGTGAGTATGTGAAGGTTGGGGAAATTGTTTACACTACAGATGGAAATTAGCTGTAAAGCTTTAATCTGGTACAAGCATCTCTGCCTATGTGCTTAATGTAACTGTACATTGTCCTTATACATAAAGAAACAAAACTAAACTAACTAAAAGAAACTGTAAACAAGTAGGTGTAGTAGTTTCAAAGTAATTTAATTGTAGTTAGCTCCTCCCTGCAGCTAGTTATAAGGCAGTATCCACCAGCGTCTGACCAGAATTGAAGAAGCAGCTTGGATGAGCTGAGAAACGTATTTGACCAAATAAACTTTTGTCCAGTTGACAAATTTAATTTCTCCTTGCCTCATCAGTTACATCAGTTAAGTTGGAAAGAAAAGTAGTAAAAATGCAGTAGCAGTTTGAGTTCTAATACAGACTAGAGCTCAATAGTCCCGCCTACTTCGAAGCCCGCTGTGGTTGCAGAAGTAAATGTCCAGTGTACAGTGTTTTGACATGACTGATTTATGTTCTTGAATAGCACCTCTTATAAGAAAGTGTTGTTTTGTTTAATTAGTGGAAAAGCCGGTAAAAGGGGGTCATGGAGATGTTATTGCTTTGCCTGGACTGTTCCAGAGTATGACATTAAACACATTTATCTAGCTTTTTTTTTTTTTTCATTATGGGTGTTTCTAGTGTACAAAAATACAATAATTCTCTCTCTGAATAGAGTTGCCTCTCCATATCTGACCTGTAATGTAGCCTATAGTTGTCTCCCTTAAGGGGTTAGATTAGTTTTAATCTCCACTGTGGAACATTCTAGACAAAGCAATAACATCACCATCAAGACAAGCAGGTGGTGGTTTGTATGACATGTTTTCATGTTTTTTAATTACTTGTTTTGGTGGGATAGAGCCTGTAAATGTCCTGTTTTTTTGGTTTGTTTTTTTGGTTTGTTTAGTTTTTTTCCATAGACTTTTCAACATAACTCAAATATTCAGAGTTTAAGGGCACATGGGAGGCTTTTTGGTGGAGAGAATAATTGGGAAAATGAATGGGCAGTTTATTTCATTTCGTCCACATTTAGCGGAGTTGAGTTTGTTTGGACTGGTGTGACAGTGGACCAGTTTGAAAGAAATGGTGATTTTCTTTAGTCGGGAAACTAAAGAGCAGTTCCCAGTGGACAGTGTGTGGTTTGCTAATGATGTAAATGCTAACTGGGCTTGATTTGGTCCAACTCGCACTTTCTGATCTAACTAAGTTTCCGTAGGGCACTGAGCATAAACAAAACAAACCCCAGGATCAAACAAGCTAAACTATTACTTCTGGATACTTTGTAAACTGCAATGTTGTATTTCACTGCAAAATGTTTGTGATTCATCAAAGGTGCATTGTGGAACTTTTCCGGTAGAGGGTCCGTCAAATGCTTTTCTCCATTGAGACGTTATTGCTTTGTCTGGACATTTCACAATCTACTTTTAAACCTTTCTTTCATCATGGAGACCAAACCAGGCCAGGGCACTGGTCAGATCTCTGGAGAGGCAGCCCCGCTCAGAGTCAGAATTAATGTTTTTTTGAGAAATAACCACCTGTAATAGAATAAATGTAAAGTAGATCTATTTAATATCCATAGAATGTCCATAGAAACAAGAAGGTGACGGACCCCAGACTAATAGTTACATAATGCACATTTAAACTAAGCAAATTTATCAAAGAAAAATAAGAACTACTTTTGCTTTCTCTAAACAACATTACTGTTCTACCCCAGTGGAGAGAGAGAGAGTATTTTTGCTTTGAGTTTGTCTGTTTTGTCTGCTTTGGGCTACCTTAGCAGCCATATTGTTCCAGAGCTTTCTACTGTTCTGTTATTTGCCAATTTTTGGGTCCTGTAAACTGTCACCTAGCTCATGAAAACATCTGTCTGTGAGTATTGTGTTGTTACAAGACGTTAATTCATTTTGTAAGGCTTATGTGAGGCACTTTGAGTTGTTTTGAATTTCAAGTCCAGGCTGAAATGGGTGATGCTAGTGGAGTTAGCATGTTTATGGGGGTTTCTATTGATGTTAGCATAATGCTAACCACTTGTTTTATAGATATTTTAGGGAAGTTCAATTAATGTTGGGCTGTTATTGTGTATGTATTGAATTGTATTGTGCTGCTCTGCATTGTTTTGTGTGGCTCTCCATTCATTTGAGTGTGAAAACATTATTGTAATATGTATTTATTTCTGTTTCGTTTTTTTGTCTGTTACAGTTTTACAGTCAACTCCAGTAAATGTTCAGAACAACAGAGGCTTCCTGAGTCTTTATTGGGGGGAATGTTCGCTATCTGCAAAGCTAGTTTCTGAACACTAGTGAAGGCAGAATAATTACATTTCATTCAACACATTAAACGTTTTTGTCACATGTTGAGATAGTATTTTAGTTACACCTTCAAACCTAAAACTGTATGGCAATGTAAATAACTATTTATGCATTAATATTAATAATGTATCTATATTTTTTTTATTAAAAAAAAAGTCTGCTTTCAGCCAGTCCCCCAAACAGTGAAACCTTGAGTATCTGTGGGCTGTACGTGGACAGAGCTCCTGGATGTTTTGGCTGGGCTGAGCACTGATCGATACAGGCAGATCAATAATGTGTCTACAGTGGCCTTAAGAAAAGGACAAAATGGCTTCTATGTTAATGGCTATAATGGACAAATAACTCAAATCTTCCATCTTTGTTAGCCCTCGTTATTTCTTACAAAGCTGCTGCAAATAAACAAAATGTGCCCTCTATGTGAATTGAAGTTCCAATTTTGCCTTTTACTGTGTGAAGTAGAAAATCTAAAGAAAATACAAAGTGAAACTAAGGGGTTTTCCAAAAAATCTATATGATACTTAAAGGGGCATTGTGTAACTTTTTTTGATGGATGGTCCGTCAAATACTTTTCTTCATAGAGATTTTATTGCTTTGTCTGAAGTTTCAGAGTATGGTATAGACCTTTCTATTTTCAGGGAGACCAAACCAGACCAAGTTAAGTCAGATCTGTGGAGAGGCAATCCTGCTCACAGTCACAGTGCCTGTTTTTCTAGGTATTTGTGAGCAGTAAAACCACCTGTAATTGAATAAATGTAAAGTAGAGCTGTGGAACATTCAGGCAGAGCAACATTCGGGCATAGAAACAAGCTTGCCTGGTTTATACCTGACCATATCACAAGTGAGATATGGTCTGGAAGCCACCTTCGAAATATCTTGTACCGGAGGTGTGGTTTACGATCGCCAGCGGCCATTTATTGGGCGTTACAAATGTCTATCATTTGGCATATACGGAGCCCATAGCCAATCATGTCAGTTGTCAGTTCAAACTACAAGCTTCCGTTTGTCACGTAGTACGCGTCACCGTCTTGCCACCCCTCCCCGCTCTCTGATTGGCTTCCAGAATCGGGAGAGCTCGCTTGCCATAGTCGCCAGGCTGTCTTTCAGATCGGAACGAACGAAAGCAGCATGGGATTTCCCAGGTTAGAAACAAGCAGGTGACGGACCCTCAAACAAAAAGTTACATAGTGTACCTTTAACTGTGAGAGGTAGAAAATGTAAAGAAAATACAAGTGGTATTAAGAGGTGTTCCAAAAAAATCTATACATACAATTTTTTATACAGTTTTGACATCTCATTTCAATACAAAATTCACAAAATGTGCAGAAAGTAAACATATTAACGATTCAGTGTTTTATTAAAGTGTATTTCATGATTAGAATCCCCATGCCGCTAAAAAAAGAAATCAGTGGTGGTACAGATACCGGAAACAAAAACAATACTCAACGAAAACTAAAAGTATCACATGAAAAATATTCTTAAGTAAATGTATTAAAATATAAAAATATACTTGAAGAGTATTGGATTGGATAATCGACCTCAGTTCGAAATGTAGACATATATACTTCTAAAAAGGAACATTTTTAAGGAACATGTTAATGCCATCGTCACAGAGAGAGAGAAAATTGAGACATTTTCATGGAAATTTCATGCAACATTTCAAATAAAACATCTTTTCATAAATGAAACCCAATCATGAACTTGTCACTCATCTGGAAAGACTTTAATAATGACAAAAATGCCAACCCTCCGCTCCAGCATTGAACTTGAAATTCCATCTTTTTTTTTTTCTTTTAGCAACAGAATTTTTGTTTTTGAAATTGAAAATATGATATAATTCAACATAATTTATGGCAAAAGGAGAAATTCAATTTGTCAACTGGACAAAAGTTTATTTGGTTGAATACGTTTCGCAGCTCATCTAAGCTGCTTCTTCAGTTCTGGCTCAACATAATTTAGTTCGTAATGAAATCAATTTGTAGCTTTGGTTTTAGATTCTCTCTGGCTTCCTCCCGCTGCTCAAAAAGACACAAGAATTCACTCAGTATTTTAAGCTAATCTATGAGAAACACTGGTTATGTTGGTCTGTTTTTTAAATCTGAAATAAGCTCATCAGTAGAAACAGTCGTACATCATTTCTGTGACCACTTCTGAATGTACGAATGATGTAAATTCAATTATAAGTAAGGAGTAAATAAGGACCAGTGCAATAAAGTTTTAAAACAAGTCTAAATGGCTTTGGCAAGGAAGTGGGAAAGGTCATTCTTTAAAAAATATATAATAATTTACTGTAAATAGCCCACAAAAATGAAATATTTGAGTGATAAAATTATTTTTTTTAAAGATTCATCATTTGAAAATCATTGTTGGAACTAGTGAAGACACAGCAAATAGCTTTCCACTTTTAAAAATAACTGACTTCATATCTATTACAGTTCTCAAAATGAAAAAGAGCCACAAAAAGCTTTTACCGTGTTGAAATGGTAATAATCTCTAACCCCTCCTTTTTACTGGTAGTACTCCAACATTTTACTGCAAAAGTGAAGTAGTACATACCATTTAATGAGGACCATTGTTACTTTTTTCCACTGCCAAATACTTGCAGTACTTCTCTGTTTTAAAGTACTGTACTATAGTATCAGTTCAGCTTTCTCTGTTTACAATGTGCGCAGAGTAGAAAAGGCATCTCCTTAATATTATTAGGTCCTGGCAGATTGAGAACCGCCTTGAGCTCGCAAACTGCAGTCGCCTAATCTGATTAAGCCTAATCCTTTTCATTTATTTTTTAAAAGCAATACAGAACAGAGGCAAGTGAGAAGAATTGATCCTGAAGGCATCACAGAGCTATCTCTCTTCTCCCCAAAAGCTGCGTATTACCATTGATTGGTTTTTAGTGCACTGACTCTCTGCCACCGCTTTCTTGTTCCATTTGCATAATACTTGACACAATAGAGGACTAAGCAGGCTCTTTCGATCGAATCATGTCTCATCTATCTAAAATGAGAATACACCTCAGATACAAAGGCTTTGAAAATATAAAATATACAGGGTGTCCATAAAGTCTCTTTACTTTAAACAGTTTATTACAAAGGCAGTTGTTGAGATATATTAACTACATTTATTTTATTTGAATGAGTGTTTATCAAAGTTTCTTTTTTCACTTCATTTAATAGACCTCTATATGGGCACCATTAGTTGCACGAAGCACATCAAGACTAGCCTGGGAATTCCCAGGCCGCTTCCATTCGTTTCGAACTGGAAGGCGGCCTGGAAACTTGTCCAAGCGAGAGTCCCAGATTTAGGGCCCCAATCAGAGAGCGGGGGAGGTGTGGCAAGACCGTGACGCGTACCACATGACAAACGGAAGCTTGTAGTTTGAACTGACAATTGACATGATTGGCTATGGACTTACGTATACGCTCAATGATAGACATTCATAACGCCCAATAAACGGCCGTTGGCAATCCCTAACCACACCTCCGCTACGGGATTTTTTGAAGCGAGTTTCCAGACCCATATCTAACTTGTGATATGGTCAGGTGTTAACCAGACTACATCAAGACGGTACTCAATTGTAGGATAGTCTCATTAATGGTGGCAATGGCTTCACAAATCCTTTGCTTCAAGTCAGCAATGTCCCGTACCTTTGTTTGATACACGATATCCTTTACATAACCCCATAAAAAGAAGTCCAAAGGAGTGATATCAGGTGAACGCGGTGGCCATGGAACTGGCCCATCCTTACCAATCCATCGGTCTGGAAATGTTTGATTGAGGAAGTGACGAACATGCAGTCCTCAATGTGAAGAAGAAGAAGAAGAAGAAGTGAACTTTATTGATCTCACACTGGAGAAATTCTTCTCTGCATTTTAACCCATCCTATATATATATATACATATATTAGGAGCAGTGGGCAGCACACATTAGGGCGCCCGGGGACCATCTCCATGATCTTCTTGCTTCGGCTTGGTCAGGACCTAAGCTGGAGTACCTATGGTGCATGTTTTTTGGGTTGGTGGGGGAAACCGGAGTGCCCGGAGGAAACCCACCCAGACACGGGGAGAACATGGAAACTCCACACAGAAAGGCTCGGGCGACCCGGGGATCGAACCCAGACCATGCATGCAAACTCCACACAGAACACACACGGAAAGGTCTGGGCGACCCGGGGATCGAACCCGGAACCTTCTTGCTGTGAAGCAAGAGCGCTAACCACTCTGCTACCGTGCCGTGGTGGTGCACCATCTTGCTGGAAAACGATGGTTGGTTGTAAGTCAATCAGTTGTGGTGCCACATATTCGGTCAGAAGGTCGAGGTAAACATCTGCAGATATTGTTGCCTCGTGGAAGAAAACTGGACCAATTATTTGAAAATTTTAATGTGAATAAAAACTATAATAAACACTGATTAAAATAAAATAAATCTGGTTAAGATATCTCATCAACTGCCTTTTCAATTTTTATTTTTTTTTTATTGTAAAGGGACTTTATGGACACCCTGTAATGCACTTAAAAAACATACTATTCTGCCAACTTAAAGCTGCAGTGTGAATGGGTAGACTTTTTTCTTACAAAAAGACGTTTAGTAATTCCAAGTTTGTGGCGTTGTGAGATGTGGCTAAAGCTAGTGTAAACACGAAACTACTTCCAGTTTATTGTCAGTTTTTCCTCCATTTATTTACTTTATCTGCGCCAGTAGAACTCTCCTGGTCACTGTAAACATTTAAATCAGAACGACAGATTTCAGTGCATGAGGGGCAATATGAGAATCTGCGAGCCTGTCCCATATCTGTGATACCAAAATGAATGTTGAAGAGAACTTGAGATGCAAAAGTGAGAAGGTGTGATTATCTGACAGTAGCAGAGCTTTGGCGAAACAACGTTCTGTATGTATGCTAGACCACAAGTTCAGTTTTTATATTGTTTCACATACCTGACAAATTGAAATAGTTCTTCATAAGTCTCCCTAACTTACTACTCAGAGAACTTTCGTACAGAAGACACAACATGGCACAGTGCCTGGAGTGGCAGGTGGCCATTGTGAAACAGCAGATTTTTTTGTTCAGACGCGTTACAATGCCATTCAAACTTTATATTCTCACTGTCCGTTTTTACTGTCATTTGGAAGCTAATATATAATAGGCCTACCTACACTTCACCCAATGCTATTTTTACAGCTAACAGCCGCTCTAATGATAGCTAATACATCATCCGGCACTTTTACTTTGACTAGATAGCGTGCTTGAATGGTCCGGGAGTTTGTTGATGGCAGTTGGTCCAGTGGCTCTGCTCCTATCTCCTCAGCCCACACATCTTCTGTCTGCAGACCTTCCGTGATGCTTCAGTAATAGTATTGAATGGTGACCGCACAGCTCACAGAGGGGACACAGTTATTATAGAGGTAATACAACACTCCTGACATGCCCGTAATGGTCCTTGGACTATAATGTCATATCAGCACAAGACAATGTCAAGATTTCTCATTTTGCATAAATTGAAACTCAGTTTGAAAAGAAGAAGGAAAAAGTTGGAGTTAATTACGGGTGCTAATATTTTTTGAGACAGGTGAAGTAGCGGTGAAGTCAGTTTGGTGTGCGTAATGCTATCTATCCATTAGCTGTAGGCTTATACCTCATGTTCTGCATCATTTAGCAGAAATATCCCTCACTGAGTATTTCATATTGGTTTGGGACGACAATACTGAATTGTTTTACAATGGCAATGCCAAAGCAGCCTCTCTCTACTCTGCACAATATAGGGTTTTTCCACGGACTTGAAAAATCTGACCATGACCCGGAGGATGGCCATGTTGGAGATATTGCTCACTCAAATTAAACACGCTTATAAAGCAACCGTGCAGAAAAAAAAGATCAAAATTTCGCGATACACCTTCCACATCGGAATCCAAAACCTCTAATACAGTTGGCCAGTTGTATAGAGATAAGTTGGATGCCAAAGAAAAGGAGCGTTACATGAACAAACTCAAATTAATTGGGCGAAAAGATCCATATGAGATGGATTCAAGTTTGTTCAGTGACAGTGGAGATTTGTCGATTCTGCTGCCGATATTGTCAACTACCTGGTCTTCTCCCCAAGCCCTTATACAGCACAAGACCTTCAGAGCTCTAAAGGTCTGGAGGCAACAACCAGTTTGTTTGTGGTGCAAAGTGCGTAAAATTGGAGACGAGCATATTGTGATGGCAAAGGTCAGCATACTTGTATTATATGTGTAACGTGTTTAAGTGTTTCGAGTATCTCCAACATGGCTGACTTCCGGATTATGATGTCACATGAAAACACCCTATAGAATCATTGTAAAAACAATATACGTGAAAAGTCCCTCAGTCGTCCAGGTAGAATCCATGATCAAAGGAGAAGTTCAATTTGTCAACTGGACAAAGTTTGTTTGGTTGAAAACGTTTCGCCGCTCATCCGAGAGGCTTCGTCAGCTCTGGCCCTCATGCTGGTTCGACCCTGTTTATATCTAGCTGCAAGGGAGGTAAAAACAATATAGTTTTAATCACCTAAAAATGTATGTATTTACTGATTTTTACAATTTTCTTATCAGCAGAGCCAAACTTATAATAATTGTTATAAGTTGCACTTTGTAACTTTTATAGTGGAGCGTTTGCCATGTGCTTGCCTCCATGGAGATGTTAAGATATGATTTGCCTGGCATGTTCCACAGTATAGCATTAAACATATTTATCTTGAAATTACTCCAACCATAGTTTTTTTTTTATTGATGCAAAAATGTTTGTCATGTCAAGGTCTATAACTTTGCTGGTGGCGTTACCTGCTCGCTTACGTGGAGGTAGAAACGTTGAATGCCAACTATAATATCTCAAGCAAGTGCGGACCCTCCACCAGAAAAGTTACTTAGTGCGCCCTCAATTGGCTAGATCCGCTAATTACTTTTGGCCTTCTCCATCGGGTGCCTCAATAACCACAAAATCTGTATTCTAAAATTCCCTCTGTACTTGTTAAAACTCATTCCAGCTTTCAAAATGGTCAACAAACCTGGAGTGCTATTCTGTTTCAGCCAAAAATGCTCTTACTTTGGCAATAGAAATCCATATGTCAACCACTGTTTGTCAAACTGTGGTCAGGTAGCTCTTTATTTTGTGGTTTGCCTGGTTTAGAGTTAATTTTATCCATATATTTTTTGTTCACCTTTGGATAATATCTTTTTTTTTAACAACTACAGTGGTAATGATATAGTCCACTTTTAGATCTGGTTTAGCCCTAGATTACACTTGGAACAGTTATAGACCTGGTTTAGATCAGATGGTACTCAAAAAGCTATACACTTTTTTTCTTTTTGAGCTCATTCTGTTCGCATTACTGGAAAATTAGCTATCTATATGCTACATTTCCAATAATTATCTGCACATCCTTTCCATAGGTCAGCGGTTCTCAAACCTTTTACAACCACTTAAGAAACTTTTTGCCCTTCTGAGTGCCACTAGATCTAAACCAGGTCTAAAACTGGACTATTATAGGTGTAAACTAGGACCAAACAAAACAAGAATCTGGATTAAGCAGATTATATTTTGAAGGAGCTTGTGTACCATGCCACAGTTTGACAACCACTGCCATAGACATAGGCCAGCTTCATTGATTGATTGCCTTAAAATGTGAAATATTAAACAAATAATGTTCAAAAGTCATCAAAATAGACTTACGTAGACTAGACTGTGATCTTTAAGCTGCTGTTGTGGTTCTGTCTCAAGTACCTACTCATAATAGCTCTTGTCTGAGGTTGTGATTTTCTGATTAGGCTCCCCTTCACCAGACAAACTCCTCTGTCACTTTGCAATTAACACCAACACTCACTTAAACAGACGGAAGACTTCAAAACAACTTCTTATTACACTAATGGCCCTACTCTCCTCAATATAATTCACGTTTGTTGTATTAGACGAGTTGGAATACAAGCCGTGGTTCTTCAGCTATGGGGAAATACAGTGAGCTCCTCTACGGATAATGTAAAGTGTGTAAGCCAAGTGCAAATGAGCCGTAAAATGTAGTGGCTAATTGGTGTAGTTTAAAGGGCACACAGCACTGGCACCAAGTCAGACAGGCTGTGGGCTGGGCTCACTGAAGGATTCTATTGTGCTAAATTGACTTTTTAAAGTTTTCTTCAATGTTATAAAGTCGTTTCATTAAAAAAATAACCAAACCAATTACTGAAAAGTCAGATAATTGATATTTTTACTACAGCTCTGTAAAAAAAATAAGAGACCACTGCAAAATGATCAGTTTTTCTGATTTTACTACTTAGGTATGTGTTTGGGCAAAAGGAACATTTTTGTTTGAGTCTATAAACTACTGACAACATTTCCCCCAAATTCCAACTAAAAATATTATCGTTTAGAGCATCTATTTGCAGAAAATGACAAATGGTCAAAATAACAGAAAAGATACATGTTTTCAGACCTCAAATTCATTTTAAAGGTCCCATGGCATGAAATTTTCACTTTCTGAGGTTTTTGAACTTTAATGTGAGCTCCCCTACCCTGTTTAGGGCCCCCCCCCATGGCTAAAAGTTGCGAAATGTCTAAACTGAGCATTTGCGGTCCTTTTCTGCGTTAGAAAAAATCAGAGCTGAAACGGGCGATTCTGAACAAGGCAACTTTGTTACGTCAGATCGAAAAAAGAAATGCAAATGTAGTTCCACCCCCGTCTGTCTGTACTCGTCTGTGTAAATCACGCCCAGAGAGTTTGGACTGCAGAGGAGCTACGCAATGCGAAATGCATTTTTTTATTTGCCTGGAGGCACTTGCGAGTGTTTCTAGGCTCGGAAGTCTATCTGAGCCTGTGGATATCTGAAACAGCAGTGGTTTAATTTTATTTTCTGTGGAAATGTGTTTATTTTTCAATGGAATGCTTCTCATCTCTCCCTCCGTGCAAAAACATGGAAGTGGGTCACAGCGCACAGGGCACAGCTGAAAAGGAAAGAGCGGAGAGTTTGACCACGCCCCCACCCCCTACTATAGGCCATCTCTGTCCTCCTCATTTGCATTCAAGCAACAACGCCCATAATGGACTGTTCCAGAGTGACATTTATGCCTCTTTCTCATCTTATCTCTCTTTCTCATGCACTGAGTCTTGATTTTGAAGAAGGATTCATTTACAGTATTAGGGAACCATTAAGGAGCCATATAAAAGCATCAAGAAGTACCATGTCATGGGATCTTTAAAACAACATAATACTAATGTTTACACTTAAGAAGAGTTCAGAAATCAATATTTGGTGCAATAACCCTTATTTTTAATCACAGCTTTCGTGCGTCTTGGCATGCTCTCCACAAGTCTTTCACATTGTTCTTGGGTGACTTTATTCCACTCCTGGTGCAAGAACTGAAGTAGCTCAGCTTTGTGTTTGTGTTGGAATTCAACAGAGTCTGGAATGGAATGGCTGTAATACATGTAGAGATGCTGATTTCAGAAAAAACTGTAGTGTCTCTTATTTTTTCCAGAGCTGTATGTGTGAGCTGGTGTTGCAAATTAGCTTATGACAACTGCCTCAGATTACTACAGTTTAAACACAACTAACACAAAACTGAGTCCACTCCCACTTCAGAGTGCTATCGCAACACAATCAGTGTGCATTCGGCTAATGAAACTACCACATGTTGCATCAGGTTTGTGAAGTTCTAGTGTAGTGTTTAAATCTCTTGAGTAGTTATGAAAAATGGTCATGCAGGAGCGTGGGCAGGAGCACAGCAGAGAGTTTCGTGGTTACACAGCTTGGAGTCTCATTTTTATTTTTCACTGGAATATTCATTCCACAACAGCGAATGGTAACTTCCACTGTCACAGCTGCCCTGGGGTAGACTGATGAAAGTAAGCCTGCCAATCTACGCCATCTACCTCTCCGACCATCACAAATCACTCACATCACGTACAGGTAATGTGGGTGAAGTGTCTTGCCAAAGGACACAACGACATTGTGCACGTTTCAGATCACACACTGCTTCAAAAATATGACTCTTCATATATCAGCCCTCTCCAACATTTAGACAAGAAGTTTGTAAGTAAATTGTGTTTTGATCCCACCACTGCGTGTTATTTTTGTCTCATATTATCGAAGAACTTCTAAATTTCCTTTTATAAATTTACTACACTTTTCTGGGATATTTCGGTCTCAGACAATTTACTTGAATAAAATGAGTTTGACCAACACTCGGAGTGCTGCTAAACCAATTTCATTCCATGTTCCCTCCTTCATAGCGTGCCTATATTAATTGGCAATTGCCTCTCTGTGCATTCTGCAAATTGCCCTGCTTTGGTTTAGGAAATGATCTTTTCCATCGCCCAGAGGTTGTATTATTTACCAGTAGAAAACGTAAACAACACACTTTGATGTGCGAGAATTATGCCACGGATCAGACAAAACCGTGCTTTTGATGAGATCGGGCAACAGCACAAATTGAGCTTATTTTGACTTATTCAGGCGCACTGTCGAAGGTCATCACTTCTCATTTCCATTTTGATTCAAACACCAAAAAGACACTCCTCCGACAGTTGAGCTCTTCATAGCGGAATCCATTTCTAATCGGCCGGTGTTTCAATAGATTTCACTGCGTCCCTGGGTGCTGCTGTTGGAATGACGCCAGCGAGGTTTTAATGTTGTGTCTCGGAGGCAGTGTGCATGAAATATGACTATGACTAGGCTAGCATTCTGTGGAGTCTTCTTTGCTCTTTGCCAAATGAAGTGCCAGGGCGCTGCTGCTGTGGTTCCCTGGGTTAGCCAAATGACAGATCAGAAGGCTGTTTGGTTTCTGAAACAATGTGAGCCAGCAAGTGCAGTGTGTTTTTTTCCAAGTGGGTATTTAAAGCTATCATTCATGTCAGAGTTAAAATTCCTCATGTCGTATTTTGTCGGTGAAGTTTTCTGCACTCTACTTTTATGTGCCACTAACTAAACATGCACAATAGGCAAAACCAAGTAAGGTGTTCATGACTAAAGCTGTAGCTCACTAATTGAAGACACGTCCCTGGGTGCTGTTCTGCAGCACACACTAGGCGTAGGTAATATAATACTAAGTAGTACTTTTGGGAGCACATTTTTTTCCATAGGGAATTCTACTCTACAGCATTACAATGAATTACAAAAGGTTTTGACATACTGTAGGCTCCAAAGGACAGAACACCTGACACTGATGATTGATCTGTCCAATAAGCTGCTGATTGAGATGTTTATGCCTAGTTTTAAAGTACCGATGCCCTCAGTTGTGCTAAGCTAGTATTATTATATCAATACTGGAAGAATGATACTGATACTCCCTAGCATCCACTGCTCCTGGTGGGTTACCCAGCAGCATTGAAGTAAAGGACAAATGTAGAGGATTAAATTGTTCTTTTACTTTCATTTTCAGTCTCGTTCTAGTAGTCTAGTAATTGTTCCTAGTTCAATGCAAAAAATCCCTATTATAATATATGAGAGCCACCACACTGCTGCACGTGGTCTCCCATGCCACTACTAAGCAGGCCCTCCTTAGTTTCCCAGATCAGGTAAAATCAGGAACAAGGTTTATGTCAAGGTTTATGTGATTTTGAGTGATTCAAATAGCAACACCCCAAACAAAATTCTTTTAAAGATCCCATGACATGGTACTTTTTGATGCTTTTATATGGCACTTTAGTGGTTCTCTAATACTGTAAATTATTCCTTCTCTAAAATCAAGCCTCAGTGCATGAGATAGCCTCATGAAGACAGTCAGTCATAAATATGTCTCTGAAACACTTTATTATGGGCGTTGTTGCTTGAATGCAAATGAGGAGGACAGAGACAGGCCAGTGCAGCGGGTGGGTTGTGGCCAAATACGCCGCTGTTTCCTGGATTAGCGGTGCGGTGTGCGCTGTCCTTACGTCCGCGTTTTAAGCGCTTAGGAAGATACGAGACGCGTCCCATGAAATAAACAAATTTCCACAGAAAATAAAATTAAACCACTGCTGTTTCAGAGGTTCGGAGTCTCGGATAAAGGACATCCGAGCCTGGAGAGACTCTCACGTGTTTCTAGGCAAAAAAAACTAAAAAAAAACGCATCTCGCATTTCGTAGCTCATTTGCGGTCCAAATTCTCTGGGTGTGATTTCCAGAGACGGGGTGGACATCCAGACGGAGGGTGGAAACCTTTCCCCGAGTGTGACGTCAGAAAGTTCCTTTGTTCAGAATCGCCCATTTGGGCTGTCTTTTTTTCAAACGCGGAAAAGGATCGCAAATGCTCAGTTTACACATTTCACAACTTTTAGCCATGGGGGGAGGGCTAAACAGGGTAGGGGAGCTCACATTAATGTTCAGAAACCTCAGAAAGTGAAAAATTTCATGCCATGGGACCTGTATTTTAGAAATCCTTCCAGATCAGAGTGTACCAAATATTTGATTTTCCTGGCATACATGTAAATGATTAGTGAACGATCATTTATGTTACTAAAACGTGGGCCACAGAAAAGTGTATAGGCTTACTTACAGCGGTTCTGTTATTTGATTTAGTGTGCACTTGTCAGCACAGCAAGGCACTCTGTCGCACTACAGGTGATATGACATTTTCATGGGAGCGAGCGTGTGCTGTTGTACCAGTAACACTATTTGCAGTCCTATGGAGGGAAGTAAAAAGCACTCGGCATGAGGACAGCATCCTTATTAGATTTCCATAACCCTCAAGACAGGCTTTGTGCGCTAAGACAAAAGTTGATTGATTACCTCCAAATGTGTGTCGTCATGGCATTGCAAGTCTCCCTGGCGATAGCTCAGGTAACCTTCACAGAGCTGGGAGCTACAATAAACACTTGTCAAGCTGCACGTGCAAATAATGAAGTCCCCGTCACTGCAAATGGCTCAAACAATCTTGTATGATGGACTTTTTTTTTCCTATTTTTATTTCATGACAAAACCTCTTTCTAGGACAACCACGGCACACAAACTGACATGTTACGCACCATAGCATCCTCTCATAGGGATATTTACACTGATAGATATTATTAATCATTGTCTATCGTTTTAAAATGAGTTCTGATTGATGATGTGTAGTTTTCCAGGTGCCTGGAAAACTCAGCCAAGTTGTTTATGTTGCCATTTGGTGTTTAAATCTTCAAGACAATTATCTAATCAGAAAGTAGAATGAGCCTCACATGAGTCATTTAGGTTGCCAGATACAATAAATGAGCCAGTTGAAAAATCATTAATCAGTGCTACTGCAGCCTCTGCAGCCCAGAAAGTGAATTCTGGAGGGTCTGAGATTTTCACAGGAGACATGCCCTGTCCATATACTGAGAACGAGAAAAACGTGTATGTGCCCTTTTCTGTAGGTTAAGACACTGGCAACCCAGGTTAAGCGGTGAGTGCAATACCATTTTAAACCAGTAAGAGTGCAAATTAACTGCTAATATTTTTACAGAACAGTCATATAAAACAATTGGAAAATAGGTGATGCAGGAAGTTAAGTGTGTTTCCTGGTGCAATTTCCAGTGCTGTCTTTAGTTGCCACATTGCTATACTCTGGCAGACAGTTGTACAATGATAATTTAACTAGAATTAGACTTAAACAGTAATAATAATAATAATAATAATAATAATAATAATACTAATAATAATAATCCACACTATTACTGTCTTTCTTTTTTAAATGTCCCATGGTATGAAATTTTCACTTTCTGAGGTTTTTGAACATTAATGTGAGCTCCCCTACCCTGTTTAGCCCCCCCCCCATGCTAAAAGTTGCGAAATGTGTAAACTGAGCATTTGCGATCCTTTTCCGCGTTTGAAAAAAGACAGCCCAAACGGGCGATTCTGAACAAGGGAAGTTTCTGACGTCACACTCGCGGAAAGGTTTCCACCCCCCGTCTGGATGTCTACCCACTGTCTCTGGAAATCACACCCAGAGAGTTTGGACCTCAAACGAAATGCGAGATGTGTTTTTTTATTTGCCTGGAGACACGTGAGAGTGTTTCCAGGCTTGGATGTCCTTTATCCGAACTTCCGAACCTCTGAAACAGCAGCGGTTCAATTTTATTTTCTGTGAAAATGTTTTTTTTTTTTTCATGGAACGCATCTGGTATCTTCCTCTGCGTTTAAAACGCGGAAGTGGGTGACAGCGCACACCGCACCGCTCATCCAGGAAACAGCGGCGTGTTTGGCCACACCCCCACCCACTGCACTGGCCTGTCTCTGTCCTCCTCATTTGCATTCAAGCAACAACGTCCAGAATAAAGTGTTTCAGAGAGATATTTATGACTCTGACTGTCTTCATGAGGCTCTCTCATGCACTGAGACTTGATTTTGGAGAAGGATTCATTTACAGTATTAGGGAACCATTAAGGCGCCATATAAAAGCATCAAGAACTACTTTGTCATGGGATCTTTAAATTAATGCTTTGTTTTTGCCCAAGTTTTTTCCCAGTAAGATACTGTAGTACAGTCCCATGTAAGCCGCGTCCACATATAAAAAGTGGATGTGCATGTCTCAGGTGATGTCTCAGTGCAAAGGAACAGCCTGCGGGACAATAAAGAAAACAGCTCTGACTCCTGCCTCAACCCTCTAGCAGTGGCACCAAGTTCACAAGGAATTTAACATCAAACCAGGCCATACTGTCACTTCTAGCACGCACACACCTGCACACACACTCACACACTACTACGCTGTGGTTAGCATGCCAAAAGAGCACGCCTCATTGACATTTTAGCCCCAAAATGAAACTGCATTTGAAATAGACTTCAAATGGCATCGTAGAATACAGTGTTGAAACAAATGGGAATGGAAAGATTGAGTACTGCGTTTCTGAATGTGTGGTGAATGTTGTTGAATGTAAGTGTATTTTTAGTTCAGTGTGTTAAAAATATCTCCCAGTTGAGGAAAATATACCAACTCCAGCCACAAGGGGGCAAAGTAAATTGATAGAGTTCATCATTCCAATCATCTTAAGGAACACTAAAGTTTATATATTAATGGGCATAGCTTACCCATTTTCCAAAGAGGAAGTGTTCATGGAAGTGCCTCCGGTTCCATTGACTTTACATTTAGAAATTGTCACACCTCTGTCTGTAACTGCTGCAGTGAGTCTCATTATTTTGGTCTTAAAATCTTCATATTAACCCACTTTACATGATCTTAGTGTTTTTATTTCAAGATTTTGTCCTTTAATAACTTCCTATATGTAGCTTGGCTCTACAATCGCTTCTATAAATTTTAGCATCATGAGCTTTATTTGACTGGTCACACTCACTTAGTCCACTTCTTTATGCGGTCTTTGATACAGACCAATACCAGTGTGGCCACCTTTGTCTTTGTTGCACCTTGAGCCAGGCCCCAGACACAACAGTACAACCAGATTTGTTTATTTCAGTCACATGTGACACAAAGGAGTTCATTGGTCATCAATCATTTTGGACAAAATCACATTGCGTTCATTTGAGATTCAAGGCACTGTACCACTATACGTACTGTAATTTTACTGTCTTAAAGATCCCATGACATGGTACTTCTTGATGCTTTTATATGGCTCCTTAATGGTTCCCTAATACTGTAAATGAATCCTTCTTCAAAATCAACACTCAGTGCATGAGAAAGAGAGATAAGATGAGAAAGAGTCATAAATGTCACTCTGGAACACTCCATTATAGGCGTTGTTGCTTGAATGCAAATGAGGAGGACAGAGGTGGCCTATAGTAGGGGGTGGGGGCGTGGCCAAGCTCTCCGCTCCGCTCTGTGACCCACTTCCGTGTTTTTGCACGGGGGGAGAGATGAGAAGCGTTCCATTGAAAAATAAACACATTTCCACAGAAAATAAAATTAAACCACTGCTGTTTCAGATGTCCACAGGCTCAGATAAAGGACTTCCGAGCCTAGAAACACTCGCAAGTTCCTCCAGGCAAATAAAAAAAACTATTTCGCATTGCGTAGCTCCTCCGCAGTCCAAACTCTCTGGGCGTGATTTATAGAGACGCTGAGTACAGACAGACGGGGGTGGAACTGCATCTGACGTCAATAAGGTGCCTTGTTCAAAATCGCCTGTTTGAGCTCTGATTTTTTTCTAACGCAGAAAAGGATCGCAAATGCTCAGTTTAGACATTTCGCAACTTTTAACCATGGGGGGGGGGGCTAAACAGGGTAGGGGAGCTCACATTAACGTTCAAAAACCTCAGAAAGTGAAAATTTCATGCCATGGGACCTTTAAAAAGAAAACTATTTCATTTCAAGCAATTTGCCATGGTCCAAAGTTATTCCAAACTTATAAGTTAAGTTTGGAATAACTTTGGAGCATGGCAAATTGCATTCTGAGCATCTTTATCAACCTAACAATTTATAAGCACTTTTCCCAATGCTGACTGAAAAGCTAACAACAATTTGCATACTAATGTGCATTCCCTGGTTATCGGACAATAAAAACCTTTATAATTAGATGCAGATGGCACACAGTGGATTTATACCATATATCTACTGGGGCCTTTAGCGACTGTCTCATTGATTCTGCAAAAATCTGTGATGTTTTTCTCTCTGATATTTTTGTCCTTTCTTTATTCTTTGTATGCAGCCATATTTGTTTTGATACCGTACATGTCCCTGATTGGCTAACCCACCTGTCAATCACACCCATCGGATTAGAAGATGTGACCAACCTCGCATCTTCTTAAAGTATCGGAGAAATGTGTGATCGCGATCTCAACTTTGGTCGATCTCGATGATGAGGCGTGCGCATTTTAATCGACAGGTCTACAGCCAATCGTGTGTCAGAAGGGGTGCGTGGTGCTGACGAGGATTTACGCTCATGTTTAGGAAAAAGCAGTCTGAGCCACAGCCTGTCCCTTTATGTCTCCTCACGTGTTCACAAGTTTTGACTTAAATCTGCACGATTTGACGTCCAGTGTCTCTCTCTTTCCCTGTCTGACCTCTCCCTCTCATTATAACCCAAGTTATGGAAAGTAAATGGCAGTTTTCTCACCGTTTATGAGTGAAACTTAAGTCCTAAATTAGCGGACGGACATAGCACGTGTTTCTGTTGCTAACAATAATGCGTGTATGCATTAAGTTTAGGCGGCAGTAGCTCAGTTCGTAGAGCGTTTGTCCATTGATCCAAAGGTTGGCAGTTTGAATCCCGCTCTTGACATAAAAAGCATCAAACACAGGTTGGCGGGATGATTCCAGCTCCCACAGATGGATGCTGCCATTGTGTTCTTGGGCAAGACACTTAACCCACCTCGCCCCCAGTGTCTGCGTACACTGGTGTGTGAATGGGTGAGTGGTTCCTTGCTGTAAAGTGTTTTGAGTGCCTGGAAGATGGAAATCACTATTTAAAGATGTGAACATTTAACTTTAATATAATGTACAAACTCATTAAACATGAATTTCTCTGAAATTACTGGTCTCATCAACACAAAATAAAAACTGTAGTGATCCTGACACCCTGCTCTTTATGTCTGTCTGTGTTTTCAATAAGATGAAAGAAGATTGAATCGAAAATTGAGATCTTGTATCAATATGAAAAAAAAAAAAGATTTTTTTTTTTTTCATATCGCCCGGCCCTAGTATGCAGGGCAGAATAATAAAAACAAAAGGTGAATACTGAGTTGATGTGAAACCATCTCTTACTCTATCCCCAGTGTCTACATATCCCAGTACTTCCAAGCTCCGTCTGTTGATCGCCGGAGAAATACCACCTAGAAGAGCTGAATGACAGATCAATCATTCCCCTTTATGGAGGTTGAGGGCGCTCAGCTGATGTTCCGTCATATCTGCCCTGATTGAAAAGTGTTTGAACGAGTGCTACTGACACAAAAGAGCACAAGGAAAAGTGAAAGAACCAGATTGTATTATTTCCTGCTGCGGTGTTATTCTTTTAGCCATCAAATTCCCCATTCCATGTTCCATTTAGGGGCTGTTTGCTCGGTGTACATTAGCGAACATTCATATGGCAGGTGGCTGTTGTAAAGACGTGTACTGGGAGCCCCCAATGAGTGGATGTATGTCTACTGCCAGCTGCTTAAAGGTAAAGAAGGAAGGAATTGTGCCGCTGCAATATGAAGCTGGATTAGTGCCCAACCTGCTGTTTCTCTTTTTTCTTTAAAACTGATTCGAGCACGACTTTCATTAAACGATATAGAATAGTCATTATGGAAAATAATCTTATAACACAGTGTTTCTCATATGGTGGTTCGTTCCAAACGGTTGAGGCTCAGAGTATGTGCCATTTTCGACTTTATTTTACTGTTTACAGACATTACCAATGAAAAGTTAAAACAGTTTAATGTGATTCTTCTTTATTTTCATGATTATCTACATTATATATTCTCCCTGAAGGCATTAAAACTATGCATGAATAGATATGGAAAGCAGTAGACAAAAATAAATTAAAAATAACACAAAATCTGGTCTAGATTTTAGAATTTTAAAAATAGCCACCCTTTGCTTTGATCAGGAGACTCATTGAGGGAAGGCCAAGCGTTGCAGCGCTGTCAACAAAGCAAAGGGTGGCTACTTTGAGGATTTAAATATATAATAATTTAATTAAAAAAACATATAGTTGATTTACTTGTTTTCTTTCTGCGTAATTCCATGTCTTAGATCATCTGGGGAAAAAAAAAAGAGACCACTACAAGATTATCAGTTTTTCTGATTTTTCTGAAAAAAAAAAAAGCTGGTCTCTTATTTTTTCCAGAGCTGTGTATGTGATGTCTTCCATATGTATGTAAAACAATATTATAGTAGACAGTAGCAGAAAACCAAGAGAGACAAGGTCAAGAAACAACAGAGAATCCGAACCCAGGAGGAAAGGGGTAGCGATTCCTTACCTGGCCGGTGTTTCTGAAAAACTACAGAAGATTTTCAGACAATATGAAATCCCAGTTTATTTCAAACCCACAAACACTTAAAGACAAAAATTAGTCCACCCAAAGGACAAAACACCGAGCCACAAACAAAGCAATGTGGTCTACTCCATTCAGTGTAGTGAAGACTGCAGTGAGCGCTATATTGGGGAAACAAAACAGCCACTTCACAAGAGGATGTACCAACACAGACGGGCGTGCCAGAGTGGACCTTCATCTGCCGTACATCTCCACCTAGAAGCCACAGGCCACTCCTTTGAGGACAGTGAGGTTCAGATCTTAGCCAGGGAAAAGAACTGGTTTGAGAGGGGAGTTAAAGAGGCGATTTTTGTCAAGAAAGAGAATCCTTCTTTAAACAGGAATGGGGGAGTCAGACATAATTTGTCTCCCATCTATAATTCCATTCTCAAACCTAAATCAAAACAAACAAAAGAAACAATAGGGCAGTCAGGTCAGGGCCAGAGGTGTGAAAAACAGCAATTAGGGTTTGAATGGGTATGCTAAACTAGACGCCAGAGAAATTGGAAAAACAAAAGACAGAAACTCAAAACATATAGGTGAGATAGTTTCAGAATAATTTTCAGTATAGTTAGCTCCTCCCTGCAGCTAGATATAAGCAGTGTCCATCAGCACTCTAACCAGAACTGACGAAGCAGCGCGGATGAGCTGCGAAACGTTTTCGACTAAATAAACTTTGTCCAGTTGACAAATTGAATTTCTCCTTTTGTCATGACAGTAGCAGAAAAAAAAAATAACACTGAAAAAGGTGGAGCACTTTTTTATTATTATTATTTATAGTTTGATGTTACATTTTGTCTGAGTGTGGAATGCCATGTCTGATTTCATTGTAAAACAACACCCACGGGTACAAATAAAATAACCTTGAACCTTGGAGGCAAACTCCAAAGATAACAATTACCAAAGCTGAACCATGCATTGATTTGGTAAAAAAAAAAAAACTCCAAACTCAAACCAAACTCATCTTTCTACTTCTATTTACATTTCCAAACCGATACTTTTTTTCTCTATCAGAAATCGTCACCTCTCTTCATCCTGCTCTCTTTTCGCTTCAGGCTTGGATAAAATCAACATTATCACCTACCTCGTCATTCTGTTGGAGCCTTGTAGTTGGTGTTCCTGGCTTTTATCTGGCAGTAAAATTGAGTGCACTGCAGAGATTACAGCAGGTTAATTACACCAGGCTCTCCGTCTCTCCCTGAGCCTCTAAATGTCGCTAGTTACAGGAGCAGCCATTGTGAAGCTTATTCTGCAACTAGACTCTCTCCCCACGGGACCCCACCAGCGTAATGAGCCAAGTGCCTCAACAAAAGACAATTGTGTGCATCCTCTGTTTTACAACTTATCACAAAGCAAACTTCTTGAGAGAAAGCTTGAATTTTACAAACATGATTACAAAATATGTTTTTGCTGGACACTTTGGATGTCTTAACTTGGTAATCCATGTAGTATGATTTCAAATAATGTGTTTTGGAAATATCTGAAAGACTCATATTATGCAAAATCGACTTTGAGCTTTTAGCCATGTTATAGCTCATGTTCCCTCATCAAAAGCATACCTGTAATTGTATTTTGCTTCAGTGACTCTTCATTTGATGAATCTTGTGCTGTAAGTCCATTCCCCTGAGCAGTTATTAAACACGCTTTCAATTTTTCCAGAATTGTTACATCACAGCTATCCATCCATCCATCCATTTTCTTCCGCTTATCCAGGGCCGGGTCATGGGGGTAACAGTCTAAGCAGGGACTCCCAGACTTCCTTCACCCTGGACACTTCCTCCAGCTCCTCGGGGGGGACCCCAAGGCGTTCCCAGGCCAGCCGAGAGACATAGTCCCTCCAACGTGTCCTTCCCCGGGCATGTCCCTTCCTCCCGGTGGGACATGCCCGGAACACCTCCCGAGGGAGGCGACCAGGAGGCATCCGGAACAGATGCTCGAGCCACCTCAGCTGGCTCCTCTTGATGTGGAGGAGCAGCGGCTCTACTCCGAGCCCCTCCCGTGTGACTGAGCTCCTCACCCTATCTCTAAGGGTGTGCCCAGCCACTCTGTGAAGGAAACTAATTTTGGCCGCTTGTATCTGCGATCTTGTCCTTTCGGTCATTACACAGTGGAGGACATCACAGCTAGAATTGAGAATTTTACATGCAGCAGATTATAAAGGCCATGCAAACAATTTATTCCTTAAGTCCAAAATCTTAAAATTATACGATTTAGTAAACTTCAAAACATTACAATTACTTTATAAAGCCCGACACAAACAGCTACCAGAAAATATTCAAAATATGTTTTGCTATGGAGATGCAAGCCATAATTTAAGGAACCAGATGAACTTTAAAAAACTGTTTTTCAGAACAACACTGAAAAAATGTGCATCACACAATGTGGGTTGATTTATGGAACGACTTAAATAAAGATCTAAAAAGTTGCCAAAATATAAATCACTTTAAACTATTGTACAAAAATAACATGCATTCAAAGTTGCTGAAGGAGGATGAGAATAGAACAAGGGGAAAAAAGGAAAATGTGAAAATGCGTCTATTGTAATGTATCAAATCAAATAAAAAGTAAGTAATGTAAGCAATTACTACGAATAAATGTACAAATAGCATTCAGTTAGTCACAGCTGTCAGTATCTAGAATGTGAGAAGGGTACGAGTTTATAAGTTTATACTTCTTCCTACTCCTTTTTGGGCATAAGTGTAATGCAGCACAATATGTCATCTCATGTTGAAATCATAATATTTCATGTTGCTAAAATAAATGAACTGAACCGAACTGAACTGAACTCCTGTGCAGTTTTTAGGTCCGTAAGTTATCATAAGACTATTTTTAAGCCTTTCCTGACCTGGAATTTAGCCCCGTTGTGCTAACTGCTCGTCTCCTTGGATATTTAAAGTTCCCACGTTGCACTATTTTTATTTCTATTATTTCATTCACATATGTTTAACACGCAACCCCTGCATATTTAGGCTGAGTTCTTCTCTCAAACAGAAATCACTCTATTCCACCTTGTGATGTCATGTGCTAATAGAGGAAGGGCTCCACTGTGTTTTTAAACTCCATACACCTTCACTATAATCATTTGGATAATTCCAGTCCTTGAGTTGCCAAGCTCTATTGAACAAAAGGTAAAAGGTCCCTGTTAACTTGAAAGCTACAACTAAATGCCATCATGTAATGCAGGGGTGTCAAACATGCGGCCCGGGGGCCAGATCCGGCCCTCCAAGACCTTTAATCTGGCCCTCGGCTGATTTTCTATTGAAATATTTTAATTATATTTAAATTTTCTATTAAAATATTGGTAATTTTCTGCGCAACTTAGCATAGCAGCGTCTCCAGTGCCTCTGTGCGTGGCCCCTCCCACCAAAGCAGCACAAATGAAGACTCGCCTCTTTCCAAACGCTCTTAATAAAGTGGACGCCGAGTGCAGGATTTTGCAAGAAAAATTAACTAATTCCTATTTGTTCACGGAGGTGAATGGAAAACCTATGCTTGTGTTGAAATTGCATTTTTCTTAAAGTTTCAGGTTGTTCATAATATTAGAATATTTTGTAAAAGAAAGAGTTCATCAAATAAAAAAGACTTCTGTAATAGATTTGCGTTTTTCTGCACAAATATTTGGATATTTTTGGGGTGTATATGCCATGAGTTTTCTGATCCGGCCCCTTTGGGATCAAAGTTGGATACGGCCCCCGGACCAAAATGAGTTTGACACCCCTGATGTAGTGGCATTTTGAGCTTGGGAGATGTAAACAGACTAATAATAAGTCATAATAAAAGTAATAAAAGTTAATAATAAAAGTTTACTCAAACATGTGTGTATGAAAACAGAACTCCAGGTATGTTTTTGAGGAGGTAACAACATTACAACATGGCTTAAACCTCAAAATTTGCATAATACTGTATATGACTTTTAATGCCATACCCAGGAACATCTTTATGGAGACAAGCAGATGACAGGTCCTCCACCAAGAAAAGTTCCACAGTGCACCTGTAAACTAAATGCAAAATTAGCCACAACCTGTCAGTTCTCAAAAAGGCACAGCATATTGGTCCCATGTGGGGTGACAGTATGGAAAGTAAAAGTATCTACGCTGTCTGTTAATTGAAGACAACATTTAGCGGGCTACTTCAAAACATATGACAAGTACACCTGTTAGCTAAGTGCCAGCTTGAGCTATAGTACAAAGCTGACAGACTTTGGTGACGATGCTGAAGGGGAAAAGAGGAAAAAAAAACGATGCCCTGTCAAACTGACTACAGAACGTATAGACGGAGCAGAATTTGCCTTTTTTTTTCTTGCTGTGCCAATCAAATTTTTCCAGACAGTTTTCCTTGACTGTTGAAGTGGGTTATAGATTCTACCACAGTCAGACATTTTACCGGTTGAGATGTTCGTTTATATTACATGCTGACAAAGTGATCAAACTCAGACTCACTTGGATGGATAGTGTGGAGTGTGTGTGTGAGCGACATTTATGGTGGTAGTGATTCAGAGCAGCTAAAGGAGACTTTTAAAGGGCCCATATTACGCCTTTCTCTGATCTATGTTATTACGTTTCCTCATCACTAACATAACTGGAGTTGTGTTTTGTTTCATTCAGACGTTTAACACACAAATCCTGCATATTTAAACTGAGTTCTTCTCTCAAACTGATTTAGGCTACGTCCCATTACTCTGTCTTAACCCTATCCCTACCCCAGGGTTGTCCAAACTTTTTTCATCAAGGGCCACATATCTTAACACAGACGAAGCAGAGGGCCGATCAAGGGCCATAGACTGGTGCTCAGTACAGTCAGTAATTGAAATATATGCATGTTTAACACGTTAGAATGAACTATCAGTCCTTTATTCTTGCTAAGATCCTAAAAACCACACAATAAATATTAAATATTGTCTTATCAAAGTAGATTTTCAAAAAACTTGCAGTCAAAAGTTCTGCTCAAGGTAATTTGGGCGAATTGACCTGGAAGCCTGAGGGCCAAGAAAAATTTGTCTGAGGGCCACATTTTGCCCATGGGTCATAGTTTGGACATGCCTGCCCTACCCCTTTATCTACGTCTTTGTCTTGCCCCTCGATACTGAGCTGAGAGGGCTCGGGGTACGAATGTTCCCCTAAGAAATTGGACGCCACTCGATTACCGTTTGCGTCATCATCCCTTGGTTCTACCTGGCTGCTACGTCTACAGAGGCGACAACAATTGCCGTAAACAAACGTAAACAAATGTCAAGGATTATCGGGTACCTCAGCTCGACAAAAAACTAGCTTGTTTATGCAAGAAAATTTGATGAAAACGATCCTACAGACATCCTACAATTAAAACCGCGACAACAGTTCACTTAAAGTAACGTGGAACATAAGTGTCATAATTGTAAACCATGCTAAACTGTTAATCGATAATTACAACTGCTGAAAATACATTTATGAGACTCCTTGGCTGGTCGATGTGACGCTGCCATCCTGATCCCAAAACCTGCCTGAGCTTGTAGGTGTACCCCTTCGTTCCAAGTCTGGTCGAGAGCTTACTTCGTTTCAAGGGGTATGTAGCTCTCGGTCGTGGCCCTAGCCCTTGATCAAAATTAGAATCGGGACACCCCTTGTCCTCACATGAACGCTCAAAACCAAGGGGTAGGGGTAAAAGGAAGGGGTAAGACAGAGAAATGGGACGCAGCCTTACACTCTGTTCTACCTTGTGATGTCATGTGGTATTACAGGAAGTGGTCCATTGTGTTTTTAAACTCCACACACCTTCATTAGAATGAATTGGATAATGTCAGCCATGGAATTGAAAAGGTGTAAACTGAACAAAAGTTAAAAATTGCTGAAAACTACAGCTTCATGACATCACAAGGTGAAACAGCACATTTTGAGATTAGGAGACAAAGACAGACTAATAATCCATTATTACTCAAACATGTGTGAATGAAACAAAACGCAACTCCAGGTATGATTTTGAGGAGGTAGCAACATAGCATGATTAAAAGCTCACACGAATCATTTTTTTGTAATATAGGACCCTTAATGTGCAATTGCATGTTCTTTCTGTGTCTGTGTGGGGTTCTTGCAGGTGTTCTGGAGTCAGAGGGCTACTCCTTCTAGCCCTCCTGTCGTGTTCGGGTCAAATCTGACCGTTTTACAACTTATAATACTCATAAATATTATGTTTTTCATCTGATTACCTCAAGACCTTATGATATCCTCCACACTGTGTACTTGAACATATAAAAGTGAAGATCACCTATTTCATTCAATTTTGAGTGTTTTAATCAACCTTGTTACACCTGTGGTGTTCCCGGTCAAAAGTGACCGCCATAGGAAATGAATGGGTATCCAGAGTAAATTCATTTAACATACAGAAAACATCCCCATACACACTGCCCCAGCTCTCACACACACACACACACACACACACACACACACACACACACACACACACACACACACACACACACACACACACACACACCATGGCATGCGTGTTGTGCTGGACATGACAACCGGTCTCCAAGGACATAATAGGACAACTTCTTCACATCACATGCTCTTGGTCAGGAGCTACTGAAAAGAAAGCTCACCATGGTAGGGACAGTGAGGAAGAACAAGCCCGAACTTCCCCCTGTGCTGGTATCGACCAGAGGAAGACAGGCACTCTCATCACAATTTGCATTCACTGACACTCACACTCTTGTGTCATACGTTCCCAAGAAGAACAGAAATGTCATCCTGATGAGCACAGTACACAAAGACGCCGCTGTCAGCACCACAGAGGACAGGAAGCCCCTGATGATCCAAGACTACAACAAGAACAAGGGAGGCGTTGACTGCCTTGATAAGGTAATGTAGTCTCATCATGCATTTTATTTTATTTTTATCTAGGTGAATCATAGCATTTTGTGTACGACAGATTGAATATTGTTCCTAATCTCTTATTATTTATTGTTCCTTTATTGAAGCTTACTGGTACATACACCTGTAAGCGGATGACGGCTCGCTGGCCTGTGGCACTGTTCCACAACATCCTCGATGTGTCAGCTTTCAACGGGTATGTGATGTGGACAGCAATCGACCCAACCTGGAATCAGGGGAAAAGTTTCAAGAGGAGACTTTCTCGCAGAGCTGGGGAAAGCTTTGGTGACTCCTCTTATACAGCGACACCAGCACATTCCCCGCACACCAGCCTCCGCCAGTCTGGTTAGGAGCATGCAAGCTCCAGCTCCAGCCCCAGCCCTGGCTGCTCTCCCCCAACAAGGACATGGGCAGAAAAGGAAGCGTTGTGGCCTTTGTGCCCCTAGAGACATCAAAACGAGCCTGACATGCTCCAAATGTCATGCTTATGTTTGCAAGGCCCACTCTGACCTGAGTGTCACATGCCACTCATGTGCATGAATACACACACACACACACACGCACACACACACACACACACACACACACACACACACACACCCTGTTGAGTTTGGTGTTTGGTTTTCCATTTATTTTTTGTATTATATGTTCATTTTGTAGTTCATTTTCAGTGCCCAATTGTACTTTCACTGCTGTTATTTAATGTTTACTTCTATAAATTGTTGTTAGACACTACTTTGAAACATTGTTCTCAACTAAAGAATGTTTAATAAAAAAAATTGGTGTTTAAAAAAAATGGTTTGTGCTAATTTAAGAGCAGTTAAAACAGACCGGTCAATTTTGACTGGGAACACTAAAGTAGGGGGCTGGAAGTGAACACGGCCGGAGGGCTAGAGAAAGAAACAGATCTGCAGTGCTGCTAAACTGCTCCTTGAGGTTTGGCTTGGAGGAATGAAAGGTTAAAGTCTGAAATAAACACTAATTATAACATGTTTTGTCATGGATTTATTTATTTTGATCATCATTATCCACAACAGAGTCTTCTGTGAGTCCAGAAAAAATAGATAATCCGATAATAATAAAATACAAATTCAAAACATTATTAGCATGTCTCATTTCCTAAGTATGAATGTCTGCACTAAACTAAATTTATTATGAGAGGTTTTAGTGACAGAAACCCTCCTGAATAGTGTAAGCACTGAATATAAAAGCATGTTTTATACCAATAACCAGTCTAGTTTCTGATGAATTCATTTCGTATTACTCTAATAAGAATACTGGTAAGACACTTGCTTATATCTTGCTGTTTTAATGTTTAAATATAAATATATTTTCAGTAGTATTTGCACCATGCTGTTGGACAATAGTCACGTTTAAATACTACCTTGTGTAATCAATTGATAATTTGAAATGGTATAGTGATTATATAAGATTCAAAAGACAAAATCTTTGAATCTTTTGATTATTCACATGTAAACCCAAGAAGAAGGTAGGAGGAAGGTTTCCTTTAAGATTGAGAAGACAATTTATAACCCCTTTTACGAAATTCAGTTCTTCGTCTTCCTTAAAGATCCCATGACATGGTACTTCTTGATGCTTTTATATGGCGCCTTAATGGTTCTCTAATACTGTATATGAATCCTTCTTCAAAATCAAGCCTCAGTGCATGAGATATGACTCTGACTGTCTTCATGAGGCTAAATATGTCTCTGAAACGCTTTATTCTGGGCGTTGTTGCTTGAATGCAAATAAGGAGGACAGAGACAGGCCAGTGCAGCGGGTGGGTTGTGGCCAAATACTCCACTGTTTCCTGGATTCCCGGTGCGCTGTCACCCACTTCAATGTTTTAAGAGCGGAGGAAGATATGAGACGCTTTCCATTAAAAAAAACACATTTCCACAGAAAATAAAATTAAACCACTGCTGTTTCAGAGGTTCGGAGGCTCGGATAAATGACATCCGAATCTGGAAACATTCTCACGTGTTTCCAGGCAAATAAAAAACTGCATCTCGCATCTCGTAGCTCCTTCGCGGTCCAAACTCTCTGGGCATGATTTCCAGAGACGGTGGGTAGACATCCAGATGGTGGTTGGAAACCTTTCCACAAGTGTGACGTCAGAAAGTTCCCTTGTTCAGAATCGCCCGTTTGGGCTGTCTTTTTTTCAAACGCGGAAAGGATCGCAAATGCTCAGTTTACACATTTCGCAACTTTTAGCCATGGGGGGGCCTAAACAGGGTAGGGGAGCTCACATTAACGTTCAAAAACCTCAGAAAGTGAAAATTTCATGCCATGGGACCTTTAAAATCCATTGTTTGTTTATTGCTCTCTTGATTTCTGGCTTACAAAACTAACCTTTGTCACAAACATGATTTATAAGACCATATAGAGAGTTTTACCTCCGCAGATGCAGTTTGTAAAGAGTAAAACACAGCCTCATATTCAGGACACACACAGCAGCAGACCAACACTGGACCTCCATTAATCATGTTTAAGGTAAACCCAGAAGCTTCTGACTCCATAAAGTCCATCACGCTCCTAACAAGGCCCTGCTTTTATCTGCACAAACACAGAGGTGTAACCCACAAAGCTACACCTTTACAAGCAAATGTGTGTTTAGCTCATTCTTGGAAATGACGGCCACGCAGTTATTGTGACATATGGTCCACAGAGTGCTCCAAACTCGGAGGACATAACCCAATATAGCTTATGAAAAATATGTAATCTCCCACCCAAGAGGCTTGTGTGATTGTGCAAGAGAGGAAATGTACTGTACAATAGTTATGTCTAAATGGAGTAAAATGACTTCAATGACTTGGAATATTTTGATTTATTTGAGTAGTTTTATTTACCTGCAATGGTCCTATATTATTGTCTATTTCCATGTATTTGTGACTTTTACATTGCATTTTGCAGTTTCAGAAGGGGCAAAACAATGCACCATTTTTTCTGCATATTGGTCCACAAAATGGCATATAACATATAATATAGTAGTTGACTCCTAACCAAGTTTTTTTTACAGTAAAAATACCTGTAAATATAAGTTAGTTTACACCATACCAGGCAAGGAATAATCTTTTCAGGAGAGAAACAGGACCCTCCATCAAAAAACTTAGTGCATTTAGGAACTATTTTGTTGGCAGTGAAAATGTTTGATGCTTATGTAATGCAAGTGGAGCTGAACATCATCAGGCATCTGAGGAGCATTGAGCCAGACCAGGGGAACATCATCAAATACAATGAGCACTCCCCTTGTGAGAAGTGCCACTGCATCATATATGAAATACTGGACTGCAGCCTCACGAGCTCTCCTGGAACTTTTACACTGAGTCAGCTGAGGCCTGTGGCCCAACAACTTCTTGTAGCTTTTAAAGCACTGAAGGAAGCTCAAGTCCTTCATTGTGACTAGAAACCTGATAATATTATGTTGATCAACCACCAAGAGCAGCCATTTAAAGTCAAGCTGGTCGACTTTGGCTGTGGAGGCTGCTTCTCAAACCTGGAACAGGTATGAGAATGCACATGATGTGTGAAGCATATCGTACTCCTGAGGTGACCCTGGGTGCTCCCCTGTCTGAGGCCCTGGAGATGAGTGCCCTGGGCCTTTTAGGCCAGATGTTCTCGAACATGTCCTCCTATGACCACCTGAGGACCATCACCCATCTCCTTGGACAACCCAGTGATGAGATGCTCCAGAAAGTATGTACGCTGATAAATACTTTCTCCAGAAAAGTAGCCATTGGAGATTCAAGAGCCCTGTTGAGTGCGAATTGGAGCAGTTTTCAGATCTGGAGAAAGCCATAATGTTCCAGGCTGATGACGAGGATGCTGTCTTGGACTTGGAGGTTTTTCTTGATTTTCTTAAAAATCTTCAGGTCGACCCTGAGAAGAGGCTGTAACCCAGTCTTCTGCAGCATCACTTAAGAGACCAGGGTCTTCTCTGACCTTTGGAGATGTGAGCTCTCCTGATGAGGAGCACCACATGTCCTCTAAACCTGAGAAACCTGACTGGATCTACAGCCCTTTGTTTGAAACCAATGAAGATGTGGGAAACAATGATGTTTCCGCTAACCATGATCAGACCTGGGACAAGGAACATGTCCTGTTCTGGTTTGAGATGTACCATAAAGGATCAGGTCATCTCCAGCCTGAATCAGGAGCATGTGTCTGATCCAGAACAGATTGAGATCACTGAGAACTCTCCAGAAGATCTCAAGGTCGATGCGGCTGACAATACTGTGCACAAAAGCTCACCCTGCTGGTCAGTCATGAAGAAAAGGTTTGGAGGTGTCATGGTGAGTATACACCGACCTATGTGCGCTTTTGCTCCATCTCCAGGAGGCGCTAAAGGCGCTACTCCAAACTTGCTTTATTCAAATAAAACTTAAGCAATCAAATTTGTTCATGTATTTGTTGGCCTAGTGGTTTCCTTAATGAAGCCTAAATAACATGCACCAGGGACAAGTGGAAATTAGCTCTAGTGCTACAACCTGCACAGTGCATCTCTCCTGTTAAGGTTAATGCATATTGTGCACTGCCCCTGTCTCATAAATAAACTACACAAAATAAATAAATGATTGTTTTCTTCTTTATAATAACAAACAGACAACTACACACAATTAAAATATAATTTAATAAATATAGGTTCTGTTTGTCTTCAACTATTCAGTAATAATTATTTTTTCATCTGTTTTTGTTGAATATGGCTTATATTCTACTTATTTTATTTGACAATCTACTCAATTCAAGGTGACACCACTATGCCAAGTTGCAGGTTGCATTCTCGGAGACGTGACCTTATTCAAAATAAGAATGAATGTTTTTTCCTATTACAACTAACACTACAAAAAGCAGGCAAGTTAAAATGAATGAACATTTAACTTTATTTGAGCAGATTCACCTTGACAAGTTAAATTATCCAACAGTGGAATAAGTGTGTTTTTCTTAATTCGAGCAATGTTAGATTTTGTTTCTTTTAAGTGCAAATAGTTTAAGCGCAAGAGTTGTTGTTTTTCTTATTTTCTTCTTTAAGTGTAGCAAGATGTTTATATTTTCAGGACAAAAGGTCTTGTTCCATTTTTTACTTGTCAAGTGAAATTTACTCAAATCATGATCAAATTTCTGAATTCAAGTAATCTTAAATTGGTTAAATTTTAGTTTTTTTGTGGTGTATCCATTTGATTAACCATGCCATGTTTTGGAACCTTCCAGGCAAAGCAATAACATCTCCATGGAGACAGGCAGGTGGCGAATGTTTTACTAGAGAAGCGACATTCACAAGATGAATATTTTAATGCAAGTCATCAATTCATGCAGATAATTGTGTTTTGCAGTGCAGTATATAAAGTTGTACAGGTACTTTGGAGGTGTTTTTTTCTCCTTTTTGCGGGGGACTAAAAGGACTGGTCTTCAGAGGACTTAACGAGCGTGCCATCTGGAGGAAGCCGAGTGTTGTAGCTACTGAAATCGATCATCTTTTGCACATTCTAGTTTCACTTTGGTCTCACACATGGCTCCAAACACCATCTGTGAGCAGGTGTGGGGCTTGCACAACCAGGAAGCAATTTTCATAACAGCACAAGCAAAGCACTTGTCTGAACACTTCAAATAGGTGATTTCATCAGAGTTGAAAATAGCTTTTAAAAACTATTACCATCAATTTTGCAAAATGTTACAAAAACTGTGACAGAAATGTACTTATTAATCTCGATTTCAGCATTGAAACTCACAACCCAAATGAGCTTCTTCTTTCTGACTGAATAATCTTGAGAACCAAAATACCGCACTATAACATGAACGACTTTGTCATCATGTTCAGTGTTTTTTGTAATTAAGGATAAATCAGAAATTGCTGTTATTATCAGTAAAAGCTATATTTGATTTGAACATATCTATCTTGTATCTGGGGACTCAGTTAGGTCAGTTAGGACTTGTTTGTGGAAATAAAAATCAAACCATAGATTCTTTGACATGTATTCTTTCAAATCACATTCAATATTAACGTGGGAAAAAATATGACATTTTGAATTTAACATTTCTATCTTATATTCCCAACCCATAGATCAGCTTTAGCTTGCATAAGAGAAGTGGAAGTTGAGCATTTTTACATTTTGTATTGAATTTGGCAAATTGCTGTAATTGTTGCCTTTTATAAAACAGGTCCAGAGGTGTGAAAATACCCATTATGGCCCTGAATGGTTCTGCTAACAAGACCTCACACTCCACTCCCACTGCATATTGAATAGGCTTACCTAACTAACACAAACTGTAAACAAGTAGATGTAGTAGTAAGTAATATCATTGTAGTTAGCTCCTCCCTTCAGGCAGATATAGGCAGTGTCCACCAGAATCTGACCAGAACTGAAGAAGCAGCTTGGATGAGCTGCGAAACGAATTCAACCAAATAAACTTTTGTCCAGTTGACAAATTGAATTTCTCCTTTTGCCATGGATTCTACCTGGACGAGGGATTCTACACACATTTTATTTATAAAACAATTACTTGAAATGATAAAATGTCCATAATAATCACAAATGTCATGGTACAAAAATTTGAGCCGGTGAAAAATGGCATTGTGACATTTGATGACTGAACAATTATAGCTCTTATAGGTTAATAAAAGTAGCACCATAGTTTTAAAGGCAACACTGCCTAGTATTAAAGTATGAAAGTGGTGTGTGTGTGTGTGTGTGTGCGTGCGTGCGTGCGTGCGTGCGTGTGTGTGTGTGTGTGTGTGTGTGTGTGTGTGATTGGTGGTGGTTGGAGGGACCACCTCGCTTGTCAGCCTCACTTCTGTTAGTCTGCAGCTTTGGCTACAATAGTAGTTACCAACCTCTGAGTGTGGAGTGAATGAATAATGCACTGGGAAGTGTCTTTAAAGGGATAGTGCATTTTTTTTAAATTTATGTTACTCTGTATGGGTTTCCTTAAAAGTGTCCTGCGGTAACACTGGCTTACCGTTGACAGTCTCGTCTGAGCCCAGTCCTGCTCGGGTTCTGGAGCTCACGTAAGTAGGTCCGGTAAGTTCACGGGGACAGGTAATAAAGCTTGTTTTTCTTCGCAAAACATTTGTCCAGGGGCGGCAGTAGCTCAATTGATAGAGCGTTTGCCTAGTGATCCAGGGTTTGACGGTTCGAATCCTGCTCTTGACAGGTGGACCGCATGTGATCCCATTGTGTTCTTGGGCAAGACACTTAACCCCACCTTGCCCCCAGTGTGTGTGGACACTGGTAGCCCCCATGGCAGAAGATACATCAAGGCCTGTTGTGATGTGAGCTGTCCTCCTGTGGACCCACCACCTGCGGGGGGATTCATGGGGGCTGGTGCATTGTGTTCCGGGCAGCAGAACACTGCTTGGACTGATTCCCCTGTGACCCGGAAAAAGCGGAAGAAAATGAATGAATGAATGAACATTTGTCCAAAAAGTGATGTATATTTCCGTCACAGACAGTTGTGTTCAGCTGCCTAATTCGCATTTGCATATTTTCTCTAGATTCATATCACTCTGCCCACGTTAGCTCTATTGCCTGCTTACGTGTAAGCGGATGTTTACGGCAGATGCGGTACGGTGACGGCGGATGTTTACAAGTGAACTGAGAAATATGCACCATGCGAATTAGGGAAAATAGGCAGCTGGATTTTTTTTTGGACAACTGTGTGTGACGGAAACTTTTTGGACAAATGTTGTTTTGCGAAGAAAAACAAGCTTTATTACCTGTCCCCGCGAACTTACCGGACCTACATACGTGAGCTCCAGAACACGAGCAGAACCGGGCTGAGACGAGACTGTCAACGGGAAGCCAGTGTTACCACACAACACTTTTAGAAGGGAACCCATACAGATTAACATTAAAAAATAAAACGCACTATCCCTTTAAGTGTCCAAACAGCACTCTTGATTCTTATGAGCTTTAAGCCATGTTTGAAGGTTGTTCCCTCATGAAAGTTTTGTTTCATTCACACATGTTTGAGTAATCCTGCATTATTAGTCTGTGTTGCCATGAAGCAGCGTTTTTCAAATGAACATCTACTTTTTTATATTATTATTATTATTATTATTATTATTAGTAGTAGTAGTAGTAGTAGTAGTAGTAGTAGTATTAGTATTATTATTATTATTATTATTATTATTATTATTATTATTATCTTTTATTTATTATTTCTCTGCATTTGACCCTTCCTACTAATTCGTATGTCAACTAATTCATATGTCAACTAATTTGTATGTCAACTAATATGTCATTTTAACTGTGTTGTAATTGTCTTTTTTGCTGCCTCTTGTCCAGGGCTCCCTTGAAAAAGAGGTTTTTAATCTCAATGGGATTTCCCTGGTTAAATAAAGTTATGATAATAATAATAATAATCCTTCAGGAGCAGTGGGCATCTTTCGCCCGGAGGACCCATCTCCATGATCTTATTGGTCAAGTGGAGGATTTTACCTGGAGCATGTTTTTTGTGTTGATGGAGGAAACCAGAGTGTCCGGAGGAAACTCACCCAGACACGGGAAGAACATGCAAACGCGTGCAACCCATGGATCAAACCCGGAACCTTCTTGCTGTGAGGCATGAGTGAAAGTGTATGACGTTTAAAAATGCCGTGGAGCATTGTGGAGCATGTTTGGATTAATAGTAAAATAAGAATGATAACACTTATGCATTGACTTTATCCCTGTGAACAGACTTTGATCCCTGTCTTCTTCGTTTGACGCTTCTTACAACCTCATGTCCTTCGCAAACACAGGACAATGCTGCCACCTGGTGTTCACATTGCGTTATTACAGCGATCAAACGGCCCCATTCTCTTGGTAATTGTCATCATCATTATATCATTACACTAATTCAGTCAGATGGTCATTTCTCTCAACATGGCCTTAACCAGCTGTGCAGCCAATCAAAGGGCATGTTCCTTGTTATAAACGGTCGCTAATGGACCAATAAAGACTAATTGTGACACATGGGTTGGGGTGCATTCGCTCAACAGGCTGTTTAACATAATGACATTAAGCTTCTGTGGGCTGGGTGTTGCTCATTATTTACAACGTGGAAATTGATCACAGAATGCACATTAACACAATGATAATCTCTGCAAAATGGTGCTATGGTGTGTAATTGAAATCAGTCAGCATGCAAAAACAGTATTCTTGACGCTATATTCCAATGGGGGGAAAAGTTAACCTGCTTCTTGTGTGTGCATGTATATTATAGTATTTTTCAGATAGTGCAACAATAGGGATTCAGACAGGAGAAACTGTATGTCTACAAACAGTTAATGTTTCTGTAGAAGGAAATTTTGACAGAAAGAAACAAAAAAGCTGACCTATAGGCTAATTTTGACTAACACTATTGGTGGGCAAGACAGAAAACTACTATACATTTTTATAAAGTTGATATTTTGCCAGAGAAATGTCTGTATTTTGGTATCCATCCATCTCTCCATCCATTAGTATTTAGTATTACTCTGACCCTGTTTGATTTAAAACAGCTGAACAGATAATAGATACAGGTCTACTGACTTCATTCCTATAAAATCTGAACTAAGAGGCCTCGTCATACACTGGATTTTCCTTTCCAGTCCAACTTTACCACATTGACTAAAATAAAACATAAAAAAATAAATAAGCACACCAATAAAAAAAACATAGAAAATACTAAAATTAGCAATAGAAAAATGCAAAACAAAATCAAAAGACAGTCAGAGAAAGGATCAGACCATTCTCAAAATGTTAGCACTGCATTTTTTTTTTTTTATTATTTCATGTATGACCCAGAATCGGATTTGTTATAATAACTGGAAGTAAGCAGAGAGCAGTGGGTGGAGATAGGAGGTAGGTGAGCACACCATTTTTATGAGCACTCAGACCTTGACTGCACAATAAAGGATTGCAAAAACATGCAAACACAATCAAAATATAACTTAGTGTAAGCTTATGGCAAGGGACCACATGTTTAACAACTAATGGAAGTGTATTTTGCATACAGCTTTGGAAAAATATAAGAGACCACTGCAAAACTATCAGTTTTTCTGATTTTACTACTTATAGGTTTGGGCAAAAGGAACATTTTTGTTTGAGTCTATAAACTACTGACAATACCCCCCTCCAAAAAAAAAAAACAAAAACAAATAAATATATTATCGTTTAGAGCATTTATTTGCAGAAAATGACAAATGGTCAAAATAACAAAAAAGATACATGTTTTCAGACCTCAAACAATGCAAAGAAACAAGATCAAATTCATTGTAAAACGACATAATACTAATGTTTACACTTAAGAAGAGTTCAGAAATCAATATTTGGTGCAGTATTTTTTGGTGCAGTATTTTTAATCACAGCTTTCATGCGTCTCTCCACAACATTGTTCTTGGGTGACTTTATTCCACTCCTGGTGCAAGAACTGAAGTAGCTCAGCTTTGTGTTTGTGTTGGAATTCAACAGACGCTGGAATGGAATGGCTGTAATACATGTAGAGATGCTGATTTCAGAAAAAAAATGCAGTGGTCTCTTTTTTTTTTTTTTTTTTTTTCCAGAGCTGTAATTATGCCCCCTTTAACTTCTCCAGGTGACCACTTGATGTCAGTGTTTACCATTATCTTAGTCCATGCAGTACAGTACACCTGCATGGAACAGTACCAGAGCAGTGAGCAAATACTACATTACAGTGAAGGAGACTCAGAATACTGGCTCTGCTGTTGTTTACATGTGTTCTCTGGCCCACAATCACCAAATGGAGACCAGCTGCCTGCACAGAGAAGCTTTGTGCTCAAATAACATCAAGAACTATTGAGTAAAGTACACTGGTGGAAGTGGGACAGGGTTTATGCAAATGAGGGGGAAATGAATACGCTCCTTCAAGTATGTAAAAGACTTGGTTCTGTTTGTACATTGTTAGCTTAAGGGGTAGCATTTCTGGTAAGGCTGGTAAAAAGAAAAACAAGCTTGTGGACAGACGCGCTTAGAACGGTTACAGGCAAAAAGCTGTGGCCTAAATATTAAGAGCACAGTTTCAAAGTCCAAAAGGGGTTACTAGTGGCATCGCTTTGTGAAGATTTTGTAATAAATAATTTAATTGTTGTTTGTTTGCAGACAGAAGGGCCCTTTTTCTGATCTACTGTGTGTTATAAAGTAGTTTGCTCATCACAAACATATCTGGAGTTGTGTTTTGTTTCATTTACACATGTTTAACCCTGCATATTTAGGCTGAGTTCTTCTCTCAAATGGAAAACATTCTGTTCCCTTTTGTAATTTCATGCGGTAATACAGGAAGTGGTTCACTTTGTAAACTCCACACACCTTCACTAGACTCATTTGTATTTCAGCTCTGGAATTGCACTGCAAAAAAGCTTGTCCAAAATGTACATTATAAACACTTAAATCTATCAGAAAATGACTTAAAAGTGGTGAAATTATCTGTCCATGCAGCAAGATCATTTTTCTTGACAAGTTATCTTAAAAGAAACTACCTCTACACTAGAATTAAGCAGTTTCTAAAATAGTAAGTAGATAATAAACCTGAAAACAAGATTAATAACCTGATAGGAGTTTTAAAATCTTGGCCAGATCAGAGAAATTTGCACTGTGCCGATCTCTACTGAACTAAAGGTTAACGTGAAAACTACTGCTTCATGACATCACAAGGTGGAAAAGAGCATTTTGACTAATTCATTGATTAATCAAACAAAACACAACTCATGTTTTTGATGAGTTTTTCTGATTTTACTACTTATAGGTATGTGTTTGGGCAAAAGGAACATTTTTGTTTGAGTCTATAAACTACTGACAACATTTTTCCCAAATTCCAAATTAAAATATTATCGTTTAGAACATTTATTTGCAGAAAATTACAAATGGTCAAAATAACAAAAAAGATACATGTTTTCAGACCTCAAACAATGCAAAGAAACAAGACCAAATTCATTTTAAAACAACATAATACTAATGTTTACACTTAAGAAGAGTTCATAAATCAATATTTGGTGCAATAACCTTTATTTTTAATCACAGCTTTCATGCGTCTTGGCATGCTCTCCACAAGTCTTTCATGTTGTTCTTGGGTGACTTTATTCCACTCCTGGTGCAAGAACTGAAGTAGCTCAGCTTTGTGTTTGTGTTGGAATTCAACAGACGCTGGAATGGAATGGCTGTAATACATGTAGAGATGCTGATTTCAGAAAAAAAAAAAATGCAGTGGTCTCTTATTTTTTTCCAGAGCTGTATGTGGACAGGCTCAGTAATTGCAATCTCTGCAATCAGACTAAACTGCAACTTCTACATGGAATTTTGACCAGTCTTCCAGCTCTACAACTATAGGGAATATTTGCAAAATCAACTTCTTGGTGGGTTGTACCGTGTTATAATGCTCCATCGTCAAAAACATGTCTGAAGCAGTTTTAGCTGTCATCCGTGCAGTCACCCGTGCACGTTTGAGTAATCTTATAATCTCTCCTGGGCTCAATTCAAAACCTCCTTACAGTTAGCAGTACTTTCCTATCCAAAGCTCAGCCCACAAGCTTACGTCACCTGTACTACTAAATATACAAGCGGCTAGAATACAAAACAATCAACAACTTGACAAACCTGATGCGATGTGCTGTAGTTTCATTTGCAGGATCCACGTCTGTGATGTGATTGCAGCTGAAGGAGGAGCGACTTAGCATGGGGAGCAAGGACTCAGAGCATCAAAAACAAAACTGAAACTAATAAAATATTTTAATACGTTTTTTTACGTAGAATATACCATTTTCAAAACAATAAAAGGTAACATGTTGATCTAAATATGTAAATATGTAGGTGTAATTCCCCTTCAAGAGCAAAGAATCAAATTTGTTTTGCTATTATAAAAAGGTTTTTGCATATCTTTTAAAACAGATTAAAAAATAATATGTGAACAACAGAACCGCTGGTATCACGGCTGTATCGCACTCTGAAGGGGGAGTGAGCAAGAGGAGGGGGACATTTTAACACATTTTAAGCAAATATAGCATTTTCAAATCAATAAAAGGCAACACGGTGAATAAAACTTGTCTTTGCTATTGTAAAAAAGTTTCTGCACATCCTTTAAAAACAGATACAAAAAAAAAGAGAACCACAGAACCACATGTACAGTACAGCTCTGGAAAAAAAATAAGAGGCCACTGCATTTTTAAAAAATTTTTTTTTCTGAAATCAGCATCTCTACATGCATTACAGCTATTCCATTCCAGCGTCTGTTGAATTCCAACACAAACACAAAGCTGAGCTACTTCAGTTCTTGCACCAGGAGTGGAATAAAGTCACCCAAGAACAACATGAAAGACTTGTGGAGAGCATGTCAAGACGCATGAAAGCTGTGATTAAAAATAAGGGTTATTGCACCAAATACAGTGGTACCTCACCTTACGAAATTAATTCGTTCCAGAAGTGGTTTCGTAATGTGAATTTTTCGTAAGTTGAGTAGCTATTTCAATGGAAAAAGCCTGATTCGTTCCAAGGCCCCGTTCCAAGTTTTTTTTTATAGTGTAACTTTTTTTTATAGTGTAACACTGTGTTCTGGGTCCTGATTGGCTAAGAGACTGTAGCCCCAGGACTAAACGTGGACTAAACCAGGTCTAAACAAGGTCTATACCTGGACTAGACCAGGTGGATTAAAGCGCCGCGTGCAGGTCTATTTCCTGGTTTCTCACGAGTCACAGCTGAGGCGAGCAGCGAGGAGGGGACCGCAGCGAGGAGGGGACCGCACGCAGTCCGAGCGCATGAACGAACGCAGGTAAGAGCCGCGGTGGTTTAATCCTGGTTTAGACCTGGTTTAGACCTGGTTTAATCCTGTTTTAGGGGAGGCACGGTTTGAGCATGGGTCTCGTGCTCGCAGCCCCGCGCCGGGTCATGCTGCGCTATCACACACGTGTCCCCGCGCACACTTCTCCGCCCTCCCCCTTCCCCCCACTTCACTATTAATACATTTTGTTGAAAATCTATGAAAGTTTGAGTGTTTAAACAGAGACAAATGTGAGAAAAGTTTAAATCCAGTCTGAGAAAAGCGTATGTGTGCTTCTGAGCGCGCATTATTTGAATGGTTTAGACCTGGTTCAGTCCTGGTTTAGTGCTGGGTTAGTCCCGGTTTAGTCCTGGTTTAGACCTGGTTTAGTCCTGGTTTAGTCCTGGTTTAGACCTGGTTTAGTCCTGGTTTAGACCTGGTTTAGTCCTGGTTTAGACCTGGTTTATTCCTGGTTTAGTCTTGACTTAGTCTTGGTTTAGACCTGGTTTAGTCTTGGTTTAGTCCCAGTTTAATCCTGGTTTAGACCCGGTTTAGTCTGGGTTGAGTCTTGGCTTAGTCCTGGCTTAGTCTTGGTTTAGACCTGGTTTAGTTTTGGTTTAGTCCTGGTTTAGTCCCGGTTTAGTCCTGGTTTAGACCCGGTTTAGATCTGGTTGAGTCTTGGCTTAGTCCTGGTTTAGACCTGGTTTAGTCCTGGTTTAGTGCCGGGTTAGTCCCGGTTTAGTCCTGGTTTAGACCTGGTTTAGTCCTGGTTTAGTCCTGGTTTAGACCTGGTTTAGTCTTGGCTTAGTCTTGGCTTAGTCTTGGTTTAGTCCTGGTTTAGTCCCAGTTTAATCTTGGTTTAGACCCGGTTTAGTCCTGGTTTAGCCTTGACTTAGTCCTGGTTTAGACCTGGTTTAGATCTGGTTTAGACCTGGTTTAGTCTTGGTTTAGTCCTGGTTTAGTGCCGAAATAGATGCAGAAATAATCTGATAATATGACTCACCCATAAGAACGATAGTTTGCGTATTCATGTATGCACGTGTCACGGTCTTTAATAATCCGGAGAAAAGGACATATCTCGAACTTATCCCGTGTCCCGAGGCGAGAGTTCCTTCTTACGTAGCATTAACGTAGCAAGTTAAGGATTCTTCTTCTCTTGGAAATGCCGCGTAAATATCACGCGGCTCGCTCACAGCTGATCGGCGAACAGGCGCAAACACAACAGCGCTAATCGTCATGATTGGCGGGAGCGCGATCGGTGCGTAATTATGCTGCAACATGATTGGAAGCTGGAGCGCAGTTTGGCCTATGATTGGCTCTTGCCGGCTCTTGGCTCGTGCCGGTGGTGGTGCACGCAGTGCACGCGTTGCGTCCCAGGACATGGCAGTGCCGTTGAATGAGCACGAAAACATTATGTGAACACGCAAGTCATTCAAGTCATCGTGTCTCAAATCAAGTCAAGTCCCGAGTCCTAGACTTCCAAGTCCGAGTCAAGTCTCAAGTCCCAAGTCATTTTTTGTCGCGTCAAGTCACAAGTCATAAAAACAGCAACTCGAGTCGACTCGAGTCCAAGTCACTAAGTCTCAAGTCCCCATGTCTGCTATAAGTAGTAAAATCAGAAAAACTGATCATTTTGTAGTGGTCTCTTATTTTTTTTCCAGAGCTATATAGCGTTTTCAAATCAATAAAAGCTAACACAGTGAATAAAACTTACCTTTGCTATTGTAAAAAGTTTCTGCACATCCTTTAAAGGGATATGCCACCCCCAGGTCAAATTTGGGCATCTCCCCACAGTCCAGAGACTAAAATAAGTGGTGGAAAGCGTTTTCCTGCTCACCCAGCCATTGTCCGAGTCTGTCGCCACTGACCGCCGCGGTATCTGCTGCTCCTCCGCCTTAGACTGGAGTCTAACGTCGCCAGAGAAAGATTTCGGCCAAAAGGAATTAATTTGCTCGATGCTTTTCCCAATTACTTTCTGTGTAGTGCGCATTCATATCGAGTGCAAATAAATGTGCAAATCAGCACGGAGAGCTTGCCTTGGTCATTTTGGGTGGGAACTATTTTTCAGTGCGGAAGGACATGGCCGAATCACGCAGCACGCTGCCAGGGGAATCCCAGTTACGCACCGGGAAGGGAGTTCCCCTGTTGCACAACGTGGTGCGTGATTCGGCCATGTCCTTCCGCACTGAAAAATAGTTCCCACCCAAAATGACCAAGGCAAGCTCTCCGTGTTGATTTGCACATTTATTTGCACTCGATATGAATGCGCACTACACAGAAAGTAATTGGGAAAAACATCGAGCAAATTAATTCCTTTTGGCCGAAATCTTTCTCTGGCGACGTTAGACTCCAGTCTAAGGCGGAGGAGCAGCAGCTCGCGCGGCGGTCAGTGGCGACAGACTCGGACAATGGCTGGGTGAGCAGGAAAACGCTTTTCATCACTTGTTTTAGTCTCTGGACTGTGGGGAGATGCCCAAATTTGACCTGGGGGTGGCATATCCCTTTAAAAACAGATACAAAAAAAAAAGAGAGAGCCACAGAACCGCATGTACAGTATGTGGTGCTTTGATACCAGACCTGTTTACATAACATAACAAATCTTCTCCTTATAGAAAACATCTCATAGACAGAGAAAGTCCACTCTCCTTCATGTGTCTTGTGTTCCTCTAACAAATCCAAGCAAGTATGGCAAATGAGGCGAGTATGAAAAGATCTGCTGGAGATGTATGTTTACTTATTGTCTTCCGTGATCTTTTGTTCATGTATGCACAAAGCAAACATTACATACACCGTGTCCTGTATGTTTGGATGGATAGTTATGTCTCATGTTTATGTGGCTTCATGGGTGTAGGTTTGTGTGGGGGCCTTTTCAGTTGTTCACTTGATTCATCTTTGAAAGAAAAATCCATGCATCCACTTTCTTCTTACAGTGTTTGTTTGTACAGTGTCAATACAACTTTTGATAAAAACATGAAAGTGCCTGGGCTGAAGTGATGAGTTTCTGTAGCTGTAGTGTTTTAAGTATGCACAGCTCTGGAAAAAAAATAAGAGACCACTGCATTTTTTTTCTGAAATCAGCATCTCTACATGTATTACAGCCATTCCATTCCAGCATCTGTTGAATTCCAACACAAACACAAAGCTGAGCTACTTCAGTTCTTGCACCAGGAGTGGAATAAAGTCACCCAAGAACAATGTGAAAGACTTGTGGAGAGCATGCCAAGACGCATGAAAGCTGTGATTAAAAAGAAGTGTTATTGCACCAAATATTGATTTCTGTGTAAACATTAGTATTATGTTGTTTTAAAATGAATTTGATCTTGTTTCTTTGCATTGTTTGAGGTCTGAAAACATGTATCTTTTTTGTTATTTTGATCATTTGTCATTTTCTGCAAATAAATGCTCTAAACGATAATATTTTTATTTGGAATTTGGGGGAAATGTTGTCAGTCGTTTATAGATTCAAACAAAAATATTCCTTTTGCCCAAGCACATACCTATAAGTAGTAAAATTTTAAAAACTGATAATTTTGCAGTGGTCTCTTATTTTTTCCAGAGCTATATTCAAAGGACCCATATTTTTCTATTCTATTCTATTATTCTGTTCTATGTTATACGTTTCTATGTTTCCACATCACAAAACCAAGCTGGAGTTTTGTTTCATTAACACAGGTTTAACACTCAAATCGTGCATATTTAGGCTGAGTTCTTCTCTCAAACAGAAAACACTCTGTTCCACCTTGTGATGTCATGTGGTAATTCAATTTCAATTGAATCATTTGGAAAATTTCAGCCCTGGAATTGGCAATCCCTAGCGAACTAAAAGTTAAAGGTAGCTGCTAACTTGAAAATCATTCCTTCGTGACATCACAAAGGTGGAACAGAGCATTTTGAGCGTTGCAAATGTAAACAGACTAATAATAAAGAATTACTCAAGCACGTGTGAATGAAAGAATAAACAGCTTGTGATGTCATCAACGTTTTACCTTTAGTTCAGCAGACAATGACATTTCCAGGGCTCTGAGACTAGCCAAAAGATTCTAGTGAAGCAATTAGACTCAAAACAATCTGCACACTGTTTGTATTTCTTCTTCTTTTTTTTTTTATCTTTTGTTCGATTTCCAGCAGTCAAAATGTTACACCCACATTTCTCACAACTAACCAGAACTTCCTAATCCTATAATCCCACAGGACATCTCAGTACGCTGTATCTGTGTGTAACTTGGATTCACATCAAGCTAACGGCGTGTGTGTTTACAGTGGACAGCAGCAGTGTCATTAGCCGTGATGACTTGTGTGCAGGCGAGGCAGGTGTCAGGTCCTGTGTTTGGCCCCAGGACGAGGAGGAGGTGAAACTACCGCATCCAAAATGGACTTTCCCCAATCCACACACACCAACATATGTCTATTGTTTGTTATTTAGACAGGGCTAAGATGACGGGAACTTTATATTCTAGCCAAGTGTGGTAGTGGTTTAAGAATGTTGGAGCGAAACTGGGTTATATGATGATATGATATCATTCTCATATCAGCTAAAAATTGTTTTGTTGCAGCTTAAAATGTAAGTGAAAAACAAAATGCAAAATGGTCATTAACTGTGTGAATAAAAATGGTTAAAATGCCTATGTTACACTTATTTCCTGATGTTAATCTTGTTTCCTCATCAAAAACATAGTTGGAGTTGTGTTTTGTTTCATTCACACACAAATAATGGATATTTAGACAGTATTCTTCTCTCCACCTTGTGATGTCATGTGGTAATGCCATGCTCTCCTGTGTTTTTAATCCTAGAACACTTTCGCTATAAAAAGTAACACCATCACTTTTGCCGGGTAATTTTTAACTGATATAATATACCCAACAATAAGTACTTGTCATGAAAAATAGATCAAAATATGACAGCACATGATAAATTAGAGTGGTTTTCTTTTATTTTCAACTGTAGTATGTGTAACAAAATGGAAAAAAAAAAAAAAAGAAAGAAAAAAACATAGGAATACCCTAAAAACATGCTCCAAAATTACTGAAAAATTAGGAATTTGAGAACAAAAAATTCCTAAAAAAAAAAAAAAAAAAGATACTGGAAACTTGGTGTTTGGTCCACCCATTCCTGGGACATGTGAGACTTCCCTGGTGAAGCACAGACTCCTTGACACACGAACAGTTGCAGGAGAGAGGAACAAAAATAGTATTTTTTCAGTGGGTAAAAACGACCAGGTGACTAAAATATTGTGTTTTATTTATTTTATTTACTTAAAGGTCCCATGGCATGAAATTTTCACTTTCTGAGGTTTTTGAACGTTAATGAGAGCTCCCCTACCCTGTTTAGGCCCCCCCCATGGTTAAAAGTTGCGAAATGTCTAAACTGAGCATTTGCGATCCTTTTCTGCGTTACAAAAATCGGAGCTCAAACGGGCGATTTTGAACAAGGCACCTTATTGACGTCAGATCGAAAAAAGAAATGCAAATGCAGTTCCACCCCCGTCTGTCTGTACTCAGCGTCTCTGTAAATCACGCCCAGAGAGTTTGGACTGCGAATGCGCTAGGCAATGCGAAATGCGTTTTTTTATTTGCCTGGAGGCACGTCCGAGTGTTTCTAGGCTCGGAAGTCCTTTATCTGAGCCTTTGGACCTTTGAACAGCAGTGGTTTAATTTTATTTTCTGTGGAAATGTGTTTATTTTTCAATGGAACGCTTCAAATCTCTCCCCCCTTGCAAAAACACGGAAATGGATCAGCTGAGAGCGAGAGCGGAGAGTTTGGCCACGCCCCCACCCACTACTATAGGCCAGCTCTTTTCTCCTCATTTGCATTCAAGCAACAACGCCCATAATGGCCTGTTCAGAGAGAGAAAAAAAACTCTTTCTCATCTCATCTCTGTTTCTCATGCACTGAGTGTTGATTTTGAAGGATTCATTTACAGTATTAGGGAACCATTAAGGAGCCATATAAAAGCATCTAGAAGTACCATGTCATGGGATCTTTAACCTTTATTTATCCAGGTAAACTGTTTGAAAACCACTTCTCATTTACAAACATGACCTGGCCAAGAGGCTGCAAGAATAAATAAAAACATACTATACAAATGTACACAGACATACACATAACACCATTAAACAAATATTTACATTAAAAAGATACAGAATAAAGAAGAAAGCAAGAATAAAGTGCTTAAATAAGTGTATGTAAATATGATTTAGAATGTCAGCATGAACACGATTCAACTAACGTGTTTTGAAGATTCTGCTTAAAGATGGAGATTGGAATCAGAGTTGTGAGTTTCAGGGTGTTTTGTAGTGTGTTCCAGTCATGTGCTGCTGCAAAACGGAAGGTAGTAGAAGTAGGAGGGGTATTGAATCTGATGAAGTTACTGGATCTTGTTTGATAAAGGTTATGAGCAGCATGAAGAAGGGATGACAGATAGTGAGGTGTCTTGCACAGGATTGTCTTGTATATAAAGAGAAACCAATGATGGAGCCGCCGGGTGTGGAGGGAGGGCCAGCCCACCAGTTTATACAGGTCACAGTGACGAGTGTGAAAGGGTGCATTAGCGGAAAAGCGGATGGCTGAATGGTAAAGTGTGTCAAGTTTCTTAAGGACTGTATTGGGTGCAATTCTATAGATAATGTCACCATAGTCAAAAATTGGCAGTACTGTCATCTTAACAAGGGTGTATTTGGAGGCATGAGTAAAAGAAGCTTTATTGCGGAAAAGAAAGGCTTTGACTTTTGCTTGAAGGTTACTGATGTGAGCAGTGAATGACAGTGATAAATCCAACCAGATGCCTAGGTATTTATATGTTTTGACATTTGACTCCAGAGTACCATTTTCACCATAAGAATTCCCTTTGAAATCACCAATTTGTGATATTTATTCATAACCACTGCATTAAATACTGCACTAAAAATTGCACTAATTATCTGCATTTTTCTCTGCATTTGACACAGCTTTCAGTGGGAGGCACCCTGTCAGGAGCAGTAGGTGATCACAAAGCCCAGAAAAATAGACTGAAGTATTGTAGTTATGGCATGTGTTATGTAAAAGTGATCATGACTAACTTCATTCGTTTACTGATTATGCAGGATATTATAAGCAGAATGTTAAGAATCTAAACAACCCATGGTGGAATGTAAGAAAATAGCCATCTGTAGGTGTGTGTCTTAAGTGTGAGCTTGTTAGCGCTCTGTGATTAAATAGTTATTACAGAGGGTGTGCCAGGATTAAGCACCTGCAGTCTACACACCTCCAAAGTCCTGCAAGAAATAAAGCATTTTAATCCATGTTTGTATGTATGTAATCTAAGGTGTGTAAATGTCATTTTTAATCATGCACAGCTCTAATGTTCAGTTTGAATGTATTCATAAGGTGGAGCACCTACTTTTTATCTAGTGTGCTATATAAACGCAAAATAAAAAGCATCAAAATACAACATCAAAGTAATAATTGTCTGTACAAGTGTCCTATATTACACAAACTGACTCTTATGAGCTTTAAGCCATGTTAGCCATACCCGGACTAGTGTTTTGTTTTATTCACACATATTTGAGTAACCCTTTATTATTAGTCTGTACATCTCCAAAGCTCAAAATGCTCTGTTCCAACTTGTGTTTTCAAGTTAACAGCTACCTTTTAATTTAAGTTCAGTAGAGGTTGGCAATTCCAGGACTGAAATGATCCAAATGATCCTAGTGAAGGTCTATGGAGTTTAAAAACACAGTGGAGCACTTCCTGTATTACCACATGACATCACAAGGTGGAACAGAGCATTACTTAATACTGAATATGCAGCGTTTGTGTGTTAAACATGTGTGAATGAAACAAAACACAACTACAGGTCTGTTTTTGACGAGGATACAACATTGTAACATAGATCAGAAAACAGCGTAATATGTGCTCTTTAAATGTCTGATAATGCCATTGTATCTTTATATCTATTTACTTGAAATATTACTCTAATAAATAAAATATTATAATGTTCATTTAAACACAATTATCTGATTTTGCTTCTCTCCAAATCACATTGTACGATATTGTTTTTTTTGTACATTTGAACTGAAAAACTTTTGGGCTGTAGTCCTCTAGTCATTTGATTAATCAGTCAATGGAGTCTTAGGCTCTGTCTACACGGCAATGTTGTGGAGTGAATCGTTTTGGTCTCGCGTCCACATGGCACCAACGTTCTGGCTACCCCAAAATGATATTTTTTGGGAACAGGTTCCAGAGTGGAAAACTCTGGCAACGTTACCATTGCGGAGTCGTCAGGACGAGTAGAACGGATTTGTTTACGCCTACGTCACACATGGCCAGAACAAACAGCAGCCTCGCGCGCAACATTCATTCGTAACAAGACAGCGACCATGGCGCACACCAGAGTAGCAGTAGTAGCAGTGCTGCAGTCACTGCTAAGTTTACTTGCGTTATTGAAAGAAAATGTATTGCAGTTATACCAACTAGGTGAGCAGCAGAGACGCTTACAGCACACCATGCACCACATTCTTTTAAACCCACCACGGTGTGTTACTAGACTAGAGGTGTGGCATGTGTATTGCGTCGTTTTCAGCAAGCGTTCCATTGCCATGTGTACGTGATATTTTACTGATCCGTTCCCAGTGTGGACGTGATATTTTTTTTACCCGGTAAGAAAAAATCCTGTGTTGCGTTGCCGTGTGGATGTAGCCTTAGTCGACCACATTTTTTAGTTGACTCTGGGAGTCACTGGACAGTTTCATTTGATTTTTCACTTATGAAGCTGTAATTTATTTATACTTCTCTGTTTGAGATCATCAATCATTTTGTAAGCACCTTAGCCACACCCCCTTTTTGTAGATTAATTACTCTTTAGTTGATCAAGAATTTGTTTTATTTATTCAACTACACCCCCAACAGTTTTACAGAAGTTCCAGGACATTAGCCGCTTTCAGACTGTCGAGCCAAAGACGAGCCAACAGGGGCGTATCGGGGCTAATTGCTTTCACACGTCCAGAGCCAGGTGCTAACAGGGGCTAGGGGCCAGGATCTTGGGGCTAATAGCCCGAGAAAAAAGATGGGCCGAGAGGAGCTTGAGGTGGTGTCAAGGTCGGGGTGGAAGTCGGGGCGGGGCCAACATTTGGAAGCAAAATAAAGCAACGATGGCAGAGTATTACCTGTACCTTCATTACAGTCACAAAAAAAGTAAGAAGATGGATCGCCAGTTCTGGTCAGCTGAAGATGTCCGTGCTCTGCTCACTGGACAGAAGACTCTCAGAAGAAAATCGACGGGGTTTGCAGAAACGAGGACATCATGAAGCATACTGCGGCATACTTCCATAGCATTCATTATGAGTGTTGTAGTGTTCGTAGTCAGAGGTATCAGAGGCAGTTGTAGCATATGTGATGCAGATGCTGTAGTAAAATGGGGTAACAATATATTATTGGGCTAGTTTACAGAAGTTCCAAGTTTGGCTCAGGGAGGATTAGGGTTGTTTTTAAAGACACACAAACCAGAAATGTGGTGCAAAAGTGATTTGTATTGAAGTAATTACAATATTTACAATATTTACAGAAGTGCACTTGTTCATGGACCAGTTAATTATGTTAATAAATGGATGAGAAAAGTTCAATAATTGAGGTATTTAAAAAATCCAGTGTTCGAGTAGTCCAGATAAACCAACACAGTTCATTGTGTTTGATACTTGGTCATATACAAATCGTCTTCTGTCATCGTGCTACTGAATCGCCCGCCTATCCTGTTTCAAAATGGGCTGTATCAGTGACGTTTCCACAAATGGGGGCGTAACACGGAGAGGCTGGTAGCCCAACAGTGTGAACACAACCGGTCTCAGGGCATGGGGCTAGTGGGCCGGGGCTATTAGCATCGAGGTGGCCCCATAGTGGCCCGGTCTGACCCGACAGTCTGAAAGCAGTTATTCACCTCCTAAACTAACATAATTTCCAGTGTTTTGGATTCCACACAAAGTAAGGCAGCAAGTCTCCGTGAAAAACCCAGAATCGCTTAGATGTTAACTTCAGTTGTGGCTATGCTGATCAAACCATTTTGCACACAGAACCATCTAACGAAAAGCACTTGTTCTGTGATAAAAGCCATATTAGTCATGATAGTTCCTATTTGACACTCGCCTGTAAACTCTCATTCTCTGTGATCATTGCCAAACTTTTTTTCCCTCTGTGAAAAGAAGAAAAACTCCATTGATTTGAATGCCCTGTGATTTATTTCGTCCTGGGAGGTAGCTACAAAGTCCAAATTTCCAAATTTCATGCCATGCAGTTTAGTTTCATGGTGTTTTTGGTTTAATATCGGTTAAATATCGGACAATTCTTCCTTGTTTGTAACAGTTGGTCAGATGTGTCTCATGATGTGTGCATTGTAGTGGCTTTCATTTAGCTCTGGGACTGATTCTGTGAGTTCATTTTGACAAAAGGAACAGTGACATTTGTAACATAGATTCTCCATTGTGTAGATCAAACATGTCAAAGAACGACACAGCGGCAAATTGCAGCATATTTAAAGGTGCACAGTGTAACTTTTCTGCTAGAGGGCCCACCGTTTGCTGTCTCTGTGGAGATGTTATTGCTTTGCTTGAAATATTCCATAGTATGGCCTTGATCTCCATGGAGACAAGCAGGAGACACCTTCAGGCCATTGTACAGGTCAGATCTGTGAAGAGACCAAGAATGCAGGTTTTAATGGTATTTTTGAGCAATAAATACACCAACAATCGAATAAATGCATTGTACATACGTTTACCCCTAGAGCACTATCGGCGGGTGATTTTCACCCGAGCAAAAGTATTTACATGATTTTCAATATGACCTTATAATAATAATTTCAATATGACCTCAATATAACCTTCGCCATTATTTTTGACATCTTTGAAGGTGTGTTTCCCTACCCCAAAGTCCACTTTTTCCTACAGGCTTTCGGGTGATTGAATGTAAGAATGTAATGAATTTAATGTAAGAGGTAAAAAAAAATATGTAAAAAATAGGTAAGTAAGAGTGGTCCTGGAATGTTTATGCTATCCTTATTTAGTGCAATGGTTAGTGGTTAGTGCTATGTGTCATGACAAGTACTTTTTGTTGGGTATATTATATCGGGTACAAATTACCCGGCAAAAGTGATGGTGGTACTTTTTTTTATAGTGAAAGCGTTCTAGCGTTAATGCAATATTATGGAACATACAGGCAAAGCAAAACATCTCCATGGTAGAGGACCCCAATCTGAAAAGTGACATAGTGCATCTTTAAAGTACATGTTGTAGAAATGGTTTATTAGTAACCGCTTTCACAATCTTGCACATTTAACCCATATTTAAAACAAAGATCTGATCATTTTGAACACCTTTCTGTAAATTAGCGATTACAGGTCCAATTATCCTGTTGCTTAAAGGCGCACTGTGTAACTTTTTTTCTTTTCCTGCCACCTGCTTGTCTCCATGGAGATGTAATTGTGTTGCCTGTAATGTTTCAAATGGCATTGAACCTATCCATCTTAGATATTCAGTTTGTTTTACTGCTCATAAACACATTGCATTGTTACAGTGAGTTGCTTGCCTCTGCAGAGATCTGACCCGTTACTTGGCCTGGTGGCATCACCTTGTCTCCATGTAGATATACAGCTCTGGAAAAAATAAGAGACCACTGCATCTGCATTTTCTTTTCTGAAATCAGCATCTCTACATGTATTACAACCATTCCATTCCAGCCTCTGTTGAATTCCAACACAAACACAAAGCTGAGCTACTTCAGTTCTTGCACCAGGAGTGGAATAAAGTCACCCAAGAACAATGTGAAAGACTTGTGGAGAGCATGACAAGACGCATGAAAGCTCTGATTTAAAATAAGGGTTATTGCACCAAATATTGATTTCTGAACTCTTCTTAATTAGTATTATGTTGTTTTAAAATGAATTTGATCTTGTTTCGTGGCATTGTTTGAGGTCTGAAAACATTTACCTTTTTTGTTATTTTGACCATTTGTCATTTTCTGCAAATAAATGCTCTAAATGGTCATATTTTTATTTGGAATTTGGGGAAATGTTGTCCGTAGTTTATAGACTCAAACAAAAATGTCCCTTTTGCCCAAACATATACATATAAGTAGTAAAATCAGAAAAAAACGATCATTTTGCAATAATTTTTTTCCAGAGCTGTATTTGTTTAATGAGGAACATTCTAAGTAAATCATTATTATTATTATTATTATTATTATAGTATTATTATAGTATTATAGTATTATAGTATTATAGTATTATTATAGTATTATAATAGTATTATTATTATTACTATTTTCCATTATTATTATTATTACGTATTACTATTTGTATTATTTATTACTTACTTTATCCCCTCCCTGCCTGCATGCACTTTTTCCCTCAAATGTCCTGGAGCTACTGTGGCGAGTAAATTTCTCCTGTGTGAGATCAATAAAGGCTTATGTTATCTTATCTTATCTTATCTTAAAACAACTATCTTCTTGGATACAAACAAGAAAAATTACATTATTTTTCAAGCGTAAACCTCTTAAATCTGGGATTTACTTTTACTTAGGTTACGCTGCACTCTCACCTTACAATGAGAACAAGAAGGTGCACGGTTGGATTCCAGATAACTTGTATTTTTCCTGTTTGGGTAGGTTTTCCCCCTACTACCTAAGACACTTTCCTTTGATAGTAGGCTACAAATCGAAAGACTCTCTTGACATTTTGTAATACAACTAAAGACAGCCCTCTGACCAACCTGCAATAGTGTACGCAGTCTGTGGTCAGCCTCAGTCACGCCGATGGCCATCCTGGAGCCACAGAGGCACTAAAACTCTCCATAATTTGCCCATTTTCATGATGTGTGCCAGTCTGAAAGCAGTCTGCCTCAGAGTGTGGGGAGAAGAACCACAGAAATGCCCCGAGGAGATGGAAGTCCTCTGCTGCCTTGGTCCAGTTTGGGTATACTGTACTATCAGAGCGACACAGGGGGTACACAGCGGTTTGGTGGGGACATGGTTTTAATGCAAGTCTCAATCTCCCAGTCAGAACTAATTGGAAAAATAAGAAGATGAAGTAAAAGAAGAGATGTTTTGTTTATTGGTGAAGTGTTATTTTTGGATATGTCCCTAAAAAACTCTACAGGAACACAGGGAGGATATGCAGACTCCAGCTATAGTCTATTTTTAAACTTTTTAAAATTCATTTGTTTTTCTATTTTTGCAAAGATTTTAAAAATATATGAGCACGTGCACAACAAAATGTAGTAAAAAGCATGCAATGAAATTTTTACTTGCTTGCTTCTGTTGACAATAAAGAGTATATCTACCTATATTACAAATAGTTACAGTCAATAATTCTTGAAATGTCTAATGGATTACATACGTCTATACAAAACAACAAGCCACAAACAAAGCAATGTGGTCTACTCCATTCAGTGTAGTGAAGACTGCAGTGAGCGCTACATTGGAGAAACAAAACAGCCACTTCACAAGAAGATGTACCAACACAGACAAGAAGCCATGGCCACTCCTTTGAGGACAGTGAGGTACAGATCTTGGCCAGCGAAAAGAACTGGTTTGAGAGGGGAGTTAAAGAGGCTATTTTTGGTCAAGAAAAATAATCCTTCCTTGAACAGAAATGGAGGTCTCAGACATCATTTGTCTCCCATCTATAACTCTATCCTCAAACCTAAATCAAAACAAACAAAGAAAACAATAGGGCAACAGGTCAGGTCCAGAGATGTGAAAACATCCATTATGGCCCTGAATGGCTCTGTTAACAAGACCCCACACTCCACTCCCACTGCATATAGGATAGAATAGGCTCACCTAACTAACAGAAACTGTAAACAAAATTTAGGTGTGATAGTTTCATAGTAATTTCATTGTAGTTAGCTCCTCCCTGTAGCTAATTATAAGCAGTGTCCACCAGCACTCTAGCCAGAACTGAAGAAGGAGCTTAGATGAGCTGCGAAATGTATTTGACCAAATAAACTTTTGTCCAGTTGACGAATTGAATTTTTCCTTTTGCCATAATTCTATACCATTTATAATGTTAAATTGGCTTGATTAAATTGATGGATGGGTTTGCATAGGGCTCTTTACAGGGGTTCAATATTCCTCCTATATTATGCTATTTTCTGATCTACAGTGTGTTATAATGTTGTTTTCTCATCCAAAACATACCTGGAGTCATGTTTTGTTCCATTCACACAGGTTTAACACACAAATCCCGCATTTAGGCAAGAGTTCTTGTAATGTCATGAGGTAATACACTCATAAGAATCAATTTTGCTTAATATAGAACATTTAATGTCATTGTAATGCAGGATTCTCTTGCAAATGCTTGTTTTAAGAACATTTGGACAAATTGCATATTATTTTACATAGAGTATGGGATTGTGATGTCACATTTAGAAATAGTTTGCCTAAAGTAATACAGATTTTAGTAATGTCCCATGAACCCAGGAACTGATCAGGTTGTTCCAGGACTCTTTTGTTTACTGTTACACTGTTTTTGCTAATGCATCTTTATAAACATTTGGCATATTTGACCAGTAATTTGACCAGTTTTTGAAATTCGGTCCAGAACAGTACACTTTCGCTATATGACACTGAAAATATTCAAAACTCAATGTTCCATCTTCTCACAAATACATATTGTTGCCATCTGATATATAATAATGATCCGATTACCAAAATGACTGGCACTGTTAACTCTAAAACTTCATCAACAGTCCCATCTTTTTTCATTTTTCCCAACATTAACACAACTACCAGCTTGATGCCGCGGGGCCCCTTCCTCTCCTCTCGCTCCCTATGAAAATTTAGCCTATGTGTTTCCAATAAATCTTGTGGAGTAATGACACCTTAGCTGATGATTCATGGGAGCTTTGACAGGTGAAATTGGCGGTGTGAATCTCTGGCACGACATGAGTGGCCCCGGAGCCGCCCTTTCTGCCCCGGGGCGGAGGGGGGAGGGGACGGAGGGGGTGAGGAGGGGAGAGGGAGGGCAGGGGGTGGGGCCAAAAGGCAGAATTGCAGGTTTAACCCTATCACCTGCCGCCGCCGTGCAGAGCGGAGGAACCGCAGCTGTGAGATCGGGACGTGATTTACGAGAGTACGCAGTGTGGCAGGCAGGGTTTGAAAGTGCACAGGTGACTTTTTAATTCTGCATTAGATCAAGATAAACATGATGAGTTATGATGAGGCGTGTACCCTATATGAAGATGTATGGAAAATATAGAGGATCCAGAGAAAAGTTTGTGAAGTTTGGAATAGGGATGCAATCATTAATTGACTAATTGTGACTAGTCCACTCTTTAAAAAAATAAAATAATAATAATAATAAGGCTGCTTCCCATTTCTCTGTCTTAACCCTTCGTCTTACCCCTACCCCTTGGTTTGCACGTTCATGTGAGGACAAGGGGTGTCCCGATTCTAATTTTGATCAAGGGCTCGGGCAAAGACTGAGGGCTACACACCCCTTGAAACGAAGTAAGCTCTCGACCAGGCTTAGAACGAAGGGGTACGCCTACAAGCTCAGGCAGGTTTTGGGATCAGGATGGCAGCGTCACATCGACCAGCCAAGGAGTCTCATAAATTAAGTATTTTCAGCAGTTGTAATTATCGATTAACAGTTTAGCATGGTTTACAATTATGACGCTTATGTTCTACGTTACTTTTAGTGAACTGTTGTTGCGGTTTTAATTGTAGTGATGTCTGTTTAGCCCACGTTATCGTTAATTGAAGTTTCATGTATAAACAAGCTTTTTTTTTTTTTTTTTTTTGTCGAGCTGAGGTACCCGATAATCCTTGACATTTCTTTACGTTTGTTTGCGTTAATTGTTGTCGCCTCTGTAGACGTAGCAGCCAGGTAGAGGCAAGGGATGATGACGCAAACGGTAATCGAGTGTCGTCCCATTTCTTAGGGGAACATTCGTACCCCGAGCCCTCTCAGCTCGGTATCGAGGGGCAAGAAAAAGACGTAGGTCTAGATAAAGGGGCAGGGGAAGGGGTAAGACAGAGTAATGGGACGCAGCCTAACTTTTTAGTGGAGGGTTCATCAAATTTTTATCTTCATGGAGACCAAACCAGACCAAGTTACAGGTCAGGAAACGTGGAGCTGTAGCAACTGTGGCATCAGGCCCAGTTTAGTCCTGATGGAGATTTGGTTTAGTTCAGGTCCAGTCCAGGTTAATTCTCGACCCAGTTCTCATGTGGTCTTTATACAAGTGTGAATGTACTGTACCTTAAGCCATTTTACATGACATAATTTATTCCCTTCCGACACCCTGAAACAAACTCTGAGTAAACAAACACAATAGCCACATCTGCCCTGGGGCCCTGGCAGAGATGTGGCTGCCAATCCACCCACCGTCTCTTTGATCTCCACCAATCACTCACATAAAACCACATTCACACATTCATATCTATCAATCTGGGAAAAGTGTGGAACAACAGCATGGGATCAAACCGTGAACTCACCAGTTATAGGGCAACCTAAGCCACTAACGTCCTAACATCTTCAATTTTGTAGTGTGAATAGTAAGTGAACTATCAAATTTAATAATACATGCTTTAAATCATCACATTATTTTCACACTTATGTCACAGTTGGCTTTGGTTTGTTATCAGGTTTCTGGTTTTAGGTTTTCATTTATTTTCTCATGGAGAAATCGGACACGGGGCAGAGGTCAGTAGCATAAACATACAGACATGACATAATAAAAGACAAAAGATAAAACATGTAACATTATATAGGCAAAATGGGTAAAGTGTATTGCCCAAAGACACAACAACAGCCGCAGTGATCGAATAACCCATAACTGTCTGTATATGCAACTTACTCTATTGTTTGAGCACAGCCCCTTATCATTTTATTTGTTCTTAAAAGTGCACTATGTCACTTTTACGGTGGAGGGTCCGGTGTTTGCTTTTCTCCATGGAAACGTTGTGTTTTTGCCTGGAATGTTCCATAGTAGGGCCTTAAACATACAGCTCTGGAAAAAAATAAGAGACCACTGCATTTTTTTTTTCTGAAATCAGCATCTCTACATGTATTACAGCCATTCCATTCTAGCGTCTGTTGAATTCCAACACAAACACAAAGCTGAGCTACTTCAGTTCTTGCACCAGGAGTGGAATAAAGTCACCCAAGAACAATGTGAAAGACTTGTGGAGAGCATGCCAAGACGCATGAAAGCTGTGATTAAAAATGATTATTGCTGCAAATATTGATTTCTGAACTCTTCTTAAGTGTAAATATTAGTATTATGTTGTTTTAAAATTAATTTGATCTTGTTTCTTTGCATTGTTTAAGGTCTGAAAACATGGATCTTTTTTGTTATTTTGATCATTTGTCATTTTCTGCAAACAAATGCTCTAAACGATATATATATATATTTTTTTTTTTTGGGGGGGGGAATTTGGGATAAATGTCAGTAGTTTATAGACTCAAACAAAAATGTTCCTTTTGCCCAAATACATACCTATAAGTAGTAAAATCAGAAAAACTGATTACATTTCTATCTTTTAAAAACACAATTTTTTGCCATGTGCAGGCTTGCTTTTCCATAGATCTGACCATTTACCTGTCTCCATTGTGATTACCAAAGTTATTTCTATAATGTGGAATAATCAAGGTGAAACAGTAATATCTCCATGGAGACAAGCAGGTGGCGGACTCTGTACCAGAAAAGTCGCACACTGAACCTTAAACTCTTTTTGGAACGTTCTCTAAACTCTCAATCATAAAAAAATCCAGAAGTTCATAACAATCAACAAACTTTGGTAATTTTCTGACCAAATATTTCCACAAAAATTCAAATGTTGTTCTTCGGTTATTTATTTGAGCTTGCAGGACAGTTACTCAGTACCTCTTTGTTGAAGCTTTGTCATTACATCTTGCCTCACTTTCTCTTCTTATTTTCCATGTGATCCTAGCCAGTAATTTTGGTTCCAATTGTACTTCTACTTCCTTGGGGCTATATCCGCTGTGGCTGGAGATTACTTTTTTGCGATTGCCAGCTGGCTCCGAGTTGTAAAAAAAAAAAAAAAAAACATCATAGACACTGTGATCTTTGCACAATCAAGCTTGAATTGAATTTGAGGTCTTGAGGTAAACAGGTCCAAGATGTATTGTATGGGTGCGCAAAGCAAGTGAGAACATAGCCAAGCCAAACACGTCTATGGAAGTGTCAGTTTAATGAGAAGGGTGAGTTTTAAATTAAAGTAGATTAGAAAATATGGAGCAATCACATGTCAACATCTGACAACCCCCTATTACAGTCTCACACCTTTAATTAACACAACTCCTGCTTTAGAATTCCACAAATGAGCCGGTTTTCTTCCATAGCCACAGAAGATAAACACAAAAATGTATAATTGCACACAAGCGATGGAATGTAAGTGTTTATAAATTTGTGTAATGTATTATTGCCTCAAATATCAGTGTAGATTTCTAATATCTACACCTTAATAAAGCACAAACAAAGACTTAAAGGTGCACTGTGTAACTTTTATGGTGGAGGGTCTGCCGTCTGCTTGTTTCTATGGTGATGTTATTGCTTTGTCTGGGATTTTTCACAATATAGCATTAAACAAATATATATTGTATTCATTCATTTACAGGTGTTTTTACTTCTCTAAACTACCTCAAAGACATGAATTTTTCCTGTGAGCGGGCGCACTTCTCCACAGATCTGACATGTAACTTGGCCTGGTAAAGTGGCCTGCTTGTCTCCATGGAGATAGTTCAATTAAATTCCATACTGAGGTTTCCTCAAGGTAATTTGGTTTCCCCCATAAACTATTGTATAAACATTCACAATGCAGCAAGTCATCCACTTTGATTGATTTCTGGTGGTCTTGCTTGTCTCCATGTTTATATGATTTCTTTATCTGGAAAGTTCCTCAGTGTGGCATTAAATTAAACCTTTTATTTATTGAATTACAGATGTTTTTATTGCTCAGAAGTACAGCTCTGGAAAAATAAGAGACCACTGCTTTTTTCTGAAATCAGCATCTCTACATGTATTACAGCCATTCCATTCCAGCGTCTGTTGAATTCCAACACAAACACAAAGCTAAGCTACTTCAGTTCTTGCACCAGGAGTGGAATAAAGTCACCCAAGAACAATGTGAAAGACTTGTGGAGAGCATGCCAAGACGCATGAAAGCTGTGATTAAAAATATGGGTTATTGCACCAAATATTGATTTCTGAACTCTTCTTAAGTGTAAACATTAGTATTATGTTGTTTTAAAATTAATTTGATCTTGTTTCTTTGCATAGTTTGAGGTCTGAAAACATGTATCTTTTTTGTTATTTTGACCATTTGTCATTTTCTGCAAATAAATGCTCTAAACGATAATATTTTTATTTGGAATTTGGGGGAAATGTTGTCAGTAGTTTATAGACTCAAACAAAAATGTTCCTTTTTCCCAAACACATACCTATAAGTAGTAAAATCAGAAAAAACAGATAATTTTGCAGTTGTTTCTTTTTTTTTTTTTCTTTTTTTTTTTTTCCAGAGCTGTATCTTGAAAAACATGCATTCTTATAGGAAGCGAGATTCCCTGCCCATAGATCTGTCCTGTAATTTTGGCAAGGTGGTGTTATGTGCTTATCTCCATGAAAAACATTCATTTAATGCCATACTATAGAAGATTTCAGGTGAGGCAAAAACATCTCCATGTAGACAAGCAGGTGGTGAGTTCTTTACTAGGAAAGTTACACATTTTCCCAGCAGTGTCACTCCTTGGAAATTTTTCTTGGGAAGTATAATTTCCTAATTTGTGCAACAGTCGTGACTAATGCCGGGTAAAAATGCTGCAACTTTTTCATTGGAATCCTCTCTTTCTGACAGTTCCACATATGTGTTCAGTATTGGGGTGTATATACTGTAGGTGCTGCAGATATAGTGAGACCTAAGCCCGGACTTGCACTCATTTATCAGTGTCACCATCAACTTCTTCAAAGACACAAGAGGTGCAGAGTCACTCATCACGTCACCAACCGCAACTGTCAAACTTCACTTTAAACATGCGCTGACATATTACCGTCTTTTAATTGTTGTCTTTATGTTCTAAACATTTTAACCAACCATTATTGTCAGGGTGATCAAAAGGTGTAATTTCTCCCATTGCAAAATTAATAGGTCTCTGTAGCGTTTGTTTTATTAAAGTGTCCATATTTTGCTAAATCCTGATCTTTTATAATGTCGTTTCCTCATCACAAATATGCCCAGAGTTGTGTTTTGCTTTATTCACACATTTAACACACACGTTTAGGCTCTGTTCCACCTTGTGATGTCATGAGGTAATACAGGGAGTGGTCCACTGTGCTTTTAAAGATCCCATGACATGGTACTTCTTGATGCTTTTATATGGCTCCTTAATGGTTCCCTAATACTGTAAATGAATCCTTCTTCAAAATCAACACTCAGTGCATGAGAAACAGAGATAAGATGAGAAAGAGTAATTTTTCTCTGTCTGAACAGGCCATAATGGGCGTTGTTGCTTGAATGCAGAGGAGAAAAGAGCTGGCCTATAGTAGAGGGTGGGGGCGTGGCCAAACGCTCCGCTCTCGCTCTGAGCCCTCAGCTGATCCATTTCCTTGTTTTTGCACGGGGGGAGAGATTTGAAGCATTCCATTGAAAAATAAACACATTTCCACAGAAAATAAAATTAAACCACTGCTGTTCAAAGGTCCAGAGGCTCAGATAAAGGACTTCCGAGCCTAGAAACACTCGGAAGTGCCTCCAGGCAAATAAAAAAACGCATTTCGCATTGCCTAGCGCAGGGGTCTTCAACGTTTTTCAGGCCAGGGACCCCCAAACAGATGGCGAACTGGGCCAGGGACCCCCTACTATATATACGGCATAGAATTGTGTTTTATATTCAATTGAGCTTAGTGTCATGTATAAACACTGCTACTCTGTTATGGTACATCCAATACAAGGAAATAATACACAGGTTAATACTGTATTTTACACTATAAAATATAAAATTATATTATTTTAAAGTGAAATCAAAAGATTTCGCGACCCCCCTGCAGTACCTCCGCGACCCCCCTGTTGAAGACCTCTGGCCTAGCGCATTCGCAGTCCAAACTCTCTGGGCGTGATTTACAGAGACGCTGAGTACAGACAGACGGGGGTGGAACTGCATTTGCATTTCTTTTTTCGATCTGACGTCAATCAGGTGCCTTGTTCAAAATCGCCGGTTTGAGCTCCGATTTTTTGTAACGCAGAAAAGGATCGCAAAATGCTCAGTTTAGACATTTTGCAACTTTTAACCATGGGGGGGGGGCTAAACAGGGTAGGGGAGCTCACATTAACATTCAAAAATCTCAGAAAGTGAAAATTTCATGCCATGGGACCTTTAATCTCCATACCCCTTCACTAGAATCATTTGGATGATCACAGCCCTGAAATTGCATTCCTCTACCGAGTAAAAGGTAAAAGGGAGCTGTTAACTTGAAAACTTGACATCACAAGGTGGAAGAGAGCAATTAGAGCCTTGGAGATGCAGACTAATAATAAAAGGTTACTCAAACGTGTGTGAAAGAAACAAAACACAACTCCAGGTTTTTTTTTTTAGAGGTAACAACATTCTAAAATGGCTTAAAGCTCACAAGAGTCAATTTAGGACCTTTAAAGTGCATAAGACAGTTTCATGTTTTTCTAATTATTACTTTTTTGGTGGGAAAGTACATGTGGTAAATAGAGGTCACAGTTTTACATGAATTAAGTGGCAGTTTGTTCAAGGAAAGTAGTGGTGAGCTTCAAAATGGAATAGCTCTACGTATGTTATCAACACAGAAAATTCCATCCAAAATGTAGGGACAATTTTTCTGATAGTTTAAAGCTTTACAATCAAATTAAGATGTCATCTTTTTAGTAGTTTAATCATAACTATTGTGCAACGTAGGCAAGTTTTGGCCCTTGTTTACAGCATGATTTCTTGGTAACTGGTTTTGGAATTGTGTGTATCTCTGTGTATAGCTCTGGAAAAAAAATAAGAGATCACTGCAAAATTATCAGTTTTTCTGATTTTGCTACTTATAGGTATGTGTTTGGGCAAAAGGAACATTTTTGTCTAATAAAAATATTATCATTTAGAGCATTTATTTGTAGAAAAGGACAAATGGTCAAAATAAAAAAGATACATGTTTTCAGACCTCAAACAATGCAAAGAAACAAGATCAGATTCATTTTAAAGGTCCCATGGCATGAAATTTTCACTTTCTGAGGTTTTTGAACGTTAATGTGAGCTCCCCTACCCTGTTTAGCCCCCCCCCCCCCCATGGCTAAAAGTCGCAAAATGTCTAAACTGAGCATTTGCGGTCCTTTTCTGCATTACACAAAACCAGTGTTGAAACGGGCGAGTTCGGACAAGGCACCTTTTTGACGTCAGATCGGCAAATGCAGCTCCAGCCCCTCCCTCTGTCTCCGCTCAGCGTCCCTGTATATCCCGCCCATAGAGTTTGGACTGTGAATGCGCTACAATGCGAAATGCATTTTTTAATTTGCCTGGAGGCACGTCCGAGTGTTTCTAGGCTCGCAAGTCCCTTACCCGACCCTCTGGACCTCTGAAATAGCAGTGGTTTAATTTTATTTTCTGTGTAAATATGCTTTTTTTCATTGCAAAGTCTCCCATCTGTCTTCCTGTGTTAAACATGGAAGCGAGCAGACAGCAGTGCAGAGCTGTGCTTCCAGCGGGGGAAACCCCCCCCCCCGCTCCTTAGCCAATCTCTCTGTCCTTCTCATTTGCATTGAAGCAGCAACACTCAGAATAAAGCATTTTAGACACATATCTAGCCTCATGAAGACTGTCAGAGTCATATCTCATGCAGTGAGTGTTGATTTTGAAGAAGGATTCATTTACAGTATTAGGGAACCATTAAGGAGCCATATAAAAGCATCAAGAAGTACCATGTCATGGGACCTTTAAAACAACATAATACTAATGTTTACACTTAAGAAGAGTTCAGAAATCAATATTTGGTGCATTAAACCTTATTTTTAATCACAGCTTTCATGCGTCTTGGCATGCTCTCCACAAGTCTTTCACATTGTTCTTGGGTGACTTTATTCCACTCCTGGGGCAAGAACTGAAGTAGCTCAGCTTTGTGTTTGTGTTGGAATTCAACAGATGCTGGAATGGAATGGCTGTAATACATGTAGAGATGCTGATTTCAGAAAAAAAAAATGCGTGGTCTCTTATTTTTTGTCATGACATTATTTGTGGAGGATATTTCTATGGATAATGTGCATGAGATGATGCACTTTAAATGTACCACTTTACGAGAGGTAATAAAGTAATAAAGTCTTCTCATTATTTTCACTATATCCAGAGTTTGTATCTTGCACCTCTGTGTCCGTCACTCTGTCTGCCCCTGACGCTCTGTTTTATTGGCTGTTACCGTAGCGTTGCCGATGTTTGGTGGTTACGATCTGACACTGACACCTCACACATGAAATCGCACACGAAGACACAAAGTCGGGTCACGCCTCCCTGAACTCCTGGAGAAGCAAATTGCAGCCAATTGCAGCCAAATTCTGCTGTAGTGTGTGGCGGCCTTAAAGTTTAGAAAAAATCTGAAATGTTTCATCTTAAAATTGAATCGCCCCATCAAAAGTAAAACTAAGGGGCCGTTTAGACGAAGACGATTGCGACTGAAAACGACAAAATATTCTGTTGGAAGTGTCTTTCGTTTACACGGCGGCTGCGCCGTCGCGCTCTGAAACCGCAAAAATCTGAAGACTCCTTCCAGAGTGTGGAGTTCTGAAGACGGCCCGGGTCGCAACTCCGTCTAAACGGCAAGAAGCGCAAAACATGTTCACGTCGCATACAGCTGACCTGATGCGCCAAGCCGGTAAAAACAATAACAATACGTCGCAGGTGACAGAGGCAAGTTTGGACAAGACCGGGCAGAACCAGTCAGTGGTGGGACAATTTTGAGAATAAATTAGTTGATTACAGTGCATTGGGTGGAAAACTTCAGAATGACTAAACAAGCTCTTGTTGCATTAAGCGAAGAGCTCCGACCCTACATTGAGGGCAAAACAACTGTAATGAGAGCCTCTGTCGGTGTCCTGAAAAAGGTAGCTCTGACATTATATTACCTGCATTATATTATTATTATATTATTAATATATAATATATTATATTATTAGCGGCCTGGCATGCATATTCAATCGAATTCGCCCACTTTTGCGTCTTCGTATAAACAAACATTTCCTGTTGAGAATGCTCATCTAAACGCGGATAAAAAATTGAAGACGAGACGCCACTTTTGCGTCTTCTGTTTTGATCATCGCCGTATAAACGTAGCCTAATTTAATCATTTGTTAACTATAGGTCCGGGTCATATGATGTGTTAGAGATGCCTGATGTAGAATTTTTCAAGTTAACAGCTATTCTTTACCTTTTGTTCAGTAGAAACGGGCAATTTCCGGGCTGAAATCATCCAAATGATTCTAGTGAAGGTGTATGGAGTTGAAAAACACAGTGGAGCACTTCCTGTATTACCATATGACATTACATCATCCTAAATATGCCGTTTTTGTTTGTCAAACATGTGTGAATGAAACAAAACCCAATGCCACGTATGTTTGTGATGAGGAAACATTATAACAGAAAGTATATTAAAGCTATTCCACTATCTTCTCAAATTGCATTCAGTTTACTTTAAGTTTCTTTTCTTTTTGTTTCTCTTTGCATTTTCCACACTGCCATAATTTAACTTCTCCCCACAATCTCTGGATAAAGTCCACATAATTTCTTGTTTTGGCATAGGACAATCACAAGTTATTAAATCACCAATAAATGCTTCACCATAATCTTTAGGTCTGCACATGTCAACACTACCTGACAGTAATGTAGTTTGTTTTTAAGTCATTTCCATCTGAACTGCACAGATAATGAATTCTCCCTCTGAATTGGCCGTCAAACTCCAGGCTCTAACCTCGTCTCTCATGATTTGTGGCACTTTTTAAGAGAAGTGTGAACATTTGACAGTCCACAGTTCTCCGCTCGTGTGGGGCTGTGGCAGTGTAAGTTTGTCTGTTGAGAAGATAGAAACACGCTTTTGTGTTGGAGGATTTGAGGGTCATTAGCAAAGATGTTATCAACAAAGGTGGGCCCCTTCAGTAAGCCACATCACGCAAGTGCTTTCAGTGTCAGAACAAAAGGTGTTGGAACAAAACGTTAATAGCTACACCTGCTCGTGCTTTTCCACTGTTTTATCCAACACAAGGCAAAAACTAAGGATAATGTTTAAAGGCGTACTATGTAACTTTTCTACTAGTGGAGTGTCTGAGGAATTTGGAGCTCCATAGTAGGAATAGGAATGTATTTACAGACAAAATAAAAAAATACACACAATAAAAATGGTTTAATAAGGACGTCTTAAGACCGAAATACAGAGCCTGACAGCAGCAATTACGGAGAGAGGGACAACATTTTTTTTCAATACAAAGTGAATTGGAATCAGAGTTGAAATTACTGAAATTACTACTGTTGCACATTTCTCTGCTGCATCTTCCATTGCACATTTTGATGCACACTGCACATTTTGGACATCTGTAAATAGGTATTTATTTATTCTTTGCACTGCTTTCAGATTTTAGATTTTAGATTTTGTCTTAGAAGTTTTTGTATTGTCTTTATATTGTATTTTGTACACTGTCTTTTTGCACTGCTTGGCCAGAGAGAAACTTTTCATAGAGAAATATTTAGATTCACTGTATGTCAAACACATATGGCAGAACTGACAATAAAGCTGACTTTGAACTTTGAGAGGATCAGAATAGTGCCCATGTTCACTTCCTATTTGGAACGTGGCTAGCAGGTTAGCTATTTCCATTTATATATACATTCTGTTTACTCATCAACTCTCAAGCCACAATGATGGTGATAAAGTCATAGTATGTAACTTTTTGTCCAAAAATAAATAAATAAATAAATAAATAAGCATGTTTTTTTTTTTTTTTTTTTTTCATTATTTAAGGTCCCATGGCATGAAATTTTCACTTTCTGAGGTTTTTGAACATTCATGTGAGCTCCCCTACCCTGTTTAGGGCCCCTCTAAAAGTTGCAAAATGTGTAAACTGACCAATTTCCGCGTTTGAAAAAAAGACAGCCCAAACAGGCAATTCTGAACAAGGGAACTTTCTCACGTCACACTCGGGGAAAGGTTTCCACCCCCCGTCTGGATGTCTACCCACCGTCTCTGGAAATCACACCCAGAGAATTTGGACAGCAAACGAGCTACAAAATGCGAGATGCGTTTGTTTTTTTTTGCCTGGAGACACATGAGAGTGTTTCCACTGCTGTTTCAGAGGTTCGGAGGCTCGGATAAAGGACATCCGAGCCTCCGAACCTCTGAAACAGCAGTGGTTTAATTTTATTTTCTGTGGAAATTTGTTTTTTTTTTCATTGGACGCGTCTCATATCTTCCTAAGGGCTTAAAACACAGAAGTGGGTGACAGCGCACAGCGCTAATCCAGGAAACAGTGGCGTATTTGGCCACACCCCCACCCGCTGCACTGGCCTGTCTCTGTCCTCATTTGCATTCAAGCAGCAACGCCCAGAATAAAGTGTTTCAGAGACATATTTATGACTCTGACTGTCTTCATGAGGCTATCTCATGCACTGAGGCTTGATTTTGGAGAAGGATTCATTTACAATATAAGGGAACAATTAAGGCGCCATATAAAAGCATCAAGAAGTACCATGTCATGGGATCTTTAAGGTTTTTATTACATTTATAAAGGAAAAGATACATCCTTACGGTGATGTAACGCTGGTTCTTTTGGGATAAACTTCCACAGCATGACAAAATTATCTATCTCCATGGACAATGTTTCCAAGTATGGTTTTAAATTTCTGTTTCCATGGAATCATGTACATACTATCTCTTTAACACGACTAATCAAGATAAGTGGCTTAAGTATCTTGCTCAAACACACAACAACAGAATTATAATTGTAGTTCACTTACACTCCAAAACAAAAATCCCAAAAGATAACACATATGGAAAGCGGTTGGGAGGCTTTAAGACTTATTTCGATCCCCTCTACACAGATTTTTCTCAGAACATGAACATCACTGTTTCATGTTGATGAAATTTGATCAATTTATGTTGAATATGCATATTTATCGTATGTTGCCTTATCATGAAAATGTTTTTATGGTTTTATTGTTTGTATAATTTAATTCTGTCTACAAAATTATTTTAACATGCAATGCCAAATATCCTTAAAGGGTTTTAAAGTGAAAACATACAAAAGCAGTCTTTAGTTTTCCATAGTTCTGTATTGTCTTAAACAGAATCACACACAAAGAGCACAGGTACAGAGACACACAGTTTGGAGTTGTTCCAGTGAAGACGCTCTGGTCTCTGCCTGTGGACACGGGAATAACACATGATGAACACATTATGACGATCTACTCTGTGTTGTACATGTTTAAATATACTTAAAGCATTTATTACTCTCTAATACAACACTGGACCAGAACAGAATCACATGAACATTAGAATTGTACATGCAGAAACAATACTCACCATGTGCTGCTTTTCTTCTTCAAAACCCAGTAACATCTGGTATAAAGTCCTCCTCCTGCCACATCACCCTGTAGAAACACATGATAAATGCTCACTAGGAAGTACAGTATATGTTGGAAAAATATAATTCTGTTAAAATATTTTTTGTTGGCTTACTTACTTTGTTCATCTGCGGTCTGTGTTTTGCTGGTTCTCAAACATCTTCCTTTTTTTCCTGAAAGATACAGAGATTTTATTTTGTTTTAGTCTTTTTATTTGAACAGTTAACGTCACTTTCAGAATGGTGCAAAAAATGACAAACTAACATCTGCAGCAGTGCTCTGGATGTCACTGTTTGTTTGTAAATGACTCTGGAAGCAGCACATTCAAATCTTAAAACGACTGTGATATTCTTGTAGATGGACAGTCGAAAACAATTTGTTTTATGGAAACATGTGTTTACAATGATGACATTCTAGGCCAGAGAAAGTGTTTAAAATCTCCGAAAAGTCTTACCTCCAGATCAGCTCTCATAATCCTCCTGGACACACTGGAGTGTCCTCTGCTCCTGTCCTGTAACTGTCCTCTGCTCCCGAACCTGTCCTGTGTCCTGAGTGTGTCCTGTGTCTTGAGTGTGTCCTCTGCTCCTGTAACTGTCCTGTGTCTTGAGTGTGTCCTCTGCTCCTGTAACTGTCCTGTGTCCTGAGTGTGTCCTCTGCTCCTGTAACTGTCTTGTGTCCTAAGTGTGTCCTCTACTCTGTGACTGTCCTGTGTCCTGAGTGTGTCCCAAGTGTGTTCTCTGCTCCTGTAACTGTCCTGTGTCCTGAGTGTGTCCTGTGTCTTGAGTGTGTCCTCTGCTCCTGTAACTGTCCTGTGTCTTGAGTGTGTCCTCTGCTCCTGTAACTGTCCTGTGTCCTGAGTGTGTCCTCTGCTCCTGTAACTGTCTTGTGTCCTAAGTGTGTCCTCTACTCTGTGACTGTCCTGTGTCCTGAGTGTGTCCCAAGTGTGTCCTCTGCTCCTGTAACTGTCCTGTGTCCTGAGTGTGTCCCAAGTATGTCCTCTGCTCCTGTAACTGTCCTGTGTCCTGAGTGTGTCCTGTGTCTTGAGTGTGTCCTCTGCTCCTGTAACTGTCCTGTGTCTTGAGTGTGTCCTCTGCTCCTGTAACTGTCCTATATCCTAAGTGTGTCCTCTGCTCCTGTACCGTCCTGTAACTGTCCTCTGCTCCTGTACTTGTCCTGTGTCTTGAGTGTGTCCTCTGCTCCTGTATCTGTCTTGTGTCCTGAGTGTGTCCTGTGTCCTGAGTGTGTCCTGTACTTGTCCTGTGTCCTGAGTGTGTCCTCTGCTCCTGTAACTGTCTTGTGTCCTGAGTGTGTCCTCTGCTCCTGTAACTGTCCTATGTCTTAAGTGTGTCCTCTGCTCCTGTAACTGTCCTATGTCCTAAGTGTGTCCTCTGCTCCTGTACCATCCTGTAACTGTCCTCTGCTCCTGAACTTGTCCTGTGTTCTGAGTCTGTCCTTTGCTCCTGTATCTGTCTTGTGTCCTAAGTGTGTCCTGTACTTGTCCTGTGTCCTGAGTGTGTCCTGAGTGTGTCCTCTGCTCCTGTAACTGTCTTGTGTCCTGAGTGTGTCCCAAGTGTGTCCTCTGCTCCTGTAACTGTCCTGTGTCTTGAGTGTGTCCTCTGCTCCTGTAACTGTCCTGTGTCCTAAGTGTGTCCTCTGCTCCTGTACCGTCCTGTAACTGTCCTCTGCTCCTGTACTTGTTCTGTGTCTTGAGTGTGTCCTCTGCTCCTGTATCTGTCTTGTGTCCTGAGTGTGTCCTGAGTGTGTCCTGTACTTGTCCTGTGTCCTGAGTGTGTCCTCTGCTCCTGTAACTGTCTTGTGTCCTGAGTGTGTCTTGAGTGTGTCCTCTGCTCCTGTAACTGTCCTGTGTCTTGAGTGTGTCCTCTGCTCCTGTAACTGTCCTATGTCCTAAGTGTGTCCTCTGCTCCTGTACCGTCCTGTAACTGTCCTCTGGTCCTGTACTTGTCCTGTGTCCCAAGTGTGTCCTCTGCTCCTGTACCGTCCTGTAACTGTCCTCTGCTCCTGTACTTGTCCTGTGTCCCAAGTGTGTCCTCTGCTCCTGTAACTGTCCTGTGTCTTGAGTGTGTCCTCTGCTCCTGTACCGTCCTGTAACTGTCCTCTGCTCCTGTATCTGTCCTGTGTCCTGAGTGTGTCCTCTGCTCCTGTATCTGTCCTGTGTCCTGAGTGTGTCCTCTGCTCCTGTAGCTGTCCTATGTCCTGCTACATTTGAATTTTCATTTTCCCTCCTAAAGTTTGGGGAAATGGAATTCCAGGAGGAGGAGCTTCACCAGAAATGAAAACAAAGTCATGTTTCCTCAGCCTGATTAAAACATGCAGGACTAACATCGGCCACAGTCAAGCGACCTTTGTAAGATTTAAACATGCTGGATTAAGAATCGTAAAAATGGTATTGTTGTCAAATGTGTGTTTACAATTTGAGCAAGCGCTCTCAGGCCATTTTTTCAGTGTACACAAAAGAATGTGACCTTACTGGCGCTGAGTCCATCTCTGCTTAATTGCGATGAGTAAAAGAGGTATTGGCAGCAGCAGAGGCCTGGAGGGCGCGGATCATTTTCACTGCGTAAGTCTCTCCACCCTGCTCGAATTTTGGCTTTTCACCAGGTCCAGCTGTCGTTCACCTGGAATCCACTAGCTACATTAACCCATGTGTACAGTCAACCTAGTGCTTCTGGAATTCAAGTAAGACACTACAGGCTAAACCATTTCTGTATTTTTTTATTTTTTTTATTTTTTTATATTTATATTTTATTTTATTTACTTAGGCTAGTTTGCTCTCTCAGAATATAAGATTGACAAATACAACAACATTGTCCAATCTGCCCCTTAACGAGTTTATCCATTCGTATACATAGTTTGTACATTGTAACTTTGGATGTGGATCTTGAAATGTATTTTCTACCATATAGGAATATAAGGATCCCCCCTTAAAGTAGTACCTGCATATAATAATAATAATTTGAATTTGAAGCTCTAGTCTACTCAGTGATATCCAAGATAACAATTTTTATGTAATATGTCAACAAGCCAGAGAGTTAAAAGTTGTATGGGGGATTGTTTGTTTGTTTGTCAATGAAAGTTCAAAATAGAATTATAGAGATCCAGTAGCCTTGTAATGATGATGACCAAAAAAACAACCAAAAAAAAAACCTAAGGAATGAAAATCCATCAACTGTGGAAATGGTGGGGCCAGATAAACATTAGCCGATAACAAGGTAGCCTCGTTATCTATTGGCTGTCAGGTTGTCAATCAAACTCCCTATGCTTCTAGCGTAACTGACTTGCCGGCGCGCTGGGATTATGTGGTTTACTTCGCATTCCGCAGATGCAAGATGCTGTTACTCAATCAACGCAACGGTTCTTAGCTTTTTTTTTTTTTTTTAACTGTAGCTTTGTCACAGAGTTCGTCACAGTTAGCACAGAGTGTATTGCGATGACAAACAATCCACAACCAGTTAGCCACTAAAGAATGTCTGTTTTCGAGGCCGCTGAAAGCAGAAGAGAAGGGGAAAAGGAGCGAAGCCAAACTAAGGTGATTTATTGGAGATTACTTTCAGCGATGGCGTGCACTGAAGCAGATGAAGGGTCTAAAGACTGATGCGTTTGTCGCTAAATTACTTCTGGACAGGTTGAACAGCAATTCATTCAGCAATTCTGAACGCGCACTGGATGTAAACAAACATGATTTCTAGTGTAAGGAGGAGCCGGAAGGAGGCGTTTCTACTTAGGGAGCAACTTTTGAAAAAGGACAAACAGTTTCAGTATTTCTCTTTCCTTGGCAAATTGTCTATACAACCTTTAAAAGAGAAGAGGAGAAGAAGCTGGAGCTCTAAAGTATGAGTTTATTCACCATCACTGCAGGACAAAGCATCTGAAGACATGAACCCTCAAGACACTAGCCGTGTTTCAATTCGCAGTGTGCACAGTTCAGAGTATGGTTTTAACGGCGCATATGTCACTTCAACTGCTGTCCCATTTCGTTTTTGTCCCATGCACAGTTAAAATGCACCCTGAAAACCGCAGTCGTTTCCATGGAAATCGGGGCGTGGACCAACTGTGCATCCATGCACACTTCGCGCACTCATATATCCCAGCATGCACCACACGCTACTTCTTCTACAGGAGAAAATGGAGTCGGCGGCTGCGTCTGGTAGTTGCGGGACCTGTTCCATTTCGCCAACACCCATGCGGTCCGCGGAGCACCCTTAAAACCACACTCTGGATTGTGCACACTGCGAATTGAGACACGGCTACTGTAATTGAGTTGTCCAGTCTAATGCAGTCCAGTATGGCTATGTTTCCATTGTAGGGAGCATTATACCTCTGATAACTTAGGCCGAGATAACAAGGACTGAGCTGGCAGAAATGGGATTGCTTTAACAGACACTATTTTCCAGTTCTATATATTTCAAATATGTACAATTTTTTACACATAAACCACCTTATTTTTTATATGAAAACAGGGCATGATAAAAAAACAAACTTATAAGTAAACTAAAGAAGTTTCCTGACGTTGAGATTTTTTCACCTGCAGTATCTCACTTTAAATTACATTCTCTGATTGTGAGAAAACTATAATTCTGTTGTGTGTTTTTTTTGTTTTGTTTAGGTTTGTTTTTTTTACTTAGATGTTGCCCCGTTCCAACTCGCTCACATTACACCGGCCTCACTGATCTGTTCTCATGTCAGTCAGAGCCCCCAGGTCTTTTGAATCAAATGAATTAATCTTAACATTAAAAGGGTTAGTGCAGTGTCGTGACTGTTAAGCAGAGGCGAAATGTGAGCTGAAATAGTAACAGTAGACTTGGGAGAATTTCCTGGAGACATACAAGTTTATGTGGAGTTTATAGAGTGAGCACACCATCCATCACGTTGTCATCGCACTGTTACTGTAAAACCAGAGTTGTTTGTGCGTAGCTTGTTTATAGCATTGTTTGCAGGAAAAGTTTAGCATTGTGTTTAGTCATATAAGCAGAATAGCATGAAAAATGTGAAATACTGTATCATAATGTACAATACTGGTACAATATACTGGACATACATATACATTCTCTCTCATAGTTCATAATAGTTTTGCAGCCTTATATTGTTACTGTATTTGCACAATGTAGCGTATTATTACCTTTACAGCTTATTTAAAACTTTATAGAGAACTGTTTAGAGAAATACCAATTTTTAAGTTTTGAAAATTTTAAAACTTTCAAACTCGCTTGCCTCATCTATAAATCCCTTAATGACCTAGCCCCTCCTCCCCTGAAGGAATTTATTAAACGTAGAGAAAACAACCTCAGGACTAGATGTGCTTCCAGAGGGGATTGTGAGGTGCCATTTAGACAAACTGCTACAAAACATCATTTCTGTTAAGGGTAGTATGAATTGGAATAGTCTTCCAACAACTATACGAGAGAGTTCTACCCTTATTGCTTTTAAAAAAGAGCTCAAAAAATGGCTCAAAACCAACCAAACCTGTCAACATAGGTGATGTTCAATGTGTACCATGTAATGTATTGTTCTGTATATATTATAAATGCTTTTTGTTATTGTTTGTCATGTTGTTGTCTTTAAATGTCGGAGGACTACGGATGGAAAGTAGCTTCTAGCTAAATCCGGCATATTTACACAATGTCATGAAAATGTACAAAGTGTTCATTAATGTGCACTGTCCTCTTCAAATAAACACATAAATAAATAGTATATAAAAAGTATATACAGTATGTAATGTGACTGTGTATTTTTACTCCCTGGCTGTTTGTTTGTTGTCTGCTTGAGTGGTGCAACACTGGAATTTAGACCGTAGACTTTAGTTTTAACTTAGATCTCTGTCTTAGATAGTTTTTGTTGTGTTTTGTCTTCATATTGTATTTTGTACACTGTCTTTTTGCACTACCTGGCCAGAGAGAAACGAAATTTCGATTCACTGTATGTTGAACACATATGGCAGAATTGACAATAAAGCTGACTTTGAACTTTGAACTTTTGAATTTCCCAATTGTAGAACAAATAAAGATTTTATCTTAAAAATATTGGTTCATTAAACAACAAAGCAATATGCTATTTTCATTTACTAACTATAAATAATGTGAATGTACATTTAAGAAGTGCAAATGTTGCTAATGTAACGTTAGTGGGCTCATGACCAGACATGTAGGCTACTAACAGCTGAAGCTAATTTTGGCAATAGCCTTTCTGTATGTATGTACGTGTTTTTAGTTTAAATTGCACATTTGGCATCTGGTGAAATGCACTTTCAATCCTCTGTGTAATGCCAGTTACATAGTGAATTGACAATAAAGTACTCTTTGACTTTGGTGTACAAATTTACATTTGAAATAGCAGTACACACAACTTGCTAACAAGCTTTAGCCAGTTTAGCAGTATTTCAGCAGGTTTCAAACAGTAATAAAAATACTTTTACAGTCTAGTTAAAAAAAAAATGTAAAAGGTGCAGATACCTGATCTCAAACATAGTGAAGTAGTGAAGTTTTTATCTTCATGGAGACCAGACCAGACCAAGTTACAGGTCAGATCTGTGGAGAGGCTCGCCTGCTCACAGTCAGAATGCCTTTTTTCTAGGTATTATTGAGCTATAAACCACCTGTAATGTAAAGCAGAGCTGTTTAAGGTCATACTGTGGAACATTCCAGGCAGAGCAATGACATTATCTGTAGAAATAAGCAGGTGATGGTGACCCCCAACCAAAAAGTTGCACCTTTATGTACAGTTGACTGTTTTTACTTTGTTACATTCCACTTGTTTTTAATGATACAGAGAGAGATCAGCGACATAAGCAAAATCAATCTGATTAAACCTTTGCGATTATATAATAGCACTACATTTAGAGCTGCAGCTAATAGTAAAATTATTATATAACTACATATTCAAACCTAGCTGTGCATAACATTTTGAGCATGTTAGAAAGTTAGTTGGCCTCAGGGCTGATCTGGCAGTCATCTCTCAGATAAGGAGTTCCTAACTGAAGCCCTTTTAAAAAATCTAACAACACCAAAGAAACTGTGTAAAGTCATGCTGTCACTCACCCTGCTGTACTGGCACGCCATGCCCTGGAGGACGACAACCAAATTATTTTATTACATTAGAGTCTATTAAATTTACTGATTAGGAAACAGATTATTCCAATTCAACTTTTATGAGTTTTTACAATAGTTTTCACCTCTTTAATCAAAGTATTTGTATTTTGAGTGATTTGTGCATGCTTAAAGGTGTACTGTCTAAGTTTTCCGTTGGGTGTCTGTCACCTTCTTGTTTTAATGGATATGCCATGGATATTTCTACCTAGAAATATCAAATATACAAGTTTACGGTATTTTTGCTACATGTATATGTGATGTTTTAGTCATTGTGTTTATTGTCCTGTACTTTTTGCTACGGGTATGTGATGTTTTAGTCATTGTGTTCATTATCTTGTACTGTGTCATACAGGTATATGTGATGTTTTAGTCATTGTGTTTGTCTTGTACTTCTGCTACAGGTATATGTGATGTTTTAGTCATTGTGTTCATTATCTTGTACTGTGTCATACAGGTATATGTGATGTTTTAGTCATGGTGTTTATTGTCTTGTTTATCAGATGTTTTATGTTCACTGTGGGCCTAGGGAGCGCTGCAATTTGAAATCCTGTGTGTGAAACCTGTTCATATGTTTTTTGTTAATAAAGCTGACTTTGAACTTGGAAAAACAGGCGTTCTGACAGTGAGCGGTGCTGCCTTTCCACAGATCTGACCTGTACCTTGACCTGGTTTGATCTCCATGAAGACAGAAAGGTTTAATACCAAACTGTGAAACCTTCCAGACAAAAAGCCTCTACCAGAAATGTTACTCAATGTTCTTTTAAGTAAAGTACAGATACCTACAGATAATTTTGTACTTCATTACCTTCCACCACTGCAAGCAGGTGGCGGACCCTCTAAAAGTAACGCAATGCACCTTTAACTTGAACGTAACATACTGCATCTCTGTATCTCTGTATCTTCCCTTTGCTTTAGACAGTCACAGGTATCTGGCCACTGACGGACTCGTAATTTAAGCAATGTTTTGAAGCAGTTCGGTCCCTTGTAAACCTTACACTTACCCCCCCAGGCCCTGCCCCTTTGTGATGCCTATCAAGCTGTTTATTGTAACCACAAGCTGAAAAGTTTCTACTCAAACCGCCGTGTTAGTTTGAAAATGATGATTAGATGAGACAGTTTCAAAAGTTAAGACCAGTCCCGAAGCCCCACGTGCCTTATTTTTTTAAAACTTATAATCAAAACAAAATGTAACTGTATCACTATAGCAGTTCGGGACATAACATAGAAGTAAACTTTCTTATGGATTCCTTGTTTTTAATTTCCAAATTGTGTATTTCAATTTCAAAGCGATGGTTCCCAGATGAAGGCTCGCCCGTGAGAAGCCGTGCGTGAAGACAAAGAAAGTGGCTGATTCCAATTGTGCGCTGTCGTCTCTTGTTTAGTTTGGTCCGTCATAAAGAGTGGTTGAGGGTACAGTACAATCATGAAAGGACGGTGCAGACGGTGCTCTGTTGCAGAACCATACAAAATATACAAATATTCAGCTATAGCATGTATTCACCCTCAAACCAGTGGGTTGCCAGGTCAAATTGCACCCATATTGCTCATGCACATCTCAAATTAACAAATAGGCCTGTCGTGATAAATATATTGACTTATCGTTCAACATATGAAAGCCGGAACTATAGTATTTATCATGTGTACATTTTCTTTGCACTACTGTGAAATTTTGGTCAAGTTTTTTGGCTATATGATACAATTTGAGCTGTAGAAGGTTGAATGAATAACTTTTATGATTCATTACAGTTGCAAACTAGTAAGTTTTTTTCAGCTATTTATTTGTTGCAGCTCATAATTTTTTAACAATATTAAACATTTAGTTAGTTTAGTGGTATAAATCTGCTCTAAGGTTATTGTGTCAGTAGCAGTAGTGTGTAATGTTAGTATTATTGTTTATACAGCTCTGGAAAAAAATAAGAGACCACTGGATTTTTTTCTGAAATCAGCATCTCTACATGTATTACAGCCATTCCATTCCAGCGTCTGTTGAATTCCAACACAAACACAAAGCTGAGCTACTTCAGTTCCTGCACCAGGAGTGGAATAAAGTCACCCAAGAACAATGTGTAAGACTTGTGGAGAGCATGCCAAGACGCATGAAAGCTGTGATTAAAAATAAGGGTTATTGCACCAAATATTGATTTCTGATCTTTTCTTAAGTGTAAATATTAGTATTATGTTGTTTTAAAATGAATTTGATCTTGTTTCTTTGCATTGTTTGAGGTCTGAAAACATGTATCTTTTTTGTTATTTTGACCATTTGTCATTTTCTGCAAATAAATGCTCTAAACCATAATATTTTTATTTGGAATATGGGGGAAATGTTGTCAGTAGTTTATAGACTCAAACAAATGTTCCTTTTGCCCAAACACATACCTATAAGTAGTAAAATCAGAAAAAAATGATAATTTTGCAGTGGTCTCTTCATTTTTTCCAGAGCTGTATTTACTTCAAAATATGTTATGGTGACAGGCCTGTCTCTTTGATATTAATGATTTGTTAACAAAACTTCAAAAGAAAATTTGCATATTGCATATGGTTCACATGTTCACAAGCATGCTTTGTATTAAAGCTAGACAGTTTAAGGCTAATGTGTCCTGATTCTCTTTTTCCTTTCTTTTTTTTTTATGGAAATGAATACATTTTGTGAGAGAGTTCATTGTGACAGCATAAGCCCACTGTGAGTTGTCTGCAGCTAATAATAAAGCTTTTCCTTTTTTGTCAACCCACAAGTAAACAGCAAAAGCAGCGCTCTGATTGGCTGGGTGGTCCACACCAGTTTCAGTTTCAGTTTGCCGATAAGATGGTTCCATGATAAAGAGACAAGATGAGATTTTAACATTATTCCTAATTATTTGCAATTCAGTTTCCAATTTTGGTCTCACATTTTTTATTTATTTGATTTAATATTTTTGTTTCCATTCTAGTACTGCTTTTGTAGAACACATGATCTCTTTTTGTCCAATCCAAATGTGTAAACACTTGGGAAAAAAAATCTCTCTCTCATTTCTCATGTGCACAGTCTGGTGGCAAATTTATCTTATGAGATCCTGTGATATGAGATCATGTACCATCCCTAACACTCAAGGGTATGTGACGTTTTAGTCACTGGGTTTGTCTTGTACTTCTGCTAGGGGTATACAGTATGTGATGTTTTAGTCATGGTGTTTATTGTCTTGTTGTCTTGTTTATCAGATGTTTTATGTTCACTGTGGGCTTAGGGGGCGCTGCAATTTCAAATCCTGTGTGTGCAACCTGTACATATGTTTTTTTGACAATAAAGCTGACTTTGAACTTTGATTCAATTATTTATTTATTTATTTATTGCTAAAACAATACATGCATTGTTGCTCAGAGTGGAAGTGTGTGAGTTCTAATGTGGTGTCACCTGCTGACTGGTTTACATTTACTGGATAGCACATTGTGACACTACTCCTTATCTGCCTATAATAAATCATGAACAAATAGAATGATTCGGGCTTAATTAAATCCCAGAGGTTACTAAGTCTGAATCATTTGTTTATTATGAATTCAGTCTTTGTTCATGTTTTATTAGGGCTGCACGACAGTCCTATATTACTTAAAATTGACTCTTGGGAGCTTTAAGCCATGTTATAATGCTGTTACCTGGAGTTGTGTGTTGTTTCATTCACATATTTGAGTAATCCTGCGTTAGTATTTGACGTGCACGCTGAACGTCAGGGCAATGCGCGGTCGCCGTCCCTGTCGGCCCGTGCCTAGGACCGCCCCTGGGGAGAAGGACTCAGCTTAAATATGCAGGGTTTGTGTGTTAAATGTGTGTGAATTTGTGATGAGGAAACAATAACATAAAACAGAAAATAGCGTAATATGGGCCCTTTAAGTGTTTCACCGTTGAACTTTCCAGGCCAAGCAATAACATCTCCATAGACCCAAGCAGGTGACCAACCCCCCAAACATACCACCAGAAAAGTTACAGAGTACAGCTTTAAAACATGAGTTCTGTTATTCTCTTTATTGTTACTTGCAGTGGGAATCAATCAGCCCAGGTAGTGCAGTATTGACAGAGCCAGTTCTGCAAGTGAAGCCCTAGGGCCAGAACGAGGAGAGAGAGTTACACACACTCATAAAATGTAAATGGTGAATGCTGAAGAAGTGAATTCAAAGAAGCGTGCACTGCATAGATGACTGATATTGTTTTGTAAACTTTACAAACTAAAATAAAACTGAAACATGAAAGGCTCGCACAGGATTTGGAAACCGGATGTCGTTTTGAATGCACTGATTTCTGGCTGGTGTCTAAACTTTGGCAGTGAAAAGTGCAAAGAAGTTGAGCAGAAACTAAAAGAATATTTTTATATTTTCAGTGTCTTAAAAATGTGAAAAACAGGACTAAAGTTTGCAGTGGTCCAAAGTTTTCCTCACTTACCTTATGCATTCCGAACATTATAAATTTGAGGAGTTTATAAGTGCTTTTCACAACTTCCCAGGCCAGAGCGGAGTTTTACAGTGAGAGTAAGGCTAACAACAACTAGCATGCTTAAGTGCACTTCCTGATTAGTGGACAGTAATTAGATGCAGACAGTACAGGAGACATATTTTGACCTCAAGACATCCTTATAAAATATATCTGTACTAGAGTAAGACACATTTTGCTGAGATACATGGGGGAAAAAAACAGATACATGGCCTTTAAACGTAACTGATCAAATGTAATATACTGCGGCTAGCCTAAAATACACCTTCATTATGTTGACGTATCGGATCATACTATGACATAACAAATAAAATAAATTTATGAGTGCGTTACAAAACTACTGCATATGAGAAACTTGTTTAAAGCGTTCAGTTACTAAACACTCATATAAAAAGTTATAAACTCAGGACGCTGTTTGAAAACTGGTCAGTCAGTAACTATGAAGAAAATTGTAGTTTGTAATGAGATGATTATTAGGGACCGAGCCCGAAGGGGGACGAAGGTCCCTATTGTTGTTGCTTTGTTTCCGTATTATTATTATTATTATTCTTGTTCATACACGCTGGGGCAATTTTGAGCATGTTCCCATGCTTCAAAACAAACGAAACTTTGCACGGGCATCACAAAGTGCTGCCAGTACGACCACACAAAGTCTCGTCCCTGGGGGACCTGGGGGTCCCTGGGAGACCCCCCACTGGGGGACCCCCAGTGGGGGGTCTCCTAGACCGTCCCTCAGATGGGCATAAATTTTGGTAAGCATAATCTTAAGACGTTGGAGATGTTAAATTGCGAAGGATTTTCAAATAGGCGGTAATATGACGATACGGCGGATCGATAAAGTTAGGTATGGAATTTGAAATACTTCTCCTACACCGTACCTCAGATAGGCTTAAATTTTGGTGAACATAATCTTAAGACGTTGGAGATGTTAAATTGCGAAGGATTTTCAAATAGGCGGTAATATGACGACACGGCGGATCGATAAAGTTAGGTATTTATTGAATGGGAGTGATGAGTTATGAATGGGAGGTATTTGTTGCTAGGCAACGCCCTGATCAAAGGTCTTTGATCTTTGTACCTTTGATCTGATATAGCTGCAAGCAGCAATGTGGGGACAAGCATCGAAGGTTCATGTAGGCCTCAGCATGTAGGCCACATGCAGGGTCTGACAGGGTCTAACAGAGTCTGACAGGGTCTGACAGGGTCTGACAGGGTCTGTTCTGACAGGGTATCTACAATGTCATGGCCACGCCCAACAGGAAGTGAAATAATTGTGCCAGACACACGAAATTTGGTATGGGTGTGCGTCTCAGTAAGATGAACAAACGCAGGTGCGAGGTCCCGACCAACGCCGCTTGCGGCTTTAATTTACATGTTGTTATTATAAATGAATTGAGCCATAAGCTGTAATTACTAGTCTGTCTAGTTACTTTCTAGTACAACATTCTGCAAAACAAAAACAAAAAAAACAGAAAGGCTTGAATCTACTGGTGGCTTTCAGACCTCACAACATTCTATAGGCTAATAATTATTTATACAGATGGGGGCAACTAAAATGAATATGACTGAAATGCAGATTTGAGTTAGTTAGTCATTAACCAGAAGTGAGCAAGAACAACATTTGTGAATTTACCTTTTGGATATTTCAAGACAAAACCTGACTCTTGCCCCCCATCTGGCAGTATGACATCATTCTAGAATCTGAAAATCATCAATATGGTCTTTTTTCTCACAATGATGAGAAATTAGGACCGTTACCATAGTGATTAACAATTTAAAATAAAATATGATCATTTGAAGTGGAAAAAAAACTCAAAATATTGCAGAGAACAGGAAGCTGAAACGTGTAAAACTGATTTGTTTGCTATGAAATATCTGAAAGGTCAATTCCAAAATGTTTATACTGATTATTTCTATTTATTTATTTTCTTTATTCCTTATTTATGAGACAGGGACAGTTCACAATCTACATTAACCTTAACACCAGAGATCATTTCCACCTGTAGTCCCTGGTGCATGTTTTTTTTTTTTAGGTTTTTATTAGTTACTTGACCCATTAAATTCTTGTATTATTTTAAAGACGTACCAAATTTTGGGAAACGGGAAAAGCAGAACTAGTCTGTAAAAGCCTTTCCCCAACTTTCAGATTCCAGAGGTGAGTTTTGTTGCCACAGTAAAGCTAACAACTACTAGCATGCAAATTTTTGTTCAAATACATTGGAAAACATTAGAGTAGACCCCATCTGTATTAAATAGTATTTGCTTATAGGTAGATTATTGCATAAAAGAGTCTGTTTGAAATGTTTTAAAGTAAATATCTGTGTTAAAGTACTCTCTGGAAAAGGGGGCAGATAACATAACATTTTTTCATTCTTCTCCTTTTCATTAAGTTCTTGTAAGTTTAACATTGTGACACAGTTATGTACTTTTTTATACTTTATGAAAGAAAGAAATAATAATATTGTGATGTCGTTTGAAACCCAGCGTAGCCATCCCTCTACAGGTGAGCCCTATCAGCAGCCATTTTGGTTCTTGTCCAGGTCAGTGCCGTAATTAGAGGAGATGCTGATCTTTGTGACCCCTGCACCACACCCAACACTTAGCCTGGCATGTTGCCCTGCCCAAGCAAGCCTCCATGCATAACAATAGTGAGGATCAGAATATCTACAAGTAAGGCCTTTGTCTGAACCGGCCGGGGAAGACTATAGCGCTCAGCAGGGAGAAGCAATTAGGGGCGAAGTCCAATAAAAGAAAGTTTATGTCAGAGTTTTTTCTAGTATTATTTGGGCTGAAATGCAGAGTTTTACCTGGCAACATAGGTACACTGCAACAAATGATCAATATAAGGTTAAAATTATTGAATAAGACTTTGAGTAATTTTGACTAGTTTGGATTTAATCACTAGACTATGTTGATTTTATTAGTTGTTATGTAATGTGTGTTCTGTATACATTTTATTTATTTATTTATTTATTTATTTATTTATTTATTTATTTCTTTATTTATAACCAAAACAAATCAATATACAGCTCCGAAAATAAGAGACCACTGCAAAATTATCAGTTTTTCTGGTTTTAATCCTTCTGGTTTATTATTTTTGATTGAGTCTATAAACTACTGACAACATTTCCCCCCAAATTCCAAATAAAAATATTATCGTTTAGAGCATTTATTTGCAGAAAATGACAAATGGTCAAAATAACAAAAAAAGATACATGTTTTCACACCTCAAACAATGCAAAGAAACAAGATCAAATTCATTTTAAAACAACATAATACTAATGTTTACACTTATGAAGAGTTCAGAAATCAATATTTGGTACAATAACCCTTATTTTTAATGCGCTTTTAATGCGTCTTGGCATGCTCTCCACAAGTCTTTCACATTGTTCTTGGGTGACTTTATTCCACTCCTGGTGCAAGAACTGAAGTAGCTCAGCTTTGTGTTTGTGTTGGAATTCAACAGACGCTGGAATGGAATGGCTCTAATACATGTAGAGATGCTGATTTCAGAAAAAAAATCCAGTGGTATCTTATTTTTTTTTCCCCCACAGCTGTATATTTAAACAGACTTTATTGATCCACAAGAGAAATTCCGTAATTTATGTCAATATTTGGATCTGTTGCCTAATTTTGGTAATGTCATATATGTGGTAATGTTATTAATTAATTTTAATTGGATAGAAAGAAAAAAAATGTTTTGGAGCCTGACCAGTAGAGGTCTCTCTTCTCCCTCATTTCTTGGCTCACAGACAGCACACTGGGGGTTGTGTTTAGAAAGGCAAATGTACTGTATTCCAATGTATTCCTATTGACTTTTGGGACAATGAACAGAACAGTAAATATAAAAATCCACATTTTCAGTTCTCTACACATTGATCTGTATGATATTGGTTTGACAAAACACCCAAATAGAAAGTTTACTTAGACAAAACACGATAGTAGCCCAAAGCAACACTGTAAAAGCCAGGTACTTTGCCAGTAATTGCCTTCTTCGTCAACTGCACTTAGCCTGGGAAATAACTATGTGTAAAGTTAAAGAGGATTTATGAAGCACTTTGTATATGAGCAATATTTAAACGCACTACTTTGAACTGTACTTCATTTTTAAAGTCCCCAGACAGCCAAAGTTCACATAGTAGTCCTAGTACTAACTAAATACTACAGTAGTGAGTAAAAAAAGAGGACGCCATGGCTCCTCCAGCTATGGCCCTGTGGGTGTAAGGGTTAATTGATGAAACTTTCTAGTGATTATAGTAGAGATTTTTGCCATAGGCGCAGCTTTAATAACAATTACCAAGCCAAGCAGCGAGGCGGTGAATCTCAAGGACCTTTTGGAGTGAATGACACACAGTGGAGTAGTTATCTAGTCCAAATGCCAACGCTTTCTCACCGCCGTATGATGTAACAACTGTGCTTTTGGAAACTCATGAAGTCTCTTAGTTATTAAAGGGCTCATATCACGCTATTTTCTGATCTATGTTATACTTTTGTTTCCTCATCAGAATCCTGCCTGGAGTTCTGTTTTGTTTCACCCACACATGTTTAGCCCACAAACCCTGCATATTTAGACAACAGAAAACAACTTGTTTCAACTTGTGATGTCATGTGGGAATACAAGAAGTGCTCCGCTGTGTTTTGAACTCCACACACCTTCACCAGAATCATTTGGATGATTTCAAGTCCTGGAATTGACCATCTCTACTGGACAAAAGGTAAAAGGTATAGCTGTTAACTTGAAAACTCCTGCTTCGTGACCTCACAAGGTGGAACAGAGCATTTTGAGCTTTGGAGATGTAGACTGACTAATGATTAACAGTATTCCAACATGCGTGAATGAAATAAAACACAACTCCATATGTTTTTGATGATATAACAACATTTATAACATGGCTTAAAGTTCAAGAGTCAATTGTGTAACATAGGACCTTTAAAACTTACTTAATAAAGAGTTTTTTTTCTTGACATTCAGATTTACATATTGATTTATTTATTATTTTATTATTTTCAGTCCACACCAGTTGATGTATGTGTTATATTAATAACTTCTATGCGTTTTGTTAAGTTCTTCTTTAAAGGGACAGTGTGTAACTTTTCTGGTGGAAGGCTCGCTCACCTGCTTGTCTATGTGGAGATGTGACTGTTTTATTGCTCTGCCTGTAATGTTCCAGTACATGGCATTAAATGTGTCTTTCTCCATGGAGACAGTACTAGGCCCTTAAAGGAGCCATGGCGTCCTCTAAAAGTAACATTTTTTACAATTTGAGCCTTATTTCGGTAATAAAACAAGTTGTTTTATTCACCCATATCACTTTGGTGTCATATGGAGCATTTCCGGAGATGTTTTAGATTAGCGTTAGGCTAACGCCGTTAGCGTAGTGCGACTTATAGCCATAGCTCGGGGCATTCCCCGAGCATGTAATATGCCCCGTGCGGGCTCCAAATAACACAAACTTTAGCACTTTGCAAATCATAGAAGCTCGATGTCTTTAGTCTACGATTTCGTTTGGTCAAAAGTGGCCTGTAATCCGAGATTTAGCCATAGTTTCGAGTAGATGAGGACGCCAGTGCGCATGCGCGGAGTGTGCGCTCAGCTACCGGGACCCAAACATGGAATGCATAGCTGTAAACTATGGATAAATCTCTGATTACAGGCCACTTTTGATTCAAACGAAATCGTAGACTAAAGACATCGAGCTTCTATGATTTGAAAAGTGCTAAAGTTTGTGTTATTTGGAGCCCGCACAGGGCATATTACATGCTCAGGGAATGCCCCAAGCTATGGCTATAAGTTGCGCTAGGCTAACGGCGCTAGGCTAACGGCGTTAGCCTAACGCTAATCTAAAACATCTTCGGAAATGCTCCATATGACACCAAAGTGATATGGGTGAGTAAAACAACTTGTTTTATTACTGAAATAAGGCTCAAATTGTAAAAAAACGTTACTTTTCCTTTAAGTTACAGGTTAGATCGTTCAAAGTAAGAATTTGTGTTTTTGAAGTTTATTTTAGCAATAAATACAACCTAATAGAAAATAAATGATGATAAATGAAGTCCTACTCTGGAACATTCCATGCAAAACCACATTCCATGGAAACAATGCCATTTTCCTTTTGATAGCTGCCATTTTGCGGACTTTTCACCATTAAAGACAGAGTATTTGCTGTTGAATTGTTATTTGCTATGGCAACACTGCTATGTTTTCATCACTCCTTAATTGCCTTCTTATAAATTACACAGATTACAGTTTAGTTCTTCCACTTCAACATTCTGAATTACTTTTTCTTCAAATGTTGTGGTTTTGTTATTTCTACGTTCTATTATTCTGTTTTGACCTAAAAGAAACAGAGACCGTAATTGTTTCTTATCAACATTTCAACTGTGATTTGAAAAACTTCTGTCTGGGCCTGAATCGGTCACATTTGTTATGGTTTAGTGAACATTCACATTTAGCCTACTTGAGAGACAAAATAGCCACAGTACATAACGGGACATGTCTCTCTCCTCTTCCTTCTTTCCATCTGTCCATCCATCTCCTGTGACAACCATCATGATCTCCAGCCCCAGGCTCTGCTCCACATTGTTGCAGGACAGAGCACATTCTCCAAGTGTTTGTAATTCCCTGTGACAGCTCCATAGCTCGCAGGCGCCCAAGCACTCGAGCACCCATGAGTCCACTTCAAGTCCAGTCCTGGTCTGTACATATGGGGCCTATGTTGTGTGATTGTGGTGGAACTGGCCTTGAGACTGTCCAAACTGGTGTTCATCAAATGCCAACAAAGCATATGGGGGTGATTCTCCAACTACAGTCAAATTTGGTCATGATATTTTTCAGAAAATCCAACACATAGCTTATTTTTAGAAATATTTTGATTTGTTCTACTTCATCACAATGTGTAGAAACATTAACTGATAGTGGCTGTAATGAAATGACATAAATATTAAATCAATAATAATAAACAATAACAATAAATAAAGTGATGGAAATGACTGTTGTGGAAATGACATTGTTTAGCATTTCTTTTAAAATCTCATGACATATTAGCATGCTAATCTCTGTTTTAGAGTTAGCATAAAATATATTCAAAATACACAATATAAAATGGTATTTTTCTCATTATTTGTACATTCAAAGGAAATATGAGGTGTTTGGAAATGACGACCAATAAACCTACTCTTGGTTTTGCAAAACCTTGACTTACCTTGATTTTGTTCTTGTTTCCCTTCCTTCCATGGAGCTAACGCTGCTATCCCGAAAAAAAAAAAAAAAGTTAAAAGTAACATTTTGTGGTGGAAATTACAGTGATCCTAGGGACAGGTGTTCTTTTTATGAAAAATAAATAAAATACTAATATATCTTTCAAGCACATGATATTTTTCATTAAAATAAGGAATTTCTGTGCCATTTGTCAATGAAGTTACTGTTGAATCAAATTTAATTTCAGTTTTATGAGGGACTGAGAGTCCAAAACCTGGCCAAGGGACAAAGGACATACAGCAAAAACACTCAATATAAAACTATAATTTCTATAATAAAAATAGTAATTTATCCATCATACATTTTTATAAGTTCATCTTTGTGTCTAGTAAGTGCAGCATGAATAAAAAAATGACAAACGTGTTTTTGTTTTTTCTTTTTTCTACCTGGGACACAAATTCTTTGATAGTTGGAGAATCACCCAGGTATAACTGGGTTTCACATGGCATCACAACATTCTACAGGCCATTCTACATATTTAAAGGGCCAGTATTACGAAATTTTCTTTTTCTCTCTCTGTTATAATGTTGTTAGCATGTTGAGGTTTGGAGATGCAGGAAGACTAATAATAAAGGGTTACTCAAACATTTCTGTTTCAGAGAACAATGCCTAAATATGCAGAATTTGTGTGAATGTGTGAATGAATCAAAACAGAAGTCCAGTTTTTGATGAGGAAACATAACATAGATCAGGAAATAGCATAATATGGGACCTTTAAATCTTTTGTGCCTCATCTCCTCCGATCCCACAGCAGAAAACCACCAGCATCTCCCTTCTCTCAATTTCCTCCATCACAAGTGTCTATTAAAGGTTATTTACATGAATTTTACTGTACTAAAAGTGTGAAAAACACAATTAGTAGTATCTAGTATCTTAATCATTCACTGTAATGAGTTTATAAGTGGATTTTACAACTCTCAGAGACTAGAGCAAAGTTTTACAGTCATGGTAAAGCTAACAATAACTAGCATTAGCACTGTATTTCCTGATTATCGGAGAATAAAATGCTTTCTAATAAGATGCAGACAGTACCTAGAGCTGCTTAAACAATACTGTATCTGTACTGGGGCAAGCTCAATGCTCAAATACAATGGAAAAAATCAGGACAGGACCTCGAAGACCATGCTATCTACTGCTAAATGTTTAAATGTAGTATGCAAACTCAGATCTCATCAAACCTGGGGCAACTCTTTGACTCTACGTGACATCTTTTCCACAAATGAATCAACACTAGTGAGTTCTTTCATGAAAAAAGTACAGGAGGTTCAGATCTACTATCAGTCTGGTTAAAAATGTGGACTGTACTGAGGGGGAATAAGTCTGAATAAGTCTGGGAACTCCTGCGGCAATAATTCTTAATGTCACAAATGAGTATGCAAATCTCACCCCCGTGTCAAAACACATGTCAGGAATTCAAGAGAGTTCGTCAAGAGACAAGCATGGCTCCAGACAACACATGTGAAGGATTCATATTGACTACTGAGCTCAAAATAAGTCATCTGTGTACTGCATGCATTTAATTATCAAGCATTTTCTTGTCTGATAATCAGGAAGTGTGTGTTGGCATGCTATTTGTCATTAACTTTAGCTTTTACCATCACAGCAAAGTTAACTGCGGTGAATAATTAGGATGCTCAGAATGCATAACGTAAGTGAGGAATAACTCTGGACCACTGCAAGCTATTTCAAATGAATTAGTTATTTCACCTTTTTAAGACTGCAGAAACAGGCTAGGGTCTAACTTTGATCATGCTATATCCTTCTGAGATCTGGCCCATTCCTTTGTGTCCTTTATAGTGGACACTGAGTTAACCAGTCTATCTTTTAAGTGTTTTTGAGACTCTTAAAGGTCCCATGACATGGTACTTCTTGATGCTTTTATATGGCTCCTTAATGGTCCCCTAATACTGTAAATGAATCCTTCTTCAAAATCAACACTCACTGCATTAGATATGACTCTGACAGTCTTCATGAGGCTAGACATGTGTCTAAAATGCTTTATTCTGGGTGTTTCTGCTTCAGTGCAAATGAGAAGGACAGAGAGATTGGCTAAGGAGCGGGGGGGGGGCGGGTTTCCCCCGCTGGAAGCGCAGCTCTGCACCGCTGGCTGCTCGCTTCCGTGTTTAACACAGGAAGACAGATGGGAGACTTTGCAATGAAAAAAAGCATATTTACACAGAAAATAAAATTAAACCACTGGTATTTCAGAGGTCCAGAGGGTCGGGTAAGGGACTTGCGAGCCTAGAAACACTCGGACGTGCCTCCAGGCAAATAAAAAAACGCATTTCGCATTGTAGCGCATTCACAGTCCAAACTCTATGGGCGGGATATACAGGGACGCTGAGCGGAGACAGAGGGAGGGGCTGGAGCTGCATTTGCCGATCTGACGTCAAAAAGGTGCCTTGTCCGAACTCGCCCGTTTCAACACTGGTTTTGTGTTACGCAGAAAAGGACCGCAAATGCTCAGTTTACACATTTCGCAACTTTTAGCCATGGGGGCGGGGGGGGGGGGGGGCCCAAAAAGGGTAGGGGAGCTCACATTAACGTTCAAAAACCTCAGAAAGTGAAAATTTCACGCCATGGGACCTTTAATGGAGGACTAGGTTCCTCTGCCTAAATAGGGCTGGGGGATTATTATTATAGGGTACTATCATGTCCAGGATTTTTTTTTAAAAAGAACTCAATAGGAGTTAATTTGTGGCTGCACTATGATTAATGAATAAATAAGGAATTAAAAGGGAGTCTAAAAACTTTTTGAGGCGACTGTAGAAGCTTGTCAGTGATGTTGCTCATCAAAAAAAAGTTGTTTTTGTTATGTTGTTAATTTCACATGGATTTAACACAATTACAGGCCATTACAGAGGACATGTTAAAAAATAATGAATACAAATAAAATTAATAAAATGTAAATGCTAAGGTGTTCATTTACCTCCACATAGAAAATCACAAAAAAATTGAAATACCCTTTTCTTTTCTTCAGGTTCCAGGAGGATATGGATAATCATTTGAATTTTATGCATAATTGAACTGCGTGCCAATTTACACCACCACTAACAATAATCAATAACACCAAAGCATACATTGACAAGAAGCGTTTTGCACAAGGACAACAAGTTGGCATGACCTGTTCAGAGGAAGGATCAAATGTCCACCTTTTGTGCAAACTTTTAGATTAATTGCATCTTGTATTCATGTGTAGTACCTTACAGTATTTATCAATCAATCACTGCGTGCACATGGACAAGTGAAGTTCGATTGCAAACGGATCATATCAAATTCATGTGCACAGGATAAGGATCGTATAGGGATTGGTTTCCCGAGTCCGACTGGAACCCCTGGCTTAGGCCGATAGTAATCCGCTTTGTGCCGCCTTGTGCACGATATCGGATTGGACTGGCGAATTCAGTGAATTTTCGCCAGGGATTTCACCCAGAAGTGGCAGGAGGCACCGACGTCGTCATAAGTAGCGATTGTTGCCAGAAAAGTCAGACGAAATCATGGCTGCGAAGAAAGAATGCACAACACGTACACCAATGCTGCTCCGTCAAACTCCTGGAGCGCCATCTTTGTATACCACCACATAGTTTGTTGTGTTTTTATTGAGTAGCCATCACCCGGAAGTAGTTGGACTACAGCGCCACATAGCGTAGCGGAGCCGGCCAGGTTGCTGACTATTAATCGATTACACGAGCTTCATGTGCACTCGGATCTAAGGACAGACCACCCGCAGAGTAATGGGATTGGATTTAGAGAAATCCAATCCGATCCTACCATGTGCACGCAGTGACTATCAACACCTCTTTAAATGTAATAAATCTGGGAACTGCTCTGGCTCCATTAAGGAATTGATATTACCACGAATTAATATGCAAATACTACTCCCAGGTCAAAACACACGCCGAGTCAGGACTTAATCCAAATGGAAGGAGGCCTCTAAGAAGATCCCAACTACATCCTCAGGACTAGAACATGTCTATAAGCAAATGTGAAAGATTTTACCAAAGCTCACAAGACTTTACACAATGTCAATGATTATTGTACAGTTCAATCGCCAATCTTATGTTTTTTAATGGTGGCACATTTAAATAATTAAGACAGTTCAGTGAATCTGAGTTGTTAAATTGATCTCTTTGTTTACTGAATGTCTCTCCCCACTTTTCAACCCATTCACAGTTCATCGGCTTATAGGCCCAAACAAACAAAAAAAATCTACGGTAAATGTGATGGTTTGGTGTGTGTGAATTTGGATAAATAGCCTTATAAGTGTCCAAAATATTTGTCCAGCTGAGAGAATTTAACCTTTTTTTTAAATACAGCCTTGTAAAGTTTTTTTTTATATTTTTTTTTATTATGACGTGAGACCTGCGAAAGTTACCAATAAAAACAGATGGGGAATATTAAGCTATACCTTTTTTCTTTGATTAATAATTTGATTAATAACTTGACCTGATAAATACGCTAAAAATGAAAGTACAACGACACTCAACACACTACACCACTGCATCTTCTGATAAAACATTTCTGTATATTTAAAATACCACTCAGTTCTGAATCACTGGCCCTTCAGGCCCCATTGGGAGAGATCATGTCCTCAAATTGGCAAATCACAAAACGACTGAAAGATTTATGACAACAATGGTTTGTGGAAAAGCGGAAGAAGATGGATGGATGGACGGTTTGTTTTATCAAAGTTTGTAACCTCCCATTGGGAATATTTAAACCAATAAGCAAATAGGAAAAGGGATTTACCAAAGCTTCATATTTTATATTAAAACCTTACCACAGTTGACAGTATTATAAATTGTCTGTTAAACACAAGTGAAAATCAAGTACCCATGAATCTCATAGTGAATGTATATGGGTGATTCGCCAACTTTTAAAGAATTTGTGTCCCAGGCAGAAACAAGAAAAACAAAAACACGTTTTTCATTTTTTTTAATTCATGCTGCACTTACAAGACACAAAGACGAACTTACAAAAATATTATGATAGATAAATTACTATTTTTATTATATAAAATATGGTTTTATATTGAGTGTTTTTGCTATATGTCTTTTGTCCCTTGGCCAGGTTTTGGACTCTCAGTCCCTCATAAGACTGAAATTAAATTTGATTCAACAGAAACTTCATTGACAAATGGCACAGAAATTCCTTATTTTAATGAAAAATATCATGTGAAAAATATCAAGAACACCTGTCCCTAGGGATCACTGTCATTTCCACCACCCACCACAAAATGTAACTTTTTTTAAACCTTTGTCTACTTGAACCACATCAGTTGTGATGTGACAGGAGCTCATGTTAGCATAGCAGCGTTAGCTCCATGGAAGGAAAACAAGAACAAAATCAAGGTAAGTCAAGGTTTTGCAAAACCAAAAGTAGGTTTACTGGTCGTCATTTCCAAACACCTCATATTTCCTTTGAATGTACAAATAATGAGAAAAATACCATTTTATATTGTGTATTTTGAGTATATTTTATGCTAACTCTAAAACAGAGATTAGCATGCTAATATGTCATGAGATTTTAAAAGAAATGTTAAACATTGTCATTTCCACAACAGTCATTTCCATCACTTTATTTATTGTTATTGTTTATTATTATTTATTTAATATTTATGTCATTTCATTACAGCCACTATCAGTGAATGTTTCTACACATTGTGATGAAGTAGAACACATCAAAATATTTCTAAAAATACATGTTGGATTTTCTGAAAAATATCATGACCAAATTTGACTGTAGTTGGAGAATCACTCATATGCCGTGATCCTAACAACGGCTTTTAGTTTTCAGCTGTATTGTGGCAACCAGCGACTCCATTGTTATTTATGAGTATCATTAAATTGTGAAGCTTTAATGTAGCCGCTGACATAATGTGGACAGGTCTGAGCTCTGTTAGAGGAGATACGCCTCCAGGATCTCAGCACATTGTAAGCACCCAGAAAGAGCTAGTGTTTGTGTTTGAGAGGCTAATTATTCTGGTTCATCCACTGTATTGAAACTACAGTAGAGGCTATAATTGTGATGACAGAGGATTTACAAACATACCGTAAGTATCATTCAAATGCACAATACACTGTGTCGGGAAATGTAAATATTGTTTCTTTCGTGTGGTTGAAGTGGGTTGAGATGTTGTGAATGAGTAATGGCATATCTCATAATCTTATCTGATCTGTCACCTGCTTGTTTCCGTGGAGATGTTGTTGCTTTACCTGGAATGTTCCACAGTTTGGCATTAAGTCTGGTTTATAGTCCAGCGTCAGGCCCCGCTCAGCTAAGAGATAACGTCTTGATACAAACCTGAACCATACAAGTTTCAGCAGTGCTAATCAGAGTCAAGGTGCATTGTGGGAATCCAAATGATGTAATTTGCATCAAAGTTCAAAGTCAGCTTTATTGTCAAAAACTATATGTACACATTCCTCACACAGGATTTGAATTATTTGTTATTATATCAGGCTCACGTGCAATTTTTTAAGCCTTTATACTTATTTATCAAGACACCACGAGCCTAAGTTACAGGTCGGATCTGTGTAGAGGCAAGACTATTGGCTATGGTTACATGCACACTCAAAATATGATTATTATAAGATTTCTGGTGTTAAGGTTATTAAAATGATTTGTAAACAGCAAAATCAACTGGTTCATAGGGACCAAGACCTTGTTTTTAGTCTTGGTCCCTATGAATACTTGCATCAGATTTTATGATTTACATTTCATTTAAATAAAGGTCAAAAATCATATAATAATCCAATTTTGGCATAACCCCCATAGCCACTGACTGCATGTTTTACAAGGTACTCTTTAATATACTGAAATTACATTTTATAGCATACTCTGGAATATTCTAGGGCAGGGGTGCTCACACTTTTTCAGCATGTGAGCTACTTATAAAATGACCAAGTCAAAAATGATCTACCTACAACAAAAATGCAAATCAATTATTTATTTATAAATATATTGACAATTCTTTACATGTTGATGTACCTTGCATAACTAATCATGCACATTCTGTACATTTTTTTGTCATTACTTTACTCTTTACTCTTACACATTTACCAAATGCATGTTGTGACAAACAGATGCATTTGTGCACTTTTATTAGGCAAAATTCAACCACATGTCGCGGTAGGCCTGCTCTGTGCTGTAGGCCTGCTCTGTGCTGTAGGTCTGCTCTGTGCTGTAGGTCTGCTCTGTGCTGTAGGTCTGCTCTGTGCCGACACTGTAACATAAATTTAGATTCGTTTTCGCTTCACACTTAGTCTTGCACTTCTAATCAGAGCGCACTGAGGAGGGAGTCTGTGTTCGCTATGAGCAGGAGGAGCGAGAGCACGAAAAGGCGAGGAGTGGCACGCTGACGTGAGGCGGACAGGCAGGTAGGATGTTTTAAAAAGTTTAACTTGCTCTGTGATACACGCTGTTGTGGACAAGCTGGTGACGTGCTGCGCAGTGTCCACGGCTTGAGTGAACAGGCTGCAGTGAGAAGCCCCGCGCGGACCCGCACACAGGTAAAAGTTTATTGCTGATGAAAGCAGCTGAAATGAAATATGATCGCACTCATCACGAGACCAAGACCAGTGTCGAGTACTACGACACCACGATCTACCCACACTACCTTGGCGATCGACTGGTAGATTGCGATCGACGTATTGGGCACCCCATTTCTAGACAAAGTGATAACATCTCCATATTTTGCGTACCTTTTTAATGTACTTCTCAAATATGACAATTTTCTTAGTCATATTCTTGCCGTTATACTACAGTAATTTGATGCTACTTTGTCTGAACTTAAAGGCAAATTAACGTTTTTTTTACAATCTGAGCCTTCTTTCGGCAATAAAACAAGTAGATTTACTCACCCATAGCATTTTTCTGTCAATTGGAGCAGTATCGCAGAACTTATGTTGAGCCGTTCTGTTCTACTAATGATCCCGTATCTGTTAACATGGTGCTGTATCATTTGCTCGGGGCATTACTTTGCGGTGTCCAAATAACACAAACTTTAGCACTTTTCAAATCATAGAAGCCCGATGTCTTAATGTAAGAAATCGTTTGAAGCAAAAGTGGCCTGTAATCCGAGATTTATCCATAGTTTCGAGTAGATGAGGACGCCAGTGCGCATGCGCGGACTGCTCCTGGGCCCCAAACATGAAACGCAAAGCTGAAAACTATGGATAAATCTCGGATTACAGGCCACTTTTGCTTCAAACGATTTCTTACATTAAGACATCGGGCTTCTATGATTTGAAAAGTGCTAAAGTTTGTGTTATTTGGACACCGCAAAGTAATGCCCCGAATACAAATGCTAATGGTTACGCTACAACATAACTTTCTTCAAACAGTTCCAAATGACACGAACGTGATATGGGTGAGTCAAACGACTTGTTTTATTACCGAAAGAAGGCTCAGATTGTAAAATAACGTTACTTTGCCTTTAAAATTTAACATGAATGAGATAAGATTTTATAATTCACAAAATATAAAGAAAATCTCATTTCTAATTTGATTCACTGACTACTGTGATAATGTAAAGTTTGATGGTGATATACTGCAAATATTGAGAATGTATACTACATTCCCAAGATAAACAATTAAATGTGGCACTTAAACCTATTGGAATTTCTGTTAACTATGATCTATGACTTTCTTGCAAACCTTTATCGCCCCAAAAGTTTGACTGTATGAAGCCAGTTTTTAACAACCACAATTCTGAAGCTCAAAACCGAATGACTTTTTATTAAATCATGTACAAATTTCAATGACCCAATGTGGGTTTCCTGACAGACCCATAATCCTGTTTACGGGTCTGTTAGCGGTAGCAGGAAGTTTACAGAAAATACTTTTACATCCCGAGCTGGCGTACTGCCCAACCATCTTGTACCAGCAACATAAAGTGCAGTGAAATGTAATGTCCCTATAGCCACAGCGCAGCCTCCGAGCGCATGGAAGCGATTAGCAAGAACAAAGCTAAGAAACGGACATGGAGAGGAAATCTTGAACACACACAAGTTTGCTAAATGACCTCATAAACACTCGCCCCACCCCCTGCGTTTTGTTTTGTTTTTACCCAGAATCCCTTGCTTCTCTGGAAGGACTCACCCCTTGACGTTTTACCGTAGTCCGAGTTTGTTTTCTTTCATTTTGTCGGGAAGATGTAAATGAACAACATCAAACAACCCTCTCTCCCTCTCTCTCTCTTTCTTTCTCCCCCTCTCTCTCTCTCTCTCTCCCTCTCTCTTTCTTTCTCCCCTTCTCTCTCTCTCTCTCTCTCTCCCCTCTCTCTTTCTTTCTCCCCTTCTCTCTCTCTCTCCCTCACTCTGTCTCTCTCTCTTTCTTTCTCCCCTTCTCTGTCTCTCTCTCTCTCTGCCCTGCCGCTTCCTCCCTCGCTCTGTCTCGTTCTGTCTCTCTCCCCTTCTTTCTGTTTCTCTCTCTGCCCCATCTCTCTCTATCTCTCTCTTTCTTTCTCCCCTCTCTGTCCCTCTCTCCCTGCCCCATTCTCTCTTTCTGTCTCATTCTCTCTCTCTTTCTCCCCTTCTCTGTCCTTCTCTCTGCCCCCCCTCATTCCCTCTCTGTCTCGTTCTGCCTCTCTCCCCTTCTTTCTGTCTCTCTCTCTCTCTCTGCCCCCTGTCTCTCTCTCTCTCTTTCTTTCTCCCGTTTTCTGTCTCTCTCTCTCTCTCTCTCTCTCTCTCTCTCTGCCCCCATCTCTCTCCCTCTCTCTCTCGGCCCCGATCTCTCTGTCCCTCTCTCTCTCTGCCCCATTCCCTCTTTCTGTCTTGTTTTCTCTCTTTTTCTTTCTCTCTCTGTATCTTTCTGTATCTCTCTCTACCTCTCTCTCTCTCTGCCCCCCTCATTCCCTCTTTCTGTCTTGTTCTCTCTCTCTTTCTTTCTCTCTCTCTGTATCTTTCTGTATCTCTCTCTCACTCTCTTTCTTTCTCCCCTTCTCTGTCCCTCTCTCTCTCTGCCCCCTCATTTCCTCTTTGTCTCGTTTTCTCTCTCTCTCTCTCTCTCTCTGTATCTCTCTCTACCTCTCTCGCTTTCTCTCCCTTCTCTCCCTTCTCTCTGTCCCTCTCTCTCTGCCCCCCTGACTGTCTCTCTCTCTGTGTCTTTCTTTCTCCCCTTTTCTGTCCCTCTCTCTCTGCCCCCCCCCCCCATTCCCTCTTTCTGTCTTGTTCTCTCTCTCTTTCTTTCTCTCTCTTTCTCTCTCTACCTCTCTCTCTTTCTCTCTCTTGCTTCATCTGGTCTTCATATGGGTAACATTCCCCCCCTACTGCAATCCAGACCAAAACTATTTCCTCTTTCAATTTCCAGGGGAAGTTGTTAAATGCTTTCTGAACTAAACAAGCTTTTTTCTCTCTCTCTTTTCTTTCCTTTTTCTGCTACTTTTTCTATCACCGTCCCTAAAGGCCTACAGTACAGAGCTTGCATTGTTTACATTGTGAGTAGATGTTAAACAGAATTGTATAATAATGTATTGTATGTATTTTGTATGAGTGAGTGAAGTGAAAAGTCCCTCAGTCGTCCAGGTAGAATCCATGATCAAAGGAGAAGTTCAATTTGTCAACTGGACAAAGTTTGTTTGCCGCTCATCCGAGAGGCTTCGTCAGCCCTCTCGGATGAGCGGCGAAACGTTTTCAACCAAACAAACTTTGTCCAGTTGACAAATTGAACTTCTCCTTTGATCTTTGATTATGTATTTTGTATTTTATAATTATATAGGAATTTCATTTTATAATCTTATTTCATTATGTCATGAAAACAATTGATGCATTCAGAAATAGCCAGTGTTGGGCACGTTACTTTGAAAAAGTAGTTACAGTTACTAGTTACTAACCCAAAAAAGTAACTGAGTTACTATACTATAAAAGTAACTAGTTACCTAGGAAAATAACTAATACGTTACCTTTTTTTTTTTGTTTAAAAATGTCAAATAATTTGGAATTTTTTTTACAGTGCATTATACAGCTTTTGCTGCTTGGCTGGCGTGGCTCCGTCACTGTGGCCTTCATTGTTAACGGCACCTAGCATGCGATTATCATCATGGGGCCTGCTGGTGGCCACTAGTTTAACAGAAGCGTGCGCCGTCGAGAGATGCTTCATTAAATTCGAGTTGCTTACATTGTCTTTGACACAATGTGCACGTAACATGTACGCTTTTACCTTTTACCTCGACAAGGTTAAAATACTGCCTATACTTCCACCTTGAAAACGATGTCTTCGCCTCGGGACTCGCCATCTGAGTCACGCCATCTGGTGTGTGTATTGTGTGCGCGCTACGTGTGCTGGGATTGTGTGTAAATACCCGCCCACCGTCCACTGGGTGTCTCTGGTTGGCTCAACATGAAATCTTACTCTGATTTAGCCAATCATCATTACTTATCCCACCCTTACCAAAGGGAGAAAAAAATTCCTCTGTGCCTGTGCGAGTCGTGCACATGATGCCAGTTTCAGTAGGTTCAGTAACGCGCGGTAACGGCGTGTTGGTGCCGGTAACGGCGTTATAACGATAGATAAAGTAACTCGTTAGATTACCCGTTACTGAAAAAAGTAACGCCGTTAGTAACAGCGTTTATTTTAACGCCGTTATTCCCATCACTGGAAATAGCATTTAGCTTGTCCTGGTTTCCTCAAGTTTCTCATGATTTAGTCTCGGTTTAGACATATTTATATTTAGCTAGCTTAGATTTCATTCACTTTAGTCTAAAAGAAGTGGTCTTGTGATAAACTGGAAAGAAAAACATTTTATGAGGTGGCACTTTGTGTAAAAAGTTTGAGAGCCTAGTCTAGACAAAATATAATAGGATCATATCTGCAAATCAGCATAGAGTTAAGATGGAATACTAAAATGATAATGCTAAAATATTGTCACTAAGAGCTTGTTTACACGAGAATGCTTATGGGTAAAAACAACTAAATATCGGAAGTGCCTTTCGTTTAGACAGTGAAGGCGTTTTGGGGGCTTAAAAACGCAAAAAACTGAAACCGCCCTCCAAAGTGGAAAACTTGAATACGCTCCGCCGTAACAATTTCGTCTACACTGCACAAGACCCAAAACTCCGGTCAAATCTGCTGATGCTGTATACGTTTACGTCACATCGGTCCATATATCAGTGTACTTTGTTTGGCAGGACTCCCAGTCCACACCTTGTTGCGCCTTCGTTGTTTTGTAGTCTAACGTGGTCTGAAGCAATAGTTGAACTTCTGACCACACATTTTTTTTTGCTACAGGTAGCCATGTTTTGTTTTGCTTTTCGCGGCGCAGATGAGAAGAAGGATCACAGTACCACCTAGCTGCCTGGCATGCATACCCAATCAAATTCCACACACTTTTGCATCACTGCATGCACGCAGATTTCCTTCTGAAAACGCTCGTCTAAACGCGAAATAAAAAGTGAAGACGCGACGCCACTTTTGCATCTTTTGTTCAGACCGTCATCAAATAAACGTCACCTTAAAGGTCTGAATTTTAAGTACTTTTTACTTTAAGCAAGTCAGGAACATGTCGGCAAACTATAAATAACTAGTTCTCTTTTTCAAGTTTTTAAGGCAAATTAGGTAAGCGCATCTAATTATAAATCGATTAATCATCAAAGCTGAAACCACTGTTTACTGACTTATACCAAATGCCTTAAATAAAGTTTTGTATTTTGAAAAAAATACTAATACGCATATACATACATAAATAAATGCACAACTATTCTACTATATAACTACTATTACTAACTACTTGTTTTGATATGAAATGCATATTTTTGGTTCAATTTAGGTTAATTTGAAAGAAAAATATGATGTAATATATTCACTCGTAATGGAAAGCCACACCAGAAATGGTTATAATTTTTTTTAAAAACTACAATAATTTCAAATATGACTGGCTTCATGATGATCTTCTTCACACTCACCCAGTGCGTTCAGACACAGCCCATGTCCAGGGGCCTCTCAGGCTCATGTCAAGGACGCGCCACCCTCCGTGACCCCGCTCTCCACTCGGCCCGCGCCCCCTAACCTCGCCACCGGTGAGGGGCATAACCACAGATCCACCCCCCACAACCTCCCCTCCATCTGGGGCGATGTGCAGAGAAGGGGAGCGAGGCCAGGCTGGAGGTAATGTTCAGCAGTAAGCAGTAATGACAGGTGTCACCCAGTCTCATGGTGGGACCTGTGACGGGTGTCCTGCTCACTTACAATCCTCGCCCGGGCGCTTTTCGCAACTCACAAAGGTGCTACGAGGACTCGGTTTCCTGAGTGTGTGCTCCTCGCCACACTGCAAAACACAAATTCAGTACACAAACAAACCAGCAAAGTTACTGGTTAATAACTCCAACTACTAAATGCAATTTTGTTTTTGTTTTTTTATGTTAGCCAGACTTACTTTTTTCTACATTATGTTTACTTTGAGTTGTTTAAATTCAATGAACCAAAAAAATCAAGTAGAGCAAAAATAAATTAAGTAAGTAACTAAAGTACTTATTTAAAGTAATAAGTTTAGAATTACTTTAAAGAGGCTATCCATTTATGTAAAGTACAAAATTACGCTGCTGTGTGCTGTTGGCATCTAATTATAAAGGCCAAACCAAACCAGGACGTAATGGTGGTGCACTGTTAGCATGCTAACTGTTGTAAGCATTATTATGGCATTAACAAAGTGAGGAAAATATCTGCAAACTATAAATGACTAGTTTGTTTTTCACATTTTTAAGACAAATCAGGTAAGCACCTTTAATTACAAATACATGATCATCAAGGCTGGAACCCACTATGTTTTCTGACTTATTCCTACTGTCTTGTATAAAGTTTTGTACAGTGTAAAATATTAATCGTTCAACATATACAAATAAATGCAGAACCTATAAAAATATATATAAACCCTCTTATACTATGCGTCATTAATGTTCAAAGTTCAAAGTCAGCTTTATTGTCAAAAAACATATGTACAGGTTGCACACACAGGATTTGAAATTGCAGCGCTTCCTAGGCCCACAGTGAACATAAAACATCTGATAAACAAGACAATAAACACAATGACTAAAACATCACATATACTCGTAGCAAAAGCCTCATCATTCTGACCTGAGCACCTGAGAGAAAGGTAGCCGGTCACAGTAGCCCTTGAAAGTTTCCTGAAAACTTCACCTTTTTAAGTTACTCTTCTTTTAAGATTTTCTTTTTTAAATTTTAATTTATCCATCCAGTTAAATAATAAGTAACAATAACTTCCCTTGAGGATCAATAAAGTTTGTCGAAGTCTAAGTCGTGTTTTGTTTTAATGTGAAAAATTTTACTATTTTACTAATTTAACTAGCAAGACAAAAGTGCGTCCAAATCTATAGATTCAAGATTCAATTCAAGATTCAAGATTCAAGATTGTTTATTTGTCATATGCAGGATCAACACAAGATCAACAATGCAATGAAATGCTTAGGATCAGAAGAACCCGTTTACTCGCTAAGATAGTCGAGAAGTACTAATAGCATGCAATAAAAATACAAGGGAAAAAAGTGAACAATATAATAAAAAATATGTAACAAAATAAAATAAAATACAAAGGTACAGTTAGGATTAAATAAGGTGTAAGTAGAGTATTTCATATAACATAACATTCCAGTCAGATGCTGTGTATAGTTTTACAGTGTACAATCAAACAACATTGCACCATGAAAACACAAAAGTGTGCGTTCCCTGGAGCATGGCACTGCACACACGGCGCCTGCCAGCCCCATTTAGCATAGCTGGGATACGTCTCTTTTTCTAGGGGCCCGGACACTGTAAAAAAAAAAGGCCCTATAGGTCCATTCTGTAGCGGGTAAATTAGTCGCGCTGGGGGAGATGAACTAACCCACTCGCTAGCATGTCCGTCCAGTTTAAATTGATGTATGGAAATGCATTGTCAGGCGCGTACAGAGGCTGTTCACACTTTTTTATAATGTTATTCAGATATTAAATGACATCCAAGCAACTTCAATTAACACTACGTGTGTCTAAGTGCACATGACCCAGTGTTGATTCTTCCAAAAGCAGAAAATACTGTAGTTGTTGTGAACAGGACAGATTTCAGGGCTTTGTGGTTTTTTATGTTAATTTGCATTAAGAGTCGTACAATGCTAGCTAGTGGGTCAGTTTGTATTGTTGTCATGTGGCGTCACAGGGCCTACATGCTTTTTCCACACTCAACATGTGACGCGCAATGAATGGATGAATAATGAACGAGCATTGTAAACATTTAAAGGTACAGGCTTTTTGAGTTTGTGCTAAGAACTAATGCTACTTGTTTGAGCTGCATTGTTGTTTTGCTTTTATGAATAGCCTAAATTAAGTTAGTTTGAAAGTTGAATAATTCTATCCTATACACACTTTTGGCTAACAGTAGATACTTGAAAGTCATAAATAATAAATGTGTTTCCCTTGACAGCCAGTATAGCACATGTAAAATAAAAGTGCACAATTTTGCAGAGAGTACAAAAGACCAGACCAGAGATGTCCAGACCAGACCATTAGGCCCTCAAACATTTTCTTTTCTTCTTTTTATTTCTCTCTTCTTGTTTGTGCTTCCAGGTGAATTGGTCCAAATTATCATAAGCAGTACATTTCACGGTAAGTTTAAAGGTGTAACTTTTCTGGTTGGGGATATGCACCTGCTTGACTGTAGGTGTTATTTATTTACTTGGAACGTTCATTAAACCCATCTGTCTTGCACTGCTCAAAAATTTGCTGCTCAAAATTTCATTTAACAGCATGAAAGAAAGAATATGTAGCCACCCAAGAACAAAAGTTTGTACACCCCTGCTACAGATTTTTTAAGCCAAATTCAGCAGAAGACCTTCCAGTAGAAATACTTCAAGGAAATGTCCCATCTCATCACCAACAAAAACACCAAAACAAACATCACCACCAAAAGAACAGAGTGGAGTAAGAATGAAGCTCAGCTGTCCAGTGGACTGTTATTCTCCACAAACTGCCCTGATGTAGGATCTGCTGACCCTACTGACCAGACCGCAAAAGTAAGTTTGAGCCATTTATTATCATTGTATTTTGCCTGCACAATATGCTTGATGATAATAAAGATATTGATTCTTTACTGAACTTTATTGATCCACAAGGGAAACTGTTTTGGGTACAGTAGCTCACTCATCAAATATAATATATTACAATATATAACAGAGGGTAAAAAAAATAAAATAGATGGAATAGCAACTGAAGAGCAATAGACCAGTGTTAGATGAGACATAATTATAAAAATAAAAATAATGATAATAAATGTATATGTACAAATCAGAATTTAATAGAAAAGTAGTAATAAATACGGAAGCCAACAGAGGCCATGTTCATAATGATTATTTTCCACCTTAATAACGAGAAAATTAACTCGAGATCTCAAGAAAACGACACAATTTGTGATCTCGAGAAAACAAAACTGTTATTCCGTGATCTCGAGAAAACACTGTATCTTCGTCGGTAAAGGTGAAGCCGGGCCAATCTTCTGCGGAGGTGCCACGGACTAATCTTGACATTATCCCGAATTAAAAGACGTAATGCAATCTCTCCCTGTGTCAACCCCTGATCAAAATATTGCCTTATCAGCTGATCAATTATTATACCAGACATTCTAATGACCAAAAATGCATCTATTCAGAATGAGAAATAGCCCCGAAGTCAGCCTGTCACAACGCGGTGTTAGACGTTTTAGTTATTTTCTCGAGATCACGGAATAATAGTTTTGTTTTCTCAAGATCATGAATTAATTATCTCGGGATAACAAGGAAGAAAAAATCTTGCTTATGAATATGGCCTCTGTCAACTTCCATAAATAAAGTATAAAATACAATATCAAATAAGATGTACAATCCCAGCTATATTCATTGGATTCATTGGATTTAACAAGACCATTTCACACAGGTTTAAACAATCCCACACAAACTATTCCAAATCCTAAATTAGTCTAATCTTACAGTACATCTACCACTCCATGACTACTTTTCTCCCAAGACCCCAGACCCTCTCCCAGCAGGACTAGGGGCCCTTTCAACTAAACTTTCTAATACAACCCCAACATACCTCCACCACTACAGGCCTGGCAGGCGGAGCTATCCCTTTATTATATCATGCATTTAGCCTATTTCCATGTGACTACCACCCAGCAGGACTACACTCACTCTCTTTGTATACCTGGGGCTGGTCTGTCCCACAGCCAATAAGGGCCCGGGACAGCCAAATAAGCATGGCCCGCTACCTCTGTTCTAGCACAGTGGAGACCTATTCAGCCAGCAGCCTCTGTGTAAAAGAGCTTGTGTTATTACCAAAGGCCAAGTGAATACAGCACCAAACGTCAAAGCCAGGGCCCACCTTTCACACAAGCAAGGCTCAAAGGGAGAGTGCCAGCGGGGAGTGTATGGGGGTAAACCTGTGTTTATTTAAGCAGGGTTTTAAACAGCGAGGGGAGGCTTGTTAGTGGGATAGAGGGAGGAGAGAAGAAGGAGAGAGAGAAAGGCGCAGAGGTCTAGAGGTATCACTAAAAGCTCATGTGGGTTATAAAGATGAGTTAAATGCCAACTGAGCGCTTTTAAATACTGTGCAAGGGAGCTCAACGGTGGCCGCCCACACCCTGGTTCTGGAATTCAATTTCTCATTCATTTTTCCCATAGACTTTCCAAAAATAAAAAATAAAAAATAGAGTTTGGCCTAACCAGCTGTGTAGTAATGGCCACAAGACCTATAATTTAAAAATTTTGAATATGTATTGTTATAAACCGTTTTTTAAAACATTTTGTCAAATCTTGTGTTTTAAATGCGCTATTTGGACTTAAAACAAGAGCATTATAGATATTATTTGCAATGTAGCTCGTTAGTCTCTGTGATGCCTTTAAACTTTTAATATTTGAATTATGGAATTATAGAATTTTATGGGAAAATGTTAGAAAAAATTTACTTTTGGAACCGGAGCTGGCGGTCACTGGTGAGGTCCATGTTCGTGTGCTCATGTTTGGAGGCGAAAATACTATTTATAACCGTCACATGCTGTAAATAGTCATGTAGTAAGTCGTTAAAACAATTGAGAACAGTGCGCACGTTGTGAGTGAAATGGTGTGACGAATTACTACTTTATAGTTTTGTGGTTTTCTGTATGTTTATAAAGAAGTTTGTGCTCAGACTGAGAAACTTTGGTAACACTTTATAATAACTATGACAATAATTAGCCTTAATAAAGCATAACTATATTTCATGATGTTATTCTGAAGTAATGAGTTCTATATAATTGCTTTATTTCACTTCATATAGAGAAGATGACAACATTTAATTTAAAAATGTTATGTAAAATGTTATATAAAATGAGCATTATGTAAACTTCAAATCAAATATTGCACTTGTAAATACTACTATACTTATACTTGCCCTTTTACATCATAGCCTACCCCTTTATTTTCCCACTGTTTCTTAGAATAACACTGTGCACTAACACAATCATTGACATTTTCACTACTCACTGAACACTTTCTCTAATTCCTCAAATGCCAAGCTTGGGTTTACCATTCCCGGATCCAGCCCGATTTATATATTTTATTTCATTTTTGTTGTTGTTATATATCTTTCCTGTATCTTATGAGAGCTAGCATGTGTTATGAGTCCTTTTGCATGTCTAATTACAGGAAAGTGCATGTTTTTTCCATCACGTCTGGTCGGTGTCAGCCCTGTCACGTTCGAAATTAGGTTAATTTGCTCATCAGTAATAACAAGCTTGTTTTAACTGTCCTAATGAGGCTTTGACAGTCACCAGGATAGAGCCATGATGTGAACTGTCTTCTATTAATTAGGATAGGCCCATATGTGAATGAAAGGCGTGATGCATATGATTACATACACGTATTACTCGTGTGAATGTTCCGTTTTATTATTATGTTTCTCTGATAGGTGAAAGGGGCTGTAAATGTGTAATTGGGACTCTAAAATTGTGTAAAGCTTTTATTAAATTTTATTTATTTTAGCTTTGTTTATTTATTTATTTAAAATCTCATTATTATTTTAGCTTTAAACAACATTTTCAAGTAATTATTTGAGTGATTATTTTAAATTAAGTAAAAATATATTCTCAGTTATCTCAACATTTCAGCTTATTTACCGCTAACATGCTAACTATCACGTAAACATATATTCTGTATATAAAACACAACTATTCTTTAAGCTTAATATGGTGTTAACACAATTTTGAATCTGTGTATTTAGTTTAGTGCATTTCTCATAGACTCTAGACTATGTACCGCAGTAGCGCATGCAGGAGCCCATTTGCATTTATGCAGATGAAATGTACATCTAATGAAGGTGTGTGTGTGTGTGTGTGTGTGTGTGTGTGTGCATGAGCAGCACTGCGTTAATTAAGCAGTGTGCGCTCGGTCTCTCCTATAAGGTCACACTTTGCCACAGGCCTGCATACATTCTCCACTCGTGACATGCTACAAACTGACAAGTGCAATGACGGAATTTTGTAACAGCAGAGAAATAAGACGTGCGTATAGGTTTTTAGTAGGTTAATTTTTGATTGTTTACAAGTACACTTGACCCTTAAATTAATCCATAGCCTTTGGAGAGTTTCATTTAATTAATATTTTTGGTAATTTATTCAGTCATGCTGAAGGTTTCAGTGCAGTCCATACGTTTTGACAGATTCTGTCATAATTCACATTTGGGGCAATTTGTGGTTGTTAACATGAATGTTTGGTTTGTGCGAGACAGGCGTACACACTGTCATATATAATATTCAAGTGTGTGTTGCGGCAGTAGAAATCAAGAATAATACAGCTGAGTGAAGGAAGCACTGTTCTTTGTTACCCTTATGTATCCGTTCTAAAATTTTATTTATATTTTAGTTGTTTATATTGCCATGGCTGGGTTTTATGTTGCCCTTTATAGTCCGAAAAACATGGCTCCCAAACTGTGCTAATGGCCTCTTTTACCAAAATTCAGTGACTCACAACATTTACACTCAGTATGGGTGAAGTGTTGAGCCCAAGGGCACAATAACAACAAGATGCCTTGAGAGAAAAATCATACAACATGGAAATATTTAGATTACACTGTGCAGAAACTTAACACCCGAGTCACCTGGGCAGAGTTTCCATGTTCTCCTTATGTCTGGGTTTCTTTTGGGCACTCGGGTTTCCCCAACAGGTTTCCCCCCAAATCATCCAAGGCAGTCCTGACCAAGCCTAGCTCGAGATCTGGAGACTGTGGGGCCAAACATAAAGGACAAATAAAAAAAATATACCATATTTTAACAATGCCTTACATTTGCAGTGCACTTTACATGCTTGTCAAAGCCGCTCAAAGTGCTAAACTGTGTGAATTATTCATTCACATATTGGAAAGGTACTATTGGTAACCTTAGCTGCCCTGTAAGGTGTGTAAGGTGTTTTGCCTAAAGACACAATGTGAGCAAATGAGCGGGAACTCGAAGGTTGGAGGACCACTGCTCTAACCACTGAGAAATTATCCCCCTATTTATATGCTTTCAAAGTACTTTTCACCATTCTTTTCTGTGCTCATCATTTGTTGTTAAAGCTCCCATTTGGTAACAAGTCAGACAGAGATGCCTTGTATATTCCCAAAATGTAGGTCTGGATTTAATTTGTCCTTGTGCCATTTTCCATTTTACTTTTTTTTAATCATCAGGTTCCCCTTCCTCACCACACATCCCTCACATCAAGATCTGAAAGTTCTTTAGTGGTCACGTTCCCCTCTGCATAAAATTACACTTTTGGTTTGATTTATTCCCAGTTTTGGTCTGGTTTACCACAGATGATGTTGGATTTGTTGACAGCAGAACCATAAAAATCTGACAAATTATATTTTGTCTCATTGAATCAGTGCAGCTCTGGGTTATTTCATGTTACTTCATCCTGTTTCATATTGTCATGCAGGGCCAGTCATTCATTATCTGCTATTATTTGTGAACTACACTGGAGTGTAGTGCAGCTTTGAGGCACAAACGGGAAGTTTTCGAAGATAATTTACAAAATATGGGAAGAATGACAAAACATTTAAGTGATTTGTGTAATTACAGCATTTACAATAAATTTGACAACCAAATTCCACCAGAAATGTTTCAGCCATCTTAAAGGGGCTGTGCTCAATTTTCCAAAATAAGTAAATTGCAGCTGTACTGATATATTGTGAAAGCAGCTCTTAGGATAAAAATAAGACAACCGTGTGCTGTCTGCCCATAAGTATAAAGCATTTTACTGTATATGAACCAGGAAATGCACTGTTAGCTTGCTAGTTGTTGCATTACAGTGACTGCAAAACATCAAAAACTCCACTCTGGCCTATGGAAGTTGTGAAATGTGCCTCTAATCACTGTTTGTTTGTTTGTTTGTTTTTGGCAGATCCTTATTATTACCTAAATATAACCTTGAAAACTAGTTATTATTTGTATATTGTTTTGAATTGTTAGTCCCTTTTTCATCAGGGTTGCTAAAGAAAGGTTATTAGGAAGATGAGTCATTACATCAGAGCTTTTCTCTTTAAACAGCTATACAACTTCATGAATTCAATGTCTTACCCACAATGCAACAAGAGTAAACTCCAAAATAAAATGGTCAGAGGGTGAACGCTCACCCACTGTGCCACTGGTTTAAACTTTCTTTAAACTTCAGGCTATCTGTTTAAAATTATACCAACCAATGCCACATTAGAGTCTTCAAGTCTTTTAGATGAGGGTATTATTCAAATAGAGCCATTTCAAAGGCTGGCTCTAAACAGCCTCTGGTGGGACAGCCTCAGTCAGTAAGCATCAAACAAACAGATTTTAATCTAAAGCTGTTGTGTATCTCTGAATACAAATAAACAGGCTGGGTCTCAGAGGATCTGGCTATGGCACTGTGGTTTGACAAATGGAAACTTATGAATAAACAATGTGAAAACCCAAGTTTGCAATAATTTTGGCTTTTTGTTTGTAACATTTGCAGTACGGTTAGTTTTAAAGTTCAAATTTTAGAAGGAGCTGAAATATGGTTTGCTATGAATGTACGTACAATAAACTTCTAAATTTAACAACACAAATAATGTCAGGAATATTTTATGGTGGGAAACAAAAAGGTCATGTGGAATGGAAGTGCCCATATAATAAGTTGGGAACATTGGCAACTATTAGTTTTGGAACTTCAATAATTGGTTGGTACACTTTGTTGTCCTTGTGGGTAATGTGTCCCCATGCATTTGACCCATTCTCTAACAACATTGGAGACACCTATGAGTTTGCCTGAGCAACGAGGGCCTTCTACATTCTGTTTGGGTCTGGAACTGGACAAAGAACATGAAAAACCTGCTCCTAAACTAGAGACAATCCAACCTCAGCTGCTAATCTGTAGCATGTGTCTCTCAACTGCTGAAGACATCTCCTCTCAGAAATTCTTGTATCATACAGAACAAAATAGGTAAAACTTCTTTTACCTCAGATTAATAAGAGTTTAGCTATTTGATTGCTCATTCTTTTTTAATACAAGCTGCCATATTTCTTCATCCCCACTGCTATCAGACTGTACAACTCCACTATATAGTCTAAATGTGCATTTTTTTTCTACATCCTCTTATTTACTTATTTTATTATTATTACTTATCTTGTCTGCATGCACTTTTTTGTTCCAACTTTCTTTTGCACTAAACTGCCTGAAGCTAATGTGGCAAGTGAATTTCTCCTGTGTGAGATCAATAAAGTCTTATCTTATTTTATCTTATATTTGTCATGACACAAAAAGATCTCTCTGATTGGTTAATCCACCTGTCAATTCAAGATTCAAGATTCAAAGCTTTTATTGTCATATGCACAGTAAAGAAACACATTTTCCTGTGCTTTGCTGCCCACACTTTGCTGCCCACACTTCTTACTTTGCTGCCCACACTGGACAACCAAGAGCACACAAAAAATTAAAATAGATAAATAAGATAAAGAGAAGCATGTACAAAAAATATAATCAGACACAATCTTTACAGAATATACATTACAAAAATATAGGATAGGTGCTATATACATATTTGCAGATAATGTGCAGCATTAGTTTTATGTGCAACTGTCAGTAGTAAAACGGTGTGTAAACATGGTTGATGTAGTGTGCAAACAGGAAGAGTTAACATTCGAGCAGTTACATGTGCAGCTGTAATCTGACACATTCATTTAACAGTTGATCAATAATAGTACAAATTATTCATGTGCAAAGTATACGTCGTCCAATTGCGTCCAACTCAAATAGGCAAGACAGTTCCAGACCCACTGGTCTTTGTAAAGCCTTCTCAAAGTATGTGGTTCTGATGGGACAGATAATCACCTTCCCCAGATCTTGAGCTTGGTCCTGTTTGGTAAGGAGTTGTGTGGATTATTGTACATATCTCTGGTTATTTTTGAATGAAGGGGGGCAGCCCTCAAGAGGAAATCTATACACAGTGATAACCACCTGGTCTGGGAATTGAACCCAGGACCTCTTGGTGTGAGGTAAAAGTGTTAACAGAGCCTTTGCAAAACATTTTTTCCAAACTGACACTCATACATGATTTATCGGATTGCAATGTACCCCAATCGACATACAAGAGGAAGCCATGTAGACGCAATGATTCATATTTCAAAAATGTGCAAACACCACACTGTACCCATATATTGCAGAGGCAAACAAGGTCACGAGGAGAGTCAGATTTTTACAGTACACTTAAGTACAGGATGTGTACATTCTCAGACACACATACAATAGCTTGTGTATTTTGCTCCATAGACGAGACCATTATGTGGAGTTGCATAATAACTTGTCTATGCATACAGTGGGACAGTTGCATTTCAGATAGGAGTTGCCATTTTGACCTTGGTGTTGATATGCATCTTAATACCACACAGTCACCTCAATGAATGAAGCTTTCAGCCCATAAAACAAATAAACTTCCAATGTGATGAGATGCAAGAACTTAGGTATTTTATGGTGTGATTTGCTCCTACAAACACCCCCTCCAACCTTAATCCACTACGATGTGCTGGCATTAGTGGATTTCACAGCCACCATTGTGGTTCACGGTGAGCCAAATCCCTGTCCGGGCCGGGTTAGCCAAACCACGGTGCTTCACTTTGTTTGAATAATAAGAAAAAGAGAAGCTGGGTGCTGACACTGAAAATGACGCAAAGCAAACACATGTAGTGTAAGTGGCACAAAGGAACCCAAAGGTAAACATCTATGGCTGAATAAAACGGATTACATGTTCCACGCCACAATGCAGCTGTCCGCACCTCTGGGATCGGGGAGTTTGCCAAGTGTTGACTGGCGCACCCGCACAAGTCAGTGGATGTGGAGCAGAGCAGGGCCGATGAAAGATGGAAGGAGTTGGTATTGCTTTCTCAATGGTCAACGGAAACACTTGAGGTAACTGCATTGGCAATGGGGCTGGTGTTCTAAGTTCCAGGAAAGTATAAGAATATATATATAAAAAGTATAATATAAAGTATAAGAATATATACACTACATTGCCAAAAGTATTCACTCGCCCATCTAAATAATCAAAATCAGGTGTGACGAATCACGCTTCTCCATTTGGCAATCAGATGGTCGAGTCTGGGTTTGGCAGTTGCCAAGAGAATGGTACTTGTCTGACTGTATTGTGCCAAGTGTAAAGTTTGGTGGAGGGGGAATTATGGTGTGAGGTTGTTTTTCAGGAGATGGACTTGGCCGCTTACTTCCAGTGAAAGGAACTCTGAATGCTTCAGCATAACAAGAGATTTTGGACAATTCCATGCTCCCAACTTTGTGGGAACAGTTTGGAGATTGCCCCTTCCTCTTCAACATGACTGTGCACCAGTGCACAAAATAAGGTCCATAAAGACATGGATGAGAGAGTTTGGTGTGGATGAACTTGACTGGCCTGCAGAGTCCAGACCTAAACCCGAAAGAACACCTACGGGATGAATTAGAGCGGAGACTGAGAGCCAGGCCTTCTCGTCCAACATGAGTGTGTGACCTCACAAATGCACTTCTGGAACAGTGGTAAAAAATTCCCCTAAACACATTCCTAAACCTTGTGGACAGCCTTCCCAGAAGACTTGAAGCTGTTATAGCTGCAAAGGGTGAACCGACACCATATTAAACCCTATGGGTAAAAGACAGTGGATGCAAAACTAAGAAAAAAAATGCAGTTACTTACATCTCAAGCAGTTACTGCTTGAGATGATTAGAACAAGCGACCAGGCATTTACTTTAAAGCTGGTGGTGCGATGTATAGCCATGCACTTATAGCTTCTATGTGCAAATCTTTCCTGTTAAAATATGGTAAACAGAAAGTTGCTCACCCACCATGCCACCCCCTAGACACCACAGTGTACTGCACAGTAGTGACATCAGTCACACAGAAGAAAACCTATGTATGGCCCCAACAGAGCTCTTAAGTTCAAATTGAGACTGCTGTGTGATGTCTGCATAGGAAGATAAAGCTTTCATATCGGTCGGAACCAGGAAGTAAGGCTGGTGTGGTGTGCAGTGTTGTTGTTAGCAAAGGTGTGATGCCCAAGTCTCTCTCTCTGCCTGCTTGTGAAAGTTGTGTCCTTTCCGATGCAGGGAATGTATTAGGAAAGTAAAGAACAAGTTTTGGACCACTGCATACTGTTTAAAATGAACTAGTTCTGTTTTTAAAATCAAGTACAGTACATTTAGTGTTATCTACCTATAAGCAACTTAGCATTTATATGCAGTATGTAATTAGTTAAGTCTTCTTTCGGTGCGCTCATGGCTAACATGACAATAGCTCCCAGGGCAGAAATGCAATGCAAAAAAGCTGAACTACAAAAACCATGATCCTTTTCAGTGGATACTTTGCAAACATGAACAGTATGAAACCTGCTTGAGTCCATGGAGATGGTATGACTTTGAATGTTCCACTATGATAGTTAACTTTCTTAGCAAAGCAGCAACATCTCCATAGACACAAGCAGGTGCTGAACTCAATGCTCGAAAAGTTGCATAGTGCCCCTTCAGTGTCTACTACAACACACTTCACCTCATTTTCCACCTCTGTTCCTGTGCCAGTGTAGAAAGATGTAGACTGTATGGGCGTCAGTCAGCTCCTCTGAGAATAATGCTGAGGTGAGGGCAGGCCACAGCATGCCTCTCTTATACATACAATAATTCAAAAACTGTGGGAACATGACATAGGATCCAACTTTTGCCATGCACGCGCTCAGGATAGGGCTGAGAAACATCTACTCCGAGTCTAGTATTTAAAGTGACTGACACCTGATCATGGAAGAGGAGAAGAAAATTATCTACAGCAAAGGCAAGTAACTTCAAGTGAGTTATAGTTAACATGAGCACTTGAAGACATATAGTATATGTGTTACTCATAATTAGGCAAGTCATGGAAGTGGACCAAGCTGTTAAAAAATAAATCAATTGGAGGTATTTTTGACTTATATTAAATCATCAGTTTTGCTCATAGTTGCGCAATTTGGATCAAGAATTTCTTAATCTCTTAATCAAAGATGAGACCTACCAAAGAGTAAGCACTACACAGGAACAGAACCCAGGACCCTGCAGCTGTGAGGCACAAGTAATAACCACTAAGTCACCATGCTGCCAAAAGGCGCTCTGTCTGATGTTTACTGTCTTTAAAACATGAAAAACAGAACTCGTGCATGTTAAACGGTTTGCAGTGGCCCAAAGTTAGTCCTCACCAGTGGTGGAAGAAGTATTCAATTTTGTTAGTAAAAGCAAAAAGCAAATAAAATACAAAAAGTAAAAGTATCATGAAAAAATCTACTTCTACTCTACTTTTAAATCTACAAAAAATCTTCTAAGTTAAAGTATTAAAGTACCTGTTTAAAATGTACTCAAAGGGATAGTGATATATTGGTGGGTAGGTGATATATTTGCGTCCCAAACAGTTGTCAACGAAACATCCAGCAGCGTAGTTAGCATTCGCATATTGTCTCTCTCGATTCGTATCACTACACCCACGTTATGTCTATCAGCCTGTTCACTTGTAAACTTCAGGACCGCATCTGCCCTACACATCCGCTAAAGGTGAACAGGCTAATAGCGATAACGTGGGCGCAGTGATACGAATCGAGAGAGACAATATGCGAATGCTAACTACGCTGCTGGATGTTTCGTGGACAACTGTTTGGGACGCAAATATATCACCTTTCGGACAAATGTTTTGTTTTGAGAAGAAAAACAAGCTTTATTTCATGTTCCGGGGAACTTACCGGACCTACTTACGTGGGCTCCAGTACGCGAGCTGAACCGGGCTGAGCGGAGACTCTCAGAGGTAAGCCGGTGTCAACACACGTAACTTTTAGAAGAAAACCCATAAAAACAAAAACGCACTATCCCTTAAAAGAATAAAACGTAAAAGTGTTTTGGATAGATTTTCAGATCTAATAAAGCTTCAGATTAACTGTTTTTGATGACGAAACTCTTGAATTGATTTTTTTCCGTTTTTATTTATATATTTTTGTCAAAGTATAAAAAAATATGTATTAAAAAAATCTGTCCAGTTCAAAATGTAGTGGAGTAGAAAGTACAGATAACTGCTCTCAAATGTAATGAAACAGAGGTAAAACTATCCACTGAAAAATGTACTTAATTAAATGCAGATACCTAAAATGTACTGTACTACTTTTACGTTGTTACGTTCCACCCATGCTCGCTTACCTTATGCGTTCTGAGCATCCTAATTATTCACCACAATGAGTTTATAAGCACTTTTCACAACTCTCAGCCAGTGTGGAGTTTTGCACACACTGAACATATTTTGACCTCAAGAGCTGCTTATACAACATATTTGTACAGAGACAAGAAAAAATGTCCTCAAATACATAGGAAAAAATCAGGCACAGACCCAAGTTTATACTCCAGTGGGAAAACCCGTCTATATTAAATAAAAACATCTAAGGTCTCTTGTTCCATTAGATCTCACCCATACCATAACCCTCCAGTGTAAACAGCACTATAGTATAAAGGTTTACCGACACACTTCTTGGCTGGTCTCCGAGAAGATACCCCCTCCTTGTTGCCCCTTTGAAGTGCTCTCCTGGCTGTAAATTCTTTGGCTGTTTTATACTCTCTCCCATTTTGATCAGCCAGGTTAACAAGGCGCTGCAGCTCGGGCTAATGAGACTGTACCACGGAGAGGGGTCATCAGAGGGGTCACCACCAGGGGGCGATGACTCACTCTGCCCACTTCCGGCTTCCTGCTAATAAAACATTCCAAGAAGTATGTGAAGCATGTAGTCCGGAAATTCAAATAGTTGTAGATGTCAGTGTAAAATTTGGAGTTTTTGGAGAGTTAAGGAACAAAAACAAGCACTCTTACCTTGGCATTGTGGGGGTCTGGTGTGCCCAGTCCCGCTGAGGACAGATGGGCAGAGACACGGGGGGCTCATTAAGACAGGATGTACCAGGATGCAGTAAAAGCTACTTTCCTTTCCTCTTGTTTGCCCTTTTCAGCCTGTTCTCACTCACAGAACAGTAATGTAGCAGATCACTAACAGATGGAGAGGAGATAGTGTTGGCTCGGCTTGCTTTACATTGACTGTACGTTCAATTTAGGGCTGTGCAATGATTCCAATTTGTTTTCAATTTGAGATCCAATTCTTTCAAGCATCTAAATAAAACGCTTGGGTTGCTTTAATGGAAAGGTCTACAGACAATCCTTTGACTTTCAGGTTGTTTCAGTGCAGTTGGATCAGTGCAGTTCAATGTTTTGTGCTGATTAAATTGTACTTATTGGTTATGTTCAGAGAAATACATGTAAGACCCAAAGCCATTTTAAATTCATATATTTAGATTTGAATAAGATAAAAATAAATGTAATAAAAAATCGTAATAGGACCAATCAATACAATAAATAAAAACAAGATTACTTTCCTTTTCTCCATATTGCACTGGTTTACAATAACTTGACTTATGTCAGACTGATAATGTGTAGCACTCTGAATAGAAATTACATTTTTCACAATCAAAATACTATGTATCTTTGCTAAAATAGGTCGAAGAAGGTGTCGATATGTACTGTAATGCTGCTCTGTGACCTGTCCAATATCTGGCCCAATAGTGGCTTCGCCCTATCACACCAGCAGGAGTCAAGATGGATTCTTGTGATATTTTGAACTCACAAATATCACAACAGTTCATCTTGCTGCACCAGTGTTATAATGAAGCTGATTGGTTTCTAAATTGTGAACACGTTTCTACACAAACTTTGTAGTCCTGGCTTTGGGGGGGTAAATAAAATGTACCCTTCTACCATGTTATTGACCAAAGATCAAATTTGAAAGAATGAGTACCACTGAACACAGCTACATCTGTTGGAGCACATGGTGTGGTCTGGACTGAATGTTTGGATCAGTGCTTTGGAGTCACAGTAAGAAGGTGCTGGGAATATGTGAGCCGTGAAATTTCTCATTTGTCCTGCTTCTCATTATATCCTCCATTCTATTTTTCAGTATGTGATATTCTTCAATTTCTGCGATTTATCCTGCATACTCCATTATTTAAAAAAAAAAAGTTAGTTCAAGTTAATAATTTATACTCGTCAACCTGGAGGACAGTAAATCAGCAGATGAAAAAGCTACATTTCAGAGGTGATTAGAGGTGTGAAAGTCTGGCGATTATTTGCAGAAACATTGCGATAATGGAGTCTCGCGCCTGGGGGCCTCTTGCACGTAAACGCTTTGTGGGGGTCAGCTCTGGGACCAGTTCGTACTCTGCTCCCTCTCCAGAGGTTAAGTGGTTCAGTCCAAGGGTCAGCCGCTCATTTAAGTGATCCAGCCCCTTCCCGTGCTGTTGGGGTCACATGGTAGCTCCTCTGATGGCTCGGCGAGGGAGCAGATGAGTAAAGGGGTAGAACTGTCTGCCCCCTGCTGTGGCTGTATGTATATTAATGGGGACTGTCAGTGGTGACATAAAGCACGCTGTATCCAACCCTGTTACTGTCAGTGTATGCCGAGACCTTAAGATATCTGTCTGCTGCGTTCGTCAGTATGAGTGATGATGGCTGAAGGTAAAATGGCAAACACAAAGCTTGCTACATAAAGAGGACATATTATTATAGTAAATATTGCGTAGAGGATATTGAGGATGCACCAATACAATACTCTTATCAAATATCGGTGTAGATACTGAAATTTTGACTGGATCAGGCATTGGTAATATCAGTTAATATCCTGATTGTGCCTTTCATATGATGTAATAAGACTATTTAGGCTGATTTTGAACGTCTCATAATGATTGAACTTTTATTTATATCCTCCTGAGAGCCGGCCCATTAATTTGTGTCCTTTTTAGTGGATATTGAGTTAACACGTCTATATTTTAGGTGTTTTGAGACAGACTCTATTTTGTGGCTGCACTATGATTAAAAAATAAATAAATAAGAAATTAAAAGGGAGTCTAAAAACTTTTTGAGGGAACTGTAGAAGCTTGTCAGAGATATTGGTCATCAAACAAACAAAAAAAGTTTTTGTTAGGTTGTTAACTTCACATGGATTTAACACTATTACTATTTCTATTACAGAGGACATGTTACAAAATTATGAATAAAAATAAAAGTAACAAAATGTAAATGCTAAGGTAGGAAAATCACAAATAAAATAAAAACAAATTGAAATACACTTTTTTTTTCCTTCGGGTCCCAGAAGGATATGAAGTTTTTTAGTAGTGATTTCAAGGATAAATAACAGTTGCATAATACAGTTGGATTTTTTTGTGTAATAAGTTAACTGTGTTTTAAGGGAATAAGTGTAATTTTCCATTCCGTCACTGGTGTCGGTTCTTCTTCTTAAAAATCCACAGTATCGATACTGGAACTGAAAAAGATGGATAGGTGCATCCTTAATACATATTGCTTATGCCAGTTCATTTCAATAGAATTCACTCCTGTTACATCTGTTATATCAAGCTTCTTAAGCTTCAACTTACTGACCTCATTCGGAAATTTTCTTCAGAATTTGACCCATGAATAAGTGAACTTTGTGCAAACTGAGACATGAGCAAATTTACAGTTGGAAAACCATGAACATCTGACCTACAGTTTTTCATGCTAACAGTTATCTGTAGATGTGAAGGAGAAAACATACACTTAAAACAGTGGCTGAACCTGCATTTGTTTTCATTGCTTTCTCTGCCATTAGTTGGTACCTCGAGGCACAGTGTAATAAGAAATTGGCTTTGGAATTTGCATCAGGATAATGATCATAATTTAATTAAAAAGGTTACTCACCTTCTCACTCCGGGGCACATGTGAACAGAAATATACCTTGCAGTAACTAAAGCCTATCACAGTAAGGTCTAATTGAGAGGTTTCATCTTATGGATCAAAACAAACGTGCCCTCCAACGCCTCCATCGGCTGCTCTCTAATTGGTGCATTAATCATCTGTGAACTCAACTCCAGACCCTGGGGCGAAGAGTCTGAGAGGAGAGGTAAGGGACGAAGGATTTGGGAAAGTGTGTGTGTGTGTGTGTGTTTTCGTGTGAGTTTTATAATGAAATCAACCAATAAAGGCTTGTTTACGAAGTCATGATGGAAAATTATCAGTGGCCTCTGGTGTTACGTTAATTGACCTTTTGATCTTTGGATCTTAATCTGTATTTTCCCTTCTTCTTGTTCTTAGTTTTAGTGAACTGTTTTGACCCTTCAACATAATTATCTTAAAATGACGCTTTAGGGGGACCATATGTCCTGAACAATTTGGGGCACTCTCGAATTCAAGCTCCCATTTCGAACGCTGTCCAAGTCGTTCAGAAAAAAATATCAGTCATGATCAGTACTAATGATTGGTCAGTAGACACCAAATTCTTCCACACAATCTCTGGTTCAGGTTCAGGTTACTTTATTTGTACCTGTAGGTAGATTTGTTTTGCAGCAATCTTTCAGGTTTAATACGCATTAAGCCAATAAAGATACATAATCAAACATTGACAAGACTCACAATCTAATAAACACATTAAAATATAAAATCAAGAATAAAGTGCTATGACTTGTTCATATGGACAGCTGCTGAATAACACAAAGCTGTTCCTATAACACTCTGCGTCCTGAAGGGAGGAGGTGGAACTGCTCAGACAGAGGATGAGAGCCACAGCTCACAATACTGGAGGCCATACTTTAGACTTTAGACTTTAGACTTTATTGTCCCCAAGGGGAAATTCATTTTCACGCACACAGAGCCTGTTTGACACACACAGCAACAACACAATAAACACAAACACATACAATAAGCGTTACAGCACACTCAGCAGGGCCTGTTGTTCAAAAATGTGATGGCTGAAGGGATCAGGCTTCTGCCAAAGCAGGCCCTTCTGCACTTGATCGCCCTGTACCACCATCCTGAGGGCAAAGGGGTGACCACATTACACCGGTATTAAAATCTCTGCATTGGCTTCCTGTGAGTTTCAGGATAGATTTTAAAGTTCTTTTACTGGTTTTTAAATGTCTTAATGGTCTTGGGCCTTCTTATCTTTCAGAACTGCTTTCCCCTTACGAACCTTCATGGGCCCTGCGCTCCGCCGGCAGCAGGCTCCTGGTCATTCCCAAAGTCAGGACACACACTCACGGAGAGGCATCTTTTCAGTACTACGGCCCTCGTCTTTGGAACTGCCTGCCGGAGGACCTCAGGGCTGCAGAGAACGTTCATGTTTTTAAGAGTGGGCTCAAGACTCACCTGTTTAGCTTGGCCTTTGATTGACTTCCGTCGTCTGTTTGCTTGTCTTTTGTTTGTTCTTTTGTTTGTTTGCTTGTATATCTGTTTGTTGTTTGTTCGTCTGCTTGTTTGTCTGTTTGCTTTTTTTTTTTTTTCCTGGCAGCACGGTGGCTGAGTGGCTAGCACTCATGCTTCACAGCAAGAAGGTTCAGGTCGCCCGGGCCTTTCTGTGTGGAGATTGCATGTTCTCCCCGTGTCTGGGTGGGTTTCCTCCGGGCACTCCGGTTTCCCCCACCAACCTAAACATGCGCCATAGGTAAAATCCTCCAGCTTAGGGCATGACCAAGCCTAAACAACAAAACAAAATCATGGGGATGGTCCTCGGGTCAAATATAGAAACAACTTCTCCTGTGCGAGATCAATAAAGGTCAATCTTCTAATCCTTCACTGTAAGGCGCTTTGTGTTACAATTTTGTATGAAAAGCGCCTTATAAATATTGTTTGATTGATTGATTGAGGTGTTCCTGTAGTGGGTGAGTGGGGTCCTGTTCTATACGCTGAACCTGCCTGGAGTATAGGGCCTCAAGACTCAGCTGGGGTTTGAAGATTTGACACATTTACAGTATGTCTCTCTTTCAGTGCCAGACCGTCAAACCATGCCACCAGGGACAAGGACAAGCTGATTCAATGAAAGATCTAAATGAGTATTGTATTGTCTATGTTAAAACGTGACAACTTTCGGAAAAACTCCGATCTGTGAACGTATAAACAATAAATGTTTATATTTTACAGATGTCACACTTAATGAACAATTATCTCTAGTTCACTTTAATGAGAGGAGTTTATACTCCAATCTGAATCAATTCAATTCACCCTTTAACATAATCTCAGAGACAAGAGCAAATGTGGATAAAGGTATCGAGCTTAATCTGAAGGGTTGTGAAATGTTTTGTACAAATAGAGAGTATAAGAGAGGAGGAGAGGTGGCTTTATTGATAGAAACATGAACTGTCATATTGTAAAAAGTATGTCTCTCTCGATGGATGAAGAATGTATAACTATAAGATGTACTATGTATAGCTGTAGAAATTACATGGCAAAAGGGGAAAAACATAAGTTGTGTTAGGGCACCAGGATCTGACATGGATTTATTTAGAGAATCGATGGAAAAGTTAATTAATAATAAGACTACAAAGGATATTACAGTGGTACCTCACCTTACGAAAGACCCAACAAACGAAAATTTCAAGTTACGAAACGCCTTCACGTTAAATTTTGGTCTCTAGATACGAAAGAAAATTCAAGTTACGAAACGCGAAATCTCAAAAATTCAAATAATGCGCGCTCAGGCACACACATTATACGCTTTTCTCAGACTGAATTTAAACTTTTCTCACATTTGTCTCTCATTTAAACACTCAAACCTTCATAGATTTTCAACAAAATTATTAATAGTGAAGTGTGGGGGGAAGGGGGAGGGGGGAGAAAACTGCGCGCGGACACGTGTGATAGCGCAGCATGACCTGGCGCGGGGCTGCCAGCAGGTCTAGACCTGGACTAAACCAGGACTGGACCAGGACTAAACCTGGACTAAACCAGGACTAGACCAGGTGGATTAAAGCGCCGCGCGTGGGTCTATTTCCTGGTTTCGTTTCGAGTCACGGCTGAGGCGAGCAGCGAGGGGGACCGCACGCAGTCTGAGCGCATGAACGAACGCATGCAAGAGCCGCGGTGGTCTAGACCTGGTCTAGAGGAGGTCTAGAGGAGGCACGGTTTGAGCACGGGTCTCGTTCATGCGCTCAGACTGCGTGCGGTCCCCCTCGCTGCTCGCCTCAGCCGTGACTCGAAACGAAACCAGGAAATAGACCCGCACGCAGCACTTTAATCCACCTGGTCTAGTCCTGGTTTAGTCCAGGTTTAGTCCAGGTTTAGACCTTGGTCTAGACCTGGTATAGTCCACGTTTAGTCCTGGGTCTACAGTCTCTACGCAGAACACAATGTTACACTATAAAAAAAGTTACACTATAAAAAAAAAACTTGGATCGGGGCCTTGGAACGAATCAGGCTGTTTCCATTGAAATAGCTACTCAACTTACGAAAAATTCACGTTACGAAACCACTTCTGGAATGAATTAATTTCGTAAGGTGAGGTACCACTGTATAATATGTGGAGACTATAATTGATTTAGTGAATGAAAAACAAACAAACAAAACAAAAACAAAAAAACAACATACATTTACAGAGGAATTTCGCCATGGGCTTGTCTCCACTAATTACAAGACCAACTAGAATAACAGCACACAGTGGTACCTTAATAGATTACATATTCTGTAATATCTGATAGTCAATATGGATTTAAACAAAATAGATCTACACCACTTACCTTTATTGATGGAGGAAATTTTAAATGGCATTGAAAATATATATAGAATTGGAATTTTTATTGATTTTCAAAAGGCTTTCGATGCCATTGTTCATCATATTTTAATAAATAAACTGGAAAACTACGACATTCGAGGATTGACCAAAAATTTTTTTTACAAAGCTACTTGGGGGACAGACGATGAGCGGTGCAGATTGATCAACACAAATCAGGGTTTCGGGACATAACGTGTGGGGTCCCTCAAGGTTCCATATTGGGGCCTACATTATTCATTATGTACATTAATGTTTAAATCTGCATCTGTACTGTTATGTTGTTATATGTATTGAATGTTCAGGTTTGAAATAAATAACTAACTGACAGAGGAACCACTCTTTATGATGAGAGATGAGAGGTGCAGTGGTAACAAAGGAAACTGAGAGACCAACTGCCCCTTCTTCCCTATTAACCGTATCTTCCCTCACATATATACATAAGAGATATACATCTCTTATGTATATTATACTGCTTTTCTGAAACAATCTTCCAATATTTATTATTCATTTTGCCATTCAGAAGATGACAAAAACCTATTATTAAAGCCACGTTATCAGAAAACATTCACTAAGTAGGTTTGAGTGAGTTTCTTGCAGTGTTTCTGGGCCTGTTTGTCTTTGGAGGGTTACAGTGGGCTGGGGGAAGGACGGGCATGTATAGAGCTTATCTGGATGATTCTCACTCAAAGAGACAAGTCTGTAATATGCCCTTAGATCCCACACAACACATAGCGCACACTTACATAATCCTACATTCTGGTCAGATAACAGCTAAAAGTAGTTACATTCATTTTTTTTTATTAAAAGTTACATACTATGCCTTTAAAAATAAGGGGACAACAAAAAAGAACTACGATTGATTTGGTTTGTGGTTAATATCTTAGCCCATGTAATTAATGGAAATAAACCATGTAATTACTGAAGATAAGATAAACTGGCACAAAATTCAAGGTCTTCTCTGTCTCTGTACAAATCATTATTGGTTAAATTATGTGTTTATTGATATATTAAAATGATCCGATTACCTATTTTCACATCGTCAAATTCTGAAACGTCAGACGCTAATCCAAGAGCCACTAAAACAGCAATGATTTTTTTTTGTATTCAGCATTCTCATAGCCCATGAAGTCGGCACACCTGAGACAACAGAGGCAAGAAGTTGGACAACAAAAACATACCAGTCTGTAGCGCACACAGAGGAGGAGAGTTTGTATAGAGCTTTGTGTGGCGAGCAGCTCCAGTGGGTACATTTAAAGAGATCTGATGATAGGATCAGATTGTATTGACACGACTGACAACCATTCCCCATGATATCTTAAACCACAATAAAGTACAAGTTTGTTTCGTTGTTTTTTTTCTACAAGCATGGAAGTTACTAGGTTACCAGTGTTGAAAATGTTCACAGGTAAGAAGATGAGCCAAGCATAACACAAGAACATAATGTGACTATCTAAGGGGAGTGTGTCTGTTTTCTTTTAGATTTGTGTAACTTTTAAGGTGGAGACATGGAGATGTTATTTCTTTGCTTGGAATGTCCCACACTAGGGCATTAAACATCTTGCTTCCCATTTGTTCAGTTGCAGGTTTCTCATATCTCAAAATACCCTAAAAACATGAATTCTTACCATATGCGGGCTTGCTTCTCCATAGATCTAACATTTAATTTGTCTCCAACGTGATTATCAAGTTTATTTCAAATTGTGGAATAATCAAGGTAAAACAGTAATATCTCCATGGAGACCAGCAATTGGCGGCCCCTCCACCAGAAAAAGTTACACAGTGCTCCTTTAACTTGCTTTTCTGATTTCAGCGATTTATATATCATCCATCAGCTTAATAAGAGTCAGGTTTGTGGAGATGCAAGCTCAAATCAGAGTGATATTGTTTTGTTTTTAAATGTTTTTTGGTGCAATGAAAATGTAAAAATGAAGAAAAATAACACATGCTTTTGTTTTTGTCATTTTTTGCATTAAAAAATGACAGAAACTTTCTTCCATTTTTCGTGCTACCTTCAGACAATGTTCTCCATTTGCATCTGTGTAATATCTACATCTAACATTGACCATGCACTCTCAAGGCATGTTTCTGACCTGTCTTTGACATTGTTTTGGAATTGTTTCTTTTGTTGCGATGCAGTTTTTGGATCAGAAAAATCTCCCTGGGTGTGTGCAGCTGGACTCTAAGAAACACTGTAAGAGTCTGGGACAAGCAGACGACATGGTCACCGTCAGATCTGCTGTTTGTCTTGGAAGTGTCCAGCCTGAGGGAGGACAAGTGCAGCACGCAGCAGACTGTTGACGACAAACCGACCTAAAAGACACAGCTAAAGAAGTACATATACAGCTCTGGAAAAAAATAAGAGACCACTGCATTTGTTTCTGAAATCAGCATCTCTACATGTATTACAGCCATTCCATTCCAGCGTCTGTTGAATTCCGACACAATCACAAAGCTGAGCTACTTCAGTTCTTGCACCAGAAGTGGAATAAAGTCACACAAGAACAATGTGAAAGACTTGTGGAGAGCATGCCAAGACGCATGAAAGCTGTGATTAAAAATAAGGGTTATTGCACCAAATATTGATTTCTGAACTCTTCTTAAGTGTAAACATTAGTATTATGTTGTTTTAAAATGATTTTTATCTTGTTTCTTTGCATTGTTTGAGGTCTGAAAACATGTATCTTTTTTGTTATTTTGACCATTTGTCATTTTCTGCTAATAAATGCTCTAAACGATAATATTTTATTTGGAATTTAGGGGAAATGCTGTCAGTAGTTTATAGAGTCAAAGAAAAATGTTCCTTTTGCCCAACACATACCTATAAACAGCAAAATCTGAAAAACTGATAGTTTGATGTGAAGTTTGAGTGATGGCATAAAGGGAAATGTGTCAAAGCATTTTATATTTTGATATCACTTATTTTTTGTTAACTTCAAATTTATAATCATAATAAATGTGGTACATTTTTTCAAAGCCCCTCCAGATTCTTGTCTTTATGAAGATGTTATTACTTTGCAGGGATTTTCTACAGTATGCCATTAAACTTATTTATCTCCATGGAGACAAACAGATAGCACCACCAGGACAGGTTATAGGTCACATCTGTAGATCACACTAAGAATACACATTTTTCAAGCTTTTTTATTTGGAATTATTTAATTCAGACAAGATAGGTGGTACAAAAGCATTGTCAGGGAAAAGAGCACCCTACTAGAAAAGTTACATACTGCATCTTTAAAGGGCCCATATAACGCTGTTTTCTGATGTTATTATGCAGTTTCCTTATCATTCACATATATTTAACACTCAAATACTGCATATTTAGGGTGAATTCTTCTCTCAAACAATCTATGTCATGTCATGTGATGTCATTTTATAATACAGTGTGCTCCATTGTGTTTTTAAACTCCATCCACAATTACAATTTTCTGGAAAATAGGACCTTTAAATATCTTATGTTTATTCAGTATGCAGAAGTTTGTGATGCTACAAAATTGCAAAATTAATATAGGCTAGATATTTATTATATTTTTCCCCCCTTTTTAATGGTTGGCACCTGTAAGTATGAAATGGTGGTGGAGAGTTTAGAAAGACATTCAACAAGTTCTAGGAGCCAGGAGGCCTATCACAAATCTTTTGGTTTCAGTTTTACAAGCTTTCAACACCACTGTACAAGCTGAGAATAATAATGTTGACCAGTTGTAATGTTAACATTTCAGCAAAAATGCATCTCAAACTCCATTTGGTGTGACAAAAATCTTATTTGCAAGTAAATAGTATTCTAAGGTTTCCATTTGCGATTGTGAGACCAGAAACGATCAATTGTTCTTATAATGTCACTTTTATACTACATCAACAAACAAAACCAAAAAAAAACCTACTTCTTCGGAATTCTGTTTATTATTTCTATCTCTGTATCAACAAAACACACATTTACGATCCCGCTACTACAGCCAAAGTCAATCAAAACATAGAATACTGTTTTATTTTTGCGTCTGCATTGTCCCTTGATAGTGCGTCTCTATCCGGGCTTAGCTTAGCGTAGGTCAGTGATGCTAAAGTAAAACATATGGCGAAAACAGATGTACGTCAAAGAAAGCAAACAGATCCGTGGACGGTCGGGCTGTCCACTCCGAAACTCCAGCGTCACAGTTTCCATTAGGCTTTCCATCAGAACAAACAGGCTAAATTTGAAACATCCTTCTGATTTTCAAAGCCCCTAAAGTCATTTATATACAAGTATGTTCATAATATGTCTGTCCTCTTGTGTGGGCCGTGGTATATTGGCATTAGAACAAGCTGGGTACTGTGCCTTATGCGTTGTGTTTGGAGATGTCAATAAAGTTTTTCAAAAGGGTGAATGCTATAGCTGGTGTTTTACTGCTTTGCCTTTTTTCTATGTTCTCTTATTTACTTATTTTATTAGTATTATTACTATCTCATGCACTTTTTTTTGTTCTAATTTTCTTTTGCACTAAACTGCCTGGAGATAATGTGGCAAGTGAATTTCTCCTGTGTGAGATCAATAAAGTCTTATCTTATCTTATCTTATCTTATCTTATCTTATCTTTTACTTATTCTCTAAATACTTAGAAAGACAGGCATTCAGACTGTGATCGGGGCTGCCTCTCCACAGATCTGGTTTGGCGTCCATGAAGACAGAAATGGATGATGCCATACTGTGAAACATTCCAGACAAAGCAATAATATCTACATGAAGAAAAGCATTTGACGGACCTTCCACCAGAAAAGTTACACAATGCACCTTTAAAGGGCCTATATTACATTTTTTGTTTTGTTTAATTTATGTTATAACTGTGTTTCCTCATCACAAACATACCTTGAGTTGTGTTTTGTTTCATTCATACACAAAACCTGAATATTTAGACGAGTTTCTCTCTCAAACAGAAAAAAACAAAAACAAAAACGCTCTTTTCCACCTTTGGATGTCATATGCTAATACAGAAAGTGCTCCACTGTGTTTTTAATCTGCACCTTCACTAAAATCAGTTGGATAATTTCAGCTCTGGAACTGCCAATCTCAACTAAAGTGATTTTTACTGTCATTTAGGTTGTAGTGATCCAGGGTTATTCCTCACTTTCCAACTGCATCTTAGTTTTTCACTGTGATGAGTACTTGTGTGTGAAGTACTTTTCACAACTTTCAGAGGCCAGGGTGGAGTTTTGCCTCTATTGAAAAGCTAATTACAACTAGCATGCTAACAGTGCACAATAAAACGCTTTATTATAAGATGCAGACAACATACAGAGGTCTCATGTTGGTCATAAGAGCTGCTTGAAAAAAAAAGCAGCTATTTCAACTGTTTTTATTTGCATGTGTTAAAACTTGCAGCCTAGAGGTCTGATTTCAGTACTAGCGTGATAGGTTCTACTAGTATAGGCCTATCAGACTCAGAATTTTGAACTCTTCACCTAATTCTAATATATTCTCATAATTTGATGAATGTCTACTCACTCTTCGCTCCCGTTTCACACTGTTAAATGTTTGGTCTTGAAATGAAATATGTGCCTGATTACATAATGGAAAGTTCTACTGAAGGCACTTTCTAGTTAACCCAACAACAAGCTAACATTGCCTTTTGCTTGAATAAATGTGGTCACTGAGCATCGCCAAACAGCAGTTTTGTATAAATAAGGACAAACTGGAAGTTGGGATTATTTACTGTGCAATATGGCAGTACTTCAGATGTAATGAATGACCCTTGCAGTATTCAATGCAGGTTACTTTCAAATAAATACAAAAACTTTTTCAAACATTCATTTTCTTCCGCTTTTTCCGAGTTTGGGTTGTGGGGGCAGCAGTTCAAACAAATATGCTGCCCAGATCTCACTGCACCGGCCCCCATGATCCTCCTGCGGGTGATGGGTCCACGGGAGGACGGCCCCACGGCGCTTGACGCAACCGGCCTTGATGTATCTTCTGCCATGGGGGCTACCAGTGTAACAATGGGGGCGAGGTGGTGTCTTGCCCAAGGACACAACGGCAGCATTCGTCTGTGGGAGCTGGAATCGTACCGCCAACCTGTGGGTCAGTGGACAAACGCTCTACCAACTGAGCTACAGCCCCACTTTTTCAACATATGCAGAATCAACACAAGGTAAACAATGCAATGACATGCTTAGGATCAGAGGAATCGGTGACTCGCTAAGATAGTCAAGAAGTACTAATAACATGCAATAATAGTACATGGTAAAAAAAAAAAGTGTTGCAAAAGTGCAGGGGAAGAAGTAAACAATATAATAAAAATATGTGATAAAATGTAATAAAAATACAAAGTATAACGTACAAGGGTACAGGTAGGATTAAATAAGGCGTAAGTAGAGTATTTCTCAGATTGCACATAATATGGTGTGGTATAAGTGTTGCATGTGGATTTCGTATTGCACATAGTATGGTATATAGTGGGTTATGGTACATAGTGGGTTATTGCACAGGTTACTGCACAGGTAACAGTAGTTTACAGTGAGGTAGTGACAAACATGATACATTCATACAGAGCAGCAGCAGTAAACATATGCATAATGAAAAGTAGTTTAGTGCAATATTATTGAGAGTTCAGTATTATTTAGAGTGTTATCCAGAGATCAGTAGTCTGAACGCTTGGGGGTAATAGCTGTCTTTGAGTCTGTCTAGTCAAATTAAAATTGCATTCTGTCATAAAATAATGTAAGGGGCCAATACTATGCAAAATTGACTTCTGTGAACTTTTAGCCATGTTATAATGCTGTTAACTCCTCAGAAATATACCTGGATTTGTGCCTTGGTGATGTCACACGGTGGAACAGAGCATTTTGAGCTTTGGAGATGTAAGCAAACTAATAATAAACTGTTTCTCAAACATGTGAATGAAACAAAACACAACTCCGAGTACATTTAGCATAATATAGGACCTTTAAATCAATCAATCAAACTTTATTTCTATAGCACCTTGAACAACCAAAGCTGACCAAAGTGCTGTACAACATTAAAAACAAGATAAAAAACAATAAACATCATACAAATAGGTCAACAAAGCACATTCAAATACCATTAACATACCGATTAAGATAACCATTAAAATAAAGAAAGTGTCACAGGGCCACTAAGTGTTAAAAGCCATTCTAAATAAATATGTTTTAAGTTTGGCTTTGAACAGAGGCAGGTCAGTGATGGAACATAACTCAATGGGCAAAGAGTTCCAGAGTTTTCGACCGGCCACTGCAAAAGAACGATCACCCCACTGTTTGCTCCGGGACCGGGGGACCTCCAGCAGATGTTGCCCAGCAGATCGTAGAGCTCTGCTGGGCTGGTGAGGGGTCAAAGAAGATTCAAGATTGTTTATTTGTCAAAGAAAGTCTTCATCTTGTACTAAAATCTCCTCCTTGAATTGTTGAGGAAAGAGTAAAATGGGATAAAAAGATGTGAGTGAATATGACAAGAGCGGCGTTGTAATTTGGTTTGACATTTGGGTCACAGCGTTTCCGACTGCTGCTGCTCTGGTGGGCTGTGTCTGGTCTGCTGTCAATATCTGTCAGTACATTACAGAACGGACAAGACACAAGTTTGTTTGTTTGAATGTCACTCCTCAAGTTTTTTGCTATAAACTTACGATAGACATTCCACTGTGATATTGCATGTTCTAATACTATAAAACTACATGTGTGAATAAAGGAACAGTTGGCACAGACTTATAGCCATTGTAATTTAACAGAAAAACATGTGTCCTCACTGTGAGCAGGCCCGCATCTCCACAGACCTGACTCTTATTTGGTCTAATGAAAATACAACAGGGATATGTTGTTCTTTTGGCTATAATATTCCACAGTATGGCGTAAAACATATGGAAAATATTCCAAAGTGTGGATTTATGTTTCTGTTTCCATGGAATCATGCAGTTTCCACAACTAGAAAGATACATACTTGTCTGTAATGTTACTGAACTGAATTTAATTAAAACCTTGGATGTGTTGCTTTTTAAAAACAGCAATGCCAAACCAATGTTAATATATTTAAAGTAAAGCTGCATTATGAAACTTTTATGGTATGAGGTGCACTGTCTTCTTGTAGGTTATTCCATTGCCTGGAATGTTCCACAGTATGGTAATACATTTTTATATTTCTATGTTGACAAGCAGGAAACCAGGCCTAGTTACAGTTCAGATCTGTACAGAGGCGAATCTCCTGACAGTATGGGTGTGTGTTTTTCAGGTGTTTTTCAAGTTCAGATGGCGGACCCTCCACCAGAACAAAGTGCACCTTAAATACAATCAATTGTAATTAATTGTAATTAATTGTAATCATAAATTTAACACAATGCTAATCTTACTCTGGATCAGAAGTAAACCAGGTATGTGATTTGATAAACAGTTCCCAAAATTAAACATCATAAAAGTACCAAGTATTATTAGCATTACTTTCTTTTCAAAATTGCGTTTGCGTTTAGATGAAGTTATATTGAGTTTGTCTGATGCTGTACTGGGGTTGGGGTCACGCTGTCCTGTCGAGGTTAAGTCCCTGACACATTTGTCTTTGTGCGTGTATGTTATATATGTGAGTGTTTTGTGTGTGTTTTGCGTGTCCGTCCTCCTAAGACATCCGAGAACAAGCAGTGTCACAAGTCATTTGGACTTGATGGAGCCACACGGCACGTTGGCATTCACTTCGAATCAGCTCGTCGCAAAGAAATGCCCCGTGAGGCCTGGAGGGCACACACACAAACACACACACGTATACACACTCAAATACCCCCCTCTCCCCCCTTATCCTGCCCCGTGCACCACAGACGGGATAGGCTCCGGACCCTCCCACGCCTCTACCCCTAACTCCCCCGAAGGCAGGAGGAACACAAAAGAGGAACGAGCAACAACAAAGTCATGAAAGTGTGAAATTTATTGATATTTTTTTTTCGTCATTTGAAAATATTGCTAAATTAAATGTAAATGTAATTAAAAATAAATGTAGCTCAATTTATAACACTACTGTCACCATCAGTACATATTGTTATTTATTTATTTTATTGTAATGTATTTATTCTTAATTATTATTTAGTACTTCAGGTGTATTTAATCTAATGCATTTATTTATTTGACTTATTTTTATACATTTTATTTATGCCTTTTTCTTCATTATTTATTTATGTTTTATTTGTTTTATTTATTTTATTTATTTGTTTTATTTATGCATTTATTTTTTATTATTATTTAGTAGTTCAGCTGTATTTAATCTAATGCATTTATTTATTTGACTTAATTTTATACATTTTATTTATGCCTTTTTCTTCATTATTTATTTATTTATTTATTTATTTATTCAAAACGGTGAGTCAAGCAAGTTCCCCCCCAAAAATAATGCAGAAATATTTTTATTTATTTACATACTTGTACATATGTAGTTGGTTGCCAAAGTTGCTGCTTCAGGCGTTCGAATGAGGTCATACAGTATAATAGCACTTCAGTCTTTGCTATTTACACTCTTTTATCTCCACCTCTCTCTATCTTCTCATGCTGTCTATCCACTTTTCATCCCTCCTTCTTTTTCCTGTGATTTCCGTGAAAATAGCTGAAGGCCAGATTAGAGGTTGGCTGCCTCTTTGCTTACCGGCGAAGATAAGTATTCCCAGGGCGGCTGCGATTGGCCAAAGAGGGCGCTGAGGGGCGTGTTCGTTGCTGTCTCCCTCTCTCTCTCTCTTCCTCTCGCTCCCTCTCTCTGCTCTCTCCTTCCTTCTATCTTCCTCCATCTCCCCACTCCTCCCTCTCTCCTTCCATCCTCCCTTCCTCCCCCTAGCTCTCCTCTCCCTCTCTTCCTCGGCACTCAGTATGACAGAGGAGATTCCGTGTTTATTTACCTGCCAGACTCTCACCTTGGAGCCACCTGCTGCTGCTCCACTCCAGTCCTGTCATGGCAGAAACAGAAACAGATGCGAACACAGGACGATGGTGAAATCAATCAAATCTTCATGGAGATTTGAGATTTGCAGTATGGCATTAAACTAGTGCTGTCAGGCGATTAAAAAAAAAATCTAAAATTATTACAGGATTTGTAATTAGTTAATCTAATTAATCGCATTTTAAGAGTGAGAGAGTGAGGAAGTGATTGAGAGAGAGGGAGAGAGAGATTGTGAGTGTGAGCGAACGATTGAGTGAACGAACGAACCCACTTTGCGATTGAGTTTGTCAGGTTTTCTGCGGTTGTTTTGCACATTCGTTTCCCAAATTCTGCGAGCGTGATTTGGTGAAGTGCGCTCGCGCTCGCTCTATCACCGGTAACGATGGATCTTGTCCGGACGTGTTTCACGTTCAAATGATCCATCAGGCTCGAGCAGCTTCGGCGATCAGAAAATTCTTTTTGACAAAAGCTACAAATCACAGCGTTCTTGGTGATTGTCCCGTCTTCGTTCTTTTTATAAATAAACTTGAAAAATGAGCACATATTGAATTGAATTAATTAATTAGTTAATTTGCAGTGTAATTAATTAATCTAATGAGTGCGTTAAACTGACCGCCCTACAATAAACATCTATCTCATCTATCTTGTGTTTATTCAGTTACATTCGTTTCACTGTGATCGATTTTAACTGTCTTAAAAAACTATATATATATAGAATTAACTTTTCTAACAACAGAATGAAATGAAATGAAAGAAAGAAAACTTTATTTATAGAGCACTTTTCATACAATAAATGCAACACAAAGTGCTTTACAGTGATTAAAAATACAAGAACATGAACTGAATGGAAAGTGCAGATACAATCAATAACAATAGTCACAATTTAACACATACGACAAAACACAACGGGACGGTTTAACATGAGGCGTCTTTTTTTGCTTGGTTTACATTACGGGAGGGTGGGGAGGGCGAAAGAGCAAGAGTGAAATATACGTGTCAAATTTCAAATTGTTTGCAAGCCATTCCTCGCTTACTTTACGCAATCTGAACATCCTAATTATTCACTGTGATGAGTTTATAAGTGTTTTCACAAATTTTAGAGACCAGTGCGGACCAGACCAGTGTGAAGAACGAAGACACGTTCGGTTTGGCAAAGCTTCTATTATAGGGAGTATTATACCTCTACTGACATAGGCCACTGGCGTAGCACACAAATATTACCCTAACCACCATTTTATCTTAAACAAATATTAAGAGATACCAGAATATTCATTGTGACATCTCAGGAAGTTCGGCCAAAGTTCTTTCCATGTATTATGATTGACATAAGGTCCAAATACAGCCCTGTTTTTAGCATTTTAGCAAGGCCAGATACACCCTGAAAAATTCATATCACATAATTACAAGATAATTTGAGGTGCCTAAGATAAAACCACATAAGATTTAAAATGTCAGCTAGAAATTTTTCAATAAAAGCATGAAGTTCCCGAAGTTAGTGGTTTGTTCTCGGTGAATGCTTCTGTACAGGACCACTTCCAGGAGATTGGATTCAGATGTAGATTAGACAGTATAAGTAGTGGGTTCCAGACAGGGGTAACGTAAGGAGAAAGGGCAAATGGAGCGGAGGAGCAGGGAAGTGGTTTAGCTCACAACAGCAGTGACCCGCGGACACAGGAAATACACTTATGCTGTAAATGTACGAGCTAATTCACAAAACTCCCAGAGGACATATAAGAACCTTGTGTACAACAGGCCTACATCTCAGCTCTGGCTCTTTTTAACTCCATTTTATGGTGAATAGTCTATTGTTTGAATGCTGTATAGTGTATTTATTTTGTATTGTCCCTAATGCTTTGGTCTGGGACGTGCTACTGCTCCTTAGTCATTATTTGGAAATGAGCTTCGGTTCTCAGTTGATCTTCCTGGCTTCTTCACAGTGTGTACGCTCCAAAAGTGTCTCCACATTCTAAAGTGAATTGTACTGCTCCATATGACAAGTCCGGAGCAGACCCTGGAGGATCTACAACAGGGGTGTCAAACTCATTTTGGTCCGGGGGCCGTATCCAACCTACTGTGATCCCAAAGGGGCCGGATCAGAAAAAGCTATTACAAAAGTCTTTTTTATTTGATGAACTCTTTCTTTTACAAAATATTATAATATTATGAACAACCTGAAACTTTAAGAAAAATGCAATTTCAGCACAAACATACAGGTTTCCCATTCACCTCCGTGAACTAATAGGAATTAGTCAATTTTTTTCTTGGAAAATCTTGCACTCGGCGTCCACTTTTCTCATTTTTGACATTTTGCTGATGAGGGTGTCACGGTCAACAGTCAAAACGATGACCCTTTAAGAGCGTTTGGAAAGAGGTGAGTCTTCATTTGTGCTGCTCTGGTGGGAAGGGCCACGCACAGAGGCACTGGAGACACTGCTATGCTAAACTGCACAAAAAACAGGTGCAGAAAATTACTAATATTTTAATAGAAAATTAAAATATAATTAAAATATTTGCCGAGGGCCAGATTAAAGGTCTTGGAGGGCCGGATCTGGCCCCCAGGCTGCATGTTTGACACCCCTGATCTAGATTCTGAAGGGTCTGTTTCAGCTCTGATCGTTTTGGTTAAGGCATAGCAAAAACCACCAAACGAGATAACTGAACGAGAGAGCGTGCAGACTTGGGCCGAAAATCAATACAGCAAAAACAAGAATAAACAGAATAGGAATTTCTCATTGACACTGAATTTATCTTGTGATAAACCGCATTTCTAGTGACGGACACATGACAAGGCGCTTTGTGTTACATGTTTTGTAGGAAAAGGGCTTTATAAATAATGTTTGATTGATTGATTGATGGTAAGCCGACTTGCTCAGCAAAACAAAGCTAGTAGGTTAGCAACAGCTGTTTTGTTTATCCATGTGCAGTATTCACGTCAAGATTGAGGATTATACACACTGTATATGCACTTATATCTCCAGTGCATAATATATCTAACCTTAGCTAAACCCAGTGCATTACCAAAGAGATGTTACAACACTACACAGAAGCGCGGAGAAGTAAAATAAACACAGAAGTAGTTTTTTACTCTAGCTTTAGCCACATCTCACAGTGCCACAAACATGGAATTACTCAAAAAAAAAAAAGGGGGGGAAACTGAAACTGGCCTTATGATTAAAAAGCATAATTCAGATACAATTTAGATTGTGATTCTTACAAAACTGAAACAATTACACATCTAAACAGATGCTATAAATATTTTAAAAACCAAATTTCTTCTTACTCTCTTGAACACTAACTGAACTTGTTTTTATGTGTTTATACTCCATGTCCATTGTGAAACCAGGGGCCAACAGCAGAAGTGCGGCGGTTGGAGGGGAGGAGACAATGATGAGACATGTCAGAACATGACGGATGAGTTCAGGCCGTACATTTTTCTCTCCTCACTGCTCCTCTACACTGCAGTAACTACACACACCAAAGAAAATAAAAACAGATAGAGACACATACACAGAATTTACACAACTTGGTTATGTTTTATTGAGTTCATTTTTGAAAACATTTTTTATGTCATTATGATGTAGTCATGTAGCCTAAATTGTATTAAACTGAAAACACCATGCTGGTTACCTTCTACGTTATAAATAAAATATAAATGTGATAATAATTGCCACTGTATTCATAGGGTTCCTGTTTATAGGCAACATTTACAGGAGTACAGGATACATTTTGTTTTGTTAATTGCTATGGCAAAAGTACTACATTTTCATCAATCTTGCTTGACATGTTTTAGAGACCATAGCATTTGTTATTCACATTGTATAACCTACAATAATATCCATAATTACAACGTGCAGGAAATGTTTATAACTGTCCGTTTACGGCAGAAATCCAAGTGAAGAGGAAATGAAAGATGTGTTCTGTTATTGTAGTGTCACATCTCATTAGACTTATCCATTATCGTAGTGACAAACAGGTTCTGTCCTATCTTCTCCACACAATGAGGGCCAAGAACCACATTTCCCAAGATCCCTGTCTGTCTTATTTGTTTGAACTAGAGTGACAATTGTTAGTGATTACTGTTCCAAAAAGGAAGCAGTACATTTGAATTTGAATATGCTATTGTGTAATAAGGATGCAAGGTTTCATAGATGATTGCACATTATTTTTGTAACTTTTAAAAAAAATCTTAAACCACATTATTTGACTATGGCTATGTTTATATGATGACGACGGTCTAAACAGAAGACGCAAAAGTGAGGTTGCGTCTTTTTATTCCGTGTTTAGGCGAGCGTTTTCAGGAGGAAATCTGCGTGCATACGGTGACGCTAAAGTGTGGGGAAATTCGATTGGGTATGCATGCCAGGCGGCTAGGTGGTGCTGTGATACATTATCACTAAAAGCAAAACAAAACAAAACGTGGCTACTGGTAGCAAAAAAAATTTTAAAAAATTCTGTGGTCAGATGAAAAAGTTCAGCTATTGCTTCAGACCACGTTAGACTACAAAGCAATGAAGGCGCAACAAGGTGTGGACTGGGAGTCCTGCCAAACAAAGTGCACTGATATATGGACCGATGTGACGTAAACGCGTACGCGACATCAGCAGATTTGACCAGAGTTTTGCGTCTTGGGTAGTGTAGACGAAAATGCTACGGCGGAGTGTATTCAAGTTTTTTACTTTGGAGAGCAGTTTCAGTTTTTTTTGCGTTTTAAGCCCCCAAAACACAGTCACCGTCTAAAGGAAAGGCATTTCCAATTAAATGACTAAATTTCCAATAAAATCTTTTGTTGTTTTTACCCGTAAGCGTTCTCGTGTAAACAGGCCCTAAAATACCATGGCAATAGATATCAGGAATTGATTCTGCTGTTGGCCCAGTCTCTTACAGTGGCATTTCATTAGTGAGATGATTTATGGTGATTTAAACGGTTCATGTTATGCTATATTCTGTTGTTTCCTCCTCTAAAACAAACCCAGAGTTGTTTTAGTTCATTCACACATGTTCTTCTATCAAACAGAAAACACTCTGTTCCACCTTGTGATGTCATGTGGTAATACAGGAAGTGCTCCCCTGTGCTTTTACACCCCACATACCTTCATTAAAATGATTTGGATAATTTCAGATCTGGAATTGCCAATCTCTACTGAGCAAAAGATAAAAAGTGGCTGTAAAGTTGAAAACTACTACTTCATGATAAACTAAACTCAAGGGAAGTTTATTTGTATAGCACAGTGCTTTACAGAATAAGAAATTAATTAAAATAAAAATGAAAAAATCATCATTAAAATTAAAGAGAGAGAGAGAGATTAAATGAGAGAGAGAAGAGTGCAGAATAACAAATTGAATTTCTCCTTTTATCATGGATTCTACCTGGACGAATGAGGTATTCTTCACGAATCTCTAAATATGTCTCTCACATCTTTTCTTGTATTGACTGTTCTGTTGCCTGTTCCTATAATGCTGATTGGCTCTTGATGAAGTTTCCAAGATGAAATATGCCAAACGTGATTCAAAACGTCGTTGGAAATCTCTGAGCCCGTAGACAAATAGACTGATACTATCTCACCAGACAATCCACATCAACGCTACTATAAATATAAACATAGTGATACAAACTTTATCATGCTCATATCAAACCTTCACATCTCCTATGCAGGTGTGCCCCACTTAGTTCTTTTCTGTTTCCTTTAAGGTTACGTCATCTGAACCGTTTTCCAAGGAGTTTCCACATCTTCTGACTGGACAGGTGTATTTCACAGCTCACAAAATCCCAGGATTCAGAAAGAACACTGTCAAATATGTTGTTATGGTGAAGTACGGTTAGTTTAACCCTTGTCGCTGTGTATACAGACAAAATGAAGTCTGCAGCCTGGAGATATGTGAGCGCTTCCATAATCTGACTTGTGCAAATTAGTTTCGGCTTTGGTCAAACAAGTACTGTTTTACAATGTTGTTAGGTTCTAATGTTTATTTACACTCTCAAACTCTGTCTCATAGCACACTGTAAACACTTTTTGTTCGTTTTTTGGAGGATTTAGAAGAGGATAAGGTATAAAATGGGTGTGATGCGCAGGGAGGGCATTTAGTCATTTGCAGAGGATCAGTCTCATAATGCTGATGTTGACACAGTACCTGGCATGTGTGTTCCAGCTTAGCCCACTCGAGTACCAGGCAGCAGGAAAAGACTGGTTTGATTTGTAAGAAAAAGCCAAAAATGACTCAACATAGTGATTACTATCATTCTTGAGAAAATGCTGAGTAAAAAATATTTTTGTTGTTATTAGGTAAAGGTGCATAATGCTACTGTATTTATTCAGTGGAAGGGATTGAAGCATGACTTGACCATTTTGAATAAATAGTTACAAATAAAAGGTGCACTGTATAACTTTTCTGGTGAAGGATCCACCATCTGCTTGTCTCCAAGGAGATTGTTGGAGTTGTTGCTTGCTCTGGAATGTCCCAGTATGGCATTAAAGGAAAAGTAACGTTATTTTACAATCTGAGCCTTCTTTCGGTAATAAAACAAGTCGTTTGACTCACCCATATCACGTTCGTGTCATTTGGAGCTGATTGAAGAAAGTTATGTTGTAGCGTATCCGTTAGCATGAGTATTCGGGGCATTACTTTGCGGTCTCCAAATAACACAAACTTTAGCACTTTTCAAATCATAGAAGCCCGATGTCTTAATGTAAGATTTCGTTTGAAGCAAAAGTGGCCTGTAATCCGAGATTTATCCATAGTTTTCAGCTTTGCGTTTCATGTTTGGGTCCCGGGAGCAGTCCGCGCATGCGCACTGGCGTCCTCATCTACTCGAAACTATGGCTAAATCTCAGATTACAGGCCACTTTTGCTTTAAACAAAATCTTACATTAAGACATCGGGCTTCTATGATTTGAAAAGTGCTAAAGTTTGTGTTATTTGGACACCGCAAAGTAATGCCCCGAGCAAATGATACAGCACCATGTTAACGGATACGGGATCATTACTAGAACAGAACGGCTCAACATAAGTTCTGCGATACTGCTCCAATTGACAGAAAAATGCTATGGGTGAGTAAAACTACTTGTTTTATTGCCGAAAGAAGGCTCAGATTGTAAAAAAAAAACGTTAATTTGCCTTTAAGCATATCCATCTTGCATTTATTCAATAACAAGGGTTTTTACTGACTTAAAACTTACAAACTTAGAACTTAAAACGTAGCATTACTGTGAGCGGGTTCGCCTCTACACAAATTTGACATGTAACTTGGCCTTATGACATTGCCTGCTGTTTCCATAGAGATAAATAAGTATAATGCCATACTGTGGAACATTCTGCTACGGGTATATGTGATGTTTTAGTCATTATCTTTAATGTCTTGTTTATCAGATGTTTTATGTTCACTATGGGCCTATTTTCAAATGGGCAAATCCTGTGTGTGCAATCTGTACATATGATTTTTGACAATAAAGAAGAGAGAGAAGCTAGTGACTGACCGTTAACCAGAAAAGTTACACAGTGCATCTGTTCCCCCTCCCCTGGCCTTTGTTCAGACTCACCTGTGCTCTTCTTCTGTCAGGCCCAAGCTGGCACACTAACAGACTGTAGTAATGTACATACCATCTAGGGGTGAAGTGTGAGAATACAACAGGGTCGGGTTGGCCATTCTCTTTACAGATGGTAGCTTTAAAGCCCCGAATTAGCTACACACCCAATCACTAGGGTGACCATTCGTCCGGATTTCGTCCGGACAGTCCGGTTTTAGAGCTGTCTGTCCGGCCGTCTGTCACGTGTCCTCCTTTTTTTTACATTTTGTCCTCCTTTCGGACCCTCGTCGGCCACCGTTGCATAAATCGTCATAAATCCCCACCCATTATTTACACTTGCTACTCTGCGATGTTCGCCGTTTCCCAATTCAGCGAATGCACGGTTCAGAGTGTGGTCTCAGTCTGCAGTCGAGGTGGTGCATACTCGCTCAGCCCTGAGTGCAGTCCCCGGACTGATCACATGGGCGTCTGTGAAATGGAACAGGTCCCGCCTCAGCTCAGTGAGCCGGTGGTCTTCTCCTTGTTGCCTAAAGACACAAATATTATTCTATTGCGACTAGTAATACTTGGAATTGGGACATGGCCAATGTTCCCCCTAATTTTTTAGGTGTCTGAGCAAACACACACTAACTCTCTGAGCGCTCCTTGGATCCCTGTGCGCGACATCCGAAATGCGCCCCCCCCCCCCCCCCCCCCCCACCGCGCGGCTCGCACTTTGCAGATATAAAAAAAATGAACAAACAAAAAAAAAACCAAGGTGTCCTCACTTTAGGGCCTTTGTCCTCCTTTTTGGACACAAGTGTCCTCCTTTCCTGTTTCATGCCGGTGGTCACCCTACCAATCACACTCCAGATATTGTGCACGCTCTGATGGCAGAGATGCATCTGCCTCTAGAGTGTGTCATCAAATGTCTTGCCCAAGGACAAAAGGACAAGACACAGTGGTAAGAGCCAGGATCAAAACCAGAAATGTTTTGGTCAATGAGCAAAAACTGTACCAAAAACTGTTGAATAGGTATGCTAAACTAGACGCCAGAGAAATTGGTATACAAAAGAGAGAAACTTAAAAACAAATAGTTGAGATAGTTTCAGAATAATTTCAGTATATTTAGCTCCTCCCTGCAGCTAGATATAAGCAGTGTCTAACCAGCACTCGAACCAGAACTGACGAAGCCTCTCGGATGAGCGGTGAAACGTTTTCGACCAAACAGACTTTGTCCAGTTGACAAATTGAATTTCTCCTTTTACCATGAATTCTACCTGGACGACTGAGGGATTCTTCACATACCAAGATAATGTAAATACAGGTTGATGTTTTTGCTATATTGTTATGCAAATTCAACCCTGGCCAGCTAAAACCACACACTTTGACAAAACTTTACAAAGACGTGTGGGTGTGGGCCTGTATCCTGTCTCCCTAATTTCAAATAGGCGTGATTGACAGACAGATTAACCAATTAGAGAAACACATTCAGGTAAAAACAAACATAGCGGTATATGAGTAAAAAAGGAAAAAATAACAGAGGCGATTGAGAAACTGTGTGAATTTCTGCAGAATCAACAATCAAGGCACTAAACTTTCATGTATCGCAAAGGTAAAAGAAGTTACATAATATTTTATTCTGAATGATAGAAGATTTTTTGAGCGAGGTCTACACGTGACACAAATTAGCGGCTATGGCTGGACTGTTTTAAGTTAAAATCGTTGTTTGACACTTTTAGTCTCTTTAAAATTAAGAACAATTTACTTTATTTGAGTAGATCTACCAGTGGAATAAGTGTGTTTTTCTTAATTCAAGCAACAATGGATTTTCTTTCTTATTAAGTGCAAAGAGTTGTTTTTTCGTAAGTGTAGCAAGATGTATTTTCATATTTTAAGTACAAAAAGGCCTGTTCCATTAGTAGGTCATTTTACTCAAATCATGTTAAAACTTTCTTAATTCAAGTACTGTAATCTTAACTTGGCTAGATTTTAGTTTTTGTAGAGTATTATTTCATACATCTCCAATTGCACACTAATCATCTTATATTACCATAACATGACCATCCATTCCTATAAATGCAGCAGCCATATTGTCCATGGTGACCTCACTAAATGTCTGTATTGTATTGTGAAGGTAAAATAAGTTGCATATTTTGTTCTGAATGATACAGGAATTTTTGAGATGTCTTGAACATTTAAGAGACACATGACATAAATTAGCGGCTGTGGTTGGACCATCCCAAATAAGGTTGTTTCACCCTTGTAGATTTAAACTTAGACAAACATTATTGATCCGCAAGATAAAATATACAGATACAGTAGTTCACACATACCAATATATTATAATCAGTGTTGGGCTTTGAAAAAGTAATTAGTTACAGTTACTGGTTTCTAACCCAAAAAAGTAACTGAGTTAGTAACTGAGTTACTACACTATAAAAGTAACTAGTTACCTAGGAAAGTAACTAATGCGTTTTTTGTTTTTTGTTTTAGTTAAAAAATGTCAAATAATTTGGATTAGAGTATAAAAAGAATTACTTACACATTTATAATGTAACAGAATCGCAAGATCGAGTTTTGTCTTTTGCAAAACACATTTGCAAAACATTACATTGTTTTTTTTGTTTGGGTAGTAGCTCAGTTGGTAGAGCATATGTCTTGTGATCCAGGGGTTGGCAGTTCAAATCCCACTCTTGATGGGTTGACCGCATATGATCCCAGCTCCCACAGATGAGTGCTGCCGTTGTGTCCTTGGGCAAGACACTTAACCCCACCTTGCCCCCAGTGTTTGTGGACACTGGTAGCCCCCCATGATACATCAGAAGATACATCAAGGCTGTTGTGACGTGAGCCGTCCTCCTGTGGACCCACTACCCGCGGGAGGATTCATGGGGGCTGGTGCATTGTGTTCTGGGCAGCAGAACACTGCTTGGACTGCTGCCCCCGCGACCCAGAAAATGGAAAAAACGGAAGAAGATGAATGAATGATGAATGAATTAATTTGGATTTTTTTTACAGTGCATTATACAGCTTTTGCTGCTTGGCTGGCGTGGCTCCACCGTGGCCTTCATTGTTAACGGCACCTAGCATAAGATTATCATCATGGGGCCTGCTGGGGGCTACTAGTTTAACAGAAGTGTGCGCCGTCGAGAGATGCTTCATTAAATTCGAGTTGCTTACATTGGACGTGGACAAAGTCTTTGGTCTTTGACACAATGTGCACGTAACATGTACGTTTTTACCTTTTACCTCAACGAGGTTATGTGCAGCCCACTGCTCCTAATAACAGGATGGGTTAAATGCAGAGAAGAATTTCTCCAGTGTGAGATCAATAAAGTTGCTTCTTCTAAAATACTGCCTATACTTCTGTCTTCGACTCGGGACTCACCATCTGACACGGGGTGTGTGTATTGTGTGTGCGCGCTACTACTGTGTGCTGGGATTGTGTGTAAATACCCGCTTTAACAGAAGCGTGCGCCGTCGAGAGATGCTTCATTAAATTCGAGTTGCTTACATTGGTCTTTGACACAATGTGCACGTAACATGTACGCTTTTACCTTTTACCTCGACAAGATTAAAATACTGCCTACACTTCCACCTTGAAAACGATGTCTTCGACTCGGGACTCGCCATCTGACACGGGGTGTGTGTATTGTGTGCGCGCTACGTGTGCTGGGATTGTGTGTAAATACCCGCCCACCATCCACTGGGTGTCTCTGGTTGGCTCAACATGAAATCTTACTCTGCTTTAGCCAATCATCATTACTTATCCCGCCCTTACCAAAGGGAGAAAAAAAAATTCCCCTGTGCCTGTGCGAGTCGCACACATGATGCCAGTTTCAGTAGGTTCAGTAACGCGCGGTAATGGCGTGTTGGTGCCGGTAACGGCGTTATAACGATAAATAAAGTAACTCGTTAGATTACCCGTTACTGAAAAAAGTAATGCCGTTAGTAACGGCGTTTATTTTAACGCCGTTATTCCCATCACTGATTATAATAACAAAGAGCAAAAATATAAATCGTAATAACACTGGTCTACAAATTTTTGGGCTTGATCTGCTTCCAAGATAAAAGTGGCTAAATCTCATTTATATTGATAAGATGGACTGAAAATCAATTGATAACTGTGCTGGTTAGCTAATGCAAGATATTTAATTATATTGTTTTATATTGTTTTACACCAAAATTGCATCTGTTTATACAATAGATTTAGGCATTTTTTGCTTAAAAATAATATTTATATTTTGAAAATATTTAACTTGCACTTCTTTATCCGTCAAGAAATAAACAAGGAATATCTTAAGACATCAGGTGCACACAATTTCGAGGCATCTCTCTTATGTGAAATCCAAAAGTATCTGATGTTAAAACTGTAGACATATTAAAATGAATGTATTGGAATGTGCAGACAGGCTTTCAGATAGAACTGGTTGCTTGTAGACACACTGTACCTTCTGATAAACTACAGTTTTTGCCTTATTTTGCATAAATTCCCTATTTTGACCCAATACTATATCTTGGAAACTATAGCCAATCAGCATTTTCGACTTACTTTTTCTTTATTAGTGACCTAAACCAAGGAAAATTTCACTACTTTTGTTCTGGAAGCATTTTGGTTGTAGACCAGTGTAATAGATTCAAATAAGCAGCAAAAATAACAAAAAACTCCAGTTCCGTAGTTAGAGTTGGTTGTTACTATTTCACACATCACACATACACTAATCATCTTATGTTACCATGACATGACCATCCATTCCTATAAACGCAGCAGCCATGTTGTCCACGGTGACCTCTCTAAATGTCTGCACAGCTTTCCTAAGTGAGGCCTTTCCCTGGCGGTGATGAGCTCTTGAGTCTGTGTTATGGTGCGCGCTACAAACAAGTCCGGACAGCTCAGTGTCTCATGGCCGCGTGGATAAACACAGGCAGGAAATGAATGTGGTTAGCTGTGATTCACTCCATACTGGAAGCATTTGCTCTCAAAGAAACGCATTCAACGCCAGCTTTGGGCTCACATGTTTACTATTTTCCCCAGCTTATTTAGGAGATATGGATCAGGTTGGCAATTTCCTATACCCCCTGAACACACCTTATAGTCTTGTACAGGGTTTAATGAATTTGTGTGTAGGTTTTGTCTCACATGTTGAAGATGGTTCCAAGGTTTGTTGCTTGTAAAATGGCATTTTTTTTTTTTTATGATGGCAGGTTAGTACATGTAATTTTCAGTAAGTGTGGCAGGGTATTGAAATAACAAAAAACTGCCAATCTAGATTAAGCACCCAGGACATTATGACCGCAAACTGTACACAACGGAGATTATGTGAATGCTGAACACTGAATGTGAAATAACTTTATGAAAATCACTTACATAAAAATACAATAGAAATAATATGATAAAAAGTTAATAAAATGTGTTAAAATGTTACCAATAAGCACACTTCTAATTCTAGACTCTAATATAATACTAAAAGAAATTTCTTTTCATTTCCAGTTTTCATAACTCAGAATTATGTGGTAAAATAGATGAATCTGTGTGATATTCCTTTTTGTTTGTTTGTTCTGTATTTTTTATACAGATTGATATCAGACCAGGGCTCTCAAGTCTCACGCATTGAGAGTTTGACAAACGCAATTCGACGTGTTCACACCCTCACACGCCACACATGGCATTTCTCACGCTGATTTGTTTTTTGTTTTGTTTTTTGTGCCCAGGAAATCGGTCTGTGTGGCTCAGTTTATGCAGGCACCGCGCATTTTCAGCAAAAAAAACCTCTCCCCCTCCTCCCCGCCCTGCTCCCCGGAAAAAAATCAGCCAATCACAAAATAGATTGTTCTGTTGTTGGGCAGACTGTAGAGTGTAGTTTCAGCTGCTAAGCGCACACTGCGGTGATGATAAAACAAACTGAGAACCTCGGAAATTACGCAGACTCACGCACGACCCCGCTCAAAACTTGAGAGCCCTGTCAGACTGATATCAGTCAGACAATCAGACTGATATCAGTCAGGCCATATACTGTGGAAAGCAATGAACTAAACTGGAATGATGATCTACATGAAGAATTTAGCTCAAATGAATTAACAACAGATGTCAAACCAAATCTGAATATCTACAAAAACCTAAATAATGACTGCAAATACTACCAGCAAGTCATGGTCATAGTCATAGTTTGCTTTATTGTTGAAAAACCATATGTACAAGTACACATAGAAAATCGAATTTTTGCTTCCCCCTGACCAAGCAGGACAGAGAGGAGACGGCCAGGGGAGGGGCCACTGCGCATGTGCGCGCCTCCAACTTGGAGATGACAGAGTTGAAAAGTGCAGTACAATCAATGACAATATTCACAAACATATTATGACAACAACAACTGGGCAGGTAAAACACAGCGTTTTTTTTTCGTTGGTGAGACGGGCGTGTGGGAAGGGAAGCAGTCCAGAAAAATCGATGAAATAAAGTCCAGTTGAATCACATTTTCAGGAATGTTGAAAGTCTGTTCCAACAAGAGAAAAATGACAAGATGAGAGAAATAAAACATCAGACAGAGTCAAGATAAGGGAGGAAGAAGAAATGCATCTGCTCTCTACACCAGCTAGAAAAGTTAAAACAACAACAACAACAAAAAATCAACCAATCAATCAGAATCAACATCAAATATCAACTATGGCTAAGAGTTATGATGGAGAGTAATACACCTAAACGGAAGAAGTTTAAATGCTAACTTTGATAACATTGTGGATTTTTTACATACATTGAATATGAGCTTTGATGTTATTGCAATATCAGGGATGTGGTTAAATAAGGATAGAAAAAAACAATTATAATATTGATGGATATGATGTTTAGACAAGCTAGAAACTGAATGGTGGTGGTGGTGTGATATTGTACATAAACAACAAGCTGGATGGACTAATTGTGGAAACATGACCCTTGCTGTGGATAACCTAATGACATGTATAGAAAGGACAAATAGGACAAATATACTGATAAGCTGCATATACAGACCATCAGGATCAAATGTTGAACAATTCATAGAATACATCAATATTTACAAATTTAGACAGGAAGGAGGTCTTCATCTGTGGTGACATCAACCTAAATTTATTAAAGACAAATTCCCATTTGCCTACTGAAACCTTTGTCAACACATCATACTAAAATAACCAGGCCGTATGAGTATGCACACATGCACTTTCTTTCACTTTGCACTTTGACAAAAGGACAAATTCAATTTGTCTACTGATCCAGGGGTTGGCGGTTCGAATCCCACTCTTGACAGGTTGACTGAGTGTGATCCCAGCTCCCACAGATGAGCGCTGCCGTTGTGTCCTTGGGCAAGACACTTAACCCACCTCACCCCCAGTGTCTGCGGACACTGGTAGCTTCCATGGCAAAAAGTACATCAAGGCCAATTGTGGGTCGTCCTCCTGTGGACCCACCAAGTGAAGAGGGAGGGAGGATTCATGGGGGCTGGTGCATTGTGTTCTGGGCAGCAGATCTGCTTGGACTGCTGCCTCCGCGACCCAGAAATGGAAAAGTGGAAGAAGATGGATGGATGGACAAAAGTTTATTTGGTCGAATACATTTTGCAGCTCATCCAAGCTACTCAGAGGCAATTTTTGTCAAGAAAGAGAATCCTTCCTTGAACACAAATGGAGGTCTCAGACATAATTTGTGTCCCATCTATAACTCTATCCTTAAACCTAAATCAAAACAAACAAAGAAAACAATAGGGCAGCAGGTCAGGTCCAGAGGTGTGAAAATATCCATTATGGTCCTGAATGGTTCTGCTAACAAGACCCCACACTCCCACTGCATATTTAATAGGCCTACCTAACTACCAAACAGTAAACAAATAGGTGCAGTAGTTTCAAAGTAATTTCACTGTAGTTAGCTCCTCCCTTCAGGCAGATATAAGGCAGTGTCCACCAGCGTCTGACCAGAACTGAAGAAGCAGCTTGGATGAGCTGCGAAACGTTTTCGACCAAATAAACTTTTGTCCAGCTGACAAATTGAATTTGTCCTTTTGCTATGGATTCTACCTGGACGACTGAAGGATTCTACACACACTTTGTATATAAATTGCACTTTATAGCACACAGCAAGATGACATACGCTAATTTGCACATAATAAAAAATTGCACGTTTGTATTGTTTTAAAATATTTTATGAAAACTTTTAGTGTTTATCACATAGTTCCGGTCAGATGGGCACTTTCGGTAATGGCGGCCGCCGGTCTGCAGAGATAAACCAAACATTACAACTCGAATGTGCAATATACGTATGTGCCATGTTTTAAATTAGCTGTGTCTCGTGTGTTCGCGTGTGTGTGGTGTGGATATTTCTAAAGTGTGAAAGTGGTATGTGTGTTAATGTGTTGAACTGCTCGCCATTTTTTGTTATATATAAGAAAGTAACCAAAGAAATTGAACAAAATCAAATCAATATAACACAGGGGTCACCAACCTTTTTGAGGCTGAGGGCTACTTCATGGGCACTGAGTAGTATGAAGAGCTACACAGGACCTGTTTGCTACAAACTTCCTAAATAACAAAACTACAAGGATAACTAACATTATAATAGTGATATTAAAATAGCAGTAGTTACTATAACACTATGTTACCGGCTACCGGCTTACCGGCACCTATGAACCGGCTGGTTAGCTCAACTGGTAAGTCACTGACTTTCCTCAGGGGGATGTTGGTTCAAAGCATCCCTGGCAATGAGCTAGCCAGTGTGGGTCCTTGGGCAAGACCCTTCACTGTACTGCCCCCCGGGCACCGAAAGATGGCTGCTCACTGCTCCTGAAAAGGATGGGTCAAATACAGAAGTCAGATTTCTCCCGTGTGTCATTGTGTGTGAGACCAAATAAAGACTTAATCTAATATAATCTAATCTTAAGTGATTGCTCACATATCAATAATAATTATTTTCCACAGCAATAATTTTGACCGCGGCATATATGTCAACTCCCCGTGTTGTTGTCTTCATTGGCAGTTCTTCTTTTGTAGAAAAATCATCAAACACCATTCGGATAAATATCATCAGCTGAGCCGTGCGGGCGCTGTTTACCAACTCGTCACATTGAACACTAAACCACCTGCACGTAGTGAGATCCCGGTTCAGCTGCTCTGTTAAGTTCAGACAAAGATGACACTCATCTAGCCATCGTACTTGATCCAAGCTGGACATCAGAGAGTGCAGAGATGACATCGGGACCATGTTTGTCATCTTTGAATAATGTGTTAGCGATAAGCATCATATCATTTTTAAAAACCTCTCCATCCGAAAAAGGTTTCTTGTTCTTTATCAAAAAATGCGCAGCTCTAAACGAGGCTTTGGTTGCGTTCTGTGATTTTTTCACCGGCCTCGTGAAAAAAGTCAGTTGTTTGTCTAAAGCTTTTTCTGTCCGTAATGCGCTGCCAGGTGTGTAGTTCATGTTAAAGTTTTCGTGGCAGGTTTTGAAGTGCATCTCCACATTGTGCCGCTTTGGTACTGCAACAGTCATCCTGCAAATAAGGCACAGTCATTTCTCTTTAAATGACGTAAAAAAAAAAAAAGAACTCTTCTTCCCAATCATTGTTAAACGAAGCCTCTCGGATGAGCGGCGAAACGTTTTCGACCAAACAAACTTTGTCCAGTTGACAAATTGAATTTCTCCTTTTATCATTGTTAAAACAGTATGTCCTTTTTCGCTTTTCTGCAATGATTTTTGGGGCAAAAGCACAAGCAGGCTAACTCCTCATCTTCACTTGGTCAATATGTCAGGAAAGAGGTGTGGCGGTCGCGCACGAATGACCTTTGACTTAGAAAGAGGCGAGTTCGATATCAAATATTTCTTCTTGAATTGTTTAATTTTATATAACGTAATTTTAAAAATCTGCATAATGTAAGCATTAATTTTAAAAATGCAACTTTTTATATAAATATATATGTATATTGAGTTGCAATATGAGCAGTGCTATTTTTGGTGCATGCCTTGCGGGCGCCATAAACGGGTCCTCAGGGCGCATGGTCACCCGCGGGCACCGCGTTGGTGACCCCTGACGTAAAGAATGAGGAAAGTATAGAGGCATTTAAGATCAGCCTGAAAAATCAGAACTCAGACACTACCCCAAACCAATCCGAGGTAGATGATGCTTTAAATACGCGTGAATGAAACAAAACACAACTCCAGGTATGTTTGTGATGAGGAAACATTAAAACATAGATCAGAAAACAGTGTAATATGAGTCCTTTAACGTATACAAAATTGCTTTATTTACATTTCTCTTTCTCCAGTCTGCTCTGTTCTCTTTATGAGTGGCTAGTCCAAATGCCTGGGGCCTAAACTGAAACTATGCCATACAGCTGGTTAGGGGCTGCTGGATGGATAATGACTTTTACCTTTACATGAACCATAAAGACCTGTGCCTGCCGCTGGGCGTTCAGATGATCCACTCCACACCAGTGTTTCCCAACCTGCAGGGGAAGAACACAGAGGGACGCATGAGCAATTTGGAGGAGGCACTTGAACTGATTATGAAGTATACATATTCCAAATTATGTCCATTTGTTTGTGTAATTAAAGGATGTATAAATGGTTTTCATGCAACTTCCCTTTCTTTCTTGGGACTTGAAACTGGGACAAAATGTTCTTAATTCAGCCTTTTAACTTCACCTCCCCAGACAATTTTGTTATGGCTAATTTTCACCCTAAACAAAACAAATGACCATGTAATGTGCATGTGTATAAAGCAGCTGTTGGTCACTATGAATAACACATTTCAGCATTCTTACTGTAATAAGAATTTTAAAGGCAATGTATCTGATTTTTATTGTCTTAAAGAACCAGTTTTTTAATAGTTTGCAGCTTTCCAGATTTATTACTTTTCATCCCTAACATATTCCTAGCATCCTAATTATTAATCGCAATGAGTTTATAAGCCTCGACTATAGCTACTAGCATGCTAACAGTACATTTCCTGATTCACAGACATCTCTACCCTATAGGAGAAGCTTTTTACAATATTAAAAAAAAACTGGGGGACAAAATTTACTCAACTACATGGACAAAAATCAGGTATAGCCCCTTAAATAAACATAATGCATTTAATTTACATAGAGCTTTTAGATTGATATTCTAACTTTTTTCACACAGATCAGATTATACAAGCACACAACCTTCTTTTCAGTCCCTCCATTGAGAATTACACTGACCATCAAAACTGGGGGAAAACCTGAGGCCTATTTATGATTATATACGCTCTTCCATTGTGTGCACGAGTGTCATGTGAAGCCTATGACTACTGCTGGTAAATCACATAGAAGACTCCAGCCTCCACAGTCTCTGAAAGACCACCTTATGACCGGCAGCATGTCCATGAAACAATCTTTTACATAGTAGGTCAATGGTGGAGATTTCAAGGTGACATTTAACACACGGACCTGGACATGTACAGCAAAGGATATGGAGAATTACCCAAGAGTCTTATGATTGTTTTTCCTAAATACTTTATGGTAGGTGTGACCAGTGTGGGCTTGAGCAAGATTTACAGTAAGTACAGGAAGCCCTTGAGGTTAAAATAAGTTTGCTGCATACTGTCTGCATCTAATTATGAATCATTTATATGGTTTGATGTTTGATGGGAGTTGTTGTTAGCTTGCCGTGACAGCAAAACTCCACTCTGGTCTCTGAGAAGAAAAGTGGAAAAGTGCTTATAATCTCATCTTGGTGAATAATCAGGATGCTCAGAATGCATATCTTAAGTGAGGAATAGCTTTGGACCACTGAACCACTTCAGCACCTCTAAACATGTATTGAATAGATCAGCTAGATAAGTTTCTCATGTCCAACTAAAAAGATAAAACATCATTTAGTTTGTCAGTTGAGGGACTGTACAAAATGGCTGTTGATCTGTTTATCGTCACTGTCTTGAATCAGTTTCTTGTGGTTAATTTGTAGTGTGTGAATGCTGCATCTTGATGATGCAGATCTTGGGGGACTTCTAGAACAGTTACTGTAACAGTAACAGTAACTGGAAAGTCCCATATTGAATGAAAAGAAATGATGATGGTGATGATGATAATATTAGTTAAGTATAGTGGTTAACCCTTTCTTGCATTGTCACCACATATGTTGCCTAAGTTTAAGTGGGTCAAATGGAGGGAAAACAGACATTTTCACGCCTAAAAGCATGCTGACCACATGCATGCAGCCCTGTAGTTGCATTCTATTGCTGCTGGATGGCCCTGGGATATCCTGTTGCGGACTCAAGATGGCAGCCCCCAGTGGAAGCAGGTGAGTTTGACTTTCCCACTTGTCAAGTGCAATAATTCCTCCATGGAGAGGAAAATGAAGGGAAAATCTATATCAGTTTAGTAAAATATTTGTTTTAGAACATGTAGAAGTAGTATTTGGTGATTTTCAAAGAAAAATAAACAAACCTGGAGGTATTTTATCAACTAGCCACATAGATGGTCACTATGCATATAGTAGTGACCTTATACATGCCACATATGTACACACATTATATATATATATATATATATATATATATATATATATATATATATATATATATATATATATATATATATATATATATATATATATATATATATATATATATATATGTTATTATATTATACTTAGTGCAATCTCTATCTGTTTGCATTGGCTAAACTACCAAACACTGCTGAAAGTTGACAAAATTGTTGGTGAAGTTCATAGAATGTCAGTGTTACTTCAGGGAACAATAATTTTTTTTTGCATTTTTTGACATTTTTGACATTGTGACACCATGCATTAGCTGCATGGTAGCAACATATGTGACACCCCTAAAACCCCCAATTTAGGAACTTTGTTTGAAAAAAAAAAAAAAAGTATGGGGTATGCCTAATAATGTAAAAATACATGTCTGATTGGAATTTGCAAGAAAGGGTTAAAAGTGTTAAGAAAAAAATTGAAAAAATTTAAAATTAAATTATAAATTGGCCAAAATATAAATATAAATATAAAAGGGCCTATCAGTGTGGTTATGCTGCAATACCACATTATTTTAGTTTTATTTTTTTGTGTGTATTTTGGGGGAAGGGGTGGGTTAGAGGTGGTCAGTTTTTCATTCATTCATTTATTTATTTATTCATTTCGAGCAGTTCAACACAAGGAAATAAATACATGCAACCAATATACAGTCAAATACATTCGTTTTGTGCTCGAAAATGAGTGGGAAGAAGAAAACTTATTGGATCCCACCCCTGTCTTCCAGAATACAACTTAAATTATTGATTTAGCTTCCTTGTCAGTTCAGTTGAAAAACAAAAAACCAAACAAAACAAAGGCAAATTCCATTCTTGTACAAAAAAACAAAACAAAACACTTTTGATCAGGGACAATAAATTACACATACACTGTTTCTATCAGGAACATTTAAAGACCTCAACAAGTGAACACACCAGCAATGGTAAGCACAAAAAATACCAACAATGGAAGCACAACTACAATAACACACATACATAAAACCAACAATGGTGAGACAACAGCAGATACCAAAGTACAAAACGGATACCGAAAAGTGCTTGATAATTTATTCAAACTCGCCTCTCTGTATTCAGACCGGACCAGACCGGATCTTTATACAAGAACTTAAATTTGTGAATATTTTGGCAGAGCTTTTGTTATAAATCCAGAGCATTCCACATTTTTACCCCACACACAATTACACAGAAACGTTTACGAATAGTTCTAACATTAGGCAAAATTAAGTTTCCAACCCATCAAATTATAGTTTTTTTTGTTTTACATTTGTTGTAGGTATTGTTCAATGTTTTTGTGTTTTGTTTTTATGTTTATTATTGTATTTTGTTAAATGTTAATGGAACCCAGGCCTTGTTACAGGTCAGATCTGTGGAGTGAGACACCACTCAGTATTTGTTTAATATAGTGTTTGTTCATGCTTACATATCCTATGGACTAGTCTAGTTTAATGGAGGAACATTCCATACAAACAAAGAAAAACATCTCTATGGAGACAACCAAGAAAATTTACGCAAAACACCATAAACTGCAATATAAACAGTACTGCAAATAATAATACACACGTGATTTTTTTGCACAATCAAAAACATATGTAAAACAAATATGAACAAAACAATAATTGTATTTATTATGATCCAAACTGACCAATAAAAAACATTCATACAGTCTGCATTTTGACACAGTTCCTCTGATTGGTTTGTGTGGCCTGGGAAGCGCCCATGTGTGATGATCTAATGAAGTTTATTTGAGAACACAAACCGATCAATAATCCCTCCTAATCCTATTAAGACCAACAACAACCAACAAATGTTACTTTTCAGATCCTTTTCCTACAACGTCTTTAGATGTATTTAGGTTAGGGGTCAGTGAGGGGAGAATATTTTGAAAACAATTTTCCTTGTGGATCAATAAAGTTTGTCTAAGTATAAAATGTAGTAAGGTATAAAATGCTGAATACCTGCATCAAATTGTATTTTCTTTAGCAGCGTATAATAAAAACAGCTTGATGCACTGTTTATTATGCCTTTATTTATCACAAATTATTGAACACCACACCACAAGAGCTATTATTCATTTTTGTTACTAACCCCACACCATACAGTTCAAAGAGTAAATTGCAAAATGAAGTACCACCATCTAACTGTGTTCTGAATTCCACCAAATTAAAGATTAACTGTATCTGAACTGATCTTAATTTGAAATCTGCTCTGGTATTGGAAGTAAATTTCTCACAGATTTTCATACACTTTTTTAAAGTCACGACGGAGGCTATCCAGCTTTGTGCAAACTAATGTCTCTAACACGGTTGTTTGTAGAAAAACATAACATTTTCCAAAATGTTTTAGAAAGTTTTTAAAAACAGATTTTAATTAAAAACAAAAATGATTACTGGTCAGCCCATAGCAAACTTTGTCTGTGTAATCCCTCATTTGTCCAGGTACAGTAGGATCGATGGCAATTTTTTTTTTTTTTTTTTTCATAGATCATCCTGCTTCTTCAGTTCAGACAAATTATACAAGTCTGATAGCAAGCTTTAATACTTTTTTGTTTTGTTTCCCAGAAATTCTATGAAAAATGAAATGGAACCAAGTAAGCAATCACTGTTGACCTTCATACAGTTACTTAAAATCTTATGTATTTTTTCCCCCTTTCTGGAATAGTATGCATTTAGATACCTTCGTCAAGTGAAATATTACTTCCTGAGTACGAAACCCTTACATTACACATATAAGAAGTGGATACATGTTGCATTTACTAGCCTGTTTGTTGACCATTACAGCTTGTTCCCATTAGCGGGGCCTAGGTGAACAGGACTCTCTATAGAAGGCACACTATGTTTGTTAGGAGAGGACACATGCGCTTAATTACATGTGCAAAGGCATCCTGTGTAATTTATCTGTTTTCACGTCAGGCTAAATGAGAGAATTAAGAGACGGTCCCTTTACTGGTATTGGTGTGCAAATGATCTCCTTTGCATGTCCCTAATGGAGCCTAAGAGCTTTCAAATGTGGGAGACACAGCGGCTGCATCCACACACAGGGAGGGCTCTCGGGAATATCGGGGATGAGTTTTGCATTTACTGATACATCTTGGGACTTATAGGTAGATAGATATACATAATTAACCAAAGGATTCAATGGAAACCTGTTTTTTAAATTCATAAATTAATAGAAATGAAGGAAGCTGAATACATTTTAGCGATATGACATTTTTGTTCTATTTTGTATGTATTTTGACAGAAATTTACAATGAAGTAACTTAAGAAACATCAAAGGATCGACTCTTGCTCTCATTAAAAAGCTTAAAGGCTGCGTCCCATTACTATGTCCCTATTACCCCTTGCCCTTCCCCTGCCCCTTTATGTACGTCTTTGTCTTGCTCCTCGATAACGAGCTGAGAGGGCTCGGGGTACAACTGTACCCCTAAGAAATGGGACGCCACTTGATTCCCGTTTGCATCATCATCCCTTGCCTCTACCTGGCTGCTACGTCTACAGAGGCGACAATAATTGACGCAAACAAACGTAAACAAATGTCAAGGATTATTGGGTACCTCAGCTCAGCTTGTTTATACATGAAAGTTCGATGAAAACGATAACGTCGACTAAAAAGACATCGCTACAATTGAAACCGCAACAACAGTTCACTAAAAGTAACGTAGAACATAAGCGTCATAATTGTAAACCTGCTAAACTGTTAATCGATAATTACAACTGCTGAAAATACATTTATGAGACTCCTTGGCTGGTCGATGTGACGCTGCCATCCTGATCCCAAAACCTGCCTGAGCTTGTAGGCGTACCCCTTCGTTCAAAGTCTGGTCGAGAGCTTACTTCATTTCAAGGGGTATGTAGCGCTCGGTCATGGCCCAAGCCCTTCATCAGAATTAGAATCGGGACACCCCTTGCCCTCACATGAACGTGCAAAACCAAGGGGTAGGGGTAAGCCAAAGGGGTAAGACAAAGAAATAGGATGCAACCAAAGTCCCATCATGAATAGGCTACGCTTCTTACACTTTTGATGTTTTTAATTATGTGATTGTTCCTGCTAAACTCTGGTGACTATTAAAAACAACACTTTTAAGGTTTAAGCTGGATGTTCACGGCACATTTTTGGCCATCTGCATTGGTCTACTGATCATGGGTCATAGCTCAAAATCTATCATGGATCATACATTTCTTAGAACCGTCAAACACTCAAAGATGACCAATGAAAAGGAGTATGTGAGCTTTTTAAGTTATGGGGAGAAAGAGGGGCTCGGGTGGCCGTACATCAGCAGTGGGTGAGTGGGAAGGGCAAGAGCAGGGCGACGAGGGCCATCGTTGCCATCGTTCTAATTTATTATTATTATTATGAGCACAGGTAGAAGAATGTTGTACAGTACTTTGAAAAGTACTTTGTCCAGTTTATAAAATGTGCAATACAAATAAAGCTGAGAGTAATGAGTTTAATGTAGAAAACGAATAAAGTGTACCTCAGCCTAACTTAACTTATTACTTTATAGGTACAGTACATTGTGTAACTTTTCTTTTCTGGTAGAAGGTCTACCACTTCAACTCCATTTAACTGTCTTCATTGAGATAAATAGGCCGCGTGAGTCACAGGTCAGATCTATTCAGAAGTGAACCTGCTCACAATAATAATGCATGTTTTCGTGATAGTTTTGAGAAATAAAAACACCGGTAATTGAATAAATACCAGATATATTTGTTTAATATCTGTGGAACATCTAAGGCAAAGCAGTAACATCACCATGGAGACACGCAGATGGCCGAACCTGCTCCAGGAAAGTCACAGTTTAAGCCAAAATGGTTGTAGTAGAACTGAATGTGGGTTACATGTCTTGCAAACACGTACAGGTCACTACATGCATTATATCCATCAAGAGGGCCTTTCCCACTGACCTGACCAAATGCAAATGGACCAGATAATGTCCAATTTGTGCTACGTTTGACTGGAGACTAGTGAGCAAAGTGAAGGGTCTTTATAGGAAGAATCTGTAAGAGTCCAGTGCTTTTCCCTGAGAAACTGAGACATCTGTCGTCTGAGGCCGGATCAGGGTCCAAGGGCCTGCCCGGTGAACGGGGCGCGCGGACAGGCTAATGCTAACTAATTGGTCCAAAACTACACGACCCAAAAGAGGAGGGGGGTGTGAGTGGGTGTACTGCGAAGAAAGATGACAGGCTGGGGCATTCTCACAAAATATAGGCTTACAGAATGGACTACGTTTGCAATACTGTTTTATTTGATTAATTTCGGCAACACTGCAAAAAATTGAATGTTTAGATTACTTAAAAGTGCTACATTCAAGAGATGCAACAGGTTTCAGAAGTAATAATTTTTAGAATGTTTAAAAGGGGAAAAAATATATTTACAACATACTGAATAAATGCATTAATCATATTTCAGTATTTTTTTCAAGTTATAGCCATTTTGACTAGTTTATTTCTAGATGTTTCTGACATTTTTCAATACATAAGTTGATCATTTAATTTGCCTTTCTTTTATAAATATAGGTTTTCTTGACAGAAAATATTGTATTATTTCTGTACTCTTGCATAGTTTTCTATATACAGAATTTGGAAGAATTTCCTTGCCGGAATACTTTTTTGTTTGAATATTTGTATTTATTTATTATTGTAAACTACAACATCTGATGTAAGAGACCATGATCAGAAAGAAATCTCATAATTTTCCTGTTTCCATGTCATTTAAATAGACTAATAATTCCAAAAATCTGATATTAATCAGATTTTGAGTGTGCACGTAACCACAGTCTATGACACAGTAGATAACTGTGGGCCCATTAACCACATGGTCACCAGTTCACAAATATCAAAGCACAGTGTCTGGTTTTGCCAAAAGACCCCTGACAAAAAGAATGATTGTTGAATAAAAAAAGATAAAAATATATAAATAGATACTTTCACTTGGCTTGACCATTTTTGGCTATTTTGGCTACTCTCTCATACTTCTGATAATAACAGAGCACGTAGCAAAACTCTGCTGTAAAAGTGTATGGTGACTTCCCTCCCCTGGCCCGGCAGACCAGACTAGCTTCATGCTTGTAATTTAGATTAATTTCTTCCACATTTTCCTCAGGGATTAGCCCCCCTGCCCTGCCCTCAGACTGGGTTCACCCCCCGCTAGAGCTTCTTAATGCTCTCATTATTGCTGTACACTCCCCCGCCCCTCCCCCCACACCAAAGACACGCAAACAAACTGCATCAACTCAAGATCCCAGGCAGCGAGAACTTCTACTCACACATGAAAGTACAAAACTAAGGCAAATGAGGATGTATTACAGTTAAATGCATTGTTTTAAACGATGCGCATATGGTATTTGTTTGTGAGAATACTGGGCCAAAGAAGCAGGAGAAAGCAGCAGCAGAAGGAACAGAACTAAAAAGCTGTAATGTAATCATGTTTTTTATGTGATTTTTAAAGACCCACTGTGTAATTTTTTTAGTGGAGTGTGCGTCACCTGATTGTCTCTATGGAGATGTTATTGCTCCATCTACAACATTCCACAGTATGGCTTTAAGTGTGTAAGAAATGCAAGTAGCGCTGTCAGGCCAAGTTATAGGTAAGATCTGTGAAGAGGTAACCCCACTATGATTTTTTTAAAATAATCTATGTTTTTTTGTTTGTTTGTTTTCAATGTTTAAGCAATAAGGCAATGCAAGTTTAATTATATCGCATAATTTGTACATAAACTAATTCAAAGTGCTTTACAGATTAAGAAGAACATTAAAATCACAATACAATCAAATTAAAATGAAAATTAAAAGAGCAGAGAGAGCTTTTAATACTGTAGACAAACAAACCAGGACTAAATCAGAACGACACCAAGTCTACACAGGTCTAAACATGCTCAAAAAAGCACTAAAACTAAATTATCAAATGTAAAGATAACATAACCGGTTCTACTGCTAACACAATGGTATATAAGTCTGATGCTTGATTCCCTGTCTAAAATCCTTTCATTGGTCAGACTAGTTGCCTGTGCCGTATACAGTCTTGGTCTCATAAAGTGGTTTAGTGGTGGAGCAGTTGTGAGCAGTGATTAGTCTGAGTGCAAATGAGCCTAATGTGATGCAGACCTCTGGTGACGACAGGGCTGATGGAAGGGCTGTGAGTAAGGCGCTAAGTATCTGGGAACAACTCAGCTTTAAACAGAAGATTTCAACTGTTTTATCTGACGTAGACTTAGACAAACTTTAGTCATCCACAAGGGAAATGGACACAACAGCTCACACATCACAATATATTATAATAACAAAGTGCAAAAATATAAATGGTAATAATATGTTCAAAATAAGTAGCAAAAAAAATAAAAATAAAAAAAATACTGGTTTCAAGTAAAAATTAAATATATAGTATATAGTAATACAAATATATCTCAGCTATAAGGTACAAGACGTGGTAAGGAAAAACAGTGTGAGATGAAAAAATGATTGACATGACAGAAGGTTATCTTAATTCATAAGGGTGAGTTGTTGTACAGTTGTTCAGGTGCACTATGGAACTTTTCAAGTGTGAGAAAAGCGTTACCAACATGGAGATACTTGTAGATAAGTTTAACATTTTAGGCCAAGCAATAAAATTTCCATAGAGACATGCAGGTGGCGAAGCCTGCACCAGAGAACACAATGTGCCCCTTTAATTTGTTTGAGTTTGGAATATTCTGAATATATTTTAGCTGCCACGATCGCTGCCGGCCATACCATAGTAAAGTGGCTAATTATGTAGTAACTGAGCAACCAAGTATAGCACCAATATCATCATGATTAAAGTATCCAGTGATGTCCCTGTTCAGAAATGTGTATAATTATTCATCCTTTTCATTTACTGGGAAAACTGGATAACCAAACACTGGACGAATATGCAAATTCCACACAGAAAAAGTCCACTTGACCTTGAACCAGGGACCTTCTTCCTTACTTCTGTCTTCAGTTTAAGTTTTTCCCCCTTAAAGGCAAATTAACGTTTTTTTACAATCTGAGCCTTCTTTCGGCAATAAAACAAGTAGTTTTACTCACCCATAGCATTTTTCTGTCAATTGGAGCCGTTCTGTTCTACTAATGATCCCGTATCCGTTAACATGGGGCTCGTATCATATGCTCGGGGCATTACTTTGCGGTGTCCAAATAACACAAACTTTAGAACTTTTCAAATCATAGAAGCCCGATGTCTTAATGTAAGATTTCGTTTGAAGCAAAAGTGGCCTGTAATTCGAGATTTAGCCATAGTTTCGAGTAGATGAGGACGCCAGTGCGCATGCGCGGATTGTGCTATCAGCTCCCGGGACCCAAACATGAAACGCAAAGCTGAAAACTATGGATAAATCTCGGATTACAGGCCACTTTTGCTTCAAACGAAATCTTACATTAAGACATCGGGCTTCTATGATTTGAAAAGTGCTAAAGTTTGTGTTATTTGGAGACCACAAAGTAATGCCCCGAATACTCATGCTAACAGATACGCTACAACATAACTTTCTTCAAACAGCTCCAAATGACACGAACGTGATATGGGTGAGTCAAACGACTTGTTTTATTACCGAAAGAAGGCTCAGATTGTAAAATAACGTTACTTTTCCTTTAATTTTATTTTTTTTTACCACCTGAAATGTTTGAGAACTAATTCTCATTTAATAATAAAAAAAAAACATAAAATAAATATGTAACTGTAAGAAGCTTGCCCCTCCTCCTGTTTGACACTTCTACTGTCTGAAATGTCCAGGACATCCCATGTTTGTGATAAGGTGTATGCTCAATCTCGATGGCCTCACTGATCCAAGACACGTCACTAAACCATCACATGACACTTCTGAGGAAGGCTACAGGAAGGATCTGAAACACATAAAGCAGTTCAACAAAATGATCCTGTCTGACAAAAAAGACCTGTTAATGAAAAGGGAACTTCTTGCTGTGAGGTGAGAGTTCTAATCAGTCATCGTACTTCATGCTGCTGCCACCTTCGAGAGCACCTTCTTTGCCACAAAGGTAAAAAAACACATTTTCAATTATATACAAAATTACCATTTCAAGGTCGTATATTAAGCAAAATTAACTCTTGTGTTAAGCCATGTTATACTGTATTGCTGTCACCTCCTAGTTTTGTTGTTCTGTTTCATTCACACATGTTTGAGTAATCCTTTATTATTAGTCTGTCTACATATCCATATCTGTTCCAGCTTGTGATGTCATGTCGCGGTAGGTTTCAAGTTAACAGTTACCTTTTTACCTTTTGTCAGCAGAGAAAAGGTAAAAAGGTAAGAAGGTCAATTCCAGAGCTGAAATCATCCAAATAATTCTAGTGCAGGTGTATGGAATTTAAGGGAGGGAAGAATTCAGCCCATATATGCAGAGTTTGTGTGTTAAACAAATGTAAATGAAACAAAACACAACTCCGGGTATATTTTTGATGACGAAACAACATTATAACATAGATCAGAAAATAGCATAATACAGGCCTTTTAAGAAGTTATCCTTAGATTGTAATGAGTTTCTGTAGTGACCCCTGATAGAAAAAAGGTGCCCACATTCCTCCCATCACATATTTTGTAATTTCATAATCCCGTTTTGACATCCTAAAATACACTCTGAAAACTCCTCTAAAAACAAACGAGAACACTTCTTGCCAGCTCACCAGCGCACCATTACTCTCTTTTGTCACATTCCCCATGACAACCCGCTTGGTCATGTGACTTCTCTGCGACCTACATAGAAAGGTCAACAGTCAGGGACGGCATGAAATACGAGTGCACTCCAGTGATTCGCGAGATGACACACGTCGCTCGAGGCAACGCAATAAGATCAGAGCATGATATTAGCACAGAGTAACAGAGAGAGAAAAAAAAGTCGTATTTGATGAGTATTGGGTTCATCCACAGCAGAGGTAACAGTGAACGGACAGGCCCGCACTCGCCTCTCTCCCCCCACGTTAGAGGTGTGTCACAGGTGAATCACACTGAGTGGCTGCCTCACAGTTTGGAGCAATACTTCAGACAGCATGACGTCGGGAATGGAAAAGTATACGCAACGTTCATGATCGTAAAGCAATGTGGGGTCAACCTTTAAAAGTACTATTTGTTCTGTAGCTTTTGTTTGGATTGTAATGTGATGAGTACTGTCATAACTAAGGTATAAGGATTTCCAGTAGTAGTAATAGTACAGTAATCGTAGTAGTAATGGTAATTTGTATCATTGTGAAGCCAATGCGTGACTGGTGCTTATTGGTGCATATATTTGCCTCGCCAAATATTAGTAGACAAGTACATGATTACATATTCTACATACTAAAACACTACTCATATTTGTAACTTTTTACGTTATGCTTTTAACAACAGATAAACATCTTGGAGATTTCTAAGGCCAAGAAGAGCTACTTAAAGTCTATAGTACTCCAAAAGTGTACTAACTAATAACATTGCGTAGCTTTTGTTGTGAGAAGTACTGTAATAATTGCACTGTATGGATTTCCAGGAGTAGTAATACACACTAAAAACACATAGTAAACTACTACCCATAATGGTAACTTTTTACAACACATAAATGTCTTGGAGATTTCTAAAGCCAAGAATAGCTTTTGTTGTGAAAAGTACTATCATATTTGAGTTCTAGTAGTAGTAACAGTATAGTAGTAGTAACTGTTGCACATTTAATCAATGCACATTCTATTGCACATTTTACTAAATCTGTAAATAGGTATTTATTTTTTGCCCTGCTTTTTTTTGTATTGTCCTTATATTGTATTTTGTACACTGTCTTTTTTGCACTGTTTGGCCAGGGAGAAACGGAATTTTGATTCACTGTATGTCGTACACATATGGCAGAACTGACAATAAAGTTGACTTTGAACTTGAACTTTGAGTATAGTAGTTGTAGTAGAAATGGTCATTGGAATATTAGTGGAGCACTTTGGATTGCTCATGCATGAATGGGGCTTCATATATGACTTGCCAAATAAGTTTAGTAGATACTTATGTACTTAAATAATACACCTTATCTTCACTTTTTTCGTTGTGCATTTAACAATTCAAACATTGATGTCTTGGAGATTTCTCAGACCAAGTATGGCTACTCTACATTACTTCAAAAGTGTAGCAAGCTAATAACTACTCATTGGTTTTTGGCTTCCTGATTGACTCCATATTGAGCACTTTTAAGTTGTGTTTTAATTGTTGATTGCTATGGCTGTTATTTTTTCACCATTCTGAAACCCATAGATATATAATAAGAGACCACTGCAAAATGATCAGTTTTTTTGATTTTACTACTTATAGGTATGCGTTTGAGCAAAAGGAACATTTTTGTTTGAGTCTATAAACTACTGACAACATTTCCCCCAAATTCCAAATAAAATATTATCATTTAGAGCATTTTTTTGCAGAAAATGACAAATGGTCAAAATAACAAAAAAGATACATGTTTTCAGACCTCAAACAACGCAAAGAAACAAGATCAAATTCATTTTAAAACAACATAATACTAATGTTTACACTTAAGAAGAGTTCAGAAATCAATATTTGGTGCAATAACCCTTATTTTTAATCACAGCTTTCATGTGTCTTGGCATGCTCTCCACAAGTCTTTCACATTGTTCTTGGTTGACTTTATTCCACTTTGTGTTTGTGCTGGAATTCAACAGATGATGGAATGGAATGGATGTAATACATGTAGAGATGCTGATTTCAGGAAAAAAAATGCAGTGCTCTCTTTTTTTTTTTTTTTTTCCAGAGCTGTATGTTGTTACTTCTTCTGGCCAAGAAATAATAGTATTACTAAAATAAAGGGATTACAAAAAATCTTGGAAAACAGAGGGTAACTTAGCTGTACCTCAAAAAATGCACCTGTTGCATGACTATAAGAAACTCTACAGTCATCTGCATTGCCTAGCACTGCCTAGCACCAGCGGTACTCGCACCCCGGTTTGAAAACTACTGTACTTCTCCGGCCGGTTCTGTGTCAGTGCAGGTAAGTGAAGTGAGTGACATTTAATAGCCTTTGCTGTCAAAACAAAGCCGCGCTCTTACAGACTGTCATAGTGAGAACATGAAAGAGTCCGCCAACAGGAAGCCATTGAACTAAGCCTGTTGATCAAAACTCTCCCCGTCACATCCGCAAAACTAGGTTAGTGTTGCTGTACGGGGCTATTAAAGTTTGCACACTGCAAAACAAACAATTTATGTGTTGGTTCACTAGAAGAACTTCAAGTACTTCCTACTAGATTTGATTTATCTGGTTAATAATTTGAAAAAAGAAATGTTGAATTTCAATAGTCCAAAGAATGTTATGTCATCTTTCTCCACGTAATTATTGTATGTTGATCCAAAGCACATACATTAAGCTATTCTACTAGTCATAATAACAAAAAAAACAAAATAATTACCAGGAAAGTCAACGTTTCAGCAGGCATCATTTGAAATTGTTATAGTTGATATGTGTTTGTATCTGGCAACATTTTCTACCAATGAAGTTGTTACATCACAAGTTTCAAGTGCACATTTCTAACTCGTATTCGAAAAAAAACTTGAAGTCAGAATGTTGCAAGCAGGAAATAAAACTAACTTATATCAAATAAGCGAAAACTGCTCAAATCAGCACACTTTAAGCCCCAAGCCATATTAACTAATGCAGATTTTGCAGTGTGAATTTTCAGGGATGATGAGAAGTTGCGAGCGTTACCTTAGCGCCCGACAATTAAAAACAAAATATCATATCATTTGAATGGGATTAACTCTTCACAATATATAACAGGAAGCCAAAGCTCATGAATACAGCCTGGTAGATTAGTGGAGTCAGTTATCTGGGCACACAGTGTAGAGAGTGAGAAAGAGGCGTCTGTGAGTGACAGGTCTGGTTGGACAGGTTCTGGGGAGAGGCTGATACTTGTCCTAACTGCAGCGTTTACAGATTTTACTGCTGCAGCTGCTCCAGCGATCGGCCCACAACTGTTTCCCCAACACGTTTCCCCACAATTCTCTGCGGAGTTACTCAGAAACGCTTATAGGGCTACTCCCAAAAACGTGTGTTAATTTGAATAGGTGTTAAGTGAATGTTTTGTTAATCTGTTTTCACTGTGTTCAGTATTGTTTGTGTAGATACAAACAATGAATTTTAAGTTAAAAAGAATAATATTTAATCAGTTGTTTTAAAGGGTCTATATTACGCTTGTTGTTTCCTCATCACAAACATACCTGTAGTTGTGTTTTGTTTCATTTACACATGTTTACCACTCAAATCCTGCATATTTAAGTTCTTCTTTTAGAAGTTCTAAGCTTGAATGGAAAACACCCTGTTTCACCTGTTTCACTAGAGTCCGTCTGTGATTGAACTCTTTAGAATTATGGTTAAAGGCCTCGACCAATCGGAACGCTCCGTCTCTGGAGCCGTAGAACAGCTCCACCTGTTCATGTTTTGGTTTGATAAGAGAAACCAAAGAGAGACCCAGACAAGGATAGAACATGCATATTTTTCTACAGAGAAAAAAAATATTTGACCAAAAAATTTGACCTAAATTTAACAGTTGTCTTTTTTTGTATTGTCACATTCTAGCGTAGGTAAAATTGCATCTATAGTGATTGGACTTTTGGTGACAATTGTTTGTTTTTCCAGTATTTTTATGTAGTTTTGTGGAGTGTGCAGAGAGGGGTAGGGTGTGACAGATTTTATGTATTTTTTTTTTAATTGGGGAATAAATAAATGAATAAAATATTAACCTATAGTAATTATTTCAGGTTGATGGAGGAAACTAACGACTATGTGACGAAACCCATCCAAGCTGTGAACATGCAAACCTCGTGGATCTTTCACCTGAACTGAACTGGACCTGTAATTACCACAAAAAAAAGAAGTGTCCAAAGATTCAAAACAATAAAGGCTTCTCTTTTTGAAGTGTTTGTCAGCAGCAGATCCTGTGACAAACCAGTTTGTTACAAGAGTGCTTTCTTTGTAGCGCCCTAGGTCTTGTAGACTACAGTGACATTTGAACTCTGCTTTGTTTCCTCTTCAGTGTTATCTTTTGTGTTCATTCAACGAGTTTTGTGTTCAATTTAAAGCGCTATCTTTCAAGTGTTTTAAACATGTAAACAATAAATTACACTATTTTTATTTTTGTTGGTTGTAATCCTGCTTATCTCCACAGGTTACAAGAAATTCACGATACTGTTCCAAGGTCCACCCTACCCTCATCATCAAAGGTTATAATACTCCCTACAGTGGAAGTTTTCATATCCTTTCTCATGGTAAATAAACTAGAAACCAGAATCTTTTCTATTGCTTTGTCTCTGCAGTATGGCATTAAACTTATGTATTTCCATGGAGACAGGCAGGTGAAACCACTGGGCCAATTACCTGTCATATCTGTGGAGACAAGACCCTTGTCACAATCAGAATATTTGTTTTTCAAGGCTGAGCAATGACAAAAACATATGAAATACGATATGTGGCACGGCGGCACAGTGGCTGAGGGGCTAGCACTCACGCTTCCCAGCAAGAAGGTTCCGGGATCCCCAGGACGCCCTTTCTGTGTGGAGTTTGCATGTTCTCCCCGTGTCTGGGTGGGTTTCCTCTGGGCACTCCGGTTTCCCCCATCAACCCAAAACATGCACCATAGGTAAAAATCCTCCAGCTTACCAAGCTAGACCAAACCGAAGCAAGAAGATCATGGAGATGGTCCCTGAGCACAGTCATGTGCTGCCCACTGCTCCTAATAATAAGGATGGGTCAAATGCAGTGGACAGTTTCTCCTGTGTGAGATCAATAAAGTCAATAAAAAATGTATAACATATGAAACTCTAGATAAATGTAATGCTATACTGTGGAACATTCCAAGAAAAGCATTACCTTTCATAGAGAAAAGTAGGTGGAGGACCCCTTTTGAAGGGTCTAGCAAACAACAATCTTTGTCAAATTTTGGTGTGGAATTTGGATAGTAAATTATAATTTATAGTTGCAAACTTTATAACTGGTCTGACTGGGCCATCCTGTTTCATATCCTTATGTTCCAGGTAAAATCCTGCAACTGTGGTCCTGACCAAACCGAAGCAAAAAGATCATGGAGATGGTCCCCAGGCACAGTAATGTGCTGCCCACTGCTCCTAATAACAGGATGGGTTAAATGCAGAGATGAATTTCTCCTGTGTGAGATCAATAAAGTCACTTCTCTCTTAAGGATGTAAAATTAACGAGTTACAGTCACTCATCTTCCTCCCAGGATCAACAAAATGTTTAAGTTGAAAACAACAAATCTACAAGTGGGACAGTTAAGCCGTGTGATTACTAGTAAACTTGCATTGAAATATCTGCACTTCCAAGCCTGATATTTCAACTATTTTGTAACACTGAAGCAGAGACTGTCCGGTCGTATTAAGCAACGCGTTTTCAGGTTTCAACCCAATTTGCATATTTTCTCATCTTCAAACCTGTGAGAAACCTGCAAAGCAAAGTATTCCAAGAATGAACCTAAAACATGTTGACACCTTAATTGCAACATGACAAACCACATAATCCCCTCAAAAAGATTAATGATTGACTTAAAGAATAACTGTCAGCTTTTTTCCCATTTCATTATTATATGTTGATCCAAAGTACATTTTATTTCAAATATGTATGCTCATTTAAAGGTGCACTATGGCTGCATTCAGACTGCAGGGCTTAAAGCTCAATTTGGATTTTTTTGTGAAATCCGATTTTTTTGCGAGGTCGTTCACATTTCCAATTAAATGCGATTTGTATGTGATCTCCAGTGTGAACTTTAAACACCCCAAAAGTGTCACGACGACGTCACACACAGCGAGTGTTCTCAGTGTTTACGGAAGAAGTAGCCTAAACATGGACACTAGCATTGAACACCTGGAGATTTTAAAGTTGTTGTCGTAGCAGAGCCAGAACATGTACAACTTATTTGTTTTAAGGAGGAGACTGAGAAGGTGAAGGGCAAGGTTTTTGGCCGTGGCGTTTTGTGAGTTCCTCTTCAGTAACGCAGCTATCCAGCAACTCTCTCAGCGTGTCTCCTAAAATACGATCCAGTTCTGTTCAGTTTCCACCTACTTCAGCGCAGAATAGTGACGTTTGTCGCTTGTTGATGACGTGTAGGTCGGATGAATGCGACCTGGTCGTTCAAACTGAAGTCGCATGTCAAAAGATCGGATATGTATCTGTTTTAGGACCACATATCCAAGTGGCCTGGGTCGCATTTGAAAAAAATCTGATCTGTGTCATTCAGACTGTCATTAAAAGATCAGATACAGGTCGCAAAGGGGGGAAAAAATCAGATTTGGGTCACTTCAGGCTGCAGTCTGAACATAGCCTATGTAACTTTTCTGCCATTTGCTTATGTCCCTGGTGATATTGTTTAACCTGGAATGCTCCACAGTATGGCATTAAACTTGTGTATCTAGCATTTTGATATACTGTAATTGTTTTTAGGCCTACTTGCATCAAACATCCTTTTCACTGCAAGTAAAGCTCTGAATACTACCTTGGTCTGCTTATCTCCATTGCAAGAGATAAGTTTTAATGTCATACTGTGGAAAATTGCAGGCAGAGCATCTCCATGGTGATAAACAGTTGGACCTTACCAGTAAAGCAACATACGTATGTAGATAAAAAAGGTGATACATGTATTTAAATAGGGTGAGCGTTTTCATTTTTAGAAGGTGACTCAGTTCAGTAGCCTATGTCTGATTATCACAAGATGCACTTTTGAGGTTGTACTCTACCACACACTGACTATTTGTGACGCGAGGGCGGATAATGCTAACTACTGTTCCCTTTAGCGCTTAGGGCATTTTCGCGTTTATTTAGAGGCTTTATCACATGACTAAAGCATCATACTGCTCAAAATGGGAGCTACGAAACAATATCATTATCCACTAACAACTCCATGTATATACAAGTTTCAACACAGAGTCCGTAAGCCATAAGGGACATTTATTTTTATTTATTTTTTCCTAAGATTTTTTTTTTACATAATTCCAAAATTCAGACCCCCTTCCTAAATTGTATGACTAATAATAAAAAATGCTATGTGCTTTAAAAAAAAAAAAAATGCTGTAATCATAAAAACACCATTAATATTATTTACATAAACCTATTAAATTACAACATAAATTAGAAAATATTTACACCCAGAAGCAATACTGGATAGATTTCTATGTTGGAAATTTAATGTCTAATTTAAAACATTTGCAAAGAATGAAATATGTACAAATGAGCATTCACACACATACATACAAGCATACAGATGGCAGGACTTGGGGAATGACAACTCAGGATTTTAAATATACGAAATAGCGGTGGTTTTGCATCGCCACTGCTTGTAGCAACAACTTTAAGAACACTGAATACTGGAGTCGTTGTAAAGACGTTCCGACATAAGTTTTGAATGAACAATGTACAATAACACTGCAGCCATTTGGAGGAGGTCGTACAAACACATAAAAAGAATGAAAAGTTTGGTCTACTCTCTCTTTTCCTGGTAAAATTACTGTCCAGTGAGACACAGGAAATCAGCGGATTTGCCTCCAGACAGCGGCGGGAGGGGAAGGTAGATTCACAGCCACGGTTTTGCCTTGAAATGTTCGTATATGAAAAAAAAAAAGTTGTCGTCTTTGTCAACAATGTACAAGTCCTATGGTAGAAGTTCATATTTCTGACAGCAGTGCATCCAACTTCGCTTGGGAATCCTCAGATCACATATACACCCATCTCTCAATAGCACAATACAAATTATTTAAAAAAAAAAAAAAAAAAGTCCAAAAATTTCACATAAAAAAATTCACATAAAAGTTCTTATTTCCGGTGTTTGTCCATTTTGTCGGACGCTTTGTTGCCGCTATCCGAAGAACCCTGGTTATCGCTCAGGTACATCTTATCTGCTTGTTTGAGGGCTTCGTTCAGGTAGTTTTGAAGCGAGGTCATGGCAGCGCAGATGGCGGGGGCGCCGAATCCGTGGGTGATGAGGCTGAAGTGGGTGAGGCAGCCCTGGATGCCCGGCTCGAGGATGGGTGCTGGGCGGGAGTTACCCAAGGGTGAGCGGTCCTGGGTGAGGAGGTCGGTGAACTCTTTGCAGATTTGCCTGGAGAGCAAAGAGAGAAGAGAGACTGTCAATAATGTTTTGTAGCTTGATGTTTGTTATGTTAAAAGCCCAAACGTATTATCAAAACCACAACTTGAAATATTGATTCATAAACTTTACTTAGTCTAATAAATTTTTGTTATATTTTTTGGTATTTTTTTTCTCTTTCCATACACAAAACGCATTAATAAAAGAATAATATTGCACACATCTGGCCCGTTTTAGATTCACTATTCCTAATCTATAAATATTGTATGTGAATTACTTGGAAAGAGAACAGTAATCTTTTTTATTTTTATAGTTTTCTTGTTTATTTAGAGCTTTAATCACATCACTAAAGCATCACTCTGCTCAAAATGGGAGCTACAGAACAATAGAACAATAGAAGTATGCACTAACTGTGAATACAAGTTTATTTTTTACCTTTTTTTTATTTTTCTGTAATTATTTTTCATTATTATGTCGCATCTTTGACACAAAATAAATAAATAAAATCCAAATTAAATGCATTCAAATCCACTGCTCATACAAGTACGTTCATGATGACATATTACATCACATTTCGTCTGCTCCATCACTCAAGGCTATGAATTCCTTATTTTCTTCCTACATATTCTTACAATGAGGTGTCACTGTTTAAGAATAGCTCTCGCATGATCAACCAAGCCCTGCAAACATTTGAAAACACACTGCGTTTCGTTATCGTGGGTGTGTTAACACGCTAATTAAAACGAAAGCTATGCACAATAGACACTCACTTGGCAGCTAGGAGCATGTTTTTCCGGGAGTTGACTTCGCTGCGATCCACGTGCGGTCGGCCCAGGTACTCCGCGATAGCTTTGGCTGGAAACTCTGTCTCGCAAACGTAACCAAAATCTCTGGCTAAATGAACTGCTTCGCCTGAAAGATAAAAAGAGAATATAGAGTTAGCAAAAACATTACATTACAGTAAAATTGTATAAAATACAACTTTACAACAACAGGATTCTACATACAACTTCATTTTGAGTAGTGAAATAGTAGTAGATTCAGCCAGAAGAAGGCATTGATATACCATAAATGTATACAAGACTTTTGATTAGACAAACTTGATTGATCCACAAGGGAAATTACTTATAAATGGTAATAATAAATTCTAAATAAGTAGCAAAATTAGCAAGAGACTGGTGTCAAATAATGCATAATTTAAGTCAAACTTATGCAATACAGTAGATAATACTCCCTACAACAGCTGGGATCTTATTTGATCTTTTATTTTGTACTTAATTACTTACTTTTCTATTTAATTTTCATTGTACATATACATTTATTTATTTTTTTATGTATTTTTATAATTATGTCTCATCTGACACTGGTCTATTGCTCTTTTTTTTGCTATTCCATCTATTTTTTGTTACCCTCTGTTATATATTATATTGTGAATTGTGAACAATTTCCCTTGTGGATCAATAAAGATTGTCTAAGTCTAAGTCTAAGTCTAATTATATAAATGTATATGTACAAGTAAAAATAAAATTAAATATTAGTCATGTTACGGGTGCCATTTTGAGGACTTTTGAGTTTTGGCCATTCAAAAGATATAATTTATTCATTTTAATTTGTTGTCCTCACTTTCAAAATCATAGATAAAGAAATGAATACCCCAATTTTAACTTCCTAATATAGATTTGTATTTGTATAATTTGCCGTTTCTGCTGTAAGAAACATCAACACATTTTTGGAGTTACACAAAAATAGAGAAAAAATATAGTTTGTTATATTTTCTAGATTTGTTTTTCTCAAATAATCAGATTATTTTGTTGCCACACGCAAAGTTGTTTTTCAAAAGTATTGCATGCAAGGATACATTTGAAAAATTTGACTGCCTAGACAATAAACAGTTACTCACAAAATGGAATGAGATCGGGAACTACCGCTCAGAACCGCAATTTGAAAGTAATAGGGACTTTGACATTTCCAAGTAGGGAGACATCTGTAATAAACCACCACAGAACAGTCCTTTTCTCCTCTTTCCTACTCAGGGGCAGATGATCCAGTGAGATGGATAGATTCAAGTCTGCAGGGTGGTTTTGACTCGCTTGGTCCAAATAATAAGAATAATAAAACTCTTATCTGTGCAAATGCTAGCCCGAGTCAGCCCGCAGCGCTCACAACACTGCTTATTGATCGATGCACACATTGCCAGAGGTTGTCGTGGGCTAAAACTGTAAGGTCATCTGATGCTCCTGGCTGGATTTGTGCAAGATAACAAGACCTAATTCAGCTTTGAAGATCTTTAAATAATAAACGCCCGCAGCCGTTCCTCTGCAAAGAATAATATGTCCATTTATAAAAATATTAGCCTATGGCAGGTATGTATGATTTAAAATGATAGTTTGATTGCAGTATTGTTCAACATGTGATCTATAAATCTGATTAACTATAAGCAGTAAAGGCGTCACTGTGTATAGAAATATAGAGGGATATTGTTTGCATTATCACGCTATTTTCTAATCTATGTTATAATGTTGTTCCCTCATCACAAATATACCCTGAGTACACTTTTTTTCCATCTTGTGATATCATGTGGTAATACAGGAAGTGCTCCATTGTGTTTTTAAAGTCCATACACCTTCACTAGTATCATTTTTTTGGTTAATTTCTGCCCTGGAATTGCCTGGAATTTTGCTTTCTATTGGATCTTCAAACTTATATATTCCAGCAGAGATTCTTTCTTTAAAATGTGGGTAAATGGTGCGTCAAATAAGAAGTATAAGCCCCTGGCAGGTAAAAAGATGTAATAGATGTTAGTTTCATTGCATGGTTGTTTTCCTCTTCAGTATTCAGTATTCATTATTCAAGTATTTATTGTCATTGCACAAGAGAGAACAACGAAAGTGTGTTTGGAGCATCCACATACGTAGTTGTTAAGTGCGAAATAGTAAAGTGCAAACCCAGTGAAATAAATAAATACCCCTCAATAACCCCTAAATAACCCCAGTGTAAACATTTCAGTACAGCATGTAATGTACATGTAATGTCTTATATGACATAAAATTGTTCTTATTTAGTGTTGTAGGCAAAGTTATGGGGGTGCGTTCATCAATACATGATTCGAAGCTATTGCAAATTGTCAAACAGATTCAGCAAAGATAGAAATATTGCTTACTGTTGCGTTCATATTCTACTGTAGTAGTTAAAAAGGCCCTTCGAGCTGTGAATTTATCATGTTGTGCAGAAAATGTTATAGCAATCATTCAGCAAGATATAGAATTGTTTACTTGTATACTTTTATATATTATTAAAGTTATACTATGCAGCTTTTCTGCTAGAGGACACACCAACTACTTTACTTTGCCTAGTCCGGGTCAGATCTACGGAGAGGTGATCCCACTCACAGAAAGAATGCATGTTTTTTATAGAATTTTTGAGCAATAAGCAAATCTGTAAATGTCAAAGCACACAAGACTCAGAATGCAAGCTAGATACGTTTAATGCCATACTGTGGAACATTCCAGGCAAAGCTATAACAACTCCATGGAGACAAGCAGGTAGCAGACCATCTAACATCAAAGTCACGTAGCACATAGCTAGATGCTTTCATATTGTTTTGACATGTTTTTGGGTCAGACTGGACATTTGTTTTACGCATTCTGACAATGTTCAAAATGCGTATTATCTGGGGAATGCATTTACAAAGCAATAAAATATATGCATGGACTAAGGTTCCCACGTTCTCGCAGCTTTAACTGTGCATTCCAGTGTGAAAAAACTGCAATTAAAAGCACTCTGTTTTGAGTGACATGTCATACCTTCGACTAGAGAGGTGAGCAGAGTGACGTTGGCTGCTTTCCTTCGGCCTGCAGGAAGGTTGAGCCCGATTTTATCCAGTTTTTCTCTCAGCGACCGGCCGCCATTTTTCGACTTGGCCCTGGAACAAAACAAGAAATCTAAAGTCATTCCTTGGAAGTGATTTCGACACACGATCACAGAGTTTCAAGCTGTTTCACAGAGCAATAAAACTGGTGAAAATTTGACACACTTCACAAATCATGTAAAGATGGACAAGATACTGGTGTTGATACTGATATAAAGATTATTATATTTTTTTTTTAGGTATAATTCTCTTATATAGCATGTGTGCTGTCTGCTTGTATTAATAAAGTGATTTGTTGTCCGAAAATCAGAAAGTGCAGTTGTGAAAAGTGCTTAAACTCATCACCGTGAATAATTAGGATGTTTGAAATGCATAAGGCAAGTGAGAGATAACTCTAGACCACTGCAAACACTTTAAAATTAATTTGTTTTGAAGTTTGTTTGTTGTTTTTTTTTACATTTTTAAGACTGTAAAAATCCATTGCGGTGCCTTTAATACTGGACTCTGGGCACAATATAACTAATATTATAATTATTATTTATTCAAAGCCAGTGATTTGTCCCAGTTTTGGACATCTGTAAATAGGCATTTATTTATTCTTTTGCACTGCTTTAGATTTTAGATTTTGGATTTTTTTCTTAGAAGTTTTTGTTTTATCTTTATATTGTATTTTGTACGCTGTCTTTTTGCACAGCTTGGCCAGAGAGAAATGAAATTTCGATTCACTGCATGTCGAACACATATGGCAGAATTGACAATAAAGATGACTTTGAACTTTTGAACAGTTTTATAGAAGAAATGTCCAAGGTGTCCCTTTTGACCAATCTGATCCCCGCCTACAGCAAAAAAAAGGGAATATATTGTCATTTGTTTAGCTAAAATACATAAAATCATCTTGAAAATGACCATAAGGCAAAAAAAATAAAAAACATCTCTCAGATTATGACTGACCCACACGTGTATCAAGAATGGACAACGTTAGGCGCTCTTTTCACTATTTTATTTATACCAATCATCTCAATTCGGGTTTGTCCCAGATTTGAATTTTTAAAAAATCTGGTTACCCAAACTAATATTGATTATCAGTACAAAAATTTTAGGCAGTTTAGGCAAAATCTTCTGACCTAAAAAAAACATAACAATTGTCCAGTCGGCATGGAAGACACAAAACGCTTAAACTCTCCGCTCGTCATCGTTGATTCAGTTTTCCGCATGACTGGAGGCCAAGCTCTTTTTGCACACAGCGGGCGGGCAAGGCAGCATCTTTGGGGAGGCCACATCTCCCCCTTCTTCTGTTGTGCTAAAGACCTTTCGACTACGGCTATATGACCTACTTAAAAACTGTGAATGCATGCTAACTCCATCAGCGCAAGCTTAGGCACATGGGAAGTAGAAAAGCTGCAATTTAAGCACAAGGAATACATCCAGGTTTGTAAACATATGCGTCGTGAGGTCAGCTTCGTACTGGAATGGTCGTCAGAAAGATACGCCCTCATCTGCAGATTGGCACTAACTATCGCGGATGTAACTTATCCTCAGAGGGGAGCACACAACCAAAATTGCAGACCACACAAAGAATGTCACGAACCTTTAAAAAAAGGGGAAAAATATGAGGCTAAACAGAGACGAAAGCAAGCTGCGTGTTTAGAGAATGCTGGCTGGAAATAATAAAGCTAAGATGATGACGCTATTACTTTCAAGAAAATGTTTACTGTAAGATATAATTAAAAGACGCAAGTGAATTTTATACAAATGCTTCACTTTTTTATGAGTTATTGCAGTTTTTAGAGTTATGTAGCCTACTATATTGTAATAGCAACTTGTGCAACTAGCGTACAACTGAATCGTTACAGTGATATTTTCTTTATTTTAATATTATCAGGTTTTCAATTCAGATTCAAATCCCATTATTGCGGTTTATAGTTTTATCAATACACTACAGCCCCGATCTATTATAAATCAGTTTGCATTCACATTTTGCTCTTGATTTCAGATCAGTTTAACCCTGATTTTCCTTTTTTTTAGTTACAGGTTTAGTCCCAATTTAGTCCCAATTCTAATGTGGTGTTAGTCTTAAAATGTTCTATTATAATTGGGTACAATTAGTTAAATTAGTTAAGAATAAAATGAACTCCTGATGGCCTTGGTGGTACACAAGAATGCACCACGACTATTGATATTTCAACTGTCTTATTAATGTTAATTAATGACCAGAAGGACAATCCAACTTGCAAAAAATGAAAGAAATCACCAAAATTACTCCTAACCTAATCCTAACCTTCCTATCGTTTGTTTACAGTATGGTAGCTTACTGCATCTATGTGTGATTGCTTTCTATAAGGGACTGGAGATTTGTCCATTATATAATATGTACAAATTGACTTGAGAGAAGTCGTTACCTGCGTAAAACTCCTCCGAGCAGAGATGCGTTCAGGCACTCTGGGGGTAACAGGCGTCTCTGGACCTCGGCCACAGTCACTTTGTATTTGGAGGTGGAGCTGAGCAGCGACAGGCGGCCGGGCACGGAGCAAAAGACCTCCGTGGGGTTGGACACCATTCCCAACAGGGACTCTTTCTGGAAGGGGAGGCCTACTGCGTTTCCTTTGGGCAGCGAGACAGGTCCTAGAGAAGAAGATACAGAATAAGAAGTTTTAAAATTTGAAAATAAAGCTGACTTTATAAGGAGGTTTTGTGATGCAGCTGATATAGAATTCGTGGAAGGGGTTTGAAAAGAATTTATATAAAATTGTAATATACTTCAACAGTTATTCAGGGTTTTCAGGCATGACTTCCTTCCTGTTTGTGTTCCTGTTATGGGTGCCATTTTGAAGACCATCCATGGGTTTCAAACTGATGAAAAGTTAAGAGCGTTCCCAAAGCAATTAAAATTTTAAAACAAAATATTATATCTTTTGATCGGAAAAAGTCCTCAAAAGGTTGCACAAAACAAGAAGCTGAAGCCTAAGAATAACCTACTAATTTGTATCAATCTAGATGTCAATGTATCAATCAATCAATCAATGTAAATTAGTAAACAACAGCTTTATAAGTGCTTTTAAAAGATTTGAAGATTTGAAAACAAAACTAAGAATAGTCTGCTTGAAGGTGCACTGTGTAACTTTTCTGATAGAGGGTCCGCCAATTACTTGTCTCCATGGAGATCTTAATGCTTACCTCCAATATTCCAAAGTATGGCATTTCATAGAAACAAGCAGGAGACGCCACCAGGGCAGTTTACAGGTGAGATCTGTGAAGAGGTGACCCCACTCACAGTAAGAAAGCATGTTTTTAAAGGTATTTTTGAGCAATAAAAAAAACCCATGATCAAATACAGTAATCCCTCGTTTATCGCGGGGGTTAGGTTCCAGAAATAACCCGCAATAAGAGAAATCCGCAAAATAGGACAACTTTATATTTTACAATTATTCTACATGTTTTAAGGCTGTAAATGCCTCACCACACACATTATACGCTTTTCTCAGACTGGAATTAACCTTTTCTCACATTTGTCTCGTTTAAACACTCAAACTTTCATAGATTTTCAACTAAATGTATTAATAGTGAAGCGTGGGGGGAGATACGGCTCCGGAAGCCCCGCCGGACGCATGAGGAGCGCGGAGACATGAGTCACTGGATCCGCAGGAAGCACCGCGCTCATCCAACGGCACTGCCACATCCCGGAACGCGACGCGCACCAACCCCTTGGAGAAGTGCGCGACACGTGCACCCCTCATCGTGGTCAAATCCGTGACAGAGCAGCACGACCTACGCGAGGCCGCGCGTACGCCGGGGCTGCGAGCACGAGATCGAACCGCAGCGCCCGGACCGCGTCCTCTCAGCCCGAGCCACAAACCAGCCGCACGAAATCAGCAAAGAGCGGCACGTGGTGGTTTAATCCTGATTTAGACCTGGTCTAGTCCCGGCCTAGTCCAGGTCTAGACCTGGTCCAGTCCTGGTTTAGTCCAGGTCCAGTCCAGGTTTAGACTTGGTTTAGACCTGGTCTAGACCTGGTTTAGTTCTGGTCTAGACCTGGTTTAGTTCACGTTTAGTCCTGGTCTAGTCCTGGTATAGTCCCGGTATAGTCCCGGTCTGGTCCTGGTCTAGTCCCAGTCTGGTCCCGGTCCCCCCGCGTCCCCCATCTATAAATCGGCAAAGGTCTACAGTCTCTTAGCCAATCAGGACGCAGAACACAATGTTACACTATAAAAAAATTGGAAAAAAAAAAACTGAAAAAAAAAATCCGCGAAACAGCGAGGCCGCGAACAGTGAACCGCGATAGAGCGAGGGACCACTGTAAATGCATCTTATATACAGTACATAATGACCATATAATGCCATATTGTTGGACATTACAGGGAAAAGCAATATCATCTCCATGGTAGCAGACCGGCAACCTGAAAAGTTTAACATAGCACCTTTAAATAACCAACAGAATTTCACTTGGACTCATTATTTGACTCCCAAATCCCAACCCTCCATATACACAGCCGTTGTGCAACGTAGGACTCTTCCTGTGTATGCGCCCAGGTATTAATCATGTAATCCTTTACTGTGTGATGGATGTAATAACAAGGGAGAGTGTGCGTGCGCAATTCCGGTCAACTGGAGTAACCCAAATGTCTACAAAACACAAGAAACTTACAGCAGCCCTTTGAAATATTATGTGGTTTCGCTAAACATTGGTTGCTGGTACAAGAAGTGAAAAGCCCTCATGCCAAAATCACCAAAACAAACAGGTATACTGACACGGGCCTTTCTTTTCAAAACCACAATGTGAGAAAATAAACATGATACTTGTAACAGTCACCACGGCAACCACTGACAACAACAAACAAAATGCACTGCACAACATTACATTACACACAGAGAGTAAAACAGCTATAGCTTCATCCTCACCAGCCAGCATGTCTCCCTCATAATACGTCCTCTGAATGCGTTCAAGATTTCGGACACCTCGTAGCCCTAATACTGGGACAAAATCACACAGAAAAGTCATTACAGTGCAAAAAATCGGCCTTCCAGTCTCCTCTCCGGCTGGGAATGACATGCTATTGTTTACAAAGGGGAAACCTAGATGGCCCATAGCGTGCCCTAGAGCCTGGGAACTACTATATAATGAGGCATCGTGACTCCTTGCAACCAGTCTGGTCGGTTTGTTTGTGTAATGTAGTAAGAGGATTGTTCTTTTGTCTGTTGTGTGCATAAAGGTTTAGAAAATTTAAAAGAGTTCGGGTTTACAGAAGGCCATTAGACATCAATGTATATTATGGTAAAGAAATGGTGTTTTGATGCTGAAAATTAGGGTTTGAACGCTATGGCAACAATAATAGTCGAATTGTTGGACAAATTTCTTACGTCAAAGTCTAAATTATGTTCTTACTGACAGACAAAAAAGCCACAAATATTTCTTGATGATTAGCAGCAACTGAATCTGTATTTCGATTTGATCCATTGCACTGCTCTATATAAAAGTCTATAACGTTAGGTGTGGTTGCTCACTGATATCACGCTAACTACTGTTGGCATTTCATTGCGTTGTTTACTCTTGTTAACTTCCTCACGAAATTATTTGCTAATAATTGCGATAATAAAGTTAGCAGAGCAGAGGACGATGGTTACATTTCATGAGTCAAACACTGCAGCCCGAATCACAAAAAGGAACATAATCCTATGCATTTGTCATATTTTACGACGGTTCTCTGTGTCAATAAAAAGCCATGAATCACACCAGTAACGCTAAGCCGTGGTGTAACGTTAGCACCGGTGATGGAGCTCACTGTGAGTCAAATTTAATAAAACACTGGGAATCGGATCACGCTCAAAACAGTTCAAGTCTCAACACATTACAGAAAGGACCTTCACATGCAAGCCCGCTGACACACCCCTGCAAATGCCAAATGCAACTTTACGATCATAATTTCCCTGTAACGAGATCAAGGCAAGCAAGAATAAACACACTAAACAAATAACTCCTTCAGCGTTATTGCTTGGAATAGTTTATAGTGCCATACTTGTAGTTTTATGCTTAAAGTGCATGTTTTTAAGTGTGCGGTGTAACTTTTCTGGTGGAGGGTCCGTCGAGTCCTTTTTCTCCATGGAGATGTTATTGATTCGTCTGGGATGTTTCACAGTATGGTATTAAACCTTTCTATCCCCATGGAGACCAAACCAGACCAAGTTACAGGTCAGATCGGAGGAAAAGATCTGACTTGTAACTTGGTATTTATTATTTATAGTAGTATTTATTTCTTTTTTGTGTGTGTGTGGAACACTCTAAGCCGAGAATCGTAGAAACAAGCAGGTGACGGACCCTCCACCTGAAAAGTTACACGATGCACCTTCAAGCAACAGGGCTCTTACTTGAGTAAAAGTTTTAGCCACTCTTTCCACTGTAATTAGGCGTGAGTCTATAAAGTGGCAAAAGTTTTATGTTGATAATTATTTGCGTTTATTCCATCTTATTGCTGTTGGCTCTTTGTTGTTATATTTATTGTGATGTTTGAGCTACTGTGTCCAAATAATTTCCCAATAAAGTTTCATAATAAAGTTTGTCTAAGTCGAAATATTAAAAAAGTGCATTATTTAACGTTTTATCTGCAAACTCTGCTCTTGTAATTGCACGTTTCATTACTTTTTACTTCTACTGCTTTAAAATAACAGTACTCCTACTTGTTTACAATCGTGGCTACTCTACCCACCTCTGCTCCAGTGAGGATTTTGAGGTGGCTCAGTTTCTTGACAGCTCACCTGTCAGTTGTTCAAAAGGACTGCATTTCGCCAGTGGGCATTCTTTCAAGCACCTTTACCAGAGAAAAGGCTAAGGGATCACGGCAAGCTTAGATAAGTGCGTCTCTGGGGGATTAGGGTTTGTGTGCAGTGTAAGTGCAGAATAGAAAAGGCTCCTGCTAGCTATCGTGACACGCTGCTGTAGAGGTAATTGACATCCCAAAGTGGAAAAAATACACTTCTTACGGTAAATTTCACTGCCAGTAATTATAGAATGCGGTTGCACAAAATGGCGTGTGTAACCCAGGGTGCATTTGTGCATTTTCCAAAACAGTTTTTCCAAAAGAGAGCACGGTTAACGCACTCTTACCTTTTTTGATGACTGTCTGATCGGCCATAATAATACTGTGGTCCTCGACGTGCTGTGAAGGAGAGGAGGGAGGTGTGGGTTATGTTGAAAAGCCCAAAAAGGAAAACGTGGAATGACATTTACGAAAGATTCGATGAGAAATTAGCACTACATTTAATTTGCAAACTCTGAATGGATTTAAGTAACGCCACGGTATAATGCAAGTGAAAAAACAACAGAAAATGGCTTTATTTATTGGTAACTGCGATGTATAGCCTAGTTCATAAACTTTAGTTTCTGAAGCCTATTCAGTTTAAATTATTAGTAAAAATGTGTTTGGTATTTACATTTTATGGGAAAAAAATACTTTGTGTATGTGTAAATGGGATTTCTTATCCTATAATTTCCACATTGTAGGTGAAATGGTACTTTCTACACCAACTAAAAAAAAGGTTCTCTGTTTCAATTGAAAGTATAAGGGGAAAAATGGTATAGGTTAAAAAAAAAATCATAAAATTTAAATGTTTTGCTGATATCCCCTCACCTGAACGTCGTCAAGTCCATGTCCCATGTCGTGCATTCCCATGTTATCACCGATTACCGACGAGTCGATGCTGTGCCCGTGCGTCCCCAGCAGCTCGGGCCGCCTGAAGCCTTCGCTCCTCCTGACGCCGGACGAGCCTCCCTCCAGGCCGAGGATCTGGCTCGCAATCCCGCCTCTCCCGTGCGACCCGAGCCCGTCCTGTCCCTGCCTTCCGGACCACGGCTGCTGTTGGTTCGAAGACTGGGACTGGTGCAGGGAGTTGATGTTGAAAGGGTCGCCGAGATGGGAGTAAGGGTCGCCGGACTGCGGGTAGGAGATGGGCTGGTACGGAGGGGGGAAGTAGGGCGGCTGGAAGTCCGAGGCGGCCGAGTGAGAGAGCGAGGGAGACGGGCTGTAGAGGTGCTGACTGACCGCAGGCAAGTGAGGAAGCCGGGGATTCCCATTGCTGCTGTCGTGCCTATCCTGAAAAACGGCCAAAAAACACACACAGTGTCAATTCTGATCAAATAACAACACAAAAATGGAGGTAGAAGCTAAAAAAGTGCGTGCGTAAAAGCGCCAAGTAGCCAACAACATGGCAATTACAGCTGAACTTGAGTGTTTCCAGTAAAGCAATAAGTAATATGGTGCAATGAAAAGTATATTTAGATTATATTTTGGCTAAATTATGACCAAATTTGGTTTTAAAATGCAAACTTTAAATGCGCAACGCTTTTTCAGCTTGTGTCCTTTTATGCGTCATGTTTATTTTAACCCCAAATAGGCACTCTTCGTTCCCCATTGTGGTTTGGTGTCCTTTGTGCATTTTCGCTGATGTTATGGTAAACTAAATTGGTATTGCATTAGCATGACAAACTCCAAGTTAAGCAGAGTCGCGCGTGTTCAAATGCAAAGTGCGTTTCGGCGTCAGCTCTCACTGCGAGTTTTACCAGCGTCTCGAAACTTACCTCGCAGTCATCCTCGTATTTCACGTTGTCCGCTAATTTCCACAACATTTTTGCAGTTTCTCTCCGTTACGCAACGTATGCAGATTATGAGATTTGTTTTTTATCCAGGTGCGCAAAAATAGAAAGCTTCCCCGTGAACATGGAACCAAAAAGTTGACGGTAAAAAAACAAAACAAAACAAAACAAAAACTTCTTCTCACCGCGCTGCTACGACAAAAATAAGCGCGCAACACAGGCTATCCTCTTCCCTACTCCAAGTGCACTTTGGTTATGTTGTGTACGCGAGTTAAAGCGAGCATTTAAGAAACTTGACTCCCTCTTTTGGACAACACACAGATGTTCAGTCCCACTGGAGCAAAGCAGACACCGGAGCTCTATAACTGCACAGCCAAGTCAAGTGGGCGTAACCGTGCCTTGCGCCCTGACGTCTCCAAGAAAGAAAACTGTACAAATTTGCTGATTGGCGGGGAAGCGGTCCAATCACAGCTTTGTCCGTCTGTTCACTACTAGCCAGGCCACACATGGATTGTACAGAAACCCTTAGGGCCAAAGTAGTAGTTAGACCAGTGTTTTTTCAATATATTATTTAAGTGGTTTTAAATTTTACCCCACAGTTTGCCCATTAGCATTGTTGTTTTATTATTATTTTTTCTCAATTATCCATAATCGAGCTAGACCACTGCATTTTTTTTTCTCAAATCAGCATCTCTACATGTATTACAGCCATTCCATTCCAGCGTCTGTTGAATTCCAACACAAACACAAAGCTGAGCTACTTCAGTTCCTGCACCAGGAGTGGAATAAAGTCACCCAAGAACAATGTGAAAGACTTGTGGAGAGCATGCCAAGACGCATGAAAGCTGTGATTAAAAATAATAATTATTATTATTATTGCACCAAATATTGATTTCTGAACTCTTCTTAAGTGTAAACATTAGTATTATGTTGTTTTAAAGTGAATTTGATCTTGTTTCTTTGCATTGTTTGAGGTCTGAAAACATGTATCTTTTTTTGTTATTTTGATCATTTGGTATTTTCTGCAAATAAATGCTCTAAACGATAATATTTTTATTTGGAATTTGGGGGAAATGTTGTCAGTAGTTTATAGACTCAAATAAAAATGTTCCTTTTGCCCAAACACATAGCTATAAGTAGTAAAATCAGAAAAACTGATCATTTTGAAGTGGTCTCTTTTTTTTTTCCAGAGTTGTATTTAAGCACAATCAGATACATATAAAACACCAATTTGCACCTAGTAGCGTGTAATTAAACTTATATAATCTAATAAAAACTAATGTAGGCCTAATTGTAAGTAATCCACATACAAAACAGTTATACACAATTTAGTGAAAATGACTTAAGGCCAAACACGTGATAAGTTATTACTATCAGCAACTGCATCTAAACAAAACTAAAAAATTACTACAGGAATTTGTAAGCTTTAGGGAACACAAAGGAAAAACATCTTTAAAGATATTGATAAATCATTATTGGCATGTTTAACTTTTTAAATAAGAGAACGATACGTATATAGATCATTTGTATAGTTGGGTTCATCGTGTTTTATTTAACGGATTCATTTAGAAAGTAGTATTTGCATTATTAATGTCTGGAAAAGGGAAGAGGGGGCAGATAACATAAGATTACTCTTCTTTCTGCTCCTTTTCATTCAATATTTTGTTTTGCTATCACACTGATGATGTCTTTTTATACTTTATGAATGAAATAAACAAACAAAAATTATTTTTACGCACAAGCACACAGCATCCAAAATCAGTCTAAATCATTATTATTTACCACCATTTTACTTAATAAAACACCAAGGCCATGTGTGTGAAGATATGTTTAAAAGATATGTTTAAAATATAGTATTTTACCAATCGGTTTCGTTTAGAAAGTAGTTCACTAAGTAACTTGACCACGAACGGTGAATCCAAAATGAGTTTTTTTGAATCCTATCTCCATCACCAGTGACAGTTCGAGTCATATAATCGGTGTGAGAATAGGAATAGCAGGTATTGAAGTAACCGTGACATTTTAATGCAGGTGTCTTCGCGGCGACAGCTTCCAAAAACCGCAGCTGGGCCTCGGGGCTTGGCTGCTCTCTGCGTAAACCTCCAAAGCGCTCTCAACAAACAGCCTTTTCTTTCGCTCATTTACATTTTTGGTGGAGTTTTGCCATGACCCAAAACAAGACAAGCTCCTTTTACTCCGTGATAAAAAATCTATAAAGAAAAACAAAAGGCACGATTTACGATTTCAGTTGAGCAAATGAATAATAAATGAATATTAGCCTAACTCAAATGCATTACGCACGGTTGGCAGTTTGAACATTTTGAAGGTTCGTCCAGGTAGAATCCATGATCATTTCTTCTTTTATCATTCTTTATCATTTTGAAGGTTGTAATTTATTTTTTTCATGACTTAAAATCAGGATTCTTAATAGTTTTAAACGCTCTGCAGCCGAAAAGTGAAGAGAAACCGATGTGTATTGTGTAATCTTGAGTTTGTTGGTTGGTCTCTGGCTTGTTGTAATGTGAAACAGGGAAGAAAAAAAAAGATGATGCACGGATTAATTATTAGGTTACGTTGGATCCGTAAGTGCCCAGGATGCAGGCCTTAAGGGAGTTATTCACGCATGGCCTCATGGCGGTGCTTGGGACGGTCGTGGATGCGCAGCCTGTCACTCCAATCACGGGCCAGTGCGCTGACAAACGCCTCTTCCGCAGTTATAGGTGAAAGGATTACGATGAACCGGGTAAATTAAATGCGTCAAATTAACTGCGGAAGATTATAACGTGGAATTCGTGAGCGTTCTTGCAAATATGTTCATAGTTTTAATCCATTAGACTGGTTTTGTTGCGTAATAACAACCGTTCCTTAACTATAAATGAGATAAAAAATAAGAGACCACTGCATTTTTTTTCTGAAATCAGCATCTCTACATGTATTACAGCCATTCCATTCCAGCGTCTGTTGAATTCCAACACAAACACAAAGCTGAGCTACTTCAGTTCTTGCACCAGGAGTGGAATAAAGTCACCCAAGAACAATGTGAAAGACTTGTGGAGAGCATGCCAAGAAGACGCATGAAAGCTGTGATTAAAAATAAGGATTATTGCACCAAATATTGATTTCTGAACTCTTCTTAAGTGTAAACATTAGTATTATGTTGTTTTAAAATGAATTTAATCTGGTTTCTTTGCATTGTTTGAGGTCTGAAAACATGTATCTTTTTGTTATTTGGACCATTTGTCATTTTCTGCAAATAAATGCTCTAAACGATCATATTTTTTATTTGGAATTTGGGTGAAATGTTGTCAGTAGTTTATAGACTCAAACAAAAATGTTCCTTTTGCCCAAACACATACCTATAAGTAGTAAAATCAGAATCACTGATCATTTTGCAGTGGTCTCAGTGTATATCGGCCTTTATTATTGTACATCCGATGAAAATCCTGATGTTTCAGTCATATTAAAAGCCTTGTGCATATGATAATTTGTTTAGTTTTGCATAGAGTGACCAAGGCTACTTCTACTGCTACTTATTGCACCTCAAACTGCAAGTATGTTCAGTTGCATTAAACCAGATTTACAGGCTATCACTTATGTATAAGTATATAGCATGTATATGTATCAGCATATACTTGTGTACATATGTGTATATGTGTCTTTTATAGCATAGTAGTTTTGTAGTTTTTATTAGTACATGACTTATACTTTTATACTTGTGCTGTGTGCACCTGAAGGGAGGTTTTAAATGTCATTGTACTGTGTGTAATGACAATAAAAGCTTTCTATTCTATAACAGAAATCCTGACACACACAATCTCGAAGTACTTCTACACTTCATCCAAGTTGGTAAAACGCTGAAAACCCCGATAATAACATAATTGCAGGTTTGTAGAGAAGAACACAGGTGTAAAATGTGAACGTGAAAAGTTAGAAAAGTTGACTCACCCTCCAGTCTATCCTCTCGATCACAGACATGTGGTCGACTCCGGTGCAACAATCCCACTGAGACACGCGCAACGAGTGAATCCATCACAGCTCCACGGCGCAGACTTTACCTGGGAGCCGTGCAACGCGCATGCGCACGCTCCATTACACCTGAAAGAGGGGGTAAAACCAAAACAATGGAGAAAACCCTTTGATAAAAATCTATAGTCCGGATTCTTTTGTGGGAGGTTCCAAACTTACAGTAAAAGACGACGGGGAGTGGAGTCGATGTATTTGAATGAGAAGCTGCAGGGGTTCATCTAAATAATGTCTAAATAATGTCTACACGAGCTTAAACCAACATCATTTCCATATTATTTAACACTGAACAACAACTGAGGGAAAGCCACATGTGTCTGGATGCAACTGGTTAATTAATTGGATGAAACATGCTACGTGACAATGGTGCCAAAACCTGTTAAGGCAAAACATTTTTATGGCCACAGCAAATTTTACGCATGTGTCATTTAATATTAGGCAAAATAAATGTGTCATTCTGCAAAAACATCTAGAATCAACTAATTGCTATGGTGTACCAGCCCCATAATGCAACTGTTTAGGGTTTACTTTTAGATTAAATTGAAATAAAACGTGGCGAAACAAACATCTTGCATCTTTTTCCAACTTTTAATATTCTAATTATCACTGCTTACCACAGCTACTATTGACAACAAACCATCATAAGTGTGCAGCCTATAATTGCAGTTACTGAAAACACCCAATGTAGTGAATCATCATATAATTATTATGTGTTACTAGCATTGTTAAAGAGGTTAAAGTCAAAGAAAAGGTGAAAATGTAAACACGAGGGGAATTTCAGAATGAGGTAATTCCACCCCCGGAGCCAGAGCGCCTGGGGCTGACCAAAAGAATCTGCTTTCAAAAGCTACTGAAGCTTTTTAGGCCGAAAATGGCTCGGGTTATCTGATCTCCCAAATACTCGAGCTTAAAACTAATGATCACATCAAAGTGTGCTCTCCCATGGGCCTGAGAAACTCGTTCCTGGATCAGACTTTTCATATTTCTGATCTCCATCGCTTCACCTGCCATAAAGCTGCCACTTCTGTCCGGGTTTGTGTATTTGAAGCTTGAAATTACAGTTTACACGATGCATTTCTTTTATTATAAATAGATCGACTTGAATAACGTGGCCTAATGCAACAATTACGCACGGATAAAATGCGTACAGTATGCGTAAAACTACTGCGTAAAGCATAGGCCCAAAACGCATGATTTAGGGTCGTGCTGCGTGCGCATTCTTACGTAAAATGGAAATAGCCTACTTCTTTTTTGCAGTTTGATATTTTGGTTTAGTCCCTTTTATTCCTTTGTTTAATTAAATGATTTTTTTTTAGAGTTTTAGAGTTGAAAAAATCGCCTTTGGGCCTCTGTGCGCAATAGGCTACATCATGGCCTTCAGTAAAAACATAAACCAAAACATTTTACGAACACATTTGATTGTGGTAGCGGGGCAAGACGAATGTAGCTATTGATTATTATGTGTAATTGCGGATTGTGTCGATTGGGTGAATGATTTGACTTGACAACACCAAATTTGGGATGAAAGCGGCTGGACACTAACAATATCTCCGGGGCTGCCGCAGAAGGAGGAGGAGATAGATGAAGAAGATAACGTGTTTATTTGAAATAGGGCCGCAGCAATTGGATTATTTATGGTGTAACATTATATTGTGTAATGAGAAGCAGACAATTCACTTTGTCCTTTAACAAAAACCACGGGTCCAAACTGAACGGTACGTTGCCTTCTGCTGCCCCCCTGTGGCCACAAACCCGCATTACTTTTATGAATATTAGTAAGCCACATAAACACCAGCTGTAATACTTGTCAACAATGAGGTTATTGCATCAAAGTCACTTCAGAAATCCAGGCTTATCCTGAAATCCCGAGTTGAAACCACAGACAGTAAAATGGTACTATTTACTGCGTGTAGAGGCAGAATCCACGGCAAAAGGAGAAATTCAATTTGTCAACTGGATGAAAGTTTATTTGGTTGAATATGTTTCGCAGCCTCATCCAAGCTGCTTCTTCAGTTCTGGTCTGAGTGCTGGAGTAAAATGCCTGCAGGGAGGAGCTATAAATACAGTGAAATTACTATGAAACTATCACCCCTATTTGTTTTCAGTTTCTGTTAGTTAGGTGAGCCTATTCAATATGCAGTGGGAGTGGAGTGTGGGGTCTTATTAGCAGGACCATTCAGGGCCATAATGGGTGTTTTTGCACCTCTGGACCTGACCTGGGTAGCCCTGTTGTTTTCTTTGTTTGTTTTGATTTAGGTTTGAGGATAGAGTTATAGGTGGGAGACAAATGATGTCTGAGACCTCCATTTCTGTTCAAGGAAGGATTCTCTTTCTTGACAAAAATAGCCTTTTTAACTCTCCTCTCAAACCAGTTCTTTTCTCTGGCCAAGATCTGTACCTCACTGTCCTCAAAGGAGTGGCCCGTGGCTTCTAGGTGGAGATGTACGGCAGATGAAGGTCCACTCTGGCTCTCCCGTCTGTGTTGGTACATCCTCTTGTGAAGTGGCTGTTTTGTTTCTCCAGTGTAGCGCTCACTGCAGTCTTCACTACACTGAATGGAGTAGACCACATTGCTTTGTTTGTGGCTCGGTGTTTTGTCCTTTGGGTGGACCAGTTTTTGTTTTAAAGTGTTTGTGGGTTTGAAATAGACTGGGATTTCATGTTGTCTGAAAATCCTCTGTAGTTTTACAGAAACGCCGGCCAGGTAAGGAATAGTTACACCCTTTCTCCTGGGTTCTGTTGTCTTGTTTCTTGTCCTCGTCTCTCAGTTTTGTTGAAAGCCCATTTAGGATACCCACAAACAGTATTAATATTATTCACTATTATTTATTATTTTACCATTTGACAGAAGCACAGATGAGACTGAATAAAGGTCAGGTGAGGAGGGGGGGTGAGGTTTTACATCTGGGATCTACTAGTTGCACTATATAAAGTTGCGTATACAGTGGTACCTCACCTTACGAAATTAATTCATTCCAGAAGTGGTTTCGTAACGTGAATTTTTCGTAAGTTGAGTAGCTATTTCAATGGAAAAGGCCTGATTCGTTCCAAGTTTTTTTTTTTTTTAATAGTGTAAAAATTTTTTATAGTGTAACACTGTGTCCTGCGTAGAGACTGTAGACCCAGAACTAAACGTGGACAATACCAGGTCTAGACCAAGGTCTAAACCTGGACTGGACCAGGTCTAGACCTGGACTAAACCTGGACTGGACCAGGACTAAACCTGGACTAAACCAGGTGGATTAAAGCGCCGCGTGCGGGTCTATTTCCTGGTTTCGTTTCGAGTCATGGCTGAGGCGAGCAGCGAGGAGGGGAGGGGATGTGCCTCGGGACCGCACGCAGTCTGAGCGCATGAACGAACGCATGCAAGAGCTGCGGTGGTCTAATCCTGGTTTAGACCTGGTTCAGACCTGGTTTAGACCTGGCACGGTTTGAGCACGGGTCTCTGCTCGCAGCCCCGCGCCGGGTCATGCTGCGCTATCACACACGTGTTCGCGCGCACACTTCTCTGCCCTCCCCCCACCCCCCACGCTTCACTATTAATACATTTTGTTGAAAATCTATGAAAGTTTGAGTGTTTAAACGAGAGACAAATGTGAGAAAAGTTTAAATCCAGTCTGAGAAAAGCGTATAATGTGTGTGGCTGAGCGCGCATTATTTGAATTTTTGAGATTTCACGTTTCGTAACTTGAATTTTCTTTCGTATCTAGAGACCAAAATTTAACGTGAAGGCGTTCCGTAACTTGAAATTTTCGTTTGTTGGGTCTTTCGTAAGGTGAGGTACCACTGTATAAATAAAAAAGTGTATAAACCTACATTTTGACAACTGACCTTGTGAAACAAAAATATACTTAGTTTAAAAAATATATATAGAAAAAGCATACTATAGGAGCTTTAAAGCTTTAAACATTGTAACTTTTTAACTTGTAATTCAGATGTTCCACAGTATGGCATTAAACAAAATTCTGCATTTACCAGTTTTTTTACTGCAAATAAATCTTTTGGGGGAAAAATATGTGGATAGGCCAAATATAGTGATATTAACAACAACTATTGTTGTTAATATCACAATGTTTTTAATGTTCTTTTATTGTTGCAAGTGTAGCACTTTGAGATTTGAGGTCAAATGTAAAGTGCTAATATAAATAAAATAAGTGCATATAAATAAAATAAGTGCATTATAAATAAAATGTATTATTAACTAAAAACTACTACTACTACTACTACTACTACTACTACTACTACTACTACTACTACTACTACTACTAATAATAATAATAATAACAATAATAATAATAATAATAATAATTTCCAAACATTAGCACTTTAAGATTAATTTAAACAGCAGGTGCATTTGAATATTTGAATATTTTAACGTATCAATAACACATGAAGAACATCTGTAAGAATTCCTGCCATGTGAGTTCCTTCGTGTTTTAGGTCGGAGAAATAAGTAAAAACTTTCTTTCAGATTGAACAGCTGTGTGGTCTTTCACCTGTGTGTTCTCAGGTGTACCGTCAAACGAATGTTTTTGACAATGTTTTTGTTTTTTTCAGATTGAACAGCTGAATGTCTTGTGTCCTGTGTGTTTTCTCTTTAAAAATAAGGCTTATTGCACCAAATATTGATTTCTGAACTCTTCTTAAAGGCAAATTAACGTTTTTTTTTACAATCTGAGCCTTCTTTCGGCAATAAAAGTCGTTTGACTCACCCATAGCAGTTTGCTGTCATTTGGAGCTGTTTGGTGAAAGTTATGTTGTAGCGTATCCGTTAACATGTGTATTCGGGGCATTACTTTGCGGTGTCCAAATAACACAAACTTTAGCACTTTTCAAATCATAGAAGCCCGATGTCTTAATGTAAGATTTCGTTTGAAGCAAAAGTGGCCTGTAATCCGAGATTTATCCATAGTTTTCAGCTTTGCGTTTCATGTTTGGGTCCCGGGAGCTGATAGCACAGTCCGCGCATGCGCACTGGCGTCCTCATCTACTCGAAACTATGGCTAAATCTCGGATTACAGGCCACTTTTGCTTCAAACGAAATCTTACATTTATTTGTTATTTGGAGACCGCAAAGTAATCCCCCGAATACATATGTTAACGGATACGCTACAACATAACTTTCACCAAACAGCTCCAAATGACAGCAAACTGCTATGGGTGAGTCAAACGACTTGTTTTATTGCCGACAGAAGGCTCAGATTGTAAAAAAAAAACGTTAATTTGCCTTTAAGTGTAAACATTAGTATTATGTTGTTTTAAAATTAATTTGATCTTGTTTCTTTGCATTGTTTGAGCTCTGAAAACATGTATATTTTTTGTTATTTTGACCATTTGTCATTTTCTGCAAATAAATGCTCTAAATGATAATATTTTTATTCGGAATTTGGGGGAAATGTTGTCAGTAGTTTATAGACTCAAACAAAAATGTTCCTTTTGCCTAAACACATACCTATAAGTAGTCAAATCAGAAAAACTGATAATTCCGCAGTGGTCTCTTATTTTTTTCCAGAGATGTGTAAGTGTTTTTTTTCCCCCCCTTCTCATTGTCAATTTACGTAGCATGCCCATACTCTATTATTATTACTATATTTTAAGATTTCTTTAGTTTTACACTCCCATTTTTATATGTTAATTTCCACATGTCAGGTTACCCATTCTACTCTAACTGTCTTTAAATGCATACCAACCTCACCTGAATCTTTTTAAATTATTAAATGATCATCTGTACGTGTACGCCCTATGTCTTTGTATGGTACCTTGGTGGAGGGACACGTGACGACTCCACTCAGGAAATTGATAAACACACAACAATAAGTTAAGGTTTTGGAAGCAACAATTCCTTAAAAACATTCTGAAAATGTGCAAGGCAATAATGACCCATCGGATGTTGAAAGTGCCAGTTTTACTTCTGGAAAAGGTAAGTAAATATAGATATTAAACACAAACCAGGTCCAAACATCTGCATTTTTTATCTTAATCCAGTACATTCTATTAAAGTATATTGTAACATATCAGTACCACACGACAAAATCACGTTCTGTGGAGCCTCTGTGTGATTTCTCATGTCTTTTCAGATCTGAACTTGCGGTATAACGTGTACTACAGATAGAACAGATCTAAGACTTGTCGGTGTGTATTTTTGTGTGTGCTATAAGATTACAGTTTTTGGCAAATGTCTTTTGACAGATTGAACAGCTGTAAGGCCTTTCTCCGGTGTGCGTTCTCATGTGTAGCGTAAGGCTACCGTTTAGAGTGAATGTTTTCTTACACAATGAACAGCTGTAAGGTTTGTCTCCTGTGTGTGTTCTCTCATGTACGATAAGACCATTCTTTAAGGTGAATGATTTATTACAGATTGAACAGCTGTAAGGTTTTTCTCCTGTGTGTGTTTTCTTGTGCACTGTAAGACCAATCCTTTTGGCGAATGTTTTCTCACAGATCGAACAGCTGTACGGTTTTTCCCCCGTGTGAGTTCTCATGTGATCTTTGAGACTAGCAGAATGAGCAAAATCCTTCTCACAGATGGAACAGCTGTAAGGTTTTTCTCCCGTGTGTGTTCTCATGTGCACTGTAAGATTACTGTTGTTGGCAAATGTCTTTTTACAGATTGAGCAGTTGTAAGGTCTTTCTCCCGTGTGTGTTCTTAAGTGTACTGTCAGGTGATTCATTAAGGTGAATGTTTTCTCACAGAATGAACAAATGTAAGGTTTGTCTCCTGTGTGTGTTCTCATGTGTACTGCAAGTTTACTCCTACAGATAAATAGTTTCTCACAGATTGAACAGCTGTAAGGTTTTTCACCTGTGTGTGTTCTTACATGTACTGTAAGATTACACTTTTTGGTGAATGTTTTCTTACAATGTGAACAGCTGAATGTTTTCTCTCCTGTGCGAACTCTACTGCGTTTTTGTAATACCTGTTTAGAACCAAATCCCTCTTGACCCACAGAGGGTTTCTTCCTTTCAGCTCCTTCATCAGTTCTTGACTCATCTCTATCTCTGTTTACAGTGGCACAGGTCTCTGGTACAGACTTGGATTTGGGGGATTGACCTGAGTTTTGTTCCGCTGTGTTTCTGGTTCCGGCTCTATCAGCCTCTTTCTTCATCTGTGCTGGTGAACATCTGAATGGAGGTCTCCAGTAGTCGTCATTGTCAGTGTCAGAAGATTGCTCACTGTCCCCATCAGTCTCTGATCTGATTTGTTCTCCCTCCTCTTTCGTCTCGGACTCATCTTCTGTCTTCACACAAACAGTAGTGTACTCTGGGATAGACCTGGAAATAACAATTAAATCAAAGTGAGTAGTAAACAGAAAGTTTACGATGATAATACAGCCGCATGCGAAAAGTGACACTCACACTGGAAGCTGCTCTTCCTCCTGTTTGATGCTGTGTTCTTCTGGCTCCTCTTTAATCTGTGGAGTCTCCGAGTCCTGTTCTGAATCAGGAAATCGCATAAAGAGGATCTGGACACCTGAAGGAGACAATGGGGGAATAAAGGTATGAACTCCTTACAGATTCATGTGCAGTGCTCAATAAATCATGTCCTGTGAAAATATGTCAATTACTATATTAACTGTGTATACACATCAGTCCAAACAGGAACTTAAATCATTTTGGAGGAATATAAGTTGTTATGCCGTCATACTCATAGCTGTGGACCAGTGATTTTCTAAATCATAGTCTTCTTAAAAAACAATTTAACACCAATATTGTACAATCACAATGTGATTTTTGAGTCATTCTCAAAGACTGAACAACTGTCTCAGTCCTCTTCGTTGTTTACAAACACTTCAGAGCAAAAAGGTTCCAGTTTTGATCACCAAGTCATCCCAGGTGTTTTTTAAAACCAAATTTCATTGGTTCATGTAAACGCGCCACAAATCAGATCTCATTATTGTATTATCCGATTATTACTGTAAAATGTAAATGTACTCACTGTTGGGGTGTACAGGGTGCTCCATGTCCCCCACAGAGTTTAAGTGGAAATATGGCTCTGATTTGCAGTCCTCTCCCTCTTGTCTCCTCTCTGTGCTCAGTTTGTATTTGTTGAAGTGGTGAGGACTTCTGTCTTCACACAAACAGCAGTGGACTCTGGGACAGACCTGGAAATAAATCAAATACATGATCGTCACATTAATGAAATTACAAATTTAAAATGAATGTTGGAAAATATTTTTGCTTTATACACCATACAAATCTGATCTTAATATTTGCAAAATAATAAAATCAACCTACATAATTAAATACATGTTACTATCGGCAACCTTTGAATCTCACTGTTAATTAGTACTCAGTCACACATTTTTTTCTAACTGCTTAGAGCAATGATCATAATTTTAATTAACATATGACTAATTGCACATCCCTGTTTAAGTGTCACACTTGTAGCTGCTCTTCCTCCTGTTTGAGGTACTGTTCTTCTGTCTTTAATCTGTGGATTCTTTTGCCTGGAGACTTCTAAAGTATCCACTGTACCACCAGCTGATATAAAAATACTAGTGCTGTCAGGCGATTAAAAAAATTAATCAAATTAATCACATTTTAAAAGCGTGTGAGAGAGAGATTGTGAGTGAGTGAGTGAGCGAACGAGCAAACCCACTTTGCGATTGAGTTTGTCAGTTTTCAAGTGTTCGCTTTGCTCATCCGTTTTCCAAATTCTGCGAGCGCGTTCAGAAGATCCGTCAGGCTGGAGCAGCTTCGGTGATCGGAAAATTCTTTTTGACAAAAGCTCGAAATTGTTGTTGATTGTGGTCTTTGTTCTTTTTATAAATAAACTTGCCGTTCAAAGGCCCTGGCAGCAATTTGCTCTCCGCACGCCAAATTTAAAATGAGCGCGCATTGAATTGCCGCTCATAATTAATGGCGTTAATTTTTATAACGCGTTAATTTACAGTGTAACAACGCGTTAAACCGACTGCCCTAAAAAATACATTGACCTACTATTCAGGACTCCCCAGATAAGGATCTCCTGTTAAATTATCATGAATTTGTGAATTTGTACTGCACTGTAGTTAAACGCTGACCCAAGCCTGAACCCAGCTTTTGTCTGATAAACGGTTTATATGAGGTGCTGGGCATAGTTTTGACATTTTAAAGTACACCTTTTACACCTACACCATTTTATAAAATCTAGTAAAAAAATACATGTGAAATACCCTCCTCAGAATAATAATTTTTGTGTTCAGGAGTTGAATTTGTTAGTGTTAGTGGTACTGCCCATCACTTACACCTCTGGACTACCCTGCCTCTCTGCCCCCACTGCCACAGGAGCATCTGTCAGAGTTGTCAAGTGTGCTTCGCGATAATAGCCTGGGTAATGCAGACTTTTAACAGTTCATTCATGTTTTAAAGCATTTTTATGTATCGCAGCACCTATATTTGCAGGGCCCTCGGGTTTACATATAAGAGAATGGCCCCAGATTACTTTGCACTGGGTTCCAAAAGGTTCGCCCTTGCGCCACACGACAAAAAAGCACGGAGGAAAATGTTGAGCAGCTTAAATTCGTGTCAAAATTGTAAAAGTGTAAACATGATCTAGGAGACAAAAGACTGGGCCCACCGGTCTGCAGGACTCAGACCCGAGTCTAGGAGCGCCTGTTTCCGCTGCTCTTCGGGGCGCAGGTCCGGTCCGCTGCTGTGGGTCGGATCATTTTAAAAACAGTGGCAATCATCTTTATATAAAATAAAATCAATGAGCAACTCGCACAGGGAGGAAACCATGAGAAAAACAAAGGGATAACTTTGACCTGGAAGTGACACGCGTCGTCTATTCGCCAGAACTTCCGGGGAAGGCACTTTCAGAATAAAAGCACACAATATTAATTAGATTCAAGATTCAAGATGGTTTTACAACACAGGGTCAACAATGCAATGAAATGTTTAGGATCAGAAGAATCGTTGACTCGCTAAGATAGTCAAGAAGTACTAATAACATGCAATAATAGTGCATGGTAAAAAAAAAAAAGTGTTGCAAAAAGTGCAGGGGAAGAGGTAAACAGTATAATAAAAATAAATGTAATAAAATATAATAAAATGGTACAGGTAGGATTAAATAAGGTGTAAGTATTTCACAGATTGCACATAATATAATATAAGTATTGCACAGGTTATTGCACAGGTAACAGTAGCATTTACAGTGAGGTAGTGACAAATTCATACATGAGCAGCAGCAGTAAACATATTATGCATAACAAAAAGTAGTTTAGTGCAGTATTATTGAGAGTTCAATATTATTTAGAGTATTACCCAGAGTTCAGTAGTCTGACAGCTTGGGGGTAATAGCTGTCTTTGAGTCTTTTTGTGCGTGCTGGCAGGCTCATGTATCGTCTACCAGAGGGTAGCAGACGGAAGAGTCCTTGTGCCGGATGAGTATGGTCCTTAGTGATGCTGCATGCCTTACGCAGACCCCTGCTGTGGTAAATGTCCTGGATGGAGGGGAGACTGCTGCCAGTGATGTCCTCTGCCGCTCGCACCACCCTCTGTAGTGCTTTGCGGCTCTGAGCGGTGCAGTTCCCATACCACACTGTGACTGATGCAGCCCATCAGCAGGCTCTCGATGGTGCACCTGTAGAAGTTTGTGAGGATGCTGGTGTTCATACCAAACTTCCTCAACTTCCTCAGGAAGTAGAGTCTTTGTCGGGCTTTCTTAACCACAGTGTCTGTATGTAGTGTCCAGGACAAATCCTCAGTGATGTGTACCCCAAGGAACTTAAAACTGCTGACCTGCTCCACCTCAGCGTTGTTGATGAAGATGGGGGGATGCTGGTCTACACGCTGTCTCCTGAAGTCCACGAACATTTCCTTACTTTTGCTGACATTCAGATATACAAGACGTTCAGAATAAAACATCTATAATAGTTTCAAAGTGTACACACATGTCTTCAACATCCACAGTCTGCAGCTCAGACCTGTTTTTAGGGGAGGAAAAACAAGTAGATTCAGTATAACCTGTAACCTTTTCTGAAAAGGGGAACCAATAATGAGGAAAACACAATTGTATATCATTGCATGCAGGTTAGGTTAGGTTTATTTATTAGTCTCCACCATCATTACCCTTCTCCCCAACCAAGCACCACTCTACATAAACGTTTTTGACCAAATAAACTTTGTCCAGTTGACAAATTGAATTTCTCCTTTTATCATGGATTCTACCTGGACGACTGAGGGATTATTCACACATCCTGTCATAAATAAATATAAGATCAGTCCCCTCCTTCTACACCCCATCACCAAGCCAAACACATTCACTCTAAAATACCCATTTCTTCCATCACCCATCGCAATCAATCACATTTCTTCTCTGGTTGTTAAGTAGCTTAATAGATATGGGAACGCAGGAGTGCTTATAACGGTTATAACGCTTATGCCTGCACAGTAGGGGTGGCACGGTACACAAAACTCACGGTACGGTACGTACCTCGGTTCAGACCCCACAGTTCGGTACATTTTCGGTACAGTGCAGGAAAAAAAAAACATAACCAGAAGGTACCTTCACATACAATACACACAAGTACCTAAACACTTTTTTACATTCACATAGCTCAGTGAACATGAGCTATAGGCCTGGCCTATATCACAGATAACAACATAACGCTGTTTTAAACATGTGCATTTTGCAATAAAACAACTGTACATTCAATTTTTCCAACCATGGGGTCTTATATATATATATATATATTAGTTGTGTTTAGGGTCGCTAACCGTCCCTTGAAAAATGGAATCGTCCCGTATTCAGAAACAAAAGTACGTGTCTCATATTAAACTTCTACCGGTGTGCGGGCCACAAGCGGCCGTCTGGAGCTGCGAATACCACACGTCAGCGAGCGCGCGCGCGCTGCTCTTTCGCACGTGTAACATGTATCATAGGGCAGGTTAAACTTTATAAAACAACCTATCTGCCCCTCCTTGAGCCGCCACCTTAACGTGGTGGAGGTTGAGCGCCCGAATGATCCCGGGAGCTATGTTGTCAGGGGCTTTATACCCCTGGTAGGGTCACCCAAAGCAAACAGGTCCTGGGGGACGGGTCAGAATAAGAGCAGTTTAGAAGCCTTTATGTTAAGTTTTAAAACAAGGTCAGATACGTCGCCCGGACTGGCGTCACCGGGGCCCCACCCTGGAGCCAGACCTAGGGTGGGTGCTCGCCAGCGAGCGTCTGGTGGCCGGGCCTTTCCCCACGCAGCCCGGCCGGGCGAAGCCTGAAGAAGCGACGTGGGGCCGTCCTCCTGTGGACCCACCACCCGCAGGAGGATCCATAAGGGCCGGGTGCAGAGAGATCTGGGCGGCAGTCGAAGGCTGGGGCCTCGACGGCCGGATCTCCGGACATGGAGGCTAGCTCTGGGTATATGGAATGTCACCTCGCTGGGGGGGAAGGAGCCTGAGCTTGTGCGGGAGGTTGAGCGTTACCGACTAGATTTAGTCGGCCTCACCTCCACGCACAGCTTGGGCTCTGGAACCCAACTCCTTGAGGGACCCTCCATTTCTCTGGCGTTGCCCACAGGGAACGGCGGCGGGCTGGTGCGGGCCTGCTCATTGCCCCACAGCTCAGCTGCCGAGTGTTGGAGTTCACCCTGGTAAACGAGAGGGTCGCGTCCCTGCGCCTTTGGGTCGGGGACAGGTCTCTCACTGTTGTGTCGGTACCCGGCCTTCTTGGAGTGCCTGGGAGGGGTACTGGATAGTGCACCGACCGGGGACTCCGTCGTTCTGCTGGGGGACTTCAACGCCCACGTGGGCAACGGCAGTGACACCTGGAGAGGGGTGATTGGGAGGAACGGCCTCCCTGATCTGAACCCGAGCGGACTTCTGTGCTAGCCACAGTTTGTCCATAACGAACACCATGTTCGAGCACAAGGGTTTCCACCAGTGCACGTGGCACCAGGACACCCTAGGACGGAGGTCGATGATCGACTTTGTTTTCGTGTCATCTGACCTCCGGCCGCGTGTCTTGGACACTCGGGTGATGAGAGGGGCAGAGCTGTCAACCGATCACCACCTGGTTGTGAGTAGGGTCCGCTGGCGGGGGAGGAAGCCGGAGAGACCTGGCAGGCCCAAGCGTATCGTAAAGATCTGTTGGGAACGTCTGGTAGAGCCCTCTGTCAGTGGCACCTTCAACTCACACCTTCTCCCGGATTCCAGGGGAGGCTGGGGACATAGAGTCCGTGTGGGCTCTGTTCTCGGCCTCTATTGTCGATGCGGCCGCCCGTAGCTGTGGTCGTAAGGTCTGTGGTGCCTGTCGCTGCGGCAATCCCCGAACCCGGTGGTGGACACTGGAAGTAAGGGATGCCGTCAGGCTGAAGAAGGAGACCTATCGGGCCTTGTTGGCTCATGGGACTCCTGAGACAGCCGACGGGTACCGGTGGGCCAAGCGTGCTGCAGCCCGGGTGGTCGCAGAGGCAAAAACTTGGGTTTGGGAGGTGTTCGGAGAGGCCATGGAGGAGGACTATCGGACGGCCTCAAAGAAATTCTGGCAAACCGTTTGGCGCCTCAGGAGGGGGAAGCAGTGCTTCACCAACACCGTTTACGGTGGGGGTGGGGAGCTGTTGACCTCAACTGGGAATGTTATCGGACGGTGGAAGGAATACTTTGAGAATCTCCTCAATCCCGCTGTCACGTCTTCCGATGAGGAAGCAGAGGCTGGAGACTCGGAGGCGGACTCGTTCATCACCCTGGCTGAAGTCACTGAGGTGGTTGGAAAGCTCCTCGGTGGCAAGGCCCCGAGGGTGGATGAGATCCGTCCTGAGTATCTCAAGTCGCTGGATGTTGTAGGGCTGTCTTGGCTGACACGTCTCTGCAACAACGCGTGGCGGTCGGGGACAGTACCTCTGGACTGGCAGACCGGGGTGGTGGTCCTTCTGTTTAAGAAGGGGGACCGGAGGGTGTGTTCCAATTATCGGGGAATCACACTCCTCAGCCTTCCCGGTAAGGTCTATTCCAGGGTGCTGGAGAGGAGAATTCGACCGATAGTCAAACCTCGGATTCAGGAGGAGCAGTGTGGTTTTCTGTGGTTTTCGGCTGGGGAACACTGGACCAGCTCTATACTCTCCATCGGGTGCTCGAGGGTGCATGGGAGTTTGCCCAACTAGTCCACATGTGCTTTGTGGATCTGGAGAAGGCATTCGACCGTGTCCCTCGTGGGGTCCTGTGGAGAGTGCTCTGGGAGTATGGGGTTTGGGAGTATGGGGTTTGGGGCCTTATGGGGTTTGGGGCTGTTCGGTCCCTGTATGACCGGAGCAGGAGCTGTGTTCGCATTGCCGGTAGTAAGTCGGACCTGTTTCCGGTGCATGTTGGACTCCGCCAGGGCTGCCCTTTGTCACCGGTTCTGTTCATTATATTTATGGACAGAATTTCTAGGCGCAGTCAGGGGCTGGAGGGGATCCGGTTTGGGAACCACAGGATCTCATCTCTGCTGTTTGCAGATGATGTTGTCCTGATGGCTTCATCAAACCAGGACCTCCAATGTGCACTGGGGCGGTTCGCAGCCGAGTGTGAAGCAGCTGGGATGAGGATCAGCTCCTACAAATCCGAGGCCATGGTTCTCGACCGGAAAAAGGTGGCTTGCCCTCTCTGGGTGGGTGGGGAGTCCTTGCCTCAGGTGGAGGAGTTCAAGTATCTCGGAGTCTTGTTCACAAGTGAGGGGAGGATGGAGCGTGAGATTGACAGGCAGATCGGTGCAGCATCGGCAGTGATGCGGTTGCTGTACCGGACTGTTGTGGTGAAGAGGGAGCTGAGCTGAAAGGTGAAGCTCTCAATTTACCGGTCAATCTACGTTCCTGCCTTCACCTATGGTCATGAGCTCTGGGTAATGACCGAAAGGACGAGATCACGGATACAAGCGGCTGAAATAAGTTTCCTCCGCAGAGTGGCTGGGCGCACCCTTAGAGATAGGGTGAGGAGCTCAGTCACACAGGAGGGGCTCGGAGTAGAGCCACTGCTTCTCCACATCGAGAGGAGCCAGCTGAGGTGGCTCGGGCATCTGTTTCAGATGCCTCCTGGACGCCTCCCTCGGGAGGTGTTCCGGGCATGTCCCACCGGGAGGAGGCCCCGGGGAAGACCCAGGACGCGCTGGAGGGACTATGTGTCCCGGCTGGCCTGGGAACGTCTTGGGATCCCTCCGGAGGAGCTGGAGGAAGTGTCCGGGGTGAAGGAGGTCTGGGCGTCCCTGCTTAGACTGTTGCCCCCGCGACCCGGCCCCGGATAAGCGGAAGAAAATGGATGGATGGAAACAACCTATCTGTCCATGCCTCACTTACCGCCTTTTCACGCTCTCTCTCTCCTGTTCATAGCGCGCATAAGCTCCTCCTCAATGCGCTCTGATTAGAAGAGCAAGACAAAGTGCGCGGGGGGGGGGGGCTCCGTGACTTTCCGCTTTTTTCATGACTGATGACTTTCATCCCTGTGTATACATGTTAATCAGGGCTTGCAAATGGCAATGGTTAAAGAGTCCTCAAGGAAACCCTTCAAAGTCCACGACGGTTCAATACGAACACATATACAGTGCCACCCCTACTGCACAGAGCCTGAATCTCCTTCCATAATTAAGGAGGACGATGTATAAAAAGAAGAGTATCTACGCACAGGTATATGACAGGGCAGGACTATCTAATTATCATCAAAGTCTATGGGAGAATTCCCTCCTTTACAAACAAACACACACCTTCATTATGACTCTGTAGTATGGTTGTCTGCACAGGCCAAAACATCTCTGGATGAAAAATTTCTCCCTAATCTCCTTAAAAAGATTTTGCTCAGTTTGCTGCATTTGTCCATATTTGAATTCAGTCATTCTGGTATTAGTGTTCGTAGAGGGAAACATGACGACTCCACTCACGAAATTCATAACCTCTGATTGTACAGAACCATTCCCAACAAGAATTATGAAAATGTACAATGCAAGGTCACATCTTAAGCAATGCTAAAATATCCATAAATTCATGTTGTTTTATGAACATATGGTCTGGTCACAGTATATAGAGAGTGGGTCTGAATATTAGAACAAACTGTCTTCTGTAGCGCTGGTTTATGATTGTTGTTTCCTGACCATTGCTGGTATGTTCTGTCCATCACATTACTTGTATCTGCTGTTGGCATGTCTGAAGAATGTAAAAGAAACGTAAAAGAATGTTAAAATATTGTTTTGAGAAGAAAAACAAGCTTTATTAATTGTCCCCGCTAACTTGCCGGACCTACTTTTGTCAGCGCCAGAACTGGGGCAGAACTCGGCTCAGAGGACACTGTCAGGGGTAAGTCAGTGCGCAACACTGCTGAAGGGGATGCCATACAGATTCACACACACACACAAAAAAAACTATCCCTTTAAATTAGAAGAGGGGGTGGGATTAAATAAGTTTTCTTCTTCCCACTCCTTTTTTGCCTGGTTTACACCAGACCACATCACAAGTGAGATATGGTCTGGAAGCCACCTTCGAAATATCTCGTAGCGGAGGTGTGGTTTACGATCGCCAACGGCCGTTTATTGGGCGTTACGAATGTCTATCATTTGGCGTATACATAGCCCATAGTCAATCATGTCAGTTGTCAGCAGTGTTGGGAGTAACTCGTTACAAAAGTAATTACTGTAATGCATTACTTTTTGGTGTAACGCAGTAATGTAACGCATTGCAGGGAAGAAAATCGGTAATATATTACTCGTTACAATGCCAGTAACGCACATTACAATGCATTTTTAACCTGCTTTGTTTTTGTGGGTTTTGAGTTTTCTTCATACAAAGTTCGCGGATCACTGCGAGATCAGCTACTGAATCTGATAAGTCCGCACAGAACATTACATTTCATACAAAGTTCCGCGAGATCAGCTAGTGATATAAAAGTCCGTGCAGACCATTCCATTTCCTTTTACTTCGTCTCGAACTGGCAGACTGACAAAGGATGACAGAACCAGAAGAATCGGATAGTGCTAGCTCCTTTTCAAGATGGGCATACGCCCACTATTTTCACTTCATTCAAAATAAGGACTCAAAGAACATTTTAGTTAAATGCACACTGTGTGTGAATCCCAAACCTCTTCCACGTCGAAATGCAGTACAAGCAATTTGACGAAGCACTTGCAGAGGTGCCATAGCACCATGAAATTAGTCAGGAAAGGAGGGGATGGGACAGGGAACGATACAACCCCAACAAAGCAGCCGAAACTGATGTTGACCCGACCAGAGAATCTCCAGCCACGAGAAGGCTCGTTGCCAAGTATATTGAGGAAGACATGCTGCCACTCTCCACGGTGGAGTCGCCCGCTTTCAGTCTGCAGGCTCCCAAAACTTGGATGACAGGTGAAAGTCATGACACATGAGAGATTTGCACTGTAGATTTCCAAATCCTTATTTCCAGTCATTTTGGCGAGAGTAACTAAAGTAATGCAAAAGTAGTGTAATGCCTTACTTTTTATTTAGAGTAATATTGTAATGTAAGGCATTACTTTAAAATGACAGTAACAAGTAATAAGTAGTGCATTACAGTTTTTGAGTAACTTGCCCAACACTGGTTGTCAGTTCAAACTACAAGCTTCTGTTTGTCACATAGTACGCGTCACCGTCTCGCCACCCCTCCCCGCTCTCTGATTGGCTCCCAGAATCTGGAGAGTTCGCTTGCCATAGTCGCCAGGCTGTCTTTCAGATCGGAACGAGCGAAAGCAGCCTGGGATTTCCCAGGCTAACTCCTTTTTGGGCAATTTTTTGTTTTGTTTTGTTCTTCTTTGTTTTGAAAAAAATGTAAATTGCTTACAGGTGAGAAGAAAATAATCCCATACTCCGTCTTACTTGCAAAATGTAAGATTGATTAAGACATGCAGCGTTTTGGCACTAGGCCTTCATCAGGCAAAATGTTAATAAATCTTACATTTTGCAAGTAAGACGGAGTGCGGGATTATTTTCTTCTCGTACGTTCTGGGGCTGCTCCCTCTCCCCCAACGCACCCGTTTGAAGAAATTGAAGTGCGAAGTTCTCATTCTTGTGCTTACGGCCCAAAATAATAATAATTAAAAAAAAAAAAAAGGTTGGGCATAGTGATACTTCCAAGTGTAAAGGGTAGGTAAATAGAGATATTAACCACAATACAGCTCCAAATATCTGCATTTTTAATCTTAATCCAGCATTTTATTACAAAATCGCCCCTTTAAAACAGCAAGTGCTTTAAAATATTGTAATATCTCATTCTGTCCAGGTTATTTCTCCTCCGTGTATTACAGATAGAAGCGCTCTAAGGTTTCTCTACTGTGTGTAATTTCCTGTGTGCTTTAAGATTACTGTTTCTGGTAAATGTCTTTTTACAGGTTGAACAGCTGTAAGGCTTTTCTCCAGTGTGTGTTCTCTCGTGTACTGTATGTTGACTCTTATAGATAAATTGTTTTTTACAGATCGAACAGCTGTAAGGTTTCTCTCCTACGTGAATTTTTTGATGATCTTTGAGACTACTGGAGTGAGCAAACGATTTCATACAGACTGAGCAGCAGTAAGGTTTGTCTCCTGTGTGTGATCTCATATGTACTGTGACGTTAAACTTACGGATAAATTTTTTTTTACAAATTGAACAGCTGAAAGGTTTTTCCCCTGTGTGAGTTCTCATGTGCGTTTCAAGTTTACTCTTTGTGATACATACTTTCGCGCAGAATGGACAGCTGTAAGTTTTTTCTACTATGTGTGTTCTCATGTGTAGCTTAAGATTAAACTTTGTGGTGAATATTTCCTTACAGACTAAACAGCTAATTGGTTTCTCTCCTATGTGAAGTTTAGTGTGCTTTTGTAAAACCAGTTTAGAATCAAATCTTTTTTTACAAACAGAACACTGATGTTTCTTCGTTTCAGCTCCTTCATCAGTTCTTGACTTGTTTCCATTGTTCACAGTGGCACAGGTCTCTGGTTCAGACTTGTATTTGGGGGATTGACCTGAGTTTTGTTCCGCTGTGTTTCTGGCTCTGGCTCCATCAGGTTCTTTCTTCATCTGTGCTGGTGAACATCTGAATGGAGGTTTCGAGTATTCGTCATTGTCAGAAGAGTGCTCTGTGTCCCCATCAGTTTCTGAGTGTGGCTCTGGTTTGAAGTCCTCTCCCTGTGTCTCCTCTCTGTGCTCAGTTTGTCTTTGTTGAAGTGGTGAGGACTCGTATTCTGTCTTCACACAAACAGCAGTGCACTCTGGGACAGACCTGGAAATATAATCATAAAAAACATAATAAATAAACTAAAAAGACTGTTGAAATGTACTCTAAATGTTGCCTACACCCGCGTGGTCACGAAACAAGGCAACCGCACATCGCGCTCATTCAACGGCACTGCCGCGCGTACACCGGGGCTGCTGAGCACGAGATCGAACCACGGCGCCCGGAATGCATAGTCTCAGCCCTAGCCACAAACCAGCCGCACGAAACCAGCAGCGGCACGTGGTGGTTTAATCATGGTTTAGTCCAGGTCTAGACCTGATCCAGGTTTAGACCTGGTTTAGACCTGGTCTAGAACTGGTTTAGTTCTGGTCTAGACCTGGTTTAGTCCACGTTTAGTCCTGGTCTAGTCTCTTAGCCAATCAGGACGCAGAACACAATGTTACACTATAAAAAAAGTTACACTATTTTTTTAAAAAATGAAAAAAAAAAAAAATCTGCGAACCGCGATAGAGCGAGGGATTACTGTATTTTGTTATTCAGCATCAATACATTTGTCTGCTTTTTACTAAGGAATAATTGAGGAATATACAATATAATAATACTATGATATATTTATGACTCAGTGTTATGTATACTATAGCTTATATTCTTAAAGACCCTATTGAAACACTAAAATTCAGGTGAAAAACGCCGCTTATCAGTTAATCGTTAATCGATCGATAAGGTAAATCAACTATAGATTAATGAATTAAATCGATAATTTGCATCCCTACTCTAGACATATTAAAATTAATGTATTGGAATGTGCAGACACTTTCAGATAGAACTGGTTGCTTGTAGACCCACTGTACCTTCTGATAAACTACAGTTTTTGCCTTATTTTGCATAAATTTCCTATTTTGACCCAATATTACATCTTGGAAACTATAGCCAATCAGCACTTCTGGCTTACTTTTTCTTTATTAGTGACCTAAACCAAGACCAGTGCTTGCAGACCAGTGTTATTTACTCGCCGCTTTTTTGAAAGTTGTTGACTCACACTTGCAGCTGCTCTTCCTCCCGGTTGAGGCCATATTCTTCTGGCTCCTGTTTGACGACATGTTCTTCTGGTTCCTCTTTAATTTGTGGAGTCTCCTGGTGTTCTGTTATGCATAGAGTTTTAAAAAGGGGTTAAAATGTATAATTCACCTGTCTTTAAAGATCCCATGACATGGTACTTCTTGATGCTTTTATATGGCTCCTTAATGGTTCCCTAATACTGTAAATGAATCCTTCTTCAAAATCAACACTCATGCATGAGAAAGAGATAAGATGAGAGAGAGAGTCATAAATGTCACTCTGGAACACTCCATTATGGGCGTTGTTGCTTTAATGCAAATGAGGAGGACAGAGATGGCCTATAGTAGGGGGTGGGGGCATGGCCAAGCTCTCCGCTCCGCTCTGTGACCCACTTCTGTGTTTTTGCACGGGGGGAGAGATGAGAAGCCTTCCATTGAAAAATAAACAAATTTCCACAGAAAATAAAATTAAACCACTGCTGTTTCAGATATCCACAGGCTCAGATAAAGGACTTCCGAGCCTAGAAACACTCGCACGTGCCTCCAGGCAAATAAAAAAACGTATTTCGCATTGCGTAGCTCCTCTGCAGTCCAAACTCTCTGGGCGTGATTTACAGAGACGCTGAGTACAGACCGACGGGGGTGGAACTGCATTTGCATTTCTTTTTTCGATCTGACGTCAATAAGGTGCCTTGTTCAAAATCGCCCGTTTGAGCTGATTTTTTCTAACGCAGAAAAGGATCGCAAATGCTCAGTTTAGACATTTCGCAACTTTTAACCATGGGGGGGGGGGGCTAAACAGGGTAGGGGAGCTCACATTAACGTTCAAAAACCTCAAAGTGAAAATTTCATGCCATGGGATCTTTAAGTTTCACTTGTGTATGACGTAATCTAGTGGACACTTTCGGATTGGCAAACAGAGCACTTGTTTTGAGCAGAACTTTATTGAACGAAACGACCCCGCCCCATGGCCTACCACTTCATGGCTGAGGTGCTGTCCTTCCCAATCACTTCCACTTTATAATACCACTGACAGTTGATTCTGGAATATTTAGGAGTGAGGAAATTTCACAACTGGACTTGTTGCACAGGTGGCATCCTGTCACAGTACCACGCTGGAACTCACTGAGCTCCTGAGAGTGAACCATTCTTTCACAAATGTTTGTAGAAACAGTCTGCAGGCCTGGGTGCTTGATTTTATAAACCTGTGACCAGGGAAGTGATTGGAACACCTGATTTCCATTATTTGGATGAGTGAGTGAATACTATGGGCAATATAGTATATTAATATTCTTTGTTTATATTTATTGCACTATAAATAATTGCTTTTCTCAACACAAATGCACGGAAGAGCCGGTATTAATCTCGATTTAAAGAAAGACGTAAACTCACGTAAAAATGTTAAAAATGTAAAGTTGAGTTTGGAGTCACAGGACTGAGGCCTACCGGTTAGCGCGACTCTCGGGTTCAGAACGTTCAGAGCCGAGTCCCGGACCGCGTGTTTCCGCTGGTTCTTCTGTTCGGAGCGGGACGGGTAGGACGGGTCCGCCGGGTCCGCTGCTGTGGCTCGCATCATTTTAAGGACGGAACACAGTGGCAACACTCTATAAATAAAGTCAATGAACACAAACGTTTCGCGGAGGAAAAACGGAAGTGACACAAGTTCCAGGTTATGTAGTTTCAGTATAAGAGCACACAAATACTAATACAACATCTGTAATTGTTTCAAACTCGTTCTCTCCTTACTGAAATTGCCTGTGCTAAGAAAATATCATATTCAGTGTCCCAAGTCCTTTTTTCATTTCGTTTATGGCAACAGCCTGTTTAAAGAATAAATGGAGTAAAAAATACATATATGATAAAACCACAGTAAATGGTAATTTATTTATTGATCTCACACAGGAGAAATTCTTCTCTGCATTTAACCCATCCTGTTATTAGGAGCAGTGGGCAGCACATTACTGCACCATCTCCATAATCATCTTGCTTTGGTTTCTAAGCTGGAGGATTTTACCTGTAGTGCATGTTTTGGGTTGATGAGGGAAACCGGAGTGCCCGGAGGAAACCCACCGGGCGACCCAAATCTTACGGCCATATCAACATGCCACACGGGGATGGAACCCAGAACCTTCTTGCTGTGAAGCATGAGCGCTAGCCACTCAGCCGCTTATATGGTAATAATGGTATTAATGGTAAAACCATTGGTACCAAGGGTAAAATAATAACTATCTGATCTCGTGGCATGATGGGGCATGAGTCATGAGAAAATGTCATTTACAAATTACACTGCTCCTAAACCTAAACACACTCTCACTATCATAATCATAGCTTTTACTAATCTTTGACATAACCAGGGCAGTTAAAAAAAAAATAATTAAAAAAAATTCAACTCACAATTAAATTTTGTATGAGAAATAGGCAATTTGAGTTTTCTTTACAAACAGTTGTGACTTTGTAATAAAAGGTTAGGCATAGTTATGCTTCCAAGTGGAAAAGGAAAAGTAATTATATTAACATGCGTGAAAAGTCCCTCAGTCGTCCAGGTAGAATCCATGATAAAAGGAGAAGTTCAATTTGTCAACTGGACAAAGTTTGTTTGGTTGAAAACGTTTGGGCGAAACGTTTTCAACCAAACATATTTTGTCCAGTTGACAAATTGAACTTATCCTTTTATGCGTGAAAAGTCCCTCAGTCGTCCAGGTATCCATGATCAAAGGAGAAGTTCAATTTGTCAACTGGACAAAGTTTGTTTGGTTGAAAACGTTTCGCCGCTCATCCGAGAGGCTTCGTCAGCTCTGGTTATTGTACTGGTTAGACCCTGCTTATATCTAGCTGCCGGGAGGCGCGTCCTCCAATGACAAAAGCTCTGAAAACGATCCCCCCTAATCTGTCTCTTTGTTTTTCAAATTACTCTGACGGCTGGTTTCGACCCCCTATTCAACGTCTAACGACCCTCTCCACCCCTCTGCCCTGGCTCTGTTTGACTGGTCTAAGAATCGCATTATAAATGGGAGACAAGTTATGTCTAACTCCCCCATTTCTGTTTAATGACGGATTCTCTTTTTTGACAAAAATAGCCTCTTTAACTCCCCTCTCAAACCAGTTCTTTTCCCTGGCTAAGATCTGAACCTCACTGTCCTCAAAAGAATGGCCCGTGGCTTCTAGGTGAAGATGTACAGCAGAAGCCGGTCCACTCTGGCACGCCCGTCTGTGTTGGTACATCCTCTTGTGAAGTGGCTGTTTTGTTTCCCCAATGTAGCGCTCACTGCAGTCCTCACTACACTGAATGGAGTAGACCACATTGCTTTGTTTGTGGCTCGGTGTTCTGTCCTTTGGGTGGACCAGTTTTTGTCTTAAAGTGTTTGTGGGTTTGAAATAAACTGGAATTTCATATTGTCTGAAAATCCTCTGTAGTTTTTCCGAAACGCCGGCCAGGTACGGAATCGCTACCCCTTTCCTCCTGGGTTCAGATTCTCTATTATCTTGTTTCTTGCCCTTGTCTCTCTTGGTTTTGTTAACAGCCCATTTAGGATATCCACAAACAGAGAGGGCTTCCTGCACATGTTGCTCTTCTTTCTCCTTACCCTCTGTGCTTGTGGGAACCACTTGGGCCCTGTGTTGTAATGTCCGAATAACACCCAGTTTGTGCTGCAGTGGGTGGTGTGAATCAAAAAGCAGGTATTGGTCTGTGTGTGTGGGCTTCCTGAAGACTTCTACTTGGAGTCCCCGGTCTCCTCCTATCGTTACTGCACAATCTAAGAATGCCAATGTGTTATCCTTGGCATCTTCACGGGTGAATTTGATGTTCGGATCTACAGAATTGATATGTGCAGTGAAAGGTTCCAAATCTTGAATTTTGATTTTTGTAAAATTGTCATCAACATAACGAAACCAGTGTGTGGGAGGAGTGCCTGGATATGAAGCTAAGGCACTCTGTTCAAATTGTTCCATGTATAAATTAGCCATGATAGTTCCTTTTATCATAATTATATTAACCACAATCCAGCTCCAAACATCTGCATTTTTAATCCAGTATTTTATTACAAAATCACCCTTTTAAAACAGCAAGTACTTTAAAATATTGTAACATCTCAGTAATACACAACAAATCCTTCTGTCACATTCTGTCCAGGTTATTTCTCCTCTGTGTATTACAGATAGAAGAGCTCTAAGGTTTCTCTACTGTATGCACTTTCCTGTGTGCATTAAGATTACCGTTACTGGTAAATGTCTTATTACAGATTGAACAGCTGTAAGGCTTTTCTCCAGTGTGTCTTCTCTCATGTACTGTAAGGTGACTCTTATTGGTAAATGCCTTTTCACAGGTTGAACAGCTGTAAGGCTTTTCTCCAGTGTGTGTTCTCTCGTGTACTGTATGTTGACTCTTATACATAAATTGTTTATTACAGATCGAACAGCTGTAAGGTTTCTCTCCTGCGTGAAATTTTTGATGATCTCTGAGGCCACTGGAGTAAGCAAAAGATTTTTGACAGATCGAGCAGCTGTAAGGTTTGTCTCCTGTGTGTGATCTCATGTGTACTGTAACATTAAAATTACGTTTAAATGTTTTTTTACAAATTGAACAACTGAAAGGTTTTTCCCCTGTGTGAGTTCTCGTGTGTGCTTCAAGTTTACTCTTTGTGAAACATACTTTCTCGCAGAATGGACAGCTGTAAGTTTTTTCTACTATGTGTGTTCTCATGTGTAGTTTAAGATTAAACTTGGTGGTGAATGTTTCCTTACAGATTAAACAGCCAATTGTTTCTTCTCCTATGTGAAGTTTAGTGTGCTTTTGTAAAACCCGTTTAGAATCAAATGCCTTTGGACAAAAAGTACACCGATGTTTCTTCATTTCAGCTCCTTCATCAGTTCTTGACTTGTTTCCATTGTTCACAGTGGCACAGGTCTCTGGTTCAGACTTGTATTTGGGGGATTGACCTGAGTTTTGTTCCGCTGTGTTTCTGGCTCTGGCTCCATCAGGTTCTTTCTTCATCTGTGCTGGTGAACATCTGAATGGAGGTCTCGAGTATTCGTCATCGTCAGAAGAGTGCTCTGTGTCCCCATCAGTTTCTGAGTGTGGCTCTGGTTTGATGTCCTCTCCCTGTGTCTCCTCTCTGTGCTCAGTTTGTGTTGTTGAAGTGGTGGTTTGAAGTTGTTGAAGTGGTGAGGACTCGTATTCTGTCTTCACACAAACAGCAGTGCACTCTGGGACAGACCTGGAAATATAATCATAAAAAACATAATCAAATAAATAAACTAAAAAGACTGTTGAAATGTACTCTAAATGTTGCTTACAACTTGCCAATTACAGCTAATTGTAACTGGCCTTAGGTTACACTGATCTTCAAATTTTTGGACTCGATCTGCTTCCGAGATAAAAGTGGCTAAATCTCATTTATATTGATAAGATGAACTGAAAATCAATTGATAACTGTGCTGGTTAGCCAATGTATTCAAGATATTTAATGATATTGTTTTACATCAAAATCACATCTGTTTATACAATAGATTTAGACATTTTTGCTTAAAAATATTTATATTTTGAAAATATTTAACTGCACTTCTTTATCCATCAAGAAATAAACAAGAAATATCTTAAGACATCATGCACACACAATTTTGAGGTATCTCTCTTATGTGAAATCCAAAAATATTTGATGTTAAAACTCTAGACTAGGGATGTCAACAATTAATCAACTTACGATTAATTGTCGATCAAGACGTTGGTTGAACAAAATGCATTAATTGTAATTAATCGCTAATCGCGGACACGAAACAAGGCAACCGCGCACTGCGCTCATTCAACGGCACTGCCGCGCGTACACCGGGGCTGCTGAGCACGAGATCGAACCACGGCGCCCGGAATGCGTAGTCTCAGCCCTAGCCACACGAAACCAGCAGCGGCACGTGGTGGTTTAATCATGGTTTAGTCCAGGTCTAGACCTGATCCAGTCATGGTTTAGTCCAGGTCCAGTCCAGGTTTAGACCTGGTTTAGTTCTGGGCTAGACCTGGTTTAGTTCTGGTCTAGACCTGGTTTAGTTCTGGTCTAGACCTGGTTTAGTCCACGTTTAGTTCTGGTCTAGTCTCTTAGCCAATCAGGACGCAGAACACAATGTTACACTATAAAAAAAAAAAATTGAAAAAAAAAAAATAATCCGTGAACTGCGATAGAGCGAGGGATTACTGTATTTTGTTATTCAGCATCAATACATTTGTCTGCTTTTTACTAAGGAATAATTAATTGAGGAATATACAATATAATAATACTATGATATATTTATGACTCAGTGTTATGTTACTATAGCTTATATTCTTAAAGACCCTATTGAAACATTAAAATTCAGGTGAAAAACGCCGCTTATCAGTTAATCGTTAATCGATCAATAAAAGGTAAATCAACTATAGATTAATGAATTAAATTGATAATTTGCATCCCTACTCTAGACATATTACAATGAATGTATTGGAATGTGCAGACACTTTCAGATAGAACTGGTTGCTTGTAGACACACTGTACCTTCTGATAAACTACCGATTTTGCCTTATTTTGCATAAATTTCCTATTTTGACCCAATATTACATCTTGGAAACTATAGCCAATCAGCACTTCTGGCTTACTTTTTCTTTATTAGTGACCTAAACCAAGACCAGTGCTTGCAGACCAGTGTTATTTACTCGCCGCTTTTTGAAAGTTGTTGACTCACACTTGCAGCTGCTCTTCTTCCCAGTTGAGGCCATATTCTTCTGGCTCCTGTTTGACGACATGTTCTTCTGGTTCCTCTTTAATTTGTGGAGTCTCCTGGTGTTCTGTTATGCATAGAGTTTTAAAAAGGGGTTAAAATGTATAATTCACCTGTCTTTAAAGGGATATGCCACCCCCAGGTCAAATTTGGGCATCTCCCCACAGTCCAGAGACTAAAATAAGTGGTGGAAAGCGTTTTCCTGCTTACCCAGCCATTGTCCGAGCCTGTCGCCACTGACCGCCGCGGTATCTGCAGCTACTCCGCCTTAGACTGGAGTCTAACGTCGCCAGAGAAAGATTTCGGCCAAAAGGAATTAATTTGCTCGATGCGTTTCCCAATTACTTTCTGTGTAGTGCGCATTCATATCGAGTGCAAATAAATGTGCAAATCAACACGGAGAGCTTGCCTTGGTCATTTTGGGTGGGAACTATTTTCCAGTGCGGAAGAATACAGTCGAATCACGCACCACGTTGTGCAACAGGGGAACTCCCTTCCCGGTGCGTAACTGGGATTCCCCTGGCAGCGTGCTGCGTGATTCGACTGTATTCTTCCGCACTGGAAAATAGTTCCCACCCAAAATGACCAAGGCAAGCTCTCCGTGTTGATTTGCACATTTATTTGCACTCGATATGAATGCGCACTACACAGAAAGTAATTGGGAAACGCATCGAGCAAATTAATTCCTTTTGGCCGAAATCTTTCTCTGGCGACGTTAGACTCCAGTCTAACGCGGAGTAGCTGCAGATACCGCGGCGGTCAGTGGCGACAGACTCGGACAATGGCTGGGTGAGCAGGAAAACGCTTTCCACCACTTATTTTAGTCTCTGGACTGTGGGGAGATGCCCAAATTTGCCCTGGGGGTGGCATATCCCTTTAAGTTTCACTTGTGTATGACGTCATCTAGTGGACACTTTCCGCTACAAGGCACATACGGACAGCAAGGAAGGACGTCGAATAGCATCGTCAACAACGCAACATAGGGTGAGTCCTGTCGGGAGCCAAGAAGTACAAGGAAGCCCGGTCTCCCAGTGACAGGCAGGAGTTCACCACTATACGACACACAAAGACGTCAAGAAGGACATCACAAGACATACAGAGCCTAACACAACACGCATAGGAAAACCACAAGCCTCAGAAATTCATCTTTCCATCTCCCTCTTTATTCACCTTATTTGTGTCCACTCTGTATGACCTTCGCTTTAGTAAAGATAGAAAAGACAAACCTTTTGATTCAAGACTCTTTATTTGCATTACGTGACTAGGGTGACCACCGGCATGAAACAGGAAAGGAGGACACTTGTGTCCAAAATGGGGGACAAAGGCCCTAAAGTGAGGACACCTTGTTTTTTTTTGTTTGTTTTCCCTCGGGGAAAACAAAGAACGTGCGCTGAGAATGTGCACTGCTCGCACATTCTCAGCGCACAAGAAAACCTATGCAGTGCACTGTAAATCAGGGATGAAAGAGCTTTTAGCGAATCTCCGCTTTTTATTCAGCTGCGGGGTCATTTTTTTTTATATCTGCAAAGTGCGAGCCGCGCGGGGGGGGCATTTCGGATGTCGCGCACAGGAATTCCAAGTATTACTAGTCGCAAAAGAATAATATTTTGTCTTTAGGGAACAAGGACCACCCGGCTCATTGAGCTGAGGCAGGACCTGTTCCTGGACTGAGACCACACTCCGAACTGTGCGCTTTCTGAATTGGGAAATGGCGACCATCGCAGAGAAGCAAGTGTAAATAATGGGTGGGGATTTATGACGATTTATGCAACGAAAGGAGGACAAAACGTAAAAAAGGAGGACACGGGACAGACGGCTGGACAGACAGCTCTAAAACCGGACTGTCCGGACGAAATCCGTCGGAAAGAAACTTCAAGAAACACCGAGGCCGAGGCTAGTGAGGCGGTTCGCCGCACTCACAGTGGGCAATATAGTATATTCATATTCTTTGTTTATATTTATTGAACTATAAAGAATTGCTTTTCTCAACACAAATGCACAAGAGTCGGCATTAATCTCGATTTAAAGAAAGACGTAAACTCACGTAAAAATGGTAAAAATGTAAAGTTGAGTTTGGAGTCAGAGGACTGAGGCCTACCGGTTAGCGCGACTCTCGGGTTCAGAACGTTCAGAGCCGAGTCCCGGACCGTGTGTTTCCGCTGGTTCTTCTGTTCGGAGCGGGACGGGTAGGACGGGTCCGCCGGGTCCGCTGCTGTGGCTCGCATCATTTTAAGGACGGAACACAGTGGCAACAGTCTTTAAATAAAGTCAATGAACACAAACGTTTCGCGGAGGAAAAACGGAAGTGACACAAGTTCCAGGTTATGTAGTTTCAGTATAAGAGCACACAAATACTAATACAACATCTGTAATTGTTTCAAACTCGTTCTCTCCTTACTGAAATTGCCTGTGCTAAGAAAATATCATATTCAGTGTCCCAAGTCCTTTTTTCATTTTGTGTGTGTATGTGTATGTGTATGTGTGTGTGTGTGTGTATATATATATATATATATATATATATATATATATATATATATATAAACGCAACACTTTTGTTTTTGCTCCCATTTTTCCTGAGATGGACCCAAAGATCCAAAATTCACTCCAGATACACAACACTACCATTTCTCTCAAACATTGTTCACAAATCTGTCCAAATGTGTGACAGCGAGCACCTCTGCCCCGCCGAGACAATCCACCCCACCTCACAGGTGCGCCACATCAAGATGCCGATCCGACATCATGACCAGTGCACAGGTGCGCCCCAGACTGCCCACAATAAAAGGCCACCCCAAAATGTGCATTTTTTTTTTTTTGCTTTATTGGGGGTCTGGGGACTCAGAACCAGTCAGTATCTGGTGTGACCACCATTTGCCTGATGCAGTGCAACACATCTTCTTCGCATAGAGTTTATCAGATTGTCAATTGTGGCCTGTGGAATGTTGGTCCACTCCTCTTCAATGGCTGTGCGAAGTTGCTGGATATTAGTGGGAGCTGGTACACGCTGTCGTATACGCCGGTCAAGCACATCCCAAACATGCTCAATGGGTGACATGTCCGGTGAGTATGCTGGCCATGCAAGAACTGGGACATTTTCAGCTTCCAACAATTGTGTACAGATCCTTGCAACATGGGGCCGTGCATTATCTTGCTGAAACATGAGGTGATGTTCATGGATGTATGGCACAACAATGGGCCTCAGGATCTCATCGCGGTATCTCTGTGCATTCAAAATGCCATCAATAAAATGCACCTGTGTTCTTCGTCCATAACAGCCTTTGAAGAGGAGTGGACCAACATTCCACAGGCCACAATTGACAATCTGATAAACTCTATGCAAAGAAGATGTGTTGCACTGCATGAGGCAAATGGTGGTCACACCAGATACTGACTGGTTCTGAGTCCCCAGACCCCCAATAAAGCAAAAAAAATGCACATTTCAGGGTGACCTTTTATTGTGGGCAGTCTGGGGCACACCTGTGCACTGGTCATGATGTCGGATCGGCATCTTGATGTGGCGCACCTGTGAGGTGGGGTGGATTGTCTCGGTGGGGCAGAGGTGCTCGCTGTCACACATTTGGACAGATTTGTGAACAATATTTGAGAGAAATGGTAGTGTTGTGTATCTGGAGTGAATTTTGGATCTTTGGGTGCATCTCAGGAAAAATGGGAGCAAAAACAAAAGTGTTGCGTTTATATTTTTGTTGAGTGTATATAGTGGTACCTCACCTTACGAAATTAATTCGTTCCAGAAGTGGTTTCGTAACGTGAATTTTTCGTAAGTTGAGTAGCTATTTCAATGGAAAAAGCCTGATTCGTTCCAAGGCCCCGATCCAAGTTTTTTTTTTTATAGTGTAACTTTTTTTTTATAGTGTAACATTGTGTTCTGCGTAGAGACTGTAGACCCAGAACTAAACGTGGACTATACCAGGTCTAGACCAAGGTCTAAACCTGGACTAAACCAGGACTAGACCAGGTGGATTAAAGCGCCGCGTGTGGGTCTATTTCCTGGTTTCGTTTCGAGTCATGGCTGAGGCGAGCAGCGAGGGGGACCGCACGCAGTCTGAGCGCATGAAGGAGACCCGTGCTCAAACCGTGCCTCCTCTAGATCTGGTCTAGACCACCGCGGCTCTTGCATGTGTTCGTTCATGCGCTCAGACTGCGTGCGGTCCCCCTCGCCTCAGCCGTGACTCGAAACAAAACCAGGAAATAGACCCGTGCGCGGCGCTTTAATCCTCCTGGTCTAGTCCTGGTCTAGTCCTGGTTTAGTCCTGGTCTAGACCTGCTGGCAGCCCCGCGCCGGGTCATGCTGCGCTATCACATGTGTGTCCGCTCAGTTTTCTCCCCCCTCCCCCCACACTTCACTATTAATAATTTTGTTGAAAGTTTGAGTGTTTAAACGAGAGACAAATGTGAGAAAAGTTTAAATTCAGTCTGAGAAAAGCGTATAATGTGTGTGGCTGAGCGCGCATTATTTGAATTTTTGAGATTTCGCGTTTCGTAACTTGAATTTTCTTTCGTATCTAGAGACCAAAATTTAACGTGAAGGCGTTTCGTAACTTGAAATGTTCGTTTGTTGGGTCTTTCGTAAAGGGGACGTACCACTGTATATATACAGTGGTACCTCACCTTACGAAATTAATTCGTTCCAGAAGTGGTTTCGTAATGTGAATTTTGTTGAGTAGCTATTTCAATGGAAAAGGCCTGATCCGTTCCAAGGTTTTTTTTAATAGTGTAACATTTGTGTTCTGCGTCCTGATTGGAATAAACCAGGTCTAGACCAGAACTAAACCAGGTCTAAACCTGGACTGGACCTGGACTAAACCAGGATTATCCCAGGACATGGCAGTGCCGTTGGAGGAGCGCGGTGCTCCTGTCTCCACGCTCCTTGCGTGTTCCGCGCTAGAGCTAAGAGGCAGAGAAAGAAAGAAAGAAAGAAAGAAAGAAAGCTATGCCTTTATTAGTCCCACAGTGGGGAAATTCCAGTTCTGCATTTAACCCATCCTGTTATTAGGAGCAGTGGGCAGCACATTACTGCGCCCGGGGACCATCTTCATGATCTCCTAAGCTGGAAGATTTACCTAAAGACAGACGCTCTTTCAGCGGGAATAAGAGCGGGGCGGGGCGGGCTCTGCTTCTATGTGACTTCCAGAGCGGGGAGGCTGACACTGTGAGCTGTGAGCTGTGCAGGGCCGAGCCGCGTGGGGCCGAGCCGCGCGGGCCCGCGGCTCCATCCCGCGCCGTGTCGCTTTTTGATCCTTCGATGTCGACTCTTCCTATCATTGTGAAGCAGAATTCACCAAGCATTGTAAGGGAACGTGAGCGGGGTTTAGACCGTCGTGAGACAGGTGAGTTTTACCATACTGATGATGTGTTGTGTCCCCCCCCACGCATGAAAGTTCGAGTGTTTAAACGAGAGAGAAATACGAAAAAAGTGTAGAATGTGTGTGGTGAGGCATTTACAGCCCTAAAACATGTAGAACAATTGCAAAATACAAAGTTGTCCTACCTCGTGGAGCTCTCCCACCGCGGGCCACCTCTGGAACCTAACCCCGTGTGTGTTGATAAAGTGTATTTACGTTTCGGGGCGTGCATCTGAGCGCGGATTAATTGAATTTTTGAGATTTGTTGTTTTTAAAGTGCTTTATAAATAAAGTTGGATTGGATTAGAAATTTCGCGTTTCATAACTTGAAATTTCGTTCATATCTAGAGACCAAAATTTGACGTGAAGGCGTTTCGTAACTTCAAATTTTCGTTTGTTGGGTCATTCGTAAGGTGAGGTACCACAGTATATGATAAACTCAGTAAAAGGTAATTTATTTATTGATCTCACGGAGGAGAAATTCTTCTCTGCATTTAACCCATCCTGTTATTAGGAGCAGTGGGCAGCACATTACTGCACCATCTCCATAATCATCTTGCTTTGGTTTCTAAGCTGGAGGATTTTACCTGTAGTGCATGTTTTGGGTTGATGGGGGAAACCGGAGTGCCCGGAGGAAACCCACCGTGCGACCCAAATCTTACGGCCATACCAAGGTGCCACACGGGGATGGAACCCAGAACGTTCTTGCTGTGAAGCATGAGCGCTAGCCACTCAGCCATTGTGCCGCCTATATGGTAATAATGGTAAAACCATTGGTACCAAGGGTAAAATAATAATAAAACAATTTGATCTTGTGGCATGATGGGGCATGAGTCTACAGGAGAAAATGTCATTTACAAATTACACTGCTCCTAAACGTAAACACACTCACTATCATAATCATAGCTTTTACTAATCTTTGACATAACCAGGGCAGTTAAAAAAAAAAAAATTCAACTCACAATCAAATTTTGTATGACAAATAGGCAATTTGAGTTTTGTTTACAAACAGTTGTGACTTTGTAATAAAAGGTTGGGCATAGTTATACTTCCAAGTGGAAAGGGAAAAGTAATTATATTAACCACAATCCAGCTCCAAACATCTAGCCTGGGAATTCCCAGGCCGCTTCCGTTCGTTTCGAACTGGAAGGCGGCCTGGAAACTCGTCCAAGCGAGAGTCCCAGATTTAGGGCCCCAATCAGAGAGCGGGGGAGGTGTGGCAAGACGGTGACGCCTACTACATGACAAACGGAAGCTTGTAGTTTGAACTGACAACTGACATGATTGGCTATGGACTTACGTATACGCTCAATGATAGACATTCATAACGCCCAATAAACGGCCGTTGGCAATCGCTAACCACACCTCCGCTACGGGATTTTTCGAAGCGAGTTTCCAGACCCATATCTCACTTGTGATATGGTCAGGTGTTAACCAGACTACCAAACATCTGCATTTTTAATCCAGTATTTTATTACAAAATCACCCTTTTAAACAGCAAGTGCTTTAAAATATTAAAATATTGTAACATCTCAGTAATACACAACAAATCCTTCTGTCACATTCTGTGCAGGTTATTTCTCCTCTGTGTATTACAGATAGAAGAGCTCTAAGGTTTCTCTACTGTGTGCACTTTCCTGTGTGCATTAAGATTACTGTTACTGGTAAATGTCTTTTTACAGATTGAACAGCTGTAAGGCTTTTCTCCAGTGTGTCTTCTCTCATGTACTGTAAGTTGACTCTTACTGGTAAATGTCTTTTCACAGGTTGAACAGCTGTAAGGCTTTTCTCCAGTGTGTGTTCTCTCGTGTACTGTATGTTGACTCTTATACATAAATTGTTTATTACAGATCGAACAGCTGTAAGGTTTCTCTCCTGCGTGAACTTTTTGATGATCTCTGAGGCCACTGGAGTAAGCAAAAGATTTTTGACAGATTGAGCAGCAGTAAGGTTTGTCTCCTGTGTGTGATCTCATGTGTACTGTAACATTAAAATTACGTTTAAATGTTTTTTTACAAATTGAACAACTGAAAGGTTTTTCCCCTGTGTGAGTTCTCATGTGCGTTTCAAGTTTACTCTTTGTGAAACATACTTTCTCGCAGAATGGACAGCTGTAAGTTTTTTCTACTATGTGTGTTCTCATGTGTAGCTTAAGATTAAACTTGGTGGTGAATATTTCCTTACAGATTAAACAGCCAATTGTTTGTTCTCCTATGTGAAGTTTAGTGTGCTTTTGTAAAACCCGTTTAGAATCAAATCCCTTTTTACAAACAAAACACTGATGTTTCTTCATTTCAGCTCCTTCATCAGTTCTTGACTTGTTTCCATTGTTCACAGTGGCACAGGTCTCTGGTTCAGACTTGTATTTGGGGGATTGACCTGAGTTTTGTTCCGCTGTGTTTCTGGCTCTGGCTCCATCAGGTTCTTTCTTCATCTGTGCTGGTGAACATCTGAATGGAGGTCTCGAGTATTCGTCATTGTCAGAAGAGTGCTCTGTGTCCCCATCAGTTTCTGAGTGTGGCTCTGGTTTGAAGTCCTCTCCCTGTGTCCTCTCTCTGTGCTCAGTTTGTCTTTGTTGAAGTGGTGAGGACTCGTATTCTGTCTTCACACAAACAGCAGTGCACTCTGGGACAGACCTGGAAATATAATCATAAAAAACATAATAAAATAAATAAACTAAAAAGACTGTTGAAATGTACTCTAAATGTTGCTTACAGATTGTAAAGTAATGCCAATTACAGCCAATATTGTAATATGCATTAGATTACACTGGTCTACGAGCAAAATGTTTCCGGAACAAAAGTAGTGAAATTTTTCTTGGTTTAAAGAAAAATTAAGTCAGAAGTGCTGATAGGCTATAGTTTCCAAGATATAGTATTGGGTCAAAATAGGAAATTTATGCTGAAAGCCTGTCTGCACATTCCAATACATTCATTTTAATATGTCTAGAGTTTTAACATCAAATATTTTTTGATTTCACATAAGAGAGATGCCTCGAAATTGTGTGCGCATGATGTCTTAAGATATTTCTTGTTTATTTCTTGATGGATAAAGAAGTGCAAGTTAAATATTTTCAAAATATAAATATTTTTAAGCAAAAATGTCTAATGTAAAACAATATCATTAAATATCTTGAATACATTAGCTAACCAGCACTGTTATCAATTGATTTTCAGTTCATCTTATTAATATGAATGAGATTTAGCCACTTTTATCTCAGAAGCAGATAGAGTCCAAAAATTTGCAGACCAGTGTTATTTACTCGCCCCTTTTTGAAAGTTGTTGACTCACACTTGCAGCTGCTCGTCCTCCCATTTGAGGCCATATTCTTCTGGCTCCTGTTTGACTACATGTTCTTCTGGTTCCTCTTTAATTTGTGGAGTCTCCTGGTGTTCTGTTATGCACAAAGAGTTTTAACAAGGGTTAAAATGTATAATTCACCCGTCTTTAGGTAAGTTTCACTTGTGTATGACATCATCTAGATTTGCAAGCAGAGCACTTGTTTTGAGCAGAAATTTATTGAATAGAAGTAGCAGTTTTATAGCCTGGGAATTCCCAGGCCGCTTCCGTTCGTTTCGAACTGGAAGGCGGCCTGGAAACTCGTCCAAGCGAGAGTCCCAGATTTAGGGCCCCAATCAGAGAGCGGGGGAGCTGTGGCAAGACGGTGACGCGTACTACATGACAAACGGAAGCTTGTAGTTTGAACTGACAACTGACATGATTGGCTATGGACTTACGTATACGCTCAATGATAGACATTCATAACACCCAATAAACGGCCGTTGGCAATCGCTAACCACAACTCCGCTACGGGATTTTTCGAAGCGAGTTTCCAGACCCATATCTCACTTGTGATATGGTCAGGTGTTAACCAGACTAGCAGTTTTAAGCAGTAGACATGGCGGCACACAGCACGTTTTGATTCCACAAATTTCTTCATTTTGAGGTTGCATCGCCGGTATGTATTTTGTACCAATGTTCAACAACTTTAGTTATAATCATTTTGAAGTCCAGCAATGTGATGTTTGTCTGTAATGCTAGTATTGTAATGTATTATAAGTGAACCATGGGGCTCTCAAAATGGCGTCGCAGCTTCCAGTGTGTTGATTTACAACCTTCTACTTATAATCTTGTTTACTGTATATTTTTGTAATGGGCATAATGTAATTTTACATTTGTCTATTCTACATTTTCACCTTTTCAAGCATCATTAAACCTGCTTAAAGACAAATCATGTCTGCAGTCATTATAAAATATAAAAACAGATAAATAAAAATACAGACAGTCCTCCCTAGTCTACAGCAGCCCCACTAGTGTGTAAATTGAGTGCCAACAGCTTGGGGTTCTTTTACCCGCTCAGCTCCAATTAGTGATGGGTCAGAAAACATCCCCCAGGATAATCCAGATGTCCTGCCATCAAAATTCCAATAGTAAATCATTCCACATCCTCCAGTAACAGCGGTGCCAGGCGCACGACGCGTCCCTCGTGTATCCGGCTGGGAGTTTCCTCGGGATTGTCCGGCTTCAAGAAATGTGTTTGCTCTCCATGCCAGCTAGAATAGAATAGAATAGAATAGAAAAGTTGAACTAAACCCAAAGCTAGGGCTGGGCGGTATACCGGTGCATACCGAATACCAGTGTTTTTTTTTTTTAACAATATGAATTTCTCATTTACCGCAATACCGGTGAGTGTGTGTGTACAAAACTTCGGGAACACAGAGCGGCAGAAAGTCGCGCCGGGCACGGTTTTGCAGTGGCACAAGAGCGGTGGAAGCATAAGCTGTGTCCCAGTTCGAGGGCTGCAGCCTCTGCTGCTTTTTCAGCCGCTTTTCGGCGGCTCCGAAGGCTGCGAAAGCTGCAGCCCTCGAACTAGTATCCGCAGACCGCAAGGGAATTGGGACAGGTCCACAGAGCCGCTTGCAGCGCCCAGACACGCTGCTAACACTAATGCTAACAACACGCACCACGCAAATGATCCACACGGATCAATAACATGGCTAGAGTGTGTGTTGAGCAGTGAACAAGATTATAAGGTGAACTTATACTGAAAAGAGGAGCCGTGTCAGTTGTGTGGAAGTACTTCGGCTTTAAAAAATCTGAAGCTGATCAAAACATATTCTGTAATGTCGGGCTAAAGTTGTAGCGACTCAGACGTCACTCAAAGACGCGTTTGCTAAGGGGACTGCCTACGACAAGAAAACCAAACGGTGGAATGATATTTACCAACGCTATTACTATCCATTTAGACATGGAACCAATTAGTCCTATTGAGAAAGGAGCTTCAAGGAGATGATTAAAGCACTGGACCCAGATATGTTTTACCAAGTCCAATTTACTGCAGCAATTATTCTCTAAATTATTAGGAAATGGGGTTAACACCTCGTCATGCATGAAAAAAAAAAAAAAAAAAAAAGTAGAATACCGTGATACCCATAAAAATTTTGAAAAATGCCATGATATAAATTTTTGGTCATACCACCCAGCTCTACCCAAAGCCATCCATTATTAGCCGATAAAAAGTTTACATGAGGCACCATTTGTGATGCTGGTCATTGTTTTGACATTTAGAGCATCCTTTTCATAGGGGCGGGATGGAGCAGCACAGCATCATCCAAGGAGTGTTTCCATTACCTTCGAGAAGACACACCCAACAGTATCTGGTACGAAAGACAACAGAAGATGCTGCTTTCTGTCATTCAGCACCAAAAGCGGTGACAACTACAATGATGTGGCAAGAAAATGCATAAAACCTTCCTGCAAAGCATGTGTAATTAACTTAGTTGCACTGACTTGCACCATTGTTCTGCCATACAGTACATTTTGTATTTGTATGTCACAGTCTATAGCAAACGAGATACTCAATTTTGTCAACTGGACAAGTTTTTTGATTGAATGTTTCATAGCTCATCCAAGCTCCTTCAGTTCTGAGCCTCTTGGAGGAGCTGCGAAACTATTCAACCAAAAAACTTTTGTCCAGTTGACAGAATTGAAGGTCAGGTCTCTGTGCAGGCCAGTCAAGTTCATCCACGCTTTTATGGACCTTGCTTTCTGCACTGGTGCACAGTCATGTTGAAGAGGAAGGGGCAATCTCCAAACTGTTCCCAAAAAGTTGGGAGCATGGAATTGTCCAAAATCTCTTGGTATGCTGAAGCATTCAGAGTTCCTTTCACTGGATCTAAGGGGCCAAGCCCAAGTCCTGAAGAACAACCCCACACCTTAATCCCCCCCTCCAAACTTTACACTTGGCACAATTCAGACAGACAAGTACCGTTCTCCTGGCAACCACCAAACCCAGACTCGTCCATCAGCTTGTCAGATGGAGAAGCATGATCTGTCACTCCAGAGAACACATCTCCACTGCTCTATAGTCCAGTGGTGGTGTGCTTTACACCACTGCATCCGACACTTTGGATTGCACTTGGTGATGTATGACTTGTATGCAGCTGCTCGGCCATGGAAACCCATTCCATGAAGCTCTCTACGCACTGTTCTTGAGCTAATCTGAAGGCCACATGGAGTTTGGAGTAGTGATTGACTCTGCAGAAAGTTGGCGACCTCCACGCAACATGCGACTCAGCATCCGTTGACCCCGCCCCATCAGTTTACGTGGCCTGCCACTTTGTGGCCGAGTTGCTGTTGTTCCCAATCACTTCCACTTTGTTATAATACCACAGACAATTGATTCTGGAGGGGTGTCATCTTAGGTCTGACAACGCCATACATTAAGCATTTATACATTAAAGATACAGTGTGTAGGATTCGTGGCGCATAGGTGGTGTAGGTACCATGCACTTCCTCTTTTGGCTATGGCAGACCTCGAGGGTCACCCGGGCGCGCCGTAACGCGGACAGCTCGCGTACCAGTGCGCACCCGGCGCTGTGTGAGCTCTCGCTGACCACTACGGTGTAAATAAAACGCGATCCCGTTCACTGCTTTTCTTTTCGCATGAAAACACACATTCCCTATCGTGTACCGTGACAATCTACACATCAAATGAAACCTTCAGTCTCCTTTTTTTGACTATGCAATTCATTTCCCGGCACAACAATCACTCCCCGAGCACATGGGGCTTTTATATGGAAAAGCACAAAACGAGGTTTGTGACTTAGCTTACCTTTGAAGGCTCTGCACAGGTCAAACTCTGTATTTCACCATAAGCTTGGTCTCAATCTGTCTGTAAGGATCCAGCGAATAAAATCCAGTAAAATAATTTAGTCCTAAACACGTGTTAGATCCATTACAACATGTGATCCGGGACATGCTTGTCGTTGTTTACCCAACACCACGAGCCTTGCCGAAGGCGGAGTCCAAATGTCCTTCTGCGGCTCTCGTAATCAAAATGGCTGCCTCTATATGGGGACGATCCCTCTTTTATGTGACATATCTAAGTCCAAAAGAATACTTTGATTCCATGATGGAAGTGAAAAGGCTTGGAAAACAATGTATTTTTGAATGGGTATCTTCAATTTCGGTAATTAACGGGTAAAAATCTTACACGCTGTCCCTTTAAGCATTTATGGACACGCGCAATACCATACATTATGCTCTGATCAACCCATCAATCGTGCCTTTAGTCCACAACCACAACATGCCAGCACAGAACCGCGCAGAATAAAATACCAACACACTGGGCTACACACACAAAGCACATCAGGTAAAAGCGGCAGACGTCAGACCCGTGCATTAAACAACTGCATTAAAATCATGGAAAACAATGCTCAACCCAGCCATATTTTTTTTTAAGTGTCTTACCTTCATGCCATTAATAAATGCTCTTCTCCACAACCCGATCGCTCCCCCCCTTGTGCCGTTTAGTGCCTCCTCCTCGATTAATTTTACTAAACTATAATGCTAAGTATCCGACCGTCCATCTGTCTCCTCTTCTACTTTGACTAACTTGACCACACTACCACAACCTTCGCCGTTCTACTTCTCATGAAAGTGATTAAATGTGTTGTACCAACTTCCTCGAAAAGGTTTACGATTGTCTTCCGTATAAAGTGTTTTCCACTTCATACACGAGCGCTACCGATTCTTGGTAGCAACTAGTGCCGTGATCGGTCAATTCTTGGTAATTCTTGGTAGCAGCTCGGACAGACATTGGTCAAATCGTGGTAGCGCGAGCTCGAGTCGCAGCCATGGGAAATTTCCCATAAGGCAGTGCTTAATTTGTCGCAAATACAAAATACACATATATTTGTTTTATGTCAAACTGTGCACATTTTTAACATTGTATGAAGAAATATCCCGGCAAATAAAATAATGTTATACCTTAAACACATCACCACGGTGCCACCGTCACTGTAATATATACGTAGTTGTATACGTACCGATCGGGTCCTATCAATTACAGCAATAGGGTAGTCTGGTTAACACCTGACCATATCACAAGTGAGATATGGGTCTGGGAGCTCGCTTCGAAAAATCCCGTAGCGGAGGTGTGGTTAGCGATTGCCAACGGCCGTTTATTGGGCGTTATGAATGTCTATCATTGAGCGTATACGTAAGTCCATAGCCAATCATGTCAGTTGTCAGTTCAAACTACAAGCTTCCGTTTGTCATGTAGTACGCGTCACCGTCTTTCCACCGCTCCCCCGCTCTCTGATTGGGGACCTAAATCTGGGACTCTCGCTTGGACGAGCTGCCAGGCCGCCTTCCAGTTCGAAACGAACGGAAGCGGCCTGGGAATTCCCAGGCTAGCAATAGGGCGGAATTTTTAAGACGATGGAGGCACGTAACGACCGAATACCTAAAGGGTGGGCCGAGGCAATGCGGTTTCGGGGCCGCGACCCTTCTGGCATGTGCCCAAATGCCAGACCGCCCAGTCCGTCACTGTTTAGGAGTGAGGAAATTTCACAACTGGGCTTGTTGCACAGGTGGCATCCCATCACAGTACCACGCTGCAAATGTTTGTAGAAACAGTGCTTGATTTTATAAACCTGTGACCAGGGAAGTGACTGGAATACCTGATTTCCATTATTTGGATGAGTGAGAGAATACTATGGGCAATATATGATCAAAGGAGAAGTTTCAATTTGTCAAGTGGACAAAGTTTGTTTGGTTGAAAACGTTTCGCCGCTCATCCGAGAGGCTTCGTCAGCTCTGGCCCTCATGCTGGTTCGACCCTGTTTATATCTAGCTGATATGGGCAATATAGTATATTCATATTCTTTGTTTATATTTATTGCACTATAAATAATTGCTTTTCTCAACACAAATGCACGGAAGAGCCGGTATTAATCTCGATTTAAAGAAAGACGTAAACTCACGTAAAAAATGTTAAAATGTAAAGTTGAGTTTGGAGTCAGAGGACTGAGGCCTACCGGTTAGCGCGACTCTCGGGTTCAGAACGTTCAGAGCCGAGTCCCGGACCGTGTGTTTCCGCTGGTTCTTCTGTTCGGAGCGGGACGGGTAGGACGGGTCCGCCGGGTCCGCTGCTGTGGCTCGCATCATTTTAAGGACGGAACACAATGGCAACACTCTTTAAATAAAGTCAATGAACACAAACGTTTCGCGGATGAAAAACGGAAGTGACACAAGTTCCAGGTTATGTAGTTTCAGTATAAGAGCACACAAATACTAATACAACATCTGTAATTGTTGCAAACTCGTTCTCTCCTTACTGAAATTGCCTGTGCTAAGAAAATATCATATTCAGTGTCCCAAGTCCTTTTTTCATTTCGTTTATGGCAAGTTTGTTTAAAGAATAAATGGAGTAAAAGGACATGATAAAACTATGGTAAATGGTAATGGTATTAATGGAGAAAATGTAATTTACAAATTACACTGCTTCTAAACACACACACTCAGTAACATAATCATAGCCGTTACTAATCTTTGACATAAAAACATTTCAACTTACACTTAAATTTTGTCCGAGAAATTGGCAATTTGTGAGTTTTGTTTACAGTTGTGCTAAATATTAAGATCGCACATTTATGAAACTTAGTAATGTTGGTTAAACAAAAATAAATTCATTAATTAATTAATAAAAAAGGGAGGGGTGACCAGCCACCATTTTTGGATTTTTCCTACATAATATGTATTATTTGTATTTTATGTAAACTTATTACAAACTGCATCACGTATTTTATATTTTATTTAAAAACTGATACATGCACCAAAGAACAATGCAGGGAACAAATGTTTTTATAGTACGTGGTATATGATAAAATAAAAATCTTAAAAATTAAATGCAATTTTAATACTCCTTATTGTAACAACCATGTTTAGAAAAGATAAAATTAAGTATGCAGAACTAAATATGAATCCTTACTAATAAACATGGCCACAGTAAATTATTCAGTCAAATAAATACCACATTATTGACCTACATTTTGATTGTGATACCCATTTCAACTTCTTCCACTAGGCGTCAGCATTGTATTGAGTGACGTACAACACAAAGTCCTCCTTAACTTACAAAGTATTCCCGATGAATACAAACTCAAAGGACACATATACACAGGGGAGGCATTAGGTTTCAAAACAAAAACTGTGAAGAGTCAGGGGATCTATTAGGAGACATGTTTATGATGTTTATGATGCGAGAACACTGCTAAGAGCGATTGAGTTTGAACAGAGTACAGGGACACAAGCAATGCATTATAATTATAGTTACCAATGTGTATCACTCAAGGTTTCTCACACATTTCTACTGATACGATGGTGACACATACAAATTTAGAGGTACAACTTTCACGTATTACAGCTAGGCCCTGTGTATTTTTTTCTTGTTGACATTACCGTGATGACAACCTCAACCTTGCTGTAGGACAGTTGTAAAACGTGCTTATAATTATTGCATGGTAAAGTGGGACTAAACACTAAAGCAAAGTGTGTTTTTTTTCCTTTTAATTCTGTATGTGGTGTTTTAATAGCATTATCTACTGTTCTTTGTCCCATTTTGGCAATTTTAGTGCCCATGATGTATATATTTGAAACTCTGTGTTGAAAATTTGAGTATGTGCTGCCTCCGGGAGTCACTATAATTTCAAGTACTACATGGCATCATACAGAACTGCCCTGACTAATGCCAGGTGTTTCTGATAACAAAGACCTGGCTGTTTTGAAGTGTTACCTCTTAGACAAATGACTCTGTTCCTTATACACCCAGACCCCACCTGCTCTCTTCTTCAGTCCTCCAGGTACTGGCCAGTTTAGCAGCTCTATTTGAAATGTGATTGTGAGGGTTTAGAGCTTTAGTCCCACTTTAAAAATGTCAATCCCAAAATGAGTTAAGAAAGTTAGAAATGAGTTGTTATATTTAAAAGGTGCATTTTGTAACTTTTCTGGTGGAGGGTCTGTCTAATGCTTCTCTCCATGCAGATGTTATTGCTTTGTCTGGAATGTTTCACAGTATGGCTTTAAACCTTTCTATGCCCACGGAGATCAAACCAGACGAAGCTACAGGTCAGATCTGTTTAGAGGCAACCCCGCTTACAGAATTTTTATAGGTATGTTTGAGTTATAAAAACCACCTGTAATTTAATAAATATAAAGTAGAGCTGTTTAATGTCATACTGTGGAACATTCCAGGCAGAGCGATGACATATCTGTAGAAATAAGCAGTTGACGGACCCCCAACCAAAGAGTTACATAGTGCACTTTTAAATGTAGCCAGGTGGAAATGGGTAGAAAATGTGTGAAAACCAGCTTATTGTTCAGGATGGTCCTAGGCTAGAGTGGCCACCAACGTCTCCAAACACTGTATCAATGCAAAACCATACAGCAAATTTTCAAATGACAGTATTAAAAGTGATAAGGAGTATGTGTGACCCAGTTGGACATCTGGTCTTTGGTGCGCTTGGCTGAGCTGTGGCTGGTGAAGATGGATTTGAAGGCCTCAGATTTGTCCTGCATTTCCTGGATGGAACGTTTGGAAGCCCCATTGCTTTTGGAAGAGCTTGGACCAGCCACATCTTCAGGGGAGAAGAAGAAAATAAACACAATTAAATAATAATATTGAGCCATGTATGGATCCAGGTCAGTTTCTGTTGGGGCTGCCACCTTTAAACAAATTGTCACAAAAAAGTAAATTGTTTCTGGTATGAAAATGCGTGCTATTTAACTGGATAAACAAGAAGCCACTGATTTTAGAGTTTTACCCATGGAAAGACTCAGTGTCAAATTAAAACGTAATGATGATGTTTTTATGGATCTGTGCCGGCCTCTGCTTGATTACTTGCCCAATAATCTCAGTGGCATCATACAGAGCAGTACAGGCTCAATCCAATGGCGAGCTGTGGGTTTGCCCGTTTGACCAGGTTAGTGTGCACTACTTAACCAGGTGATGTTTTTGTAATGAAGGAAACTTTTGTGCTCAGACTGCTCTGTTTTGTGTGTTAAAATATGTAAAAAATTATATATATATATATATATATATATATATATATATTTTTATATATATATATATATATATATATATATAAAACAATAAAAAATATATGCGTGAAAAGTCCCTCAGTCGTCCAGGTAGAATCCATGATAAAAGGAGAAGTTCAATTTGTCAACTGGACAGCTCCGAGTTGACGAAGCCTCTCGGATGAGCGGCGAAACGTTTTCAACCAAACAAACTGTGTCCAGTTTACAAATTGAACTTCTCCTTTTATCAATAAAAAATATAAGATTAAGCCTTGGCCTATTGGCCTTTATTGGTCTCACACACAATGACACACAGTGACACACGGGAGAAATTTGACTTCTGCATTTGACCCATCCTTTTCAGGAGCAGTGAGCAGCCATCTTTTTTCGGCGCCCGGGGGGCACTACCGTGAAGGGTCTTGCCCAAGGACCCACACTGGTTAGCTCATTGCCCGGGGGGGATTTGAACCCACAACCCCCAGGTGGAAAGTCCATGACTTACCAGTTGAGCTAACCAGAGCTATAATAATAGCGGGCCTAATAATAATAATACTGAATGTGGTTTTCATGGTTGGTGATGCTGGCATATGAAATTTACTAGAAAATAAGTTCTATAATAGCGGAAGTAATATGCATTTTTCACTGTAATGTAAAGAAAGTATTGGATTGTAAAGTAAAGTATGTAAAGTATTTGGAATATCCTTTGCAAAACACAGGGCACTGTGTAACTTTTCTGGTGGAGGGTCTGTTGCCTGCTTGTCTCCACGGAGATGTTATTGCTTTGTCCTGAATGTTCCACAGTATGTCGTTAAAATATATATATAAAATATGGATATAAAATATCCATCTTGTATTTACTCAATGTGTTTTTGTTTTTACTTAAAAACAGGAATTCTTACTGTGAGCGGGCTTGCTTCTCCACAGACTTGACCCCGAAACTTGGCCTTGTGGCATCACTTGTTTGTGCTTAGTTGAGATAAATAAGCGTAATGCCATACTGCGGAACACTCCAAGCAACACAACAACAACTTCATGTAATGGAGCATGTAACGGACCCTGCACCAGGAAAGTTACACAATGTACCTTTATTGAGCCCGGTGTTGTGCTTTTATTCATTTCTAGATTGTCAAGGTGAGGTCAACATAACAGTAACAAAATCACAACTTTTTTGCAAGATTGAAATTACCCGGATCACTGTTTGCATTTCCATTCTCCAGAGAGCTTCCCACTTTTGTCGAGCTTGCTTCATCTATGTTGGAAAGTACAAATGTAAATGAATCCTTAGCTTATTCTACATTACCAAGGAAATGATGTACGTAAAACACAACCACACCACACAAACCTTTAGTTTCAGGTGGTGCAGACAAAGTTTCCACTGCCTTGCTCTTTTTGGATTTCTGAGAAGGAAAGTGACAGTTATCACAAAATACTTCAGAAAGAACACAACAGAGAACCTCAAACATTTCTTCTGATCTAGACGATGATAACACCAGTCTCTTGTTATTTTTACTACTTATTTTAAATGTATTAATTATCATTTACATTTGTGCTCTTTGTTATTATAATATAATATGACATGTGAGCTCCTGTGTCCAAATAATTTCTCTTGTGGATCAACTTGGAACACAAAAAATCATAAATGGGCCTTTCAGTGCGTTTCAGTTTGTGCTTATAAAGGTAATCTCACTTTAGTTTTAGCTTTGGCTCGCTTCTCTTCCATTCTCTCTCTCAGCTTGTCCACCTCCTCCTTTATGCCATTGAGGACCACGATATCGTCACTTTTAAAGGGGTCCCCACACTGAAACAAACAAACAAAAAAAAGTAAAGAATGTTAGCGCGTACAATTGATATACACTTGATAAAGTTGGGCCTATACACAACAACAAATTTTGAATAGAGATATATTTCTCCAGAAAATAAGCCAGTGATATTGAGACTAATTTATGTACCGGTAATTGGTGAAGTAACCCTAAAGCAGAACAGTCATCAGGACATCATACAAAAATGTGAGCTCCAATACATACAAGTACATTTGGGGTTTTTTCCCCCTGTAAAAGAAGCACTAACAATCAAACTGTTTCACTCTGTCTACTTAATTTATTAATAAGGATGCACAGGTCCAGCTTTTTCAGTTCAGATACTATGTCTTTAAGGGTACATTTTGTAATTTTTCTGCTGGAGGGTCCATCAAATACTTTCTCCATGGAGATGTTATTGCTTTGCCTGGAATGTTTCATAGTATGGTATTAAGGCTTTCTGTCTTCATGGAGACCAAACCAGACCAAGTTACAGGTCAGATCTGTGAAGAGGTAATCCCCGCTCACAATCAGAATGCCTGTTTATTTTTAAGGTATTTTTGAGCGATAAAACCACCTCTAATTTAATAAATAAATCAATCAATTTAATGTCATACTGTGGTACATTCCAAGCAGAGCAATGAAACACATGCATAGAAACAAGGCAGAGACTGAAAATGGCATTTATTTTCTTCAAACCAAAATAAAATAAGAGACCACTGACCATGTAGCTATTATTTATCCCCAGTAACTACAGAAGAACTTTGTATAAACAAACAAACAACAAAAAAAAAGTCTTTCTAGAGCTGACTACTAGCAGTAAATAGCCTCATTACATCAATGTGTATGTGCAGACAGGATATAGGCTATGTTCGGAAGCCGATATCCGATCTATCAAATTTTGTCAGTATCTGCGGCAATATCCGATACCGGTATCAGATCAGTGCATTGCCATTTATGAAAAATGTTATCAATCACAGATCCAGAAGAAGCCCTGCTTCACTTTGACATAGGAAAAATGTTGTTCTGAATCTGTGCATGTCCCGACCATTTCTACATGACATATTTTGTTTCTAATTTGCTTAAGGCTTTTGTTTCATCTTCCTAATAATGTTCCAAGTACTGCCATGGTACGTAAATCATGTAAGTGATGATATTATTATGATAAAAGACTCACTGTGGGTTCCAAACATGAATATCTGAAGAGCAGGTGAATGGCTGTACCTGTACTTTGACTTGTAAATATGGATTTGTTTATACTGCACATGGAAATATTTGAAAATGCCCTTTGTATTCTGTGTATAGTCATTTCCATACGCACACATAATATCATAATTTCATTAATAATAAATAATAATAAAACATTAATTATTTGACTTCACTTTGATTTCACCAATATATTTATCCCAGATCGATCTGATTGTTATTGGAACAGAAATACTATAGTTACCATGCAAAGAACTGAAATCTTTTAAAATGCTATAACTATATTATGTTTTTTATTTGTTAGATCATCAGACAATTATAATAACAATGAGAATTGTATGTTTGTTTGTTTGTTTGTTGCAATCATTTTTTTTTTATTTGTAAAAGGATAACATAATTTTTTTATTTTATTTTTTTGCAATTCTTACTGTTAATATTAAATCTGTAAACTATAGATCAGTTATCAGACAGAATAAAAACAAGATTTTACTTTTTTGTGTGTGTGTTTTTTTAAATGAGTAATTTCACATCTTTCCCCAATGCTCTACAAGGATTCAATTATTTACTGTTAACCTTAAATCTGTTATCAGTTCATAAAAAAGAAGGAAGTCCAGACAGCACCAACAGTTCGCTTGAATTGTAAAAAGTAAAGTCATCTGAAATGCAAATGAAGAAGTAACATGTGGGAAGCCAGTTGTTTTTTCAGGCTGTGTGGTCACGTGCTCTATAGCCAAAACAACACAGATCACCCCGGTCGGTCACTGCTGGCCAATTACTGCAAACAAACTGGGATGCTACCAAACAGTGCACCTGCTACGTCATGAGCGGATAGAGAAGGGCTACATAAAGACATGTGCCAGGTTCAGTGGGTAAGACGCATTTTAATAATCTATAAATGCATATATGCTAGCAGTCAAGTTTGGACATACCATTTTATTCAATACTTACTACTTTCTACATTTCATATACAGAAGACATCACACATATGAAGTAAGATAAATGGAATTATGAAGCTATTTTTATATTCAAATCCTAAAATTATCCATCCTTTGTTTTGAAAAATATTTAGTTTGTCTTTCTTTACTAAATAGTTCCATATATCTTGCAACATATGAAATGTAGTAGTAAGAAAAACTGTGTGTCCAAAGTTTTGACTGGTGTTGCTTAAACATACACTACCAGCCAATAGTTTGGATACACCTTCTCATTCAATGTTTTTATTTTCTTTCTTTTTTCCACTACCACTACTACCACTACTACTACCACTACCACTACTACATATATTTAATGTCTTCTGTAGTAAAGAAATAAAAAATATTGAATGATTGAATGAATGATGATGAGTCCAAATATTTGACTGGTAGTGTACTTTGAGGAGGAAGTGAACTGTTGGTAAAAAAAAAAAAACCTACATTCATTCATTCATTAATTCATTCACCTAGCATATATTTCATTGCTCAAAATCCCTTGGGGAAAAAAACAGGTATTTTTTCTGTGCGATCTGTCAATAACTGTCACCTGCTACTATGACGATCAGTTTATAAAAAAAATGGTAAAATGGACCTGTTAACTTGAAAACTATATTACAAGGTGAAGCATTTTTAGCTTTGGAGACAATAATTACTAAGTAATAACTTATTCAAACATGTGTGACTGAAACAAAACTCTGGGTATGTTTTTCATGTGGTTATTATAACCTGATGACGCTGTAGAGGCAAACACGTCGTTTGCTCTAGCCCAGCATTTCCATTTCAAGGCCCGGGGGCCAAATACGGTTGCTTGGAATTAAGGGGAAAAAAAAACTACTTTCAAAATTGTACATAATGCATTAGTACTGATGCCACTGTACAGTCCCTGACAAAAGTCTTGTCGTTTGGGTACAAGTTGACCTTAAATGCCCCCCAAATATATATCTAATAATTAGTTTTTGACAAGAAATGTCTCATTTCAATCCCAGCAGATTTTGAAATACTGTTTTGGTGCCAAATGAAACTGCTGAAAAGCATTCTAATGTTCACAGCTTGCTAAAGGCCACTGAGTCAGTTTTTGCAAAGACAAAAGTCTTGTCGCCTTGCACCCAATCCTAGATTACAGCCTCACCTGTGATCAATAATTTGTCAATCAATTTGTCGGTGTGTACAAAAAGAACCCCAACACACCAGACCTTCACATCAACTGCAACTTGACCTCTGACAACATGCCTAAGATTCACCCTGAGACCAAAGCATTGATTATCAAGAGGTTGAAGACCAAATCCACTGCTGAAGTGGCTGACACCTTCAATGTGTCTCAGCGTCAAGTACAAAGAATAAGAAAAAGATTTGAAGAGACTGGAGATGTTTTTGACAAGTCCAGGTCCGGTAAACCCCGCAAGACAACTGCTCGGGAGGACCGTTTGTTGGCTCGAAAATCTAAGGCTAGCCCCTTTTCCACTGCAGCAGAGCTCCACCAGGCCTGGTCACCTCAAGTCCCCGTGTCAACCAGAACAGTTTGTAGAATTCGGGCTCAAAATGGCCTCCATGGTCGAATCAGTGCCCAGAAACCAGCACTAAACTAAAGGCAATTAAAAAAACGTGTGGTATTTGCTAAGGCCCACAGCCTGCTAAAAGGATGGACGCTGGAAAAGTGGCAAAATGTGGATTTCTCAGATGAATCTTCAGTTGAATTACATCACAGCTGCCGCAAATATTGCAGGAGACATACTGGAGCCCGCATGGATCCGAGGTTCACCCAGAAAACCGTTAAGTTTGGTGCTGGAAAAATCATGGTCTGGGGTTACATACAGTATGGCGGTGTGCGAGAGATTTGCAGGGTGGAAGGCAATATCAATAGCCTAAAATATCAAGAAGTATTAGCTAAATCTTACATTCCCAGCTATAAAAGGGGTCAAATTTTGCAGCAGGATGGTGCTCCATCGCATACTTCCATCTCTACATCAAAGTTCCTCAAGGCAAAGAAGATCAAGGTTCTCCAGGACTGGCCAGCGCAGTCACCAGACATGAACATCATTGAACATGTCTGGGGTAGACTGAAAGAGGAAGCATGGAAGACAAAACCAAAGAATCTTGATGAACTCTGGGAGGCATGCAAGACTGCTTTCTTTGCTATTCCTGATGACTTCATCAATAAACTGTATGAATCACTGCCAAACCGCATGGATGCAGTCCTTCAAGCTCATGGAAGTCATACAAGATATTAAATATGGATCTCACAGCACCACTATTTATTTCACTGATGTTATGCAACATATTTTTGTATTTGAAGTAAATTATTTGTTCAATTTTCACATTACCCTCTGTAGGCGACAAAACTTTTGTCTTGCCAAAATTTGACCTTTCTGTGTTCATTAAATGATCAATCTTTCTTCAGTGAAGCAAATTTATTTTAGTATATTGAACATAATTTGGGAGAGTTTTAGCTTTCATATGAGCCATTTCTAAAACTAATGGATTAATTAAAAGTCAGGTTATAAGATGTTCTTTTTACCAAATGGAGAAGTGACAAGACTTTTGTCAGGGACTGTACTGATGATTATCTGTCAGACGTGCTTCACATCTCCACCTCAAACATGAACCTGACTTTGATGCACTTGTTAAAGCTCAACAGAGGCGAGATTTCTCTCACGGAGAAAAACACTAAAGCATGCTAACTTTGACTTTTTTCTACAGTTTGGCAGTTGGACAAAATGTTGTGACATATCTTGTACTATATTATTTGGCATACAAAGACATTGTCGTGTCTTAATACAAAGTTAAGAAAGTTAAACTCAGAAAGCATTGTGGGGTTAATGTGACTGAAAAAGAGTTACAAATGTTTCACGTTTACCACTGTTCCGAATTATTTTACTGAATAAATTCAGTTTTTGTAAAACCTCACTCTCTCATTACTTAATAACACATAACTTACCAGCTTCTGTAAACAATGCAATTTACTGATTTCAACGTAGAAATAAAATTAATAACCAGGGTAAACTTCAAACTTTTGGCCCGGCCCTCCACAATATTTTCTGCTTCTAATTTGGCCCCTGGGGAAAAATAATTGCCCACCCCTGCTCTAGCCTCATAAAGAATAAAGTCAAGCAAGTGGTCTTTTTGGAACCATTATAACAAGGTATAAAGTTGAAAAAAGTCAATTTTCTGTAATATGCAACCTTTAAATATTAAATTATACATTTAAAATATTGAGATAAATACTAAATCAAAGCAGATAAAATGATCATTTGAATTTAAGTAATAAACTAAAAACATATTTGCCATTGGTCGTCTTCAAAAGGTTTCTATGAGCATGAAGTAACTGGATTAAAGTTGAGTAGTAAAACAATGAGAGCTGATGAACGGGTAGATAATGCTATGGAGAGAAGGGGGAGTGGAAAGCAAAACCTTGGGGGAAAATTGTTACCGGTTAGTGGTGCGGTGCAGGTGTGTACTGGTAACCAAGAGCAGGCAGCCACCTCTCCTGGGACAGGTGGGAGTGACCAAATCTGAGTCAATGGAGAGCAAACATAGATCTTTCCTAATCTCTAAATGAGAATAAAGTGTGTGGACTAACCTCTGTGCTGCCATGCCTCCGCAAAGCACTCCTGGTAACCAAATGAAGAGTCAAGTTGGTGCTTCCATTATTTTGGTGGGGGTTGATGACACAAGTGGAAACTGCTAATGTTGCAGAGGATTCAGTGGTTATCTCCACTGCAAAAATACAGCGCTGAACTGAGCTTTAAGACCAAAGGTAAGGGGGCATTCCAATTTAGTTTGGTTTTCAAATCCTAACCCAGAATAGATTTGTCTCTTATTAATGTCACAACCAGCGCTACTATTTTTTAAATTTTTTTTATGATTGTTAACGATGATATTTAGGTAAATCTATTATAGTGTAACTCTCGAAATCAGGTACAGTGGCACACACAGGCCTTTAGTTGCTTAATCAATCTTTTTTGTTGTTGTTTTTAAATACAAATGAGCTAGTATTTTTTTATTTAAAGACAAAAAAAAGTTGTTTTTGTGTGAAGTCCTGTAAGCATGTAATATTGTGTGGGCTATGTGTTGCCATGCCTTTGTTTCTGGATTACAAATTTGTTTTGAAAGGTGCATTGTGTAACTTTTCTGGAGAGCCCGTAAAATACTCATCTGCTCATCTTTTGTTATTTGGATTGTTTATTATTTTTTACTTTATTATTTTTTACTATATTATAGCTATATTTTAGTTATTATTATTATTATTATTATTATTATTATTATTATTATTATTATTATTATTATTATTATTATTATTATTATTATTATTATTATTTAGTGTCATATTATAGTTATTACTATTATTATTTAGTGTTTCATGTTCGCACCTTATCACCAAGACAAGTTCCTAGTTTTATGAATTGTGTTCACTTGGCAATGGCAATAAAAGTCTTTCTGATTCCGATTCTGAAATCCTTTTCTCTATGGAGATGTTATTACTTTGTCTGGAAAATCTTCATGGGGACCAAACCAGACCAAGTTACAGGTCAACCACACATTCTGTCAACGCACAGACAGAATGTCTTTTTTTTTTTCCCCTCCGCATTTTAGAGCTCCAAAACCACATCTAATTTAATGAATGCAAGGTAGAAATGTTAAATGTCATACTGTGGAACAATCCAGCCAGAGCAATGACACCCCCCATAGAAACAAGCAGGTGACAGATCCTCCACCAAAAAGTTACATGGTGCACCAGAAAAGTTTAAGGCAATGCTTAGCTCAGAAGTTAATATTTGGCATCATATTTGTCTTAAAGCTAATCCATCACCTGTGAGACACCACTGGTATTCTGTGTTAATTATAGTCACATCCCACTAATCAGCTCTATACAAACCTCTGAGCAACAAGACTCTGCACTGATTGTGTTGAGTTAATCATGGTCCTCTCAAGATATTATTTAAGGCTATTTCAGCGCCTTGTGTATTTACGCCTTGCGTAAATTGTGTCCTGCCCCATCCTTATCAAGATGGCTTTAAACAGCTTTATCTGGGTCAAATGTAATAGAAAAAAATCTCATTCATACGCCTTCTATCATTTTAAACAATTCAATCCAAAACTGATATTAATTACCATTATGAAATTGTTTTGGACAAGTTGTTGGTATTTTTGTGCTGTCCATTACCATTATTTGTATTTGCTGCCTGTTACTATTGCTGGTATAATTTCTTAACATTATTGGTATCCTTTTTATTACTGCAATATGATGATAGTTACCCAGGTTACCAAGATACAACAGTTACTCATTGACACTGATGTCAATATGGATGTTATATGATGATCCATTGTAAAATAATGTAAAAATATATAAATAAATAACTGGCTCACTGCAAGGATTCAAGCCATGAACCAGTTTATATTAAAAAAAAAAAGGAACTAACCCACATTTTCAACCTCATTTTGTTTCTGGATTGCTCCACAGGAGTTTTGTCAGTGCCGATGCGGAGGTGAAAACGGGCTACTATGTGCCATCTGTATCCTACAAAGTGCATCTTTGTGGTCTCCCTGGGAATAAGTATTATGGTGTGTTCACTGATTTATCTGAGTGCCGATGTGCCAACCGAGCCCAAGCCCAGAGAGGAGTGCAGGCCCTTTGCCCCTCAGTGTAAACCTTTTCTGCTTGGCTACAACAGCGGACTCAGGTGGCACCGTCAGAACTGCCAGGTAAGGAAATATTCTCATCCGTATTCTCAGTGATGGGAAGAGTACTTTGAAAATGTATTTAGCGACAGTTAATACTAAACACTTGAATTAAAATGTATGTTGTAACATATTCTTATATGGTCTAATCAGAATGCTCTTTCTGAATATTCAAATATCAAGTTGCGTTTAAATTATAGTGTAAAGACGCAACATAAGATTAAAAAATATGTATGTCTGTTTGACCGTTTGTTATGCATTTTCTATCACTCAACGGAGAAGAAGAAATCACACATGCACTCACCACAAGAGCAGTGTTGTCTGTTTTTCTCAATTATATTGTGCAGTTTGAAGGTTAAATTGTGTGATCAAGTACTGGTACTCACATTTTCTCGGTACATGTATTCAGTTACTTTCCAGCACTGAATATTACATAGGCATGATTGTTTTCTCCTTCTTCTCTGACAAAAAACAGCTGTCTTATATTCTTATAAGTTTGTGCTTCGTTTGTGCTGTTTTGTGCTGCAAAAAGTTTCGTTAGGGGGGGCTGGCTGACCACAATTTGACCTATAAAAGAATCGTTGACATCTGAAAAACTAAAGCAGCACAAACGAAGCACAAACGATTGACATAGTTTTTTGTGTAGGTGTGCGTTTGATGGGGGGGGGCAACTTCGCGCAGGTACTTGCCGGACCTACTTTTGTCAGCAGTAGAAACTCGGATAAGTCTCAGTGTTAAAGTCAGTGTTAATGCATGACACTGCTGATATGGATACCGTACGGATTCACATAAAAAAACGAACTAACCCTTTTAGAAAAAATAACCACTGGCTATAGACCAGTTTCAAAGCTACGTCATCACTGAATGCGCAGTGCTGACTCAAAAAAAGCCACTGCTGCCATAAAACCCCCAGCGAAGATATAGAAAAGAACTCGAATAAAGAGAAACAGATGGAATAAATGATAGTTCATATCATTCAACTGACATACACACAAGTGAACACCTGCTGCTTGTTTAGGGTAATTTGCCCAGGTGTTCAATGGCGTTTAATCATGCTGATTAACTAGCAAGCACAGGACACCGCAAAGCTCACAGACATATTAACCGGGTAACCTCTACGACATGTAAACGAACACAAATAACTTTGTTAAAATGCATGATAAGTTTTCGCATGACCATCATAAATGGCATTTGTCATGACTGAGATCACATCTGTGACTCGTGAATTAAGTCGTAGTATGTTACTTACCCCGCAACGCAAGTGCAGTTGGCGGTCAGAACGTAGTTATTGCGCTTGTAAATCTGGCCACTTCCTGCGGTCGTACTGCCACTCCGTGATCGCATAAGGATCTGGTAGTCGAACCCGGTTGCTCAATGTGAGCTTTTGAATGTAGCTCTCCCCATCGTTCAGATACTCTGCTATGGTCCGCCATGGTTGATTCTGGGTCAACAACGCGCGCGCATGCCGGTGACGTCACGTCTGTTTACTAACTGTAAAGGGGTCTATAGACTCTTCTTTTAGCAGTTAAGCATTGGGAATTGTTCACTTTCTGTGTGTGTGTTTCTAGTGGGACAGTGTTGGGGGACGGACTTCCTGTCTTTATCCGTTCACAGAATGATTAAAGTGAAGTTTGTGGTCCTCAGGCTGTCTCTGAAGCTGCTCTCTGCGCTCTTTTTTTTTTTTAAATCTTTTATTATTACAAGGTACATATATTAACACCACAACAACATTCGTAAAGCACTCAGAAGACACATCGGGGGATGTGGGCACGGGAATAAACACCACTGGGCACAAGGGCTAAGAGAAACAGGGGAAGTGTAGAGGACCAAAGGGCTTGTCCCAGGTGAAGAAAGGGGGCCTGGGGGAGAGCAAGGGCGATGCAGCGCCCAGGGAAGGTCCAGTCACCAGGGTCCAGGGGGGACAGCGGAGGGGGGTAGGGGTCAGAAGTCCAACCGAGGGGAACCGGCTCGGGAGATGGAGAAAAGCGGGTGAAGGTGTCACTGTGAACACTTGGATATTCCCAACAGGAAGTAGCCTTAGCAACAGCACACAGCTAGCAAAGCATCCTCTGCTGCTAAAAAAAAGTTTAGATGTAGTTTTGCCAGACCAGCATACACTTTTACAATACAATATTTTACAATGCCATTATACTCTAGAATTATATATTGTCCTAAGAAACCGAGATGTCAAAGGTTGTTTTACAAAATACAAAGTGCTAAGCAACTGGGGATTAAAAAAAAAAAAAAAACAGAAGAAATGGAACAGTCCAAGACATAATGCTTTTTCCCCTTTTTCAGGTGGAGCAATACATCACAAACTACACTCTGGATTGCTCCAAACTCATCACGGACCTCAAATTCATCACTACCCCCCTCAGTAAAGAGGAGGAAGGCTACCCTTTGGCGTTCATTCTGACCATCCATAAAGAACTGGAGCTATTTATACGATTGCTAAGGGCTATATACATGCCCCAAAATGTCTACTGCATTCACGTGGACGCCAAAGCCCCTCTGGAATACAAAGTTGCCATTCACAAACTGGTGAGCTGCTTTGACAACGTCTTTGTAGCTAGACGAACTGAAGTTGTCACCTACGCTGGCTACTCCCGTCTGCAGGCCGATTTGAACTGTATGGAAGAGCTTGTACAATCTAAGATCCGTTGGAAAAAAGTACTGAATCTTTGTGGCCAAGATTTCCCCATCATGAGTAACCTGGAGCTGGTGCGCTACATGCAAAGCGAAGAATGGAAAGATAAAAATATGACTCCAGGCATCAAGCAACCGGCCAAGTTTAGTTTTCGGACCAAGATGCAACATATAGAGATGGCGGGAAACTCTGTGAGCAGTTCAGGAAAAACTAAAGACCCCCCTCCTCGCAGAATACAAGTGTACTTTGGTACAGCCTACTACGCGCTCACAAGGGAGTTTGTGATGTTTGTTCTGACAAGTCGAGTGGCCCAGGAACTGCTGATGTGGTCCCGGGATACTTTCAGTCCAGACGAGCACTTCTGGGTAACGCTGAACCATATCAAAGGTTAGAGGTGAAGATACTAAAGGGTTCTCTCAATTGCTTGATTTCAGATAACATCATTACATTATATATGTAACATTAATACAGATGGGGGTAGGCTAAAATGAATATAGTTGGAATGCAGATTTATGTTGAGATTTTTTTTTTACATTTGGTTATAATGCAGTATTTCTTCACTCCTCAGTCAAATTAAAAACATCAGTTGTCATTCTGAAACTAGTACAGGACCTACATGCAGTAATGCTTGCCAACTTCCTATGGTTGGGAACTTCTTATTATATTAGGCAAAAAAGAGGAACTAACATGCTTTAAAACAATGGTCCTGTTTTTTTTCTGTTTTTCAGAAGCTCCAGGTTGCTACCTGACAGGAGGCTGGAGAGGAAGCATTCGTGCCATTAAGTGGTCTGATCAAGAGGGAACGTCACATGACGGGTGTAAAGGTAAAACAAAAGTTTAGAAGAAAACATTAAACATTAATCAAAAAGCCAAACGCTCCTTTTCATTTGGGGGAGAGGCTTTGTTCTGAAACAAGTTTATTTACTGCTCCATTTGCATCTTATCTTTACACTGAATTAGTTAAGAAGTAGCTATGTCTTCATATTTTATGAGCAGTACGAGTATGAGAAGTTGACTGTGTAACTTTTAATATTTACAATTACCTTTTTAATCTTAAAGGTCCCATGGCATGACATTTTCACTTTCTGAGGTTTTTGAACGTTAATGTGAGCTCCCCTACCCTGTTTAGGGCCCCCACCCCATGGCTAAAAGTTGCGAAATGTCTAAACTGAGCATTTGCGGTCCTTTTCTGCGTTTGAAAAAAACACAGCTCAAACGGGCGATTCTGAACAAGGCAACTATGTGACGTCACATCGAAAAATGCAGCTCCACCCCCCGTCTGTGTCTCTACTCAGCATCTCTGTAAATCACGCCCAGAGAGTTTGGACTGCGGAGGAGCTACGCAATGCGAAATGCGTTTTTTAATTTGCCTGGAGGCACATACGAGTGTTTCTAGGCTCGGAAGTCCTTTATCTGAGCCTGTGGACATCTGAAACAGCAGTGGTTTAATTTTATTTTCTGTGGAAATGTGGTTATTTTTCAATGGAACGCTTCTCATCTCTTCCTCCGCGCAAAAACGCGGAAGTGGGGCCAGCGCACAGCTGAAGAGGAAAGAGCGGAGAGTTTGGCCACGCCCCCACCCGCTACTCTGGCCTATCTTTGTCCTCCTCATTTGCATTCAAGCAACAACACCCATAATGGAGTGTTTATGACCCTTTCTCATCTTATCTCTCTTTCTCATGCACTGAGTCTTGATTTTGAAGAAGGATTCATTTACAGTATTAGGGAACCATTAAGGAGCCATATAAAAGCATCAAGAAGTACCATGTCATGGGACCTTTAACCAACATAACCAAGTTTATCATAACATAATACAATGCAAGTCCACCATCTTAAATATTATTTGGTAATGGAGCTCCACTCCATGTCTTGTTAACAAAGGTTTGGTGGTTTTCATTTTAAACAAGTACAAGTCTAATGCTAATCTAATTTTCAGGGCACTATGTTCGGGACATCTGTGTCTATGGGACTGAGGACCTGCCCTGGATTTTTCAGAGCGCTGCCATGTTTGCAAATAAATTTGAGAGTGGCACATACCCCGAGGCACTAGACTGCCTGGAGGTGTGGCACCGAATCAAAGTCCTCATGCAGGCAACTGTTCCTATAGATCCAACATGGCTGCTTGCGATACCACACAGCAACAGCACTGAGATGTGAAATTACTGCTAACCGAGTCATAAAGAATTGCACTTTTAGCTGTGAATATGACTATGTTAAAAAAAGAAGGAAAAAGCAGCTCCAGTAAAGCACAGCCGCTTCGGTTTACAGTCTAATTTATGATTTTTTTAAATTTCTTAAATGTTATTTAAACAAGATTTTTATAAAATAAAATACGTGAAGAGTCCCTCAGTCGTCCAGGTAGAATCCATGATAAAAGAAGAAATTCAATTTGTCAACTGGACAAAAGTTGACAAAAGTTGAGAGGGGAGTTAAAGAGGCTATTTTTGTCAAAAAAAGAGAATCCGTCTCTGAACAGAAATGGTGGAGTCAGACACAATTTGTCTCCCATCTATAATTTCATTCTTAAGCCTAGATCAAGCAAACAGGGGAACAATAGGGCTAGCCAGGTCAGGGCCAGAGGTGTGAAAAACAGTCGTTGTATGGATTAATAGGTATGGTAATCTAGACGCCAGAGAAACAAAAGACTGAAACCAATGAGATAGTTTCGGAAAGTAGTTAGCTAGTTAGCTCCTCCCTGCAGCAAGATATAAGCAAGTGTCTTACCAGCATTCTAATTAGAGCTGACGAAGCCTCTCGGATGAGCGGCGAAACGTTTTCGACCAAACAAAATTTTGTCCAGTTGACAAATTGAATTTCTTCTTTTATAAAATAAAATACTTTACATTAGAGGACTTGAGTTTGTTTTATATACTCTTGTTATGTGATACAGCACACTGGTAATGGCTATTTTAGCTATATGCATGATTTGTAGTTTCCAATGGACAGACCACAGTATCCAACTTTTTAGGCAGAACAGACCAAAATAAGAGCATCTTTTAGTTTCTTCTTTTTTCATTTGGGTTGTATTTATTGCACTAAAAACATGTAACCTGCCTCTCATTTGGCCTGGAGGAAGGCCTGTACCTGCTCGTTTCCATGGAAATGTTGTTCATTTGACTATAACTTTCCACAATTTGACATAAAATATATCCTTGGGCAAGACACTTAACCCACCTCGCCCCCGGTGTTGGTGCACACCGGTGGAGAGCTCCCATGTCAGTTACATCAAGGCCGGTCAGGAGCCTTCCTCCCGTGGACCCACCACCCGCAGGAGGATTCATGGGGGCTGGTGCATTGAGATCTGGGCGGCAGATCTGCTTGGAGTGTTGCGATCCAAATATCGGATTAAATGGAAGATGATGAATGAATGTATCTATGTGATGCAGAGATGGAATCACGCAGACGTGCCACCTCCATTGATTTAAAAAAGATCGAGTATTAAAGATCGAGTATTAAAGCACTGTTAATAAATTAGGATTTAAGTGGGTTATGAAGATACATTATTATCTCATTAAAGCAGAAATTTGGGAGAAGGGACTAAAGGCGCTTTGTGTTACATTTTTTTGTATGAAAATGCGCTTTATAAATATTGTTTTATTGATTGATTGAAATATTAAGGCAATAAAATATAAAATTTTGCTCAACTGCACAGCCTGTGCATTAACCTATTAGACTATGTAGGTTGTTGTTGGTAACCAGATAAAACCCTGCTAAATCTACAATAGTAATGTGAAGAAATATTGCTCAAACTCCAAAACTTGAGTGTATTGGAAGAAGAGTTCTCTCTCACCTTGTGGCAGATCTCGGTCTTGACTTCTTTAAGCGCACGCTCAGAAAACACACATCCACAAGTCTGTAGGTAGCAGAATCTAAACAATTATTAAAAACAAGAAACATGTTTGTATAAGAGAACTTATCTGACATACAGAAGATTGAGGGGATATTTTATTACCTGTGTTTGCCGTTCATCTCCAGTCCTACCACGGGACAAATGAACATGCCACAATGTATGTCCTCATATCGATCTCCTTTGGTGTTTCTCCTCTCACCCTCCCACTCCGGGTTATCGGTCAGGTTCAGCTCTTTAATGTCCTGCAAAAAGGACAAAGTAATGATGCTGTTATTGTAGAAAAATAGTGACAAATTTAAGAAATGGTAAAAGCCAAGAGTAAAGTTCTTGAAATATGAGTGATAAGAGTGATATTAGGATAAATAAATAGTACTTTTTATTGTAAAATAAGCAATAATCTCAAAAGAAAATCATAATAATAATGTAATTGCTTTATAGTCACTTTACAGTTTCATGCATTATTCATTCACTCCATACTATAAGCTATAACTGTAGCCACAGCCAACCTCGGACAGACTGACGCAAGCGAGGCTGCCAAACTGCATCATCAGCCCCTCTAACCACCAATCACTCACACACGCCGCATTTATATTAGACGATATAGTTGAAATGTCTTGACTAAGGACACAATGGCAGCTTTTAACCACTGGCGCCCCACTGTGGCACCTGATATTCCCAGCAGGCTCTGGCTTTGACAAAAGGATTGGCCATATAAAAAAGGTTTATTCCTAATGTTTCAAACTACAATATGCAAAAGTCAGCATGTTTGATTTTGTAGCATGGGACACATAATCATGACTAGGACTATCATTTTTGTAATTTTGTAATTATGCATTCTTCAAATTCTCAATCCCTAACACTAAAATGTACAATGGGGCATTCCCAGGACTTATTGGCCAGTAATTTTCACAGTACTTTTCACAGACCTATCTCAGAAGACCTTGTTAGGAAATGCCATTGAAGGATAAAAAAAAAATCTTTTACCCTTGTGCCTCGAATGTGTGTTACTGCCTCAGAGTTCGGTCTCTCTGCAGTCTTGTCCAGGAGGTATTCAATGATGGCATCCTTATTGTAAAGCCTGAAACAAGCAACAAGAAGATAACATTTAGAGTAAGTAAATATTATGAAAATGCTGTTGTTTCATACAGATGATGTCTTTCTTACTTTCCCAGTTCACACGCAACAATAGGGCGCTTGAGCTTCTCTTGGCTCAGAGCACAGTATTTCCATTTTGCTGCCAATTCCGCATTTTTGTCAACCTGAATAAAGCACAAGTAAGAATATTAGGAATAATAATGTTGAGAGGTGTACAGGATTCAGGAGCTTACAAACAGATAACTATAACAAACAAGACAGAAGGAAATGATACACGATAATGGAAATGTCATAGCTTACTTAGCATTTATCAGGGTAAAACGAAAACAAACGGTCTAGAAAAAAAAATTAGTACTTCTTTTACCTTCAAGCCATATTTGTCTGCTATACTGACGCTTTGATGTTTGGTGGGTGAATTAACCAACTATACGACTTTCATTAATGATTTGGTAATAAAAAGAATGACACTCTAAACCGCAAAAAATCTAACTTGTTTCTTTAGCTCATTTTAATTTCTCTAAATGCGCAAGAAAGTATCTATTGCGGGATAATATGCCAAAAACACTCTAAAGCTAAAGCTAATTGTTAAGATAGCATAGGTTTATCGACGACAAATCTACCAACAATAAACAAAATCGATCTTACAGACCTTCTCTACTTTCTTTGGGCCTTTCACTAACTCATGTCGTTTAGGAATCGTTCCACCGTCACATCCCATGTTGGATTATTTTAGGTTTAATTTCTCAAAAAGCGAGCAACAGTAAACAGGAACGACAGACCGGAAGTATCTGAGGTGTCAACAAACAACGAGGACAACGCGCAAGGACAGGCACACTGACATCTAGCGGTCAACATACAAAGTGTCGCATACAGTAAGTGATTCCCAATTTCTACCACTGAGGGGTAGCTTTGTACTAAATATAAGTGTAACGCAGGGGCGGGCAATTATTTTTCCCCAGGGGCCAAATGAGAAGCAGAAAATATTGTGGAAGGCCGGACCAAAAGTTTGAAGTCTACTCTGGTTATTAATTTTATTTCTACGTTGAAATCAGTAAATGGCATTGTTTACAGAAGCTGGACATCTGTAAATAGGTATTTATTTATTCTGTTGCACTGCTTTCAGATTTTAGATTTTAGATTCTAGATTTTAGATTTTACATTTTTGTCTTAGATAGTTTTTGTTTTGTTTCGTCTTTATATTGTATTTTGTACACTGTCTTTTTACACTACATGGCCAGAGAGAAATGAAATTTCGATTCACTGTATGTTGAACACATATAGCAGAATTGACAATAAAGCTGACTTTATTCTTTGATCTTTGGTAAGTTCTGTGTTATTATTAAGTAATGAGAAAGTGATGTTTTACAAAAACGTAATTTATTCAGTAAAATAATTCAGAATAATGGTAAACGTGAAACATTTGTGACTTTTTCAGTCACATTAACCCCACAATGCTTTCTGAGTTTAACTTTCTTAACTTTGTATTAACACACTACAATGTCTGTATGCCAAATAATACAATACAAGATATGTCACAACATTTTTGTCCAACTGCCAAACTGTGTAGAAAAAAGTCAAAGTTAGCATGCTTTAGTGTTTTTCTCAGTGAGATAAATTTAGCCTCTGTTGAGCTTTAACAAGTGCATCAAAGTCAGGTTGCATGTTTGAGGTGGAGATGTGAAGCACGTCCGACAGATGATCATCATTACAAATGCATCAGTACAAATCCATTATGTACAATTTTGAAAGTAGGTTTTAAACAACCTTTCGCAGGCCGGTCAGAGTATTAGGTCCCCAGGCCTTGAAATGCCCAGGTCTGCTGTAAAGGCTTAGCTGCTAAGAAAAAACAAAACAAAACAGAAACCAGCAGAAAAAGCATACAAAACAAAGCATGCATACAAAAAACAATAAAGTTAGACTTAGACAAACTTTATTGACAAGGGAAATTTTTTTTAGATTATGCTAAATTATTTGGATTATAGCTATTTTATTTTTTTATTTTTTTAATGCATTTTTAGGTTTTTTGACCCATTATTTTTGTAAGGCTGTGGAGCTCAACAGTGGCTGTCTGCTCTGTGAATTTTCCATTAATTTTTCCCCTAAACTTTAAGAAAAAGTATAGTATAAGTGCTTTAATAAAATGGTTTATAAAGTTTCAAAGCAGATTTTAAATAGAATTATTGGTCTTGTGGTCATAAGTCACCATGTAGTTGATAATGCATATAGACTTCAAATTTTATATAATTTATTATTTTTCTGAATGGGAAAAATTTGTGAAAAATGTACATAACTGGGGGTGGGTGGTCACTGTTGAGATCCATTAGCCTATGATAATTTTGTGCTGAGTGAGGCTTAATTTAAAACTCAGTGTTTTGCTGTAGACTAAAGGTTGACACTTTCAAATTAGGAGCATTTAAACATCTTGATGATGATGCAGTGAATATATATAGTGCCTTTTAAGACAGTTACAGGGTTTTACAGTGCATTCTTTATTCACTCCACAGTTTGTGGTGGTAGGCTTAAGTTTTGTAGCCCCAGATGCCCTGGGCCAGACTGATGGATAAGAGTATAAGCTGGTATATGTTTTTTGGTTTTCTATTCATGGGGTTTGAGCTTCATGTTTATAATATTTAAAGTTACCAGTACAAACAATATATTATTTTATTGTTAATGGTTAAGTGTTAATTGCTATGACAATTGTGCTCAGTTTTCTTTACTCTGAAACCCATGAAACTGTTGAACTCAGGATCTTAGAGGACTTCTGAAACAAACAGCTTGTCCACACTGTTATTCCTTACCCTTACTTACAACAACAGGGCCCCTCCCTCATGACCCCTACTTTCCACATAGAGCCCTGGGGCCGCTACACTGGCTGCACTGACAAACACCACGCCACTACGTACACTCCATTTAACAGCTCCACACAAATGACTGCACTCCTCACTTAAGCTCTGCCTATTAGACATCTTCTTCATTGCCCATTAAGACCAGTACTAGTAAGTGACATTAGTCTGGCTTTTAGGCCTGTGTCCAAGTGGTTTAACGATGAAAGTTTCCTTGGAAGATAGTTCAATGAGTGGTAATCAAATCAGTTTCCTGTGCCCTGTAGTCTTGTATTAGTTTACTATCGACGGTGGTGCACTGGAGCGACCATTAGTTTGGGGGATACCTCAGAGGAGACATCTTTGGCGGCATAACCAAGAATGTGTCTGTAAACTCATAAAAAAGACAAAAAATACTAAAGAAGATATATTAGCATTTACATGGTGTAAAACTTGATTCATATTGTTAAAATGTGTACAAAATGTCAAGAAAAAATAGCAAACAAAACAAGCACTACACCATTTTGCTTTCGATTGGTTCTTCCTGTAATTTATAAATCACGTTATGCGTCTTATTGAATTTCCCCCATTCTCACACACAGCTAAATGTTTAGTATGGATTTTCATTAGGGGCAATGGAGTGAGAGCTCTGTTAGCAAACTATCTCTGAAAGTGCAGTGGTCCAGGCGAGGCCGCAGTGCAAACTTACACCTGAGAAGAGCTCAATGCACAATGCTCACTGGACAACAGATAATAAACAGGCGGTGGTTGTGAGGTGTTCTGGGAAGTTTCCAAAAGTATGGCCTTAGACAAACCTGTGTTCAGGCATGTGAAATATACAATTAGTTTATTTATTATCTATTGTATTACCGTGTGTTCAAACACAGTGGTAGCAGTGATACACAGGGATTGGCATAAATATACTTGCTGATTTTCCAACAGTGGTGGAAAATGGCAATGCTAAAGCTTTATTGAAAACAATAGTGTTATTTTTTTTCTTTCATTCGTTTCATAAAATACTTTACATACAAACATGAATTGCTATATTTCAGATGCATTATGTAACTGTTCTGGTGGGGGTTCCACCACCTTCCACCACCCGCTTGTTTATGGAGATATTATTGCTGAAGTTACACAATGCACCATGAGTAAGATGATTTCATTATCTTAGAACAACATACACCATGGATAGCTACAAACACTACACAAACACAACTATTAACCACAAAGACCATTGCCATGCCCCAAAGCATAGTTGCATATTGTATAAGATGCATATTGAAACAAAACATACAGTATGATGCTTATAATCCCTAGAAAATGGTCTACAACCAATGCTACAAACATAGTTTAGATAAAATTATTTCTTCACTTTTTCCAACCTCCACGAGATTCATTTCACTCTCACTTTCCCTCTCTTTATAACTGACCTCCCCTTTACTTTCCTATCTCCCTGGTCCTATATTCTCTCTCCAAATGACCCAGCAAAACCCCCAAACCACCGGTGCAACGTCCAACCTCTTGTTTATACTTCCATGATGAGTCCAACCTGGCCAATCAGACTCCCCCAGAGCGCCCTTGAACTGAAACCATAACCGTCCTAGCTATCGCAGTCATCCGGGGAACACCACTGCGCCATTAATTGCACATACCAGCGTGAGTCCAGCACCGAGTCCAATGCATTTAGCGTTTCTAATTGGGAAGGGATTGCTGTGTTTACATTGGCACTGGTTGATAGACTAGGACCCTTTAGCCCCACAGCAAGCAGAGTTAGGACCCAAAGAGGCCGAAATTGTTCTGTATGTGGTTGGAAGGAAATGATGAGATATTTACGTCGGTTTAAGAGCAGAGTAAATTGGTGAAAAGGTTCATTGAGTTTTGACAGAAAGTGTCAAGCACTCACTGGCTTTGCTTAGTATAAATGATGATCAATGAGTTTACTGAAGAAATATCAATCAGATGTGGAGATGTGGAGCAGGCCTCAAATTATATTAAAAATACAGTCCAGTTTTCAGTCCAGTTAAAAAATGTAGTGGAGTAGAAGAAGAAGAAGAAGAAGAAGAAGAAGAAGAAGAAGAAGCAACTTTATTGATCTCACACTGGAGAAATTCTTCTCTGCATTTAACCCATCCTGTTATTAGGAGCAGTGGGCAGCACATTACTGCGCCCGGGGACCATCTCCATGATCTTCTTGCTTCGGCCTCAGGACCTCAGCTGGAGGATTTTACCTGGTGCATGTTTTGGGTTGATGGGGGAAACCGGAGTGCCCGGAGGAAACCCACCCAGACATGCATGCAATAACATGCAAACTCCACACAGAACACACACGGAAAGGCCTGGGCGACCCGGGGATCGAACCCGGAACCTTCTTGCTGTGAAGCATGAGTGCTAGCCACTCAGCCACCTGTTCTCAAATTTAGTGAAGTAAAAGTGAAAAGTGTCCACTTTACAATTTAAAATACAAATGCCTAAAATGTATACTTTAGTGTAGTGATTAAAGAAGAAATTCAATTTGTCTCCGAGAGGCTTCATCAGTTCTTCGTCAGTTAACCAGAACTGACGAAGCCTCTCGGATGAGCGGCGAAACGTTTTCGACCAAACAAACTTTGTCCAGTTGACAAATTGAATTTCTTCTTTTATCATGGATTCTACCTGGACGACTGAGGGACTCTTCACGCACTTTAGTGTAGTGTTTTACTACCTTTAACTTGGAAAAATTCTCATCTCCATGGAGCTGTTGTATCTTTCAATGGCATTATGATATTAAAAACTAGTAAATCTGCATGTGTTTTTATTGCTCAAAGACACCTTTATTGTATAAATGTGCATTTGTGTGAGCAGGGTTGTCTGGAGACAGATCTCACCTGTAATGTGGGCTGGTTTAATGCCATACTGTGGAACATTCTAGCCAAAACAATAAAATCCTCCATGAACACAAGCAGACTTAGCCTCCAATAGACCTTTACAGTTTACTTTAGGCAAGGGCAGCTGATTCATATGCTGCAGATATGGTAATCTAAACTCCATTGGTACTACAACCTTTCTACAGTAATGAATGTATGTTTCAGAAACCAATGAATAATGAACTTTTTGGAGCTTCTGATTGCACAAAAATACTGCAAGCATATTATGTGGTCACTAATATAGCCCATACAGCATATTTTAAGTCTAGTTAAATCTAATTAATAGATCAAACTTGGCGTCTAGACCCTCAGCGGTAGAACTGTAGGTAATTCAAGAAAGAAAAGACAAAGAGGCTGAAACGGCTGATGATTCTGCTGCGGTGAAATTGTTTCAGAGGGGGGTTGCAGTTGCCTAACCAACCATTCTTTCTATGTTCAGATCCAGAAGGGACTTGAAGTGAACAATAGAGGGTGAAAATCCTCTAAACTTGAGACAGTCCAAGCACAGTGGCTAATTTGTAGCACGTGTCTCTCAAAATTTCTCATAACATTTAGAACAAAATATATAACTTCTTATACCTGAGATAAATAATAGTTTGGTGCTTTAATAGTTGATTCTGTAAAAATTCATGCTGTTTCTCAGTCCTTTGCATATTTTTTCCCCATTTTTTACGTGCAAGCAGCCATGTTTGTTTTGCAAATGGAGCATGCATCTGTCTGATTGGATAATCCACCTGTCACTCACTCCCCCTGAAAGCAGAGACAGGATACAGCTCTAGATCCACTCATCTTTGTAAAGTTATTTCTCTGTATTTGACCCATCCTTTTTCAGGAGGAGTACTGAAAGCACATCTTTCAGGCACCTGGGGGACCCATCTCCATGATCTTATTGCTAGGCTTGGTCAGGACCTCAGCTGGAGGATTTTTTTTTATCTATGGAGCATGTTTTTGGGTTGATGGGGGAGTGCCCGGAGGAAACCCACCCTCCGGATTAAACCCGGAACCTTCTTACTGTAAGGCATGAGTGCTAGTCACTCAGCTACCATGCCACCAAATGAATATTGAAAGGTGATTTGCTAAGATCCAAAATTGCTGGCTGTGACTGGCTTGTAACAACAGAGAGATGACGCGATAGGAAATACAGTTGTGGTTGAATTCAGACTATAGCTTCATTATAGCAAATTCCCTTCTATAATTATAAGGTCACGGGAGAAAACTAGAGTGCTAGGTTGACTTAAAGTCGGTGTATCAAGTGAGTTCATGGACCTGACTTCTAAAGAGGAACCCAAAACCCTGGAAAAAGCACTGCCCTTCCAGCACACAGCCTGTATACCGCACACACAAATCGACCACAATTATTCTCCCATTCGCTTCTCTGTTTATGTTGAAACTCACGTAGCTAAAATTATGTCAGTAGGAATTATTTTTGCCTTTCTGTTAAGTTAGTGTAGAAATAGCCCAATATATGTTGTTGGCTTGAGGTATGCTGTAACTTTTTACTCGTGATGGGTCCGCCACCTGCCATTTTCCATGTTTCCATGCTAGAATGTCCTACAGTATGGCTTTAAACATATCTATGGCCATGAAGACAAATGTGACATTCCCAAGACAAGCTACCAGTCATATCTATGGACATGTAAACCCTCTCCTAGTAAGAATGCATGTTTAATACCATACTTTGGAACCTTGAAGAAAAGAAAAAGCATCTCTATGGAGACAAGAAAGTTGTTGATTCCCATGAGAAAGGTTTCACGATGTACCTGTAAGGGCCCATAAACCATTATTTATTGAACTATGTTATAATGTTGTTTCCTCATCAAAAGCATCCATGGAGTTGTGTTTTGTTTCAACAACCCTTGCATATTTAGGCTGAGTTCTTCTCTCACACTGAAAACACTTTGTTACACCTTGTGATGTGGTAATACAGGAAGTGCACCACTGTGTTTTTAAACTGTATACACCTTCACTAGGATCATTTCAGCCTTGGAATTGCCAACCTCTACTAAAAAAAGGTTAAGTATTCTATAACGTAGCATATTCTGTGTAGGACTATTATAATCTAAAATAATTACTTTCTACTTTAAGTTCCACTCAATCAAATCTTTGCCTAGAAACGTCTGAGATAAAATTGGCATGTTAAATTATAGAACACAAAATCTAAAATGCCTCTGAAAATATTTGACTCCTAACTAACCCATCCAAGTGTTTTTCCATTGTTTTGCACCCACACCAACCCACAAGCAGATACACAGCAGCATGCACGCAGCCTTACGTAAACAATAGTGTCTGTGCAAACAAATGCACGCACAATCTCTGCTCGGTGACACTGGGTTAAAGGCAATTCTCCATAGAAAAGAACATGTGTGTAACTATCGCTATGGACCTTTCACTTCTCATTAGGCTGACAGGACATGGAAGAGGGTCTGACAGGAGCCTGGCGGAGAGAGCTGGAGCCTGGGGCGGTCGGGACATACCTGTGGCCTTAGTGTGTATTCTTTGGGCACGTGGCAAACTTAGAACACGCAGAGCAGTGGCAGAGGAGGCCTGGCAAGAGCAGAGATAGTTTTGGATGTCTGTACCAGCTACCAACCAGCTCCACTGTGCAGTAATAATACATGTGTCACTATTAATTCACCGCCCAGTGCCCCTGTGTTCACACTTGGTCCTGCCCTCGTGTGTTGAAAGTGGGGAGAGGAGAGAAGAAGCTGTTTATACCATTTATACATGGTTATTGGTGTTGATGTCATAGTATTTGAGCATTGTTTTGAATGTATAAACTTTCCAGCTTTTAAGAGCATTCTGGTCAACGCACAGTAAATTAAATTGAACTATTTTTTGTGTGATCGAATCTGCTTTATAATTAATTGCACCTCGCCTGGTGTTTTGTATACATACAGTAAGAAAGTGTGTGTAGAATCCCTTAGTCGTCCAGGTCGAATCCATGGCAAAAGGAGAAATTCAATTTGTCAACTGGACAAGAAAGTGGTGTGTGCATGAGTGACAGTGGTGGTGTTGGAGGGGCTGATGGCACAGATTGGCAGCCTCATTTCCACTAGTCTGGCCCAGGACACCTGTGGCTAGAATAGTAGCTTACGACTGTGGGTATATTGAAAGGTGCTACATAAATCTAATAACATGAAGCCATACACAAGCTAATTTGTCAATCGCATCTTCTTTATTCAGTTATTACCCAATCAAAGGTTTAGTTCTTGCTTATATATCCAAAAGCAGTTAAAATGTTAAAATACATAGAACTTTTGAAAGAGTACCGATACTTACAGTCTTTCAATTGATTCAGACACTGTGGAGCCAGGTTTATACTATTTGTCTGCTCCTAGACACAAGCAGATGACAAACCCTTGGCCAATAATAAGATGATTATCAAGTCTACATTTTGGATAATTTTTAGAAACCTATTTTCCATTTTGCTTCTAAACATTATAGATAGATTTTTGTTTATCTTTCTCCAGTTGGTCGCTCTATCTGTGCCCTCTCTTTACTAGTGGGAGATGCCGATCACTTCTTCCCACAACAGCCCAACATATCAGGTGACTATTTTCTGTGTTATTGACGATTAAATTACTAGAAGACAATATGGATTTCATACACTTTCATACACAAACATGCGCTGCGTAACATTTCCAGTGGAGACTCTGCTGCCTTTGTTTAGCCTAAAATGTTTCACAGTATTGCATTAAAGATCCCATGACATGGTACTTCTTGATGCTTTTATATGGTGCCTTAATGGTTCCCTAATACTGTAAATGGACCCTTCTTCAAAATCAACACTTAGTGCATGAGAAAGACACATGTACAGAGTCAGAGTCAAAAAATAACTCTCTGAACGACTCATTCTGGGCCTTGTTGCTTGAATGCAAATGAGAAGGACACAGATTGGTTAGAGGAGCGGGTGGGGGGGGCCAAATGTGCCGCTGGTTCCTTGTTTTAGCGGTGCGCTGTGCCTGGCCCCACTTCCGCGTGTGTAAGCGCGAAGGAGGAAAGGAGAGCCTTTTCAATGAAAAAAAACACATTTTCACAGAAAATAAAATTAAACCACTGCTGTTTCAGAGGTCCAGAGGGTTGGGTAAAGGACTTCCGAGTCTAGAAACACTCACATGTGCCTCCAGGCAAATAAAAAAACGCATTTCGCATTGCGTAGCTCCTCCGCAGTCCAAATTCTCTGGGCGTGATTTCCAGAGACAGGAGGTGGAGATCCAGACAGTGGTGGAACTGAATTTGCATTTCTTTTTTCGATCTGACATCAATAAGGTGCCTTGTCCAGAATCGCCCATTTGAGCTGTGTTTTTTTCAAACGCAGAAAAGGATCGCAAATGCTCAGTTTAGACATTTCGCAACTTTTAGCCATTGGGGGGGCCTAAACAGGGTAGGGGAGCTCACATTAACATTCAAAAACCTCAGAAAGTGAAAATTTCATGCCATGGGACCTTTAAACTCGTCTCTTTCCAAGACCAAGTTACAAGTCAGAGCTGTGAAGAGGCAACCCGACTCACAGTAGAATGCATTTTAAGGTTTGTTTGTTTGTTTGTTTTTAGCAATAAAGACACCATTATATAGACACATTTAATACTATACTGTGGTGCATTCTGGCCAAAACAACAACATCTCCATGGAGACCAACCAGAAAAGTTACGCAGTGCACCTTTAAAATTAGGATGCTATTCTTAAAATTCTCAATTGGTACCATTTTGAATAACTTACCTCCCTCAATACACTTCCTACATAGAAGTGACACAGCGATCACTGGATGCTGAAAGGAGCCAGCTCTGTGCATCAACTGAAAAAGATGCCTCATGTTACTAGAAACCAAACGTCCAGGCAAAAAAACAACTTGATCTAAACGGATTAAATGAGGTGTTACTTTTTCTAATCAATTTGCTAGTATTTTGGCAAAAAGTTTGTAATCGGTGTTAAGTAAACTCAGTGGTCTGTCATTGTAGTCAGTGGATATGGTTGCTGTTCTCATTGTTGGTGGCATATATTGCTTTTTTATGTCATTGTATAGTTAAAATGGGGCAGTTTCTTCAGCAAAACATTTGTACAACACAGAAGTGAAGAAGCAGCTTGGATGAGCTGTGAAACGTATTTGACCAAATAAATGTTGTCCAGTTGAAAAATTGAATTTCTCCTTTTGCCATGGATTCTACCTGGACGACTGATGGATTCACACTAGTATCTAATAATACTTTAAAGCCTTTAGAAGAGGTTTTATCTGAAGGTAGTGGATAACTTGAAGCATTGCTAACGGCTTTAAAATCTCTACCAATGATGAGTGATGTGTTACTATACTTTGCCAATAGTATGTTTAATGATGATAGGACGTTAGCTTGTGCAGTATTTATATATATATATTTACCATCTACAGCATTAAATTGTAACTTTTTAGATATTAGAATACAAACACCTGTAGATGCACTCGTACCTGCAGAATAAAATATCTGCCAGACCCATCTTTGTTTTAACTTTAATGATTCTTCTTTGGAGAGGTGGGTTTCTTGTAACATTACTATGTCCCATTCAAGTGATTTAAGTGTGCCAGAACTTTAGAAACTTTAAATTGAATTTCTCCTTTTGCTTTAGAATGTTTAGTTGAGTTATTCATGCCATTAATATTCCATGTAATTACTTTAAGTCCATTTTTCATTGATGAGGCTGATAAACAACAATAGCTTATAGAATATTAACTGTAAACAGGAAGAGGACACAAAAGGGCACATACTATAATACTTAAAATAAAAAACTGCAATAAAGCAGAATGCATGAAATTACAAACAAAATGAGCTGTCTCATCCTCAGACCATGATAGTGGGTGTAGGCGATGTGTGACCTCAAACAAATCCACATTATAAAATTAAATTGCTGCTGCCCAGTATGAGCCAAATATGAAAATACAAGTTCTTATTTGTTTTCTTTATTAATTTCTTATCGGTACCAACAAATTAGCATTGCCAAATGAACAGAGGGCAAAACTCAAATGGTGGCTCTTTTTTTTAACTTTCCCTCTGAGAAACATATAGTCTCTGAGTCTTAATAAACCAAAAAAAGGCTGGGTTTGGCGCACGGGAGGCCAGAGTTGGTGCACAGGTTTTTTGGAGTCGCTGTGGCAGCTCCCCTCTTGCTTCGTCAGGGATGTTAAATATATATCCCTTCCCTTCGATTGTGACCATCAGGCGAGCAGGGTACAGTACTCCAAACCGTACCTCCTGCCTTTTCAGTTCTTCTATAATGTCGTTGTACTCAGCCCGTTGTCTCCGCACCGGCACTGACAAATCCTGGTGAATATAGAAAGGCTGTCCTTCCCACAAAAGTGGTTTCATCTTCCATCAGTAACTTTTGTTAATCTTTCCATCTCAAAAGTTACACTACAATGGTGAGCAGTGGGTCCTGAGGGTTCAGCCGGGGGCATGACACTCTGTGAGCCTGGTCCTCATCCGGGGGTGCTGCGCAATCGTCCAGGTCCAGAATGTAGTGGAACATCCGATCCAGTAGTCCCATCAAGTTATCTGACTGCCTTCCTTCTTTCAGGCCCATTATTCGTATGTTGTTCTTTCTGCTACGAGTCTCAAGATCATCTAATTTGAGAGAAATTTCTGATATTTGTTTGTGCAGCACTTTTTGTGCAAGCCAGTCAAGTTCATCCACACCAAACTCTCTCATCCATGTTTTTATGGACCTTGCTTTGTGCACTGATGCACAGTCATATTGGAGAGGAAGGGGCAATCTCCAAACTGTTCCCACAACGTTGGGAGCATAGAATTGTCCAAAATCTCTGGGTATGCTTGCCTGGAAGAATCCATGACTCATCGCTGTACCAGCGAGTGAGTCTGGTAACGTTTGATCCACAGAATGCGCTGCGGTTGCGCGTAGACAGACAGCTAAGTGAACCAATCAGAGATTGCGCCATCTTGATTCAAAACTGAGGCGGAACTTCCGCTGCCTAAGAGTGACTTTGCGGGCAAAGGCGGGTGCACTGACGTCACCATCTTTGAACGAATCAGAATCGCGGAGTCGGTTTGGAACCGGAGGAGCGAGAGTGGATGGAGAGTGTCCAAATGGTATCGCGGTGTATAGGAAATACAGAGAGATATCAGGTAATGGGTATGCTGAATCATTCAGAGTTCCTTTCACTGGAATTAAGGGGCCAAGCCCAGGTCCTGAAGCACAACCCCACACCATAATCCCCCCTCCACCAAACTTTACACTTGGCACAATTCAGTCAGACGGGTACTGTTCTCCTGGCAACCGCCAAACCCATACTCGTCCATCAGATTGCCCAGATGGAGAAGCATGATTTGTCACTCCAGAGAACACGTCTCCACTGCTCTATAGTCCAGTGGCGGTGTGCTTTACACCACTGCATCCGACACTTTGCATTGCACTTGGTGATGTATGGCTTGTCTGCAGCTGTTCGGCCATGGAAACCCATTCCCTGAAGCTCTCTATGCACTGTTCTTGAGCTAATCTGAAGGCCACATGAAGTTTGGAGGCGGACTATGCGCCTCAACATCCATTGACCCCGCCCCGTCAGTTTACATGGCCACCACTTCATGGCTGAGTTGCTGTCGTTCCCAATCGCTTTCACTTTGTTATAATACCACTGACAGTTGACTGTGGAATATTTAGATGCGAGGAAATTTCACGACTGGACTTGTTGCACAGGTGGCATCCTATCACAGTATCACGCTGGAATTCACTGAGCTCCTGAGAGTGACCCATTCTTTCAGAAATGTTTGTAGAAACAGTCTGCAGGCCTGGGTGCTTGATTTTATACACCTATGACCATGGAAGTGATTGGAACACCTGATTTCCATTATTTGGATGAGTGAGTGAATACTTTTAGCAATATAGTGTATCTAGATGCTTGCTTTTTTCCACTTCTTCAAACCGAATTCTCTGCTTCTTCATTCACCCCCCTCCTCCGCGTCTTTCGAGGGGTCTGACACATGTTTTCAATAGCAGCTCAAGCGTCTGGTCTTGCATAAATGTTTAGCAGCGTTCCTTTGGGGAGCAGGGGCCCGTCTTTACTGAAGGCCCTAATCAGCTGTAAATTCTACCTTAAAGAGCTACAGGAAGGCACTGAAGGAGTTAATCCTCTGAGAATTTTGCTGAATCTTTGTCTGTTTACTGGCATGCTATGGGGTGATATACATTTTTTTTCTGGATGATAACATGGCAGAAGTCCATAGTTGGAGAGTTTGACAAATGATCTAATAAAGGCGCAGTGAGATTACAGGCTGGTGGCCCGCTGGGAGGGGAAGTGGGGCTGTAAATTTCTTTTTAAAGCTGTCGATAAATGCAGTGTTGAGTTTAGGGGAGTTTGGGAGTGTGGGAGATTGGGCTTCTGTGCAGGTTGGATGAATGAGATGTGAAAAAGAAACACTTTAATTTCCCTGCAATTTTAGAGATTTATAGTGATCTTCTGTACTATAAAGCAATAAATAGATAGATCTAATCTGTTAAAGCCGAACAGCAGAAAGCCAGTTGTGGTAGTTGCCCATTGTTCATGCTTACTTCTCTATGAATCTCTTTATTTTCCTTTTTTTCAGTCAGAAATGATTGTCCAAGGAGAATCATTTGTGTTTTAAGATAATCAGTGTAAAAAAAAAGCTTATTTAAAAAAAAAAAAAAATAAATAAAAAGCTTTTCGCCATACTAAATAAACATACTTATTGAATCAGCTTACTTGAATGTTTCATATTCCATTCAAAACAATATAACAAACATGTTCCTCGTGATGGTAAAACAAAAATAATCCTGCTCTACGTCTCGGTTTACGGCTGGTTAGCTTAACTGGTAAGTCACTTGACTTTCACCCGGGGGACCTGGGTTCAAATCCCCCCTAGGCAATAAGCAAGCCAGTGTGGGTCCTTGGGCAAGACCCTGCACGGTACTGCCCCCCGGGCCCCTGAAAGATGAGCTGCCCACTGCTCCTGAAAAAGGATGGGTAATAAATAAATAATTTCCCCACGGGGATAAATAAAGGATGTCTTCTTCTTCTAACCCACTCACAGACAGAGATATCGTTCACATTTCTTTGCGATAACACTGGATGAAGGCTACACAGTTTTTACAATGGAAAGAGAAATTGTCAGTCGCTCATAAAGTTAGCAGACAATGCAGTGCTCCTTTTCCCACACCTTTCAGCAACGCTAGGTCCTGCAGCCTAATTACACATGATTTAAAACTTACCTGTGTGTATGTGTGTGTGTGTGTGTGTGTGTGTGTGTGTGTGTGTGTGTGTGTGTGTGTGTGTGTGTGTGCTTGTGTGTGTGTACATATTGGTTTAAAAGCCCCCCAGGCCACTGCTCTTCCTCTTGACTGATAGTTTGATGAGATAATGACACAGGGCTGAGGTCTGGACCCCGTTCACCTGCTGCAGTCCTGCTTTGACTAAGTGATTGGAGAGATAAGGAGGAGAGTCTGAAGGCATGGGAAGGAAAAAGAGGGCTGTTAGGAATATTGGCATTCAAAAGTGTTTTAAAATGTGTGGGTTAAAGGTACAATATGTAACTTTTAGGGTGTCAGCCTGGTGCCTCCATGGAGATTTAAGGCCATACTGTGAATCGGTAGCTCATATATAGGCCTACCTATATTACACAAAATTGATTATTGTGATCTTTTTGCTATATTATAGGCCTAGTATTATTATCTCATCAAAAATATACATGGAGTTGTGTTTTGTTTCATTCACACGTGTTTGTAATCCTTTATAATTAGTCTGACTGCAGTTTTTTCTACATTCTCTTATTTACTTATTTACTTATTTTTACTTATCTTGTCTGCATGCACTTTTTTTGTTCTAACTTTCTTTTGCACTAAACTGCCTGGAGCTAATGTGGCAAGTGAATTTCTCCTGCGTGAGATCAATAAAGTCTTATCTTATCTTACCTTATCTGTATCTCCATATGCTCTGTTCCACCTTGTGATGTCATGAAGTGGTAGTTTCAGGTTAAAGGTCCCATAGCATGAAATTTTCACTTTCTGAGGTTTTTGAACGTTAATGTGAGCTCCCCTACCTTGTTTAGGGCCCCCACCCCATGGCTAAAAGTTGTGAAATGTCTAAACTGAGCATTTGCGGTCCTTTTCTGCATTTGAAAAAAAACACAGCTCAAACGGGCGATTCTGAACAAGGCAACTATGTGACGTCAGATCGAAAAAAGAAATGCAAATGCAGTTCCACCACCGTCTGGATGTCCACCCCCTGTCTCTGGAAATCACGCCCAGAGAGTTTGGACCGCGAAGGAGCTACGCAATGTGAAATGCGTTTTTTTATTTGCCTGGAGGCACATGCGAGTGTTTCTAGGCTCGGAAGTCCTTTACCCGACCCTCTGGACCTCTGAAACAGCAGTGGTTTAATTTTATTTTCTGTGAAAATGTGTTTTTTTCATTGAAATGCCTCTCCTTTCTGCCTTCGTGCTTAAAACGTGGAAGTGGGGAGACAGCGCAGCGCTGTCTCCCAGCGGCGCAGAGGAGCGGGTGGGGAAGGGGCCTACCCGCTCCTCTAACCCTATCTCTGTCCTTCTCATTTGCATTCAAGCAACAAGGCCCAGAATGAGTTGTTCAGACAGAGAGATTCTGACTCTGACTGTGTACATGTGTCTTTCTCATGCACTGAATGTTGATTTTGAAGAAGGATTCATTTACAGTATTAGGGAACCATTAAGGCACCATATAAAAGCATCAAGAAGTACCATGTCATGGGACTTTTAACAGCTACATTTTACCTTTAGTTCAGTAGAGATTGGCAATCCCAGGGTTGAAATCATCCAAATGATTTTAGTGAAGGTGTATTGAGTTTAAAAGCACAGTGGAGCCCTTCCTAACATCACCACATGACATCACAAGGTGGAAAAGGAGTATTTTCAGTTTGACAAAACTTAGCCTATGTAGGATTTTGTGTGTTAAACGTGTGAATGAAACAAAACAAAACTCTAGGTACGTTTTTGATGAAGAAACAACATTATAACAGATCAGAAAACAGCGTAATATGGGCCTTAAACCAAAATGGCTTTTTAGTGCTAATAGCATATTGCTGTCTGCCCAGCTTGTCTCCATGGAGATATTAATTTGCCAGTAATGTTACACCGATATTAAACTTTTATCTCTTTCATTGTTGTTTTTTTTGTTTTGTTTTTTTTAGCAATAAAGTTATCATTATTCGTAAAAATACAATGAAAAACATCCATTAATGGCATCATCTGCTTGTCTCCATGGAGATATTCAAGTTTAATGCTTACTTTGGAACATTTAATTATTCGTTGGTGTCAAGATCTGCCTTGTGGAGCCTCTGCCAAATAATACATATAGAAAAATGTATTATATATAGTATTTTCATATACAGTCATCTACAAAAAATGCATATGGATTCATTGTTTAAACCGTGTGGTATTTGGACACGTCTAATTGCTTGATTGGATGAAGCGCTGGCGTTGGGTGGAAAATTCAACAAAAAGCAGAACTGTACAATTTCTCTTGTTAAAAACACTGTGAGGAAACCGAAGCTAGCAGACCTCCCACACTCAGACATAACACTACCAATGTGAGTTCAACTTGTACGCCTTTTTTGGACAAGGGCTTTGCTAATTTTCATCATTAGCGGCCGTATTATCGAAATAACATTAGCTAGCTTTGTGTGAGGTATTTTAATGGAGTCTAGCGGGACTATTAGACTATTTAAAAAACATGAATGTAATTGTTGCCTTTATTAATCATCATATACTGTAGATGTGGTATGACATGATATGAAGTGATGTTTTTAACACCGTAGTTGCTGGAACAGGAGTTTCTGTTCAGTAAAAATATAGGATATCCTAAAGGGTCTGTTATTGTCCACTGACCAGCTAGTTCACCAAAGTAAAGATCAAGTTTCAGACACTATTGTTTCAGATGAGGTGGGATTATGACCAGAAGTTCAAGAGTTTAAAGATGGAAGACAAAACATTAACAAGAAGGGAGAGAAAACAAATAAACAAATGTAAAATTATCAAATAAGTTTTCGCCTCCGATAGAAAATTGTAATGTTGCAACAGAAAATAACTACAACTAGTGCGATAAGAACAGTATTGGCATGAAATAGGAGCAAACAAAGTGGCATAAAAGTGCATAAAAAAGGTAAGTATAATCTGATTAAAATGATAATAAACTAAAGTAAATTCAATGACCAGCTACAGTATAAACATAGTCAGTCTCTTTATTTTTACTACTTTCTACATTTCATATACATACAGAATACATCAAATATATGAAGTAAGATATATGGAATTATGTAGTAAAGAAAGAAACTTGAGGAATGAATGGAAGATTTGAATATAAACTATAAAAAAGTCATTTACCTTTTTTCTTTTTCTATTTGATGTATTCTGTATGTATATACAAGATGTGGAAACTAGTAAAAATAATGAAGAAAAAAAAGTGAATGAGAAGTGTATCCAAACTTTTGATTGGTTGTGTATATGTAACAAACATATATGTAAGTTAATTAAACTGTAAAAAGTTTTGCAAAGTGACATTGAACTTATCCATCTTGCATTTATCCAATTAACATTTTTTATTGCAAAAAACACCATTAATATTGTTACTTTGAGTGTGTTTTTTTTTTCTCTAACCTGGCTTGGGGACACTACCTAGTTGTGGATACATTAAGATTACAGTAGGTTACAGTAACATTTGTAGCGGAAGGTCCGCAGCTTGCTTATGTCCATTGAAATATTATTGCTTTGTCTAGAATGTTCCACAGTATAGTTTAAACCTATCTATCCCAAAGGAGACAGGCAGGTCACAGCATTACGCTACATTACAATTCAGATCTGTGGAGAGTCACTCCTATTCACAGAAGGAATTATTATATTTATGAGCAAAAGAATCATACACACTAGATGGATATTTTTCAAGTCATACCATGGATCATTCTCAGCAAAGCAATAATATCTCCATGGAGACAAGTAGGTAGCGGATCCTCCACCAGAAATGTTTAGCGGTGCACCTTTAAGTTAAGCATAATTCCCATAAGAAATTATGGCAAAAGGAGAAATTCAATTTGTCAACTGGACAAAAGTTTATTTGGTCGAATACGTTTCGCAGCTCATCCAAGCTGCTTCTTCAGTTCTGGTCAGATGCTGGTGGACACTGCCTATATCTGCCTGAAGGGAGAAGCTAACTACAATGAAATAACTTATCACACCGTTTGTTTTCAGTTTCTGTTAGTTAGATAAGCCTATTAAATATGCAGTGGGAGTGGAGTGTGGAGTCTTGTTAGCATACCCATTTAGGACCATAATGGGTGTTTTCACACCTCTGGACCTGACCTGGGTAGTCCTGTTGTTTTCTTTGTTGTTTTGATTTAGGTTTGAGGATAGAGTTATAAATGGGAGACAAATGATGTCTGAGACCTTCATTTCTGTTCAAGGAAGGGTTCTCTTTCAAAAATAGCCTCTTTAATTCCCCTCTCAAACAAGTTCTTTTCTCTGGCCAAGATCTGTACCTCACTGTCCTCAAAGGAGTGGTACGTGGCTTCTAGGTGGAAATGTACGGCAGATGAAGGTCCACTCTGGCTCTCATGTCTGTGTTGGTACATCCTCTTGTGAAGTGGCTGTTTTGTTTCTCCAATGTAGCGCTCACTGCAGTCTTCACTACACTGAATGGAGTAGACCACATTGCTTTGTTTGTGGCTCGGTGTTTTGTCCTTTGGATGGACCAGTTTCTGTCTTAAAGTGTTTGTGGGTTTGAAATAGACTGGGATTTCATGTTTTCTGAAAATCCTCTAGTTTTTCAGAAAGGCTGGCGAGGTAAGGAATGGTTACACCCTTTCTCCTTCTACACATTAAAAATAATATTATACAGCCTTAATCTATTTAACTAAACCAAAACCAACGACATATTCAGAATTTTATCACAATATTTTTATCTTTTTCTCTTAATCCTACCCCAATATTAACCAATCCCTATAGCGTATGTTCCAAAATAGTGCCAGAGGTGAAAGTTCATGTAGCAGTGACATTTACACAGCTGTACGAGCAGGAGCGGGTGCTACCAAAGACGTCTCAGCCCCAATCACCATCATCTGGAGTCTGACTAACCCCAGAGAAAGGAACGCCACCAGGGTCCAGTTTCACCACCACAACACCTCAGCTGATATAGCTGTCATCTTCCCCAGTCAGGCAGAGATTGATTAGTGGTCTGGGAGGTCCATCACTATCTAAAAACAAGTAGGTGTGGTAGTTTCATTAAGTAATTAAGTAATTTCATTGTATTTAGCTCCTCCCTTCAGGCAGATATAGGCAGTGTCCACCAGCGTCTGACCAGAACTGAAGAAGCAGCTTGAATGAGCTGCGAGACATACTCAACCAAATAAACTTTTGTCCAGCTGACAAATTGAATTTCTCCTTTTGCCATGGATTCTACCTGAACGACTGAGGGATTCTACATGGCAGCACGGTAGCTGAGTGGTTAGCGCTCTTGCTTCACAGCAAGAAGGTTCCGGGTTCGATCCCCGGGTCGCCCGGGCCTTTCTGTGTGTGTTCTGTGTGGAGTTTGCAGGCATGGTCTGGGTTCGATCCCCGGGTCACCTGGGCCTTTCTGTGTGGCATGTTCTCCCCGTGTCTGGGTGGGTTGTCTCCGGGCACTCCGGTTTCCCCCATCAACCCAAAACATGCCCCAAAGGTACCTCCAGCTTAGGTCCTGACCAAGCTGAAGCAAGAAGATCATGGAGATGTGTGTGCTGCCCACTGCTCCTAATATATATACTGTATATATATAGGATGGGTTAAAATGCAGAGAGGAATTTCTCCAGTGTGAGATCAATAAAGTTCACTTCTTCTTCTACACACATCACTGTCTTGTTTCTATGGATATGTAATTACTCTGCTTCATATTACCTTGCATTTATTAAATTACAGGTGGTTTTATTGCTCCAAAATACCTAGAAAAACAAGCATTTTGACTGCCTCTTCACAGATCTGATCAGTAACTTGGCCAGTAAGCCTGGTTTGGTCTCCATGATGATTGAATGGTTTAATGCCATACTGTGAAACATTTCAGACATTTCAGACAAAGTAATAGCATCTCAATAGCAGGTGGCAGACCCTCCACCAAAAAAGTTACAGAATCCACATTTAATGTATGTATGTAAACTTTCGTACTTATTTATCACAAAAATCAAAATAAGAGATTTTTCTTTTTTACCTTATTTCATTTTCTGAAGTAGAAGGAATGTATTATTTTTTGCAAAAGGAAAGGCATCTGGTGTAAAGACCATCTGGTTTGGAATGTCTTCACCTCACCTGGATGACTGAGGGATTATATAGACATCTGGTTTAAAAATCGACCAATCATGTTTTACTGTTTGCCTGGTTAGTCAAGAATATTTTATCTCCCGGAGTTCAGATGGGTGTAATAAGATAAGATAATCCTTTATTTGTCCCACAATGGGGAAATTGCAGTGTCACAACGCAAGTTTCAGAAACAGGTGATTGACAGGTGGATTAGTCAATTAGGGACACACGTGATCTATCCCTATTAATAAAAACATCGCTCCCAAAAGGAAAAAAAAAAATAATGGAGTGAAAAATAAAATGATTTTTTTTTTTCCTTTAATCGGTGAGTGACGCACTAAACTCTGTCAATCTGGGAGATAATTTTGATTTTGTTTTAAATGATAGACGACCAATGAGCTTCTTTGTTTTGAATGTGTCAAGGAAATAAACAAATGCGATTGGACAGCTCTGTGTAAGTTTGCTATGGCAACTGCAACTCCTGATTAAAAATATATATAAATAAAAATCAGCAAAATGAAAATAAAATTGCATTAATAAAAGAACATGATAACAGGGTAATGATGAGTAAGAACCATTATAACTAGTGCTGTCAGGCGATTAAAAAAATGAATTAATTACAGGATTTGTAATTAATTCATCTAATTAATCGATTTTAATTTTGTGAGAGGGAGAGAGATTGAGAGAGAGAGGGAGAGAGAGAGAGAGAGAGAGAGAGAGAGAGAGAGAGAGAGAGAGAGAGAGAGAGAGGCAAGATAAGATAAGACTTTATTGATCTCACACAGGAAAAATTCACTTGCCACTCCAGGCAGTTTAGTGCAAAAGAAAGTTTGAACAGAAAGTGCATGCAGACAGATAGTAATAATAATAAAATAAGTAAATAAGGAAGTATATGATAAAAGAAGAAATTCAATTTGTCAACTGGACAAAGTTTGTTTGGTCGAAAATGTTTCGCCGCTCATCCGAGAGGCTTCGTCAGCTCTAATTAGAATGCTGGTAAGACGCTTTCAGTAATCTAGACGCTAGAGAAACAAAAGACTGAAACCAATGAAATAGTTTCGGAAAGTAGTTAGCTAGTTAGCTCCTCCCTGCAGCAAGATATAAGCAAGTGTCTTACCAGCATTCTAATTAGAGCTGACGAAGCCTCTCGGATGAGCGGCGAAACGTTTTCGACCAAACAAACTTTGTCCAGTTGACAAATTAAATTTCTTTTATCTTCTTTTATCTTTCTTTTATCCTTTTATCATGGATTCTACCTGGACGACTGAGGGACTCTTCACGCATCATAAGGGAGTATAGAAAATATTGCACGTCTGGACTATAGTGGAGAGGAGTTATACAGTCTGATGGTGGTGGGGATGAAGGATCTGTGGTAGCGCTCCTTCTTGCACTGGGGGTGCCTCAGTCGGCTGCTGAAGGAGCTGCTCAGCTCCTCTACAGTCCGATGCAGAGGGTGAGAGGTGTCGTCCATGATGGACGTGAATTTGGCCAGCACCCTCCTCTCAGCCACCTCCTCTACAGAGTCCAGAGGACAGCCCAGGACAGAGCTGGCCCTCCTGACCAGCTTATTAAGTCTTTTTCTGTCCCGCTCTGTGCTGCTCGGGGCCCAGCAGACGACAGCGTAGAGGAGAGCACCACAGCCACTTTGGGATTGAGTTTGTCAGTTTTTCTGTGGTCACTTTGCTCATTCGTTCCCAAATTCTGCAGCGTGGTCTGTTGAAGTGCGCTCACGCTCGCTCTATCACCAGTAACAATGGAACTTGTCCGGACGTGTTTATCATTCAAATGATCCGTCAGGCTGGAGCAGCTTCGGTGATCGGAAAATTCTTTTTGACAAAAGCTACAAATCACCGCGTTCTTGTGGATAGTCCCGTCTTCGTCCTTTTTATAAATAAACTTGCCGTTCAAAGGCCCTGGCAGCGATTTGCTCGCTGCACGCCAAATTTAAAATGCACGTGCATTGAATTGCCGCTCATAATTAATTGCATTAATTTTTATAACGCATTAATTTGCAGTGTAATTAATTAATCTAATTAATGTGCTAAACTGACAGGCCTAATTATAACAGCTGACAATTTTGCATAACATGTCTGCTAAGGTCTTTTATCTTTTTACTGCCTTAAATATGCTTCCATAAACTGATTTGTCCTATTTTACATGGCCATCAATAACACAATCCCGTCTGAACTGTCAAAGGGGAAAAAAAGCTGGAAAATTATTTCTCTAACAAGTGGGAGCTGTGATTATGTCTGTGAGACCATATCATGTTTTTCAAAGTTATTATCTGTTTTTTGATGGGCAATTGACTTTTGGAGAACGCAGCGGGCCTATGCGGGCTGACTGGCGGATTTTGTCTCCACTTGCCAGAGAAGTTGCTCGGGGGCCCTCCTTCTCTCCTCTCCTCCGCACTCGGTGAGTTTAGCTTGGCCCAGTCCATGCACTTGATGGTTTATTCATATTCAGTGGAGCAGGACCTGGTGCCATCAACCTCCCCTCACACTCCATCAGTCTGTGGAGACGTGACAGGCGCGAGCGAGCAGTTCCACTTTGGCCCCGTGTTTGAAAATGTTCCCTATCCAATCTTAAAACAACCATTATTTTCGAAAGCCAGGTCCAGGAACGAGATTTCCACATATGTGTGTCCCAAAAGTGCAGATATTTTATAGCTGTCAAAGCAAATGAGTGGTTTATGGCTCACGGTGCCTTCACCCCTGTGCAATTTGGTTTGGCGTTTTCCGAAATGTTGCGCATGACAAGACAAATGATGTGTAAAGGGGAAAAGTGAAAAGGACTGATGATTGTTCACTGGTTGGTCAATGTGTAGGTATAGAGTGGACTAAAATTGATAATGGGAGGGCTGGAACCAGCAATCTCAAAGCCAAAATAGTTAGGAATTCTGTTTGATAGTGCTGGTTGCGCCAAGGAAAATGTTTATGGACAAAATACATATCAAAACACAGGGAATTCACATGAAGCCACTAAATCCATAAGTGAATACTACTTATGTATTTGTATGAGTGGCTAAAATATATGTTTCAATAACGTAAGGTAGTTCAGTCTAAACTTAAGTATAGGTGCACTTTTCTAGTGGAGGGTCTGCCACCTGCTTTGTTTCAGGGGAACATTTTTTATTGATGACCATGTTAGAAAGTTGTTACCTCCTCTAAAACATACCTGGAGTTGTGTTTCTTTCATTCACACATGTTTGTGTAATCTTCTATTATTACTCTGTCTACATCTCCAAAGCTCAAACTGCTCTGTTCCACATTGCGATGTAATTCAGTGGTAGTTTTCAAGTTAACAGCTCCTTGTACCTTTTGTGCAGTAGAGATTGGCAATTTGCAGGCTGAAATTATCCAAATAATTTTAGTGAAGGTGTATAGAGTTTAAAAATACAGCGGAGCACTTCCTGTATTACCTCATGACATCACAAGGTGGAACAGGGTGTTTTCAGATTGAGAGAAGAACTCAGCCTATGCATGGTTTGTGTGTTAAACCTGTGCGAATTAAACAAAACACAACTCCAGGTATGTTTATGATGAGGAAACAGCATTATAACATTGATCAGGAAATAGTATAATTTGTGTCCTTTAAGACATGCTTAAGTGTAATCCAAGTCTGACAATGATGGCATCTTTTCTAATAAACATATTAGCCAAAAATCGTTTAAAATCAATAAACTATAACTCATCAATTTCTACATATCAACCAGATAAAGCATTGTAATAGATGGGCTATTACAGTGCTTTATCTGGTTTAGTTCATAGGCCCATAAAGTAGTTCACCAATTAATGAACCACTTGCAATTGAAAAACAAACACCGCCAGCTTCCTCCATACGGTGCAGTCAAAACATGCACCAAAGACTGGCTTGTCCACACTGGCCCACTTAATCAAATCCAGATGTCTCTTCTTCTCCTCCTCCTCTTCTCTCCTCTCTCCTCCTCCCTCTCTCCTCTCATTCCCTTTCCTGTCTGAGATCTTGTAGACGGGCCGATCTGCTTCAGTCGTGATTTGGCACTGCTGTCCAGGCCTCTGTCTTTTTCACTATTTCCCCCTGTATAGTTGTGGGTGGTGTTTAGTGGTTAGCCTTCATTCACTTTGCAGTTTTCGAGATCATGAAAAGTGAGAGACATTGAAATCGTTTGGACAGAGATTTTTACTCCACTTTTAGTTGGACTGTGATGTGGTTCCATTTTGTGCACATGCAGACAGTGGTGGAATGTAAAAAAGTACAAAAGTAAAAGTGCAATACTTAAAGGTGCATTGTGTGATTTTTCTGGTGGAGGGTCTGTCATTGTTCTGCCTGGAATGTTCCACAGTATGATATTAAACTGCTCTACCTTATATTTATTCAGTTAAAGGTGGTTTTATACCTCAAAAATGCCTTGAAAAACAGGCATTCTTCTATGAGCAGGGTTGCTTCTCCACAGATCTGGCATGTAACATGCAACCCTTTATAATAATAATAATAATAATAATAATAATAATAATAATAATAATAATAATAATAATAATAATAATAATAATAATAATAATAATAATAATAATAATAATAATACATTTTTTCTCAATGACAAAAGGGTTAATGCCATATTTTGAAACATTTCAGACAAAGCAATAACATTTCTATGCTTTCCAAGCATCTGAAGAACCCTCCACCAGAAAAATTACACAACGCACCTTTAACTAAACATTTTAGGTATCTGTACTTTGCTTAAGTACATTAGACAGTGGTGGATATTTTTTACTTTTACTTCACTACATTTGAGAGCAGCTATCTACACTTTCTACTCCACTATACTTTAGATCTGGACTGAAAAGTAAAAAGAACTTTTCTTTCTGGTTTGAGACCGGCTGAAATGGCAAGGACTTATTTTATTAGCACGTTGCATTTGAGTTAACATCCCAACTTTGAGCAATCTAAATAATTAAGAAAAAAAAAAAAGAAATATATTCAGTTTTGAATGAACAAAATCACTACATTTAATACTTTAATTGTTCTAAAAGTCTCAGCAAAGTTCTTTAATTTTTATTCTTAATGTACATTGAAACAGGTATTTTAATACTGTTACTTATCTTTTAATGCAGTACTTTTAGTTTTACTCAGTCTTTTGCCCCTGTGTCTGTGCTTTAACTTAAGAGACCAGAGAAATCCGAATCAGAAAAGGCTTTATTGCCATTGTCAGTGAAAAAAACAAAATTAACAAACCATTTGGTGTAAAATTTATCTGACTGGACATCTGTCTGTGGCAATGGTAACTGCACATTCCACACACCTAAACTTCATTTGAGCGTCTACTTGTTCCTCTTGTGAAAAGCCACTCAGATCTTGTGCCTTGTTCACTGTTTCCCAAACAGGACAAGCACTTACTGGGTGGTTCTTGGAATGGTTTCAGATTTTTAAAAAGGTGGAACTAAAAAGTGTTTTAATAGATACCCATGCAATGTACTTACCAGGCTGTCCAGAACCACATGCTTTGACAAAACTTTACAAAGTGGAGAGTGGATCTGGAGATGTAATCTGTCTCCCTGATTTCAGAAGTCTTCATTGACAGGCAGATTCACCAATCAGAGAGACATATTCTCTGTTTGCGTCAAAAACAAACAGCTGCTTACAAAAAGAAGGAGAAAATAACAACATAAAGGATTGAGAAACAGTGTGGATTTAATCAACAATTAAAGCACCAAACTCTTATCTGAGGTTAAAAAAAAAAAAAAAAGTTATACATTTTGTTCTGAATCATAAGAGAATTTCAGAAAGGAGATGTCTTCCACATTTGAAAGACATGTGCTACAATTTAGTGGATCTGTGGTTAGTCTGAAGTTAGGACAGAGAATTTTCACGCTCTATGGTCCAGTTCCAGTCCCTTCTGGATTCAAACAGAATGTAGACGGACTGACTGGCCTGGCAACAATGTCTTATTTTACATCTTTAATAATGTTTCAGTGGGTGAATTTTGGAAAATATAATAGTTATAACTGGAAAAAAGTCTTGGATTTATTAAAGAAATATTGGTTGGACTGGAAATACTGGTACTGGCTGTGAACTACTGATCTATTCCACAATGGTAGCTTGAATCAACTCAGTAAATACTGTGGTGCTCCTTTACTGACGTCTTTATGGGTGGAACCAGTGTCTAGTGTCATTACTTAAGTCCAACATTTCTTGGACCTGCTGGATCTACGCAATAGTAATTTGTAATTTCTTTCTTGGCTCATCAACCTTTCCTTATGATTATGATGTTCCAACCCACAACTTAACAGGACAAACTCATGATATACCTGGTCGTTTATGATTACAAAGTTGAATAAAGGAATTAGGCTATGTCCTTGATTGTTACGTTTGATGGCCTATTTCTGTTTATTTCCTTAATCTATACATTTCTTTGGGCTAACAGATGGAAATTAGCCTTTGACTATAATCCGGTGTATTTACATTCATGTTATATCATATCTGTTCATTAAGATACACTGTTTATATACTGATAATACACTATAGTTAGATATAGTCAGAGAGTTAAGACAATGGCCATAAAACATGCACCAAGGAAATATATGCATATATACATAGAAATTCTAGATTATACTAGAGCGATGAACGCATTCTGCAGTCACTTTTGCAGTTTCTCTTGCAAGTATGAGTGCTGCTGACCCGGTGTCTCTGACTTTTCTATTGAGAAATCAACACATTGTGCTAAGCTAAACAAGTTAGACGTGTCTTTAAAACTTGTAGAGAGAAAGCTAAATTCACGCCAAACAAGAGATCACACAACGTACTGGTGGGTGATATGCCCCCAGCAAACAAAAGACATACAACATGATTTTCTAAACGAAAAGATCACATTTTTTTATTTTATCTCAATTGAGTGCTGAACGCTAAGTGACTTTAAACTTTCTTAACTTTTAAGAGTTCAGGCTTCACTGTGATTGGTTAAATCCATGTGTTACTCAGAATATGACAGAGGCTGACCATTGGGAGGTGGGAATGTGTCTTGAGTTTAGTGTACAGTTCCAGCCAAATGAAGCTCACAAGGCTGGTAGTTATAGGAGTGAATTTGGAGCTATGGTCTATATTAGGAATAGGAATTTAATTACAGACAAAATAGTGAAATAAAAACACCAGGACCTTGTAGAGTGGGTTAATTCGAAGATTTTAAGACCAAAATGACGAGGCTCACAGCAGCAGTTACAATGAGAGGGGTGACACTTTTCAATGTAAAGTCATTTGGAGCTGGGGTTGACGGAGCCGGAAGCGTCCGTGCTCACTTCCTCTTTTGAACGTGACTGCTAGTAGTTAGCTATGTCCATTATACACTCTATGGTTACACTATACAGTTCTGAATATAATACAAAAGCAGTGACAATATTAAATAGTGTACCATAACAGGGATTAGATCAAGATTCATTTTTTATCGCCATGTCCCCCTGCCCTTCACAACAGCCGCACTTGTGAGCACTTCCTGCAGTATGTCGAAACACAAGGGGTGCTCTACAAAGAAAAATAAGAAAGAAAAACAACAGTGTAAGTTGACTTCTACTTAAATCTTCACCCACATGACAAACCCAACCTCTTCCTTTCCCTTTTGACGAGATGTCCAACCATTTCTAAGTACTTGCCCCAGCCTGCCCATCTCCCTAAGAGGCCCGGACTGCTCACTATTTACTTAAGCGCAGACCGTGTCCCTCTGGTTACAGCCCCTTTGAAGAGGCCAATCACAGGGCTGTCGACGCACCATTCTCCCCGTGTCAGAGATGGAGCCAGCCAAAGCCAACGCTAATTTACTTTTCCACCTCAGCGCCCAGAGAAAACACTTTTTTTTCAATCCCGAGATGCAAAACTATTTAGGCATGATTTTGCTTTAAACCTTTGACACTTGTATAGTCTGTCCGTTCCTACCACCCAGTGTGGTAGATCAAAATAATTATTCTTAAACTTTTCACACCAAGTGCTTAAGGAATTACTGTTTTTGCAGGAGGTGAAAATCAGGACAAAGACCAAACAGGAACTAAACCAGGAAGTAGGACTTTATCAGATCTACTATTTGGGCACAAAGTCTTATTAAACATAATTCTAAATGATTCTCAAACAACTTTTCTGGTGGAGGGCTCGTCATCTGCTTGTCTTCATGGAAATGTTATTTCTTTGTCTAGAATATTCCATGGTATGGACTAAATCTATCTTAATGAGATAACTATAGGCTTCATTACAGGTCAGATCTGTGGAGAGACAACCTTACTCACAGAGAGAATTATTGTATTTTTGAGCAATAGAAACACCCTAATGAATAAATGTTAGATGGATATGTTTAATATCATAATATAATATCAACATTCCAGGCAAAGCAATAACATCTACATGGAGACAAGCAGATAACGGACCCTCTTCCAGAAAAGTGGCAACAACAGATCATAACCCAAGACTAAAGCACAACTAGGTCTGAAATACAGTCATACCTCACCTTACAAAATCAATTCGTTCCAGAAGTGGTTTCGTAACGTGATTTTTTCATGAGTAGAGTCGCAATGTAAAAGGCCTGATTCGTTCCTAGCCAGTGGGAGGCCAGCGGGGTGTTGGGAGAGTGTATTTACAAGTGTATTTACGTTCCGGGGGATTCAGGCAGCTGCGAAGCCGAGCGTGCATTATTTGAATTTTTGAGATTTTGCGCTTCGTAACTTGAATTTTCTTTCGTTTTCAGAGATGAAAATTTAACGTAACGGCGTTAAACGGCTTGGATTATTCGTTATTTGGGTCTTTCGTAAGGTGAGGTATGACTGTATGACAAAATCATATCTAAAGCAGGCCTGTAAACCTTTGACACATTCTAAGCAATGATTCTTAGACATTTCAATAAAAATATTTGTCTAATTATTTGCTTTTTTTTTTGCGTTCAACTGGTCAAAACCTTTATATCACCTTTTTGCTTTATATCATTCAGGCTTCCTAAAATATTTTTGGGACCTGTTTTGGGGTTATGAATTGGCAAACTCCACCAATACTCAGCCAGGTTGGTGGAATGTCTTAGGATACAAAGACAGATCTGGAAAAAAATAGGCATTCAGGTCTTATTTTTAGCAGTAAAACTTGTATTTATTTGTGTTTGTTTGTTTTTTGTTATCATGACATTTGCTTTCAGAAGACTGGATCTGCTAGTGCATTTACTACACTGTGGAGTCATGTTTTAGTTTGGTGAAGAATGACTTTAAAAACACAGAGGAGCTTCATGGATCATTGCTAAATCGTACTAGAGGCAATTACGCACATATACTTTTAACTCGGACTAAGTCAACTCGAGTTCCCACACCTCTGTTTGAGAACAGCTGATCTAAAACATAAATAGCCCTCAGTGTTGTGGTAGAGGCCCAGCAACATCTCTGGAAGACAAATGAGTCCACAGAGAAACCAACTCAAAACGCACTTCCCAGCTTTTGAAGTTCACATGATTGGCACTCATACCTTTGCTCTTTACCCTCTCTGTCCCCAAGCATTATGTGATGTTTGAGTGTATTAAAGACTTAGCAACAAGGAATTGTCAGCGTTTTTGGCAGTTCAGCTGGAGGAACTGAATAAATCTGGATAAGATTTGTCAATGTCACCTCCACTGCCATGAAGACTTCCTGGAATGTCCATCAAGAAACTAGACTGTGTCATGAAACAATAGCTTCTTTCATGTTACCTTCCGTGATGATACTTCTGTTGGTTGTTTGTTTGTACAACTTTTGGCTAATGTGCGAAAACTTGAATTCTTTCTTCATACCACAGGGACTATCACACTCATACTAGCATTTACCAATGATTTACATTAGCATTTTTTCTTTTCTAGTATACATCAACACACATTTTAGTTTTTAGATCTTGTTTCTGTATTTATCTGAATACATTTAATCGCGCTCATCAGCGACTGCACGCTCCAGTTCCAGGAAAAAACAAATATTAAACGTTCAAAGGCATCGCAGAGGCTAAGCAGCTTCGTGGTAACTTCTATCCATAACGCATCAACTTAAATTAATATTAGAATCAATATAACATGTTTAAAGGGCCCATATTACGTTACTTTTATCTGGTATATTGTTGTTTCCTTATCAAAAACACACATGGAGTTTTGTTTCATTCAATCACACATTTTTAACACACAAACCCTGCAAATTTTGGCTGTATTTTTAAACTCTTCACTGGAATCATTTAGATAATTTCAGCTCTTTTGCTAATTGCCAATCTCTATTGAACAAAAGGTAAAAGGTAGCTGTTAACTGGAAAACTACCACTACATGACATCACAAGGTGGAACAGATCATTTTGAGCTTTGAAGATGCAGACAGGCTACACTGCCTGACAAAAGTATTAGGACGATTGTGTATTTCTGAACTTTCATAAATAATGATAAAAAGACGTATTGGTAATGACAACAAATCAATTTATTGATATATTAAAGCAAATTTCATCATGTGTAAAGGCATATTATTGCAAAAATGGGGACTCATCGCAGTGTATTTCTAAACCAGAACTAGACTAAGACTATCGTCCTAATACTTTTGTCAGGCAGTGTAATAATAGGGTTAGTCATGTATGTGTGAATGAAACAAAACACAACTCCTGGGTATGTTTTTGATGAGGTGACAACATGTTGAGTTATAACATGGCTTAACGCTCACAAGAGTAAATTTAGTGTAATAGAGGACCTTTAGCCATCTCAGCACAAGTCAGTGTATGCCTCTCAAAGGGTGTGGTAGAGTAATGACTGACGTCACCATTGTTTGCTTTCCAAACTTTGACATCTTACTAATGTGATGGTCAATTAACTGTCCCACAAAATCATGTTACTATAATTTGTCCTATCCCAGATTTATTAGTCCAGTATCACCTTCTACAGTGGGTAAGTGAGTTTTTAAATTGTTATTAGAACGTTAGAAATTACAACTGTGACTTTGTTCAAACCATTGCCCAGGTTATGTAGGCTATAATACAACTCAACATAATGATGACTAATTATGTAATTTGCTTAAATTAAGGGAAAATCTGTACAAGACACCCTGTAGTTATTTTCACTCACATTTTAAATAATTATTCTTAAATAAATGAGGGGTAATACGGCATATTGCAGTGTTGGTTTAAGAAAAGAAAGCTCCCAGAGGCCATTTAAGTCATAAAATCTGGTTTTATTCTGATATTGTTTGTATAGCTTCAATTCAATACATTCTAAGACACTGAGTACTGCACATTCACCAAAGGGTGAGAAAAGAACAAAAAAGTAGTTTGAATAACCATGCATTGTAAGGAGTGGAAAGATTTACTGGGCCTGTAAACTTGACCGCTGCATTTGACCCATCTACAACCTGTCAGAAATAATGGGCGCCACAGTGCAATGCCCAGGGACACATCTCCACATTTGGAGTTTAGGCTTGGTCTGGACTCTGGCGGAGTTTGGATTCTGACTGAGGCATCTCCTTCTTGACAGAAACTGGTTTGGATCTCCATAATCATTTCTAACTGCAACTATTCTTAGCCCCCTTCAAACTCCATTCTGTGTGCCAACAGAAGATACAGGACCTATTTAAAGTTTTTGCACAGACATCCCATTTATTAATAAAGCAACATTTTGTAACGTTTCACAGGTGCCACGTCACTTGCATGATTCCATTGAAATAGAAAGATAAAACCATACATTCTCCATAAAAAATAGATATGTTTTATGCCATATTGTGAAATAGAAATCGGCAAGAAGGGCCGTCATCCAAGCCAATAAAGTGTCAGCTTTATGGAGATGCAATCAACAAGCCTAGTTTTTGGCTTAAAACTAATTGGGATGAAAATTTTAAAATGTTAAATTTCTAAAAGTGTTCAATAGCTGTTCATAATTGTTAACAATCTAGAGTTTCAAATAAAGTTTCCTTTAAAATGTATACTGCTCAATAGTTATTATTTTAACATACATTTTTATATTTAAAGTGTGAGTGGTTTTGACACTGACACTGCTGCTTAAATGACACTTAAAGGACACTGACACTGCTGCTTAAATTGAACCATTTGAGCTTTATTACGCTACACATTGTGTGATTTACCTATTTGTATAATATACAAGTTAACTGTACTTTTGCTACGGGTATATGTGATGTTTTAGTCATGGTGTTTATTGTCTTGTTTGTCAGATGTTTTATGTTCACTGTGGGCCTAGGGGGCCCTGCAATTTCAAATCCTGTGTGTGCAACCTGTACATATGGTTTTTGACAATAAAGCTGACTTTAAATTTGTACTTTTGAACTTTTTTGCCTAATAGAAATGTTACTTGTCATACATCTTATTGCTTGATTCTTATTTCTATGTCCAAACATTGTACTTGAGTCATGTATAGCTGATGACTTTGAAACTGAACAGAATATAGAAGGGAACTGCCAGAGGCCATGGAACAGCAATCCGTGAATACGATGAAGGCACTTATTTTCCTGGCTCTTATCGATCTGGCCCTCACGCCTGGCTTGTTGTGGCTCTAGACTTGGGCTTAGCTGAGACTTTGAAGAACTCAAAAGAAGGGGGGGGCGGCGGGATGAATGGATGGAGGGATGAAGGGGCGGAGGGGTGTTTTGAAGGGGACACTTGTGGGAAGGAAAGGCGGGAGAGAGAGAGAGATCAGCTTGTGTAAACATTCAGGTTAATGAAGCCCAGTGCGGGGCCTAATCCGCCGTCCGTCTTTGGCCCCCATCGGCCTCTCTGGACCCCCTTTCCTCTCCCCAAAGACCCCCCTACCTTCCACCCCTCCACCCCACCTTCCTTTCTCCAGAGCCCACCTTTGCAGCATAATCCCTCACAGGAGCAGCCCCTGTCAATCAAGCAGGCCCCAGGGAGGAGAGAGGGGGCGGCGCTTACGAGAATATTTGTGAAGTGTTGATGTCAAAGTTTTCTAAAGCTACTAGTTGCCAACAGACACAGTTTCTAAAGTTGCATTTTAAAATAAACAAAACAAAAAAATAACAAAATCAAAATATATTAAATAAATAGTACATAATATTTTCTTTCAAATTTTATTCTCAGCTTTACGAGTAGGCAAAATAAAAAAGTCACAAAACGGGCATTGATCAATTCAGTTTTGTCATAAACACAGGAGAAAACAAGGCAGTAATTACTAGTGCTGTCAGGCGATTAAAAAAATATATGTAATTAGTTACAGGATTTCTAATTAATTAATCTAATTAAATGCATTTTAATCTTGTGAGAGAGAGAGAGAGAGAGAGGCAACCCACTTTGCGATTGAGTTTGTCAGTTTTTCTGTGATCGCTTTGCTCATTCGTTTCCCAAATTCCTCCTTTCTGTGTGGAGTTTGCATGTTCTCCCCGTGTCTGGGTGGGTTTCCTCCGGGCACTCCGGTTTCCCCCATCAACCCAAAACATGCACCAGGTAAAATCCTCCAGCTTAGGTCCTGAACAAACCGAAGCAAGAAGATCATGGAGATGGTCCCCGGGTGCAGTAATGTGCTGCCCACTGCTCCTAATAACAGGATGGGTTAAATGCAGAGAAGAATTTCTCCTGTGTGAGATCAATAAAGTCACTTCTTCTTCTATCACCGGTAACGATGGAACTTGTCTGGACGTGTTTAGCGTTCAAATAATCTGGCTGGAGCAGTTTCGGTGATCGGAAAATTCTTTTTGACAAAAGCTACAAATCACCGCGTTCTTGTTGATCTGGTCTTCGTTCTTTTTATAAATAAACTTGCCGTTCAAAGGTTCTGGCAGTGATTTGCTCACCACACGCCAAATTTAAAATGCACGAATTGAATTGCCACTCATAATTAATTGCGTTCATTTTTATAACGTCTTAATTTGCAGTGTAATTGATTAATCTACTGTAATTAATGTGTTAAACTGACAGCCCTAGTAATTACAATTTTATCTATTCATCTATTTGATTCTATTCTTATATACTGTGTCTATTATGCATCTGTTGTTGGCTGTTCCAAACAACATCTCACTGTATTTGTATAGTGACAATAAAGACTTCTGTTCTATTCTATTCTATTCTAATTTCCCAGATGAGCAAAACTGTGCAACTTTTCTGGTGGAAGGTCCGTTACCTCCTCGTCTCCATGAATACGTTGTTGTTTGTTTTGCCCATGTTTTTTTTTGGCGGCTGAGTGGTTAGCGCTCTTGCTTCACAGCAAGAAGGTTCCGGGTTCGATCCCCGGGTCGCCCAGGCCTTTCTGTGTGTGTTCTGTGTGGAGTTTGCATGCATGGTCTGGGTTCGATCCCCGGGTCGCCCGAGCCTTTCTGTGTGGAGTTTGCATGTTCTCCCCGTGTCTGGGTGGGTTTCCTCTGGGCACTCCGGTTTCCCCCACCAACCCAAAACATGCACCAGCTTAGGTCCTGACCAAGCCGAAGCAAGAAGATCATGGAGATGGTCCCCGGGCGCCCTAATGTGTGCTGCCCACTGCTCCTAATATATATATATATATATATATATATATATATATATATATATATATATATATATATATGATGGGTTAAAATGCAGAGAATAATTTCTCCAGTGTGAGATCAATGCTCCACAGTACTGCACTAAACGTATCTATCTCCATGGAGACAAACAAAAGTGACACCACCAAGCCAAGTTACACGTCAGATCTATGGAGACGTGGCCCTGCTCAGTATTTTTTTAAGCAATTAAAAACACCTGCAATTGAATAAATGCAAGATAGATAAGTGGAGTATTTCAGGCAAAGCAATAACATGTCCATGGAAAAAAAAAATCAGATGACAGATCCTTCACAAGAAAAGTTACTCAATGCACCTTTAATATGTACAATAATATATATTTTATTATAACTTGTGACAAATTTTGATAATAATAATAATAATAATAATAATAATAATAATAATAATAATAATAATAATAATAATAATAATAATAATAATAATTAGGGCTGTCAAACGATTAATTTTCTTGATCGCAACTAATCTCAGAAATTTCATAGTTAATCGCGATTAATCGTGATTTATTTTGCATGTTTAAAATTGATATCTTGCAGTAAGACCGTTCGAATCTAAAGTTAAACTCACAATGCAAAGTATTTCTCACCATTTTTTTTATTTCAAAAAGTGCAGAGAAAGGAAAAAGTAACAATGAACCAGTAATAGTGCTTACTTTGAGAAATTGTAAATAAATGATTGAAGCCCGCTCGAGCTGCCTACGGATGCGTAGAAGGAACAAAATACTAGCAAACTCAAAATAGCGCGTTTAACCGACAATGAGTTTAATTAATACAACCAAATGAGCTGCATATGGATGGTAGAATTGCGGAAAATGCTGGCAAACTCTGATCGCGATTAAAAAAAATTGTTCGCGATCATAACTTACATTAATCTAATCGTGATTAACGCGTTAATATTCCCAGCCCTAATAATAATAAATCACTAGTTATTCATGTAGTAGTATAGTTAGTAGTTAGTAGATAACTTTCACTTTTGTCTGATTTTTCTTATTTTTCTGTTACTTAACGTATGGACTTGACCCATGTTTGATATTTCTATACGCAAGTCCTATAAACAATGTGCTGTGTAAAGTATGCTGTTGATTTGGACTGAAGGGGTTTTCCAGCGGGGAAGCTTCAAACCAGATGAGAGAGAGGGATGGAGGGAAAGAGGGAGAGAGAGACAGAGGGAGAGAGATGATTGAGGGAGAGAGATGGAGAAAGGAAAGGAAAGAGAAAGAAAGGTGGGGAGAGAGGGAGAGACAAAGAGAGACGGAGATGAAGAGGGACATGGACAGAGAGAGGGGAAGAGGGGGAGAGAGAGGCAAAAAGAGAGACAAACACTGAGAGAGAGGGACAAAACAGATAAACAGAGAGAGACAGCGAGAGCGAGAGAGAGAGACCGAGAGAAAGGGAGAAAGAAAAAGAGAGAGCCGAGGAGGGGGAAGAGGAAGAGACATATGAAGAGAGAGAGGGAAAGAGAGAGAGAGAGAGTGAGACAAACAAGAAGGGAGATGGAGAGAGAGAAATGGAGAGAGAGAGTGAGAGAGAGATGGAGGGAGCGAGATGGAGAGAAAGGGAAAGAGGGAGAGGGAGACAAACAGAGAGAGAAAGAGGGGTGAGATGGTGAGAGGGAGAGAGATGGGAGAGAGGGAAAGAGAGAGAGAGAGAGAGAGAGAGAGACAAACAAAAAGGGAGATGAGAGAGGAATGGAGAGAGAGGGTGAGAGAGAGATGGAGGGAGCGAGATGGAGAGAAAGGGAGAGGGAGACAAACAGAGCGAGAAGATGGGGAGAGATGGTGAGAGAGAGATGGGGAAAGAAAGAGGGGAAGAGGGAGAATGAGACAAACACAGAGAGAGAGAGAGAGAGAGAGATGGGGAAAGAGGGAAAGAGGGAGAATGAGACAAACACAGAGAGAGAGGGAGAGAGAGAGAGAGACAGAGAGAGAGATGGGGAGAGAGGAAAAGAGGCAGAGTGAGGCAAACACACACACACACACACAGAGAGAGAGAGACAGAGACAGAGAGAGAGATGGGGAGAGAGGAAAAGAGGCAGAGTGAGACAAACATACACACAGAAAGAGAAAGAGGTTGTCTAGACCTGGACTAGTGGTAATCAGCAACACATGAACTGTAGAGTGTACAGGGGCTCGGGGACTGAGGGAGAGCAGAGGGCAAAAGTGGAGTGAGAATTTCTACCACAGCCACAATATGTAACTTTCAACATTTTCCAATTATGAATATTATTTTGAGAGCAACTTTGAGTGTTATACAACCTCGGTATGTCATGCTTGTTCAGTAAAAAAAAAATTGATGTATCAAGTTATATTTTAAAGACGCTGAAGCGATGTACAATTCAAGTATTTTTCCTTTTTCCTCATACAGTTGCAAGCGGCATGTTTTCATTTACAGTGCTTTTTGTTTTTTTGTTTTTGCAATCCGCTAGATCTTTGAGTGGAGATAGGGGGTAGGCGAAAACTGTTTTGTTTTTGTTTGTTTGTTTTTGGAGCAGTCAAGCATTGAATGCAGGACAATACAGGATTAGTAAAACATGCATCAATCAAATACAATACAATCAAAATACAACTAAGGGTTAATTATTCAAGTTGAATTTGTATAATATGTCTCAGTTCATCTTCGGCTGCAGGACAATGGCTCGTGTCCACACGGTTACTGAATAATTGAAAGCCAAAATATAATGATGCCACTTTAATCATATTAAATAAAAAATAATAATAATGTCACATTATATTACATTAAAAGTCTGTTTGTTGTTTTAAAGCAGAAGCCCACCCAGAACCCAACTTTTTGTTTTGTAAATTTGTAAATTCTGTTTTCCCCCATAAAGAGTAGAGAGAGAGAGAGAGAGAGAGAGAGAGAGAGAGATTATTTATTTATGAATTGCTAAACTCAGCTGTGCTGGCCAAAACACATGTATGTGAATATTATCATATACTATGTGCTAAGAACTAGTTGTAATTGCCAACTTTCTCATTTCAGGGTTTGAAAATCAGGTACCGCAGCTTTAAGGGTCGTATGTCTTGTTCAACATATTACAAATTAAACATATTAAAACTGATACCGAACACTTAGACAAACTTAACTGATCCACAAGGGAAATTATCTGGACACAGTAGTTCACACATCACAATATATTACAATAACAAAGAACAAGAATAAAAATGGTAATAATAAAATTTCTAAATAAGTAGAAAAAAATAGGAAGAGAGTGGTATCAGTCTAATCAAATAACTCATCAAAAACTAGAACTGTGGCATTATCAAATAGAGGAATTACCAATGCTCGGTAGTCTTCATATACCACCTGACATCCTTGTTGTATAACCACTTCCTCTGTGTTTTCAATGAGAACGCCCTCAGGATCCCTAAACATTATTAACTCACAACTCTCTTACCCCTCTTTACTGCCCCACCTCTCCTGTCCCCAAGCTGGACACAGACAGTTTGTCAGCAGCCGGTACATTACACCAGTCACCTGATAGCTTATGTTTGTGTTCATAAATACTGTATTATTCTGTACAAGGATGTAGTGAGCAGTACTTCCTTATTATTTGCCTCACAGTACTTTGTTTTCAACAGCAGTATCATAGCCCAAGGATAAGGACTGGCTTAGCCCTAGTGTTTTCATTTCACAAAATACCTAAAAGTGTAGTGAGCGTGAGCTGTAACCATAGACTGCATAAAGAAGTGGACTATGGGAGTGTGATGTTACCCACAGCATTTGGCTCCAGTCAAATGAAGCTCGCGATGCTAGCGGATACAGGTGACAATATTCCAATGTGTGTATATATATATATATATATATATATATATATACATATAGAGAGAGAGAGAGAGAGAGAGAGAGAGAGAGAGAGAGAGAGAGAGAGACTTGGCCAATGCATAATGGCCCTATCCTGCACAAGCTGGTCCATACCACCATGACCAAGCACCATGCAGCAACACTGCAGATCTGATCCTGGATTACTATGACCAGTTCCGGATGAGAGTAACAGTAGGAGATATAACATCTGAGTGGCACAAGATGGGAATAATCATAGGCTGCACCATATGTGTGATCCTGTTTGCACTGGCAATGAACATGATAGTTAAGTTAAGATAGAGCCAGAGTTGCGGGGGCCCTGGACCCGGCAGGGAACCAAAAATCTCCAATCATGGCGTTCATGGATGACCTGACTGTCACCACAGAGTCTGTGCCAGGTTGTAGGTGGATCCTCCAAGGGTTGGAAAAACTCATCCAGTGGACAGAGATGGGATTCAAAGTAGCTAAGTCCAGCTGACTAGTGCTGAATAAAGGCAAGGTTTCGGTTCAACATCAAAGGAGTACTCATACCATCAGTTACAGAGCAGCCAGTGAAGAGCCTGGGCAAAGTCTTTGACTGCAGCCTTAAAGGTCCCATTTCTATTCAAGTGACCTGCCTGGACTTGGACAACTGGCTAAGATCAATAGACCAATCTGGCCTTCCAGGCAAGTTTAAAGCATGGATTTATCGGCATAGGGTATTGCCAAGAATACTCTGGCTGCTACTTGTCTAACAAGTCTCCATCTCAACAGTGGAGATCCTTGAGAGGAAGGCCAGCTGCTGTCTCAGGAGATGGTTGGGGGTGCCCAGAAGCCTCAGCAACATTGAACACCACTAAGCTCTGTTTGCCATTGAAATCGCTAGAGGAGGAGTTCAAGGTGACATGGACATGAGAGGTGCTGATGTACAGAGATTCCAATGACCCAAAGGCAGCCCAAGCAGGGGTTGTAGTGAAGACTGGTAGGAAGAGGAGTGCCCAAGTGGTGGTTCTCGATGCAGAGGCTTGACTGCGGCACAAAGAACTTGTGGGAGTGTTTGCCCATGGCAGGGCGGGTCTGGAAATGTTTCCCACTCCACCTCCAAGGAGTGCAGCAGCAAAGAAAAGCGCATTCTCATACAGGATGAGGTTAGAGCTGCAGCAGAGGAAACGAGGATAAGTAGAGCAGCTGGTCTGGGATAGTAGGGGGCCTGAACTAGGTGGGAGCAGGCCATGGAGTATAAGGTCACCTGGACAGAAGAGCTGTGGCAAAGCGAGCCACACTGCATTGCTTTCTTGATCTGGGCAGTGTACGATGTTCTTCCCAGCTCTACAAATTTGTTTACCTGGGGAAAGGTGGACTCTTTAACCTGCCAACTGTGTCCTGCAAGAGGAACTTTAGAGCCCATCTTGAGCTCCTGCCAACAGTGTTCAGACAGGGCTACACCTGGCACCACAACCAGGTTCTGAAGCCAACAGCAGATGCCATCAAGAGAGCAATCAGTAGTTGCAGCAAAGTGCACCATTCTACCCACACCATTGTGTTTGTCTAGAAAGGAGAGCAGTCAAAAAGAGTGAAAAAGGCAATAAAAGGGTTCTTGGCTTCAGCCAAGGATTGGAAGCTCTCCATAGACCTTGAAAGGCAACTGAGATTCCCTCAGCACATCGTCAGCACCACCCTCAGGCCAGACATACTGGTGGTCTCAGAGAGCACCAATATCATGGAATTGTCCAAAATCTCTTGGTATGTTGAAGCATTCAGAGTTCCTTTCACTGGAGCTAAGGGGCCATGCCCAGCTCCTGAAAAACAACCTCTCACCATAATCCCGCCTCCACCAAACATTACACTTGGCACAATGCAGTCAGTCAAGTACCATTCTCCTGGCAACCACATAAAGTGGGGCGCCAGTTGCAAAAAAAAAAAACTGTCACTGTGTCCTTAGGCAAGACACTTCACCCACATTGCCTAGTATGAAAGTGGTGTGTGCGTGAGTGTTGAAGGTCGTCGGAAGGGCCGATGGCAGCTGTGGCTATAGAAAGTAGCTTACCACCACCAAGTGTGGGGTGAATGAACAATGAACTGCAAAGCGCTTTGGGTGTCATGAAAGGCGCTATATAAATGCTATGAATTATTATTAAAAAATGCTATGAATTATAAACCCAGACTTGTCCATCAGATTGACAGATGGAGAAGTGCGATTCATCACTCCAGAGAACGCATCTCCACTAGTTTAGAGTCCAGTGGGGTCGTGCTTTACACCACTGCATATGACGCTTTGAATTGCACTTTGTGATGTATGGCTTGGATGCAGCTGCTCGGCCATGGAAATCCATTCCATGAAGCTCTCTTCGCACTGTTCTTGAGCTAATCTGAAGGCCACATGAAGTTTGGAGGTCTGTAGCAATTGACTCTGCAGAAAGTTGGCAGTTGACTGTGGAATTTAGGAGTGAGGAAAGTTCACGACTGGACTTGTTGCACAGGTGGCATCCTATCACAGTACCACGCTGGAATTCACTGAGCTCCTGAGAGTGAACCATTATTTCTCAGATGTTTGGAGAAACAGTCTGCAGGCCTAGGTGCTTGATTTTATAAACCTGTGGCCATGGAAGTGATTGGAAAGCCTGATTTCCATTATATGGATGGGTGAGTGAATACTTTTTGGCAATATACACTATATTGCCAAAAGTATCTTCCCTGTTGTTTTAGTGCCTATCTCATCCATCTCTGCACCGTGCTACAAAAGCACATACAAAATTCTTTCTCCCTGCTTCCAAACACAAGACCCTGCGGAGCGCATGGTGAGTCTGGCAATAAAGAAAACAGCTAGCTATGCCATGACAAATGCAAAATTATGACCACATCTTGTACTTTTTTCTCACAGTTCTCATCTTTCTAACAGATAACTGTCTTCCCTCTAGCTACTATTGTTTCGTGGGCACCTTAAATTTGGCAGTAGTTTTATGATGGCATCGTAGCTCTATAATTTATGATACATTGTCTCCTAGAATGTCATATATCACTAATGTGTTGGAAATGAAAAATATCGCCCTGAAACAGATGTGTTTGATTGCAATAGGCTAAAATACAGTATGAAGTATAGGCTATTGTAAGTAATGCTTTAATATTTACTACAATTTTAACTCTTTATTGTTGCTCTTAAAATCAGTCCTGGCCTCATTTGTTTAGGTTAATATATGGCATATGCACCATGCAGGTAATTATATTTATAGTGGAGTCTGTGCTCTGTCAACTTTTATTGCACCATAAAATATTCAGATGGCAGAATTCTAGTTCATAAAAGAATAGTGCAAAAGTTCAGCAATTTTCTTTGGAAAACCCAAAGGTTTAATAGAGATTATTAATTTATAGGATTAGGATTACCTACTTTAATAATGAAGTTTTGCAGATAATTTAGAAGAATACATTTGATTGCATTTTCTGAATGTGATCTTATATTATCCCAATTCAGGTTAGTAGTTGCTGTAATAAACATTAGCACTAAGTGAACTTTGCACTGACACACGTTTATCTTTAAAAAATAGTAATTGTTTAGTTGCATTTGTGAAAACAATAATACGTATTCAAGTCACATAGCAAAAGAAAAAAAAAACATCAACTGGACAAATGTTTTTTTGAATGAAGACATTTCATTCATCCTAGATGGATAATTGAGGGATTACACAGACATCTATTCAAATCACAACATAATCTTGAGGGCTCAAATATTTTCTGTGCATAGCACAAAAGCTCCTGACCATGCATGGTGGGTTTCACCCCCAATCCAGCACCTATAGCCGAAAGGAAGGAGGCTGAGAACTAGTAAGTGACGCATGAGGGACACTGTCCCTCGGGGACAAACGCCCCAACAAATAAAGAGAATGACTCGGTTAAACACTTGCCATTTAATACATGTAAAATAGAAGGTTTAATGCCAAACATGCCAGAGACAAGCAGGCACACCAGAAAAGTTACATAGTACACGTTTAAAAGCTCAAAATATATTTATATCACACCATTACACAGACATGATCCTTTGCACGTCCTTCCAAATTTAAAACCCCACCTCTCACTGAGGCTTACAAAACCATGTCAGGACTCATGTAGCTGTGGCCGCCCTGGCAAACGAGAGCATGTCAGAGGAGGCAGGAATAGTCGTGGTGGAAAAGGCTAAATGAAAAAGTGGGAGGTTTGGGGTTCCCCGTGCTTTCTGCATTAAGCTCAGAAAACAAACATGGGGAGAACCGCATGAAGGCCACATACGAAAATGAGTCCAAGTCCTCGCTTTCATCTGGGGCAGTGCAATGGGTGGCAAGGCATGTTCAGATCTGTGTTGCCATGTTCACACTGCAGATGATATAAATGCATTATAGATAGAACTCAGATATGGTATCATGTGTATTCCATTTTAAGCAAAAAACAAAATGAAAAAAAATAAAAAAACGGTGAGCAGTTCATTTAGTTGTGGGGTAGTTTCGTGGGCACCTAAAATTTGGCAGCAGTTTCATGATACCATTGTAACTCTATAATTTATAATATTTATGCTCCTAGAATCACATAAATCACTAATGTTGGTCACTAATGAAATCACTAATCACTAATGAATCACTAATGAAATTAAAAATATACCCCTGATGGAACAGATGTGTCTGATTACAATAGTTTAAAATATAGTATAGGCTATTGTAAGTAATGTTTTAATATTTACTTAATATTTACACACTGCAGGTAAAGGCATTATAGATAGACTCCAGATATGGTACCATGCATATAGTTTTAAACAAGATGATGAAAAAAACAGGAGCAGTGAGCAGCCTGGGTAGTTGTGGCGTGTATAGGCCAAAGCCACAAACTCTGACTTGAACACTCCTTGCATATATAATACAAAAGTTGAAAAGTATTAGGTGTACTTTAAAGGTCCTATATTATGCAAAATTGACTCTTGTGAGCAATACTGTTACCTGCGTTTTGTTTCATTCACACATGTTTGAGTAATCTTTTACTATTAGTCTGGCTACATACAAAGCTTAAAATATTACTGAATTAGAGAGATATAAGATAAATATGTAAAACACCAATATGTAAAACACCAAAAATCACTCTCAAAGTCCTTAAGCATAGCAAAATAAAAAATCAGATCAGCCCCATATTTTTGGTTTCTTTTTTATCTGTGCAAAAAAAAAAAAAAACTGCTTATTGCTGAGAGAGTCCAATGTGCATGACTAAAGGTGCCTATAGCTCACAAATACATAGAGAAACAGGTATTCTGTGTCATGATTCTCCAGTCTCTCCCTTTTCCCTCCCTTCTGTGTTTGTCTCACCTGCCTGGGAGCAGTCGCCTTAGACCAGCTGGAGTCTCCTTGTCATCACACACTTGAGATCCATCTCCAGTCTACTCCTGCCTATATCAGCCCGTTTCTTCCTCAACTCCCTGCCAGTTCGTCAGTTTTACCACATTAGTAACTAGCTTGTGGCTCACACTTCGCAAGAGCTTGTTTTTGAAAACTGGACCTTCCTTCCTGGACCTCTTGTAATTTTTGTTTTTTTCTAATCCCAGTGCTCCCTGGATCTCCCCCTCTCTGCTCCGCTGTTCATCTCATGGCTCATGTTCAATCGGAGATATTCGGGTGGAAGTCGAAGGCAGGGGCCTCGATGACCGGATCTCCGGACATGGAGATTAGCTCTGGGGACATGGAATGTCACCTCGCTGGGGTAAAAGGAGCCCGAGCTCGTGCGGGAGGTTGAGCGTAACCAACTAGATATAGTCACCCTCACCTCCATGCACAGCTTGAGCTCTGGAACCCAAAACCTTGAGGGGGGCTGGACTCTCCCTTTCTCTGGCAATGCCCGTGGGGAGTGGTGGCAGGCTGGTGTGGGCCTGCTCATTGCCCCACAGCTCAGTTGTCATGTGTTGGAGTTCACCCCAGTGAACGAGAGGGTCACGGCCCTACGCATTCGGGTCAGGGACTAGTCTCTCACTGTTGTGTCAGCCTACGGGCCGAATAGCAGTGCAGAGTACCCGGCCTTTTTGGAGTCTCTGGGAGCGGTACTGAACAGTCGACCGCCCATGGACTCTGTTGTTCTACTAGGGAACTTCAACGCTCAAGTGGGCAACGACAGTGACACCTGGAGAGAGGTGATTGGGAGTAACAGCCTCCTTGATCTGAACCCGAGCGGTGTTTTGTTATTGGACTTCTGTGCTAGCCACGGTTTGCCCATAACAAACACCGTGTTTGAGCACAAGGGGGTCCACCAGTACACGTGTCACCAGGACTCTAGGCCGGAGTTCGATGATCAACTTTGTTGTTGTGTCATCTGACCTCTGGCCATGTGCCTTGGACACTCTGGTGAAGAGAGGGGCAGAGCTAGCAACTGATCACCACCTGGTTGTGAGTCAGAAGCCGGAAAGACCTGGCAGGCCCAAGCGTATAGTGAAAGGTCTGTTGGGAATATCTGGCAAAGCCCTCTGTCAGAGGGACCTTCAACTTCTCCAAGATTCTGGTGGAGGCTGGGGACATGGAGTCCGAGTGGGCTTTGTTCTCGGCCTCTATTGTCGAAGCGGCCGCTCGTAGCTGTGGTCATAAGGTCTGTGGTGCCTGTCGCGGCGGCAATCCCCGAACCTGGTGGTGGACACCGGGATGCTGTCAGGCTGAAGAAGGAGTCTTATCGGGCCTTGTTGGCTCACGGGACTGCTGAGGCAGCTGACAGGTACCAGCGGACCAAGCGTGCTGCAGCCTGGGCGGTCACAGAGGCAAAAACTCGGGGTTGGGAAGAGTTCGGAGAGGCCATGGAGAAGGACTATCGGACGGCCTCAAAGAAATTCTGACAAACCGTCCACCGTCTCAGGAGGGGGAAGTGGTGCTTCACCTACACTGTTTACGGTGCGGGTGGGGAGCTGTTGACCTCGACTGGGGATGTTGTGGGATGGTGGAAGGAATACGTTGAGGTTCTCCTCAATCCCACCATCACACCTTCTGAGGAGGAAGAAGAGACTGGGGATTTGGAGGCGGACTCGTTCACTACCCTGGCTGAAGTCACTGAGGTGGTTGGCAAGCTCCTTGGTGGCAAGGCCCTGGGGGTGGATGAGATCTGTCCTGAGTATCTTAAGTCTCTGGATGTTGTGGGGCTGTCTTGGCTGACACGTCTCTGCAACATTGTGTGGCGGTCAGGGACAGTGCCTCTGGACTGGCAGACCGGGCTGGTGGCCCCTCTGTTTAAGAAGGGGGACTGGAGGGTGGCCTCGCCAGTAAGGTCTAATCCAGGGTACCGGAGAGGAGAATCCGACTGATGTTCGAACCTCGGAACCAGCTCTATACTCTCCATCCAGTGCTTGAGGGTTCATGGGAGTTTGCCCAACCAGTCCACATGTGCTTTGTGGATCTGGAAGGTATTCGACCGTGTTCCTCCTGTAGGGAGTTCTCTGGAAGTATGGGGCTCTTTGCTAAGGGCTGTCTGGTCCCTGTCTGACCAGAGCAGAAGCTGTGTTTGCATTGTTGGTAGTAAGTCAGACCTGTTTCTGGTGCATGATGGACTCCATCAGGGCTGCACTTTGTCACCGGTTTTGTTCATTTTATTTATGGACAGAATTTTTATCCGGTTTGGAGATCACAGGATCTCATCTCTGCTGTTTGCAGACAATGTTGTCTTGATGGCTTCATCAAACCAGGACCTCCAACGTGCACTGGGGTGGTTTGCAGCCGAGCGTGAAGCGGCTGGGATGAGGATCAGCTCCTCCAAATCCAAGGACATGGTTCTCGACTGGAAAAAGGTGGTTTGCCCTCTCCAAGTGGGTGGAGAGGGCAAGTGGAGTTCAAGTACCTTGGGGTCTTGTTCACAAGTGAGGGGAGGATGGAGCGTGAGATTGACAGGCAGATCAGTGCAGCGTCGGCAGTGATGCGTTCGCTGTACCTTACCGTTGTGGTGAAGAGGGAGCTGAGCCAAAAGGCCAAGCTCTAAATTTACTGGTCAATCTACATTCCTACCCTCACCTATGGTCATGAGCTTTGGGTAATGACTGAAAGGACAAGATCAGAGGTACAAGCGGCCGAAATGAGTTTCCTCCACAGAGTGGCTGGGCGCTCCCTTAGAGAAAGGGTGAGGAGCTCAGTCACATGGGAGGGGCTCAGAGTAGAGCCGCTGCTCTTCCATGTCGAGAGGAGCCAGCTGAGGTGGCTCGGGCATCTGTTCTGGATGCCTTCTGGACGCCTCCCTCGGGATGTCTTCCAGGCATTTCCCACTGGGAAAAGGCCCTGGGGAAGACCCAGGACGCCTTGGGGTCCCCCTGGAGGAGCTGGAGGAAGTGTCCAGGGTGAAGGAAGTCTGGGAGTCCCTGCTTAGACTGTTGCCCCGCGACCCGGCCCCAGATAAGTGGAAGAAAGAATGGATGGATGGCTGGAGTTTTGGTTTGCTTTTGAGTCCAACATCCATGCTTTATCACATTCTGACTGTAAGCAGGGCTGCCTCTCCACAGATCTGACCTGTAACTTGGTCTGGGTTGGTCTACATCAGTGCTTCTCAATTATTTTCTGTGAGCCCCCCCCTCCCCCGCCAGGAAGAAGAAAAAATTCACACACACACACCCCTCCCTGCGCGCGACTATAAATAGTATTATTTGTCTAGAAAATTGTTATTAGTACACCTCTGCATAACATTGTATCCTTTATTAACATTAAAAACAAAAAAAGAAAAAAAGAAACTTCCAACAAAGACTGCACTGTCTTTTTGCACCGAGGACTCAAATATTAATGTGTTTTTAATGCAGCTTTGCGCACATTTGTTTACGTTTTATAGAAACGAAACTTAAAATCACATGGCCTATTTGCATAAAATAAGCGCTGAAAAATAAAACACTCTTTCCTTGTGCCGCTGATGCGTCAGCTTCTGTCGGACTAAAGGACAAGACTCAGTGGAATATATGTGTTTTTGCTGTGACATCTCCTGATGGTGAGTCCGTTCTGTATATCGCATATTTAATGATCCCATGACATGGTACTTCTTGATGCTTTTATATGGCGCCTTAATGGTTCTGTAATACTGTAAATGAATCCTTCTCCAAAATCAAGCCTCAGTGCATGAAATAGCCTCATGAAGACAGTCAGAGTCATAAAAATGTCTCTGAAACGCTTTATTCTGGACGTTGTTGCTTGAATGCAAATGAGGAGGACAAAGACAGGCCAGTGCAGCGGGTGGGTTGTGGCCAAATACGCCACTGTTTCCTGGATTAGCAGTGCACTGTGCACTGGCCCCACTTCTGTGTTTTAAGCGCTTAGGAAGATATGAGACACGTTTCATTCAAAAAACACATTTCCACAGAAAATAAAATTAAACCACTGCTGTTTCAGGGGTTCGGAAACACTCTCACGTGCCTCCAGGCAAATAAAAAAACACATCTCACATTTCGTAGCTTGTTTGCGGTCCAAATTCTTAGAGCGTGATTTCCAGAGACAGGGGGTGGACATCCAGACGGGGGGGTGGAAACCTTTCCGCGAGTGTGACATCAGAAAGTTCCCTTGTTCAGAATCGCCTGTTTGGGCTGTCTTTTTTTCAAACACGGAAAAGTATCGCAGTTTACACATTTCGCAACTTTTAGCCATGGGGGGGGGGGGGGGGGGGGGGTGGGGCTTAACAGGGTAGGGGAGCTCACATTAACGTTCAAAAGCCTCAGAAAATGAAAATTTCATGCCATGGGACCTTTAAGGTTGCCGACCCTTGCCCCCAGAGCAACAATGAGAGCACCACTGCCAACTTAATTTAGCCAAATTACACCAATTACAATTACCACTTAGTTCTAGTACAGATGCCCCCCCCCCCCCCCCCCCCCGGCATCACATCGCGCCCCCACCCCACTATTTGAGAAGCACTGGTCTACATGAAGATAGAAAGGTTTCACCATACTGTGGAACATTCCAGACAAAGCAATAGCATCCCCATGGAGAAAAGCATTGATGGACCCTCCACCAGAAAAGTTAGAAAAGAAAAGTTACACAATGTACCTTTACTATAAACAAAGAAAACAGGGCTAGTCAGGTCAGATCCAGAGGTGTGAAAACATCCATGAATGGTTATGCTAACACACGCCACTCTTACTGCATATTTAATAGGCCTACCTAACTAACAGAAACTGTAAACAAATAGGTGTGGTAGTTTCAGAGTAATTTCATTGTAGTTAGCTCCTCCCTTCAGGCAGATATAAGGCAGTGTCCACCAGCGTCTGACCAGAACTGAAGGAGCAGCTTGGATGAGCTGCGAAAGGTATTCAACCAAATAAACTTTTGTCCAGTTGACAAATTAAATTTCTCCTTTTGCCATGGATTCTACCTGGACGACTGAGGGATTCCACACATACATTTACTATAAATAAAATGACTGAAAGAATAACTGCATATGTACAAGTAAAAATAAAAACAGTGAAATATAGATAGACCCATATCTTTAAAACACACTGAACACTGTGATGCCTTTCCCTCTTATGTTATAGCGACAGGGGCCCCTTACCTGACTGAATTATCTCATCGGGGCTCCTTTATTATGAACTCAGCAGGATTATTATTTTTATTATTACCGGCCGCTGTTTTGGTCCCCACAATGCCAGGCTTCAGTGCACACAGCTGTTTCTCCTCAGCTCTTGTGTTTTCTTTACTTAAGAGGTGCTTTTGCAAAATACCGAGCACATATTTTTCTTCCTCGCCCCTTTCGTCCACTGCCTATCTTTACAATGGAACGGTTCTGTCTATTTTCTCCGGGATTTAGACAAGTTTAATGACCTATTTCTAGCAGTCCAAGTGACGGGCCCCGTGAAATTATGTTATGATATGAATGCAGTGGGCCAGATAATCATTAAGGTATGGAATAATAAATCCACATTTGGCTGGTTTGTTTCAAGTTGGATGTTGAAACACAAAATTACATAGGTATTAAATTTTTGGGAAGCCAAAAATAGTGTCTTGACATTTTTTTCTTAGAGACTTTTTAGATGGTTATATTGAATTGCAGTGATCCATGACTATGCCTGCATATTAAAGGTCCTATATTGTGCGAAATTGACTCTTGGGAGCTTTAAGCCATGTTTTAATGTTGTTACCTCCTCAGAAACATACCTGGAGTTGTGTTTCATTCACACGTTTGCATAATGCTGCATTATTAGTCTGTCTACATCTCCAAAGTTCAAAATCTTCTGTTCCACCTTTTTCAAGTTACCATTTGTTCAGTAGAGATTGGCAGTGCAGGGCTGAAATTATCCAAATAATTATAGTGAAGGTGTATGGAATTTAAAAACAGAGTGGAGCATTTGCTGTGTGAGTGTTTTCAGTTTGAGAGAAAAACTAACTATGCAGGATTTGTGTGTTAAATGTGTGAATGAAACAAAACACAACTCTAGGCATGTTTGTGATGAGAAAACAACATTATAACATAGATCAGAGAATAGGGTAATCTGGGTACTTTAAAAATGTTGGCGTTAAAATAAAAATGGCCTTTGCACTCAGTTTTGATTGCCCATGCTCAGTGGTGCAAACTACTGTGCCACTAAAGCCACAGCTGCCTTGGGTTAAACTGAAGTAAAGAAGTCTACCAATCTGCATAACTAGCTGCTCTTATTTATTTTATTTTATTTTTTAAAACACCAATCACTCAGTCCCTCTCTCTCAGTCTCCACTCATACTGTCAAGAGCTTTTTAAAATGTACTTTGGCATGTAGTGATTTTTGTGATGTACCTGACTTGACTTTGGTTAAAGGTGCATTGTGTAACTTTTCTTGGGGAGGGTACACCACATGTTGTCTCCATGTAGATGTACTTAACTGTTCAACCTGGAAAGTTGTGGAACTTTCCAGGTTGAACAGTTAAGTAAGGCACTGAAATATTTGTCTCCATGGAGGCAAGCAGGCCAAGGTACAGATCAGTCTGGTGCAGAGGTTAAAGGTACAATAAAATCACCTCTAATGAAACAAAGGCTGAATTGACTTTTAATGCCATACTGTGGAACATACCAAGCAAAGCAATAACATCTCCCTAAAGAAGAAATTCAATTTGTCAAGTGGACGAAAGTTTATTTGGTCGAATACGTTTCGACCAAATAAACTTTGTTCAGTTGACAAATTGAATTTCTCCTTTTGGAGAAAGAGGAGAAATTCTCCCTAAAGACAAAACATGTAGTGTACCCTCCACCAGAAAAGCTACACAATGCACCTTTAATTGCAAAAAGGAGCTAAAAGCATGGTATGTAAAGAATAGGCTTTTACATTCTTACATGGTTTGATTCTTGTGGTGTTTCTCTTATTGATCCTTCAGCATATCCTTCCTCTGTCACTATACGAGCTGTGAAGCCCATAACCCAACAGTGAAAGTGAGATCAATATTACAGCTCAGGTTTCCTCTGAGTGAAGCAGCAGCTGTGAGGAGCTCCACCGATCACATTTAAGATACGCACATGGGGGCTCAACAGGACCAGTCAGAACCAGTGAGCTGTTTTTGTGTGACATAATCTTAAAAAATATACTCTGTACTTGCATGTAAATAGACTTTGCTTATAGGTGTTTTTTGAAAAATATGCATTCTCTCCATGGGAATGGATGTTTAATATGTCATACATGTCATATATTGAAAAATTCCAAGAAAAGCAACAATATCTCCATGGCGACGGACCTACCACTCAAAAGTGACATAATGCACTTTCAATAAACTGGGCGTAATTAGAGGCAAGGAGTCTCACATGGGCACCAAAATATGAAACTATACTGTGCAGTAGTTAAACAGCACAAATCTGTACTGAGGTTGAGCTTGCCACTCCACAGGCCTGAGTCATAAGCCACCACAGAAATCTCATTGCCCTTCCCTGGAATATTCGAGTATGACATGAAATTTATCTGCAATTTTTAAAAGTATAGCATCGCTTGTATGGCACCAGCAAGAAATTTACTGTGTATCATCTCCCCACAGTTATCATCACAGGTGCCATATACAATGCAAAATACAACACACATACAGCTTAATACCATAATGTCATAAACCAGCGCTTCTCAAATCTTTTCCCATTATGTACCACCATAATATATAATATTTGGCTTTCAACAATTCACCCGATCTAAACCCAGACTTTATCAAGCCTAAGTTAGGGCCAAACATGGTCTATGATGTGATTATATCAGCTTTAAAATTATTATGGATAATGTAGTTAAAATTGATGATTAAACCAAAGGAGGGCCAAAGCATGTATACAGTTTGCAAAACACTGTCACCGCGATGTACCTTAACCTCCTTCATAGCCTATCAAATGCTAACACTTGCAGGACTAGCACTAGCCATGCCTTACTTAACAGACTGGCGCTGGTAAGAGTCCACTTAGTAAAAGCATAGTGAAGCATCAGTCACTGGGGGCCTGTGTGTGATCAGGCCCCCAGAGACGTGGCTGCACTTTCCTTCCTGCTGCTTTATCAATACAGTGATTAGCCTAATAGATAGAACAGGGCCTTTTAAAAGCCTTTGTACTTGTCCGTAATTAAATCAGCCAATAGGCACACTGTCCCTGACCATGTCCGTGCATTATTTATAAGTCTCTGGAAACACTGTCTGGTGGGCAGTGATCATCTATTATACATAAAACAGCATCTGGATTAATAGATTTTACTTGTCATATTCACAACCAATGTCTCTCATGTGAATATTACCAATTTACTCCAAAAAAACAAAAAGAAGAAAAAAAAGTAATAGTTTTGTTTTTTTTAATATACATTTATAGAAGTATCCCCTATTTGACACCAGTCTCTTGCTTTCTCTCTTTTTGCTACTTATTTTTAATTTATTATTACATTTATATTTTTGTTACAGTGAACCCTCGCTGTATCGCGGTTCACTGTTCGCGGCCTCGCTGTTTCGCGGATTTTTTTTTCCAATTTTTTTTTCCATTTTTTTTCAATTTTTTTTATAGTGTAACTTTTTTTTTACAGTGTAACATTCTGTCCTGCGCCCTGATTAGCTAAGAGACTAGACCAGGACTAAACCAGGTCTAAAGCAGGTCAGATCTGTGGAGAGGTTACCCTGGTCTAAACCAGGACTAAACTCAGGTCTAGACCAGGGATGGTAGGGACAGAGTTGATGTCCTTCACGAGAGCGCCTGGGTGACAGGAGGTGTGGCCTTTGTTTACTTGCACGAGCCATGGAAGAGAGTGCGAGCCGGACCATGGAAGAGCCAAGAATCAACATGGACGGGCCGGGGGAGCCGCAGCGGGGAAAGCCGCATTCGAGGGAGCCCGCAGCGGGGGGAGGACACTCGCGCGCACAGAGGAGACAGTGGCTCTTCCCCGTCACGCCGAGAGGACGAACCCGACCCCGTCCTAGAGAGCTGTGGAGTATTGGCGACGCATTGATAGCGGTCTGATTTTGGAGCCGGGGTGAAATGCAACCAACTCTTGTGAGCGCAGGTTGGTCTTACCTGGTCTTGTGGTGAGGACTGGTGCTCAGAGGCGTCTGTTAGCGGTTTGGCATTGTTAGCATTGGCTTGAGTCTTGCCCAAAATGATATCCAGGTCGCTTTCCACTCGACTTTCGCACATGGCATGGATATGTGGTACCAAAACAAACACACGTGTCCGCGCGCACGTGTCCGCGCGCACGTGTCCGCGTGTCACGTGCCCCCCCCCCCCCCCACACACTATTAATATATTTTAATGAAAATCTACAAAGGTTTGAGTGTTTAAACAAGAGAAAAATGTGAGAAAATGTTAATACCAGTCTCAGAAAGGTGTATAATGTGTCTGGTGAAGCGTTTTCAGCCTTAAAACATGTAGAATAATTGTAAAATATAAAATTGTCCTACTTCGCGGATTTCACTTATTGCGGGCTATTTCTGGAACCTAACCCCTGCGATAAACGAGGGTTCACTGTATTTGTTATTTTAATATATTCTGTTGTGTGAGCTACTGTGTCCAATTTATTTTCCCTTGTGGATCAACAAAGGTTGTCAGCAAGGTGATACCACCAGGCCTAGTTACAGGTCAGATCTGTGGAGAGGTTACCCTGCACTAAGCTATACAAACTCATGTTACTGAAATGTAATACATATCAATTTAATGATACACAATAGAAAATACACACAAAATACAACTCCATGTATGTTTTTGATGAGGAAACAACATTGTATCATTGACCATGCCCTTTAACTAAAAATGTTTTAATCAAACAAACCTAAAATCAAACAACATGAGTGTGGAGAGAGTAGAAGATATTTTCAAGGAATTTACAAAACCTTTCACAGAAAATGTCTAAACCTGAGGCCACTGATTGGTCTGGCCAAGATCACTCTTTAGACAGACCACAAATTGGGACAAAGTAAATAGTACATGAATAGAATGCATGTTTGAACTGCGAGTGGTCCAGAGTTTCCCTCAGTTTTGTGGAGTGTGTCCTTCCAGAGGCATTGTGGGCAATAACAGGCCCGTGTGGTGAGTCAATGCTCCTGCTCTCATTAGCTGTGGTTCTGAAGGCAGACAGTGTGCCACTCAAATGCATGTTTATATTAAAAATGCAGATGAGTGACTAAATGACAAGACAGGAAAAAATAATTTTCTCAAGATTGTGCATGTGTAGAATGAACTTTATTTTGGCTATAGGACAAAAGGCCTGAGTGCTGGTGAGTTGAAAGAGATGGTGTTTTACTTCTATAGGCTAGACTGCACATGAGGGACTTACGGTAGGGACTAAATGACAAGACAGTTAAAAATAATAATGAAAATTTCCAGAAGATTGTACACATGTATAGAATGAACCTGAAATTTATTTTGGCTATAGGACAAAAAAATGTATTTTGGCTATAGGAGTTTTAACCTTTGAAAGAGGGGGTATTTATACTTCATATCCTACAACTTAATCTATTGATTTCAGAATGATGAAATATTAGGTTGTTGCCATAGCAAGTAACAATTAAAACTTGTCTTTTGAATAGTGACAAGTCCTCAAAATGAAAGCAGGAAGGTGAAATCCAAATTTGAAAAGCAAATTAAAGAGACTACGAACACATAACATATTTAGATCACTACATTACCTTTTATTGTTTTGAAAATGTTACCCTAAAACATGTTTTATAAGATTAACTTTTCTTTTAGCTCTGAATCTCTCTGCCCTTTTCTCTTCGCTCCCCCCTTCACACAACTAACACAACACAATCAGCGTGTATCCCGCTAATGAAACGAATGCACATCGTATCTGGTTTGTCAAGAACAGTTTTGTATCATGTATCATTCATGGAAAATAATCATGTGGAAACATGGGTGATGCAGGCTTGTGGACTGAGCTAATTTCATTTTAAAAGAAAGGTAAAGGTAAAGCAATAGCATTTTTATGGAGCTGACCAGAAAAGTTACTTGGTGCACCTTTTACAAAAGACAAATACTGTGGTACTGTATAATTAAAGCAGATTAAAGTAGTTCACTGTAGCATGTTTGATTAGTCATAATGTTTTTACAGTTTATCTGCATTAGAGTTAACTAATATCCTAGTAATTTTGTTTTTGCCGCCTTTATCCTCTTTAAACATATTTAAGCTCAAACAATTCTTGACTAAAAATTAATATGTTTTTTTGATACTCATCCAAGAAACAATATAGCAGCCCTAAACCTCAGCTGTACAAAACTCACCCAGCAACTCCAGCGTTAACCATGCACTTCTTGTTCGGAAAGGTGAAAGTGGGCGGAGTTTTCACACACTTTTCTGACAAGACAAAGTGCAGTAAAAGGTGAGGTGTGCTGAAATCCTGTGCCTGGAGCTAGCACGCAGACGCTAAGGAAGTGAACGTCTCGCTCTCTCTCTCCACTTCACCTGGGGCAGAGGTAATCCAAAAGGTCACCCGTGGTCCCCTCCTACCTACCCCACCCTCCTTTCACTGCTCCCCAGATTAGAGAAGGGGGGAGTGGAGGGTGGAGGGGGTGAGCCTGGGGGAGTTTCAGATGGAGCCTAGGGCAGGTGGAGAGACAAAGTGTGGGAGTCTGAGAAAATAAGAGTAAGGAGTGTCTAAAAGTCTGCCATGCACCTGCTTGTGTCCTTGGTTGTAGCTGAAGACTGGTCCCTAAACTGAAGAGCACCGAAAGGACAATTTTACACATTCAAGTAACACTCAAATCAGATCTGTGGAGAGAAGACCCCTATCAGATTATGCATTTATTCATTCTTTAACCTTTATTTAGCCAGGTGGAAAACCCATTGTGATTGAAATCTCTTCTTCAGGTGTGACCTGGGCCAAAGGGAAACTGCAGAACACATCATGAAAAAACATTTACATATTTGCACTAAAATAGAAACAGTATAAACAATTTTAAGAAGACCACATTTAAAGGAAAAGTAACGTTTTTTTTTTACAATCTGAGCCTTATTTCGGTAATAAAACAAGTTGTTTTACTCACCCATAGCACTTTGGTGTCATATGGAGCACTTCCGGAGATGTTTTAGATTTGCGATCTCCATAATGTGAGTTCTCGGGGCACATGTTTGCAGTCTGCAAATAACACAAACTTTAGCACTTTTCAAATCATAGAAGCTCGATGTCTTAGTCTACGATTTAGTTTGGTCAAAAGTGGCCTGTAATCCGAGATTTAGCCATAGTTTTGAGTAGATGAGGACGCCAGTGCGCATGTGCGGAGTGTGCTCTCAGCTCCCGGGACACAACATGAAACGCAAAGCTGTAAACTATGGATAAATCTCGGATTTCAGGCCACTTTTGAAATCGTAGACTAAGACATCGAGCTTCTATGATTTGAAAAGTGCTAAAGTTTGTGTTATTTGGAGCCCGCACGGGGCATATTACATGCTTGGGGAATATATTATATGCCCCGAGCTATGGCTAGAAGTCGCGTTAGGCTAACGCAAATCTAAAACATCTCTGGAAGTGCTCCATATGACACCAAAGTGCTATGGGTGAGTAAAACAACTTGTTTTATTACCGAAATAAGGCTCAAATTGTAAAAAAAAAAAAAAAAAAAAAAACGTTACTTTTCCTTTTCCTATTCTTGGAAATAGAGAGAAAAATATATTTCAGTAAAAACGCAACATTTATTTATTTATAAATAAGTGCAAGACACCCATGATTAATATAATACTGTGGAACATTCTAAGTAAAGTAATAAATCTTCAAGCATGTGGCGTACCCGCATTAGAAAAGTTAAATAGTGCACCTCTAATCTATAATAATTAGACCAATTAAGACACTTAGTAAATATTTCTCTACACTTCAACTCAATCACACTAGGAATAGAATAGTCAACTAAAAACCAAGCAAAAAAAAAAAAAAAACCAGCTCAGATTGTGTCCTTTAGCTTCTCCATCCTGGTCCATTACTTTCCTGTTGTGTTCCCTTCTTAAGTTACATCATTCCAGTCCCATAATTGATTGCTAAGATCAATTGTGGGACCGCCTGGATGCATTAGGTGGGAGGGGTCGCAGGTCAAAGGTCAAGGGTATGACACCCTCCACTTTCATTTGGAGACTATCAATAACGTAGCAGAGGAAAAACCCAGTGGGTATTAATGGATTTGTAGCATTAATCCATAAAACAGCTTGTTCCTCATAATGTTTATTGATAAAGATAAGTTGTTAAAAAGAGAGTCATTGCCTCATTTTTACATCATGGGAAGCACTGGGGAGAGGGAGGCCCAAAAATAATATAGATAGAATGTGAATCATGTGAAGTTCTATGTGCTTTCAATATAAGATGAGTTTGGTAAAAGGCGCTCAGCGGTCATTCGAAAAGTTCACGCTGTTTGGATAAAGAGTCACAAAAAAGCAGCAATCAGATCAATCAAACTGTCATCAAATCCAAATCCAGAAAAGAAAAGTCCAAGTATTGAAAAGTTATTAGCAGGATATGTTTTTTTTGTTTTGTTTTTTTAGTTCCTATGATTAAACATGACCATATACTAACCAAAACATCTCTAATCTAGCAGAGGAGGCAACATTTCACTTTTTAGAAATATTTAGTAACACAAATTTTTAGAAATATTTAGTAACACTAATGCTTTGAATAATTTCAAAGCATTAGCCACAACTACATAGTTATGGCTAAATTAATGTGTAACCTCACACTACATCAATTGCAATTATTAATACAGTGTTTTTGTCTGAAAATGTATGCTTTTTGCTTTACACCAAAAGTTGTGTAGATGTAAAGGAGCAAAATAGTGTAACTAACCAGTGTTAAGGTGTGAATGTGTTAGTGTGTTAGTTTTAATGTGTGAATGTGTTAGTGTTAATGTGTGAGTAGTCAGAAATCAGAAAATGTTCAGTGCAATAGTCAGGCCCTGTCCACACGACGTTTTTTAGTGGAAACGGAGGTTTGTATTCGTTTTGACCTTTCATCCACACGGCGCCGGCGTTTTGGGTGGGTGAAAACTGTGTCTTTTGAAAACGGGTTCCAGAGTGGAGAAATCTGAGAACGCCAGGGGTCGCGTTGTTGTGTGGGCGGGCAAAACGCGACTTTTGGGAAAACGATGACGTCGCGATGCCGTCATCATCACGTGACCAGAAGGTAACCCTGCGCATTTTGCCAGTAACGACCAGATAACAACAATCATGGTGAAATAACCACTGGATACTGTAAAATAAGGCATGGTAAATGATCAGATGTTTAGGGCTTTTTCAGCTTCAACTCACTCAAAGGGCTTTATATCAAGCAACAACAACAGCATTCATTTGTTGGAGCTGGAATCGCACCACCAATCTGTGGGCTCTGACCGCTCAACCAACTAATTTATGTACCTTTGGATCAGTGGACAAACGTTCTACCAACTGAGCTACTGCTGCATGAAAATAAAGTGTTCAGTAAAATAGACTAAATTGAAATACAAAATATAGAGTAAGGACAGAACAACAGGTGGTGGTCAATATGTCCAGTTGGTTTCAAAGGTTTCTTGAATGCTATGAGACAGATGGATTTATAAACCAAACTGCAAAGCTCTATTTCTCACAGATTTCCATTCATCAAAATATCATGCCCTCAACATCATTCTGTTCTTCCTGTTGCCGACGGCGGTCAACGTTGTGATTCGCTCTGCTCTTTTAAGACCCTCGTCACACAGACAAGCAGACACAGGCCGTGTAATAAAGCCTGCTTCCTCCAGCCTCCAAGCCATGGGAAACCAGCAACAACTACCCAAGTCACTATGACATCACGCAGTTTGCAGCGTTATGGTGAAGTTCACACACAGAGCAACACACGCTTTCTAATTAAAGATTGTAAGGAAATATGCCTGCTGTATATCTGGTGTCACAGTTCGATTGAGACAGTTTAACAATAGATAAATATTAAAATTCTGACACAATGATTCAGATTTAATAGCACTTGGCATTAAAAGTTTGACAATTATGGCATGAGTAATGTGGGTTCATGTAGAGGTTATCTTGTTAAGTCAAGTTAAGGTTAAGTGTGTCGCTATTTTGCAAGTGATTTTTAGTTTGGTAAAGTTAAATTATTTTTGGCAAAAGGAGAAATTCAATTTGTCAATTGGACAAAATTTTATTTGGTTGAATACGTTTCGCAGCTCATCCAAGCTACTTCTTCAGTTCTGGTCAGACGATGGTGGACACTGCCTATATCCGCCCGAAGGGAGGCGTTAACTACAATGAAATTACTCTGAAACTACCACACCTACTTGTTTTCAGTTTCTGTTAGTTAGGTGGGCCTATTAGCTATGCAGTGGGAGTGGAGTGTGGCCATTCAGGGTCATAATGGGTGTTTTCACCCCTCTGGACGTGACCTGGCTGCCCTATTGTTTTCTTTGTTTTTATTTAGGTTTGAGGATAGAGTTAAAGATGGGAGACAAACGATGTCTGAGACCTCAGTTTCTGTTCAAGGAAGGATTCTCTTTCTTGACAAAGCCTCTTTAACTCCCCTCTCAAACCAAGTCTTTTCTCTGTCCAAGATCTGTACGAGGGTCATTCAAAAAGTTCTAAGACAAATGCCATAAATTAAAAATGAGTATAACTAGTTCAACAAAATGACCTTGAATCGTACCACTGATGACTTATAAACACATTTGACAAGTTTCGGCATTCTAGCTTTGTTATTCAAAGAGTTACGTTACATATTGCACAATACACTTTTTTGACCCTCCAAAACGAGCCAATTTGAAGTTCGAGCAAACATTAAATTTCTAACAAAATTTCAATGGAAACCTAAAGAAATTATTGAAGATTTGCACAATGTTTATGGATGTTGTTTTCCTATTTCCAAAGTTGAAGGAACATTTAAAAGGAACAAGATTTCAGTCCATACTTGAAGCGAAGAGGGAGGTTGTGACCTGGTTGACTAGACAAGCTCCAGAATTCTATCAAGAAGGAATTTCTCGGTGGAAAGATCGCTTGCAGAAGTGTATTGACTTAGGTGGATGTTATGTAGAAAAATTATTTTGTTACTTTCAAAAATAAAGTAGTTTTTTAATTTGCCTTAGAACTTTTTGAATGACCCTCGTACCTCACTTACACTGCTTGACAAAAGACAAAATATAAATTGATTTGTTGTCATTACCAATACGTCTTGTTATCATTTGGAAAAAAAAAAAAAGTCCAGGGCCGTTTTTTGGTGCCAGTCCGTCCCTGATTGGAATTGTGTTTAATTGTAACAGATAGTTCTATATATCAAATTAAAATCATGATTTGATGAAAACAACAAAACTTCAGGAATGTTTTTTATGAGGAAACAATTTAACATGGATCAAAAAATTGCATAATATGGGCCCTTTACAATATTCTACAATCTACATTATCGTGTAGAATGACATATTGTCCACACACGGCTTTACTAAAATACTAAGATGATATTGGTTGCCGTATCACTGCAGATCCACAGTATATAGTTACATTTTCAACATATGCTATAAACCTCATACGTACAAACTATCATAATCTTTTTCCATACTTTTAGTTCTATTCTTGGCCGGCAAACTGCAACTGGCTCAATATTAACCACAGCAATTTCCATTCAGTGTAGCATGGCAGTCAAACATGCAATTTTTCAGCAAATGATATTGTTCTAACCTATACCGCATCAACACGAAGCTATGTGAGGTATCTGCAGGAGACACAATGTTCAACTCAGCATGAACGGGCAGCAAAAGCCAAGAAACAATGTGAAAGTCAGCAACATTTTCAGGAAGTTTCTAGGAGATTACTTAAAATTTTATGATCATAATCTAAATATGTCTGCATGTGTATTGTATTGTAGTATTGGATTGTATTGTATTGTAGTAGTAATGTACCAGACCTCTTGTTAAACTGCACTGATCTTTGACTGAGACGCAAAGACGACTAAGAAGCGCAGTGTAAATGTTGCTGCAGCAAAACTTGAATTTCTTCTCAAGATCAGTAATGTATCTCTCTCTCTAATGTCTACTTAAATTACTTTTATTAGAACAGGGCTCTCAAGTTTTGAGCGGGGTCGTGCGTGAGACTGTGTAATTTCCGAGGAGCGGGGCGGGGGGGGGGGGTGCAAGTGAACAATTTTTCCCGAGGCGCGGGGGAGGGGGGCTTGAATTGCGTGAGAAATGCCGTGTGAGCGTGTGAACGTGTCGAATTGTCTCTCTCAATGCGTGAGACTTGAGAGCCCTGCTGTAAATGTTTGTCTAAAGAGCAAACTTTAACTACAAAGCAACTAATGAGAGTTATATAAATGAAGTTATTACCTGATGGTTCTCAGTTTGTTTTATCATCACCGCAGTGTGCGCTTAGCAGCTGAAACTACACTCTACAGTCTGCCCAACAACAGAACAATCTATTTTCTGATTGGCTAATTTTTTTCCGGGGAGCGGGATGGGGAGGAGGGGGAGAGTTTTTTTTGCTGAAAACGTGCGGTGCCTGCATAAACTGAGCCACACAGACCGATTTTCTGGGCAGAAAAAAAAAAAAAAAAAATCAGCGTGAGAAATGCCATGTGTGGCGTGTGAGCGTGTGAACACGTCGAATTGCGTGTGTCACACTCTCAATGTGTGAGACTTGAGAGCCCTGTATTAGAATGACATTTTAAATCAACTGTAATACTTTATTTATGCTTAACTATGAAAAATAGAGATAAAAACAACTACTCGGCCCAATGAAACAATAATATTGTAAATTGTAACTATTAAAATGTAATTATTAAAAAAGTTTCCAGTAGGCTATGTAGTTTCACAATTTTATTTTTGCTGCTAATTTGCAAATTTTAAATAATTTTGTCTTCCATATTACAACCTAAATTAGATGTTATTTTTGAACTGTTTGAACAAATTTTCACCAAAACTACTAAATTGTCACCAAAAAAGTCCCCCCAAACAACTGCATTGTCAGCAAAACAAAAGCTTGTGTTGTTGTGAAACTATTTGATTACGGAGAACATTTGAGGGGTGAAACATGACCCTTGAGACACACCTCATTTTTGTATGTGACAGACACTTCCCTGAGCTCTCAGGACGTCCCTAACACTGAGACTGCCTCGGCCTCGTGGGAAAAAGTTAAACGTGAAAGCACCTCTTGCACATCTGGGGCGGAAATGAAAGGGGTACCAGTCTCATTGTACAAGATTCAAACTGTTTTTTCCTGAGACCAGATAGGGCACAATACAACCAAAATACACAAAAAATATAAAGTAAATTTTAATATTACCCATAATTTCACCCAAAGCCGAATGTACTGAATCGTGAATTTTCTTGAAAAAACATGATCTAAAAGTACAAAGAATGATTTGTTTTAGGTCATAATAGTAATTTATGTAGGATTTATTGTAATCATACATTTACTGTAAAAGTGCTAGAGTTAAAATACGGGTTAATATACACACTATTTCCCTGGTATTCAGAATACACACTTCTTCAATACTGTATGAGTGAATTTCAGTGCATTTCTTTATTTTCAAATGGACCTGAGATGCAAAGGACCAAACTGATATCAATCTGTATAAAAAGACAGGGATATCATTCTGGATTTGCCAGCCAAACACATTAGTCAACATTAAATAAATACAATTGCCAATGCATCCAAATAATAACAATATTTCTCCTTTTAAAACCACAGAGTCACGTTTTGTTTATCCAAAATGTCAGTGAAGTCTCATTTACGGCCAATTGCACCTGCAGTTTACGATGCCTCCAGTACAACTCTGTCTTTACACTGGTGTCATGAACTGCTCTTGACTCATACGGGTGCAGGAGAAAGAGATATGTAAGCTATTTTCTCACACACGGCTGTTTACACACATGGGAAAATCACGCGCAGAGTGGAGCGAATACCTGCCCCGAGGATGTTCATATCAATGCATCCGCTCAGACATTCCACAAACTTTAATGTAACGCTTGAGAAATGTCACTACAGACTCTACACTTTCTCACGCCTCATTGGAGGAAATAGAGGCTGGGTCTAAGTAACTGTCTGCCACAATCAGCTCCTGGCTGAACATAGTAAGAGACTGGAATTGATTGTATATATAGGGCAGATATTGGAAAATTTGACTATAGGCTGTTGGGAATGTGCTGAGTAGATTAGTAGAAGATTTCCATTCTGTAACTGTTAGAAGGGATAATTCAGGTTTATTTCTGAACTCAGCATAAAGATGATTTATAATGGTTTTGTTTAGGGTTGTCAAAAGTATTAAAAATCTGATACTAATCCATACTAAAACTAGTGTCAAAACTAGACACTCATTTGAGCAGGTATCAATAATAAAAAAAAGTCACATTCACAGGACAGAAATGAACCTTTCCTGAATAGCTCTAAAAATGATTTTGAACTGTATTAGATCAAGTATAAAAGCACATAGACTAGTATACACCCATGGAGCACTATGTCACCTTCCTAGACCAATGAGGGATTACACAGATATAAGACCACATGGTAATAAAAAAGAAACTACTACTCACATTCTTCCTATCTAAAGAAACAACGTTTTTTATTATCACTGTGGTATCAGAATCTGTGTCGAGTCTATTCCTTAGAAATACAGTTTGAAATTTTAGTATTATGACAACAATAGTTTTGTTGTAGTTTTGTGAAAGAAAACAAAATTTGTTTGGAGAAGCGAATTTGCTTTGCTTGCACAGCAAAACTAATTCTTGCAATGTTAACAAGGTCCACTTGGAGCAATTGGACTGATCACAAAGCAGCACTGAACCACATGGACAAAAACAAACGTGTCAACGTGGACGGATGTAGTATTCCACGTTGACAGGTTTGCTAAAATTTGTAGCAAAAAAAAAAAGTGTATTGCCAAAAATTCACATTATTGTTCTTTATTCATTATTGTTCTCTTTGGATGAGCTTGAGACCCTAAATACATATAAATAAATAAAAATTTAAATGACAAAACGTCAAATATTATTTTTGTAACATAGATCAGAAAATAGCATAATATGGGTCCTTTAATAATTGTGATGAATTTACACATGTTGATTCAATTAAAAAAAAAAAAAAACTTGTAACAGTAAATAAACCAGACACTTGCTCAAGTGTGTGTGTGTGTTCATTTAGAAATACATGTTTCTTGTGGGCCTCATTCGTTTTCTTGATCTGATATCATAATCTCCAATGGGTGCTTATTCATGTGCATGGGATTGCTAGAGACAAGTCATGCAGTGGAGTTTGGCAGGAGCAGTGAAGCGACATGTATTATGTGCTCACTCATTTTATATAATGTGTTATTTCCTGTAATAACCACATAGCACTGTTTAATAGACTCCACTAAGTTACAGCCATTTTCTTTAACCATTTATAAAGTCACTGTATCACACTAAAACTTAAAGACAGATTATGATGCACTGACGCAGGGTTACACGTACCGCCCCATACGTCAAAACGCACATCTACAGTCACTTCATGCACTAAATCACGCAGCACGAGGCAGCTCCCATGTAGAGTCTGAGGTCTGCGTCCTGCTGAGAAACCCGCTCCGGCACAGACTCACGGCCCCGAACATCTGTTGTAATTTCTGTCAAATTGAACTTTTATTACCTAATCATTAAAGCTGAGGCGATGGCAAAACCAGATGGCTTCTTGCTGACCTTACAACTGCAGCGTTTTTATTATGTTGGTGAAAATTTAACCAAAGGAAGCCTGGCGCTTTATAAAATTAAGCGCAATCATTCCCACATTCCTGAGACATGGGGGGCACAAAGCAGTTGGGTTGGTAGGGGGCACAATGAAGTGTGAGGGTGTAGCTCGTGACATATGCTTTAAATATAATATGTGGACTTATAATGTATATTTAATGGGTAAATTGCTCTGGCGAACTTGAAGTGATGTTGCGTAAGTGGTGCTTTTGAGTCAAACACTGTACAGTAGTGGACTTGGAACACATGCTAGCATTTAAGGGACATCTAATTTTTGTTTGGAATTTTTGCATTTGATGATTAATCATTGTTTAAAGGTACTATATTAGACAAATTTGACTTTTGAAAGCTTTAAGCCATGTTGTTATCTACTCAAAAACATAGTCAGAGTTGTGTTTTCTTTTATTCACACGTTTGAGTAACCCTTTATAATTAGTCTGTCTATAGCTCAAATTAACAGCTACCTTTTACCTTTAGTTCAGCAAAGACTGGCAATTCCAGATCTGAAATTATACAAATGACCCTAGAAAATGTGTATGGAGTTTAAAAGCAGTGAAGCGCTTCCTGTATTACCACATGACATCACAAGGTGGAACAGTGTTTCTGTTTGAAAGGGAAAAAATGCAGAATGTGTGTGTTGAACATGTATGAATGAAACTTAAATCTGAAAATACCATAATATGGGCCCTTTAATCGTCCATTATCAATGATATACAGCTCGGGGAAAAAATAAGAGACCACTGCAAAATGATCAGTTTTTCTGATTTTACTACTTATAGGTATGTGTTTGAGCAAAAGGAACATTTTAGTTTGAGTCTATAAACTACTGACAACATTTCCCCCAAATTTCAAATAAAAATATTATCGTTTAGAGCATTTATTTGCAGAAAATGACAAATGGTCAAAATAACATACATGTTTTCAGAGCTCAAACAATGCAAAGAAACAAGATCAAATTCCTTTTAAAACAACATAATACTAATGTTTACACTTAAGAGTTCAGAAATCAATATTCGGTGCAATATCCCTTATTTTTAATCACAGCTTTCATGTGTCTTGGCGTGCTCTCCACAAGTCTTTCACATTGTTCTTGGGTGACTTTATTCCACTCCTGGTGCAAGAACTGAAGTAGCTCAGATTTGTGTTTGTGTTGGAATTCAACAGACGCTGGAATGGAATGGCTGTAATACATGTAGAGATGCTGATTTCAGAAAAAAATGCAGTGGTCTTATTTTTTTCCAGAGCTGTATAGTAGAAATCAAGTATTTGCAAAATGTAGTAATATTATTTTAGTGCACATGAAGCATTCTGTTAGATTTAAATACTGTAAAAAGCAGTAATGATTATGATACATCATGTTTTATAGCTTTAAATATTGTAAACTATGTAGTATGAAAATTAACTAGCCTATTATCTGTGCACACAAAATATAATAATAATAATAATAATACATTTTATTTATATAGCGCTTTTCAAGACACTCAAAGACGCTTCACAAATCATAAAAGAATAAAATATCACAAATATGACTAACAATAGCTGGTAGTTATAAGCAAAAGCAATCTGAAATGCATAACACGTTTCTAGGGGAGGGGCATTATCTCATGAATTCATAAAACTAAACAGTTCAGAGTGCCTGAATATAAGATAACTTAAAATGTACCTGGAGTTGTGTTTTGTTTCATTCACACATGTTTGAGGTTGTTATTAGTCTTTCTACATCCCAGCTCAAAATGCTCTGAAATCTTAAATTAACAGCAACCTTTTACCTTTTGTTCAGTAGAGATTAAAATTATGCAAATTATTCTAGGGAGGGTGTATGGAGTTTAGTGGAAGTGGAGCACTTCCTGTATTACCACATGACATCACAAGGTGGAACAGAGTGTTTTCTGTTTGAGAGAATAAGTCGCCCTAAATATGTAGGATTTGTGTGTTCAACATGTGTCACTGAAACAAAACACAACTTCGGGTATGTTTTTAATGAGGAAACAACATTGTAACATAGATCAGAATAATAGTATAAAGGGTCACAAATGAAGTCATGTATGTTTACGATGAGAAAACAAGTAAAAGTTAATTTAACAGAATATAAGCACTTTAAATCCAAATAGGTCACAAATCAACAATATCCATTTCTGAGTTGAATGATTTGTTTAGTGTGTAGAAAAAAGAAAGCCCAAAACCTATTACCTTTTGACATGTCTGTGTCCTGAAGTCTCTCACATCCGGGGTCAGTTTGGGTGAAATAACTGTCCCACCAGGAGGAGTCCCAACACGAGATAGGGTCGCTCCATCACTGCTCCCTGCTGGGCACTGCTCTTTTTACGAGCTGTAGAGAAAGGAGAAATACAGTCAGTTCTAATGATATGAGCGAAAACGTGGACTAGATTTACTGCACTGATTTATATAACAGACCAAAGCAGAATTTTCACCAAGGAATGAGTCCTACAAGAAATGAGTGACAGTGGTCCAGATGTGCATGTTAAATACAGCTTTTGTGGAAAGTAGGGCTGCACGGTTTTGGTTTTGGTTTTGGTTGGCGATTTTCAGGAGGATTAACATTTGAGGAAGGTATGAACTATAAACCGGAAAACTAACAATGATCTAATGATTTCCGTACAGATTTATAGAGGTCTAAACAGGTTAGCGTTTTTAGTACACGATATAGTGTTTTCTAACTTCAAAAATTGTGGCCACTTGCTGTTTAATAGTTGTAATGATTTTAACATTACATTGCACATGTTGATTCAATTATCATCAGGTAAAATAGTCGTAGCAACCTACAGTGTGTGTAAACAAATGACAGACCTATCAAAGCCATATTTTATTCACTGCTATGGTTGCTTGAGCAGCCAATCCCTTCTACATTCTGGTCGAATTCAGAAGGGACTGGAACCATAGAGCGTGAAAAACCTCCATTTAAACTTAAGATGATCCAACCACAGCTGCTAATTTGTAGCACATGTCCCTCAAATGCAGAAGATATCGCTCAAAATTCTCATAACATTCAGAACAAAATACAAATCTTCTTTTACCTCAGATAATGATGCTTTTTGGTTGCTATTCCATCTATTTTTTGTTACCCCCTGTATTTGTTGAGTGAGCTTCTGTACCCAAAACAATTTCCCTTGTGGATCAATAAAGTTTGTCTAAGTCTAAGTCTAAGATAAGTAATAGTTTGGTGCTTTGTTTGTTGATTCCGAGACACAAACAGTTTGTTTGACACAAACAGAGCACGTGTCTCCCTGATTGGTTAATACGCCTAATACGTCAATCACACCCTCTGAAATCAGGGAGGCAGGACACGGTTCCAGATCCACTCGTCTTTGTAAAGTTTTGTCAAAGTGTGTGGTTCTGGCCGGCCAGGTAACCGCCATGGTGTAAACTGACAAAAGTGAGGCTGCCAATCTATGCCATTGCAACATCCAAGTGACCACAAATCACTCACTCACACACCATATTCAGTCACAGACGTAGTGCCCAAAGGACGACAGCACCAGTTGGACTTGAAATAGCTGAATGAAAGCAGACATTGTGTTCATATTGCAACAGTTAAGTGCCGTATGCTTTGACTTTAACTTAGATTTCCACAAGGGAAATTATTTGGACACAGTAGCTCACACATCACAATAATATAGTTGTTAAGAATAATTCAAAATAAGTAGCAAAAATATCAAGAGACTGGGGTCAAATAAGCCACATTACACAAATGTATATATTATAGAAAGTGGTACAGGTTGAGGACCATTTAGAAGGGTTCCAACCGAAGGAAACATCTCGTCATTTGGATACCATCACGAGCATGCATACAGAACTGTGTAGAATCAATGCAGCACAGTCTGTGCACCAAGAGGAACTGTCGAGGTCTTTAGCGGTGACATGAAGATGGGGGTCTGGCAGAACCAGGGTTCTGGCTAAATTGCTTGCTTGACTGGGTCTCTAAAATGTATTTCATTATGCTAAATTAATGCCCTGATAATAATTAATGTCTCCTGAGAAAATCTGACTCCAACGGGTCAGTGTTTTTATCTGTGTTTTGACTTGGCTTTCTTGCATGGACACTCCCAAGGTCACAGATGTGGCTTATCATGGCACTCTACATTGGCACACTAATCTCGGACACACTGACATGTATTATGTAAACACATTGCCCTGTCTATTTTTAGGAATGTTAGCCTCTACTTCAGCTTTCAATCCATTTCATTGATTTCTGATCTGCTCCCTTGCCCCACCCTTCCGTTTGTCGCCAAAGAAAAAAAAATACCATATGTTACCTGTCCAATTGTTTTTCTGTCTTAACACATTGTGAATAATTGTCATTGATTGTAAATGCATCTTTTCCACTCTGTATCTCAGAGTCGGCGGCACGCATATGCACGTGGCCCCTCCCCTAGCCGCTCTATCACTGTCCTGTCTGGTTAGCGGGGAAACTAAATTTCAAATTCACTCTATATACATGTACATATGGTTTTTCAACAATAAAGCAAACTATGACTATGACTATGACTAGTCCACAATACAGTACATAATATTATGTACAAGTAAAAATAAAGTATAGTATATAGTATACGGTAGAAATATAGAAATACCATATGTCAGCTAAATACAAGGCAGGTAAGGACAAAAAACGCAAAAATAAAACAGTGATAGACCCTTATCTATTACATAAGGGTGAGTTATTGTACAGTTATATGGTATAAATGCAGTCCTGTATCTCTCACTGCTTGAGGAGCCAGTTGGAGAATGAGTATATGATGTGATACAATATTTTTCTTTTAATGTCTACCAAACTTTGACCTAATACTTTACTATATGATGGTACAATGAAAATATCTGACTAGAGTAAGAATGCCAGCAGATTTGAGCAGCTGGCAGATGCACAAACACTGAACTCTGTGATCGGAGGAAGAAGCAGACAATGGGAGATTTGATTTCAGCACCACTTACACATACACATACACACACACACACACGCACACACACACTAGAGTTACACATGCACACACACATTCTTGTTTGGGACCAGACTGCCGTTGGAACCAGAAACAGACTGGTTCATCTCGTCAGGGCCACGGGACTTCCCAGACATGTACTGTCACCTGGCAACTTTTTCCACATTGTCTCATTTTGACAACGTTATTAAGACAAAACTACAATCAGCCATTTGTGCTAAAGGTGCAAAAGTTTTGGTTAGGGGTTTGTCACCTTTTTGTTTCTATGGAAATATCACTGCTCTGCTTGGAATGTTTCACAGTATGACATTAAACAACTCTTCCTCACATGCATTATATTGTGTTTAAAAAGTCATTCTGACTGTGAGCGGGGTTGCCTATCCACAGATATGATCTGCAACTTGGCCTGGTTTGGTCTCCATGATGATAGATAGGTTTAATGCCATACTGTTAAAATTCCAAACAAATCAATAATATCTCCATGGAGAAACGTATTTGATGGACCCTCCAACTGAAAAGTTACACAATGCACCTTTAAATTAATGACTGTCAGAATAAATTTCCATAAAGTGATATAATATTTTCTATATCACAGCACTTAGTAAGTAGTGGTTTCAACAAAAAATAATTAAATTCATGGAATGAAATCTTGCCGATAAAAGGGGCATGAAAATATATGGCTTCAGATGATGGATATTTTTTTTATAAAAGGCAGTTCACAAGACTTGAAAATACAGGTTGAAAGTTATATACAGGAAGTAATGCAATTATCACAAATATGTAATTTTTAGAAATGGGGTATTCATTGTTTTTGTTATTGTTTTTGTTTCCACAGTGGTAGAATGTAACGAACTAAAAGAAGTATTGTATTTAAAGGGATATGCCACCCCCAGGTCAAATTTGGGCATCTCCCCACAGTCCAGAGACTAAAATAAGTGGTGGAAAGCGTTTTCCTGCTCACCCAGCCATTGTCCGAGTCTGTCGCCACTGACCGCCGCGGTAACTGGTGCTCCTCCGCCTTAGACTGGAGTCTAACGTCGCCAGAGAAAGATTTCGGCCAAAAGGAATTAATTTGCTCGATGCGTTTCCCAATTACTTTGTGTGTAGTGCGCATTCATATCGAGTGCAAATAAATGTGCAAATCAACACGGAGAGCTTGCCTTGGTCATTTTGGGTGGGAACTATTTTCCAGTGCGTAAGAATACAGCCGTATCACGCAGTACGCTACCAGGGGAATCCCAGTTACGCACCGGGAAGGGAGTTCCCCTGTTGCACAACGTGGTGCGTGATACGACTGTATTCTTACGCACTGGAAAATAGTTCCCACCCAAAATGACCAAGGCAAGCTCTCCGTGTTGATTTGCACATTTATTTGCACTCGATATGAATGCGCACTACACACAAAGTAATTGGGAAACGCATCGAGCAAATTAATTCCTTTTGGCCGAAATCTTTCTCTGGCTACGTTAGACTCCAGTCTAAGGCGGAGGAGCACCAGTTACCGCGGCGGTCAGTGGCGACAGACTCGGACAATGGCTGGGTGAGCAGGAAAACGCTTTCCACCACTTATTTTAGTCTCTGGACTGTGGGGAGATGCCCAAATTTGACCTGGGGGTGGCATATCCCTTTAAGTATACATAATGGATACTTTTATTTTTACTACATTTGAGGGCAGGTATCTGTACTTCCTACTCCACTACATTTTTATCCATCCATCCATTTTCTTCCGCTTATCTGGGGCCGGGTCGTGGGGGCAACAGTCTAAGCAGGGACTCCCAGACTTCCTTCACCCCGGACACTTCCTCCAGGTCCTCCGGGGGGACCCCAAGGCGTTCCCAGGCCAGCCGGGAGACATAGTCTCTCCAGCGTGTCGTGGGTCTTCCCCGGGTCCTCCGCCCGGTGGGACATGCCCGGAACACCTCCCGAGGGAGGCGTCAAGGAGGCATCCAGAACAGATGCCCGAGCCACCTCAGCTGGTTCCTCTTGATGTGGAGGAGCAGCGGCTCTACTCTGAGCTCCTCCCGTGTGACTGAGCTCCTCACCCTATCTCTAAGGGAGCGCCTAGCCACTCTGCGGAGGAAACAAATTTCTGCCACTTGTATTCGCGATCTTGTCCTTTCGGTCATTACCCAGAGCTCATGACCATAGGTGAGGGGAGGAACGTAGACTGACGATAAATCGAGAGCTTTGCCTTTCTGCTCAGCTCCCTCTTCACCACAACCATCCGGTACAATCTCACGCTCTACCCCCCCCCCACACTCGTGAACAAGACCCCGAGATACTTGAACTCCTCCACTTGAGGCAATTTTTAACTGGACTGAAAAGTAAAAGTATTTTGTATTATAGTTTGAAACCTGCTGAAAAGCCTGAAAAGAGTTTTATTTTTTAACACATTAATTCGTTTGAGCAAACAAAAATTTACAAATAAAAACAGCTATAAAAAACAATCAGTTCAATTGTTTCTCAAAATCAGCATGAGATACTTTTATGAGTACTTCTTCTTCTCTACACAACTGCATACACAACTGAACTAAAATGGGTGTATTCAAGGTAAAAATCTACAGTAAAGGCTGAGCACTGCCAATTCAATGCAGGTTTTTTTTCCCTTTATTTTGTATCCATTGTTTTAACTACTTGAGTTATTTTCAGTTATTGAAAAGTTAGTGGACAGTCCAAAAGTGATAGGAGAGACCACAATGCATTGCAGTTGCTACAAGCCATCGTGCTCTTTGACTGAATGCCATAAATCATTTTCTCGAATGAAAAATGTCCTTTCTTCCTTATTGCTGTTGCCATCAATCTAAAGGCTGACTGCTGCCAAAAGCTACAGGTTCAGACACTTTCTTGGGGAATTTTGGACAGAACTCTGGGTAAAGACGCCAACTCATAAGGGGGCTACAGGTAAACAAGGCTTGACTATAAGCGAATGACCAAACAACAGACAACTTCAAAAAATATTTCAAAGATGGAGTTTTATGAATGGAATGCTGCTTAAATCTATACTTTATTCACTTATATTAAAATAGTACAAAATTGACTTTGTACAGTTGATTTTAATGATAGGCTTAACGATGTATCATGTGTGACTGTATTGGCAGCTACCTTGGCCTGGTCTCTCTTGAAAAAAAGATTATGAATCTCAATGGGACCTCCTGATTAAATAAAAATAAAAAAAATGTGACTGGTGGAGGGTGTACTATTTTCTTGTCTCTAAAGAGATGTTATTGCTTGCCTTTGAATGTTCCACAGCCTAAAATTAAACATATCTATTTAGCAGGTGTATTTATAACATTTTGTGTTTAAATTGCACAAAAAATATGTTTATTCCATATTGTGGCAAATGGAGGTAATTCAGTGACACATCTTTCCCTAATCCTTTCCATATCCTCCCCTCTTGTACACAATAGTGCACATTTAACACAAGAAAATCAACATAGATTCTCGTCTGTTATTATAACGCCTCACATATGTACACACATATGCTATACTGTAGTCATTACTCAGTCATTACAAATGGTGGAGGTAAACTATACTTCTGTAGCTATGATAAAACATGACAAAAATACAGAAAAAAGAGAGAGGAAAAGAGTGGAAACTGATTAAACTCCAAGATTAAAATGTTTGTGTAATATATTGGTTGATCAAAAGTTAGCACATGTCTGGATATCTGTTTTGAACATTCCTGATTCATCCTACTCAGACTGTTGAGTGTGTGAAAATATGCAGCTCTTAAAGGATGTTATGAAATGGGTCAGAGCCAGTGATGAGATGCTGCTCTACATACATGTGCCCTGTGTCCATGACTCATTCCCAGGTGGTGCGCCGAGTCTTATCCGAGACGTGCAGTTCGGAGGAGGTGTCAGAGGGCCATCCTGTCCTCCCCACAACTGGTTTCCTCAAAAACCTCTGCTTCCAGATGACACAGTATTCCTTAAATTACAAAAAACACATAAAGACAATTGTTCATAAGTTGAACATGATAAGAAAATATTGTATTAACAACATTGGTAGCCGGAAGGAAGACACCTGCGTCACGCCTGAAAAGTGCAACAGCTGAACTCTGACTTTGGCGGGATAAGGGAATACACAGCTTAATATCTTATTTCCCATACAGTAAAAAAGTTTGTTTTGTTTTTTTTTACCTTGGTGCAAGAGTGGCATGTGTGGACTCAAACTTAAAACAATTTAAGTCATTGTAAATATTACCTACTAAAATAATCACCATTTATCGTTGGTGTGTGAATGATTGGCAGTGGTCAGAGGGGTCGATGGGGCAGATCGGCAGCTTGGGTGCTGTTAGTTTGCCCCAGGGCATCTGTGACTAGGGGTATACCTTATTGACTGAGTGTAGGGAGTGAATGAATTGTGACTGCTAAATGGCTTATTTTTTAAGTGGTTTAAATTGCAATATAAAATGTGCATTAAAAAAACACACTTTTATATTAAGGAATTACAGTTTTGTTTTTATTCCTACTCTTTAGCATAAAGGCTTCGTGACTACATCTACGTACACCTTATTTAATCCTACCTGTAGCTTTTAAATTTATTATATTTTATTACATATTTTTTATTATATTGTTCACTTTTCCCCTTGTATTTTTACTGCATGTTGTTAGTATTTCTTGATTATCTCAGCGAGTCAAAGGGTTCTTCTGATCCTAAGCATTTCATTGCATTGTTGACCTTCTTGAATCTACTTAAATCAACTTACATTGTATGTTAATTCCATATCATGCGCCCATTATGTGGCTGTTTGCACTCGCAGTACATCAGCTCCCACGGATATAACAAACAAGGCTGATAAAACTGTCAATACCCTTAAGTTATTCAGCACAAACTAACAAATCCCCCTATCTCCTGCGCGGAGTGGGAGCACACTGCTTTTTCAATGAGCCCCTCCAAAGTAGCTGCTGGTTTAGTAAACAAACTCAAGTGAAGAGCCCTTAACCAAACACAGGGGGATTAGGAGCGGAGATATCCCGAAGAAGCATCCTTGGAGTGAGGTCCTTGTTGTGGGGATAAAGGAGGAGCCGGAGATAAGCGCACTAAACACTTAAAGAGCGAAAGATAGAGGAGGGAGGGGGTCTGAGCGAGCATCGGGAGGAGAAAACGCGAGGTGAAGGGGAGGAGGAACTAAGAAATCTTCTTAACATCGCGCTCCCCACCTCCAGGAAACAACACGCCGCGCAAGCTGCAGAGGAGCGCATACAGGCGCCGATGCGAGCGGGAGCGGGTCCGACTGTCAACCGTGTGCGCACCTGGACTGTTGTTGTTGTTGTTGTTAGTTTACAACGCATTCTCCCTCCACGAAGTTGACTTTTTCATTTACGATACTTTACGACGAACTGAGCTGTCTGTTTTTCTGTGCTTCTTCGCTGGGACGCTTGTGCAGAGGCGTGCGGGCATGGAGGCGCTACAGCTGTGAGAGACGCTCGGATTTCCCTGCGATATTTCACTGTCAATAATGGTGAGTAGACACGTAACTATTTTTGCTTTGGGCTTAAGGGCATTTGCGAATTTGTTTGTTTGTTGTTTTGATTGCGACATATTTGGATTTTTTTCTTCCTCGTCTGTGCGTAAAAGTTTGATGTCAATGTACTTTACGCGCGACTTTATCCAGTAAGTTCTAGCCAAAGTTTAGATTTTTAGTGGTTCATCTTTTAGGTGAGAGACTTTGCAATAGTCTGAATAGCATAAAAGTGTATTATCTTATATTAATCAGCTCATTAACATGATTTAATCCTTAATTACTTAATAAACAATGAACAACTGTATACAATTGCAAAAACAGTTTGGCCTGGTTGACTTTTATTAGTGACAATGAAGTTAGCCAATCAGGTCTGACTACATGTTATAACAAATTTCTGTTTCTTTATAACGATAGGCCTTTATAATACCCTGGATAAAGCTGTTCAGATCCATCTGTTTTTACTCTTAACTCAATTGCTAGCAAATATGTAATGTAATTATCAATAAACACATAGGATTAGACGTAATCCCCTCTCCACATATATCAAACTAAACGACATTAGCACAAGAAATACCCTCTTTTCAATTTGGGTCCTTTGTTTTTCTTGGTCTTGCTTGAGTCCTGTGCAACAACTTTTTCTCTCTTTTCCCCAACTTAAGTACAGAAGATTACACCCAAATCACACGGACACTCCCTGGGCAGCCAGAGACCCTCATTAAGTGAAATTAGGGGAGACTCGCTCAGCATTTTTCAAAGGCTGGTATTCATATTTTTCAAGGACCCCTTCTTCATGAAGTCCAGACTGAGAAACGCACCCACTGTTTTGCCAAGCGTTCAAAGCACATTTAAAAAGCTACTCCTGCAAACTCCACAGTCAGAGACACAGGGGTTAATGGGGCCCTTTAGAAATAGTAGTATAGGTTGTCTTTTTTATTTATTTTTTTATCTAATATTAGTGCTACCTGGCAGGTGAGGTACAATAAACCAATCCTTATATAGATTTATCAAAAGCACAAGAAGGAATGTTACTTGGTTATTCAAAAAGACATAAAGAAAAAGTGCAAGAAAGGTCAAAAAATACAATATAACTCTCTTTTAATTGCCTTTAAAATGCCTTTATTGCTTATGGCATATTGTCAATAATATTTATAAAATGTATAGATAAAAATTGTGGATATAAATTAATAGTTTGGTGGACCAGTGGTGTCGTAATTGTATTTATATAGAACATCTTTTTTAAAAAAAAATAAGATATTGCAAGGCTATTTAATACATTGTCTTTAAATATAATTTTTAACTAGTGTGACCTGTAGGGATGCTTTCTGTCAACTTTCATCTATTTTTGGCCTTTATACTGTAGTAATTGCATAACAACATAATTAAAACTATTTTTTTGGGCTGCTTGGGATAGTATTTCAGTTATGATCACTACTTTCCACCATTGTTTAAGTTCAAATCTGTACTTACATCTAATTGCAACCACACAATCAAGCACGTTTTGGCCTTTTCAAATAAATTTCACACACTGTCTCGCAATGTCAGGTCTTGTTATGTAATATAAACCAGTACCACGTAGCAAAATATCAAATTTAGGTACATGGCGCATTGTAAATCTCCCAAAATCTTCTCTATACCTGTATTTTAGCCCCCACTATTTCCAGGAGCAGTACCATAAACTGAAGCTGCATTTGATTTAACACTGTGGCTTGTCTCTTAATAACATTATAGACCCCATTTTACCTTTCTCTCCTCTAATCGCTCTCTTCTCTCTCTCCTCGGACTTCATGGTTTCTATTACGCGCTCTAATAAATTGTGAATAAGCAGAGGCCCCGAAAGTCCGGTGGAGCGGTTCAAAATTCCCCATCCTGCAGCTCAAGGCACCCCTCTTAAGAAAACACAAATTAATTCCAACGCCGTCCATGGCCAAACGTTTGTGGAATGGTAAATATTTTTGTAGGAAGCTCGGCTCTTCCTGACTTTATCTGCTTCTCATTTTTTAAAATTTTGCGTGACATTCAGTTCGGTGCCTTTTTCCCTCTTCTCTGTCAAACCTGATTCGATTTAGGCTAAAAAAATCATCAGTATTTAATATTTATTTACAGGGTCCAAATAATTCCTTTTGTGGATCAAGAAAGTTTGTCTATGTATATATCTAAAAAAAAAAACAATGTCATTTTACAAACGTGTTATTGTTACACATTAAAGGTGCATTGTGTAACTTTTCCTGAAGGGGTTACGCCACTTCTTCCACGTACTTTGATTTAAATTGTCCGCAGTATGGCATTAAACTAATCTGCCTTGCATTTATTTAATTACAGGTGTTATTTATTGCTTAAAAATATCTTTAAAAACCTAATGTAATGGATATTCTTAGATTCCACAAATCTAACCTGTAATTTGGCTTGCAAGTCTCCATGGAGAGCCATGGGTTTATGGCCATATTGTGGAACATTCTAGGCACATCTCAATGGAGACAAGCAGGTGATGGACCCTCCAGCAAACAAGTTACACAGTGCACCTTTACAGGCACCTTAATATTTTAGTTAATTCACCTTACCTGTTTTTAGTGTGATACAAAATGTGCAAAATGTGTAAATGAACAGTTAAAAAGTACATAAAATTAAATTACTTCACTTTACAATTTTCACTTTTTAAAATTTATTTATTTATTTATTTTGTCTTCTATCATTATTGGTATAATGGTTTTCTTTGGTGAATTACTGGAGATTTGGAGCTCTGAAAAAAAAATAAGAGACCACTGCATTTTTGTTTCTGAAATCAGCATCTCTACATGCATTACAGCCATTCCATTCCAGCGTCTGTTGAATTCCAACACAAACACAAAGCTGAGCTACTTCAGTTCTTGCACCAGGAGTGGAATAAAGTCACCCAAGAACAATGTGAAAGACTTGTGGAGAGCATGCCAAGACGCATGAAAGCTGTGATTAAAAATAAGGGTTATTGAACCAAATATTGATTTCTGAACTCTTCTTAAGTGTAAACATTAGTATTATGTTGTTTTAAAATGAATTCTTGTTTCTTTGCATTCTTTGAGATTTGAAAACGTATATCTTTTTTGTTATTTTGACCATTTGTCATTTTCTGCAAATAAATGCTCTAAACAATAATATTTTATTTAGAATTTAGGCAAAATATTGTCAGTAGTTTATAGACTCAAACAAAAAATGTTCCTTTTGCCCAAACACATACCTATAAGTAGTAAAATCATAAAAACTGATAATTTTGCAGTGGGCTCTTATTTTTTTCCAGAGCTGTATGTGGTGGTTTTGAATAACAGAAGCAGCGATCATGTGACGCCTCAAACAAGAAGTATTACCTCAACTGTTCAATGGTAACAATTAATTTGATATATGTAGTTTTAGTTCATAATTCTAACTTCATTTGATATTAAAGGAGAATTAACGTTTTTTTACAATCCTTATTTCGGTAATAAAACAAGTTGTTTTACTCACCCATAGCACTTTGGTGTCATTTGGAGCACTTCCGGAGATGTTTTAGATTTGCGATCTCCGTAACATGAGTTCTCGGGGCAAATGTTTGCGGTCTCCAAATAACACAAACTTTAGCACTTTTCAAATCACAGAAGCTCAATGTCTTAGTCTACACTTTCGTTTGAGTCAAAAGTGGCCTGTAATCTGAGATTTATCCATAATTTACAGCTTTCCGTTTCATGTTTGGGTCCCGAGAGCTGAGAGCGAAATAAACTGTGACTCCGCACATGCGCAGTGGCCTCCTCATCTACTCAAAACTATCTAAAACATCTCCAGAAATGCTCCATATGACACCAAAGTGCTATGGGCGAGTAAAACAACGTGTTTTATTACCGAAATAAGGCTCAGATTGTAAAAAAGGTTAATTGTCCTTTAATTCTACTTTACCATTAGCGGTGCTTTGCTATGTTTTTCATTAAAGTCTATAAATTATGTAACTCTCTCACTGTCCAATTATATATTTTTTTAATATAGTCTACGTAATTTGTGATATGACTTGTGATATAAGATAAGATAAGATAAGACAAGATAAGATACGCCTTTATTGATCTCACACAGGAGAAATTTACTCGCCACAGTAGCTCCAGGACATTTGGACAAGAGGGGAAAAAAAAAAATTGTGATTTTAAATGTTAGTTTTATGTTGTTGTTTTTTTTGCACACGCAGTCAAAATGTTGGAGATGCCCATTTTATACACTAGAAAGAGCAAAAGTTTGTATTGTTTAGATAGCATAGTCATTTTTAATTATTTTCAAAAAGTAAACAAACCCTCAGATTTATTCCAAAGAAAAATCTGCTATTACATTTGATCTGTTATATCACCTACTGTTTTGCTAACAGAACTCACCGTCATTGTTGCAGTAGATCAGCAAACACCTCATTCAGTGCGTAATGATAACGCCAGTGGCCTCTGTGGAGTTATTACACTTCCTCCTAAATGTCTTCTCCTCCTCCTGTAACTCCCATCAGCCCCTGGGAGCGCTGGGGGAGGCCTGGGGTAAAGTCAGGCCTGTCAGCAGACAACAGCTGTCTCCGAGACCATCTCCTCCTCCACCAACCACTGCCACACACGCCGCACTGTCACCTACGGCGATCATATTTCATACCACTGCTAATCACTTTGGGGCTGGAATACCTTCGGGAAATAAGCACATTTTGAGGGTCATTGTATTAGTTTATTTTTTGATTTTGGTTTGAATCGGACTGTCTCAATAACAATTTTTGTGGTATGTTGCTCAAGTCAGTATATATATATATATAGTATATAGATGATAAATGATCATACTGAAACCAGAATTATCCCCCAAAAAAGGATTCTAAATGTAACATACTGCTGAATATTATTGAGCTGTATACATAAATAGCAGGAAGCAACACCTATTTTAGTTCATAATTCTAACTTCTACAACTCAAATTTTAACATATTGCAGAAAAAATAACTAAAATTGTCCCACTAGTACAAAGAAAAAGTCCCAGGATAAATAATGACTTCCAAAAATTATTGTTTTGTTTATAATATATTGAATGATAAGTCGATATAGTAATTATTGTGACAGGCCTAGGTTTGAATTACTACCGAGATAATACTGAAACTACTTTATGCCATTGATAAAAAGCAGGATAATCACAGTAAACCCATTTTTAAAGAGGCAGTATCATTAAAAACCCTGAGCTGCAACAAATAAATGGCAGAATGAACCGATAATTAGCCGTAGCAGTTATTTATTCAACCCTCTACAGCTCAAATCTCATTGTATTACATAAACTTAGCTAAAATCTCACCACTATTGCAAAGAAAAGCAGCCATGATAAATCCTGAGCCCTAAAATATACAGTCCCAGCTTTCCTATACTGAATCATAAGTTGATATTGTCATTTCCGTAGGTCTTGTAAAAGTTTCTCTCTTCCTGGCTGTAGTATTATGTTAGCAATAACATAAATCAACTTCATTTGCAAAACTTAACACTTAGCAATAATTCAACTTAATTGTATTACAAAAAACACACTCAGACTGGAGTGTTTTCTGCAGTCACACCTGGAAGGCTGCTAGAAAAGCTTTTTGTTTCAGTTCATTCACAGTCATCAATCTATGTTCCAATTTATCTTTTAGAGAGACACGATGAATAACAACTTCACAACTTCAAGGAACATATAATGAAACAAATAAGAAAAATAAACTGATGAAAAGAAAGTAGGTGACGCATCTCACAGAAATAGACTGTTGTAAATGTAGTCTAGGTAAAATCTTTAGCTGGGGTTGTCAAAAGTATTGAAAATCAGATACTAATCGATGCTAAAACTAGCATCAAAACTAGATACTCATTTAAGCAGGTATCAGTACTAAAAAAGTAAAATTCACAGGACAGAATAGCTGATTTAATGTTGAAAATCGCATTCTATTGCTTAAAGAAAGAATGTTTTTAATGATAATCGTGGTATTAAAGGTCCCATGGCATGAAATTTTCACTTTCTGTGGTTTTTGAACGTTAATGTGAGCTCCTCTACCCTGTGAAATGTCTAAACTGAGCATTTGAGATCCTTTTCTGCGTTACAAAAAATCGGAGCTCAAACGGGCGATTTTGAACAAGGCACCTTATTGACGTCAGATCGAAAAAAGAAATGCAAATGCAGTTCCACCCCCGTCTGTCTGTACTCAGCGTCTCTGTAAATCACGCCCAGAGAGTTTGGACTGCGAATGCGCTAGGCAATGCGAAATGCGTTTTTTTATTTGCCTGGAGGCACGTCCGAGTGTTTCTAGGCTCGGAAGTCCTTTATCTGAGCCTCTGGACCTTTGAACAGCTGTGGTTTAATTTTATTTTATGTGGAAATGTGTTTATTTTTCAATGGAACGCTTCAAATCTCTCCCCCCGTGCAAAAACAAGGAAATGGATCAGCTGAGGGCTCAGAGCGAGAGTGGAGAGTTTGGCCACGCCCCCACCCTCTACTATAGGCCAGCTCTTTTCTCCTCATTTGCATTCAAGCAACAACGCCCATTATGGAGTGTTCCAGAGAGAGAAAAAATACTCTTTCTCATTGTATCTCTGTTTCTCATGCACTGAGTGTTGATTTTGAAGAAGGATTCATTTACAGTATTAGGGAACCATTAAGGAGCCATATAAAAGCATCAAGAAGTACCATGTCATGGGATCTTTAAGTCTACTCCTTAGTATCAAAATCGTGTTTGAAACTTTAGTATCATAAGACTATCGTGCGCAACTTTCACATCCAATGAACTCACTTAAGAGTTATTGTTTATATTTGATTACTCAATGATACTATTTTTGTAATTGATTTTTTTTTAACTCATAATTTTAATTAGAATTTGAATATTTACACAGCCTTATGATGAGAACAGTTAAGTAACACAATATCAGCTATCATTTTAACTCAATAATTCAAATTTTTCCAACTTACTTTGAAGCCTAATGCAGTTTACGAAGGAATTTCCACTCATTTAGAATTGGCTGCGTTCAAAGGACTTGTCACATCCACTGTCCCACAGAAGTTCTCTCAGCACAGCCAAAGCACATTTTTACAGCGAAACCAGAGCTGCGTTCATTTACAAATTTGTAGCATCCGTCCACTGTCTGGCCAGCTGTTAGCAACTAGGGCGGCCAGTTTTGTCATCTGCTCCTTTGGCCCAAACAGGCGACTCTCTCTGTCCTAATGACTAATAAAGCAGTGAGTGTGTGGGGCTGTAGTACTTTTGAGGAGGGGGTAGTTAGCAGAGGCAGGACCGGCCCGTGCAGTGTGTGTGACCACCCGCCCGTCACCCACCCGCACCAGATGTTTTTACCTGGAGCCAGACCACCATCTGATGGGGTCAGTCCAGTCTTTCTGCCCGAGTAGAGTGGTCCCGCTGGGAGGTCCGCCAGCTGTCCCTCACCCACTGTCACTGCGAGCACGGTGGTCGGCGTCTCCGGAGATTTGGATTTATTTGGAGTATTTGTGTCAGATTTGATCAAGTACAAAAGTGGAGACTGTGAAATCATAGTTAGAGGTTCTTAGTAAATGAAGGGATAATAAGTAGAAGTTGGTTGTATCTGGTTTCAGAATGAGGAGAAATTAGGACTGTTGCTATAGCGATGAACGACTTAAAACAAAAAAAGGTGCTTAAAGTGTGAAACCCTTTAATTCACTACCAGCTCTACAATTTTCATTTTGTTGTAAACAACCAAATTCAACCCAAAATTAAAAATATCAAAACAAGACGACTATTTACAAGCAGCAATGTAACTTTAAAGGTCCCATGGCATGAAATTTTCACTTTCTGAGGTTTTTGAACGTTAATGTGAGCTCCCCTACCCTGTTTAGGGACCCCCTCCCCATGGCTAAAAGTTGTGAAACGTATAAACTGAGCATTTGCGATCCTTTTCTGCGTTTGAAAAAAAGACATCCCAAACGGGCGATTCTGAACAAGGGAAGTTTCTGACATCACATTCAAGAAAAAAATGCAAATGCAGTTCCACCGCCCGTCTGTATATCTACCCACCATCTCTGTAAATCCCGCCCAGAGAACTTGGCCCGCAAACGAGCAACGCAATGAGAGATGCAGTTTTTTATTTGCCTGGAGGCACGTGAGAGTGTTTCCAGGCTCGGATGTCCTTTATCCGAGCCTCCGAACCTCTGAAACAGCAGTGGTTTGATTTTATTTTCTGTGAAAATGTGTTTATTTTTCAATGGAAATCGTTTCATATCTTCCTCCGCTCTTAAAACGCGGAAGTGGGGTCAGCACACAGCGCACCGCTGAAGAGGAAACAGCGGAGAGTTTGGCCACACCCCCACTCGCTGCGCTGGCCTGTCTCTGTCCTCCTCATTTGCATTCAAGCAACAATGCCCAGAATGGAGTGTTTGAGAGAGAAACATGACTCTGACTGTGTTCACGAGGCTTTCTCATGCACTGAGTCTTGATTTTGAAGAAGGATTCATTTACAGTGTTAGGGAACCATTAAGGCGCCATATAAAAGCATCAAGAAGTACCATGTCATGGGATCTTTAAAAATAACCACTATTTTCACTTATACCCTTATGTTTTGCAAAATCATTAAAGATATAAAAAAATATAAATTAGAAAAGGACTAGAAAAGTACCAATTGAAGTCTACATCAGGACTGCTGGACCAAATCCGGACTATACTCTAAAACAAGTGGGTAGCCTAACAAGAAATAGCTACGGTCAATGAATACGGTTACTCTTGTGAGACTATACTAAATGAAATGAACTTTTTAGAAATCCAATTCAATCAGCCAGATAAAAGCTTTTAAATCTTGAGCCATTTAACACTGATGCTTCTTTGTGGTTGAAGTCACTCAAATGGAAAGTAAAGGCCACAAGTCACTGAGCTAAGATTACCTCTAGGGCAAACTGCAGGTTCACCTCAGCATTTAATAGTGATGAGTTGGTTTTGTTTATTGGAGGCAGTGTTGCTATTGTAAACACAGAAAGCACCACTGTTTGACATTCCATGTTGTTGTGCGTGAGACATTTATTTCCTCTTTTATTTGCACTTGTGGGAACTTTGCTGTCTTTAGCATTGAAGGGAGGAATATTTAAAGGGACCATATTGCACTATTTTCTGATCTTTTGTATGTTATAATGTTGTTTTCTCATCGCAAACATACCTGGAGTTGTGTTTTGTTTCATTCACACTTGTTTAACACGTAAGTTATTTTCTCCAATGGAAAACTCACTCTTCCACCTTGTGATGTCATGTGGTAATACAGGAAGTGCACCACTGTGTTTTTAAACTCCATACACTTTCACTGGAATTGCAAATCTTCTTCTCTGAACTAAAAGTAAAAGCTGTTAACTTGCAAACTACCACCACTACATGTCATCACAAGGTGGAACAGAGCATTTTGAAGTTTGGACTATATAATAATCCAGTATTAGTCAAACATATGTGAATGAAACAAAACAAAACAAAATCTCTGATATTAGTACGGGTTCGATATTGAAAATTTAGCTGATATTTGGCACTGATATTTTTTCTTTGGCTATATAACCTCCCAGGCATTCTTCATTGTACTGCATTGTTTCAGATACACAGTGCCTTAGCAGATGGTTCTCCACATATAGCTCACAGACTGGGTCCTTGTCCTTTATCAGTGACAGGGGCCTGTGAGTGGTCCCTCCCTGGGGCCGCTGTAGGCAGCCTGTCCCGGGTGAGCTGAGTGCTCCATGTGGACCCCCATATGGCTCTGTAGTCCACACGCGATTACCTTGTCTCTCGTGCTGATGGAGAGTGCGATGACGTTTCAGTGAAAAGTTAAAGGTCGTGGCAGTGGTCCAGCTGTAGATGGTGTTGGTATGTTGATAGAATTGCTACTAAAGAAGCACATTTCTGAGTCATGCTACATTTCAAGTACGGTGGCATGTATTTTTGTCAGTTCCAAACAGGATTTTGTGTTTAAGTGTCCATCCAAAAACTCAAAGAACACATATCAACTAAGTAAGCTGGAGATTTATGTTGCATTAAAAACACTATATTTCATCTAATTGATACTTTGCAGTGACATCAAGCTGGGGGTGTTCTACGTGTATGTGTATGGAGGAACGTTTAGAAGTTACCATGGTGTCACAATGCACACATCAGCAAACACTGCCAAAAAGTTTTAAAATTGTCTGAAAACTTAAGAAAATTATGACACTAGCTGTTTTGTGACTGTGATTTGATGTTTGATAGACATCACAAATCATCTCACCTGTTGAAGTTCCATTTAAATCAGCTCTTTCTGGTCAGATTGTGCTAAAATAAAGTTCAGATTAAAGTCTAACTTGAGTAACAGAGCTTCAAACGGAGCAATGTCTACAGCTAGCATCACACCCACAGGGAATGTTGATGACATCAGCGGCAAAGTATCAAACTAGAAATATGAATATTTTGAGAATATAGTAAACAGTATATAGTTATTTTGAAATATAAATTTGAATAGTTGAAAATGCTTTAAATATTTCCTTTGCAAAGAATACATCATGTCTCTCATTCAGCCAGCTTGTTTAAACCCCTACACTGTTTTGAAAAGCACGGGATTCTCCTGTTACTACAGCCATTTCCTCTTTATGTGTTTAATGTGTAAACTTTGAAGAAAATCCCAAATGATATTGCAGTGCTTGTCAGAAAAAATACAATGTTAAACTTAAGTCTGAAGAAACTTTTTGCTCTGAAAATGCCCTATGAGGAATTCAAGCTGTTAAAGGGACAGTGTGTAAGATTTTTACCCATTAATTACCGAAATTGAAGATACCCATTCAAAAATACAGTGTTTTCCAAGCCTTTTCACTTCCATCATGAAATCAAAGTATTCTGTTGGACTTAGATATACCTGCATAAAAGGGGGATCTTCCCCATATAGAGGCAGCCATTTTGATTACGAGAGCCGCAGAAGGACATTTGGGCTCCGCCTTCACCTTCGGCAAGGCTCGTGGTTTTCACACAACGAGATAGTACGCGTTTGGATAAACAACAACAAGCATGTTGCCGGATCACACGTCGTAATGGATCTAACACGTGTTTTGGACTAAATTGTTTTACTGGATTTTATTCGCTGGATCCTTACGGACAGATTGAGACCAAGCTTATGGTGAAATACTGAGTTTGACCTGTCCAGAGCCTTCAAAGGTAAGCAAAGTAACAAACCTCATTTTGTGCTTTTCCGTATAAAAGCCCCATGTGCTCGGGGAGTGATTGTTGTGCTGGGAAATGAATTGCATAGTCAAAAAGAGGAGACTGTAAGGTTTCATTTGATTTGTAGATTGTCATAGTACACGATCGGGAATGTGTGCTCTCATGTGAAAAGAAAAAAAAAACAGTGAACGGGACCGCGTTTTATTCATACAGTAGCGGCGCGCGGTTCGTGCGCGGGTACACGAGCTGTCCGCATTACGGGGCGCCCGGGTGACACTCGAGGTCTGCCGTAGCTAAAACAGGAAGCGCAATAGCCACCATCCACCTATGCGCCACGAATCCTACACACTGGACCTTTAAAGGTCCTATATCATGCCAAGTTGACTCATGTGAGCTTTACGCCATGTTATAATGTTGAATGTTACCTTGTGAAAAACATACCCAGAGTTGTGTTTTGTTTCATTCACACATGAGTAATCCTGTATTGTTGGACTGTCTACATCTCCATAACTCAAAATGGTTTGTTCCACCTTATGATGCCATGAGAAGTAGTAGTTTTTATGTTAACAGCTACTTTTTACCTTTTATTCAGTAGAGGTATGGAATTTAAAAACACAGTGGAGCACTTCCTGTATTACCACATGGCATCACAAGGTGGAACAGAAGCCTAAAATATGCCGGATTTGTGTGTTAAACATGAATGAAACAGCTACAGGTATGTTTTGTATGAGGAAACAACATTATTAGATCAGAAAATAGAGTAATATGGGCCCTTTAAGTGAATCAGTTTTATTTGGAGATCATCGAAATCAGATCAGATCAGTCTTATTGAATCTTTAATTATTTGTAAAATGTCTATACTGGGCATCTAATATTTTACTTATAAGCATTCGACACATCTTTATCTTTGTTTTTCTAAAATCACACAATTAGACCAGTCTGTTTCAACCCATCGCAACTCTCTGACCGATCGTATAACAATTCAATTTGCTTCACAATGCTTTTTCACGTGTTGCAATCTCTCAACACGCAGGGCATCATCTGATATCCGTGAAAAGCTCCACGCTGCCTCAGGAACGCCATGCCCGGGTTAGACTGTCCGACCCCGCCCCCCGCCCCCTCCTATGATCCTGCTGGGTTTGTTTTAGCTTGAGTTTCATTCTACTCCGCTATCATGTCGTTCCCATGGCCTCGTGCGCACTCTCCCAACCACGCCTCAAACCAGGAAGTGATTTTTACAGTCCGTAAGGGTCAGCGCTGGGGTCAAAGGGCACAAAACAGGCGTCCTGGTCACTCCGTTGCCCCATAGGAAGCACCGCTCGGTTTCCTCCGTGCTGGTGGGTTTGTGTTACTTTGAACTGCACTTACAAAGGTTGAGTAAAGGTCCCTAATGGTCTTCGGACAGGCGCATGGGTCACTCAAATGAAAACCGTCGTCGGATGAGGTCAGCGGTTTTCAAATTGTGGAACAAAGTTGTATGTCTGTATTTATTCTACATAATTTGATCATTTTTTTAAAACTTTCTGGTTACTTTGTCGATGTTGTTCATAGACGACAAAGTTATACACAGTTAGCAGAGTTGATTATAGGAAGGTCCTGGTTTTGGCTTGTTTAGTTCAGGTGGTTTTCAGGTGGTACTTGAAAACCCGAAAAAACCCAAACATGTGCTGTTATTTTGTTGCTATATTTTTCAGTTTATTTAGATTAGAAAAGAACACACAACAACAATTATTGCACTTTTTTCCAGGGAGCCATGTGTCCACCAGGCATTGGACAACAGATGAAAACTAGCCTTTTGGCTAATTCTGGCATGTTATACAGTAATTGTTGGTCAATATGCACTGTCCGTTATAAATAAATAAATAAATAAATAAATAAATAAATAAATAAAAATATAGCTAAAGCAAATCTCCAATGTAAAGTTTTAAACTACCAAAGCTTGGAAATCTTGCAAGGAAAAAAAAAGAAAGGAATATATTTAATTATTTGTTTTATGTATTTATTATTTTTATATTATTATTATTATTATTATTATTATTATTATTATTATTATTATTTAAATATGTTTCTAATTATTTATTTCATATAAAAAATATATATACATTTTTTGGGGTCTTTATTTCAAGAGACAATAAAGGTGCATTATGTGTCTGATTTACAGAAATAAATTAAATGCAATTACATCAGTCCTTGCGTTGTTCGTTATGTTGAATTTCAATTAACAACGAAAAAAAATTAAATAAAAAAAACAATATCATTTCATTATTCTATTTTAGGGTCAAACCAAAATTTCCTCTATTTCAAATATTCAATTCAAAGTTTATTACAAAAAAAAAATAAACAGTCTCAATGCCTATTTCAGTGTTGTGGTTGTTGTCGTTTTTTAATGTATACTGTATAACCACATTTTAATCAGTGCTGTTTAACACTAAAACTGTCTTTTATCCCTTCAAAGTCTGAATTCTGCACCAAACTATGACACCTCTTACTTATTAATTCCCAGTTTGACCACTGACAGTTTGAAATATCTCAATTTAATTAATTGCTCAACCATCACCTTGTATAACGTAAGTGTTTTTTTTTTTATCCTTACAAACGGAAGCTTCCACTCCCTCACTCTTGAGTTTAAACCGCCCTGAGCCAAAAGGTATTTAAAGTTATTGTACATCAGCTTAACCTGACAGTGCGTGAGATTTACTTCCTCATCTCCTCCGTGTTTCTCCAAATCGCCGTAACACCCACATTATTGCGAGCGCTGTCAGCCGCAGAGGGAAAGCTCTTGTTGATGAGAAAACTCCCATAATGACTGTCACATCATTTGCTTTTTTCACTGACAATTTTGACTTCTCTCCCCTCCCATAGTTGCTTTTATAATTCTGCGCCCATCCGTCTCTGTCTGGGGCTTGTCAGCGGGGCCAGGGGTCAGACAGTTAGCTGCAGTTTTTGCCAGAGTGGAATGGCCCCTAGGCACCCAGAAAAAGAGAGAGTCAGATTGCCAGGCATTGCTTTGAATAGGGCCATAAATAATAATGATTAATAACTGTAGCCTGAAAGACATCAGGTTTTACTCTTAATGTTTTGGTGTTTCCAAGAGGACTGAAATATGAGACAATGTGAGGCTACATGCATTCGTCTTGCATTGACAGGCAAGATTTCATTTCAGATGATGTGTCAGTATATGTGATATAAATGATTTTTTTGGATATAAATGATTTTTATGATTTCCTTTCGGTTTTATCTTGGGATCTCACATCAAATTTATAAGACATTTCAGCTCACAATTTGCATAAAAACACTACAAGTTGGTGGCAATTTGAAAAAATGGGCTGTAGTCTGTGCTTTGATTAAACGACTTAAAAAAGGGACGCTGTGTTGCATCTCAAAATTATTATGAACTTTAAACCCAAAGATGTTCATTTTGTCTTCTTGTGTACTTGAACTTCTTGGGTTATTTTTTAAAGACAATACAGTAACGTGTATTTACCTTGTTGACATGTTTCGGCTGCTAGGTGCGAGCCAACTTCAGAGCTGCCGCCGGTGTTGGGGGATGACGTGTCATATTTCAGCGGTTGTTACGTTCAAATTAAATAGATAAATAGCCAATTAATAAATATTATGTAGTAGTGTATGAATGTGTGTGTGAATGTATCAATTACCATAGTCTGAACGAAATTTATGGGAGTTAATATTGGCATGAAATCATATTGTTATTCCCTGCACTGAACTTCAAAACAGTATCGCATTACTTCTTTTAGGAAATGCTCTTGCTCTATATTTATTCATTTAGCTGTAACTAGGCCTCCCACAATAATTAGGCAGGCCTAGTTACAGCTAAATGAACTAAGCCTGGAGAGATAAGTTCAAATATATTATTCAATATTCATCATGGTTCAATATTTATCATGGGTACTGTTTCTTAGCAAAATTTGGGAGAATTTTGTTATTTTTGATGTAATATTATCACTTCTATGGCTTTTCTATTGCTTCATTCTGTTCAAGATTCAACATTCAAAGCTTTTATTGTCATATGCACAGTAAAGAAAAACATCTCCCTGTGCAATGAAATTCTTACTTTGCTGCCCACACTGGATGCCAAGAGTATAGAAAAAAATTTAAATAGATAAGATAAGATAAAGAGAAGCATGTAAACAAATATAATCAAATAGAAACAATCTTTACAGAATATACACTATGAAAAATATAGGCTAGGTGCTATGTACATATTTACAGATAATGTGCAACATTAGTTTTATGTGCAACTGTCAGTAGTAAAAACGGTGTGTAAACATGGTTGATATAGTGCAAACAGGAAGTGTAAACATTCTGTGCAGCTGTAATCTGACAGATTAATTTAACAGTTGGTCAATAATAGTGCAAATTATTCTGTTATTTACAGTATTCTGTTATTTATTTGTTGCTGCTCAAGCCTTTTAATGATACTGTCTATTTAAAGATCCCATGACATGGTACTTCTTGATGCTTTTATATGGCTCCTTAATGGTTCCCTAATACTGTAAATGAATCCTTCTTCAAAATCAACACTCAGTGCATGAGAAACAGAGATAAGATGAGAAAGAGTATTTTTTCTCTCTCTGGAACACTCCATAATGGGCGTTGTTGCTTGAATGCAAATGAGGAGAAAAGAGCTGGCCAATAGTAGAGGGTGGGGGCGTGGCCAAACTCTCTGCTCTGAGCTCTGAGCGCTCAGCTGATCCATTTCCTTGTTTTTGCACGGGGGGAGAGATTTGAAGCGTTCCATTGAAAAATAAACACATTTCCACATAAAATAAAATTAAACCACTGCTGTTCAAAGGTCCAGAGGCTCAGATAAAGGACTTCCGAGCCTAGAAACACTCGGACGTGCCTCCAGGCAAATAAAAAAACGCATTTCGCATTGCCTAGCGCATTCGCAGTCCAAACTCTCTGGGCGTGATTTACAGAGACGCTGAGTACAGACAGACGGGGGTGGAACTGCATTTACATTTCTTTTTTCGATCTGACGTCAATAAGGTGCCTTGTTCAAAATCGCCCGTTTGAGCTCCGATTTTTTGTAGCGCAGAAAAGGATCGCAAATGCTCAGTTTAGACATTTCACAACTTTTAACCATGGGGGGGGGGCCCTAAACAGGGTAGGGGAGCTCACATTAACGTTCAAAAACCTCAGAAAGTGAAAATTTCATGCCATGGGACCTTTAAAAATGGTTTTACTGGGATTATATTACTTTATTTTAATTGTATCAGTGGCATAAAATAGTTTCAATATTATTGTCAATATATATAGTATACAGTATATCTCTATAGCGATATACTGTATCATGCTTCAGTTTGTTATTGTGACAGGCGTGGCTGAAGCATTCCTCTCTGCTTCAGTTTGTCTTCGCTTTGACCCCGTCTGACTTCGTGCTCCAACCACTTCACGTATCATTGGCCTTTTGACCCCTGACTCTTCACCCCACCCCTGCTTCTTAATGGCATTTTCCCTGCTGACGACGCACCTTTATAACCTGTACATGACCTCGTGTTGGCTTTGGTTTTGATTTTATTACTCATTACAGTGCATGTGCTGCCAGATGATGATTTGAATGAGTCAGCGCGCACACAGAAACAATGTCACCCGTCAAGTTTGTGTAAAGTGATAATTTCAGCTGTCAGGGAGGCTATAATGAGCACCGTTTTCACATCTTTCTCTCTCTCTCACACTGTTTATGTTTTTGGGTTTTCTCTGTACTCTTTTGAGTTTTTAATCCTGTTGAAATTCCACGGGCTTCACCTCAGGGATTTTTTGGGATGTCAGTCACTAAAATAGCATGTTTCCCTTGTTTTTGCAGGACAGTTGATGGATTTAAAGAACTCTGACTGATTCAAGTGGGAAAGGATAAAGCAGACAAAGCCTTCTGAACAGAGCCAGGTGAGACAGTATATTAAACCTTAAAGATGCATTATGTAACTTTTTGGTTGGGGGTCTGTCATCTGCTTGTTACTATGGATATGTCATATGTCATTAAACTCTACCTGACATTTATTAAATTGCACTTTGTTTTATATCTCAAAAATACAAAAAAAAACAAAACGTAGACATTCTGACTCTGAGCAGTTTTGCCTCTCCGCAGATCTGACCTGTAACTTGGTTAGGTCTCCATGAAGATAGAAAGGTTTAATACCATGCTGTGAAACATTCTAGACAAAGCAATAACAGGAGAAAAGCATTTGATGGGCCCTCCACCAGAAAAAAATACAGAATGCACCTTTAATATGCCATGGATCTTTGTTTTTATTGTGTCATATCTGAATGTTTTACTATTACTTAAAACCAATATATGTGAAATTAGATTATACAGTTTAGTTTGTCTTTGTTCATACTTACCGATAGAATTACTAACAGTTAGTACTCCTTCCCAAACTAAATAATTGACAATGAGAGACAGTAATATCAAAGAAAGCATGCAAATTAAATAGGTTTAAAGGCAAATTAACTACTCAAACTTCAGCACCACTCCTCCTAGCCAAAGTCTCTACAGCTACTCACATACGCACGGTTAGTACTAAAAATATACATATTTTTATGTGTACTTGTACTTCGTAAAGGCCTAAATTCATTGCTCCTCAACTTAAAGGCAAATTAACGTTTTTTTTACAATCTGAGCCTTCTTTCGGCAATAAAACAAGTAGTTTTACTCACCCATAGCATTTTTCTGTCAATTGGAGCAGTATCGCAGAACTTATGTTGAGCCGTTCTGTTCTAGTAATGATCCCGTATCCGTTAACATGGTGCTGTATCATATGCTCGGGGCATTACTTTGCGGTGTCCAAATAACACAAACTTTAGCACTTTTCAAATCATAGAAGCCCGATGTCTTAATGTAAGATTTTGTTTAAAGCAAAAGTGGCCTGTAATCCGAGATTTAGCCATAGTTTCGAGTAGATGAGGACACCAGTGCGCATGCGCGGACTGTTCCCGGGACCTAAACATGAAACGCAAAGCTGAAAACTATGGATAAATCTCGGATTACAGGCCACTTTTGCTTCAAACGAAATCTTACATTAAGACATCGGGCTTCTATGATTTGAAAAGTGCTAAAGTTTGTGTTATTTGGAGACCGCAAAGTAATGCACCAAATACAAATGCTAACGGATACGCTACAACATAACTTTCTTCAAACAGCTCCAAATGACACGAACGTGATATGGGTGAGTCAAACGACTTGTTTTATTACCGAAAGAAGGCTCAGATTGTAAAATAACGTTACTTTTCCTTTAAAGGAGCACTATGTAACTTCTCTTGCTTGGAGATGTTGTTTCTTCGCCTAGAATGTTCCACAGTACGGCATTAAACATATCTCCTTTGCATTTGTTCAATTACAGGTGTTTTATAGCTCAAAAATATCTTAAAAACATTCATTTTTATGATGTGCATGATTGCTTCTCCATCCATCTGATCATTAACCTGTCTAATTGTATTCTTTCAGTTTTTCAGAAGGCCTTCTCTTGGCTCACTTCTAGGACCTACGATATCATCAGTGCAGGTGAGTACGGCCTATAACACATTATTAGGGCTGTCAGTTTAACGTGTTAATTAAATTAATTAATTACACTGCGAATTAAGATAAGATAAGACTTTATTGATCTCACATAGGAGAAATTTACTTGCCACAGTAGCTCCAGGCAGAGACAGTTTGAACAAGAAAGAAAGCGCATGCAGGCAAGAATAAAATAAAATAAGTAATAATAATAAAAACGTGTTAAAAAAATGAACACAATTAATTATGAGTGGCAATTCAATGCGAGCATTTTAAAATTTGGCGTGCGGCGAGCAAATCGCTGCCAGGGCCTTTGAACGGCAAGTTTATTTATATAAAAAAAATATTAAAAAAGACGGGAGATCAACAAGAACGCGGTGATTTGAGAAAAGAAATTTCCGATCACCGAAGCTGCTCCAGCCTGACGGATCATTTGAACGATAAACACGTCCAGACAAGTTCCATCGTTACCGGAGATAGTGCGAGTGGGAGCGCACTTCAACAAACCACAAAACCACACTCGCAGAATTTGGGAAACGAATGAGCAAAGCGACCACAGAAAAACTGACAAAATCAATCGCAAAGTGGGTTGCCTCTGTCTGAATTAGATTATTGTTTTTAATCGCCTGACAGCAGTACACAAAAACACTTTTCAGCACCCACTTCTCTGATTGGTCAGCCTCCAAGTGAGATTGAAATAGCCAATCAGAATGAAGTATAAACTCTCAGAACACTCAGATTACTTTAGTTACCACTTTAAGGCAAAATAAAAGATAGAAGTATGGAAGAAATATAGAACAAGTTTGATGTTTATATTGAATAACAAAATACATTATAATTGAGTAATGAATTTTCAGCTAAATCGACTCTGTAACTCTGATACCTACAATGGAAATAACTTTAATTAACTGCATGGTATCAATATACAAACCAGTTCTTCCCCTTTATTGTATTTTAAATTAATTCACAACAGAAAAGGAACGCATTCATATTTAATTTCCTGTTTTTTATAATAACCCAATTGTTCCTTTGCCAGGGCGGTTTCACTAGAAAGAAGTGTCATGGCTGCCTACGGACAGACTCAGTACAGTCCTGCGATCCAGCCGGCGGGACCCTATGCACCATACACCCACCACGCACAAAGTTACAGTGTTCCATCGTACAGTGAGTCCAGAAACCTTTTTTTTATTACATTGTGTAGAGAAATGTGTATTTTGAAATGATGTGGTTTATTTCCATAGATATCAAAACAGAAGACGGTCTGAGCCACTCTCCAGGACAAACAGGGCTTCTAGGCTACTCAAACTTCAGCAGCACTCCTCCTAGCCAAAGTCTCTACAGCTACTCACATACGCACGGTTAGTACTAAAAATATACATATTTTTATGTGTACTTGTACTTCGTAAAGGCCTAAATTCATTGCTCCTCAACTTAAAGGCAAATTAACGTTTTTTTTACAATCTGAGCCTTCTTTCGGCAATAAAACAAGTAGTTTTACTCACCCATAGCATTTTTCTGTCAATTGGAGCAGTATCGCAGAACTTATGTTGAGCCGTTCTGTTCTAGTAATGATCCCGTATCCGTTAACATGGTGCTGTATCATATGCTCGGGGCATTACTTTGCGGTGTCCAAATAACACAAACTTTAGCACTTTTCAAATCATAGAAGCCCGATGTCTTAATGTAAGATTTCGTTTAAAGCAAAAGTGGCCTGTAATCCGAGATTTAGCCATAGTTTCAAGTAGATGAGGACGCCAGTGCGCATGTGCTCTCAGCTCCCGGGACCCAAACATGAAACGCAAAGCTGAAAACTATGGATAAATCTCGGATTACAGGCCACTTTTGCTTCAAACGAAATCTTACATTAAGACATCGGCCTTCTATGATTTGAAAAGTGCTAAAGTTTGTGTTATTTGGAGACCGCAAAGTAATGCCCCGAATACAAATGCTAACGGATACGCTACAACATAACTTTCTTCAAACAGCTCCAAATGACACGAACGTGATATGGGTGAGTCAAACGACTTGTTTTATTACCGAAAGAAGGCTCAGATTGTAAAATAACGTTACTTTTCCTTTAAAGGAGCACTGTGTAACTTCTCTAGTGGAGAGTCACCTGCTTTTTCAATGAACATGTTAAAGATTTGCCTATTGTTCCATAGACTGTAGAAAGAAGTGGACTAGCTATGGACTATGGACGTCCATAGTTTCAGTCACATGAAGCTCACGAGGCTAGAAGTTACAGGAGCAATTTGGAGCCAAGTTCCATATTAGAAATAGGAATTTATTTACAGATAAAACAGCAAAAAGACCAAAATTTTAAGACCATAATGAGGAGCAGAAGTTTTGGAGATAGGGCCGAAGTTTTTCCAATACAAAGTGTATTGGAACTGGAGTCGGTGTGTTCCTGTTTGGAACGCAGCGGCAATTGGGTTAGCTATTTATATACAGTTTTTTTTCTTTGTTTTTTGTTTGTTTATTTAACTACAACAGCATGATTTTTCCATTTCCATTACAAATAAATACAAGTTGAAAAAAATACATCAAGTTTACTCATAAAGATATATAAAATTATCCTCAAATACTAGTACAAATATCAGTGTTCACTACTTATTTCCAGGCAAATTTAGGCAGTGGCTAGCACTTACGCCTCACAGCAAGAAGGTTCCAGGTTCAATCCCCAGGTTGCCTGGGCCTTTCTGTTCTTCCCGTGTCTGGGTGGGTTTCCTCCGGGCACTCCGGTTTCCCCCATCAACCCAAAAACATGCTCCATAAGTAAAAAAAACGTCCAGCTGAGGTCCTGACCAAGCCTAGCAATAAGATCATGGAGATGGTCCCGGGCCCCCCATGTGCTGCCCACTGCTCCTGAAAGGATGGGTAAAATGCAGACGACAATTTCCCAACAACAAAAAAAAGCAACTGAATTAACCAATACTTAGCCAAAGTTACTTATTCAAAATTTTACAGCTCAAATCTTACCATTTTACAACAAACATAAAAAATGTCCCCATTTTTACAAAGGAATTTGACACACGATATATATATTGTTCCAGCTTTCAATCAATCAATCAAACAGTACTTATAAAGCGCTTTTCATACAAAAGTGTAACACAAAGCGCCTTACAGTGATTAAGGATTAGAAGATTAGAAAATTGACTTTTATTGATCTCACACAGGAGAAGTCGTTTATTTTGTTGTTTAGGCTTGGTCAGGACCCAAGCTTTCACATATACTGGTTGATAGCAATTATGGTGACAGGCCTGTGTGTGAACGCTTTACTCCTGTGATATTACTTAATGTGTCCACGTATTTGGTCAACGCTCCTAGCATCACCTCTGCCTCCCCATGCGACACCTGTTCCCCATTAGCTGCGGTCTGGACTTTTGGCGTCGCACGTCTCCCCACCCGCCTGTACTTTCTCTGGGTCATCCCCCCACCACCCTCCCCTCGCTCCGCTCACACCAACAGCTCAGCATGTACCCTCTTGTCCGCTTGCAAAAGACACAGGCAATCCAGTGAGAAAACAACACGCTGGATGGGAAAGTACTGGAGATAGGAGGCCGAAATGGAACGATGAGCAAGAGGTCGTGGTAAAAACAGCAAATATTAGAAAACGTTGTGCGTGTGTCATATGGCTGTTTTGAGTGGACCGGGGTAGCGTGCATTCCTAGAGTAAAGACGGCGCCCAAAGCATGACTCTCTCAGTGTGACTTTATGGCCCCAAAAGCTGCGTGAAATTGACCTTGTGTGATCGTAAGGGGAGAGGTTAGGGTGCAGCGTACATGGGGTGGATAGGGTCGCAAATAGAGATGACTAAGTATAGAAGATGCCAGTGTGGTGCACAAATGTGGGAAAGATGTGAACTGGCTTGCAGTGAACAGATCTTTCTATTAGAGTATGACCTACATTAAGATAAGAGCAATGAATGTAGTCCCAAACCTTTTTAGAAACGTATTTACTGACAAAATAGAAGAGTGGGTTAATATGAACATTTCAAGACCAAAATTATGAGGTTTACTGCAGCAGTTACAGAGAAAGGTGCGACATTTTTCAGTGTAAAGTGAATTGGAACCAGAATCGCCCCCATGCTCACGTCCTACTTGGAACACGGTGGCTAACTATGTTGACCACTTATACATAAAATTTCTCCCATGCAATGTACAGCTCTGGAAAAAAATAAGAGACCACTGCACAATGATCAGTTTTTCTTATTTTACTGCTTATAGGTATGTGTTTGGGCAAAAGGAACATTTTTGTTTGAGTCTATAAACTACTGACAACATTTCCCCCAAATTCCCCCCCAAAAATATTATCGTTTAGAGCATTTATTTGCAGAAAATGACAAATGGTCAAAATAACAAAAAAGATGTTTTCAGACCTCAAACAATGCAACGAAACAAGATCAAATTCATTTTAAAACAACATAATACTAATGTTTACACTTAAGAAGAGTTCAGAAATCAATATTTGGTGCAATAACCCTTATTTTTAATCACAGCTTTCATGCATCTTGGCATGCTCTCCACAAGTCTTTCACATTGTTCTTGGGTGGCTTTATTCCACTCCTGGTGCAAGAACTGAAGTAGCTCAGCTTTGTGTTTGTGTTGGAATTCAACAGACGCTGGAATAGAATGGCTGTAATACATGTAGAGATGCTGATTTCAGAAAAAAATGCAGTGGTCTCTTATTTTTTTCCAGAGCTGTATATGACATAAATAGTATTAACGGCTGTTTGTGGTTTATTATGTAAGACTAGCAGCTATGGTCGCCTCCTATAGCTCATCTAGCAATGTCACTTTAAAAGCAAAGACACTCTTATACTCTTATGTATTCAGCATTGTGCAATGATAACCCTAAATTATAGCTTGACAAATCGTCTTTCTAAAAACTACGGCAGCGAGATGACGTGTCTGGAGATGGATTGTCAAAGTTCACTCTAGTTGAATGCAAAACCCACAAACATTTAAATATGCTGCAGTTTGAATGAAAAAAAAAAACACCATTTCCAAACAAAATACTGATTTGTTTGAATATTTTAATCCATATATCATTAGCTTCAGACTTCAAAAAAGGCTTTAAAGCGGCCACAACAACCAAATGTTTGTTGCATCCCTGGCTGTTTCCATGTCAGCCATTGTAGAGTATACATACAACATAGTGGGCGATGCCAGGGCCAGTGCATGAGAAGACTGGCACAACTGAAACCAAATGGGGTTTTCTGTTTATCCAAGATCCTTCTGTATTTGTTGTTTAGGATTGGGACCAGGATTTTGGTTCAAGACGGATCTGCTGTGTTTTCTCTCATGAGTCATTGCTCCCTCAATATGTTAAGTGAAGCATGTTAAGTATAGTTGGTCAGTGTAAGCACATTATATCATTATTGCCGTAGCAGAGGGTACAAAATGCAAGATTAAAGAAAAAGACTTAGTAATGGGTTTATTGACTTTCTGTTTAAAGCTTCAGATTTGCTCCACTTCTTTCAACGGACCAAGCAGCTGATTTTGATTTAGTTTTTTATTGTTGGAAAATGGCTACATGACATGTTTTAACCTTAAGTTTTTGGAGATAGATTTGGGCTGGCGACAATTGGAGTTTTATGAGCTCAAACCTCAAATGCATGGCAATATAGGATTACTTAAACATGCATAAATCAATAAGCATACTGCTCTGAATATGCCAATTATGAGGGAACATCGTTGGTTTAAAACACACAATTAAAAGCTCATAAAAGTTGTTTTTACAGACTATGTCCCCTTAAAAATATTTCATTAGTATTGTACTGTTGTTGTTACTGTTGATCTGATATCGGTATTGATATCAGTGCTGATACCGAAAATTTAGCTTGATCAAATATCGGCTAAACTGATATTTGGAAGCCGATATCTGATCCAGCTAATTTTTGGACAGTTGGACGTATAATTTGATGTAATAAGACTATTTCCTGGTAGTAGTTGGCCCATAAAGTCATACAAAGTTGTCCTGTAGTTACTTGAGAGATAAATAACAGCTCCATAACACATTTGGATCAGTTCTGTCTTGTTTTGTTTTGTTTTTTCTCAGGTATCGGTTAATATTGGGTATTGGCTGATACTTAAAAAAAGCCATAGTATCGGTATTGTAACTGAAAAAGCCGGATCTTGCTCCTTTTAATCATTATACAACTTAGATACTAATACAATGTGTACTTAATCAGATAATATTCTGTTCCAGGAAAAGACCCACTCACCCACTTCTCTATTGATGACCATGTAATGCTAAAAAAAATTTGCCCTGTTTCCTCAAAGTAGCATTTATAGCGTCAACTAAAGTAAATGAATCCTGATTTGAACTCCCAGATTAAAACATCAGACAAATAAATGAATGATTTGCACACGTTCAACGGTTCAGCATTAGCGTGTTACTTAATATGATATTGCCAATTATGTTTCAACCTGAAATCAGATCTAAAACAAACGGCCTGTTTATTTTTCACCCATGACGTCACTTGATATTTAATGATAATAGCTTCATGCCTTATTCAGGAATTATGACATATAAATAGTAGTAAGGAATATCAAAAGTTCAAGACCCATCCACAGCTTCCCGGTGCTGGTAACAACAGGAACATTCAACAATTCCAAAAAAGAGAAGGTTTACCGCACACTTGTTTGACTTTATTCTTTATTCTTTATTAGATTTATTAGTGCGAACAACACATTTCGCCTCTACAGGTCCTCATCAGGTCCAACCTGATGGCGCTGTAGAGGCGAAACGTGTTGTTCGCTCTAATCTAATAAAGAAGAAAGTCAAACAAGTGTGCGGTAAATCTTCTCTTTTTTGGAGTAGTAAGGAATATGTTTATTTTTATGACATCAAATTTTCAGTTTTAAAGGTTTAGTAACTACTGAAAAAAAGTAAAGCTACATTATCAGAACTGACGAAGCAACTCGGATGAGCTGCGAATCGTTTTTGACCAAATAAAGTTTGTCCAGTTGACAAATTGAATTTCTCCTTTTACTATGGATTCTACCTGGACGACTGAGGGATTCTTCACAAAAGCTACATTATGTAACATTTCTGGTGGAGGGTCCGTCACATGTTTTTCTCCATGGAGATGTCATTGCTCTGCCTGAATTGTTCCACAGTATGAAACAGGCATTCTGACTGTGAGTGGGGTCGCCTCTCCACAGATCTGACCTGTAACTTGGTCTGGTTTGGTCTTCAAGAAGATGTGAAAACATTCCAGAAGCAATAACATCACCACGGATGGTCCGTCAAAAGTATTTGACGGACCTTCACCAGAATAGTTACACAATGCACCTTTAAATGTATTTATTTTAATTTTTTCCACATCATTTTCACACACATATTCTGAAATGTACAGTATGTGCATTCTGTATTTGTTTTTAAGCCATAGATATTTCTCTTGTTACAGTGGACATGTTTAAAATGGCTTGTGAATCATATTTGCAAAAGTAACTAAATTAGAATATATGTTTTGGGAGAAAAAAATGAAATGTGATATCCTCCTGGGACCCAAAGAAAAAAGATGTATCTAAATTATTATTATTATTTTAATTTTCTGTTTGGAGGTAAATGAACACCTTAGCATTTACATTTTATTCATTTTATTTCTATTCATAATGTTGTAACATGTCCTCTGTAATGGACTGTAATAGTGTTAAATCCATGTCAAGTTAACCTAACCTAAACCCAACAAAAAAAAAATTTCGGTCGGTTTTACAGTCGCCTCAAAAAGTTTTTAGACTCCCTTTTAAGCCATAGATATTTCTCTAGACCTGGTCAGGTCTAGAGGAGGTCTAGACCACCGCGGCTCTTGCATGGGTCTTGTTCATGCGTTCATGCGCTCAGACTGCGTGCTGTCCTACTCGCTGCTCCCCTCAGCTGTGACTCGAAACGAAACCAGGAAATAATTTAATCCACCTGGTCTAGTCCTGGTTTGGTCCTGGTTTGGTCCGGGTTTGGTCCTGGTTTGGTCCAGGTTTAGTCCTAGTCCAGTCCAGGTTTAGACCTTGGTCTGGACCTGCTGGCAGCTCCGCGCCGGGTCATGCTGCGCTATCACACATGTCTTCGCCCGCAGTCTTCTCCCCCCTCCCGCTTCCCTCCACACTTCAATATTGATACGTTTTGTTGGGAATCTGTGGGGGTTTGGGGGTTTGAACGGGGGACAGGTGTGAGAGGGGTTTAAATCCAGTCTGAGAAAAGCGTATAATGTGTGTGGCTGAGCGCGCATTATTTGAATTTTTGAGATTTCGCGTTTCGTAACTTGAATTTTCTTTCGTATCTAGAGACCAAAATTTACCGTGAAGGTGTTTTGTAACTTGAAATTTTCGTTTGTTGGGTCATTCGTAAGGTGAGGTACCACTGTATTTAACAATGCACCCATTATCAGAGACAATACAAAACGGTTGCCAAGAAACTGTCCACTGCGGCAGGTGAATCCGGTTAAGTTACCTGAGAAATAACGCAGCTAAACAAAACAAAACAAAACAGCTTGCTCTTTAGTCTTAGGCAAAGATGCAGGGTGAAGAGAAGGGTAAATTGCTGGAAGGAAGACATTCTTTGGCTTGTTTTGAGTGTAAAAGTTCCCAGGGAAGATGTATTAGCAGCAGCAGTTGGTAGTCCAGATTCCCACCTGTATTGTAGTGTCAAAGATAACTCAAGCTTACACCTCCTGGAGCAAGGAACTGTCAACACAAAGGCACCTAAACTCATTATTTTTTCCACAAGGCTTTAAAGATGTAATGAGATAATGCAAAGTTAATCTGAATCGTATTTGCTCCAATCTGTTACTGTTCTGGCTGTCAAGAGATTGATACCAACTGATGCTAAAACGAGCATTTAAAGGTGAACTAAGCTACTTTTCTGGTTGATCTTCTCTCCATGGAGATGTTACTGCTTTTCCTGGAATGTCCCACAGTATGGCATAAAACCTATTTATCTATTATGTTAATTTTATTCAACTACAGATGATGTCAAACGTGTCTCCATGGAAATACAGCTCTGGAAAAAGAGACCACTACAAAATTATCAGTTTTTCTGATTTTACTACTTAGGCTACGTTCACACTGCAGGGCTTAATGCTCAATTCCGATTTTTTTGTGAAATCCGATTTTTTTGCGAGGCCGTTCACATTTCCAGTTAAATGCGAATTGTATGTGATCTCCAGTGTGAACGCTAAACTCCCCAAAAGTGTTCCGCATGCGCCTTGGAGGACACGATGACGTCACACGCAGCGAACGCGCTCAATGTTTACGGAAGTAGCCTAAAGTTGCTTTCGTGCCGGAGCCAAAACATGTACAGCTTATTTGTTTTAAGGAGGAGACGGAGAAGGAGAAGGACGAGGTTTTTGGCCACAGCGTTTTGCGGGGCAGTGGCAGCAACGTCTGCAGAAAGGAACATGTGGGTGCGGAGTCACAGGCAGGAGGGGTGAGATTGCTACGTGCTTCGCCGCTTCACTGATACGAGTTTATATGCTATTTTCGCATGACGAGAAGAACATTTGTGCACATTTGTGAACGCCTACTTGTACCACTCTCATTGGAGGAAACACACTCAGGTCGGATGAATGCGACCTGGCCGTTCAGACTGCAGTCGCATGTCAAAAGATCGGATATGTATCGGATTTAGGACCACATATCCAAGTGGCCTGGATCGCATTTGAAAAAATCGGATCTGTGTCGTTCACACTGTCATTAGAAGATCAGATACAGGTCGCATAGAGGCAAAAAAATCGGATTTGGGTCGTTTCAGGCTGCAGTGTGAACGTAGCCTTATAGGTATGTGTTTGGGCAAAAGGAACATTTTTGTTTGAGTCTACTGTATAAACTACTGACAACATTTTCCCCAAATTCCAAATAAAAATATTTTTTTAGAGCATTTATTTGCAGAAAATGACAAATTGTCAAAATAACAAAAGAGATACATGTTTTCAGACCTCAAACAATGCAAAAAAACAAGATCAAATTCATTTTAAAGAAATCGATATTTGGTGCAATAACCCTTATTTTTAATCACGGCTTTCATGCGTCTTGGCATGCTCTCCACAAGTCTTTCACATTGTTCTTGGGTGACTTTATTCCACTCCTGGTGCAAGAACTGAAGTAGCTAATCTTTGTGTTTGTGTTGGAATTCAACAGACGCTGGAATGGAATGGCTGTAATACATGTAGAGATGCTGATTTCAGAAAAACAAATGCAGTGGTCTCTTATTTTTTTCCAGAGCTGTAGGTAACTTGAATGCCATACTATGGAACATTCCAGAAAAAGCAACAACACCTCCATGGTGACAAGGACTCTCTAAAAAGTTACATTTTGCACCTTTTAAAGTCACTTGAGCCACTATCAGTACTGATTAAATAGGACACATTTAGAATTTGTGTACAATTTTAGAAAAGTTATTTAATATAATTTTACCATAACCTGATACAATTATTATTTCTACTATAACTGTGTTTAAAATGCTGTAGGTTTAGATTTTTGATAATTATGCTAATATAGAGAAAGGACTGCAGTACCGTATCAGGTTTTGTTTTGTTTTTTGTTTTGTTTTTTACTGTTTTCTTACAATGCAAATTAGAAATGTTGACAGTTTGAATTAGGCTTTATGACAACTGTAACAGATGGCAGTTTTAGATCATTCTCAAAGTTAAAATCTAAATACATTTAACTGATCATTTTTCAGGTGGTGGCATCTCATCAGGAATTTTCCAAGGCACCCATGCGATTTCCAGTTCAACACCATTTAACCACACCCAGCAGGTAAGCCATGTGATACGATCTTTTATTTGTTTACACGTGTCAATATGAAGATAATTGGAAGATTAAACAGCTGTGCGTTTTGCAGGATTTTTCTGCGTATTCCAGCTACAGTCAAGGCCAGTACTCATCGTATTACAACTCACACTACAACAGCCCTTATCTAACCAGCAGCAACATCAGCCCTGGCACCATCACAGCTCCAATGGCCTATCAGCATCCAGAACACTCCGTCATGCTGCCCAATCACAGCCCAGAGTCACACACAGGTAGGAAGTGAACAGCTGCATGGTTGAAACCTTTAAATCAATAGCTCAAAGGTGCAGTGTGTAACATTTCTGGTGAAGAGTCTGCTACATACTTGTCTCCATGGAGATGTTATTGCTTTGTCTAGAATGTTCCACAGTATAGATTAAACCTATCTACCACAAGGGAGACAAGCAGGTTACAGCACTACGCAACATTACAGTTCAGATCTGTGGAGAGTCGTCCCTATTCACAGAAGGAATTATGTTTTTTTGAGCTTTTTGAGTTTTTCAACATGAAATCTAAAACATTACTAGATATAATGATGTTGATAGTGTGCACATTGTTATCTGTGAATATTTATACAAGTGAATTTCTTCATTTTCTTCACTTCAAGTTCAATAATGTTCTATATTATGTTAGCAGAAGAAATGCTGTACTTCCCCATTCGTCCAGGAGAAGGTTTCTGCAGTGGTCATGTCATCTGGACACTGTTTTTGCAATCAAGGCATTTTGGCTCTCATCCAGAAGTCTTTTTCATTTGAAAATGATTTAGAGATCGAGGAAGGGATTACACCGTCTCTTCTAATAAGATCATATGGAACATTATTGATCTTGCAGTGAAGAAATTCACTTGTATACATATTCATATACAACACATTAAGCAACACATGTGTTTTGCATAATGTCATTTATCTTTACATATCAAATAAATAATTTGAATAAATAAAATATCGCCTGTACCAAATTAAGGATGTATAAATATCATTCATATGAAAAGTAATTGCCCGCAGCAAGTGACTCAAATTCAAAGTGGCATAAAATGTTGACAAAACCTTTGCAACACCAGCTGTTTTGAATAACTCCAAACTGACTCACACACAAACTGTGGCACTGAGTTCAAGTCGACTTTCACAGCGTATGATCGTTACAGAAGCTTGTTAGTCTTAATTAAGATATTAATGTTTTGTTCTGTATTTAACAACTCTTCAGCCATTAACAGGGGTTAAATAAGCACTAACTACAGTAGGTACTTTACAATAACCAAAATATTATATTATACTATCAAAACACTTGTCCTTGTGGCCTGTTACAATATATTGAATCACAAGCTTCTTTGTGTAAATACATTGGTTTGTTGCAGGTACAAAAGCATAGGGAATTACATACTGTAGACCATGATCCTTGGTTCTGTTTCTGTGTAAACAACAAGAAGAAATAACTTTTAGCACATTATAAATCTCGATCCTTTGGAATATGATATGTGTGCTAACATATCACATTACAAAGGATCGAGATTAGCACACAAAAGCCTCAAAAAATCACAATCATATTATACTATTAAATAGATTGTTTAAATAATGTACTGTGAAATAAATACAGTGATTAAATAATGTATGGATTGGATTTGAACACTAACTAAACTTAAGTGTAACCATTCCTTTATTTCTCATTGATTAATCCAGGAGAGTACCATACACCCCCAAGCCCCCCAACCCCGGGCAAAGAGGAGGGCATCCCTGCGAGAAGAGCCCCGGACGGGAAGCTGCGGGGCAGGAAGAGAGTGAACGACCCCGCGCCTCCCCTGGACTCTGATATCGAGGTACGCTCCACTCGCCGCAGTCCTCCATGTTTGTGTTTCCCAGTGAGGGTCCCGCTCACATAAACGTTTGATGAGGTTAGCGTTACATACTGTCCGTGTTATTGCTCTGCAGAGGGTGTTTATCTGGGACCTGGATGAAACCATCATCATTTTCCACTCGCTCCTCACGGGAACCTTCTCCTCACGATTTGGCAAGGTATGAACGGACAGACCCCCACCGCCAGCACAACACAAACAGCCCACATGTCAGTACAGCAAACAGGTCCTCCACAGAGGCTCATAGGCCCTGGAAAATCCTCAACACTAAGCTCAGAAAATGAAAAGTGCGAGGAGAATTTGTTTTCTTAGCACAAGGCAAACTCTAAAAACATATATACAAACATGTAGCGATCAAGCTAAAGAAGTGACGAGGAAAAACTCATTACCAGTATACACACTAGTTAGACACTTTAAATGGCACCATAAAATAAACTATTATGTATTTTACTCAAATGTACATGATCAGACCAAAATATCTTACTTTCTTGCTTTCTGTCCAAGCATGCATATCACCATTAATTTATTATATAACATAGTATTAAAGGTGAACTATGTAACTTTTCTGGTGGAGGGTCCACTTTGCTTTGCCTGTAATGTTCCACAATATGACATAGGCTACGTTTATATGATGACGGTTTGAACAGAAGACGTCTTCACTTTTTATTCCGCGTTTAGACGAGCGTTTTCAGGAGGAAATCTGCGTGCATACGGTGACGCAAAAGTGTGTGGAATTCGATTGGATATGCATGCCAGGCAGCTAGGTGGTGCTGTAACATTATGTCCGTGAGCATGCGTAGAATCTTCCTTCTTCCCATGAAAAGCAAAACAAAACATGGCTACCGGTAGCAAAAAAAAGATTTGTGTGGTCAGACGAAGAAGTTCAACTATTGCTTCAGACCACGTTAGACTACAAAGCAACGAAGGCGCAACAAGGTGTGGGCTGCGACTCCTGCCAAACAAAGTACACTGATATATGGACCGATGTGACGTAAACGTGCACGCGACGTCAGCAGATTTGAACAGAGTTTTGCGTCTTGGGCGGTGTAGACGAAAACGCTACGGCGGAGCGCATTCAAGTTTTCCACTTTGGAGGGCGGTTTAAATTTTTTTGCTTTTTTAAGCCCCCGAAACGCCGTCACTGTCTAAACGAAAGGCACTTCTGATCAAATATTTTGTCATTTTTACCCGTAAGCTCATGTAAACAGGCCCTTAAAGGGTATCTTTCTTGCATTTATTCAATTATAGATATTATTGTTGATAAATATATAAAAAATCACCTACTTGTTCCCACTTAAATACCATACTATTGAATATTCTAGCAAAGCAACATCTCCTTCGAGACCTTCAGTCAGAAAAGTTACATAATTCACCTTTAAATTCTAGTGCAAATGTGACATGAAGCTCAGTTCACCTCACTAAAGATAGTAGTTGTTAAAGGTGCATTGCGCAACTTTTCTGGCGTAGGCTCTGTCATCTTCTCGTATTCATGATGATGTTATTGCTTTGTCTAGAATGTTCCGCAGTAGGGCTTAAACCTTTCTATCTCAAGGGACACAACTACAGGCTATATATTACAGGTCAAATCTGTGGAGCAGCAACCCTATTTACAGAGAGAATTATTGTCTTTTGAGCAATAGAAACACCCACAGTGAATAAATGTTAGATTTGTTTAATGTTATACTATGGAACATTCCAGGGAAAGCAATTACATCTCCATGGAGACAAGCAGGTGAGGTGAGGTAAGTTAAAAGATTTAGGCTTATGCATTTTTTTGGTTTTATAATTTCTCACATAATTATTTTCAGTCACATTCATTTCCTAACTACTGTGTGTTTTGTGCACATTCTAACATGTTGGTCTTATTTGACAAACCGCTGAAGATGTTATGATTTTCACACGCTGGCTGTTTTCGCCTCTTTGCCCTCTTGTTTCTTTTCATTCTTGGCTTCGTGTGTTTAGCTAGCCCCCGCGTCATGCTGTTTGACTGACACTGAGCTGTAGACCCAGAACGATAGGACGTTAACAACAACTTAACAACGGCGTATTTCTTCTATTTAGCCTAAGGGGACCTGTGTTGTAAATTCTCACGCTTTGCTAAGTTGACACAAAATGGAGTGACATTTGAGAGCGTCGTCCAGTTGCTTTGCGTTATGTTTTATCATGAAAACATAGGAAGACAAAATGTGAACGAGCGAAGAAAAAAAAATAGAAAGAGAGTGAGAGGGAGCAAAAATGTTGAAATTCGACTCAAGTTCAAGAAATTCCTGATTCCACCCACATGCTCCGAACATCCAGCTGCTGAAACTAAAAACTTGGACAATTTCAGACTTCAAAAAACAGAGAAGGAGCATAAGAATTAGACGAATGATTGTGGAAAACAGATTAATAAACCAAAATCATTACAAGTCATATTTGCCCTTTTGCTGCTGACGAATGCTTTTTGGCCCAAATTATTTACCGCTTAATCAATTTTGCTTTGCTTTTCTCACAAGCCATTTCTGTCAAGCACTTCAGTTTTTACCATAAACAATGGCTAAGAGCTGTACTTAAAAGCAGGTGGAGGAGCAGAGGAGATAATGGTGTGCTGAAAGATGGTAGGTTTCAACAGTCTCTTCTTCGGCCAAACGTGAAGCTTCAAGAGTTCAATGTTTTGTGGGTTCTAATGACTCCTACGTCGTCAAATTTATCATGCACCAAGTTGTTTCTTCTTCTGTTGTTTTTGTAATGGTGGTTTTGAATGTGTCGTTAGTATTTATACTAAAATTTATACTAGTATTTATACTAGTATATACACATAGATGGCTTGTAATGCGTTTGCTTAAAGGTCCTACATTATGAAAAAATAATTCTTGTGACATACTTGAATTCCTCCACTTGAGGCGGATCGGTACAGTGTCGGCAGTGATGCGGTCGCTGTACCAGACCGTTGTGGCAAAGAGGGAGCTGAGCTCTCGCAGAGTGGCTGGGAGGAGCTCGGAGTAGAGCCGCTGCTCCTCCACGTCGAGAGGAGCCAGCTGAGGTGGCTCGGGCATCTGCTTTGGATTCCTCCTGGACGCCTCCCTCGGGAGGTGTTCCGGACATGTCCCACTGGGAGGAGGCCCTGGGGAAGACCCAGGACACGCTGGAGGGACTATGTCTCCCGGCTGGCCTGGGAACGCCTTGGGGTCCCCCCGAAGGAGCTGGAGGAAGTGTCCGGGGTGAAGGAAGTCTGGGAGTCCCTGCTTAGACTGTTGCCTCCACGACCCGGCCCAGGATAAGCAGAAGAAAATGGATAGATGGGTTCTTGTGAGATTTTTAGCCATGTTAGAATGTTGTTACCAACTCAAAAACATACCTGGAGTTGTGTTTTGTTTCTTTCACATGTTTGTGTAATCCTTTATTATTATTCTGTCTACATATCTAATCTCAAAATGCTCTGTTCCACCTTGTGATGTCATGAAGCGGTAGTTTTCAAGTTAACAGCTATAACTTTTACTTTTAGTTCAGTAGAGATTGGCAATTTCAGGGCTGAAATTATCCAAATGATTCTAGTGAAGGTGTATTGAGTTTAAAAACCCAGTGGAGCACTTCCTGTATTACTACATGACATCATAAGGTGGAAGAAGGTGGAGTCTTTTCTGTTTGAGAGAAGAACTCAGCCTAAATCTGCAGGTTTTGTGTGTTAAACATGTGTGAATGAAACAAAACAAAACTCCAGACATGTTTTTTGAGATAACAGCATTATAACAGAGATCATAAAATAGCGTAAAATGGGCCCTTTAACTGACACACATCCCGTGTTTTGACATTTCTTCGCTGATATCACTCAAATAGATAGAAAAATTAATGCTTCTATAATTCTACTATGAAGAGGTGAGGTGTAACAATGCATTTTTTTTCCTGTTTTTTCTAGCAGTAAAAACACTTAAGACAGATACGATTAAAGCCATACTGTGGGGCATTGCAGAAGAAGAAAAGATTAAGTAGATCTGAGACGTCAAAATAAGGAGATGAGATAAATTAAGCAGAATCTGAATTTGTCATTTCAGTATAAAAATTACACAGACACAACACTGTACTCAAGTCCATCTTATCAGCAGCATAACATAAAAGTAATATAAATAGTTTAAAATTAGGTATGCCAACCACCCACCCCACACATACAGATACACGTTTTTTCATTTTTACAGACATTTATTTAAGCTGTTATATGTTACTATGTCATCAGATTTATACCTATTAACCAGACTTAAAACTATTAGGTGCAATTTGTAATATCACTACAGTGTTATAGAAAGTTCACACAGTGTCATTGGCAAGAGATGAGTGTTAAGTTTGTGTTATTGTTGTTTCTACAGAAATCCCTGTCTCGAAGCATTCCCTGTCCCCAACCCTACGACACATAAAGACATCTATTGACAGAGATAATTACAGATAATAACTTAATTATGGGGCAGGCTGGGTGAACCGCTAAACCCATAGCCCCGCCCTCTTCATTCAGTCCTGAATGAAGACGGCGGGGTTCTTGTTATGCTGACCTTATGACTCCTCACACCTTTATTTCGCATAAATGCACTGACATGCAAAGGTGGAAGCACGTATCGGTACTTTCTACTCCACTATAATTTTGAACTGGACTGAAAAGAAAAAAAAAGTACTTTTCATGTGATTTTAAGAGTTATGTTTACCATGTATGTGGTAATATCCTGACTAAACTTTTGAGTTCAAGCTTTGCGTTTCAGTAACCAAAAATTAAGGCTCAAAGAAAATTTAAATTGATTCATATTGACACCAAAATCTGTATCATTTTTTAATGAATACATTTAACACTTTAAGAAATTAACCACAATCTGTGTGAATACTTTTACTTTTTTCTCTTTAAGTACGTTTATAAACAGGTACTTATTTATTAGATTTTTTTTTTCATGTGATACTTTTACTGAAGTAACTTTTTGCCTCTGTATCTGTACTTTTAGGTGCATTGTGTAACTTTTCTGGTGAAGGGTCCATCAAATGCTTTTCTCCATGGAGATGTTATTGTTTTGTCTGAGATTCAAAGATTCAAAGCTTTTATTGTCATATACACAGTAAAGAAACACGTTTCCCTGTACAATGAAATTCTTACTTTGAGGCCCACCCTGGATGCCAAGAGTATACAAAAAAAAAAAAAAATTAATCGATAAATAAGATAAAGAGAAGCTTGAAAAAATATATATAATCAAATAGAAACAATCTTTACAGAATATACACTAGGAAAAATATAGGCTAGGTGCTATGTACATATTTACAGATAATGTGCAACATTTTATGTGCAACTGTCAGTATTAAGAAAGACAGAGAGTAAGAGATGTTTCACAGTATGGCATTAAACCTTTGTATCTTCATGGAGACCAAACCAGATCAAGTTACAGGTCAGATCTGTGGAGAGGCAACCTCACTCACGTCAGAATGCTTTTTTTCTATGTATTTTTAGCTGTAAAACCACCTGTAATTTAATCATGTAAAGTAGAGCTGTTAAATGTCATACTATGTCATACTGAGGGACCCTCAGCCAAAAAGCTACATAGTGCACCTTTAAGTAACAAAACTGAGCACTTCATCCACCAGCACCGACCAGCAGTCATGGTTTACCGTTGTCAAGTCTTCATCATTTTGTTGCTCTAATCTCCAGTTCACCTTTGGCTGACACTTGACTTGCTTTGGCTGAATCCACACAATACGGTGCACCCACACACCTGCTTTTTTATTCTTGCGCAATAACACGTCTCTACTACTTGACAGTTTTTTGATATATAGCCCATATGGATAATAAAGTCCCTGTTAGGAAACTGAAAATTAGTTTCATAATGACAAACTAGGTTAGTTCAGAGAGATTTTGAGGTGAAGCACAATTTGTAAAGCTTGGGTTTTCTTATTGACATGGATAATGTGGATAATTTATGTTTACTCAAGCACCTCAGCATTTTCTACAAAAGCCATAGTATGAGTTAAAGTACATATAACGTAGACTTAGGTTAGATGAGTAATTGCTTACAGTTAATATCATTAGATTACTTTTTTTAATCTGCCTATTCTTGTCTAGTTTGCAATTTTGGTAAATCTTATAATTTTACTTCCTGGTTGAGTATAACATACTTAGGTATACAGGTATGTTACCTATAGCAACCATAATGTTAACAAGGGCCAAAACTTTATTAAATTACATCATAGTTATAATTAAACATATAAAAATAAATGATGGCACCTTGATTTTGTTAAATAAAGGTTTAAACTTACAGAAATATGCTGTCCTTGTGTGTAAATTGTCCCTGCAACAGTAAATGTTATTTATGGAGATATTTTGTATTATAACTTCAGTAACTTCCTGTAATTTAATTTTGTATTTTTTTTACTTTTCTTCACAAACTGCCACTTGATGTAAAATTATGTATTTAGTAAGTATTCATCACAGGAATTATCTCACCAAACCAAATCATAATTAGAAAAATGTATTAAGGCCTAGTATACAGCTCTGGAAAAAAAAATAAGAGACCACTGCAAAATTATCAGTTTTTCTGATTTTACTATTTATAGGTATGTGTTTGGGCAAAAGGAACATTTTTGTTTGAGTCTATAAACCACTGACAACATTTCCCCCAAATTCCAAATAAAAATATTATCGTTTAGAACATTTATTTGCAGAAAATGACATGTATCTGTTTTGTTATGTTGACACATAACAAAACAGATACATGTTTTCAGACCTCAAACAATGCAAAGAAACAAGATTAAATGCATTTTAAAACAACATAATACTAATGTTTACACTTAAGAAAAGTTCAGAAATCAATGTTTGGTGCAATAACCCTTATTTTTAATCACAGCTTTCATGTGTCTTGGCATGCTCTCCACAAGTCTTTCACATTGTTCTTGGGTGACTTTATTCCACTCCTGGTGCAAGAACTGAAGTAGCTCAGCTTTGTGTTTGTGTTGGAATTCAACAGACGCTGGAATGGAATGACTGTAATACATGTAGAGATGCTGATTTCAGAAAAAAATGCAGCGGTCTCTTATTTTTTTTCCAGAGCTGTATATAGGGTTTGTGTTTAAACATGTGTGAATGAAACAAAACACAACTCCAGGTATGTTTTTGACAAGGAAACAACATTATAGCATAGATCAGAAAGTAGCGTAATACGGGCCCTTTAAGCATGTGCCTGGTCTTGTTCCTAAAGTCGATCTATCTTAAGGGCTAAAAATGTCAATCAACCGTAGCTTTATTAGAGTTTGTAAACTACTGCTTGTGGTTTGACCTGGTTCACTCACACAATATTATGACAACAGCTGTCTTTTCATCTAGGTGTGGTTACTGTATCAATTAGGTAATAAATTCTGAGAAGCTTGGCATTGCATTCAAATCATTACCAAACCCCATTTCTCTTGATAATATCACTGCTCTGTCAAAAACGTCGCCGAACTGTCTCCTCAAAACTGTTTTCAAAAACTCATCAAATCGACCGATGTGGGGTTGTTAGATGAGAGAGACGTGCAGATATGCTGTTGTCAATCAAAACCCCAAATGATTCTTATCTGTGTTCGAAAAGTAATTTTGCTTCCTTACCGAAATGACATTGACGATTCGTACCAGACGGTGAAACGAGCACGGCCTCTGCTAATGTTGACTTAGTGTTGTTTGTATAAGATTTTATTTCATGGTAACATCTATTCGCTTCATTGGTGACAGCCAACCTGTGTTTAGTGTACCTTGAGGAATAAAATACAAAACATACAATGTCGAGTATTTGTGGAAGCTGAAGCTTGAATAAATCATTAAAACAATGATTGTGAGAATGATTAAGAAATAAAAATAAAAATAGATTACACAAATTTATGATGGAAAAAATTTAAATACAGCCCTGGAAAAAAATAAGAGACCACTGCATTTTTTTCTGAAATCAGCATCTCTACATGTATTACAGCCATTCCATTCCAGCGTCTGTTGAATTCCAACACAAACACAAAGCTGAGCTACTTCAGTTCTTGCACCAGGAGTGGAATAAAGTCACCCAAGAACAATGTGAAAGACTTGTGGACAGCATGTCGAGACGCATGAAAGCTGTGATTAAAAATAAGGGTTATTGCACCAAATATTGATTTCTGAACTCTTCTTAAGTGTAAACATTAGTATTATGTTGTTTTAAAATTAATTTGATCTTGTTTCTTTGCATTGTTTGCATTTTCTATAAATAAATGCTCTAAACGATAATATTTTTATTTGGAATTTGGGGGAAATGTTGTCAGTAGTTTATAAACTCAAATAAAAAATGTTCCTTTTGCCCAAACACAAACCTATAAGTTGTAAAATCAGAAAAACTGATCGTTTTGCAGTGGTCTCTTATTTTTTTTCCAGGGTTGTATTTAGGCTGAGTTCTTTCCCACACTGAAAATGCTCTCTTCCACCTTGTGATGTCATGTGGTAAAACAGGGAGTGCTCCATTGTGTTAAACTCCATTCACTTTCATTAGTTTAATTTAATAATAATAATAATAATAATAATAATAATAATAATAATAATAATAATAATAATAATAATAATAATAATAATAATAATAATAATAATAATAATAATAAATTTTACTTATTAGTACTTTTGGTGGCATGGTGGCTGAGTGGCTAGCACTCACGCTTCACAGCAAGAAGGTTCCGGGTTCGATCCCCGGGTCGCCCAGGCCTTTCCGTGAGTGTTCTGTGTGGAGTTTGCATGCATGGTCTGGGTTCGATCCCTGGGTCGCCAGAGCCTTTCTGTGTGGAGTTTGCATGTTCTCCCCATGTCTGGGTGGGTTTCCTCCGGGCACTCCGGTTTCCCCCATCAACCCAAAACATGCATGATAGGTAAATTCCTCCAGCTGAGGTCCTGACCAAGCCGAAGCAAGAAGATCATGGAGATGGTCCCCGGGCGCAGTAATGTGCTGCCCACTGCTCCTAATAACAGGATGGGTTAAATGCAGAGAAGAATTTCTCCTGTGTGACATCAATAAAGTCACTTCTTCTTCTTCTTCTTCTTCTTCTTCTTCTTCTTCTTCTTCTTCTTCTTCTTCTTCTTCTTCTTCTTCTTCTTCTTCTTCTTCTTCTTCTTCTTCTTCTTCTTCTTCTTTCTGGACACTCAAGGTCACCTTACAACAAGTACAATATACATTATAGGCAGTTAAAAGCAACTGTTAAAATACAAACAGTTGAAAACAAACAGTAAAACATTTAAACAGTAAAATAATATAATAATAATTTCAGCCCTGGAATTGCCGATCTCTACAGAAGAAGGGGCTGGGAGGGGCTGGGAAGGTGAAGAGGAATCCATTTTAACTAATGTAAATAATGTACCTTTGATGAAATGTTTAGGAAATGCATTATTTTATGCTGTGTTTAATGTTTTGTCATGTTGTGTGTCTCAGGGACTGCAGCTCAAAGAGCTATAGTGTGGTACAAAGCATCTCTTCATTGACTGTGATTAATGCTCCTGTACATGGCCCCTGTCAAATAAATTAAATAAATAAAATAAAAAACAAAAGCTAAAAGGTAGCTGTTGAAGATAGCTTGAAAACTACCACTTAATTTGCCTGGAAGAATCCATGACTCATCGCTGTACCAGCGAGTGAGTCTGGTAACGCTTGATCCACAGAATGCGCTGCGGTTGCGCGTAGACAGACAGCTAAGTGAACCAATCAGAGATTGCGCCATCTTGATTCAAAACTGAGGCGGAACTTCCGCTGCCTAAGAGTGACTTTGCGGGCAAAGGCGGGTGCACTGACGTCACCATCTTTGAACGAATCAGAATCGCGGAGTCGGTTTGGAACCGGAGGAGTGAGGGTGGATGGAGGGTGTCCAAATGGTATCGCGGTGTATAGGAAATACAGAGAGATATCATTTGGCTGGCCAGGTAACCACTTAATGGCATCACAAGGTCGAACTAAAAATGTGTGAATTAAACAAAATTGTTTTTGATGAGGTAACGACATTATAACACGACTAAAGCTCACAAGAGTCAATTTTCTGTAATACAGGACCTTTAACAAATCACATTACTCTTAAACACAGACATTGTTTTATTTCTGATTTTAGTAGTGATTTATTGTACATAATGTTTTGGTTTTTTTTGTTTGTTTTTTCTTGTTCCTAGGATTCATCGCGTGCTGTGTCACTTGGTCTGTGGATGGAGGAGATGATTTTCAATTTGGCTGACTCCAGACTCTTCTTCAATGACCTAGAGGTATTTTTTTTTCTTTTATAAGCCTTTTAAGGGTCCACTACCTGTTTGTCTCCATGGAGATGTTATTGCTTTGCCTGGAATGTTCCTTAGTATGGCATTAAAGTTATCTATTTGGCATTTATTTAATTACAGATCTTAAAAAAACATAGAAGCATATATATTCAGAATGTTTGAATTGTGCAAAAACCTTGAAAAACATGCATCCATACTGTGGGTGTGCTTGCATCTCCACAAACCTGACTTGGAAGTGGCCTAGAGGGGTCTCTATATCCACCTACTTGTCGCCATGGGAATTTAAGTTTAATGCCATATTCTATAATATTCTAGGTAAAGCAATAACATACATGAAGGGAAACAGGTTATGGATCCTTCTCCAGAAAAGTTACACAGTGCACCTTTAACTAGCCAGTTAATCACAAAATGATCTCAACAGCTGCTTGAGACTAATCCATGATTTAATTTCTACATTCTTTCACCTTGTTCTAACACAAAACTACACCTGAAAACAAAGTTTAAAAAAAAAAAAAGCCCACTCAGAGCTGTGATAATTACAGGGGAAGCGCAGCCAAACAAGCCATTTTCAAAGCAGGTTTTATCCCTTCTTTTGTTGTCAGAGCTCAGTAAATCTTGGCCTCAGAGCTTTACTACCATAACGTCACTCCTGCCTTATGGTTCGAAGTATTAGCACAAGAAAAAAACAGATCCGCACTGCAGTTCTTTGGAGCTCTCAAATTTTTATTTTAATAAAACCACAGTGTGAGCTTTCAGGGTCAAACCCTTCTTCAGACATGTCATTTTTTTGTCTTTGAATCCAGCATGGAGTCTCAATTTTTATAGGACGTACGTGTCTCTATCAGAGTATTAGCACGCCAATGACTGTAACTGAAGACTATGGCTGTATGAAACCTACAGCTCTGGAAAAAAATAAGAGACCAATGCAAAATGATCAGTTTTTCTGATTTTGCTACTTATAGGTATGTGTTTGGGCAAAAGGAACATTTTTGTTTGAGTCTATAAACTACTGACAACATTTCCCCCAAATTCCAAATAAAAATATTATCGTTTAGAGCATTTATTTGCAGAAAATGACAAATGGTCACAATAACCAAAAAGTTTTCAGACCTCAAACAATGCAAAGAAACAAGATCAAATTCAGTTTAAAACAACAGAATACTAATGTTTACACTTAAGAAGAGTTCAGAAATCAATATTTGGTGCAATAACCCTTATTTTTAATCACAGCTTTCATGCGCCTTGTCATGCTCTCCACAAGTCTTTCACATTGTTCTTGGGTGACTTTATTCCACTCCTGGTGCAAGAACTGAAGTAGCTCAGCTTTGTGTTTGTGTTGGAATTCAACAGACGCTGGAATGGAATGGCTGTAATACATGTAGAGATGCTGATTTCAGAAAAAATGCAGCGGTCTCTTTTTTTTTCCAGGGCTGTATGTGATGTTCTTATAATAATACAAGTCTGATCTGATACAGAACTGGTTGATTTTCATAGTAACAGCCTTCTTCGCATTCAGAAAATGATTACAATCTTAAGTGTTCTTTAAGTATTCTTTCGTGTAGAGGGTGGTAATACAATAACAATAAACCGTGGGGGAAAAGTCCAGGGCCATTTTGGTCTCAGTACGTCCCTGATTCCAAGTTTGTACATTTCATTTTCATTTTTCTTGTGCTTTTAATTGAATCAAAATCTAGTTGGGAGGTAAAATAATAATAATAATAATAATAATAATAATAATAATAATAATAATAATAATAATAATAATAATAATAATAATAATAATAATAATAATAATAAAACTATAGCTTTCCAATTACTAAAGCATCAGTTGTGCATCATAACATCATAACTTTAAAGGTGCATTGTGTAACTTTTCTGGTGGGAGGATCCAGTGCACCTTTAAGGAGCAAATTGATTTAACAATCAAACATCAGTGCATTGTAAACTGCTATTTCATAAGGACCATGATTTAAAATACATTTGCTACATCATTCCATCACTAGCACACATATTAACCAGTTCACCAACCGTGTGATTTTAAAAATCCAGTATTGGGGATAGACCCAGTGGAGTGATTTACACATTAGAGACCAGAGCAGCCTTTGGGAATAGAGAAATGCACTGACAGCACAGGGGGGATGAGGTAGTGTCTCTGTCTGCATAAGAAACCTGATCACTGAGCCTGTCTGTCTGGGGCAACCGCATCACAACAATGACAAAGTCGTGTATTGTGTGTGTGAAGGATTATCAATAGTGAAAGGAAACAAAACTGCTATGACAGCTACACTAAATAATTAGCAGGTTGTGACTGGTCTGAAGGAAAGACTTTTATCTGACAGCACATTGTGAATTAGACATTTGTAATGCTAACGTCATAGTTCAGGTTTATAATATGTAATGAAATTGGTTGAAAAAATTAAAACCCTTCCACACCCCACCCCTCTTGATTTAGACTTAGACTTAGACAAACTTTAATGATCCACAAGGGAAATTATTTGGGCACAATAGCTCATTCATTATAATATAATATATAACAAAAAATAGATAGAATAGCAAAAAAAGAGAGAGAAAAAGAGACCAGTGTCTCTTTTTCTTTTTCACCAACCCCTTGGAGAAGTGCGCGACACGTGCTGCTCTGTCACGGATTTGTCCACAATGAGGGTTTTATCATGGACAAATCGCGACAGAGCAGCACGTGTCGCGCACTTCTCCAAGGGGTTGGTGCGCGTCTCGTCCCGGGACGTGGCAGTGCTGCTCGCGCGTCCGGCGGGGCTCCCGGAGCCGTGTCTCCCCCCACGCGTCACTATTAATACATTTTGTTGAAAATCTATGAATGTTTGAGTGTTTAAACTAGAGACAAATATGAGAAAATGTTAATACCAGTCTGAGAAAAGCGTATAATGTGTGTGGTGAGGCATTTACAGCCTTAAAACATGTAGAATAATTGTAAAATATAAAGTTGTCCTACTTCACGGATTTCACTTATTGCGGGCTATTTCTGGAACCTAACCCCCGCGATAAACGAGGGATTACTGTAATACAAATGGGTAAAACACAGTGTGTAGCGTAATAAAGCTGAAATGGTGTCATTTAAGCAGCAGTGTCAGTGTCCTTTAAGTGTCATTTAAGCAGCAGTGTCAGTGTCATTTCAGTCAGTGTTAAAAGTGCAATTCTGTAATAAAAATAAAAATCTAATAGCAGAATGAAACACTTTAGTACTTACTTTGCATCTGTAATGGATCAGAGTTATTAAGTTGACATTTTTATGACTGAAATCTCATCATATACTCAAAATATAACCCAATATTTCCCAGTAGTGGATTTTTTTTTTTTTTTACAGATGATGTATTGAATGATAACTCGATATAGTAATTATTGTGACAGGCGTAGTACTTGAATACTTTCTCCACACAATGCAGTCATTCAGTTAAACTTGACTACCAGATCTTTGGCTTCCTCCTTCCTCATCTTTATTTAGGATTTTGATCCCTATCCTGCTGCATTCTCGTTCGACTTTTTCTTCTTTTTTTAGCTTGCCTGGTTGTTGTTGTGAAATCTGTTTTGCTTCTTCTTGATTTTACCAGGAATGCGACCAAGTTCACATCGATGACGTGGCTTCAGATGACAATGGACAAGACTTAAGGTAATTTTCTTTACAGAGTTCTTTTTTTTTTTTAAACCCAACTTCTCCTATGTCTCGTGAACCAGACATGCCCTCTCGGAGTTGTAAAGAAAAAGGGAGAGATGAGATGCGCAGTGGTTTAACTTCTCTGGTTCTGTTCAAGCTTGTATGTACTTTTATTGCACTTCCACAAGCGGATAGTGTGTCGTAGTATTAGCCACCCGTCTCAGTTCCCATCAAAATGTCTCTTTATCACTCTCCCTCAGTCCAGACAGTTTACAGCACAAACCTAACCAAGCATTTCCCACTATTCTTAAAGGATAGACATCAGACGTAACCTTTTATATCGCATTTATTTGGCTGAGTTATTATACGCTTTCCCTTTTCAGTGGTCATATGGTTTTATATTCCCACAGATTACAGCATTAGGATTTATTGACAAGTCATCATTCACAGCTTCTCAGAATATGATTTTTATTACTGCCTGACATGTTTGTGGTGGCACCAATCATTTTTAAATATCGGATACTGTTACGGTTTACAGCCATGTCTGGGATAGAAGAATCTAGGACTTGCACTCATAGATATTACAAAAGGTTAGCTCAAATACAATGCAGATTTAATATTATAGAATACGCTAAATCAGTAGGTTTTGTTTTGTAGTTGCGTGTTCACAATTTTGAATTTTCTTAGATGTATTTACCATGAAAGTATGTGTTTTTGGATATATACAGTATATTACAAACTAAAGTCAGTAGAGATGAGTAGAATAAGAGTAAGACTACCATTATTTCAGTAGTGGTCCAATACATTACTCAAATTTCTATTTAATTTTGATTTATACATATTCATTTACTATCATTATTTTTATTTTTATAATTATGTCTCATCTGACACTGGTCTATTGCTCTTTGGTTGCTATTCCATCTATTTTTTTTTACCCTCTGTTATATTATATTTGATGAGTGAGCTACTGTACCCAAACAATTTCCCTTGTGGATTAATAAAGTTTGTCTAAGTCTAAGTCTAAATTAAAGTTATTGTTAGAGCAACTGTCTGGATGCAACATCTGTTTTATAATTTGAAGAATGTTATTTTGAAAGGTTAGGCCAAAAGATTTGAAACATCTAATTACACTGGAAAGAGTAACCACAAGTTTTACTCAAAAAGAGAGTACTGTTACATTAATATTAGGGCTGTCAGTTTAACACATTAATTAGATTAATTAATTACACTGCAAATTAACGCGTTATAAAAATGATTCAAACAATTAAATGCGCGTACATTTTATTAATTTGGCGTGTGGCGAGCAAATTGCTGCCAGGTTCAAATCACCGCATTCTATCAACAAGAATGTGGTGATTTGTAGCTTTTGTCAAAAAGAATTTGCTAAGCACTGAAGCTGCTCCAGCCTGACGGATCATTTGAACGATAAACACGTCCGGACAAGTTACATCGTTATCGGTGATAGAGCGAGCATGAGTGCACTTCACCAAACCACCAAACCACTCTGCAGAATTTGGGAAACGATTGAGCAAAGCGACCAAAGAAAAACTGACAAACTCAATCGCAAAGTGGGTTGCTTGTCTCTCTCTCTATCACGAGATTAAAATGTGATTAATTAAATTTATTAATTACAAATCCTACAATTAATTATATAGCACTACATTGGAGAAACAAAACATCCACTTCACAAGAGGATGTACCAACACAGACGGGCGTGCCAGAGTGGACCGTCATCTGCCGTACATCTTCACCTAGAAGCCACGGGCCATTCATTTGAGGACAGTGAGGTTCAGATCTTGGCCAGGGAAAAGAATTGGTTTGAGAGGGAAGTTAAAGAGGCTATTTTTGTCAAGAAAGAGAATCCTTCTTTAAACAGAAATGGTGGAGTCAGACACAGTTTGTTCCCCATCTATAATTCCATTCTCAAACCTAAATCAAAACAAACAAAATAAACAATAGGACTAGCCAGGTCAGGGCCAGAGGTGTGAAAAACAATTGTTTAGGGGTTGAATAGGTATGCTAAACTAGACGCTAGATAAACAAAAGACAGAAACTCAAAAACAAATAGGCGAGATAGTTTCAGAATAATTTCATTGTAGTTAGCTCCTCCCTGCAGCGAGATATAAGCAGTGTCCTTCAGCACTCTAACCAGAACTGACGAAGCCTCTCGGATGAGCGGCGAAATGTCGAAATTTCGACCAAATAAACTTTGTCCAGTTGACAAATTGAATTTCTCCTTTTATCATGGATTCTACCTGGACGACTGAGGGATTCTTCACGAATTAATTATATATATTTTCTTCTTAATGACCTGACAGCACTAAGTAATAAAAAATATTTGTAAAATGGTAGTGAGTGAGTGAGTGAGTATGGTGGTGGAAAAATAGTCAAAGAAGTACTATTATACAAAAACAGCGTGAGTAACTGTCTAAGACGTATTTTTCTTCAATAATGTAAGTGTGTTGAAATTATAATAGAACTTACCTATTTGTTTTTCTTTCTCTCTTATAGCACTTATAACTTTGGTTCAGATGGCTTCCAGACCCCCGCGGGGGCCGGCTCCCTCTGCCTGGGGTCGGGGGTCCATGGGGGGGTGGACTGGATGAGGAAACTGGCCTTTAGGTACCGCCGGGTCAAGGAGATCTACAACACTTACAAGAATAATGTGGGAGGTAAGATACAAACCTCTTTTATGTTCTTCTGCATTAAATCATTAAAGGACCCGTATTACGCTATTTTCTGATCTGTTATCATGCTGTTTCCTCTTCAAAAACACACCTGGAGTTGTGTTTTGTTTTATTCACACATGTTTAACCCACAAACCCTCATATTTAGGCTGAGCTCTTTTGTTAGATGGAAAACACTCTGTTCTACCTCGTGATGTCATGTGGTGATACAGGAAGTGCTCCACTGTGTTTTTAAACTCAATACACCTTCACTAGAATCATCTGGGTCATTTCAGCCCTGGAAAAAGGTAGATGTTAACCTGAAAACTACCACTACATGACATCACAAGGTGGAGCACAGCATTTTGAGCTTTGGAGAAGTAGACAGACGAATAATAAATAACATGTGTGAATGAAACAAAACACAACTCCAGGTGTGTTTGCGAAGAGGTATCGACATTCTAACATGACCTAATTTTGTCTAGTACAGGGCCTTTAACAATGGAAATATGACCCCTTGCCTAAAGTGTTACCTAAAATTATGCCTTACTGAAGTCAAAGTCTAGACAAAAACCCATTTCCAGTGTCACAGCACCCCAGATATTTGTTTTTCCCTTTAAATTCAAATTTGATGTGATGTGAAATTGGAGCTCAAATATATAAAACAGATTTGAGCACAAATACAGATGTTGCTTTATGTCTTAAACAGCTGCCAGAGTAACAGTTTGTAGTAAATATATTACATTTTAGGGCCATATTGTTTTCTTTTATTGAGTTTTGGTCTGTGTGGTTGGCAGGTTTACTTGGCAGCCCAAAGAGGGAGGAGTGGCTTCAGTTGAGGAGAGAGATGGAGGTGCTCACAGACCTGTGGCTCACACAAGCACTCAAAGCTCTGGCTCTTATCAACTCCAGGTAACTGTTTTTAGTCGGGACAGAACAATAACTGAAATACTGTGATATTGTATCGTCAAAAGTCTCACAATGATATTGTAGGCCATATCAAAATATCTCTTTGCTTAAATTAATTGTCCTGGTGCAGCATTCGCTAAAAAGCAGAGGGAACTACATAGACCATGATCCTTTGCTGTTTCAGTGCAGACTACATGAAGAAATAACTGTTATTAAGCACTTTTAGATCTTCATTCTTTGGATTATGACAGAATCGAAGGTTTTTCAAGGCATATTACAGGAAAAAGTAGCATATTCACAATTTGGTTAGCCCCCAAAGTATCGTGATAAATATCATGATAAATATCGTTAAATATTGTACCGTGAGATGCAGATGAAAACTAGCTATGTAGCTATAATCTGGTGCCGATCACCTTTGCTTTAGGAGCTTAATGTCTCTGTACATTGCCCCTTTTCAAATAAGGACTACATAAATAAAAAAAATAAAATTAAAATATCGTAAAAATATTGTATCGAGTGATTTGGATATTGTTACACCCATAGTTTTTAGCATTGAAAAGTTTCTATAAAATGTACATAATATTATTTGTTATTATTCTAAATGAGTGCCAAGATCAGCATTATAACAACTTAAATTATAACAATTTAATATGACAGTTAATGTAGGCCTAAGTATTATTATTATTATTATTATTATTATTATTATTATTATTATTATTATTATTATTATTATTATTATTATTATTATTATTATTATTATTATTATTTCATAATATATTTATTTCTATTGATTAGTGGATTAGTCAAAAGTTGTTACTATTGTACATTTAGCTTTTTTATTCAAAGTTGAAATATGATTACTGAAGGATTTTATACAGTGTATACTTGAATAAACAATAATGTGTGTATGTATATATATAGTCTAAAAAATATGACATTTTTTGTTTATATTCAGTTTGTTTAGTTGACTAGTCATCATTATTCAGATTAATTGTTTCAGACCTTAATTTACCATCTAAATGTTTTTTGTTAGCCAATACTGGCAATTTGGTGTCAAAGCAGACTTTTGTAAACAATGAAGTTGCTAAAATAATAGATATAGTTGTATTTTTTTAACCAAAATAAATGTTATATTTTAAACAAATGTGCTCAGCTAGGAGGAGGGCCAAAATAATAATTGCTTGACTGGAAAAACAAAAAAAACTGTTGTTGAAAATATTAAAAATATAACCTTTTAACTTTGTAGGAATTATTCAGGTTATTCTCTTCCTTATTTGTATAAAGTCATTTATATTAATATGTATTTTGTGTTTTGTTTCAGGCCGAATTGTGTCAATGTTTTGGTGACCACCACACAACTCATCCCAGCCCTGTCTAAAGTCTTACTGTACGGCCTGGGCTCTGCATTTCCCATTGAGAATATATATAGTGCCACTAAAACAGGTAATTATATCATTTCTTTTAAATATTTATATGTTATAATGTTGTTATCTTCTTAAAAACAAACCTGGAGTTGTGTTTTGTGTCATTCACACATGAGATGAAACTATCCGAATGATTGTAGTGAAGGTATATGGAGTTTAAAAACACAGTGGAGCACATGACATCACAAGGTGGAACAGAGTGTTTTTAGTTTGAGAGAAGAACTCAGCCTGCATTGTTTGTGTGTTAAATGTGTGAAGGAAACAAAAGACAACTCCAGGTATGTTTTTGATGAGAATATGGGCACTTTATATCATAACAAACTGCAAGTTACATTATTATTATTATTATTATTATTATTATTATTATTATTATTATTATTATTATTATTATTATTATTATTGTTGTTGTTGTTGTTGTAAAATTGTAATACGCTTATTTCTAAAATCCATTAACATACTTTGTATTTTATTTTCGCAGGTAAAGAGAGTTGTTTTGAGCGCATATCTCAGCGGTTTGGGCGGAGGGCGGTGTACGTTGTCATTGGAGACGGAGCGGAGGAGGAAACCGTGGCCAAAAAGGTACATCTCAATCTTGTGTTTATGACAGCTGGAGAATTGACCACGGCGAATCGGTTAACCTTATAAAATCCTTTCGATCTGCTTTGGTGAAACAGTCTATGGAGCTTTGGACAATCGCATTATCAGCACACGCTATATCGTATTTTATGTGGTATTATGTGTGAGACTCTGCTGGCATACGTTTCACAGCTGTGCTTTGTTCCTCGCAATGATTTTGTGTTGTTTGATTGATTGAAATGATTCTTGAAATGTGAACTGGAATTAAGTTACTTGAGTAAAACATATTTTGGTCTAATTTGAATTTCTTCAGAAGTACCAGATTTCTTACATTTTTATGATTTGTCTGTCAAATTACATTAAATCACATTAAGTCTCGGTACTTAGACAAACTTTATTGATCCACAAGGGAAATTGTTTTTGGGTACAGTAGCTTACTCATCAAATATAATATATAACAGAGGGCAACAAAAAACAGATGGAATAGCAACCAAAGAGCAATAGATCAGTGTCAGATGAGACATAATTATAAAAATAACAAATAAAAATAATGATAATAATGTATGTACAAAGCAAAATTAAATTGAAAATTAGTAATAAACTATAAAATAAAGTATAAAAGTATAAAATAAAGTAATAAAGTATAAAATACTATATCAAATAAGATGTACAATCCCAGCTAATACTAAAGGTACTTCAGTTGTTTTCACCAAATATGTGTGCGTAATTATTTATTACTTGATACTATCTTTCACTGCTACTTGATCAATATTAAAAAGAGCAAAACATACTCTTGCAAAATTTTCTTCAGAATAAATAAGTAGTATCTGTGTATCTTATTCTGATTTTATGCAAAGTCAAATCTAGATTCTACTTTCTACCCTTCTGTTGTTGGTAACACTGGTCTACAAATTTTTGGACTTGATCTGCTTCTGAGATAAAAGTGGCTAAATCTCATTTATACTGATAAGATTACCTGAAAATCAATTGATAACTGTGCTGGTGATAGCTAATGTATTCAAGATATTTAATGATATTGTTTTACATCAAAATCACATCTGTTTATAAAATAGATTTAGGCGTTTTTGCTTAAAAATAATATTTATATTTTGAAAATATTTAACTTGCACTTCTTTATCCGTCAAGAAATAAACAAGAAATATCTTAAGACATCAGGTGCACACAATTTTGAGGCATCTCTTATGTGAAATCAAAAAATATTTGATGTTAAAACTCTAGACATATTAAAATGAATGTATGTGAATGTGCAGACAGGCTTTCAGATAGAACTGGTGCTTGTAGACACACTGTTCCTTCTGATAAACTACCGTTTTTGCCTTATTTTGCATAAATTTCCTATTTTGACCCAATACTATATCTTGGAAACTATAGCCAATCAGCACTTCTGACTTACTTTTTCTTTATTAGTGACCTAAACCAAGAAAAATTTCACTACTTTTGTTCCGGAAGTATTTTGCTTGTAGACCAGTGTAATTCAATCCATTTCATATTCTAATACTAGTTTTTTTTAAATACTTTCTTTTCTCCTTTTCAGAAAAACATGCCTTTCTGGAGAGTGTCCTGCCGCGCTGATCTGGAGGCACTGAGCCATGCACTAGAGCTGGACTACCTCTAGAGGGCGCCACATCCTCACACACTAAAGATATTCGGCTTCTGTGCGCAGCTAGTGGATGGGAAGTTGCCACTACAGACTTACTTCAGATACAAGACTTGACACAAACCAAAAGGACCAAAAATGGACCAGTTTTGGATATCGTCACAACCAACATCATCTGAAATTTGAAGCACAAAAGTTGGATCAAAACTACAAGGGACCAGAGCTTCAAAACTGAACTTAAAATGTTAATTATATTTTTCAGTTTTTTCATCTTTTTTTTTCCTTTTTTTTGTACATAACAGATTAATGCACTGAATACAACAACACCCTTTTAACCTGTAGATAAAAAGCCATTTGGAAAAAAAACACACATTTTTACCGAGCTATAAACTAAATCTTGAATACCAATTTACTGCATAATAACTGTGATTTGATTTTTTTTTTTATAATTGCGTTAACCTTTGACTATTTAAAACATTAACAAAATTAACTAAAACGTCATGATAGACATAGCCACTATAAAGTCCCTATAGTAAGAGGCTATTCAAATAGTCTGTTTTTGTATAAGAATGTGACTTATTTATTGTCGAGTTTGCAGCATTTCTTAAGGACCCAAAACACGCTCTTTAAAATGTCTCCAAAATGCTGTGTATTGGCTGGGGCTGGAATATGTGGGTTGTATGTTGTTTTGTTTTGTTTTTCTTTGCTTTAAAGGTGCATTGTGTAACGTTTCTGGTGGAGGATCTATTCATCACCTGCTTGTTTCTATGCAGATGTCATTGCTCTGCCTGGAATGTTCCACAGTATGACATTAAACAGCTCTACCTCACATTTATTCAGTTACAGGTGGTTTTAAAGCTCAAAAATATCTAGAAAAGCAAACATTTTGACTGAGTTGGGCTGCCTCTCCAGAGATCTGACCTGTAACTTGGTCTGGTTTAGGGCCTGTTTACATGAGAATGCTTACGGGTAAAAACGACAAAATATTTTATCGAAAGTGCCTTTCGTTTAGACGGTGACGGCATTTTGGGGGCTTAAAAACGCAAAAAACTGAAACCGCCCTCCAAAGTGGAAAACTTGAATATGCTCCACCGCAGCGTTTTCGTCTACCCTGCCCAAGACGCAAAACTCGCGTACGCGTTTACGTCAACGTTTCTGGATATTTATATTTATAAAGTAAATGAAGTTAAATAAATTAAATTTAAAAGGTAAGTAAATTAAATTAAGTAAATAAGGAAGATTCTACACATGCGCATACATAGTGATAATGTATCACAGCGCCACCTAGCCGCCTGGCATGCATACCCAATCAAATTGCACACTTTTGCGTCACCGTATGCACGCAGATTTCCTCCTGAAAACGCTCGTCTAAACGTGGAATAAAAAGTGAAGACGCGACGCCACTTTTGCGTCTTCTGTTCAGACCGTCATCATATAAACGTGTCTTTGTGAAGATAGAAAGGTTTAATGCCATACTGTGAAACATTCCAGACAAAACAATAACATCTCCATGGAGAAAAGCGTTCGATGGACGCTCCACCAGAAAAGTTACACAATGCACCTTTAATTTTCTCCTGACATTTTCCTAATCTCCTGTTTTGTAAAATAGTTATGAGAGTGCATGTGCTGAGTCCACTTCAGTCAGATTAGTAATGATATGTATATAATGCTTTATTGTTGATTTATTTTTAGATGAATACAAATAAATTAAGTGCATTGTGGGGAAAAACGTGTCATTTGTGTGTTGTCAAAAATCAGTGTTTTCCAACCAGCAAGCAATGATAAGAGGGTATTTGGAATAATCTCTCATTTAAAAACAAGGTGAAACTGAGTAGTATTTGAATATGAAATGTTCATTATAGAAGGGTTGCAGTCTTTTAGTTGATTAGAACAGAATAAAATAGAATAGAATTTCTATTTTTTTTTTTATTCTACTCAATTCTATTCATAGATATTACACAGATGCAAATGGGAACATTGTCTGAAGGTAGCATGAAAAATGGAAGAAAGTTTCTGTCATTTTTTATGCAAAAAAGGACAAAAATAAATCTAATTTGAAAACAAAGTGAAACTGAATAGTATTTGAATATGAAATGTTCACTATGTCAAGGGTTTCAGTCTTTTAGATGATTAGAATAGAATAGAATAGAATAGAAGAGAAGAGAATAGAATAGAATAGATTTTTTTTTCTATTCTATTCATAGATATTACACAGATTCAAATGGGAATATTGTCTGAAGGTAGCATGAAAAATGGAAGAAAGTTTCTGTCATTTTTTTATACAAAAAAGGACAAATAAAAGCATGTGCTATTTTTCTTCATTTTTACATTTTCATTGCCCCCCCCAAAAAACATTAAAAATAAAACTAAATATTCACTATAATGTTCACTATAGAAGGGTTGCAGTCTTTTAGTTAATGAATTGAACAATGGAGTCTTCGTCGACCAAAATTTGTGTTATAGTGGTCTAATTATTTTATATTGATTATAAGGATTTATCTGCACAACAGCAATAATGAAAGCATATGGATCATGAGTTTAATCTGCTCTTTGCGTATAAATACACTGTGTTATTTGGCTAGCAACTCCAGAATGATATATTTGTATTTTTTATACAGATAAAGTATTGAAGAAGTGTGTATTCTGGATCCAGGCATCCGTTTGCTACTGTAGTACTTTTCCATTAAGTAGTTTTTGGGTGAACTTCTGTGCGTATCTTAAGTACAGTTTGGGTTAAATACATGGTCAGATCATAGATACTGAAGAGTTTAAGAGGGAGTTTTATGCCACACACTCTTTTTAGTCAACTAATCAACTCAATTTACATCCTTACATATGTTTTTATAGGATGATTTTTGACGAAAACATAACTAAAACATGAAAATGAAATAGTAACATTGACAGAATTTAGGTAAACAGATACCTAAATTGTGTTAGGAGACAGTGCTCCTGATGAGATGCCCCAGCAGTTCTGAGAAAAGGGTCAAATGCAGAGGACAAACTTCACTACGGAGACAATAAAGTATACTTTAACCTTAACTGGTGTAAAGCATTATTATATATATTTTTAAATTATTATTATTATTTATAGCTTGGCCTTTGATTGACTTTGGTCGTCTCTTTGCTTGTCTTTTGTTTGCTCTTTTGTTTGTTTGTTTGTCCAACTGTTTGTTTGTTTGTTCGTCTGTTTTGTGTTTTTTTTCCCCTCTGGCAGCACGGTGGCTGAGTGGCTAGCACTCATGCTTCACAGCAAGAAGGTTCGGGTCGCCTGGGCCTTTCTGTGTGAGATTGCATGCTCTCCCCGTCTTCCGGGCACTCCGGTTTCCCCCATCAATCCAAACATGCGCCACAGGTAAAATCCTCCAGCTTAGGGCCTGACCAAGACTAAATAACAAAATTATGGGGATGGTCCCCGGGTCAAATATAGAAACAACTTCTCCTGTGCGAGATCAATAAAGGTCAGTCTTCTAATCCTTGACCACTGTAAGGCGCTTTGTGCTACAATTTTGTATGAAAAGCGCTTTATAAATATTGTTTGATTGATTGATTGATTGATTGATTATTTCAAATATACAATGTAATATACAATGGTATAAACAATAACTGCTTGAGGATTAAGAGTTCATATTCATAGGTCTCAGAATGTGCAAATATATAGAAATTATCAATACATTTACAATTTATATTTCAAAATCCATACAAATTGCTTTTGTTTTCATGGCTTTTGGATTTGTGCAATACTTTAGAGCAAGGGTATTCAACGTTTTTCAGGCCAGGGACCCCCAAACAGATGGCGAACTGGGCCAGGAACCCCCTACTATATATACGGCATAGAATTGTGTTTTATATTAAATTGAGCTTAGTGTCATGTATAAACATTGCTACTCTGTTATGGTACATCCAATACAAGGAAATAATACACAGGTTAATACTGTATTTTACACTATAAAATATAAAATTATATTATTTTAAAGTGAAATCAAAAGATTTCGCGACCCCTCTGCAGTACCTCCGCGACCCCCCTAGGGGTCGCGACCCCCCTGTTGAAGACCTCTGCTTTAGAGAGTTTATATAGGAGGACAAAAGAGACTGAAATACAACAAATTTGGGTTTCTGCCTAGAAAATTTACAGCAATGGATATGAAATTTTTAAAGGATGAGGAGCAAGTTCAGCACATATTTTTTCTGGTCTAAAGCGTTTGTTATGTATGTTCCTGTAATGATCACTTTTTATCTAATAGCGCCCCCTGCTGGAAACAAGATGCAAAAGAAACAACAAAAGTGGATCGAGTAACCATAGACATAAATATTATATTAAGCAATACTGTTTTATTTAAAGCACAAAAGCTTAATAAAACAAACATTCAAGTATTGGATATTAGGTAGCAGCACCTTGTACATATATTAAACAAATACACAAATAAATATGTAAATATATTCACATTCAGGGCTCTCAAGTCTCACGCTTTGAGAGTGTGACACACGCAATTCGACGTGTTTACACGCTCACACGCCACACATGGCATTTCTCACGCAAATTTAGTTATGCAATTCAAGCGCAGCGCACAGTGCTTCTGTGCCCAGAAAATCGGTTAGATAATGCAGGCACCGCGCGTTTTCAGCGAAAAAAAGTCACTCACACCCCCCCTCCTCGAAAATTACGCAGTCTCACGCACGACCCCGCTCAAAACTTGAGAGCCCTGTTCACATTAGTTAAGGATTGTATGGAAAAAGTTTTAAATAAAGACTAAACTATATACATGCAAATGAAAAAATACTTGCATATAAAGTAAAATGCATGTAAAGATGAAGTAAAACGTAACAAAGATTAGCTGCTTTTAACAGACACCATTTTGAATCCTCGCACGGTGGCTCTAACATCTGTGAGCATGAGGTTAGCGTGCAACATCTTAGATCCAACCATCCGAGGAATAAAGGAGATGGCCTGTTGGACTTTTCCACCAGCTTTCAAAGGAGGCATCCTGTGAAGAAAACGAAAAGGAATTTTAAATAATGCTTCAGTAGATTAGGGTTTATACTGTTAAGTTTTGAAACAATCTGAATTATATCCAGCTCTGGAAAAAAATAAGAGACCGCTGCATTTTGTTTCTGAAATCAGCATCTCTACATGTATCACAGCCATTCCATTCCAGCGTCTGTTGAATTCCAACACAAACACAAAGCTGAGCTACTTCAGTTCTTGCACCAGGAGTGGAATAAAGTCACCCAAGAACAATGTGAAAGACTTGTGGAGAGCATGCCAAGACGCATGAAAGCTGTGATTAAAAATAAGGGTTATTGCACCAAATATTGATTTCTGAACTCTTCTTAAGTGTAAACATTAGTATTATGTTGTTTTAAAATGAATTTTTATCTTGTTTCTTTGCATTGTTTGAGGTCTGAAAACATGTATCTTTTTTGTTATTTTGACCATTTGTCATTTTCTGCAAATAAATGCTCTAAACGATAATATTTTTATTTGGAATTTGGGGGAAATGTTGTCAGTAGTTTATAGACTCAAACAAAAATGTTCCTTTTGCCCAAACACATACCTATAAGTAGTAAAATCAGAAAAAAATTGCAGTGGTCTCTTATTTTGTTTTCCAGAGCTGTAGGTAGGATTGTGAAAAATATCAAAAACAGATGCTCAATAAATGATACTAAAACTAATATCGAAAGTGCATACTAATTTTAGCAAGTATTGATATTGACCATTCCTGAAGAGTTTTAGAGTCACTTTGAGTAATTATAAGGTAACAAAGTGCTATTATTATTATTATTATTATTATTAGCAGAGTTTGTGTATTTACAGTATAATTACCACATTCCCATAACCTAAGCTTCTTCTGTATTTTCCACGTTCTAATTTCTTGAACATTGGTAGCAGCTCTTGTGGGGATAGCCCTTTTTATTCATTTGGATTTGCATAAGCTCATATGATCATACCACACGCATAATAACCGGTATCCAAAAACAAAATTAGCTGTGTCTTTTAACCTCAAAATGCCTGATCAAATTATGTAACCATGTGAACTGTCTGCATTCTTTAACATGGAAGTCTACTGCATGGCACTCCTTGGTTAAATATGTTTAATGCGTTTAATAAGAATACATGAGTCATTGGAGGTGGTACTTTTGATTGAAGTGTTTTCGGGTCTGACCTGTAGACAACTTTGTCCTGGATAAGACCTGCCCCGGCCATGATCAGGACTCCACTGACGGGGTGAGAGAATGGGTTTGTGAACGTTACTGTGGCTATCTGCTCTTTGTGCACCGTCACTGTGTTTTCATTTGCGATCTGAAAGAGAAAAGATGAGGTTGTTAGTTACCATAGCAATATTATTTTACACATTATGGAAGATAAAAAATAACAGGTTCAGCTGATGGGGATGAAGATCTTCCACCGGTAAATTATAGTCCCACATTACACAAAAATGAATTATATTTAAAGGTGACTTTTCTGGTGAAGGGTTAGGTTTTTCATGGAGATGTTTGTTATTGCTTTGTCTGGAATGTTTCACAGTATGGCATTAAACCTTTCTATCTCCAAGGAGACCAAACCAGACCAAGCTGCAGATCAGATCTGTGGAGAGGCGACCCCGCTCACAACCAGAATACCTGTTTTTTGAGGTATTTTTGAGCTAAAAAAAGACACACAAACAGACCTGTAATTGAATACACGTAAGGTAGAGCTGTTTAATGTCATACTGTGGAACATTCCAGGCAGAGCGGTGATATCTCCATAGAAACGAGCAGGTGACGGCCCCCCACTTTTAAGGCTCTTGTCTATGCACTTCAGAGAGATAACCTGTAGAGGGCGCCCTTTATACATACACTTGAAAACTTGCATAATTTGAGTACGTGCAGAAAGTGAGTGGGGAGTGGATTAAGCTTATTAAGCAATCGTAAAACGTACAGAAATTTTGAGCTTATGATTGTCAAACAGTATTTATTTAGAATACATTTGACCAAAATCATGTAACTAAGTAATGAAAATTAAAATAATTAATTAAAATATGTATTAAAATCCATCTGCCGTACATCTCCACTTAGAAGCCACGGGCCACTCCTTTGAGGACAGTGACGTACAGATCTTGGCCAGAGAAAAGAACTCGTTTGAGAGGGGAATTAAAGAGGCTATTTTTGTCAAGAAAGAGAATCCTTCCTTGAACAGAAATGGAGGTGTCAGACATCATTTATCTCCCGTCTACAACTCTATCCTCAAACTTAAATCAAAACAAACAAAGAAAACAATAGGGCAGCAGGTCAGGTCAGGTCCAGAGGTGTGAAAACACCCATTATGGCCCTGAATGGTTCTGTTAACAAGACCCCTCACTCCACTCCCACTGCATACTGAATAGGCTCACCTAACTAACAGAAACTGAAAACAAATAGGTGTGATAGTTTCAAAGTAATTTCAAGGTGCTTTGTGTTACATTTTTTGTATGAAAAGCACTTTATAAATAATGTTTGATTGATTGATTGATTGATTGACCATTTCATTGTATTTAGCTCCTCCCTTCAGGCAGATATAGGCAGTGTCCACCAGTGTCTGACCAGAACTGAAGAAGCAGCTTGGATGAGCTGCGAAATGTATTCAACCAAATTTGTCCAGTTGACAAATTTAATTTCTTAAAAAGATAAATTAATAATAATAATAATAATAATAATAATAATAATAATAATAATAATAATAATAATAATAATAATAATAATAATAATAATAATAATAATAAAAACTTGTAAGTCTTTTCTATTTGAAAAAAAAAAAAAAAACACACACAAATGAACTGAAGTAGCATAGCTTTAAACAAATACCTTGATAAGAAGTTCTGGGCTGGCGATATTGAACTCCTCTGTAGCCAGGGCCTGCTCCAGCGTGGACATGTCCTCCAAAACCACAGCTAAGTTTATCAGGTCGTCTCCTACCACATCTTCATACTGCACTGGGACGATCTGCTGCTGAATGGTTTTAACTGTGGAGAGACAAGTGAAGAGATGAATAAAAGTCCATAATAGATGTCAATACAACAACTACTCCAGCAATATACAATTTCATACTTTTGTGCTCTTATAATATAAACTGTCCTTTTTTTCTATATTAGACTTACATCAAAACAAATGTCAATACAGAAAATAAAGCTCCAGTTTTGAACAATTTCATATTTAATGCAATGATTGCTTTGTAAGATATAGTTTCTATAAACTTTTGATATTAGGAAACAAAGAAAAGAACCTCTAAACACTACTCCTTAGCTTAATGATTTTTTTTACTACACACTACACAGACAAATTCATTGTTTTTAGGTAATTTAAAATAGGCTTCCATCTTTTCAATATAAATGAATTAAATTTCTAGACATTTTATAATAAAAAATGGACCAAATAATAATTGCATATAAAAAAAGAAGATAAGTAAGAAAACTATTAATAAATTGGTCCAATATTCAGCATAGATCACTACTACATGCAGGTATGAACGACAACATAGCAGTTCTAATGTTATAAATTTGCAATAAATCTTCATATTTCCTTTACCTTCAGCAGGGCCCATCTGGACGACCCCATGGGACTCCCAGAAGGTGTCAGAGGGGCTGTGGTTGTACTCTTTGGCCTGGGCGTTGAGGTGCATCTTCAGGCGTTTGGCTTTGTTCTGTTTGTTGATGATCTTCACAGTGAAGCGAATGGGCTCTCCAGAAACTGCAGCTTTGTCGAGAGTCAAGAAGACCATGACTCCCTGTGGAGCAGATGAGGCTGGAAGAAAGAGACAAAATTTATAGTTATAGACTTAAACTCGACTTTATTGATCCAGAAGGAGAAGTATATGGACACAGTAGCTCACACATCACAATACATTTTAATAACAAAGGGCAAAAATTAGGGCTGTCAGTTTAACACGTTAATTAGATTAAAATTACACTGCAAATTAACACTTTATAAAAATTAACGCAATTAATTATGAATTCAATGCGCACACATTTTAAATTTAGCGTGCGGCGAGCAAAACGCTGCCAGGGCCTTTGAACGGCAAGTTTATTTATAAAAAGAACGAAGACAGAACTGTCAACAAGAACGCGGTGATTTTGAGCTTTTGTCAAAAAGAATTTTCCGATCATCGAAGCCAATCCGGCCTGACGGATCATTTGAACGATAAACACGTCCAGATAAGTTCTATCGTTACCGGTGCACACGTCACCAAACCACGCTCGTAGAATTTGGGAAACGAATGAGCAAAAAAACCACAGAAAAACTGACTAACTCAATCGCAAAGTGGGTTTGTTTGTTCGCTCACTCACTCACAATCTATCTCTCTCTCTCTCACACACAAACTCTTAAAGCGCGATTAATTAGATTAATTAATTACAAATCCTGTAATTAATTAGATTACTTTTTTTTAATCGCCTGACAGCACTAGCAAAAATATAAATGGTAATTATATAATGTGAATGTACGAGCAAATTTTACATTCTAATAGTTTGATTGATTAATTTTTAAGTACATATAAAAAAAATAGTATATATGTTTTAACCAAAATATTCTAGATGCTATTTCATTTCTATTTATATCATTACTATTTGCTTATATTACCAATCATAAATCAATATTATATGTTTGTAATAATTTGCTTCTATTTATTCTGATGACACTAAAATGTACCACCGAGCTACAATACATGTTTTAAACCTGACACCTTGAATTGACTATAAATAAAGCATGAGATTAATAAAATGAGGAAAACAAGCGTAGTTCCATACAAACTGAAATTATACTATTGGTAATATGTAAAACAGCACAGAAAACAAGGGTGGAATAAATGAATGTGAATGAATGTGTGAATGAAGGTGGCATTTTTTTTTTTACCTCTCCTCAGTGTACCCTCCTCAGAGCTTCTTGAACTTCTTGATGACAGAGTACACATCGGACCTACAGCGCACAAAGATACAACATGTAAGTAAAAGCAGCATTCACGCAAATCAAAACATTTACTAATAACAAAATCGTGTACATACTTTTGACCACTTTATAGTCCACGGTGATGTTCTGGACCCTGGGCAAGCCGATAGCCTTAGTGCAGATGAGGGCGCCCACTTTCTCTGTGTCTCTGTTCACTCTGACCACCTGGCCCTGGCTCACAATAATGGTATTGACATCTGCGTTCACTTCAGCGTACACGAAGGGGACGTCGTAAATCAAGTCTATGCGCCGCTCTCGGACCGCTTTGACGGGGGCGGGGCCACAGCAGAACACGCCTGGTGATTGGACAGAAATATAAAGGTTTGTCATTTTAAAGATACAGTAAGGTGGTTTTAAGGGGGAAGTTTTGCCTGTCTCCATGGAGATCTTATTGCATGTAACGCCATAGACATTCATAATTATACAACTCTGGAAAAAATAAGAGACCGCTGCATTTTTTCTGAAATCAGCATCTCTACATGTATTACAGCCATTCCATTCCAGCGTCTGTTGAATTCCAACACAAACACAAAGCTGAGCTACTTCAGTTCTTGCATCAGGAGTGGAATAAAGTCACCCAAGAACAATGTGAAAGACTTGTGGAGAGCATGCCAAGAAGCATGAAAGCTGTGATTAAAAATAAGGGTTATTGCACCAAATATTGATTTCTGAACTCTTCTTAAAGGGATATGCCACCCCCAGGGCAAATTTGGGCATCTCCCCACAGTCCAGAGACTAAAATAAGTGGTGGAAAGCGTTTTCCTGCTCACCCAGCCATTGTCCGAGTCTGTCGCCACTGACCGCCGCGGTATCTGCAGCTCCTCCGCCTTAGACTGGAGTCTAACGTCGCCAGAGAAAGATTTCGGCCAAAAGGAATTAATTTGCTCGATGCGTTTCCCAATTACTTTATGTGTAGTGCGCATTCATATCGAGTGCAAATAAATGTGCAAATCAACACGGAGAGCTTGACTTGGTCATTTTGGGTGGGAACTATTTTCCAGTGTGGAAGAATACAGTTGAATCACGCACCACGTTGTGCAACAGGGGAACTCCCTTCCCGGTGCGTAACTGGGATTCCCCTGGCAGCGTGCTGCGTGATACGGCTGTATTCTTCCGCACTGGAAAATAGTTCCCACCCAAAATGACCAAGGCAAGCTCTCCGTGTTGATTTGCACATTTATTTGCACTCGATATGAATGCGCACTACACATAAAGTAATTGGGAAACGCATCGAGCAAATTAATTCCTTTTGGCCGAAATCTTTCTCTGGCGACATTAGACTCCAGTCTAAGGCGGAGTAGCTGCAGATACCGCGGCGGTCAGTGGCGACAGACTCGGACAATGGCTGGGTGAGCAGGAAAACGCTTTCCACCACTTATTTTAGTCTCTGGAGTGTGGGGAGATGCCCAAATTTGACCTGGGGGTGGCATATCCCTTTAAGTGTAAACATTAGTATTATGTTGTTTTAAAATGAATTTGATCTTGTTTCTTTGTATTGTTTGAGGTCTGAAAACATGAATCTTTTTTGTTATTTTGACCATTTATCATTTTCTGCAAATAAATGCTCTAAACGATCATATTTTTATTTGCAATTTGGGGGGAAATGTTGTCAGTAGTTTATAGACTCAAACAAAAATGTTCCTTTTGCCCAAACACATACCTATAAGTAGTCAAATCAGAAAAACGGATAATTTTGCAGTGGTCTCTTATTTTTTTCCAGAGCTGTATGTCTATTGGTGGTGCCACCAGGCCAAGTTATATAATATTTTGTTTTCAATTCTTAATAATTCTGATGGATACTGTGGAACATTTTAGGTAAAACAACAACATTAACATAGAAACAAGCAAGTGACATACCTGGAGTTTTTGTTTCATTCACCCATGTCTGAGTCTGTCTACATCCCCACAGCTAAAAATGTTCTGTTCCACCTTGTGGTGTCATGGAGTGGTAGTGTTCAATTTAACAGCTACCTTTAACATGACATTACAAGGTATATACACAGCTGGAATTGTATATCTTATTTGAGATTGTATTTTATAGTTTTTACTACTTTTCTATTTAATTCTGCTTTGTACATATACATTATTATCATTATTTTTATTTTTATAATTATGTCTCATTTGACACTGGTCTATTGCTCTTTGGTTGCTATTCCATCTTTTTTATTTTTTTTAACCCTCTGTTATATTATATTTGATGAGTGAGCTACTGTACCCAAAACAGTTTCCCTTGTGGATCAATAAAGTTTGTCTATGTCTAAGTCTGAGGTGGAACAAAGTGTTTTTAGTTTGAGAGAAGAACTCAGTGTAAATATGCAGGGTTTGTGTGTTAAACGTGTGTGAATGAAACAAAACACAATTCAGGGTATGTTTTGATGAGCAAAACAAAACAAAGCATTGTAACATTCATTGGTAAATAAAGTAATATGGGCCCTTTCATGAAACTCGATTGACAAGCTGAGTGACTCTAACCTCCACTTCTCTCCTGAGGGGTGGGGTCCAGAACTTGCCACCCGTCCATGGCTGATCCCAGGTCAGGCCGGGACATCCAGCACTCCGCCCAGACATGAAAGTTCCTGCACAAAAAAATAAACAAGCACCAGGTTAAGATAATGAGCTCAAAATGCACAGAAATTGTAATATTTCAAGTTTTTATTTCAAAATAACAAGTACTAAGGAATAATATTACAAATGGTTTTAAATGGGCTAAAGAATAATTCTGTTGCTGGGTCAGAAATGTGAATTTTCCACTTCTGCTTATCGTTGCTATAGAGACAAAACAGCTTGATAGACCAGGCCCGTCGACAGAAATGTGGGGGCCCTGGGCAAGAAGCCTTACATGGGCCCCCTTCTAATATAAATTAATAGGAAGAGGGTCTGGGCCCCTAAAACCCAGTTCTGTTTCAGAGGTGAGGTTCAAATTTCACTTTTTGCACTTTCTCCCTGTTACACAACTAATTATGGCAGTTATATCACTACCACTACCACTACCACCACCACCACCACCACCACTACCACTACCACTACTACTACTACTACTAATAATAATAATAATAATAATAATAATATTCCAGGCCTGATAAGAAGACCTTTTTGCCTCCCCCTGTCCATTTCCCTGCCCCTCACTTACCAGATACTATCTTTGCTGCCTTTGAGCTTCAGTCCAGTTTTGGTGTAGTATTCCTCTATCACCAGGTTACTGTTTGTATCATGGGCTGAGTTGTAGTTGGTGACGACACGACAAGGAATACCGAGCACCCTCATCACTGTAACGTAATTACAAAGAAATATTTAGAATGGCATGATCAATATGATAATATCAGACCATGGTTTCCCTCATGGAAAGGTGAATCATTGTGTACTGTACAACTGTAATGGCGTAACTCGTGAACAGTGAAAACATCTGTACGTAACTGGTTCTACATAGACCGTGAAGAAATATCAGCAGTCCATTTTTCACTCTGTCGTAATCGTTTTCATTTGCAAAATCATAGAAAGCATTTATTGAGAAAGCAGAAATGACTGTGGTGAAAGTGGTGAAAGTATTAGAACAGAATTAAAATGCTTTCACAATAATGGGGCTATTGTGGCCACTACACATTAAAAATGAAATTATAAGTTTAAAAAAAAGCCTTAAAAAATTGTATAAGAATACAAAAAGTATGAATTATCAAGTTTTATTATTGCAAACTGATAGGAAACAAACTAAAGTCAATTTCCCTATTCTTATTATGTAACTGCATTGTACTTTGTTGCTTTGTTTATTGTCTTTATTTAATATTATGCAGCACACAAACTCTTGAACTCTATATTTTAGCTCTTTGTTACTATATTATATTGTAATGTGTGAGCTACTATGTCCAAATAATTCCCCTTGTGGATCAATAAAGTTTGTCTAAGTCTAAGTAACTCACTGTACTCACACTTTTTAACAGAAACCTTTGATAGTGGATTGTATTTTTTTATTTTATTTTTTTCTGTTTATGATATTATTATTATTTATTTGTATTGTTTTTACCTGTGCACATGACGGCTGCAAACACCCAGCACTGTCCGTATTTGACCGGGCTGTATCCGGACTGGGCCCACTGTCTCAGGATGTCTCCACTGCCGGTCCACGCAGACGGGTTCACTCCCTGTTTGAAGTCTCCGGTCCAGTTCCCTTTGAGCACCCCTTTGTCGTCCTCTGAGTTTATCTACAATACAAAAAATAAGTCAGAACTATATTTTACTTTTTTGTGATTTTATTGTATTTATTTTTGCTTACTTTTTGTGGTGCATAGTAAGTGCAATGACAAAAATAGCACTATATTCATATTTAAAATGTTTCCTCGCAGACTAAATATGATATATGACACATGATATATGTAGTCAGAGAGGAAACATTTTTTTATTTTTTCTCCCTCTTGCCACACCCCACTTTCTGCAGCCATGCCAGTAGGCCCCGCTGACACGTACACTGGTATTTTAAAAACTGAGACATTTCACTTCGTTTGCACCCATTTTTTACACGCAAATGGCAAATTCGCCTCTGAAAACAAATCTTTTTAATAACTCCAGCTAGAGTGGAGATTCTGGAAAACCACGGTTTCGCGTTTGCGTGTAAAGTAAGATAAACAGTTTTAGGCAGCTGACGCACCAAAAGTGTGATTCTGATTGGCTTGCAGAGTGTTCTCCTTCCTTTTCAGAGGAGAATTTGCTGTTTGCGTGTAAAAGATGGGTACAAATGAAGGGAAATGTCTTAAAAAATGTTTTTAAAAGTTTTTATGATACCAGTGTACGTGTAAACGGGGGCCTTATTTTGGAAAAATACCCGGCTACGTGTAAACATAGCCTAAGTCTTCTTTGAATTAATTATAATAGAGTAGAGCCAGTTCCCATAACTCTTATCACTCTTGGCACATGGCACATGTTGAGCAAGCTGGAACATAGCGAATCACTGCTTTTAAAACATCTGCAATGACATACTTGTACTTTAATGCTGTCATATTTGAGGGATGTGTTGTGACTGGTTTTGTTTCATGTGGTTTTTATAATAGCTCTCACCATAGCAGACACTACACGGCTCAGGTACACAGGCTCATGACGATTCAGGTGGTCCACTTTCCGGTTTAACTGGTGCTGGGGGCTCACCTCCAGAAGGTTCAGACAGGCCTCTAAGACCCCAGACTCAAACTGTGAAGGAAAAAGAAAAAAAAGGGTTTGATAGATCAGCCGGATATTTGGACTGTTTAACACATCAGCTATTAGCCTTAAATCTCCATCACTAGGACCTACTCTAAATTGGCCCTACATATTATCAGTAACGTTTCCATGGAGGAAATGTTACTGCTTTGCTGAAATGTACCCTTCACCAGAAAGTTACACTGTGCACCTTTAATGTATAAATTCTGTCATCTCTGTGGATGTAATAGTAGGAAACAGGCCATTCAGATGTCAGGATTAGCTATAGTTCTGTGAAGCATAGAATAAGAATAAACTAATGCATCTACAGTATAGTATAGTAATCCTACCTGATCAAAAGACCAAGGGCGTGGCACCAGGTTCATGGCAGTCCCCATAAACAGCAGGCCAGAGTCGTTCAGGACGTACTCCTCTCTCTGGTCCTCAAACGGGATGAACACTGAGTCCTCTGCAACATGCATATTACAGTGGTTATTACTAGATCGCATTAAGAATCATTTCTTAAAACATTAGGCAGTTGACGCTGTTAGTTTGCTTATTATCATTATACAGTATGTATCGAGCAAATATTGCTCTTGCATAATTACATAGCTTTAAACATAAAGATATTTCTTACACTGTTAATGAAATGTTGAAATATATTATGCAAGAAAAGAAACTAGGGGTGGGACAAGACCAAGATTGCATCCAAAATTAATATTAGTACATAATCAATATGTTGACATAAACCACAATAAATATAATGTATACAGATAAATTGATAATTGTATTTCTTTGTTGTTGAAATTTTTAAATAACACATTTTTATGAATTATTTTCAGTGAGCAGTTTTGTGCAGTCAAATACTATAATCACAATGGTGGCTAAGATAATTCTCTACAGGTACAATAAAGCTCCGATCCCAATTAAACCAAAGTAACAAAGTATTTAGATAAATAATAATAAAACATCCTGTAGTGTCCACTGACCTTTGCACCAGGGGTTACAGAGGAGGGTGAATTTGCCCAGCGTGCACATGCTCTGTCCGTCTTTAGTGAAAGCACACACCACAAATCGGTAGCGTCCAACTGAAGCGGAAGCAGGTGAGCAGATGTACGCAGAGGGCTCCAGGGGGTTCAGGGAGGACAGGTCCATGAAGGCTGTCCAGTGAGACGGCGAGCGCTTTGGGCTGTAGTTCACCGTCATTACAGCGTAGAGACGACCTGGAGGGGTACAGGATACAGTGTTATAAACTCATCTAATCATCTGCGCTAATGAAACAAGACAAAATCCAAAATGCTCATAGTTTTCGTTTAAGTATAGTTCATCAATGTTAAAGAAGTGTGTGGGAAATAAAAATCAGCACATGCTTTTTTAATGTTTTAAAATAGTCAAATGAAGGCTTTCTCTTGGCTTCTGTTTTCCCTGCTATTATGTGCTTTTAAGTTGCCAGTAAATCTTTTTTTTTTTCCTTTTCTTTATATGCACTACCCAAGCAAAGTTAATAGTTAAAACATTGTGTAAAAATCACTCTTTTCTTTCTTTGCACTTTTTAAATTGTGTGTCAGAGTAGTCTGGCCGTATGGGAAAAATGTATTATTGGAATATAACTGATGAGAAATTGTAAATAAAATATCATATTTTTGAATTTGTGAAAAGACCTCAGAGTTTCAAACGCATGGTTAATCTATTGTAAATAATACAAATGGCTGAATCTTACTTTTTTCCACTCAGAATAACACAAAACCCAAAATATTATAACATAAATTCAACGATCGTCAACCATCATTACCGAGCATGATCTTGATCTTGAGCAGGTCTGTATTGGGGTTGAATGGTCTTCCTTTTAGCTGCAGGCTGAACTTGAACGGGGCCCCTCTCCGCACCACCAGCTTTTTGGAGCTCCTGAATCCATCCGTCCTGTGCTGGATCAGGTTCTCTGCCAACTCTAAATTAACACCTTGTATCTGAAATTCTACAAAAGATACACACAAGTTAGTATACTGTAGAGCAATCCGATTCTAGTTTAACATTCACATAGACAAGCCTTACCTCCCATGTCTCTTCAGTGCTGATTCAATCTTCTCTTTTGGCGTCCATGCAGCTGTTTTATAGTGGGCTCTTATGCCCCACCCTTTGAAAACATGCCTCGCACAAATCAAGACAAAAGAGTCATGTGTTAACTGTTACCTTGGATCACAATTCATTCATACACAAACACACACTCTGGCCACTCCCCCAAATGATTTATGTCAGAGACGTATTTTTGCCATGAATAATCTGACTCACCTGCTATACAGAAAGAGTATGATGTGGATTTTGACGTGAGATGGTTGGGCGTGATGCAGAGGAAAAGGGCATCTTGTGATAACGTTATCTGGATTAGAGCCAGATAATACAATGGAACATGGTTTTATTGTTCAAAAGTGTGATCTAATGTGGCACATAGATGCAATGAACCTTGAATCCGGTTCTGAGTGTACCAATAGGAGCATGTCTTCAAGCACAGGAGAGACAAATAAATACATAAATACATCTCAAGTCATAAATTGTCAGTTGAATACATGTAATTTTGTCAGATTAAGAGGAGATGCAGTATATAAACTAACAAAACCAAAAGTGATACTGTTGTAACAGAGACTTTCTCAAATCTTTCACTGGACAAATGGACACATCAGTTACAGTCTTTGAGCAATAGTTAATACGCACATTATTTATTATTTATTTATTGACCTTTTTTAACCAGTAAATGTCCCATTGAGATTAAGAACCTCTTTTTCAAGGGAGTCCTGGCCAAGAGGCAGCAGCAAACACAAAACACAGTTACATGTTTACACAGATAAGACATATTGTGGAATTGACATAAAAGTTTAAAACCAATTTTTTTTTAAAAATGTATCTGATTATCTGATTCATGCTACAAAAAAGCAGTCTGAACGCTGAAGTCTGTTGTTTACGTCTAATGTTTACGTCACTCAATTTCAAATATGACAAAATATCAGTGGAAAAGGTGATAACTGAAGGCACACCCTCTTCACCAGTATCTGATTCGTAATAATAATAATAAATAATAATACATTTTATTTATAAAGCGCTTTTCAAGACACTCAAAGACGCTGTACAAGAGGTAAAATCAGTAATAAAACAGGTAACAAAACAATAAACAATCAGAAAAACATTAAACATTAAGAACCATTAAAAGCAGTTTTAAAAAAGGTGAGTCTTGAGCAATTTTTTGAAGGATTCATGCTACAGAAAAGCAGTCTGAACGCTCAAGTCTGTTGTTTACGTCTAATGTTTACGTCACTCAATTTCAAATATGACAAAATTTCAGTGGAAAAGGTGATAAGTGAAAATCTGTAAAACTGTTATTTATGCAAGAACAATGACTGAGCAAATGTAAGGTAGTGCTGTTTAATGTCATACTGTGGAACATTCCAGGCAGCAGTGACATCTATAGAAACAAGCAGGTGATGGACCCCCCCCCCAACCAAAAAGTTACATTGTGCACTTTTAAGTTTACTTGTATTTGTATATTTTATTGTCTTGTCAAATATTTAGAAGAATCATACATTTCTTTCTTAGCTTTTATTGTTTTAGTAGATTGCTTAATCAAGTTGATGTTAGAAGAAGTTAAAGGTGTACTGCATGGTATTTCTAGTGGAGGCTCCACCACCTGCTTGTCTCCATGGAAATGTTATTGCTTTGTCTAGAATGTTCCACAGTATTGATTAAACCTGTCACAAGGTAAATCAGCAGGTTACAGCACTACGCTACGTTACAATTCAGATCTGTGCTGAGTCGCCCCTATTCACAGAAGGAATTATTGTATTTTTGAGCAATAAAAAACACCTAAAATGAATAAATGCTAGATGTGCATTTTTAATGTCATACCATGGAACATTCTAGGCAAAGCAATAACATCTCCATGGAGACAAGTAGGTAGCTGAACCTCCACCAGAAAAGTTGCACCTTTAATCAATCAGTTTGACATTAAATTCCCCATAAATTTCCCTATAAAAGACATATAGACCTGTTTATTAAGTACAAGCCTTTGTTACCCCATGAGCACCGTTTTCCCTACAATGAGCGTGGGCGTATGAAACTGGCAACCCCGTTTTGGTTGGGACATGCCCATAAGTCAAAATAGAAGTTACGCAAACCAATAGGAAGCACCGGGACACTCATAGTTTTATTATGGCTGGAATGAATAGTTCAAGTGTAGCGCGTGTGAGCGAGTGATTATATAGGCTAAAAGTCATATGTTTAAAAAAAAAAAAAAGTAATCTGTGTTTGTAGTGTCTAAACAAAATGGTAAAAAAAATGTATTCACTGCCAAAAATACAATTACATAAAGATAAATTCTTGGCGTTGACTGCTTACGTAAGCTAAATATAAATATAATTACTATATAATATAATATAATTACTAGTTCAGTGTGCACTTTTTGTCTCCACTGGCATATGTAAGTATACTGTATACAACCACAATGTATGTAATAAATATATACAGCTTTGGAAAAAAATAAGAGACCACTGCATTTTTTTCTGAAATCAGCATCTCTACATGTATTACAGCCATTCCATTCCAGCGTCTGTTGAATTCCAACACAAACACAAAGCTGAGCTACTTCAGTTCTTGCACCAGGAGTGGAATAAAGTCACCCAAGAACAATGTGAAAGACTTGTGGAGAGCATGCCAAGACACATGAAAGCTGTGATTAAAAATAAGGGTTACAGCACCAAATATTGATTTCTGAACTCTTCTTAAGTGCAAACATTAGTATTATGTTGTTTTAAAATGAATTTGATCTTGTTTCTTTGCATTGTTTGAGGTCTGAAAACATGTATCTTTTTTCATGAAGAATCCCTCAGTCGTCCAGGTAGAATCCATGATAAAAGGAGAAATTCAATTTGTCAACTGGACAAAGTTTGTTTGGTCGAAAACGATTCGCCGCTCATCCGAGAGGCTTCGTCAGCTCAGCAGAGCTGTATCTTTTTTATTATTTTGACCATTTGTCATTTTCTGCAAATAAATGCTCTAAACAATAATTCCAGAAAAGAAGAAATTTACCGCACACTCGCTTGACCTAAATTTCTTCTTTTCTGGAATTATTCAATGTTCCTGTTGTTACCAGCACCTGGAAGCTGTGCACGGAGTTTTGAACTTTTGCTCTAAACAATATTATTTTATTTGGAATTTGGGGGAAATGTTGTCAATAGTTTATAGACTCAAACAAAAATGTTCCTTTTGCCCAAACACATACCTATAAGTAGTAAAATCAGAAAAAACTGATCATTGTGCAGTGGTCTCTTATTTTTTTCCAGAGCTGTAATAAATATATATATGTTTAAGTGCATCAGCTTAAATGTACTTTTTTCTACTACAAACAATGTATTAGTAAACACAGAGCGTGTGTATTATTCATAAAATTACTTATTGATTTCAAAGGATTTTAATTAATACCTTATTTTTATTTCATTCATAAAGTATAAAAAGACATCAACACTGTGAAATTGAATGAAAGGGAGCAGAAAGAAGAGTAATCTTATCCTTATCATTGTTCTTTCTACTCTGACATTTTAACTGCCCATAGCTTTGTGCTCTATAGTATATTATATTGCATTGCTTTCTATATTGTCATTTATTCAAACTACAAAATCACTGCATTCCTACATTTGTTTATAGACAAAATGTAACAGCCCTAAGGATAAACAAACACTCCTTGAAAGCTTAAACTGGTTTCACTTAAAAAGAATGACTAACAGTTGAATTATGCAACACATGAAGGGCTTGAGATTCAAAATGTAATGTAATTTTCAGTAAAAAATAAGTTTTAAAAATTGTCTATGTTGGTACCGTTTTCAACATAAAACTGTCACAGAAATACAATCCATGTTTCTTGCACGCTTCTTTGTATGTTTGTGGTCTATTCTTTGGAAACATAAATTGGTGATTAATTTAATATTTTGTCCTTGTAATTACATTAAATCAACTATAAATCAGAAATTATTTCCAGAGAGCTACTTATGCAATTACTCTTACTTGAATATCTTTCCCAAATTTTATTTAAAACACTACTTTGTCTTTCTATGATTTTACTGAACTTTTACTTGAGCAGTTTATGGCTACTATACCCTCCTCTTGCAATTCTGAATCTGAAAACTACAGAATTTAATTGTATAAATAAACAAAAATAACTAAACCTAAATAAATATAAAATAATAACTGCTGTTGACCTTTCCTCCCTATGATCTGCACTGCCCATGTTCTCATTGTCTGCAAATAGTTGTACAGTAATTATTCTGGATTAAATGCCAGAACTGGTGATTAAGCACTCAAAAGAGAGCAAACTTGTCTGGCCAAAAATAATGACCAGTAATTATTACATAAGATGTCTCAAATTCAATGCTAGGCTTTTTGAGGTAAGTTAGACAGTGATTGTCAGTTATTATTATGCTTATTATTTCTATCATTAAATAACCAAGCAAATTTATTCCATTAGCTTAACACTTTATAATAAGTATGATTATAAATACCTAAAATGTGTAAAATAAAATAATAGAAAAAAATATGTGTACACAGTATCTTATTTTTAATTATCACTTTAAAGGTGCACTATGTAACCTTTTGGTTGGGGGTCTGTTACATTTATTCAATTACAGGTGTTTTTATAGCTCAAAAATACTTAATTACAAAAATACAGGCATTCTGGCAGTGGGTAATGTTGCCTCTCCACAGATCTGACCTGTAACTTGGTCTGGTTTGGTCTTCATGAAGAAAAGTTTAATGCCATACTGTGAAACATTCCACGCAGTGCACCTTTAAATCCTACTCACATCATTTTAAAAGATGTAAATTACTTTCAGGAGCTTAACATAAGATTATTAAATTCACCATATTTTATTTTTCACCCATCATTAAAAAATGACACTATATTAACTACATTGCACTGAAATATATTAAATAAAGTGCAACTGGCTTGTGTTGACGATGGTAAATCAAATGCACACAGTAAAATAGTGTAATAACAAAAAACAAAACTAAGATTATTTTAAAATATACACCATTAAATGAGGCAGAAACAAGGCAGAAAAGCTCACTGCCAGCCCTGTAGGTAGTTGGTCCACACGGGGATAAAACGTCTTCTTAAGAAGTAGTCCTGGGTTTATTAAAAATTAAAAAGTCTGAGATGTCATGCCACGTGTTGCTGTCGTGGTAGAGGTAGTTCATGGATGACTGCAGTGAGGGCTGGAGGGTGTGTGGGTGATACTCAAACAGCCAGAGGACGATGCCCCAGACCACAGTGGCAAACAGGGGGAAGGGGTCGCGCTTGGGCTGGGGTATAACTCCTTTCTCCACAGCCAGACGGGACAACGCAAACAAGATACGAGACAGAAGATACATGTTGATCTGGAGAGGAGAGAAACGGAGAAAATGTCTTTGTACTAATGTTGTTAAAAAAAATGCTTATTCACGATATTCAGCTTCCTGTTTATAGCATTGATTATTTTATATGTATATGTGTTTTATATTTTTGACAACCCTAATGGCAGTACAGTAAGCAAGTTTTTATTTATACAGCGCTTTCACAGACCAATGTCACAAAGACGCTTTACAGAGCAATGAAAAATGTTTTCATTCACCCCATACCATACATGCACCATAGGTACTCCAGCTTAGGTCCTGACCAAGCCGAAGCAAGAAGATCATGGAGATGGTCCCCGGGCGCCCTAATGTGTGCTGCCCACTGCTCCTATCGGCCCCTCCGAACACCACCATTACTCATGCACATGCATGCTTAAGGACACAACTTTTTTTTGTTTTTTGCCACTGGCGCCCCACTGTGGCATCTAATTTAACCAGCGGTCTCCCATCCAAATACTGACCAGGCCTGCTGAGCTTTTGAGATCTGACGGGATCAGGCTTTGACAAACCGGTATGGCTACATAGTGCTATATTTTAAACCCTATGGACAGTTTCTGCAAAAGATAATGTAAAATAGAACTCCTAAGATTATCTTAGATTACAGCACTGGTGGAATGTAACAAAGTTAAAATAGTAAAGTACAGTATTAAGTGTAAATTTTAGGTATCTTTACTTTACAGAACATTTTACAGTGGTACTTTTTCATAGTCTTCCTATTATAGATTTAATTTGTTATAAAGTCCTCATAAACCTACCTGGGCTTATGTTTTCATAAAAATAACCTTCTAATCTTTACTGTTGCCTCTCTGGGAGCTGAAAGCACCTCACCTGCTGTTCAATACATACAGAGGCCAGGTCAGACCACAGTCAATCTTTCTTAGGGTTAAGGGGTCTCTCACACACACACTCACACTCACACTCACACTCACACTCACACTCACACTCACACACACACACACTCTCTCACACACACACTCACACACACACACACACACACACACACACACACACACACACACACACACACACTCACACACACACACACACACACACACACACACACACACACACGTCTTGCCCAAGGACCACGCCATTGCTGGGTTGTGGGTGAACTATTCTAATTATTATTACTGGATGAATTAATTCTATTGAACAATTTTAGATTAATACCTGACTATTGATGTTATTATTGTCTCCAAAAACGAGCCACCCTCCAATGCAAGCAGCAAGAAACGCATGGGACTGCAGAGACTTGCCCTGCATCTTCTCCTGCAGAGCTTTCAACCCTTTGTATGTGAACACAAAGTATGCCAAGTTCCTAGAATGGGTGTACGTCGCCTTTAAAATGGCTTTGAGCTTATCCTTCAAACTGCAATAAAGTCAAAGAAACGATTAGAAAATAGGTGAAAGGGTAAGTGGACAAAAGGTGTGAATCATAGACTGGGAATGGATGCACTTGCCTGCCATTTCTGAACAGAAATGTCATAACCAAAGCGTGTGGTGCCCTAATTTTAGCTCCGTATCTGAAAAATAAAAGTGAAATTATGTTTGGATTAACCTATGACCTTTTACTAGTTATTTACAAGCTCAGTTAAACCTCCACTGCGAAGACTCGGAATGAATGAGTTAAATAGTTGCAAATACACATAAGTTTTACTCACACAGCGCCATTTCTGAAACCTTTTATAACTGCTAGAGCTGCTCTGTGCTGTTCTTGTTGAAGAAAGTTGTTGATGGTAAAAAGAGCAGTTCTAAACATCTCCGAGCCCGACATTATCGACCTGAGGGACACAAACAGCCGCTGCACAACTCCGTGTGCAACGTAGAAATTCCGCCGTGTTGCTGCTATCGAAGTATTCAGTTCCGTTTTCAAATCTTTACTTATACAATTTTTACATGTAATAATCACAATACAATATAATAACTACCAACAGGGTCATTCCAGAATTGGAGGACATTTTACGTCCCACCCATCAAATATTAAATAATCCACATACAAAATACTAAAACATACAGTTTCTGAGTGAATTTACTTGTCCTGAGACCAAATCTAAAAAAAAAAATAAAAAATACTAAGAGAAAAGAATGCTTAAAAATAGTTTTTTTAAATACCAAATAAGTCTGGAGTACCCCCCAAAATGCCATTTTCCTCTTGTCCCACCCCTCTAATGGTCAAACTGAATCTCAAATGAAACAGTTAAAATTAAATTTAAATTTGTTGTTGTTGTTGTATAATTTGTTTCATTGCCCTCTCTTGTAACTGTGGGAACATTTGTTGTAATAGACATAATATTTCAAATAATAATTATTATTCATGGAACATGTGTCCCACAACATGCACGCAACCCTGTTACCAGAACATTTTTAGCCTGGTAGAAGAAGAAGAAAGCAGAACCACATGATACCCTGGACTTGACATCATTCATTAATTCATCTTCTTCCGCTTTTTCCATTTTCTGGGTCGTGGGAGCAGCAGTCCAAGCAGATCTGCTGCCCAGAACACAATGCACCAGCCCCCATGAATCCTCCCGCGGGTGGTGGGTCCACAGGAGGACGACTCACGTCACAACAGGCCTTGATGTATCTTCTGCCATGGGGGCTACCAGTGTCCGCAGACACTGGGGGCGAGTTGGGGTTAAGTATCTTGCCCAAGGACACAACGGCAGTACTCATCTGTGTGTGATCCAGGAGACTCGACATCATCAAACAGTTTTCCAAAAGAATGGGTAGAGCAAAGGTTTGTCTTCTCTTCTATTTTTAATATTTTTATAACACAGTTAGCCTTGATTGAATGTCTCACTCTACCTCATGCAACCCTGTTATGCAAATTATTAGACAATTATTATTTTTTTTCCCTTTACTTATTTGCATAAATAAGTTTTTCCTCTTGATTAGCAGTAAAAGCTAAACAGCTAGCTTCTACTCCTGAGATAAAGCGAACATTAGCGCGGATTTGCAACCCTGTTACTGATTAGAGTAAACAAATAAATAAACCAAAAAATCATGTAATAAAAATTGTACCATTGATCCGTAAGCTGAGCTAATCAAACATTTGATAGTTTATTACCTATTACTGATGAATATGTAGCAGAAAATCAGAAAAGTGAAGGTTTATTTTTCAAGCATTTTAAAGCCTAAATGTCCTCAAATTCTGAAATGACCCATTTAATAATCACAAAACAATATAATAACTACCAATAACATTATGTTGCAAATGTGATTATTATAAGATATAACATTTTATAGAGATCAAATTATTTTTAATAGCTTTAAAGATCCCATGACATGGTAGTCTGGTTAACACCTGACCATATCACAAGTGAGATATGGGTCTGGGAGCTCGCTTCGAAAAATCCCGTAGCGGAGGTGTGGTTAGCGATTGCCAACGGCCGTTTATTGGGCGTTATGAATGTCTATCATTGAGCGTATACGTAAGTCCATAGCCAATCATGTCAGTTGTCAGTTCAAACTACAAGCTTCCGTTTGTCATGTAGTACGCGTCACCGTCTTTCCACCCCTCCCCCGCTCTCTGATTGGGGCCCTAAATCTGGGACTCTCGCTTGGACGAGCTGCCAGGCCGCCTTCCAGTTCGAAACGAACGGAAGCGGCCTGGGAATTCCCAGGCTAATGACATGGTACTTCTTGATGCTTTTATATGGCTCCTTAATGGTTCCCTAATACTGTAAATGAATCCTTCTTCAAAATCAACACTCAGTGCATGAGAAACAGAGATAAGATGAGAAAGAGTATTTTTTTCCCTCTCTGAACAGGCCATAATGGGCGTTGTTGCTTGAATGCAAATGAGGAGAAAGGAGATGGCCAATAGTAGAGGGTGGGGGCGTGGCCAAACTCTCCGCTCAGAGCTCTAGCTCTCAGCTGATCCATTTCCGTGTTTTTGCACGGGGGAAGAGATTTGAAGCGTTCCATTGAAAAATAAACACATTTCCACAGAAAATAAAATTAAACCACTGCTGTTCAAAGGTCCAGAGGCTCAGATAAAGGACTTCCGAGCCTAGAAACACTCGGACGTGCCTCCAGGCAAATAAAAAAAAAACGCATTTCGCATTGCCTAGCGCATTCGCAGTCCAAACTCTCTGGGCGTGATTTACAGAGATGCTGAGTTCAGACAGACGGGGGTGGAACTGCATTTGCATTTCTTTTTTCGATCTGACGTCAATAAGGTGCCTTGTTCAAAATCGCCCGTTTGAGCTCCGATTTTTGGTAACGTAGAAAAGGATCGCAAATGCTCAGTTTAGACATTTCGCAACTTTTAACCATGGGGAGGGGGCTAAACAGGGTAGGGGAGCTCACATTAACGTTCAAAAACCTCAGAAAGTGAAAATTTCATGCCATGTGACCTTTAAAAAAGAACTGAGACAATCAAGGAATTATCAGTTTTTATTTATCCGAGGCAGATTATCCCACGGTTTGTTGTCAAGCACACAATATTCATGTGAAACGGTTACATGAAGCTCAAGTAGTTGTAATTTTAAGAAGTCTTAAATTATACAAACACACACCAATAGTCATTACTTGAGTGTTTATACGAGACTTTGTATTTAAAATGTTCTAGCCTTGTGGTGATGAAAGATAACTGCATAACTGATTTAAATTCATAAGAAGTTGTAGTTTGGAGTTATCCTTTGGTAATCGTTTCTGCCTGATAACAAGGAATGATCACCTAAATAAACATACACATAATGTACGACTACCCTATAAAACTAGGGCCCGGTTTGCAGAATTTTTGATTTTTTGTTCTCTAAATTTAATGGCCCCACTGCATATACTGCATCTATTATACTTTGGTCTATATAATATTTACAAGTTTTGTCATGTATCACAGTTAACAGCAAGGACTCACTAATCTCATTATTGGTCAACAACTTATCAAGGGGCTACTGTTCCGAGGGACATCGCCCACTTCATTGGTAAAACCCCCAAAAAGTGTTTAATTATGTTGTTACGGCGGACAAAAAGGCATTTCACCGGAAACAACCCAAAATTTGCATAATTCCTACACAGAAATAAATCACGAGCCATCTCCACCCAAGTCTTAGAAAATGATCGGACGAACCTTGAATGGCTCAGAATTGGCAAAAGTGTTTTCTATAAAAACTATTGCACATAAAAATACAACCTCTTTTAAAAACAAGCCGGCCCCCACAGCTCTCATGTGCAAACTAGTCTGAAAAAAATTAATCATTAAAAAGATACAAGTCAAAGTAAGTTCACATTACACTGATTAGATGCAACACGACTTCTCGCTAGTCCATTGACAATAATTATGCTAAAATGAAATAAAACCTTAATCATGTGCCTTCATCTTTCCTTTAGATATGCCAAAAGTACAAATGCAATGATTCCCTCTAAACTACAGTTACGTACAGTGCATAGGGCCTTTTGGAGGCAGTTAAGACAATTTCTATAGCAGAAAAAACACAGGAGGAACTCTTTCTGGAACAGCAGACAGCAGACATGACCGGGCACGTACAAAGAAGTTTCTAGTTAGAGTCTTGCGTGAGTTGATGTGATTAGCCAGTGAGTAAATTGAGAATGACTTCTATACACGTTAAAAGCAGAAAGAATAATTAGAAGTAAAACATAATTCAAAACAACTTGGTGTAGCCCTAGACCAGTCCCAGCTGTAAAATTGGTGTGTAAAATGGAAATCCTGCTTGATTTTGATGTTATTCCTGTCCAAATCCTTCGGTTTCTTCGATAGCAAACATCAGCTTCTCTTTTAGCTGCTCGTAGCTCTTGTATGGAGGCAGGTCCAGACGGTTAAAACTGCAGAGAATATAAAAAGGTTAGTTTACAGAGTTAAATTGTTCCATGACTGAAAACCTACACGGTATGACTTTTTTGTTCACTGGTCACCATGGTTAGTCTATTTCAACGTTGCTATTCAATTAGAGTTTAAACTAGCGATAGTTACTGTAGTTTCAATGGTATCATTGTAATCAAATGCAAGAATACTTTGAAAATGTAACAGAATATGGAATGCCTGTAGTAAAATGTATTTTGTAACGTATTCTGGCACATGGTCCAATCAGAGGACTGAGTTCTGAAAACTTAGAATACTTTTACGTAGAGTTGCATCATATTACAGTGTAAAAAACATGACATAATTATTTTTGTTGCACAGTTTGTTATGCATTAATTTACGTCCAATTAGAGACTGAAAACCACACATGCACAGACTGCAAGAGCTGTGTGGTCATAGTTTCGAGTAGATGAGGACGCCAGTGCGCATGTGCAGAGTCACAGTTTATTTCCCTCTCTTCGCTTATTTGGAGACGGCACGGGGCATATATTACATGCTCGGGGAATATATTATATGCCCTGAGCTACGGCTAGAAGTGGCGCTAGGCTATCGCAAATCTAAAACATCTCTGGAAGTGCTCCATATGACACTAAAGTGCTATGGGTGAGTAAAACAACTTGTTTTATTACCGAAATGAGGCTCAGATTGTAAAAAACGTTAATTCTCCTTTAAGCAATATAGTTAAAGTTGGCACAGACCATATCTACAAGAAACAATATGACTTGCCTTAATTATAGAATACATAAAAATGTCTTCAGTACCACAAATAAAAATCTACCAGCATTTGGAAAGTTGTATATTTGTTGAATATTTATACAGCTCTGGAAAAAAAAAAAAGACCATTGCATTTTTTTCCTGAAATCAGCATCTCTACATGTATTACAGTCATTCCATTCCAGCGTCTGTTGAATTCCAACACAAACACAAAGCTGAGCTACTTCAGTTCTTGCACTAGGAGTGGAATAAAGTCACCCAAGAACAATGTGAAAGACTTGTGGAGATCATGCCAAGATGCATGAAAGCTGTGATTAAAAATAAGGGTTATTACACCAAATATTGATTTCTGAACTCTTCTTAAGTGTAAACATTAGTATTATGTTGTTTTAAAATGAATTTGATCTTGTTTCTTTGCATTGTTTGAGGTCTGAAAACATTGTATCTTTTTGTTTTTTTGACCATTTGTCATTTTCTGCAAATAAATGCTCTAAACGATAATATTTTTATTTGAAATTTGGGGGAAATGTTGTCAGTAGTTTATAGACTCAAACAATAATGTTCTTTTTGCCCAAACACATACCTATAAGTAGTAAAATCAGAAAAACTGATCATTTTGCAGTGGTCTCTTATTTTTTTCCAGAGCTGTATTTTGTATATTTTGTGTATTTTGTGTGTATATATATATATATATATATATATATATATATATATATATATATATATATATATATATATATATATATATATATATATATATATATATATATATATATATATACACACACACACACACTGTATATTTGTTGTATATTTATGTTACTGTATATGGTATAATCTTTCAGTACAAGTCTGAATTCTAAATGGCTCTACACACATTTACAAACAAACCCTATTCCACCATTTCAACACTATTTGATTATCCACAATCACTTTTCTCACACTGTTATATAATACAGAAAAAGACTAGAGTAAGACATGCCTTAAGGATAAATGAATCAGAACTGACTCAGGGGGTTAGGTCATGATGATGCTCTCTCCAGACACAAAGCTTTAACTGTCAGTAAAGTAACGCATTTGCACGTACCATGTGTGACTTCGTGGAAGCCAGTTTTCTTTACCCACTTTTTCAATGCAGAACTTTTGGGGTCCATTGCTCCCTGTGGACAAAAATCAAAACAGTAAATGTAGATGTGTGTTGCATCACTTGTGTAAGTGAATCATTAATTCAGTGGTTGGGAGATACACACCCATGAGATCTGCAAATCCACCGACCGGCAGACGGCATGTTCCAGTGACAAACTGCAGAAGCCTCATTCTTTTCTCATTGTCCATTTCCTTTACAAACTGCGAAAACATGGTTCAAGAACTTCAGAATAGGTTCAAAATTGGCAAAAATATCATTTTAATTAACATGAGTTTTAATGCAAGTAGTGTCTGGTGATTGCAGCTGGTCAAATGCAATATTCTTTTTTATATTTTATATATATATTTTTTTTAAATGTGGGAGGTTTTGGGATACAGCAAAAAAAAAGACTGAATTGTGATGTACTGTAATGTTCTTTTAAACACATTTGCAATAAAACATTTGCAATAAAAAATAATTTAAAATTGTCGAATGAATTGTAGAACTTTGGCATCCGGTACACCTATTTATATAGAAATGTATGTATATTTCAAATGGTCACATCTATATATAGTGCTTTTCCACCTTCAAGGCACCCAAAGTGCTTTACAACAAGGAACCACTCACCCACACACATTCACACACCAGTGTGCGCAGACACTGGGGGTGAAGTGGGTTAAGTGTCTTGCTCAAGGACACAATGGCAGCATTCATCTGTGGGAGCTGGAATCATACGGCCAACCTGTGAGTGCTCAACCAATGATGTTTCTTATGTCAAGAGTGGGATTTGAACCGCCAACTTTTGTGGACAAACGCTCTACCGACTGAGCTACTGCCTCCCAAATGTAAATGAGAAAATTTACGAACGCAGTCATGCCTGTGAATATTAGCGTTGTGCCAAGGTGTTTGAGAGAGCTACAAAAAAGGAATGTTTCACAGTATGGCATTCATTCTTTCTGTCTTCATGGAGACCAAACCAGACCAAATTACAGGTCAGGTCTATGTAGAGGCAACACTACTCACAGTCAGTATGCCTGTTTTTCTAGGCATTTTTGAGCTATAAAATCACATGTAATTGCAAAATAAATATAAGGTAGAGCTGTTTAATGTCACACTGTGGAACATTTCAGGCAGATATGTCATTTCTCTGCCTGAAATGTTCCACAGTACTTATAATCTCACTTATTTTTATGGGCCGTTGTACTCACTTGCCAGAACCACATGATCTGCTTGCTGTTTCTAGTGTAGTGCCTGTAAATAGTGTTTCTTTGCCAATCCATGAGGTCAATCTCCTGCATGCCGCACAGCATCACCTGCAAACATTAAAACAGGTTTTAACAGCTAAAAAAATAAAACGTGTTTGTACTCGAACAGTATTCCTCGTGTTTACAGAGCTTATGGACACAACCGGCCCTGGCCAGTGTGAAACAGGTTATTTAATTGTACCTCTAATTCCTTGGCATCAAAATACTGCAGATACTGTTGAGGCAAGACTTCATTGAAGCCCTCGAAGAAGGCCTGGGTTTGTTCCTCCACGCCTCGGGATAATCTCCACTCTGCCACTAATCTGTAAACATAACAAATGCACAAAAATAGAATGAGACGTAATATTTCACGTGCAGGTGCATATGAATCTTTCATGTCCTGAGAAAATTATGATAAGACTTCTAATAACATCTCCTAGGACTACAATAATGCGGAACTCATCGATTCAGACTGACTTTTAACACTCAGTAATGCAGTGACACTTTGCACACTTTGTTTTATTTTATTGTTTAAAAGGTGCAATGTGCAACTTTTCTGGTCGAGGATCCGCCACCTGCTCTACCTGGAATGTTCCATGGTATGACACATGGTATTAAACATGTGTATCGAGCATTTATTCATTACAAGGGTTTCTATTGCTCAAAACCACAATCATTCCATCTGAAAAGAGGAATGACTCCACAGATCTGACCTGTAATGTAGGTTAAGGTTGTCTCCCTTGAGAGAGAGAGAGAAAGAAAGAAAGAGAAAGAGAGAGAGAGAGAGAGAGAGAGAGAGAGAGAGAGAGAGAGAGAGAGAGAGAGCTAAAGAGAGACAGATAGAGAGAGATAAAGAGAGAGAGATAGATGGATAGGTACAGACACAGACAGAGAGAGAGATAGATCATCTCTACCATGAAACATTCTATACAAAGAATTGACATCTCCATGAAGACAGTAGGTGACGGACCCTCCACCAGAAAAGTTACGTAATGCACCTTTAATATTTTAGCAGTTTGTATACTGTATTGATTTTATTGGGAAGCACTTTGGTCGCCTTGTGTGTTATAAAGGGTTCTATAAATAAAGATTGATTGATTGAATTTACTGAATATTGCTAAAATTACACAGATAGCATTTTGACTTTATTGTATGATTTTAAATCAAATTTGTTACAATTATAGGTTAGATACTGAGCCATACAAAACTATTGTTGTGTTGATTTTGTACCAATGTAGATGCTAATACTGCATCAACTCATTCAAAAGCATAGTTAAGTTCTATATTTGATAATAAACTACAAAACTAAAGAGACATCTTTAGATCTATGTAAAAGCAATGATCTACATTATACAAACCATTTTATAAACACACCATGCACTTAAATAGAAACTATAAACATATATTCATAATGAGAAAGAATTCTGGCAAGACAGGACCTGAGATTGGGTCTACGAGACACAACTTGTGACAATATTATGAGAACATTTCACAATTTTAGTTTCCCGTTTTGAGATCGTTTGGAGTGTGCAATCTCTGCTCTGCTCAAGACTTTTTACGACTCTGTGGTGGCCTCTCCTGTCCTCTACACTGTCGTCTGCTGGGCCCCGAGCAGCACAGAGCGGGACAGGAAAAGACTTAATAAGCTGGTCAGGAGGGCCAGCTCTGTCCTGGGCTGTGCTCTGGACTCTGTAGAGGAGGTGGCTGAGAGGAGGGTGCTGGCCAAATTCACGTCCATCATGGACGACACCTCTCACCCTCTGCACCGGACTGTAGAGGAGCTGAGCAGCTCCTTCAGTAACCGACTGAGGCACCCCCAGTGCAAGAAGGAGCGCTACCACAGATCCTTCATCCCAACCGCCATCAGACTGTATAACGCTACTATATAGTTCGAACGTGTAATATTTTTTCCATACTCTCCTAGTTACTGTTTTATTATTATTACTTATTTTATTATTAATTATTTTATTTTATTCTTGCCTGCATGCACTTTCTTTCTTGTTCAAACTTTCTCTGCCTGGAGCTACTGTGGCAAGTACATTTCTCCTATGTGAGATCAATAAAGTTTTATCTTATCTTATTTTAATTTATTTAACTGTAGATTTTTTTTTATCTACAGCTTCTCTTTTTATCTGAGTTAAATATAAAAACAAAACAAAAATCACAAGATCATTTTCTTCATGTGCGAGTGTGTGTCCTCTGATGGTTGATGGTTCGATTCTGAGTCTTGAGGGTGGAAAAGTGCTGTATAAAAATGTAACCATTTCCCATGTGCGCACAATCTTCTGGTAATTTTATCATCCCTCGATTATTTGGCCCAAACCCTCGTCCCATCCCTGCCATGCGCATATGCAGAATAGTACCTACCTGATGTATTCCTCCTTGTTTTCCTCTGTTACAAGGATATTCCCTCCATCAGGCTTCAGCTCATGAGTTGTGATTTCCCCCAGAATCTCTTTATCCACAGAGAAGAACATCTCCAGACCACACTCCTCGATGTTGTTATCCCTGTTGGACCAAGTAGTGAAAAACAGTTATTCATTAAAAAGGTGCACAATGTCACTTTTTGATTGGGGGCCCATCCCCTGCTTGTTTAGACAAATATCTATGCTCTGCCTGGAATGTTCCACAGTACGACATTAAACAGCTCTACTCTATATTTGACCAATTACAGGTGGTTTTATAATTCATGAATACCTAGAAAAAGTGGCATTCTGAGTGTGAGCGGGGTCACTTTTCCACAAATCTGACCTGTAACTTGGTTTGGTCTCCAAGAAGATTAAAAAGGTTTAATGCCACACTGTGAAACATTCCAGACAAAGCAATAACATCTCCATGGAGAAAAGCATTTGGTAAACCCTCCACCAGAAAAGTTACACAATACAGCTTTAACAAAACAGACTTACTAAACTAACTAAACATGTATTAGATAATATAATACTCCCTACAACTGTATATAGCTGGTATTGTACTTCTCATTTGATATTGTATTTTATATTTAATTACTACTTTTGTATTTAAATCTGTTTTGTACATATACATGTATTATCTTTAATTTTATGTATATAATTATGTCTCATCTGACACTGGGTATTGCTCTTTGGTTGCTATTCCATCTATTTCTTCATCTCCATCTTTCTTTTTTTCCTTTTTACCCTCTGTTAAATACTATATATTATATTTGATGAGTGAGCTACTGTACCCAAAACAATTTCCCTTGTAGATCAATAAAGTTTGTCTAAATCTAAGTCTAATTAGTCTGTAAATTTAATCATGCAATACCCAAATAACAAAATCATAAAAATCTAAACAAATGGTAAAATATGAATGCTATACTTTGTAGTTATACTGATGCATGAGTTGGAAATACTGGACAGCACTAAGACTTACTTGATCCAGATGAGCGAATTATAAAATTCAGGATCGATTGACTCCAGATCATTGAGTCCCAAAGGTTTGTTCAGGATACGTTTGTAGAAAGGCAGTGAGAAACCGGTATCAATGAATTTCCCATGAAATAAGGCCTAGAGGAAACACAAGAGAATGCAGTGATCATTTTGGAAATACAGTTCATCATCACTGCATGTTTAGCAACCTTAAACAAAACTCTATTGATAAGATAAGATACAAAATAAAACGTAATTGCTTTGTAAGAAAATGTCATAAAAGTTTAATTTCTTAACTGTGAGAATTTGGGGGCAGTACAGAAGATGAGGAATCCAGCTGTTTGCCATATTAATAATACACCAAACTAGGATTATAATTTATCTCTTTTTACAGCACCTTGCACATTTTAAAAAAGTGAAATACAGCTCTGGGAAAAAAATAAGAGACCACTGCATTTTTTTTCCTGAAATCAGCATCTCTACATGTATTACAGCCATTCCATTCCAGCGTCTGTTGAATTCCAACACAAACACAAAGCTGAGCTACTTCAGTTCTTGCACCAGGAGTGGAATAAAGTCACCCAAGAACAATGTGAAAGACTTGTGGAGAGCATGCCACGCATGAAAGCTGTGATTAAAAATAAGGGTTATTGCACAATATTGATTTCTGAACTCTTCTTGAGTGTAAACATTAGTATTATGTTGTTTTAAAATGAATTTGATCTTGTTTCTTTGTATTGTTTGAGATCTGAAAACATGCATCTTTTTTGTTATTTTGACTATTTGTCATTTTCTGCAAATAAATGCTCTAAACGATAATATTTTTATTTGGAATTAGCGGGAAATGTTGTCAGTAGTTTATAGACTCAAAAATTTTTTTTCCTTTTGCCCGAACACATAGCAGTAACACGTAGTAAAAATCAGAAAAAAATGATAATTTTGTAGTGGCCTCTTATTTTTTTCCAGAGTTGTATGTAACTTTTCTGATGGAGGGTCTGCCACCTGCTTGTTTCCATGGAAATGTTGTTACTTTGAGATGTTCCACAGTACAGCATTAAACATATCCATTTTGCATTTATGTAATAACGGTTCTTGGTCAAAAATGTGAAAAACCTGCATTTTTACTGCAAAGCGAGATGCGTCTCCACTGATACGTTTAATGGGTTTAGGCAAAGCGATAACTTCCCCATGGTAACATACGTTCATCAGAAAGGTTACGCAGCGCACCTTTAAAACTGTGTGTATGTTGATTGCTTTAACGGTTCCTTTTCCACTTGTTTCAAATGACTTCATCAGTATTCACATCTTCTGGATTCCCAATATTTTTCCACTATTTATTTTATAATCTACGTACGAGATATACTCAGGGATGAAAGTGGCCAATCATGAAAAAAGCGGAAAGTCACGGCGCGCCACCCCCCCACCCCCCCGGAAAATTTTAAATTTCTGAAATTTGGATTTCTATATGCTATATGTTAGCAATAAAGTAAAACTGTACATAAAAGTACAAAAAAAACACATTTTATTAACAGGTAGGCCTACTAGTAGTATATATTGGATTTGTTTTTGCTTTGCACTTCGTCTAATCAGAGGCATTGAGGAGGAGCTTATGCGCGCTAAAAGGCGCAGGTGAAAAAGCGAGGAGCGACGCGTTAAGTGAGGCACGGGCAGGTAGGATGAGGTATAGGATATTTTATAAAGTTTAACCTGTGTATACGCAATGGTACACGCTGTTGCGAGAGCTGCGCTCGCTCGCTCGGTCCGCGGCTCCAGACACGGGCTCGCGCGGCCTGCAGTTTAATACGAAGTTTAATACAAGACATGTACTTTTGTTCTGAATACGGGACGATTTTGTTTTTCAAGAGACGGTTGGCGACCCTAAACACAACTATACATATATATACACCCAAAATCTTTCTCAACGAATTTGCACAGATGTAAAAAAACAAAACAAAACAAACAAAAAAAAACCCGCGGCTGAAAAAAAAGCGGAGATCCGCTAAAAAACGGAACTCTTTCATCCCTGTATACTGTTTACTAATTGTAAAGGGGACATGTATTTGTGTTACCATAGCAATAAATCGCCCGATGAACTTGAAGTACTTGAGGTGATCTGGGTTGATGTAGGAGGCGGGGTTTATCTGTAGGCAGTAGTTGTCTTTGCCAGCGTACTCAAATAAACAGTACATGGGATTTAGAACCTCGTGAGACAGAAGAAAGAACCATTCCCTAGAAAGTAAACATTGCATTAAGAGAAAGCAGCTTTTCTGGTTTTAAGAGGACAGTTAATTTAGAGAGAAAGAAACAGCCCAAAACGTGAAGGTTACAGCATCAGGGTGGTGTCAAAAAGGTACTGGGACACACCTTATGATTCACAAATAAATACAGCCTGTAATTTTTTTATTATATGGATTGTACCTGGCCACTCCCCCATAGTCCAAACCCTCTTCCCCAGGGAAAATGATCCACAGCCTTCGCCTTAGGTCTTGAGGGTGGAAGCTCATGATCTTGAAAAGAAAATCACAATGTCAGTGAAAGGTGTATTTGACTGGTTAAAATACATGAAATCCATGTTGAAATTACCTGTTGAAATGAATCTTCAAATAATGTTTTACGGGTAACGGTGATCTTTATGTGCTGTGGCATTGATAATTGCTGTAGAGAAAAGAGGAATACTGATATTGTTATATGAAATGACAAATAATATGATTTTGGTCAGCTCAATAAACACTTACCTGACACCAAAACCTGAAATACTGCACTTTGGCTTTGAAATCCCTGACATAAGTTATCTGTGGTCCATTTTCTCTGTTAAAATAAAAATAAACAAATGTCAAAATAAGTCAATAATAATTGTTTATACAATCACATTTTTATATTATAATGTTAGTATTTAGTCATAATGTGATCCTTTTTAAAAATACGCTCACAGTGATGATTTTCCAGTGCGTGGGTCTATGTAGGTGGTGGTCCGTCGGTTGTGGTCGACAAAGTAGGGAATCCCTTCCACAGTGAACCTCATCTCCCATCCCTCTGGCAAAGGCTTGTCATTCAGCAGCCTGAGCAAAATAACAGCGCCACATAGTGGATATAAGATGGATATACTGCACCCACACTGTTCATTTGTTTAAAAATAGTAAAATCAGCTGCATAGATATTCACCCTTGCGTCCTGGGATCCTCCCATTGTGTTGAGCGAGTTGGGTGATGTACAAAATACACTCTACCATTGGAGTCTGTTCGCTTCTCTGAAAAAACAAAACAAACAAAATGTTTTTATTCAGTACAATTTTCAAAAAAAAATTTTTTTTTACCATAAGTAGAAGTATTTTGTTCATAGTTACCCCAGCCGTGTGGCAGAGGTCCAAGGGGATCAAACTCTTGTTTGCTAGCTGCCGCAGCAATCTGGTCCTGAAACTAAATAAAAAAAAAAAAATTGCTGAAGTAAGAAACATGACTGAAAAGCATGTATTTTAAAACAGTTCTTGGTTACCCCGTAAATGAACCTCTGGTTGAACTGCTGCATGGCTCCCTGCAGTTGGCTGCGCTGGTGCTGCCACTCCTCATAGTTTCTGACTGACTCCACAGTGGGCCTCTGCCACGTGGTCGTGCGGGTGATGTGGTCCACATAGTACACCCTGCCCATGGGGTCCACTCTGCGCTCCCACCTGCAGGTTTAACATGGGCAACATCATTACGCGGGAGACACTGGTGTAATTGGACTGAGCAGTCATGAAAAGTTTAACATTGGTGAAGCGTGTAATTAATGTCTGTACCCTGAAGGCAAAGGCTCCGGCCTGTCCCATGTGGTCCTTTTCTCTATGTGATCCACATAGTACACACGGCCATTTTGATCCGCCCTCTGCTCCCACCTGTGAATACCATACAAAAAGAGAAAACAAGCTCAGTCAAGTAAACATTACTCAATTAAAGGTCACTGATAAATTCAAATTAAAGTTTTTTATCTTCATCCTATAAGCAATAGAACAACTGCCAAGTATAATTTCTAAACCACATTAAAAGCTTTACTGCCTTACGAATTGAATTCAAACTTGAAAACCAGGACTACAGCATGTCAGATGTTTGGATGCACAAATATTTGCCTTTTTTGACATTTTCTCCTACTACAGCATTTTGCATTGACATGCCTATATCATGAGATGTTAGGAATGCATAAAAAGCCAAGGAGATCAAGATAGCAATCAGTGGACTTTTCTTTCCTACTTATTTACTTAAAAGGTGCAATGTGTAAATTTTCTGGTGGAAAATTGTCTTATGAAAAGTTTTGCCCAGAATGTTCCACAGTATGGACTTATCTCATCTGTCTCTTGCATTTAGTCGATAATGTTTTTATTGCTCAGAAATGCTTTGAAAAGCATGCATTTGTACTGTGACTAGGCTTCTTCTCCACATACCTGATCTGTAACTGACCTGGTGGTGTTGCATATTTGTCTATATGGAAATAGATGTTTAATGCCATACTGTGGACGATCTTGATGAAGACAAGACAAACAGATGGCAGGCCCTCCACCAACTTGCACAGTTAAATATTTTCTCCTTTCCTTTTTTCCCCAGCTCTATACACTGCAAATTTCTCTGATCTGGCCAAGATTTTAAAACTTATATCAGGTAAATATCAGGCCTATATCATCTTGTTTTCAGTTACTAGTTCTGAGACTGCTTGATGCTAGTCTAGAGGTTAAGTTTTTACGATAACTTGTTGAGTAAAATGATCTTGCTGCATGGACAGATAATTTCACTACTTTTAAGTCATTTTCTGATAGATTTAAGTGTTTATATTTTCAATTTTGGCCAAGCTGTTTTGCAGGGTAGACTAGTATCAAGGAGATGCTATATACCCTGGAGGCAAAGGCCCGTTGTTGACTGGGGCTCTGGGGGCGCTGGTGGCAGACGAGGCTGCAGCAGAGGGCCCTGGTTTGGGGTTAGGGGCTGTAGCCTGTGCAGAAGCTGCTCCAGCTCCTGCTCTGGCTCCTGCTCCGGCTCCTGCTCCGGCTCCTGCTCCTGCTCCAACCTCATCCTGCTGATCTGAGGCCTGGGATGAGCCATCAGTTACAGGGGCTTCACTCAACTCACTGGGGGAGGAGCTGCTGGAGGAGGCTGCAAAACATGACGCAAGGAAAAACAAAAGACATTAAAGAAGACATACTGTGCTTGAGCTTGCTATATAGTTATAATCCATCACATCCTTGGATCATTATATAATAATATCCACATTTTAAATCGCAATATTCATCTAAAAAGAATACAAGAAACAAGGAAGCTGACTTCTGCGTTAGAAAATCGGCAGTGCCCACTGGGAGTTGAATGTCATCACAACAAAGAAACGTGAAGTTGATGGCACGTCCGATAAATAGGTGGCGATCAAGCTAGGGAGTTCTGATTCCGATATCATGATAATTAAAAAATATACAATTAGACAATAGAATGTGATTTTTTTTTCTCTCCCTATGTAATCCCTCAGTAATTCAGGTATGTTTCATAGTGGTCCATGGGTGTATACGAGTCTATGTGGTCTACGTGGCTTATACGTATTCTAATACAGCTCAAGATTATTTAGCTATTCAGCAAAGATTCATTTGTTAATGTGATCGATACCTACTTAAATGAGCATCTAATTTTGATACTAGTTAAGTGTCGATTAGTATTTGATTTTTGACAACACTACCAACTACAACAATTTTAAGCATCAAAACAGTGAATATGTCAAAGGCACAAAAAAGTTCCCTTTAGCTAAACAACAGCAAAACTGTAGCCCATTACAAATTGAGTAAATTATATGAAAATAAAAAACCCACAATACCAATACTACACCACAATATAATCAACATATAATCAAGCATATTTTAGCTCACCCCTAAAAAAAAACTACTACACATCGTTATAGAGCAATGGTTCTCAAACTTTACCACCAAATACCACCAGATCTAAGGCTCGTGGTTTTGGGTAAACAACACAAGCATGCTGCCGGATCAGACATCGTAATGGATCTAACACGTGTTTTGGACTAAATTGTTTTACTGGATTTTATTCGCTGGATCCTTACGGACAAATTGAGAGCAAGTTTATAGTGAAATACAGAGTTTGACCTGTGGAAAGCATTCTAAGGTAAGCTAACCTTGTTTTGTGCTTTTCCGTATAAAAGCCCCATGTGCTCGGGGAGTGTTTGTTGTGCAGGGCAATGAATTGCATAGTCAAAAAGAGGAGACTGTAAGGTTTCATTTGATGTATAGAGTGTCATGGTACATGATCGGGAATGTGTGTTTTCATGAGAGAAAAAAAAAAACCGGGACTGCGCGGCGCGCGGCTCATGCGCGCGCCCGGGTGACCCTCGAGGTCTGCCGTAGCTAAAACAGAAAGTGCAATAGCACCATCCACCTATGCGCCACGAATCCTACACAATGGGGCTTTAAGGAACAAAATCAGGACCCCATGAGGTAAATCCTTTATTATTATCCTTTATTTATTATTAATCACGATACACGAAGTACACGTCGTGTGCCTGGTACCGCTGTTTCCGGAGGACACGGAGCGATTACTCTTGGAATTTTGATGGCAGGACATCTGGATTGGCCTGGGGGATGTTTTCTGACCCATCACTAATTGGAGCCAAGCGGATAACAGAGCCCCGATCCGCTGGTCACGGGGAACTGCGAACTCGGGGGGGGCATCAGAAGGAAAAACACAGGTGAACGTTTAATCCATCTGCGGGATCCACCTGGCGCTAGATAACATCGCGGATAAATGGATTTGGAACTGTGGGGAACAGCGGCTCAGTCCGTATTCATTATCATACGTGCCAGGGGGAGGATTGCGAGTCGCACAGACCTGCATGAAGTGGGGACCTGACAGAAACCAGAGTTCTGGCAAATTGTTCGCCTGGGTTCTAAAATGTATCAATTATGTTAAATTTCCCTTTTGTAATCAATTCTCCTGGAAAATTGTGATTCAACTGGACTTCACTTTGTTTTGACTGCATCTTCTGCACAAAAACGTCCAAGGCCGCCAGCTGCCGCTTATCTCACAGACCACACACCACACACTATTGGACTCTCACTCACATGTATTAAGTAGTACCGCCCTGTCTATTTTTAGGATGTCTGCTTCTTCTTCAGTTTTCAATCAATTTCATTGATTTCTGATCTTTTCCCTTGCCCCACACCCTTCCCTCTTGTCGCCAAAGAAAAAGACACGGTATGTTACCTATCCAATTGTTTTCTGTCATTACATGTTGTGTATAATTGTATTGATTGTATTTCACCTTTTCTACTCTGCATCTCCCAGTCGGCAGCGCGCACAAGCGCAGCGGCCCCTCCCCTAGCAACTTTATACTGTCCTGCCTGGTTCGTGGGGAAACTAAATTTCGAATTCACTCTATGTACATGTACATATGATTGTTTTTCGACAATAAAGCAACTATGACCTATGACCTAAACCACATCATTTAAAGTTCAGATATTGGTTAAAATAGGTTAAGATTATGGTTTATGGTTGAATAATAAAGTAGTAACTATGGTCTTCGGGGAAAAAAAATAAATAAAATGGGACTAAATATCATATCTTAGAGCTGTAAACTAAAAATAAATACAGTGGTACCTCACCTTACGAAAGACCCAACAAACGAAAATTCTAAGTTACGAAACGCCTTCACGTTAAATTTAGATACGATACGGTTAGATACGGTCTCTAGATACGAAAGAAAGTTACGAAACGCAAAATCTCAAAAATTCAAATAATGCGCGCTCAGATGCGCGCTCAGACACACACATTATACGCTTTTCTCAGACTGGATTTAAACTTTTCTCACATTTGTCTCTCGTTTAAACGCTCAGACTTTCATAGATTTTCAACAAAATGTATTAATAGTGAAGTGTGGGGGGGGGAGTGAGCGCGCGGACACGTGTGTGATAGCGCAGCATGACCCGGCACGGGACTGCGAGCACGAGACCCGTGCTCAAACCCTGCCTCCTCTAGACCAGGTCTAAACCAGGATTAAACCACCGCGGCTCTTGCATGCGATCGTTCATGCGCTCGGACTGCGTGCGGTCCTGAGGGGAGGCACATCCCCTCCCCTCCTCGCTGCTCGCCTCAACCGTGACTCTTGAGGTACGCCGGCAGAGCTAGCACAAAACCAGGAAATAGATCCGCACGCGGTGGTTTAATCCTGGTTTAGACCTGGTCTAGAGGAGGCACGGTTTGAGCACGGGTCTCGTGCTCGCAGCCCCGCGCCGGGTCATGCTGCGCTATCACACGTGTCCGCGCGCACACTTCTCCGCCCTCCCCCTTCCCCACACGCACGCAGTCGCTGCTCGCCTCAGCCGTGACTCGTGAGGTACACCGGTGCTGCTGCTAATAGCAGAGCTAGCACGAAACCAGGAAATAGACCCGCACGCGGCGCTTTAATCCACCTGGTCTAGTCCTGGTTTAGTCCAGGTCTAGACCTGGTCCAGTCCTGGTTTAGTCCAGGTTTAGACCTTGGTCTAGACCTGGTATAGTCCACGTTTAGTCCTGGGTCTGCAGTCTCTTAGCCAATCAGGACGCAGAACACAATGTTACACTATAAAAAAAATGTTACACTATAAAAAAAAAACTTGGAACGGGGCCTTGGAACGAATCAGGCTTTTTCATTGAAATAGCTACTCAACTTACAAAAAAATTCACGTTACGAAACCACTTCTGGAACAAATTAATTTTGTAAGGTGAGGTACCACTGTCAATAAATACAAATTTACTTATTTGGACACACTGTCTCATTCAGTATTTTTCCCATACATGTTGCTTTGTGTATGTGTGTATAGTTTTTACTACTTTCTACATTTAATATACATACAGAAGACATTAAAGATCCCATGACATGGTACTTCTTGATGCTTTTATATGGCTCCTTAATGGTTCCCTAATACTGTAAATGAATCCTTCTTCAAAATCAACACTCAGTGCATGAGAAACAGAGATAAGATGAGAAAGAGTCATAAATATCTCTCTCAAACTCTTTATTCTGGGCATTGTTGCTTGAATGCAAATGAGGAGAAAACAGATGGCCAATAGTAGAGGGTGGGGGCGTGGCCAAACTCTCCGCTCAGAGCTCAGAGCCGACAGCTGATCCATTTCCTTGTTTTTGCACGGGGGGGGGGGGGGGATTTGAAGCGTTCCATTGAAAAATAAACACATTTCCACAGAAAATAAAATTAAACCACTGCTGTTCAAAGGTCCAGAGGCTCAGATAAAGGACTTCCGAGCCTAGAAACACTCGGACGTGCCTCCAGGCAAATAAAAAAACGCATTTCGCATTGCCTAGCGCATTCGCAGTCCAAACTCTCTGGGCGTGATTTACAGAGACGCCGAGTAGAGACAGACGGGGTTGGAACTGCATTTGCATTTCTTTTTTCGATCTGACGTCAATAAGGTGCCTTGTTCAAACTCGCCCGTTTGAGCGCCGATTTTTTGTAACGCAGAAAAGGATCGCAAATGCTCAGTTTAGACATTTCACAACTTTTAACCACTTTTAAACAGGGTAGGGGAGCTCACATTAACATTCAAAAACCTCAGAAAGTGAAAATTTCATGCTATGGGACCTTTAAGTATATGAAGTAAAATATATGGAATTATGTAGTAAAGATTTTTTTTTCCTTACTTCATCTATTTAATGTCTTCTGTATCTATACAAAATGTAGAAAGCCGTAAAAATAATATTAAAAAATGCCTTGAATTAGATGCAGGGTCCAAACTCTTGACTGGTAGTGTATATCAAAATAGTAAAAACCCTCGTGGTCAGTGTAGCTTATATGGGAAAGCCTAAAGAATTCTACTCATATCTCCACCTCTATTACTTGATGATGTTTATAACTCTTACATGGGGAGGCTCCAGGTCTGGATGAGGCAGGAGCAGATGACCGCGTTGGTCTTGTAGGTCGTGAGGTGCTGGAGGTCCTCGGAGAATCGGATGGAGAACCGGGTCCATTTACAGTGCTGCTCTTTGGGACCATCACCCATTCATCTGAGCCACTGGACGGAGAAGAGTCTCTGCTCGATCTGAAGACAAAAACAACGTATTTAATATAAATAAAAAATAAATAAATGCAAAGGGCAAATAAATGTAAAGGGCAGACAACAACAAAATGAGATACCTGTTGCCTGATTTTCCATTTTGCTGAGAGGTTCCATTTAAAACAGACACTGGCATGATGGGAAAAAAATAAATAAAATAAAGTTAGTTAACACAGTTGTAAACCTTTCTGCATTTAAAGGTGCACTGTGCAACTTTTCGGGTAGAGGGTCCCCCATGGAGATGGTATAACATTGTCTGAAATGTTTGACAGTGTATCATTAAACTTATCCATCTACCATTCATTCAATTATGGGTGTTTTTATTGCTCAAAGACATGTACATCTACAGTAAGCGGGTCATTCTCTACATAGATCTGACCGTTATATTGGTCTGGTGGCATCTCCTGCGTGTTTCCATGGAGATAGTTAGGTTTAACACCATAGTGTGAAACATTCCAAGCACAGTAATTACAACGCCATAGAGACCTTTCAAATAAAAATGTTTGAAGTTTTGTTTTTATTCATTGTTTTTTTTTTTTTTATCGTGGCTTGAAGTGTATTCCAATAACACACAGACAATGCATATCTCTAGTTATTACAAGAAAGGATCCAAATATATTTTAATCTGATATGCTAAACATTTTTAGAGAATAAAAAAATAAACGCGTAGTGATAAATCCCGGAACAGAAACTGAAATAATAGAAATGATGTGAGGCAAAACAAACTTAGTTAATGTGATGTTATCTTTTTCATTACTGTATTTTTCGGACTATAAGTCACACTTTTTTTTCATGGATTGGGTGGTCCTGGGACTTATACTCCAGAGCGACTTGTATATTAAAATTTTCACAAGCCTTGAGCGCCCTCTCATGGATTGACTTGAAAACTACCACTACCGCTATAAATTGCACCCTCTCATGACAGCCACGAGAGGATGCTGTAGGCTCTTGTGCCAGTATCTGCTACTAGTATTACTTCTGTACCACTGAAAATTTAAACAAACTTAAAAGGAATACTGAGAAGACCGAACAAAAATGGCCCCAAAAAGTAAATCATATTCTGCAGATGACAAGCTGCAAGTAGTGAAATATGCAGCCGAAAACTGTAATCGAGCAGCAGAAAGAAAGTTTGGAGTGAGCGAGAAACTTGTGAGGGACTGGAGAAAAGCAGAGGATACTGTAAGTGCAATGAAGAAAACAAAAAAGGCTAATCGCGGGCTAAAAGCTAGATGGCCACAGCTAGAGGAACAAGTTAAGAAATGGGTGCTTGAACAACGTGCTGCCAGGAGAGGCTTGTCAACAGTGCAAGTACGTCTCCACGCCCAGGTAGTTGCCAAGGAGATTAATATAAATGACTTTTATAGTGATTTATATTCATAAATTTATATTCATTTATATTCATAAATTACTATAGTACTGGGAGGACCTTCTTGGTGTTATCGTTTCATGCAAAGCAACCGCCTCTCTATCAGTGCACGGACAGATCAAATCCTGGTTCCTGGTCTCTGATTTTATAAAATAAATTTCCCCCAAAAAGTGCGACTTGTATGTTTTTTTCTTCTTCATTACGCATTTTTTGGTTGGTGTGACTTATAGTCCGAAAAATATGGTAAAAGAAAACAAGAAACAAGATCTTGCTATTTTTGCTACTTATTTAGAATGTATTATGTTATACATTTGTTGTCTTATTATACTTTTGCTCTTTGTTATTATATGTATTGTAATGTGTGGGCTACTGTGTCCAAATAATTTCCCTTGTGGATCAATAAAGTTTGTCTAAGTCAACAATACGCCTGTAAAATGACTCCTGATTATTCAATTCTCAATATTAGACTTCAAAGCAGAGCAGAAGATATCAGGTATTTCCACACCTGGTTGTTTCTCAGCGTTGGTGAGCGTTTCCTCGTCTACCTGCAGCCCGTCCAGACACACGGACAGGTCTCCCACAGCCTCCTGGGGGTCTCTGTCGGAGCTCAGCTGAAGAGTCTGCACTACTTCACACACTGGAAAGAAATCATTCATTTTATACTTTCTAAATCTATCAAGACATTTGCAGTGGTTTGAATCAGTGTTTTCCCATAAAAACTTTGGTGGCAAGGCCTGTCACAAATTTTGAATCAGATATTTTGCAACAGAGATATACTGTGATAAATGATAATACTGAAACTACTTTATGCCACTAACAGAATAACAGTAATACAAGATAATCCCAGAAAAGAAAAGAGAAAAGAAATTGTAAACACGATAAATATTGAGCTCCAAAATACATTGTTCCAGTTTTCATATATTAAACCATAAGTCGATATAGTAGTAATTATTTGACAGGCCTAGTAGTGGCACAAATTATTTTATCTCATACAATATGTGAAGTAGTAGCTCATTACTTTTACAGATTTATGTTAGTTAAGATTGTTATAGACTATGAAGGGGAATTATTTGTAATATGGATTATAAACATATTGAAAAGGATTTTTAAGAAACATCCAAAACTGATGATTGTGGTGAGAAAATTATTTAAAAAAAATAATTTCCATTCCTGTTTAACATTATTCTTGACTTACAAAAACAGCAAACATATAACTGCAAATTATGATGAAATGTGAAATGACAAAGCCTCAAGAGACTAGCACCAATATGAAACACAGACCAGATTTCCAAATCACATGTTACGCACATGCTAATTAAAGGGGGCATTGTAGTGGGCCCTAAACACCCTCAACGGGAATTCCACAAGCTTAGATGAGAATACTTTGAAAATGTATTTTATTAGTTTAGTTGTTCTACATTTTCTCTCATTAATTAGAGAAGGAAAATCAAGACCTCAAGAGCTGTGTTTTCCATTTTTCTCACTACTTAAATGCAGCTTGAATCTAAAATTACATGATTAAATACTGTAATATATTCATTTGATTTTAGAAAAGTAACTGTATTCTGATTCTGAATACTACCAAATGAAAAAGTAACTGTACCAGATACAGTTAGTCAAAAATAATATTCAGAATACGTATTCTTGGTACATGTATTCAGCTACTTCCCAACACTGCACAAACAATATTTTAGTTGATTAACTCATTGACTGCCGGAGACGGATAAATACGTCCCCTCAAATCCAAACGTAGACTGCCGGAGACGGATAAATACGTCAATTGCGTTTTTTAGCGGGGGTTGCTAGGTTACGACCTGGAGCAACTTTTAAGGTGTAATTCGTACATCCCAACCTGTAGATAGCGATCGTGTGCCCATCGGAGACGCGGAAGACAGGAAAAGATCAGCACATGTGTAGTGTAGTGTAGTGAGAGAGAGTCAAGATGGCGAGGAGAGCGAACAAGGGAAAACGGTTCACTGTCGTCGTCCTCCTCCCTCCTCCCTGATATACCCGCGCCTCGGTCTGCCTTGGGCAGAGACACTTGCGCACCTCCATCGCCCTGCTCAGACACATGTGCACCTCCATCGCCCTGCTCCGAAACATGCGCGCCTCCATCGCCCTGCTCCGAAACATGCGCGCCTCCATCGCCCTGCTCCGAAACATGCGCGCCCGCACCTCCCTGCTCCGAAACATGTGCGCCCGCACCGCCGCCCCGGGCAGACGAGACCGCTGCTCCGACCTACCCGCACCCGGATCGCTCGCCTCAGGCAGACCTAACTGATCCGGCGTGTATCTGCAGCCTGTCTCCGCGGTGTCTCTGCAGCCTGTCTCCGCGGTATCCCGCATCACAGGTCTGCTCCGGAGGCACTCATTTCGTGAGCCAGACCCCGATTCATCTGATGAGCCGTCAGGATCAAGTGGAAGCAGGAGATCTTCGCCTCCAGAGAGGCATGGGATGGGTAAGAAGAACTAACTAACTAACTAACATGATGCTGCTGTTGTGTGGTAATTGTGAAGGAATTTTCTATTTACAGAGCCTTCAACCAGCAGAGGACCAACCCCCTCCTGCTCGCAAAGCGAAGAAAGGTAAAAAAAATATATTATATATATAAATAAATAAATTGTGTGTGTGTATATATGTATAAAAAAGTGTCTATTCTCCACATCACACTGCAGCAATACAAAATAAAAATACAATTAGGTCATGTATATTTCTATCATTTACAGGTGGTGCATCTGGAGTGGCAAGAACAACCACACATGCCACACATCTACTGTCTGCATATTATCATGGTGGCAGGTGGTCACCATGTCATGCCAGGCTAACACCGTGACCTTCTTGTTGTGCCTCATAACTTTTCCCTGCCCCCAGGTCACTCTTTTTTTGTCCCTGATCCCATTTGGTTCCCCCCTGGTTCTTCCCCCTGTTTCCCCCCTGGTTCCCCCCTGTGTGTCCCACAGACTCACACACTGACACAGAATTATAAAAATTGTCCATATACATGGTGTAGCCATGACAGTGACAGTGTCAAGATGCCGGGGACAATCTCTACTTGCCGGGGACAAGCAGAGATTGTTTTTGATCTAGGAGATCAAAAACAATCTCTGCTTCATACCATCTATGCAAATGTTTTGCCCAGGTTGGTACGTGTTTTTAAATTTTTATAATATAGTCCAACACTGGGCGGATTTTATAGAGATTGTCCCCGGCATCTTCTAATGACCTGTCACTATCAGCTGAAACCTGTTTCTTGGCATTGTTTTTGAAAAGTTTTTTTTTTTTTTTATTGTGTGAAGAATCCCTCAGTCGTCCAGGTAGAATCCATGGCAAAAGGAGAAATTCAATTTGTCAACTGGACCCAGTACCTGTCCAGTTGACAAATTGAATTTCTCCTTTTATTTATTTATTTATTTATTTTATTTTTTTTATTGTTGTATATTGTATTGTTTTATGTATGTTGTATACTTATGTATGTTGTTCTGATCTCAAATTTTGTTCTCAAATTTTGTTTTGTTGATTGTTGTCAATTTGTATATAGTTATATTTCTTATATTTGTAAATAAAAGTGTACTTTGTCATCAAAAATATCTTTCTCTGTTGTTTTAGATGTTTGAGATGTCACTAAATCAATAAGTATTGATGTCAAAGTCACTGATCTGCTCGAAATCCTTCTTTTCACAAAATGCTCCATTTCTCCAGTTTTTGTCAAAAACCAGTGTTTTTGCTGAAACTTCCCTATGTTCTACTATCAATTACTTGAGAACCGAAAAGGTTAGAAGCATAATTTTTTTTCCAGGTGAAAGAAGAGAGTCAACACTTTATTTTGATGTGTATCATGTTTATATAGTCAAAGAACTCAGTATTCTGTGAGTCTTGAAAAATCAGTGAAAATGACCAAAAAGCTCTGGCAGTCAAAGGGTTGACATTGTGAAAACAGGCCGGCAGTGAATGAGTTAATGTTCTATGAATATGTCATTTTTTATCCAAAAAAGTGTAAGGGTGTGAACTCACGTTTCAGGTCATTTGCTCTAAGTGCCTCGTTAATAAGAAGTGATGCCGTCCCCAAAAGGATGTCTGACTTTAGAGTCTGGTGGCTCCACACACGAAACGTGAGCTTGCTCACTGGGGTCACAATTCTGCAGAAAATGGAAATATCATAATTTAAAAGCTGAAACTCTGGGAAGACAAATAGCAAAGTTAAAAGTAGTATTAGAGTGTTATTTAAACATGTTGCAATGTGCAGACAACTACGCTTTTTAAGTTCACAAATAATAAAAATTGTTGGTTCGGTGTTTTACATGCAGATAAGACTGATATTTTGTGATATCTACCTAGAGATGATAAAAAGAACATAGAGAGGAGGATGCAGATGTGACTACAGCAAAGGAAGGAAAGGAATTTACTAACAATTAGTGAAAAAAATAAAAAAATAAATGTGCACTTACACTGTCAGTGATTGTTTCCATTTGGGAGTATGTGTGTTCGTGCACTTCTCTGTCCTCTTTGACTGTCCGTCCACTGTTACTTCAACATAAGGACTGGGACCAAACCAGTTCTTTTTGTTTTCTTTTAATTTGGCTGAAATCACTAGGGGAAAAAATATAATGTCACAGTGAAATACTTGAATACATAACGCAATATTAGAACCAAATATTATATTCCAGTTTGAGGTATTTTACCTGTGACTTGTAATTGGGCCTTCATGGTTCCTCCATAACACTAACTGCACTGTCACTGAAACAACCTGTACACAGGGACATCACATGTTAAAAATGGCAAACATCAGTTAACCTACTTAGAGAGATTCAGCTGCTGGCTGTACCTTCCTGTATAAATATTTGTGCTGTATTACAATTAAAATGTATTTGCAATATGTTATTAAAAACACAATTGATAAGAATCATTGGAAGCACAATTTTAAGGATCCCGATTATGTTATTTTCAAATCTATGTTATAATGTTGTTTCTGCTTCAAAAACATACCTGGAGATGTGTTTTGTTTCATTCACTCACACATGTTTAACACACAAACCCTGCATATTTAGGCTGAGCTCTTCTGTCAGATAGATAATAAAGGATAACAAAAACATATGTGAATGAAACAAAATACAACTCCAGGTATGTTTTTGAGGAGGTTTCAACATTGTAACATGGGTTAAAGCTCACAAGAGTCACCGACGCCTAATATAGGACTTTTAAATATAAACCAAGCTGAAATAATGCATGCGGCCTTTTACTTCTCAGATTACTGCATCAGTAAGCTAATTGGGCCACTCTCTAAAGAATCACGCTAAAGAATTCTTATATGACTACATGTTGAAAAAAAAAAAGCCATTATTAGAGCTAATGGCTTTTATAATGGAATGGCTTTTATAATGGAATCTAGATAATGTGGCACATCCAGTAAGACACTGGTACGGCAATTAGTCTAGGTACACACTAAAATACTTTCTAAAAAAAGCCATGCAATTGGTTGATTTTAATTGAGATCAAGATTCTGTCTATCCTGCCAATTGTCTGTCAGTAAAAGGATGTGGTTTTGAGTTCAGACTCTGGAAGAAGAAATTTGGATAGTTTTTTGTGTGAAATGGTAATGATTAAAAGTATGCCGTTAGACCTCTGCTCTGACAAAGCACTGGGCAGAGGACCTCCACACTTTTTAACCAACTTTATGGACTAATTTGGGTGTTTTGTATGTCTTTTGTATCCAGTTTTTCTTTTAAACTATGGACGGAATAATATTTGTGACTGAAATAAATAAAGAAGAAGGTCTTGTTTATGTTCAGTAACTTATTGTTGAAAGACATTTTGACACATTTTTTATGACACATTTTTTGTCACCCACTCTACTTTCAACAATGGAAGTATGTAACAATGGAAAACCTTATGTGAACCAATACAGTCATTACAGAGTCAAAAATAGAGAAAGGCTATAGGCCGTGGCTATAATAAGCCACAGAGCCTATTCCATAACACCACAATCCCTGCACTGGCCTAGTAATGCTAGTGCACTCTGACACGGACACTGGCAATTATTAACCACCAAAGATCTTTTACAATTGCATTTTAGCAGATGTTTTGAGAATATTACAGAAAGGCCTGTATGTAAGAGCTTTGCGTTGGACACATATATAACCAATATTTTTCATTTTAAATGCAAATGTTGTGATGTTTTTTGAAATTATTATTACTGACGTATTTTTTTTAAACTTCCCAACACTTTTAGAATACTTTTTTCGTATTTGCAAGCCATATTAGGCCTCAAATTACCCAATAAACAAGGCAATAAGGAACTATTTATTAAGTATTGATAGGAACAGGGTGTTTTGTTGTGCCCCAGGACAGATCAGTGGCGCCTGCAGACACAATGGAACAAAAGTGTGTGATCTTTTCAATTTTTTATAATCGTGCTACATTACATAACGTTATAAAAACATAAGCAGGCCCAACAGTGGACTAAATTGGCACTAAAGGTTTTATCAGCGAGCCTCAGATAAACAAGTAACGTTAACGGGCGACAAAATGGTGCTAACAGCTAACAGCTAATCCGAGTTCTACATAATACCTCGGGATCGGAGTCATGATTGTTATAAGTAAGTGCGCATACGAACATACCTGGTGGATAATTAGCCAAAGTTTAAGGCTGGACGTCAGGGTTATGGAAATAGTTGAGCATGATGTTGACAGGTAGCCGCTGTCACCAGATCAGCACCAACTTCCGCCAGAGAGCCAGCTTCCGGTTCATGTATTTTCACAATAAAATAGTTTGAGGAAAATGAGGAAACCATCATAGTAAATTGGAGTCAATTTAGTCCTGGTTTGATCCTGGTCTAGTCCTTGTTTAGAGTGGAGTGAATTTAGTCCTGGTTTGATCCTGGTCTAGTCCTTGTTTAGATTGGAGTAAATTTAGTCCTGGTTTAATCCTGGTTTGGATTGGAGTATGTTTATTCCTGGTTTAGTAGTCCTCTTTCTGACTTTGTGCCCAGTTCAGAACTACTGCAGTTTAAAGTTATTTTAGTCCTGGTTTAGTTCAGTTTTTTTTCCTGGTTTAGTCCTGGTTTATTTCTAGTTTAGTCCTGGTTTAGTTGTGGTCTAGTCCTTGCTTAGATTGGAGTAAAGTTTGCCTGGTTTAGTCTTGGTTTAGATTGGAGTATGTTTATTCTTGGTTTAGTTCTGGTCTAGTCTTCTTTCTGACTTTGTGCCCAGTTCAGAAGTACTGCAGTTTGAAGTTCTTTTAGGCCTGGTTTAGTCAATTTTTTTTCCTGGTTTAGTCCTGTTTTCACAATCTTGACTGTGTTTTCTCATAAATAGCTTACACAAAGTTGTATTTTAATTTATTCATGCACGTTTAAGTTATCGTGTACAGTCATAAAATAAAATAAAATAAAATAAAATAAAATAAAATAAAAATCTGTAAAGGAAGAAAAATAGACTCCAGGACAAACATTTAGGTTTAAAATATTTTTAATTGTTTCAACAATAACACATAAAAGAAAATCTGCAGCTTGCTCTGGCGAAATTTCTCTGAGGTGGTACTTGTCAGAAGTCAATCAACCTCAAGTCTCTTTTAAGTCATTTTAGATTAATATTGCGGTATTAATATTGCTCTCTTAAGTTAGGGTTATTTGTTTGTTTATTTCATTCATAAAGTATTAAAAGACATCAACAGTGTGATTACATTACAAGAAATGAATGAATCTACCCCCTCTTCCCTTTTCCAGACAGTACAGTAACACCGATAGTTACTATAAAACATTTCATCAATACATTCCCTTTCAATCACAAATATTAATCAAATGTAAACAGAAAGCTTCACTTTTATGCGCAACAACTTAGCTGCTTAGCATTTTATTATTTGTTCCTTAAATAAATAAGCAAATAAACAAAATAAACAAAGAAAGTAAATCAAATAAAATAAATTAAAATAAAATAAAATAAAATAAAATAAAATAAAATAAAACAAAATAAAATAAAATAAAATAAAGTAAAGTAAAATAAAATAAAACAAAATAAAATATCTGTACTTCCTTGCAATAACTAAAAAAAATATATAAAAAAATTGACTCCAGGACAAACATTTTAAATAGTCATTTTTTCAATAACAACACAAATAAAATAAAATAAAATAAATAATCACGGCTTCTAAATGAATGTAGTACATAAATAAATCCAGAAGGTGGCGCTCCTGTCACGAGTGAGCGACACCCGGGACATGCCCACAGATGACGTCAGGTCGCGTGACTGCCCAGGGTCCCGAGTTTTTTGGGGCTGAATATCTGAAAGATCTTTGTTTTTCCGAGTGAAATGATCATCAGCCCAGTTTAAAGGTATCTGTTACATACTGTTTATCCAATGAAGATGCTGTCTCGCTTACTCAAGGAGCACCAGGCGAAGCAAAACGAGCGGAAAGAGCAGCAAGGTACGTGACATGAGCTAATGCTAACTACACTCAAAGCTAAAAACAAATCCCGTTTCTCCATTTAGTGTAGATTATGGCTTCTCAGCTTCACTTGAGTGCATATGTATTTCTGCCTAAAAGTCAAATAGACCTGTTTTTTGTAGGTTAACCTGTATTTTGTAGGGTGACTAATCAAAATTAGTTGTAAAAGTGGGACAAGTTTTGCATTGTATGTCAATTTTAACTCTGAAAATCTGTCGAACGAGATATTTTCAGATGAAACTGGGTCAGCTGAAATCAATATTGTTAAAATCCAGATTTCTATTTTAATATAATGAGAAGGTTCTACGGTATAGTCATTAATGGAAACAATAAGGACTAAATGAATTTTAATTTTGGATATTTCTTATGAACATGATAAACTTGCTTTTCCCTCTTCACCTCATCTGAAAGTTTGACTTTATTGCATTCTGCATCTTTAAACAACCACAAAAGTCTGCTGTATAGGACCCAACCATTTATTTACAATATGTTTTTTGTTGCAGAAAGACGCAGACGTGAAGCCATAACTGCAGCCACGTGCCTGACAGAAGCCCTGGTTGACCATCTGAATGTTGGGTAATCTCACTAGGTTTTTCTCTTTGTCTTTATAAAGCAACAAGACCAGCTTTCACACTGGATACTATTTTACACACAAATCACTTAACAGGAGGCAAATGGCTCATGTGTAAAAAATATCTCATGAAGTTTTGAAAACCTGTAATGCAAGTGTGAAAATCGGCTTATAAATTGTGTTCGAATAAAGATTAATCTGTGAAATGTCCCCACGACTGTAAAGATCTTGACTTGGTTTTCTAGTACAGCAGGTGTTTACTACTCAATAGAATTATGTTTAACTATTATTATTTTTCTGTATAAACCCAGAGTGGCCCAGGCGTATGTGAATCAACGTAAGTTGGACCATGAAGTTAAGACACTGCAAGTCCAAGCAAGCCAGTTTTCCAAGCAGACTGCCCAGTGGATCAGTATGGTGGAGGGCTTTAACCAGGCCCTAAAGGTAGGTTAAATGGCAAAATAGAAAATTAGTGTGGTTTATTTTGTGTTAATTTATTTTTTTTAATGGTGTGTATGTAACCTTTTTGGTGGGAGCCCCACTACCTGCATGTTTCAGTGGAGTTATTGTGTTCCCTGAAACATTTCACATGACATTTAATGTGTTTGTGTTGCATTTATTAAGTAGACCACCTTCAAAAACATGCATTCTTTCTATGAGAGCTCCCACCCTTCCACAGATCTGGCCTGTTACTTGTTCCGGGGTGTCTCCTGCTTGCGTATGAGGAGTATTTTATTTTTACTCTTAGAAACATGAAAAACAGAAAGAGGTTTCCAGTGGTCCAAAGTTATTCTTCACTTACCTCATGCAGTCCAGTCGTCCTGATTATTCACTGTGATGAGTTTGTCAGATCGTTTCACAATAGTGATGTGATGATAAAGCATGACAACACGCACATGCTAACACGCACATGCTTCCTAATTAGATGCAGCCAGTACACAGCAGAGTTATTTTGTTCTCAAGAGCTTCTTATACAATATATCTATACTCGGGCAAAACTATTTTTCCTCAAATACATGGGGAAAAAATCAGGTACACAAACATTAATGTGTTTAATACCATATTGTATTGAAAATTCCAGATAAATCTCCATGGAGACAAATAAGTGGTGAACCCTACCAGAAAAATTACAGTGGCTCTTTAATTTTGATACGGAACAATAACTTTACAATCATATTGCCCAAATGCACTGTTCACTGATAAAAGTGAATCAGGTGAAAGGGGACAGCTTTTAGATGAGAAAATCAGATTAGTCTCATTGAAGTCTTGTCACTCGTCAGTTGGTCTGAGAGGATTTGGCAGCTGCAACCGTAATTGAATTTACACAGTGACACTGTTTTTGCTGGATTGGTTATGTTCAGTGTACATTTAAGCAAATTGTAAAACATTTGTGTCATAACATAAAAGGCAGAAAATACAATTTTAAAAAGTTTGTAGGTGTGGGCTGTGAAAGCTGGTGTAAACAAAGATAATGGCATATTTTAAAAGGTACACTGTGTGAGGGAGTCCACCACCTGCTTTCTTCATGGAGATGTTATTACTTTGCATGAAATGTTCCACACTATGGCATTAAACATGTTTATCGGCACAGTGGCTGAGTGGCAAGCACTCATGTTTCACAGCAAGAAGGTTTCCAGGTTCAATCCCCTGGTTGCCCAGGCCTTTTGTTTGCATGTTCTCCTCATGTCTGGGTGGGTTTCCTCCGGGCACTCCGCTTTCCCCCATAAAACCTAAAAAACATGACCCAGGGACTACAGGTGGAAATTAGCTCTAGTGCTATAACCTGCACAATGCTTCTCTCCTGTTAAGGTTAAAGGAAAATTTATGTTTTTACAATCTGGACCTTATTTCAGTGATAAAACAACGTCATTTACACACCCATTGTACTTTGGTGTCATTTGGAGTATTTCCGGAGATTTTGTAGATTTTGTTTAGCGATATCCGTTTAACGTTTGTTGTTGGGGCATACGGTTGCAATCATCAAATAACACAAACTTTAGTACTTTTTAAATGACAAAAGTTCAATGTGTTAGTCTACACTTTCGTTTGAGTCAAAAGAGGCCTGTAATCCGATATCCAGCCATGGTTCCGATTAGATGACGTCATCAACGAGGACAGCATGGATAACGCCATCCATCCATCCATCCATTTTCTTCCGCTTATCCGGGGCCGGGTCGCGGGGGCAACAGTCTAAGCAGGGACCTCCAGACTTCCTTCACCCCGGACACTTCCTCCAGCTCCTCCGGGGGGACCCCAAGGCGTTCCCAGGCCAGCCGGGACACATAGTCCCTCCAGCGTGTCCTGGGTCTTCCCCGGGGCCTCCTCCCGGTGGGACATGCCCGGAACACCTCCCGAGGGAGGCGTCCAGGAGGCATCCGGAACAGATGCCCGAGCCACCTCAGCTGGCTCCTCTCCACGTGGAGAAGCAGCGGCTCTACTCCGAGCTCCTCCCGTGTGACCAAGCTCCTCACCCTATCTCTAAGGGTGCGCCCAGCCACTCTGCGGAGGAAACTCATTTCGGCCGCTTGTATCCGCGATCTCGTCCTTTCGGTCATTACCCAAAGCTCATGGCCATAGGTGAGGGTAGGAACGTAGATTGACCGGTAAATTGAGAGCTTCGCCTTTTGGCTGAGCTCCCTCTTCACCACAACGGTCCGGTACAACGACCGCATCACTGCCGACGCTGCACCAATCCGCCTGTCAATCTCACGCTCCATCCTCCCCTCACTCGTGAACAAGACCCCGAGATACTTGAACTCCTCCACTTGAGGCAAGGACTCTCCACCCACCCAGAGAGGGCAAACCACCTTTTTCCGGTTGAGAACCATGGCCTCGGATTTGGAGGAGCTGATCCTCATCCCAGCCGCTTCACACTCGGCTGCGAACCGCCCCAGTGCACATTGGAGGTCCCGGTTTGATGAAGCCATCAGGACAACATCATCCGCAAACAGCAGAGATGAGATCCTGTGGTTCCCAAACCGGATCCCCTCCGGCCCCTGACTGCGCCTAGAAATTCTGTCCATAAATATAATGAACAGAACCGGTGACAAAGGGCAGCCCTGGCGGAGTCCAACATGCACCGGAAACAGGTCCGACTTACTACCGGCAATGCGAACACAGCTCCTGCTCCGGTCATACAGGGATCGAACAGCCCTTAGCAAAGGGCCCCGAACCCCGTACTCCCAGAGCACCCTCCACAGGACCCCACGAGGGACACGGTCGAATGCCTTCTCCAGATCCACAAAGCACATGTGGACTGGTTGGGCAAACTCCCATGCACCCTCGAGCACCCGATGGAGAGTATAGAGCTGGTCCAGTGTTCCCCGGCCGGGACGAAAACCACACTGCTCCTCCTGAATCCGAGGTTCGACTATCGGTCAAATTCTCCTCTCCAGCACCCTGGAATAGACCTTACCGGGAAGGCTGAGGAGTGTGATTCCCCGATAGTTGGAACACACCCTCCGGTCCCCCTTCTTAAACAGAGGGACCACCACCCCGGTCTGCCATTCCAGAGGTACTGTCCCCGACCGCCACGCGATGTTGCAGAGACGTGTCAGCCAAGACAGCCCTACAACATCCAGCGACTTGAGATACTCAGGACGGATCTCATCCACCCCCGGGGCCTTGCCACTGAGGTGCTTTCCAACCACCTCAGTGACTTCAGCCAGGGTGATGAGTGAGTCCGACCCCGAGTCCCCAGCCTCTGCTTCCTCCTCGGAAGACATGACGGCGGGATTGAGGAGATCCTCAAAGTATTCCTTCCACCGTCCGACAACATCCCCAGTCGAGGTCAACAGCTCCCCACCCACACTGTAAACAGTGTTTGTGGAGAACTGCTTCCCCCCCCCTGAGGCGCCGGACGGTTTGCCAGAATTTCTTTGAGGCCGTCCGATAGTCCTCCTCCATGGCCTCTCCGAACTCCTCCCAACTCCGAGTTTTTGCCTCTGCCACCGCCCGGGCTGCAGCACGCTTAGCCCGCCGGTACCCGTCGGCTGCCTCCGGAGTCCCACGAGCAAACAAGGCCCGATAGGACTCCTTCTTCAGCCTGACGGCATCCCTTACTTCCGGTGTCCACCACCGGGTTCGGGGATTGCCGCCGCGACAGGCACCACAGGCCTTACGACCACAGCTACGGGCGGCCGCATCGACAATAGATAACGCTAAACTCCAAAATCTCCGGAAATACTCCAAATGACACCAAAGTACAATGGGTGAGTAAATGACGTTGTTTTCTCACCGAAATAAGGTCCAGATAATTTTCCTTTAATGTAGATTGTGCACTGTCCCTGTCTCCTAAATAAACTAAATTAATAATAATACATTAAATTGATTTCATTACAAATGTTTTTATTGCTCAAAAAATCCTAGAAAAACATGCAATCTTTGAGTAGCATCACCTTACAGATCTGACCTGCTTCTTTCCATGGAGAAGTTTAGTGCTATACTGTGGAACATTCCAAGCAAAGCAATACCATCTCTACGGAGATGAGCAGATGACGAACCCTCTACCAAAAATGTTACTTAGTGCACATTGAAACACACATTTTACAAACTTCTTTTAAAGGTGCAATATGTAACTTTTTGGTTTGGGGGTCCATCACCTGCTTGTTTCTATGGAGATGTCATTGCTCTGCCTGGAATGTTCCTCAGTATGACATTAAACGGCTCTACTTTAGATTTATTCAATTACAGGTGGTTTTATAGCTCAAAAATACCTAGAAAAGTAGTAGATCATGAGTGGGGTTGCCTGCACGGATCTGACCTGTAACTTGGTCTGGTTTTGTCTCTATGAAGATAGAAAAAATTAAAAACATACTGTGGAACATTCCAAACAAAGCAAAAACATCCCCAAGGAGAAAAGCATTTGACGCCCACCCACCAGAAGAGTTATACAATGCATCTTAATACTGACAAACGTATAATAATTCAGTTTTTATTTTTTGTCAGGAAATTGGTGATGTAGAGAACTGGGCTCGAAGTATTGAACTGGACATGAGAACCATCGCCACAGCCTTGGAGTATGTGCACAAAGGTCAGCTCCAAACGGCATCCACGTAGTGCTGGAAAGAATAGACATTTCACTACCAAATCTACCAAGATAATATGACAGTTGCTTCATTTGTTTGGAAGTTTGAAAGAATTTGAGCTGAACTGGAGGACTGCATGCTATGGATAATGTGTCTGTCAAGGCCAAATGTTTAAAGGTCCCATGGCATGAAATTTTCACTTTCTGAGGTTTTTGAACGTTAATGTGAGCTCCCCCTACCCTGTTTAGGGCCCCCCCTCCCCATGGTTAAAAGTTGCGAAATGTCTAAACTGAGCATTTGTGATCCTTTTCTGCGTTCCAAAAAATCGGAGCTCAAACGGGCGAGTTTGAACAAGGCACCTTATTGACGTCAGATAGAAAAAAGAAATGCAAATGCAGTTCCACCCCCGTCTGTCTGAACTCAGCGTCTCTGTAAATCACGCCCAGAGAGTTTGGACTGCGAATGCGCTAGGCAATGCGAAATGTGTTTTTTTATTTGCCTGGAGGCACGTCCGAGTGTTTCTAGGCTCGGAAGTCCTTTATCTGAGCCTCTGGACCTTTTGAACAGCAGTGGTTTAATTTTATTTTCTGTGGAAATGTGTTTATTTTTCAATGGAACGCTTCAAATCTCTCCCCCCGTGCAAAAACAAGGAAATGGATCAGCTGTGAGCTACAGCGGAGAGCGGAGCGTTTGGTCACGCCCCCACCCTCTACTATTGGCCAGCTCTTTTCTCCTCATTTGCATTCAAGCAACAACGCCCATTATAGAGTGTTCAGAGTGAGGAAAAATTACTCTTTCTCAGCTTATCTCTGTTTCTCATGCACTGAGTGTTGATTTTGAAGAAGGATTCATTTACAGTACAGTATTAGGGAACCATTAAGGAGCCATATAAAAGCATCAAGAAGTACCATGTCATGGGATCTTTAAAGTAATATCTTATAATGGCAAGTTTGTGTGTTAAATTAAAACACGCAAGTTAAATTATGATGATCAGTGTGTAATGCAATTTTTTTTTTGTACAGCGCAAGTTTTTGTGTTTGTTTTTTTTATCATGCTTGAACCGTTAAAATAAATGTTATACATATCGTCCCTCATTTGTGTATATTCAGCAGTACTTTCTGGTTGTCAAATCAATACCCAGATATTAATTAAAACGAAAACTAGCATCAAAACTGACCTGTTATTAATACTGAAAAATTACAAAAAAATAAACCACATGAGGCTTTAAAAAAAAAACTACTATTTTGTGTTGAAAATGTCATTTTATTTTCAAAAAATATTTAGATTTTTTAAAATTATTGTATCAAAATCTATATTGCGTATCCAGTCATTTCTGTAGACTCAAAATGAAGTTGCACATTTTTAAGTAGAAATGGTTATCATTATTGACATTTGCCCTAAAACTTTGTACACATACAGTGAAATGTATTGAAATCACACAACACAGGTACCCAATACTAAATGGTAAATCTGGCTCAACTATTTGTAAAATTACAGCCGGTATAAAAGAAGATTACGACGCTTTCTAGTCTTCAAGGGGAAAGTTTTGCAACACATTTTTGTAATCGGACGCAGGAGCTGAAAATGTTGCCAAAGAGCGTGGTTTGTCTGGAGTTATGTCATTACACGTGGTAATGTAACACACATGCACATATTTGTCAGCCTTGGGAACTAACAGGTGATGTGAGGTTAATGCTGATGTTTATTTTTTTCTACAGTTTAAAATGACAGATTGGGTGGACATGAACACACCATAGACCGTCAATATTAGAAATATTATGTCCAGACAAAACATAAGCTAAACCTCTCCTACGCTGCAATCTAGTGGGACCATAAAACAGCCCATTCATCTACGATTGCCAATGAAACTTCATATTTTTTCTGCACGGACTTACACAAACCCAGTGTTACGGATTGTGGATTACAGATCGCGGACTTGTCTTAAAGGATCAACCACAGGGATAAAGGTTCCTGGGCCCAGCCTCGTGGAGCTAATGCACAAGAGTCACCAGAAAGGGAAAGGTGTGGGAGTGTCAGCAAGTATCACCTCAAAACAAGGTAGGAGCAGAGTTAAAGATATTCTGTAATCACTGTAAACCAGCATAGAGAATAGTGTTTTTTTGTTTGTTTTTTTAATTGAAATGTTTTTAAATATTTGTGTTAAATACAATTGTGATGATTGGTGAAGTTTATTATGAGTAATTTTAGCAATAGCAGTCACATAATCAGTAGCAGCACTGTATAGCTTTTTTTCTTATCTAAAAAAACAAAAAAAGTCAATTTTTAGTAACTTTGAAGTGTGGGATAGGCTACTTTTACTATTATCTGCTACTACTACAACGACTACTACTACCACTACTAGAATCACTACAAATACTGCTGCTAAAACGTCTTCTACTACTACTTCTACTACTAATATAATCATGGAATAACTACTACAACTTCTGCTGTTGCTGCTGCTGCTGCTGCTACTACGATTGCTTGCTCTTGCAACTACTGCTGCTACTAGTGCTTTTGCTACTACTACTACTACTACTACTACTACTACTACTACTACTACTACTACTACTACTACTACTACTACTACTACTACTACAACAGCAGTAGTACTAGAATGACTATTACTAGAATGACTACTAGAACTACTGCTGCTGCTTGCTGCTACTGCTATTACTACTACTAGAATTACTACTACATCTACTGCTTTTGTTGCTGCTGCTACTGCTGCAGCTACTACTACTACTACTACCACTACTACTACTACTACTACTACTACTACTACTTCTATTACTATTACTACTACTACTGCTACTACTACTACTACAGCTACTACTACTACTTCTGTCTGCACCAGCACTAACCACCTTCGATAGTAATGTTCTGATGAGACTCTAAGCAAACCACTTATTTGACAATTTAAAATATGAGTGTTGTTTAAAAACAGAAAAAAATAAAAAACTGCACATATTTTTCCTCATTATAATGTGTTTGCTTTTTTTTCAATATGCCTGAAAAAATAATTGGTCTGAGGCTGCCCTGAGCACTTTAAGCAGCTTTGTCACAGGCATTAAATTTATACCTCAAAACAATACAGCCTTCTCCCAGCGGACCCCCTCCTCCACAAATACCTCTGTCCCCACTGTAAGAGTATTAACCAAGGATTTCTCATGTGCTAAATGCAGTTACGTATTACCACTGCTATTTTGTGATGTTATGAAATCAAAAGTACTGCAGCAACTCGGTAAACCCGATTTCTAGCTTGTCTTATCAGTATTTGCACAATGTTGTTTTTCCAACAGGTCTCCAAACTCCAGACAGTTTGAAGTAACCCAGCGGGATGGACACACAGATAATTTATGATCTTTTAGGGTGAGTAAAAAGAAAACATTTACTTTTTAATGCATTTCGAAAATCCATGAATCTCAGAATGATGAATAGGTTAGGACTGTTGCCATAGCGATTAACAATTTAAACTACATACAGCTCTGGAATAAAAGAAATAAGAGACCACTGGATTTTTTTTTTCTGAAATCAGCATCTCTACATGTATTACAGCCATTCCATTCCAGCATCTGTTGAATTCCAACACAAACACAAAGCTGAGCTACTTCAGTTCTTGCACCAGGAGTGGAACAAAGTCACCCAAGAACAATGTGAAAGACTTGTGGAGAGCATGCCAAGATGCTTGAAAGCTGTGATTAAAAATAAGGGTTATTGCACCAAATATTGATTTCTGAACTCTTCTTAAGTGTAAACATTAGTATTACGTTGTTTTAAAATGAATTTGATCTTGTTTCTTTGCATTGTTTGAGGTCTGAAAACATGTATCTTTTTTGTTATTTTCACCATTTGTCATTTTCTGCAAATAAATGCTCTAAACGATAATATTTTTATTTGGAATTTGGGGGAAATGTTGTCAGTAGTTTATAGACTCAAACAAAAATGTTCCTTTTGCCCAAACGCATACCTATAAGTAGTAAAATCAGAAAAACTGATAATTTTGCAGTGGTCTCTTATTTTTTTCCAGAGCTGTATATCACTTGACCCATAGGTTGTAGATGGGTTAAGTTTAGGGTTATGATTAGTTTGATGGTGTTATGGCGTTATGTTGAACCTTATCATTATTTGTTAGGGACTGGGATAGGGATCCACAAGCTGCCATATTAATCTTATAGTTTATTATAGTTTCCTTTCAACTGACAATGATCACATTTTTGAGGTAAAAAATGTCCCTGTTTTCTGAAGCTATTGTGAAAAAATAATTGATCTTTTTTCAGTTTTTTGTTTTATTTCCATAGAAAATATAAGACATAATCTAAGGCAAACAATCTGCAATTTTACAGCAAATTCCACCTTCAAATTCCACTTTAAAAGCCTGTAAGCTCAGTATTGATCCGTTGTGATTCTACATTGTTGTGCTGACAAATGAAACCAACCCACTGATACTCTGCAGATGATCAACATTTCCTGGGGGTGTGAAACTAACTGAAAGCACTACTCTATTTGAAGCTTTGTTATTCAAATGAGACTTAATCTGATCTTTATTTTAACATAATCTGACCAGGAAGAGTTGACATAGCTGGAACTACAACAGGTGAACTGATTTACAAGTGCTTTTAAACACGTCTCTCACACATAAACTGTTTTTCAGCTAGTCACTCTCCCCTTTTTATTGAAAATCAAACTCCTAAACAGGACCACGAACGCTCGTATTGATCGCAGGCTCCTGAAAATGTGTTGATTTGTGTTTTGTATTTCTTCTGGAGTTTTCAGATGATCTTAAAACTTTTTTGTCTGCCTGCTGATGTGTGCACTGTCATCATGGAAACTGCTGAACATTCCTGCAGTAGAAATAGAATAGAATAGAATGCCTTTTATTGTCACTATTCATATGTACAGTTTATATCATACATACTCACAATGAGATTGAAAGCATCTCACTTCAGTGCAGACATTTAAGTAGGATATATACAACACAGCAGGGTATTTACAACACAGTATAGAAAAAAAAATAGTGCAAAAAAATTAGTGCAAAAAAGTCCTCTACAGCTGGTACTACACATTAGTTACCAGGTTATTGCAAGTCTTGCTCAGATATTGCAGTAGGGGTCATACATACAGCCATATATACACACACTTGAGAGTCTCTACATTGTAGAGGGAGATGTTTCACAGAACTCAGTTTGGTATATTGTACTATATTCAATGTTGCTAACAAGCTATAGCACAGGATATTGCACTGTAATTAGGTATTGCACAACAACAGGTGGATATGCTACAAAACCCAGTTCAAGATATTACACAGTAATAAATATTGTCCAGATGGATATGCTTCAAAAACTATATTATTACACTGTAATAAATATTCCCCACAATATTGCACCGTGTTAAGTAATTGCACCACGGGTGGATGGGGCAGGAATATGGGGTGAGTCAGTGCATGTGAGTGTTCAAGGTGGTTATGGCCCTTGGGAAGAAGCTGTTTTTGAGTCTGTTGATCCTAGAAATGCATTACAGAACACTCCTACTGTGGCCAGTTGCTGGATTTCAACTTTTTACAGACCAAAAATACTGCGTTCCTGGGTTTAGTTACTGATATAAATTATCAGGGTCAACATTTATGAATTTACCTTGCCAATATTTTATGGCAAAATACAATGTGACCAATGTTACATCACACTGTGGGTGTTCTACCAGTTTTCATAGTGGGACAATGCACACTCTTTCTGGTCAGATTGTGTCAAAATAAAGCTCAGATTAAAGCCTAATTTAAAGTGTACTGTGTAACTTTTCTGGTGGACGGTCCATCACCTGCTTGTTTCTATGGATATGTTATTGCGCTGCCTGGAATGTTCCACAGTATGACATTAAATAGCTCTACCTTACATTTATTCAATTGTAGGTGTTTTTATAGCTCAAAAATACCTAGAAGAAACAGGCGTTCTGACTGTGAGCGTTGCCTCTCCGCAGATCTGACCTGTAACTTGGTCAGGTTTGGTATCCCTGAAGATAGAAAGGTTTAATACCATACTGTGGAACATTTTAGACGGACCCTCCACCAGAAAAGATACAATGCACATTTAAGTAACAGAGTTTCTAACAGAGTAGTGCTTTCAGTTAGCGGCAAAGTATCAATAGACTAACATTATGTCCACGTTTTTGTTTTGTTTTTTGTAGGGAAAACGCTTGGTTGTACATCTCAGGCACCTTTGCGGTCCTATGGGTGCTAGTGTGGCTGTACAGAGACAGTGTTGAAGTGGATAACATCGGAGAGAAGTATGTTTTCGTGACCGGTTGCGATTCGGGATTCGGAAACCTCCTCTGCAGGAAGTTGGATCGTAAAGGATTCCGTGTTCTGGCCGGGTGTCTGACGGAGAAGGGGGCCGATGATCTGAAGAGGGTATCAAGCTCCAAACTGAAAACTGTCCCGCTAGACGTGACCAGCCAGGACAGTATACAGAAAGCAATGGAGTGGACCAAGAAAGAAGTTGGAGATAAGGGTAAGAAAAGTAAAAATGTACTTTATAAATATACAATTTCTCTTTTCAAACACTACAAGTTTGTGTCGATAGGCCTGCGGGATAGTATGTAACTTTCTGGAGGTGGAATGTCAACCGCTTGATTCCACGGAAATAAAAAGTTAAAACCAGACTTGATGAAGATAGATAGACCTCCTGCGGGCCAAATAAGAATCAGGTTTGTGGAGATGCAAGGCGCTCAGACGGATGTTTGTCTGCATTTTTCAGTGCAAAAAAAACATCCATAATGAAAAAAAAAAAATTGTTTTATTTTAATTAAAAAGTTCCATACTGTAGCTTTAAGCAAAATTAAATGGCAAATGTCTACTTGTAAGGTTGTAATACATGCGGTATTACACACACACGCACAGCAAGGTGGGTAAAGTGTCTTGCTCAAGGGCAACGGTCCAAGGGTGATTAGACCAGAGGTGTCAAACTCATTTTGGTCCAGGGGGCCGTATCTAACCTACTTTGATCCCAATAGGGCCGGATCAGAAAACTCATGGCATATATACACCCAAACATAGCTATAAGTCCAAATATTTGTGCAGAAAAATGCAGCTCTATTACAGACTTGCTGTTTCTTTAGTCCCAGCAATAATTCATTTATCTTCTGTCTTCTCAATTCTCCATTCAAGTTATTGTCTTGTTTGAAATGACGTGTCTTGTAGTGGCGTTTAAGATTATATTCCTTGAGCACTGCCACTTGTTGCAAACACACCGAGCATACAGGTTTCCCATTCACCTCCGTGAACAAATAGGAATGAGTCAATTTTTCTTAGTAAATCCTGCACTCGGCGTACACTTTTCTCATTTTTGACATTTTGCTGATGAGGTTGTGACGGTCAACAGTCAAAATGATGGTCCTTTAAGAGCGTTTGGTAAGAGGCAAGTCTTCATTTGTGCTGCACAGAGGCGCTGGAGACGCTGCTATGCTAAACTGCACAGAAAAGAGGAGCAGAAAATTACCAATATTTTAATAGAAAATTAAAATATAATTAAATATTTTAATAGAAAATCAGATGAGGGCCACATTAAAGGTCTTGGAGGACCGGATCTGGCCTCCGGGCCGCATGTTTGACACCCCTGGATTAGACACTTCTACTTTGATTTAACTAGCTACTGTAAACGTATTGTTGCTTATAAAATAAGGGTGTGTATAATAAATAATAATAATAATAATAATAATAATTATTATTATTATTATTATTATTATCTTTTGTTTTGCTGCGTTTTGCCATCTCTTCCAGGACTTTGGGGTATTGTCAACAACGCAGGCCGGGCGTTACCCATGGGTCCTTCTGAGTGGATGAAAATAGAGGACTTCCACAGCACGCTCAAAGTCAACATGGACGGAGTGATCGCCATGACGATGACCTTTCTGCCCCTCATCAAGAAAGCCCGAGGTCGAATCGTGAATGTGGCGTCCGTGCTGGGGCGGGTGGCTGCCAACGGAGGAGGATACTGTATTTCCAAGTTTGCAGTGGAGGCTTTCTCTGACTGTCTCAGGTTTGGCTTGACTGTTGGATTTATCAAACCAAGGAAAAAAAGGAGAAAAAAAAAAAACATATTTAAAATTGCACTCTGGCAGGATTTGCCATTCAATTTGATTTTGAGAGATATGGACCATGCTTGGTGAGGTTACGACAAAGCAATGAGGAGGCCACACAAAGTCAGCCTTACTTTTCAGACGCATTTTTCTATCATCATCTTTTAACATGGGGTAAAGATATAGAATGTAGCTTTTCTCATTTACCACCTGATTGGCTCCATAAAGGTTTTGGTTTGCCTGGAATTTCACAGTAGGGTCAAAAAACCTATTTATTTCTGTGTCAAGACAGGAAAGGAAAGATAACCCCGCTCATTGTAAGAATACATGTTTTTCAAGCCATTTTTCATTTTAGCAACAGCAAACTTGTAATCTCTAAATGCACGATGCATATGGAGGTGGCACATCACCAGTTTCGTGGAAAAAGAAAGTTAAAGCCATACTTCAGAACATTCTTCATGGAGGTACATTTTATGCTATTTATATATACAGTCTATGGCCATACTGTGAAAGATTATAGCCAAAGAAACACAATGTCCATGGAAATAAACAGGAAGAGGACCTCCTCCAGACATAACAAGAGTCAGGTTTGTGGAGATGCAAGCCCGTTCAAAGTAAGGATGCATGATTTTCTATGTTTTTAAAGGTTGCATGGAGGTTTTTTTGTTTCAAATTGTCAATGATAACATTATAGAGATGCAGCAGCCTAGTTATGATGACCCAAAAAAAAAAGTAAGTAAGTCCATCAACTGTGGACATGGACATTAGCCAATAGATAACGAGGCTACTACCTGTTAGCCACAAAATAAAGTCCGTTTTTGAGCTCACTGAAAAAAAGAAGATAAGGGGAAAAGGAGCAAAGCTAAACTAAGGTGATTCTCTGAGATTCCTTCCAACGATGGCATGAATTGAAGCAGAGGGTCTGAAGACTTGCGTTGGTCGCTAAAATACTTCTGGACAGGCAACTTCTGCTCATTATTTGAAACGTACAGTATCGTTTCAGCAGCAACAGCGATTCTGAACATGCACGGGCTGTAAACTTTCTAGTGTTAGGAGGTAGGAGGAGGCGTTTCTACTTAGGGAGTTGTGCGCAACATTTGAAAAAGGACAAACAGTCATTGGATTCTACTTGGATTGGATTCTACTTTCTTGGAAAATCCTCTATGCAACCTTTAAGCGCAAGAAACACCACCAAAATGAAAATTAATGTGCTTTTATTTTACTCATAGCAGTCCTAGTTTTAAAGCATTTTTAAATCTCTCAATATTCTAATAATAAAAAAAAAGCACACTGATTTTGTCTAGCCCCCTGCTGCTTTGTAGTACCCTCACCAAGCAGGTCCATCTCTCTCAAAATTAAATTAATATCCTTTTATACACGATGACTCTTGGTGCACTGCCCTTTATTAAACTTTGCACAAGCCTTTTATTGTCATCCACTTCATTTCCTTGCCTCGCCTTGTGTTTTCAGGAGGGACATAAACTACTTTGGGGTGAATGTGTGCATCATTGAACCGGGGTTTTTCAAGACGGCCGTGACCAGCCTGGAGCCTATAGAGAGAGAGCTGCACCGCCTCTGGAACCAGCTCAGCCCAGAAGTACAGGCCAGCTACGGAGACAAGTATCTGGACAAGTGTGAGTACTACAACTAATACTATAGGTAACATTTTACTACACTTTAATTAGCCTAAATCAGGGGTGTCAAACATGCCGCCCGGGGGCTGGATCCGGCCCTCCAAGACCTTTAATCTGGCCCTCGGCTATATTTTAATTTAATTTATTTTTCCATTATAATATTGGTAATTTTCTGTGCAGCTTTTCTGCATGCATAGCAGCGTCTCCAGTGCCACCAGCCCGCAACTAGTTATAAGCAGTGTCCACCAGCACTCTAGCCAGAACTGAAGAAGTAGCTTGGATGAGCTGCGAAACCTATTCAACCAAATAAACATTGTCCAGTTGACAAATTGAATTTCTCCTTTTGCTATCACACCTATTTGTTTTCAGTTTCTGTGTGGGGTCTTGTTAGCATCGCCATTCAGGACCCTAATGGGTGTTTTCACACCTCTGGGCCTGACCTGGCTAACCCTATTGTTTTCCTTTTTTATCTTGTATGAATACAAATATTGCACTTCTACTGGAGACAGTAGAGCTGTAGCTGCAAATGATCTCACACAAAATATAACACATATCAGATCATTTCTAGTACATGTTCTAGTACATGTTTTTGTTTTCCTGTATATGTGACCAGTGAGCTGCTTCATTTTGCATGCATCACTGAAAAATAAACAAATCTGACTGCACGATCACGGTTGGGGTTGAGGCATGATGGACCAGACTGATGTGAAGTTGTATAAGAAATACTGAGAGATATCATTTCATTTATTCACTTCCTACTTCTATAAATACATTGAAAATACAGTGGTGGAATAACATTTTGTATTTATTTTTAGATATCCAAGTGCAGCGTCTGATCATGAACGCTGTGTGTGACTCTGACCTCTCCAAAGTGACCAGTTGTATGGAGCACGCCATCTCCGCTGCCCATCCCAGGACCAGGTACAGCGCCGGGTGGGACGCCAAGCTGCTCTGGATCCCCCTCTCCTACATGCCATCTTTCGTGGTCGACCTGGGACTCAAACTGGTGATGCCACGTCCTTCAAAAAGCATCTAAGCCAAGATCTGATTTACGATGTTTTGTGTTGTTTTGATTGCACACAGAGGTTAAAGGTGCACTATGTAACTTTTCTGTTTGGGGGTCCGCCACTTGCATGTCTCACTGGAAATGTTAGTATAGTATAGCATTAAACTTATCTGTCATACATACAGGTGTTTTATTCTTCAAAATACTTGCTTTCGTACTGTGACTGAGCTCGCCTTTCCACAGATCTGACCTGTTAGTACCTGTTACTACTAACTTCTATAAAGAAATATCAGTTTTAATGCCATACTCTGGAACAGGCCCTCCACTGGAAAAAAATACACAGTGCAACTTTAAACTGTAGAATATGCAGTATATACTTTTATGTGTATTTATGTCTGTATTTATGAACTGTAAAGTGTCTTGAAAGGCGCTATATAAATGCAATGGTTAATTAATTTAAATTAGGGCTGGGAATATTAACGCGTTAATCGCGATTAGATTAATGTAAGTTATGATCGCGAACAATTTTTTTAATCGTGATCAGAGTTTGCCAGCATTTTCCGCAATTCTACCATCCATATGCAGCTCATTTGGTTGTATTAATTAAACTCATTGTCGGTTAAACGCGCTATTTTGAGTTTGCTAGTATTTTGTTCCTTCTACGCATCCGTAGGCAGCTCGAGCGGGCTTCAATCATTTATTTACAATTTCTCAAAGTAAGCACTATTACTGGTTCATTGTTACTTTTTCCTTTCTCTGCACTTTTTTGAAATAAAAAAAATGGTGAGAAATACTTTGCATTGTGAGTTTAACTTTAGATTCGAACGGTCTTACTGCAAGATATCAATTTTAAACATGCAAAATAAATCACGATTAATCGCGATTAACTATGAAATTTCTGAGATTAGTTGCGATCAAGAAAATTAATCGTTTGACAGCCCTAATTTAAATGAATTAATTAATGTATGTATCATTTTACTGGGTAACCGATTTGTTATCAATGCTACACCCTACAGTGCCTTCTGTTTGTTAATATGGAACAATGACGAAATATGAAATGCCTATGTAACTGATAAATGATGTTACTCTATTGTTGCGTCATGCCAACATAATAAAATTGATAAAGATAAGCAGGCTTGGGGAGTAACGGAATACGCGGAAAAAGTAAAAGGATACAAAAAAAGGTAACCGTATTCCGCTACAGTTACAAGGAACGTACTCGGATTACAGGTACATTTAGTGAAAATGGGGATTATTTAGCAGGATTACAATCTGAAAGCATTTTATGTTTTGTTTTGTTTTTTCATTTAAAGCTGGAGATGGAGGGAAAACAGAACAAACTGTCGTACACTATGGCAGTACTATGGAACAAACTTGCAACTGGCATGGCTTCAAGCGAGAAGAACGCATTTAACGGGTGGAAATTTCGACATTATTTTATTTTTAAAGAAGACAAGGGGATTTTTTTTTTTCTTAATAAACTGTACTATGTCGTCAAAACTTGCACTTTCACAGTAGGACTATAAGATACTGTTCAAATTAGCTTTTTATTTATTTATTATTTAACCTTTATTTATCCAGGTAAACCAATTGAGAACCAGCTTTCCTCAGTTTCTTTTGTAATGCACAAAATGTTAGTGTTTTCTTGTTGTTATAGGATATTTGGTGTTAAAATCATCCAAAAGTAATTGAAAATAATCAAGTTACATTAGTTTAATATTATGGTTCTTGGATTATGTTACTGAATACATATTTTAAGGGGTAACTACTGTAGTAACTGTACCAGAATACATTTCTATAGTAACCCTCCCAACCCTGAATATAAATCATTCACCCAAATAGAACCAAAATCCAGATTAAAAATTTAACAGTTTAACGAATAGCACTTTAGAGCCACTAGATGGAGCTATGCATCCCACTGTACAGCTGACGTAACCTTATCTTTATAAACAAGTTAGATTTGTTAACTTCTCCAGACTTGTATTTTACATAGCCCTAGTAATTGATTAGATATTTTCATGTTGTCAGTCATTTCTCTTTTGAGTAATTAGGAGCATTTTTCAGTTAAACTAATTGTGCAACCATGTTCTAAAAATAAAATGTAATCTTAGGGTACAGGTCAAAGGCTTTCTTACTGTTGAAATATCCTTTAGGAGTGAGAAACAGGTGTGAGTGAAAGGAAATATTTTATTGCGTCATGATAAAGTGTCCCGCTGATTGGTGGTGGGGCAGACTTTGAAGCAGCACGTGTCCCCCAATGTTATGGCTGCGTAATCGACAGGTGCTTGTTGTCTTGTGTTGAAATAGTTATTTCAGGCCTAGCTGTCGTTTTCTAAGGAGCTAGTAGCAGTTTGTGTCTGCTCACACACCTCACAAGAAGGTAGGTTTTGACTGATCTAAAAGAAAAGAAAAAAAACAGTGAAGAACATCTGATGAGCAAACTTTACGCACAGATTACGCACGCTATTCATTCCTTTTCTACGCTAAAAACAAGCATGAACGGTATACTTCCTAGGTCGTACTTGCATCTAAAGTTTCCAAACGTGTACTTTTGACTGTAGGTTCGGTCGTTGTGACCCCTGACTGGCTGAGGACTGAAATATTTGCCCATGTTTTTGTTGTCACTGACACATTCGCCATGCACTGCCTGAGAGCCCTGCGCATTACCCAAAGATCACAACTTATCTCCAGATATGTGGAAGCCGCAAAGAAGATTTTCTTGGTTCATCCGCGGTGCTGTGAGAGCTCAATCTCGGATGGATTTCACCGACAAGCCACACACTTGGATCTTTTCAAACTGTGAGTGTTTATCAATGGCTTTGCTGAAGCCACCAAATGCATCATACTAAAGGTGCACAAATAATGCTTAAGAATGAGTGAATGGGGTATTTTTATTGGGTAAAAATACAGAATAAAAGTATACAGTATGTTGCAATTTCCCCATTGGGGGACAAATAAAGGATTATCTTATTTTATCTTATCTTATAGATTTGCCCAGAAAAGTATAGTAGGCTATACTATTCAATGTCCAAAAAGTTCCACATAGTTATATCCTCCTGAGACCTGAGCCCATTTATTTGTGTCCTTTATAATGGACATCAAGTTAACCAGTCTATCTTTTAATCGTTTTGAGATTCTAGTTTGTGGCTGCACTATGATTTAAAAAAAAAAAAAAAAAAAATCTAAAAAAAAAAAAAAATTAAAATTAAATAAATAAATAAATTATACATAAAAATAAATAAATATGTAAATAAATACTCAAATAAAAAAATAAATAATACATAATATATAAAAAAAATAATAAGAAGAAATTAAAAGGGAATCTAAGAACTTTTTGAGGCAACTGTAGAAGCTTGTCAGAGATGTTGGTCATCAAAAAAAAAAAAAGTTTTTATTACTTTGTTAACTTCACGTGGATTTAACACCTAAATGTCCCCGACCTCCATTACAGAAGACATGTTACAACATTATGAATAAAAATAAAATTAACAAAATGTAAATGCTAAGGTGTTCATTTACCTCCAAATAGAAAATTAAAATAATAATAATAATGTAGATACACTTTTTTTCTTCAGGTCCCAGGAGGATAATGTGGTTAAGTCCTGGGTTAGGCCTTGTAGCCAGTACCAGTATTGTATTTGATGTACAATATGATCTATTGAACACAAGATGAAGCATAATATATAATTATAGATACAACTTATCAAAGAATATTATTTTATATTAATTTAAATGATTTTTCTAACAGAAAAATCCACTCAAGGTCCCAGAGCTCTGGAGTTGAAGACTTGCTCTTTTACACCATCACAGGAGGAAAAGACCAAGTCCCCATAGCACAGTTTAATGCAGTAGGTAGATAAAACACAGAATATCCTTACACTTGTTGTATGCCACATATAGTATGAGAGAATATGATTGTTTTGCCCACTATTTAGACCCTGAAAAAGACTGGCCTGCTCCCTTCAGACCCCCGCCTCAGGGAGTGCATGGAGAAGCTACGTCAGGCTGTGAAGGAGTCAATCGGGGACGTCATGATGGACAGAGACCTGTTCCACAGGTGACACAAGGACAAATATTCATACACTAATGCATATTTTTGGGAATATTAGTTTAGACAGGTGTTTTTACTATGACTGGAACATTCATCCTCCTTTGGGGGTGTATTAGTTTATTATTAGTCTGTAATTGTTAGGCTGCACAATGATCTGTGCTTGTAAATGACCTTTAGAAATACTTTGCAATTGAGGTGTAATTTTGTTTTGTTTTTCTTCTGTGTGGGCATGAACTGAGCTATTTTAAGTCTGACCTTCAACAAGAATCTATTTTAATGAAAGATTTGCCATCTCGATCTGCCCTGCTGTTTCCACATTTATTTACAGAATTGTCGATAGGACCCTGTTTTGTATGCTTCTCTACCACTGTTTTATATAAATACAATTTATTATTTTCCAAAACTGACAAATAAAAGCATACTCATTTAATGCAATTAAACCAACAATTCATATTTTATTGACTTTCCCTGACTGATGTATTAAAGGTGCTATATTACACAAAAACAGTTCTTGTGAGCTTTGAGCCATCTTAACATTCCTGGAGTTGCGTGAAAAGTCCCTCAGCCACTTCACAAGAGGATGTACCAACACAGGCGGGCGTGCCAGAGTGGACCGGCGTCTGCGGTACATCTTCACCTAGAAGCCACGGGCCATTCTTTTGAGGACAGTGAGGTTCAGATCTTAGCCAGGGAAAAGAACTGGTTTGAGAGGGGAGTTAAAGAGGCTATTTTTGTCAAAAAAGAGAATCCGTCATTAAACAGAAATGGGGGAGTGAGACATAACTTGTCTCCCATTTATAATGCGATTCTTAGACCAGTCAAACAGAGCCAGGGCAGAGGGGTGGAGAGGGTCGTTAGACGTTGAATAGGGGGTCGAAACAGCCGTCAGAGTAATTTGAAAAACAAAGAGACAGATTAGGGGGATCGTTTTCAGAGCTTTTGTCATTGTAGAACGCGCCTCCCGGCAGCTAGATATAAGGAGGGTCTAACCAGTACAATAACCAGAGCTGACGAAGCCTCTCGGATGAGCGGCGAAACGTTTTCAACCAAACAAACTTTGTCCAGTTGACAAATTGAACTTCTCCTTTGATCATTCCTGGAGTTGTGTTTTGTTTCATTCATACTTGTTTGAATTATCCTGTATTATTAGTTTACCTACAACTCTAAAGCTCAAAATGCTTTGTTCCATTTTGTGATGTCATGTAGTGGTTTTAAAGTTTATATTTAGTTCAGTAGAGAGTGGCAATTCCAGGGCTGAAATTATGCAAAATACTGCTGTGAATGTGTTTTAAAGGGATAGTGCGTTTGTTTTTTTTAATGTTAATCTGTATGGGTTTTCTTCTAAAAGTTACGTGTGTTGACACCGGCTTACCTCTGACACTCTCAGCTGAGCCCGGTTCGGCTCGCTTTCTGGAGCCCACGTAAGTAGGTCCGGTAACTTCCCTGGAACATGAAATAAAGCTTGTTTTTCTTCTCAAAACAAAACATTTGTCCGAAAGGTGATATATTTGCGTCCCAAACAGTTGTCCACGAAACATCCAGCAGCGTAGATTGCATTCGCGTATTGTGTCTCCCGACTTGTATCACTGCGCGAGTATTAGCCTATTAACCTTTAGCGGAAGTGTACGGCAGATGCGGTCCGCCGTAAGGGGAAGTTTACAAATGAACAGGCTAATACAGCTAATATGCGCGCAGTGATATGAGTCCGGAGACACAATACGCGAATGCAATCTACGCTGCTGGATAAAAAAAACACACTATCACTTTAAAATACAGAGGAGCACTTCCTGTATTACCACATGACATCCAAAGGTGGAGGAGTATTTCCTATTTGGGAGAAAACCTCAGGCTAAATGTGTGGGGTTTATGTGTTAAACAGGTGTGAATGAAACAAAACGCAACTCCAGGTATATTTGTGAGAATGAAACAACATTGTAACATAGATCAGAACACAATATGGGCCCTTTAAATGAATTACCATATTTCACCTTAGCGTCATAGTGTCTAGAGTCTAATAGAATGAAAAAAACTCATAATCACAATGAAAATATAATTATTTGACTCAATTTGTATTGTCATTCCTGTCATTTTAAACACGTTTTGGAATTTATTTGAGTGATCATTTTAATCACAAATGAAACATGAACTATTGTGGAGATCAAGGTCATAAAAAGCATTTGCAGAGCATTGTAATTACCCTGTCTAAATGTAAGATTAGATCTGTTATGCTTGAATACAGAACGCAAAACGTGTAGGCTCATTTAAAAATTGCTTTCTGCTCCTCTCTTGATAATGAACCTACACCCACACACGGTTACATTGTTCATTTTGACTTTGCATTTGCCTCTTTGAGTTTTCAGGTGCATGGGCGGAAACATTGTCCTGCTGATACAAGCCTTCCGGAAGAAATTCATTATCCCGGAGTTCGATATTTTTGCAAAGCAGATAAATGAAATCTACTACAGAGTGGAGCAGCAAATAGAAGGAAAAGTAAGGCTTAAATATATAAAACAAATGCAACAACAAGATTTCTGTTGTATCCATGGGTTTTGGTCGTCAATTTATAGAGCTCAGGATTTTAATGTAAATGTAAATCTTCAGTTAGATTTGAAGTTGAGATTTTAAGTTGCTAGATACTAAACTTTGCCTTCATTCAAAAGTATTCTGACATTGTACAGTAATAAAGTTTCCTGTAGTACCAGACACTTTTTAACTTGAAAACTTCCGCTGCATGAGATTACAGCGTGGAACAGAGCATTTTGAGCTTTGGAGATGTAGCCAGACTAATAAGGGTTAAGGTAATAAAGGATTACTCAAACAATGTGATGAAACAAAACAACTCCAGGTATGTTTTAATGAGGTAACAACACTATAACAGGTTTTAAATCTCCCTAATCAATTATAAATAATATAGGACCTTTAAAGTCTGTGAAAAGACTGAAAATTTTAACATTGTTTTGGCTAATAGATCTCTGTGGACATTTTGAAGTGTAAAATTCACTTCTAGACATGCAATCCCACATAGGCATATTTTTTGTGTGTATACCATTCAAAGCTTATGGGTCATTCCAGAATTGAAGGACATTTGGTCTTTAAAAGTTCTTGAGAAATAAACCTTCACTTTTCTGATTTTCTACTACATATTCATCAATAATAGGTAATAAACTATCAAATGCTTGATTAGCTCAGCTTACGGATTAATGGTACAATTTTTATTACATGATTTATTTGGTGGAGTAACCCTGTTTCTCTAATCAGAGTAACAGGGTTGCAGGTAACAGGGTTGCAGGTAACAGGGTTGCAAATCCGCGCTAATGTTAGCTTTATCTCAGGAGTAGAAGCTAGCTGTTTAGCTGTTACTGCTAATCAAGAGGAAAAACTTATTTATGCAAATAAGTAAAGAAAAAAAAAATTGTCTTATTCTGATCATTTGCATAACAGGGTTGCAGTAGAGTGAGACATTCAATCACGGCTAACTATGTTATAAAAATATGAAAAATAAAAGAGAAGACAAACCTTTGCTCTGCCCATTCTTTTGGAAAACTGTTTGATGATGTCAAGTCCAGGGCATCATGTGGTTCTGCTTTCTTCTTCTTCTACCAGGCTAAAAATGTTCTGGTAACAGTGTTGCGTGCATGTTGTGGGACACATGTTCCATGAATAATAATAATTATTTGAAATATTATGTCTATTAACACAAATGTTCCCACAGTTACAAGAGATGGCAGTGAAACAAATAATACAAAAATAAGATAAGAGGAAAATGGCATTTTGTGGGGTACTCCAGACTTATTTGGTATTTTAAAAACTATTTTCAAGCATTCTTTTCTCTTAGTTTTTTAGATTTGGTCTCAGGACAAGTAAATTCACTCAGAAACTGTATGTTTTAGTATTTTGTATGTGGATTATTTAATATTTGATGGGTGGGATGTAAAATGTACTCCAATTCTGGAATGACCCTTATAAGATTTAGTTTGAAATTGTCAATTGTTATGTCAGTGGTGCTCATTTTTAATCATTTTGAAACCCATAGATACTGGTTTGCGATTTCTCTTTTAATTTGTTTGTGTTGGTTTTGTTCTTCTTTAGGTGGCAGACTACATCCCGCAGTTGGCCAAGTTTAACCCCGAGCTGTGGGGCGTCTCTGTGTGTACAGTGGATGGTCAGAGGTACTGCAAACACATTTGGTCTCTTAGTATTCCCTCTGTCTCATGCAATAGAGGCTAATGCTAAATCTGTATGAGAACTTTGGAAAAGGGCTGGTCTTTTGGGGCTTGCTCTTCAAATCTACCTTTAATATAATCCCACATGTAGTCTGTGAAGTTGGCTATAGTGAGACATTTTCAACCTTTTGACCGCAGTTACATTTTATATAGTTTTAGCGCTACAAGCTTTTCAAATACTATCTTCTTGAGTTCTCACTTGAATTCTGCAGACACATTCAGAAGTGTTTAACAATGAGTTTGTAATACCAATATTTATAGTAAAAATCAAGAATATAAGACATGATATTTCTATGTTCTTAAGGAATCCAAGTCAGATTCATTGTGTTCATTAACTATTAAATTAGTAGGGTTGTGTGTGTGTAGTTTTTTAGTTAGATGGTGTCTAAGTCGATCACATTTTTTCATTATTTGACTAATTATAGTAAAATACAAAACATTTATTAACTATGCATTGGCAAACAAATAAGCTCCTTTGCTCACAGCAAAAAGATGTTTTTGTGTTTTTACCTTAACTGCACTATGGACTACAACTTCAGCTACTCTGGTTAGCTCAACTGGTAAGTCACTGACTTTCCCCCCGGGGGATGTGGGTTCAAATCCCCCCTGGCAATGAGCTAAACAGTGTGGGTCCTTGGGCAAGACCCTTCACGGTACTGCCCCCCGGGCGCCGAAAAAGATGGCTGCTCACTGCTCCTGAAAAGGATTGGTCAAATGCAGAAGTCAAATTTCTCCCATGTGTCACTGTGTGTCATTGTGTGTGAGACCAATAAAGGCTTAATCTTAAAAAATCTTGACCAGCATCCTAACTCATTTTATTACAACATTTCTCTTGATTGATTACTTGAGCAAGATTGATCTCATTATGGACACAATAAAGCCTACCAATGCATTCACGCTTGTTGGCTTGGTCCTTTGTTTAAAGATCCCATGACATGGTACTTTTTGATGCTTTTATATGGCGCCTTAGTGGTTCTCTAATACTGTAAATGAATCCTTCTCCAAAATCAAGCCTCAGTGCATGAGAGAGCCTCATGAAGACAGTCAGAGTCATAAATATGTCTCTGAAACGCTTTATTCTGGGCGTTGTTACTTGAATGCAAATGAGGAGGACAGAGACAGGCCAGTGCAGTGGGTGGGGTGTGGCCAAATACGCTGCTGTATCCTGGATTAGCGGTGCGCTGTGCGCTGTCACCCACTTCCGTGTTTTAAACACGGAGGAAGATATGAGACGTGTTCCATGAAAAAAAAAACACATTTCCACCGAAAATAAAATTAAACCGCTGTATCAGAGGTTCGGAGGCTCGGATAAAGGACATCCGAGTCTGGAAACACTCTCACGTGTCTCCAGGCAAATAAAAAAACGCATCTCGCATTTCGTAGCTCGTTTGCGGTCCAAATTCTCTGGGCGTGATTTCCAGAGACTGAGTGGACATCCAGACGGGGGGAAGGGGGGACCTTTCTGCGAGTGTGATTTCAGAAAGTTCCCTTGGTCAGAATCGCCCGTTTGGGCTGTCTTTTTTTCAAACGCAGAAAAGGACGTTCAAAATCTTCAGAAAGTGAAAATTTCATGCCATGGGACCTTTAAGGCAATTTAGCTTTAATTTCAGTTTCAAAGTTCAAAGTTAGCTTTATTGTCAATTCTGCCATATGTGTTCAACATACAGTGAATCGAAATTTCGTTTCTCTCTGGTCAGGTAGTGCAAAAAGACAGTGTACAAAATACAATATGAAGACAAAACACAACAAAAACTATCTAAGACAGAGATCTAAAGTTAAAACTAAAGTCTAAGATCTAAAATCTTAAAACAGTGCAACATAATAAATAAACTATACTATATACAGATTTCCAAAGTGTGCAGTGTGCATCAAAAATGTGCAATGGAAGATACAGCAGTAAATTGGTCATGTGCAGTAGAATGTGCATTGGAGTTAAGATAAAATAAAAATAAGTGTGCAACAGTAGTAATTCTAGTGCAATAACAGGAGTAAACAACAGTACTAAAAATTCCAGTAGTAAATGTGCAATAACAGTAGTAAACAACAGTGCAACGGGGGTAAAATTCAATAACAGGAGTAAACAACAGTACTAAAAATTCCAGTAGTAAATGTAAAAGTAAATGTGCAGTAACAGTAGTAAACAACAGTGCAACAGGAGTAAAATCCAGTAGTAAATGTGCAACAGTGCAACAGTCGTCCTTAGCAGCAGTTTTTTAAAGTGTCTAGAGTGATATGTCTTTTTATGGAATACAGGTTATGCCAATATGGGGGGTGGGGGGTGGGAGACGGGCAAGGTGAGAGTTCGGGTGTGAGTTCAGGTGTGAGTTCAGCCTCCTGACAGCCTGGTGGATGAAGCTGTTTGAAAGCCTGGTGGAGTGGGCCCGGAGACTCCGGTACCTTCTCCCCGAGGGCAGGAGGCTGAACAGGCTATGTGCGGGGTGGCTCGAGTCACCCACAATGCTGGATGCTCTGCGGGTGAGCCGGGTGTTAAAAATGTCTAGGAGGGAGGGGAGAGAGACACCAGCGATCCTCCCAGCTGCATTCACTATGCGCTGCAGGGCTTTCCTGTTCTGTTCAGTGCAGCTCCCGTACCACACAGTGATGCAGCTGGTCAGAACGCTCTCAATGGTGCCTCGGTAGAAGGTGGTCATAATGGGTGGAGGGGCTCCAGCTCTCCTCAGTTTGCGGAGGAAATAGAGGCGCTTCTGAGCCCTCTTTGCCAGTGATACAGTATTCACTGTCCAGGAGAGGTCCTCACTGATGTGCACCCCCAGGAATTTGGTGCTGCTCACCCTCTCTACAGCAGCACCATTTATGGACAGTGGGGTGCTGGGTGGGGCCTCTCCGGAAGTCAATAACAATCTCCTTGGTCTTTTCAACATTAAGAAGGAGATTGTTATTGCTGCACCACTGGGTCAGAAGGCTCACCTCACTCCTGTAGTTTGTCTCATCGTTATTAGAGATGAGACCCACCACAGTCGTATCGTCCGCAAACTTCACTATGTGATTGGTGCTGAACGCTGGTGAGCAGTCGTGGGTCAGCAGAGTGAAGAGCATCGGACTGAGCACACAGCCCTGGGGGGCTCCTGTGCTCAGTCTAATGCAGCTTGAGGTGTTTCTGCCGACCCGCACTGCCTGTGGCCTCTCACTGAGGAAGTCCAGCAGCCAATTACAGAGTTAGGTCTGAAGCCCCAGGTGGTCTAGTCAGTTTTAGTATAGATTTTAGTATAGATTTGATTTAATCTTGTTCAAGTCCTGGTTTAGTCCTGATCTAATCCAGTTGTAGTGCCAGGTTTGAGCCTCGTATGCACACAAGAGATCAACCAATTGACAATTGACATTGATAAGCCTTTTAGCTCAATATGTTGTGTCCTTGGGCAAGATACTTAACCCCACCTTGCCCCCAGTGTCTGCGGACACTGATAGCCCCCATGGTAGAAGATACATCAAGGCCTGTTGTGACGTGAGCTGTCCTCCTGTGGACCCACCACCCGTGGGAGGATTCATGGGGGCTGGTGCATTGTGTTCTGGGCAGCAGATCTGATTGAACTGCTGCCCCCCATGACCCAGAAAATGGAAAAGCGGAAGAAGATGAATGAATGAATGAATGAATGAATGAATGTTGGGCTGATTTTGATTATTTTCCCCAATCATGTAATTTAAATGTTGTATAAACTCCCCCCTAAGCCATTTTTTACCACTAACCTGTACGGGATCTGTGTTGTCACATTTTGTGCAGCGATCTTTCTGTATTAAAGTGTTAGTACAAAGCTTTGTGTATTTTTCGGCAGCAGATATCAGCCTACGTATCAGCCAACCAGCCAAGATATCTATCTCTAATACACTTTTTATATATATATTTTCTATTTTAACACACATATCTCTATATTTTGACTCTCAGACACTCAGTGGGCGACACAAAGCAGCCATTCTGTCTGCAGTCCTGTGTGAAGCCTCTGCAGTACGCCATAGCAGTGCATGAGGAGGGCACAGACGCAGTGCACAGATATGTGGGGATGGAGCCCAGTGGGGTCAAGTTTAACATGCTCTCACTCGACGAAGAAGGTGAGACACACTTTCTATAAGACTATAACTAATGTTTAATTGTCTGTTGCTGAATTGCAAATGATTGTGTTTCACCACTCAAGTTTTTGAAAGTAACAACCTTAAATATCTGTCCCAAGGGAGGAACTAACTACAATTGTTATAATTTCAGTATAATTGGTTCTTAACTTGGCTCATGCCAGATTGATATGTGTAGCATGCAGAATTGAGTTCTACACATTATCAATCTGGAATGCCTTTCGCTGAAAGCAATCGGCACACTCCAAGATGGATTCACATGAGTTTCACAAATATCACGAGAATCCATTTTCTCCTCCCTTCAGACAGATATTTAAGGCTATAACTTTTAAAACCTTGTCAGAACTTGGATGAGTGGCAAAATGTATTCACTCTAAACTTTGACAGAATTCATTTTGCAAAGTTATGGGCCTTGTCACTACTTTGAATGATCAGTTTTTACATACCGGTATATGGATTTCACCTTTGACAATATTATATCAATCTAGAGTGTGAAAATAACAAACACTGTCTTCAAGCTCAAAAGTGTGTGGTTACAAGTGCTCAAAAATAAAAGTTACAGTGTCACATAGATTGGGGGCAGTTAATTGATTAATTGGAAGTATTAGATTATTTTAATAAAGTAATCTTTTTTTTTTTTTTCCCTGGACTTCAAAGCATGAAGAATCCATTTTGTCTGAAGTACTCTTTCAGATTGCCCCCAAGCAGCATAATTTTAGCTTCATTTGGTTTGCCATAACAACTAATTGATTAATCAGAGGAATTACAGCAAGATTAATTTTCATTACCAAAGTAAAAATTTGTTGCAACCCTTATAAATTCATAATCGTATTTGAAAATGTATTTCCTGCCAAATGGCTATCTGGGGAGACTTGTTTGCCCAGATAACAACTTTATTTATTTATTTATTTTCGTTACATTTATTGTATATACGTATACAAATTATTATAAACATGCATACAGTTGGCAAAGTAAAAAGTTAGTTGCAACCCTGTAACATGTGTTTATTGTTATATAGATATTAAGTTTTTAAAAATTAAATTATTTAATTACATTGATTGCATATATACATATATATTAATTTGTATTTATATATTATATAAATACAAATTAATATATATGTCCACACAAGAAACAAAACAAACAATATACACAATAATTACATGAAATAGGGGTAATTAATTGATTCAGATTGACAATTTAAATTCTTAGATTACAATTTGCACTTGACTAATGCCCAACCAGTCTTTGAAAAGCTTCAGTCATTACGATAAGCCTTCTTCCTGTTGTTAATTGTAAATTTTATCTTATCATTGGGCCTCTTTGTTTCAGATAAACCGCACAATCCCATGGTGAACGCTGGGGCTATAGTCGTCAGCTCTCTTATCAAGGTAAACACTACAGTACATCTACTGTAGCTGAGTCAGCAGATGCACATACCCTGTCCCTTTCCTACCTCTGTATTTTGTAAATATTGCAAAATGTTCAGTGAGCAATTTCAGAGTTCATAGTTATTCCAGTTCCAGTTATTCTAATCAGTGGATGCCATCTTATCTCAGAGTCTCATTTATAAAGCGTGTATACATGTAAAAAAAAAATATGTATGGGACTTTCCACATTATGATCTACAGTGAACCCTCGCTGTATCGCGGTTCACTCTTCGCGGCCTCGCTGTTTCGCGGATTTTTTTTTCCAATTTTTTTTTTTTTTTTTTTTCAATTTTTTTTATAGTGTAACTTTTTTTTACAGTGTAACATTCTGTCCTGCGCCCTGATTAGCTAAGAGACTAGACCAGGACTAAACCAGGTCTAAAGCAGGTCTAAACCAGGACTAAACCAGGTCTAAACCAGGACTAAACCAGGTCTAGACCAGGGATGGTAGGGACAGAGTCTCTGATTTCCTTCACGAGAGCGCCTGGGTGACAGGAGGTGTGGCCTTTGTTTACTTGCACGAGCCATGGAAGAGAGTGCAAGCCAGACCATGGAAGAGCCAAGAATCAACATGGACTCTTCCAAGAATCAACATGGACGGGCCCGCTGCGGCGTCCGGGGGAGCCGCAGCGGGGAGAGGACACTCGCGCGCACAGAGGAGACAGTGGCTCTTCCCCGTGAGAGGACGAGAGGAGAACCCGACCCCGTCCTAGAGAGCTGTGGAGTATTGGCGACGCATTGATAGCGGACTGATTTTGGAGCCGGGGTGAAATGCAACCAACTCTTGTGAGCGCAGGTTGGTCTTACCTGGTCTTGTGGTGCTCAGAGGCATCTGTTAGCGGTTCGGCACTGTTAGCAGTGGCTTGAGTCTTGCCCAAAATGATATCCAGGTCGCTTTCCACTCGACTTTCGCACATGGCATGGATATGTGGTACCAAAACAAACACACGTGTCCGCGCGCACGTGCCCGCGCGCACGTGCCCGCGTGTCACGTGCCCCCGCCCCACTATTAATATATTTTAATGAAAATCTACAAAAGTTTGAGTGTTTAAACAAGAGAAAAATGTGAGAAAATGTTAATACCAGTCTCAGAAAGGTGTATAATGTGTCTGGTGAAGCGTTTTCAGCCTTAAAACATGTAGAATAATTGTAAAATATAAAATTGTCCTACTTCGCGGATTTCACTTATTGCGGGCTATTTCTGGAACCTAACCCCCGCGATAAACGAGGGTTCACTGTATATAAAAAGACAACTTTACTTAGAAATGGCAGATCCTTTTACCTTTTGTTCACTAGAGACTGGCAATTCCAGGGCTGAAAATAATCCAAATGATTCTAGTGAAGGTGTTATGGAGTTTAAAAACACAGTGGAGCACTTCCTGGGTCATTCCAGAATTGGAGGACATTTGGGCTTTAAAATTCTTGAAAAATAAACCTTCACTTTTCTGATTTTCTGCTACATATTCATCAATAATGGGTAATAAAAAAGTATCAAATGCTTGATTAGCTCAGCTTACGGATCAATGGTAGAATTTTTTATTTCATGATTTATTTAGTGGAGTAACCCTGTTTCTCAAATGACAGTAACAGGGTTGCAGGTAACAGGGTTGCAAATCTGCACTAATGTTAGCTTTATCTCAGGAGTAGAAGTTCGCTGTTTAGCTGTTACTGCTAATCAAGAGGAAAAACTTACTTATGCCAATAAGTAAAGGAAAAATAATAATAATTGTCTTATTCTGATCATTTGCATAACAGGGTTGCATGAGGTAGAGTGAGACATTCAGTCAAGACTAACTATTTTATAAAAATATGAAAAATAGAAGACAAACCTTTGCTCTACTCATTCTTTTGGAAAACTGTTTGATGACGTCAAGTCCAGGGGATCATGTGGTTCTGCTTTCTTCTTCTTCTACCAGGCTAAAAATGTTATGGTAACAGGGTTGCGTGCATGTTGTGGGACACATGTTCCATGAATAATAATAATTATATTAGAGGGGTGGGACAAGAGGAAAATGGCATTTTGGGGTTTACTCCACTTATTTGGTACAGTGGTAGCTCACCTTACGAAATTAATTCATTCCAGAAGTGGTTTCCTAACGTGAATTTTTCGTAAGTTGAGTAGCTATTTCAATGGAAAAGGCCTGATCCGTTCCAAGGTTGTTGTTTTTTTATAGTGTAACTTTTTTTTTAATAGTGTAACATTGTGTTCTGCTTCCTGATTGGCTAAGAGACTGTAGAGCCAGGACTAAACGTGGAATAAACCAGGTCTAGACCAGAACTAAACCAGGTCTAGACCTGGACTGGACCTGGACTAAACCAGGACCGGACCAGGTCCAGACCCGGACCAAACCGGGACCAGACCAGGATTGAATCACCCCGTGCGGCTTTCCGCTGGCCTCACGCAGCTCCTGAGCTCCCCCGCGTGTGCTCGGCCCACACGTGCTCGGCCCCAAGGGGGAGGCACTGCCCAGGGGCCGCGGCTCCATCCCACGCCTTTGCGCCGTGTCGACGTCGCTTTTTGATCCTTCGATGTCGGCTCTTCCTATCATTGTGAAGCAGAATTCACCAAGCGTTGGATTGTTCACTCACTAAGGGAACGTGAGCTGGGTTTAGACCGTCGTGAGACAGGTTAGTTTTACCCTACTGATGATGTGTTGTTGTGTCTCTGCTCCCCTCGCGCGTTCGGCGAGCCGTGTCCCCCCCACGCTTCACTATCAACACATTCCGTTGAAAATCTATGAAAGTTCGAGTGTTCAAACGAGAGAGAAATGCGAGGAAAGCCCAACTCCAGTCTGAGAAAAGCGTAGAATGTGTGTGGTGAGGCATTTACAGCCCTAAAACATGTAGAACAATTGCAAAATACAAAGTTGTCCTACCTCGCGGACCTCTCCCACCCCGGGCCACCTCTGGAACCTAACCCCGTGTGTGTTGATAAAGTGTATTTACGTTTCGGGGCGTGCATCTGACCGCGCATCTGAGGCGTTTCGTAACTTGGATTTTTCGTTTGCAGAGTCTTTCGTAAGGTGAGGTACCACTGTATTTTTAAAACAATTTTCAATAGGGATGCACGATATATCGGCATTAACATCGGTATCGGCCGATATCGCCAAATTTTTAACATATCGGCCCGATGTGTAAAACTGGGCCGATATTAATGACCGATATTTGACAGTACAATAAATACCTTGCTTTGAAAAACAAATAAAAGTTCTATCACACTTCAGGCAGAGCACTGGGAGCTGTCCTTAAAGGAAAAGTAACGTTTATTTACAATTTGAGCCTTATTTCGGTAATAAAACAAGTTGTTTTACTCACCCATAGCACTTTGGTGTCATATGGAGTACTTCCAGAGATGTTTTAGATTTGCGGTTAGCCTAGAGCGACTTCTAGCCATAGCTCGGGGCATATAATATATTCCCCAAGCATGTAATATGCCCCGTGCGGGCTCCAAATAACACAAACTTTAGCACTTTTCAAATCATAGAAGCCCGATGTCTTAGTCTACGATTTCGTTTGAAGCAAAAGTGGCCTGTAAGCCGAGATTTAGGCATAGTTTACAGCTTTGCGTTTTATGTTTGGGTCCCGGGAGCTGAGAGCACAGTCCGCACATGCGCACTGGCGTCCTCATCTACTCGAAACTATGGCTAAATCTCGGATTACAGGCCACTTTTGACCACACGAAATCGTAGGATAAGACATCAAGCTTCTATGATTTGAAAAGTGCTAAAGTTTGTGTTATTTGGAAACCGCAAATAAGTGCCCCGAGAACTCACATGATGGAGATCGCAAATCTAAAACATCTCCGGAAGTGCTCCATATGACACCAAATTGCTATGGGTGAGTAAAACAACTTGTTTTATTACCGAAATAAGGCTCAGATTGTAAAAAAAATGTTACTTTTCCTTTAATAAGGTCAAGCTGTATCGGGATCTTGGTTATAAAACGTTGTGTTTGTCTTGTATCTGTCCATGTTTAAGTTTATTGTAATTTGGCAAAATGTGTTGCAGTTCCTTTTCTTGGCAAAACACAAAATGGCCCCCAAACCTGAAGTATATGTGGTGATATGGGAGCCATGTGAAATGCAGATTAAGAGTGACATGGTGATTTATCATCCTTGTGGTGTTGTTTTTTTTTTATCTAAACTTTCTCACAGGGGTTTTGTGAATAAAATAAGTTAAGCTTTATGGAGTCAACACATTTTGAAAATAAAAGAAGACATTCAAAAATTCATTTTGCATGATTTTCAGTCTGTATAAAATGTTATCTCAGAATAAAAAAAAATATATTAAAAAAATATATATATATATATATATATATATATATATATATATATATATATATATATATAAATAAATATTGGTTATCGGCCATAACAGCAACATTAAAGATCCCATGACTTCTTGATGCTTTTATATGGCTCCTTAATGGTTCCCTAATACTGTAAATGAATCCTCCTTCAAAATCAACACTCAGTGCATGAGAAACAGAGATAAGATGAGAAAGAGTAATTTTTCTCTCTCTGAACACTCCATAATGGGCGTTGTTGCTTGAATGCAAATGAGGAGAAAAGAGCTGGCCTATAGTAGAGGGTGGGGGCGTGGCCAAACTCTCCGCTCTTGGCTCTGAGCTCTCAGCTGATCCATTTCCGTGTTTTTGGACGGGGGGAGAGATTTGAAGCGTTCCATTGAAAAATAAACACATTTCCACAGAAAATAAAATTAAACCACTGCTGTTCAAAGGTCCAGAGGCTCAGATAAAGGACTTCCGAACCTAGAAACACTCGGACGTGCCTCCAGGCAAATAAAAAAAACGCATTTCGCATTGCCTAGCGCATTCGCAGTCCAAACTCTTTGGGCGTGATTTACAGAGACGCTGAGTTCAGACAGACGGGGGTGGAACTGCATTTGCATTTCTTTTTTCGATCTGACGTCAATAAGGTGCCTTGTTCAAAATCGCCCGTTTGAGCTCCGATTTTTTGTAACTCAGAAAAGGATCGCAAATGCTCAGTTTAGACATTTTGCAACTTTTAACCTTGGGGGGGGGCTAAACAGGGTAGGGGAGCTCACATTAACGTTCAAAAACCTCAGAAAGTGAACATTTCATGCCATGGGACCTTTTAATATAGGATAACGGTATCGGCTAAAATTTTCACATCGGTGCATCCCTAATTTTCAAGCATTCTTTTCTCTTAGTTTTTTTTAGATTTGGTCTCAGGACAAGTAAATTCACTCAGAAACTGTATGTTTTAGTGTTTTGTATGTGGATTATTTAATATTTGATGGGTGGGACTTAAAATGTCCTCCAATTCTGGAATGACCCTCCTGTATTACCACATGACATCACAATGTGGAACGGGAACAGAACTCAGCCTTAATATGCAGGGTTTGTGTGTTAAACGTGTGAATGAAACAAAACACAACTCCAGGTGTGTTTGTGATGAGGAACCAACATTATAACATAGACCATGAAACTAACCTCTACCTGGGAGTAATTCACCACAGCCTCCTATCTCCCTCACTGTATACAGATAATGGGCTCTAAATTATGCAATCAGACATATTCATGAACTGACTCCGTCTCTCTATGTGTGGTTCATTATTGTACAATTGTTTGAAAGCAGCTATTACAATCAGTGTATTTGTATGCAAGCACACTACTTTCTCCTCTGTTCACAGCCCTTTGCAAATAAAGCAGAGAAATTTGACTATGTAAGTACTGTGCAATGTGAAGCCAAGTCGTGACCTTGCGTTGTTGTCTTGTGAATAATACATCTCTCTTCTGTATCCAAGGTTATGGAGTTTGTGAAGAAGATTGCCGGGCAAGAGTATGTAGGATTTAGTAATGCAACGTGAGTAGTCATTTATTCATTTCAATTGGCTTTGGTTCTGTATTTCTGGAGGTTGTCAAGGATGGCTGGGTGAAGTCTCCTGCCCAAGGACACAATGACAAAATGCACCAGTCCAATTATGTAGCCACTACAAAATTCAACCTGGAAAGGCTCAGACAGACATAGAGAAATATTAATAGTTTTATGGAATGGCGTTCAATAAATGTTTAAATGGGGTTTAAATTGGGCAGACTGGGCGCTGATTGGGCGAGGAGGAGGTGTGACTAGCAGTGGGGAGGATTATTTGGAGTGAGGTGATGAACGCTGAGGAGCAGGTAAGTTCTGGAGAGGTTTTGAGGTAGACGAGAGTGAAATTAGGTCTTTCAGGCTGAATTTATGCTATTTCCATTAGAATTGATCTCACACATATTCAATTAAAGGTGTTATTGCACTCAAAAATACCTTGAAAAACATGCATCCTTAGTGGGAGGATTGCTTCTCTATAGATCTGACCTGGAATTAAGGCTGCGTCCCATTTCTCTGTCTTACCAGCCAAGGAGTCTCATAAATGTATTTTCAGCAGTTGTAATTATCGATTAACAGTTTAGCATGGTTTACAATTATGAAGCTTATGTCCTACGTTACTTTTAGTGAACTTTTGTTGCGGTTTTTATTTTAGTGATGTCTGTTTAGCCGACATTTTTGTTTTCATCGAACTTTCATGTATAAACAAGCAAGTTTTTTTTGTCGAGCTGAGGTACCCGATAATCCTTGACGTTTGTTTATGTTTGTTTGCGTCAATTGTTGTCGCCTCTGTAGACGTAGCAGCCAGGTAGAGGCAAGGGATGATGACGCAAACGCTAATCGAGTGGCGTCCCATTTCTTAGGGGAACATTCGTACCCCGAGCCCTCTCAGCTCGTTATCGAGGGGCAAGACAAAGACGTAGATAAAGGGGTAGGAGAAGGGGAAGGGGTAAGACGGAGTAATGGGACGCAGCCTAAGTTTAATCACACACTAAGGAACTATCCAGGCAAAGCAATAACAGCTCCATGGAGACAAACATACGCTCCTATTAAAATAAAGGCAAAGTATAACTCCTTATAAGGGGCCATATGACTTCTATTGTTTATGTAATTGTTTTATAATAAATTGTAGTAGTCCAATTGAAGAGAAGAGGCATAACACTGAAGTTCTAATGCAGGTAAAGTTTATTTACCGTCATACAGGACTTCCGCTGTAGGGAGTATTATACCCCTGATGATAACAGAGCCCCCATACAAGTACTACATTATTGTATATTTAATGATTTTATTTATTGAAAATCACTCTTGTCTATTATCTAGATATTACTCCGTTGCCTTTCATTGCAATAATCATTTGAGTGTAATTGAAATGGTAAGGTACGGCTATATCTATACTTGTATATTGTTAGCTTAGTTAGCTTAGTTGTTAGCTTAGTTAGCTTAGTTAGTAAAGACAATCGCCCACTAACTGATCCTTCTATATACATTACACATTACTGCTGTTGTTTTCTTTGGCAAGACACTTTTATAATTATTTACATTTCCTTCCTTCCTTGCAGCCACTGGGATACTAATTTCAGTATTATTTTCTTGTTTACTCTCGTGCTAATTGACAATTTTTTTTTACTTGCTCCTTGTTCACTGGAGCATCCTCGCCCCATTCTTGTTTTGCATTATTTATGTTTGAGTATTGACCGCTCTGCCTCTGTCTCAGGTTCCAGTCAGAAAAAGAAACTGGTGACAGAAATTTCGCTATTGGATACTACATGAAAGAGAAGAAGGTCAGCAGCTAAGGAACATTTTTGCTATGTACGCACAACAGTCATCTTTATTTCTAATCTTATCAGAACCTTTTGCTAATTGAACCACTGTAGCACTGTGTAAAGTGTTCACAGGATTTAAATTGAATCAGTCTTTATATAAATATATTGTCTTCTAGTACTTGTTTTTAGGAATAAATAGTTGATTGAACTCCTCTGCAGGTGATTCAAGATTCAAGATTGTTTATTTGTCATATGCATAATCAACACAGGGTCAACAATGCAATGAAATGCTTAGGATCAGTAGAACCGTTGACTCGCTAAGATAGTCAAGAAGTACTAATAACATGCAATAATAGTACATGGTAAAAATAAGTGTTGCAAAAGTGCAGGGGAAGAAGTAAACTATATAATAAACAATATAATAAAATATGTAATAAAAAATACAAGGTACAATGTACAAAGGTGCAGGTAGGATTAAATCAAAGATCAAATAAGGTGCAAGTATTTCACAGATTGCACATAATATGGTGTGGTATAGGTGTTGCATGTGGATTTCGTATTGCACATAGTATGGTATAAATATTGCACATAGGTTCTTGCACTGATTATTCCACAGGTAACAGTAATTTGCAGTGAGGTAGTGACAAACATGATACATTCATACAGAGCAGCAGCAGTAAACATATTTATGCATAATGAAAGGTAGTTTAGTGAAGTATTATCCAGAGTTCAGTAGTCTGACAGCTTGGGGGTAATAGCGGTCTTTGAGTCTTTTTGTGCGTGCTGGCAGGCTCCTGTATCGTCTACCAGAGGGTAGCAGACGGAAGAGTCCTTGTGCCGGATGAGTATGGTCCTTAGTGATGCTGCGTGCTTTACGCAGACCCCTGCTGTGGTAAATGTCCTGGATGGAGGGGAGACTGCTGCCAGTGATGTCCTCTGCCGCTCGCACCACCCTCTGTAGTGCTTTGCGGCTCTGAGCGGTGCAGTTCCCATACCACACTGTGATGCAGCCCGTCAGCAGGCTCTCGATGGTGCACCTGTAGAAGTTTGTGAGGATGCTGGTGTTCATACCAAACTTCCTCAACTTCCTCAGGAAGTAGAGTCTTTGTCGGGCTTTCTTAACCACAGTGTCTGTATGTAGTGTCCAGGACAAATCCTCAGTGATGTGTACCCCAAGGAACTTAAAACTGCTGACCTGCTCCACCTCAGCGTTGTTAATGGAGATGGGGGGATGCTGGTCTACACGCTGTCTCCTGAAGTCCACGATCATTTCCTTAGTTTTGCTGACATTCAGAGAGAGGTTATTTTCCTGACACCAGCTGGTCAGTGATTTCACCTCGTCTCTGTAGGCACTCTCATCGATGTTGGTGATGAGGCCTAGAATGGTGGTGTCGTCAGCAAACTTGAGGATGGTGTTGGTGTAGTCTTGTGAGGGCAGTTTGTGTCAGACAGAATACATAAAAGTTTTGAGACTAAAAGGGTTTTCTTTTAGTCCACTGATCGATTGGCAGGACATGTCTTCATTCTACCAAGACCTTCTTTCATTGACTACAGCCCAAATTTCATTATACGGACCAATCAGAGTACTATTAGTATTATTCTGAATATTTTCACGTTGAGTTGAATTATATTATAAAGTAAAAATCCATGACATAAGACTAAACTGCTTTTATACTATTTAGAGATGGGAAAATTGCACATGCACTCACCACAAAAACATTGTTTTGTTTGTTTTTTTATTGGCTTACTAATACTGTGCATCTCAAAGCCTAAATCACACGATCCAATACTGCCATTCATCACTTTTGATTTTAGGAAAGTACATTTTGAATACCACCAAATGCAAGATAACGTGTACAGGAATACAGTTATATATTACAGTAAATAATTATTCTGAATACATATTTTTGATACCTGTGTTTAGTTACTTCCCAACACTGAAAATATTTAAGTTATTTTCCTTAACAAATCCTTTGGCTCTGATTTGACGTGTTTTTGCTGAGTCTGAGTTTGATTTTATAAGTCTGAGCTGATCTTGTTTCTTTCCCCAGTGTTTTCCTCCTGGAGCAGACATGATCGATGCCCTAGACTTCTACTTCCAGGTAAAAGCATGTAAAAGGCTAAGGAGAGGTCGATATCAATACACATCAAAGTATAAAACCTCTGAAGTGGAGAATCCACACAAAATCCTCAGCGGTACTGCTGAGTACTGCTAATACAAAACCATAAAACAAAAATCAAATGTTGATCCATTAACCCCCTCCTGGTGTTTTTATTTTACCATTTTTTTCCGATAATAAATTCCTATTCCTAATATGGAGCCTGTCTCCAAATTCGCCCCTATAACTGCGAGTTCATTTGACTGGAGCCTAACACTGTGGCTGATGTCTTACTCCCTTAGTCCACTTCTTTATACAGTCTATGACACACAATAGGGCAGGTCCTGACCAAACTTGGCTCAAGATCAGTAGATGGGTCCAGGTTTCCCCAGAGGCATTGTTTCAAATACAGAGAATGAGTTTCTTATGAGAGCAGTAGTACCTTAACCTCAGCCCTCGATATAATCAAAATGTTTTCCTTGCTTTTCTGAACTGAAATATATTTTTTTCTATATCACAAACCAACTCTAACAATGGCATAATAATTGGAACCCATATTAAATCACTTTAACCACATTGTCTTGTCTTAGCTCTGCTCTATAGAGGTGAACTGTGAATCGGGAAGCATCATGGCCGCCACTCTTGCCAACGGCGGGATCTGTCCAATCACAGGGGAGCGTGTGCTGAGTGCAGAGGCCGTGAGGAACACCCTGAGCCTCATGTATTCCTGTGGGATGTACGATTTCTCCGGAGAAATGGCCTTCCATGTGAGTGCAGCTCCGCGGTCACCCTGACAACCAACTGAAAAAAAAAAATAAAAGTGAAAAATTATTTGTGGTGTTTCTCCCTGAGGTGGGCCTGCCTGCTAAATCTGGAGTTTCTGGTGCTATTCTTTTGGTGATTCCAAATGTGATGGGGGTCTTGTGTTGGTCTCCTCCCCTGGACAGGGTTGGGAACAGTGTCCGGGGAATACACTTCTGTCAGGTACGGTAAACTTAAAAGGCTATTTTCTGATCTATTTTATCATGCTGTTTCCTCAGAAACACAACTCCAGGTATGTTTTTGAGGAGGTAATGGCATTATAACAAGGCTTAAAGCTCACAAGAATCCACTTTGTGTAATATAGGACCTTTAACCTTGTCCAAGAGCAATCACATTTAACAGCACTCTAAAATATGAACTGCTTATCTGAAAAAGAATACCATGTTTTGTTTTGTTTTTTTTACTAAAACTACATGGTTGGCAGGTTTCATACATAATAAATAAACTATATTGCTGTTTACAGAATAATTAACTAATTACTTGTAACCTCTGTAATTTACAAATTAAGCCATTTTCAAGGTATTTTCTTTTAAAATTGTGATTAATATTGCAGCCCTGGCCCAAGCTCAGTCTAACTCCTTGTTCCTCTTCTTCTTAGGAACTTGTATCACATTTTAATTTCCACAATTATGACAATCTGCGGCATTTTGTGAAGAAAGAGGACCCCCGCAGACCACAGGGAGATGACAGGGTTAGCTATTTGGCTCTGGCTATTGATTCATTTCTTTTACATTCGAAATGTAATCTCCCCTCTCTTAAACGTTTCAGAACAAATCCGTATTCGGTTTGATGTTCGCAGCTTACAGTGGAGATGTGTCAGCCTTGAGACGGTAGTGCTCTGATGCTGTCTATAAAAACATGTCTGTCTTTTATATTTCAATGCCTGTAATTACTTCTCAGGTTTGCACTGTCGTCTATGGATATGGACCAAAAAGACTACGACTCCAGAACAGCTCTTCACATCGCCGCAGCAGAAGGTAAATTTGACAAGAATAAGGTTAACTTTATATTCAATAAGACAAATAAAATAAAATATATATATATATAATTTTATGTTCGTTTAAAGGTGCACTATGCAACTTTTCAAATGTACGGTCTGTGGAGGGTCTTGTCTCCACGGGACTTTGTCTGTAATGTCCCCTTGTATAGCATTAAACATGTACATCTCCATGGAGACAAGCATGTAACGTCACTGGGCCAAGTTAAAGGTCAGATCTATGGAAAGGCAAGACCACTTACAGTTAAAATTTGGTATTATTAAGGAATAAAATAATTAAACACATTCAAGACATACAGCTCTGGAAAAAAAATAAGAGACCACTGTAAAATGATCAGTTTTTCTGATTTTACTACTTATAGGTATGTGTTTGGGCAAAAGGAACTTTTTTGTTTGAGTCTATAAACTACTGACAACATTTCCCCCAAATTCCAAATAAAATATTATCGTTTAGAGCATTTATTTGCAGTCTGGTTTGGTCTCTTATTTTTTCCAGAGCTGTAGATTAAATGGCATTCCTGACATCTGATGAGAACATCTCCGCAGATTACAGTATGTGGTGGCAAACTGCCCTGCCAGAAATAATACATAGTGTATCTTTAAGTACTGTTTTCTCACAGTTTGCAGATTTACTACGTTATCATATCTCACAGAAAATTAAATGCACCTTAAAAGGATAGTGCTTTTTTTTTTTTAATGTTAATCTGTATGGCTTCCCCTTCAACAGTGGTGTGATGCAGATTTACCCATGACAGCGTGATCTGGTCCCGGTTATCCTCCGTTAACGTAGCTCGTAAACGTAGTTCCGGTAAGTTCGCGGGGACAGTTAATAAAGCTTGTTTTTCTTCTCAAAACATCATTTGTCCGAAAAGTGATATATTTGTGTCATAAACGGTCGTCCGCTAAAAATTCAGCAGCGTAATTCGCATTGGCATATTTTCTCTCGATTCGTATCACCGTGCGCATATTAGCTGTATTAGCCTGTTAACTTTAAGCGGATGTGTACGGTGGATGGGGTACAGCGACATCCGCCGTAAGTGGATGTTTACAAGTGAACAGGCTAATAGAGCTAACGTGGGCACATTGATACGAATCAAGAGAAAATATGCGAATGCGAAATACGCTGGTGACTTTTTAGCGGACAACTGTTTGTGACGGAAATATATCACTTTTCGGACAAATGTTGTTTTGAGAAGAAAAACAAGCTTTATTAATTTGTCCCCACGAACTTACCGGAACTACGTTTACGAGCTATGTTACCGGAGGATAACCGGGACCACATCACGCTGTCATGGGTAAGTATTAGGGATGCAAATTATCGATTAATTCATTAATTGATAGTTGATTGACCTTATCGATCGATTAACGATTAACTGATAAGCGGCGTTTTTCACCTGAATTTTAGTGTTTCAATAGGGTCTTTAAGAATATAAGCTATAGTATACATAACACTGAGTCATAAATATATCATAGTATTATTATATTGTATATTCCTCAATTAATTATTCCTTAGTAAAAAGCAGACAAATGTATTGATGCTGAATAACAGAATACAGTGATCCCTCGCTCTATCGCAGTTCGCAGATTTTTTTATTTTTTTTTATTTTTTTTCAATTTTTTTTTTAATAGTGTAACATTTTTTTATAGTGTAACATTGTGTTCTGTCCTGATTGGCTAAGAGACTAGACCAGGACTAAACGTGGACTAAACCAGGTCTAAACCAGGACTCGACCAGGTCTAGACCTGGACTAAACCAGGATTAAACCACCACGTGCCGCTGCTGGTTTCGTGCGGCTGGTTTGTGGCTCGGGCTGAGACTACGGGCGCCGCGGGCCCGTAGTCTCCGGGCGCCGCGGTTCGATCTCGCCTCGCGCTTACACCGGGGCTGCTGAGCAGTGCCGTTGGCGCCTGCGGCCGGCTGTGAGTCGAGCTTGGCGCAACGCAGTGCGCGGTTGCCTTGTTTCGTGACCAGGCGGGTGCGCGTGTCCGCGATTAGCAATTAATTACAATTAATGCATTTTGTTCGACCAACGTCTTAATGGACAATTCATCGTTAATCGATTAATTGTTGACATCCCTAGTAAGTATGTGTTAATCTTAGGACAACGTTGAAGGGGAAGCCATACAGCCATACAGCCAACATTAAAAATAAAAAAAACGCACTATCCCTTTAAGTGTACATTGGACAACTTTCTTTTTAATAAACATTATTTTGTATTAAAGTCCATGTACCCAATTTATCCCACTCGGTAGCAAAGGTGAAAGCTAATTTGCTCTTTGCAATACAACAGGAAAAATGTTCAGTTTTAAATCTAGAATTGTGTTTGAGTGCAGATTTATGTTGTAATGCAGTGCGTTTGTGAGTTTTATTGACTATACTTTGGTAGATTGTCGCATTTTTATAAAGCGTTTTTCCACTTTCCCTTTTAAGGTACTCGACTTTTGCAGTGACACCGTGCTGAGGGTGTTCTACATGTGTGTATGGTGGATTGTTCAGCAATTACCATGGTGGCAAACACTGTCAAAACAAAATTAAGATGGTCTGTGTTCATGGTTATGTTTAGGTTTTTCAACCTTTTTGTTGAAAGGCTAATTGAAAAAACTAAATGGTAACTAGCTTGTGACTGAGTTTACATGTGAGAGACTTGTTTAACGGCACAAATCAGTCCTCAGTCATCTCTTTCTGGTTAGATTGTGTCAAAATAAAATGCAGATTAAAGTCTAATAAAGCCTCAGACTGAGCAGAGCCTACAGTTAGCATCACACCTCCAGGGAATCTTAATGACATCACTTGCAAAGATTCAATAATACATTTGCACATACAACTAACAACACAAATCGCATACTGTGTTATTTATGTCACGCCACTTTTTTCAATTTAATATTTTTGTCAAACTGACAAACAGGACGGCGGTTTATCTGCAAATGAGAAAGTGAAAATGATCTACCCCGTTGCTCACAGCTGTTTGTTTTGGTGATAAATGCAGAGGCAAACGCCGCGTTAAAGAAGCCACTAATGATGCCTGTACAATACCATATGCTCATTATTTGTTCACTTTTAAAACTTTAGTCTCTGCAGAGTTGTTACCCTCCTCTGCTACATGTTTTAAAAAGCCCCGCCAGCTACTCATTTGTACAAAAGAGAAAACTGGGAGCAATAATTGTTTGTCTGAGATGATAAAAGCGGAGCAGTGCCACCCCCAAATCAGATTCCGAGGAAGATTGTCTCAATATTAAGTTGTATTTTACTGCATAATGGATTTTCAGACGAATGAAATGCTTTTACAGGCATTTTGTTAAGGTTATTGGATGCATTAGGGGAGTAGAAGTTTTCAACGTGCTTTTTCACATTTATTGTCAATAGAAATGATGTAAATTTTCGCATGTTTTTTCCTTTTTGCCAGGTCATGTTGATGTGGTTCGGTTTCTTACGTACACGTGTAAAGTGGACCCATTTATCAAAGACAGGTAAGCAATTTTGTCAGCAATTCTGTGTTTTATTTTAGTTCAGAATAAATAATTTAGTTAATTTATATGACAAAAATAAAACAATAGTTGAAGGCCTTTCAGAACATGTTTGTAAAGGTCTAAACTACAGGGTTAGCAGGTTTTATCTTCTAAGACGTAAAAAGTGCACTATATACATTTTCTCTCCATGCTTGTCTCCATGGAGATGCTATTGCTATGCCTAGAATGTTCCACAGTATGGTATTAAACATATACAGCTTTGGAAAAAAATACGAGACCACTGCAAAATTATCAGTTTTTCAGATTTTACTACTTATAGGTATGTGTTTGGGCAAAAGGAACATTTTTGTTTGAGTCTATAAACTACTGACAACATTTCCCGCCAAATTCCAAATAAAATATTATCGTTTAGAGCATTTATTTGCAGAAAATGACAAATGGTGAGAATAACAAAAAGATACATGTTTTCAGACCTCAAACAATGCAAAGAAACAAGATCAAATTCATTTTAAAACAACATAATACTAATGTTTACACTTAAGAAGAGTTCAGAAATCAATATTTGGTGCAATAATTTTTAATCACAACTTTCATGCGTCTTGGCATGCTCTCCACAAGTCTTTCACATTGTTCTTGGGTGACTTTATTCCACTCCTGGTGCAAGAACTGAAGTAGCTCAGCTTTGTGTTTGTGTTGGAATTCAACAGACGCTGGAATGGAATGGCTGTAATACATGTAGAGATGCTGATTTCAGAAAAAAAATGCAGTGGTCTCTTATTGTTTTCCAGAGCTGTATATGTGATGTTTTAGTCATGGTGTTTATTGTCTTGTTTATCAGATGTTTTATGTTCACTGTGGGCTTAGGGGGCGCTGCCATTTCAAATCCTGTGTTTGCAACCTGTACATATGGTGTTTGACAAGTATTTTGCAGAGATTTTTAGAACAATTAAAGGATGAAATGTAGTGAGAATTTAGCTGATTTTAAGCGATTCAATAAATTTCTTAATTTTTGTTGAATAAATGGAAGATGGATAAGTTTAATGCCATGCTGTGGGATATTCCAGGCAAAGCAACATCTCCATGGAGACAAACGGGCGGTGGAGTTACAAAGTGTTTTATTTTCAATGAAAATGTTGAAAATGTTTTATAGTATAGCATTAAACTTATCATTATCATTTACTTTGAAAAGTATGCATTCTTAGTGTGAGTGAGCTCGCCTCTCCACAGATGTGACGTGTTACTTGGTGTGGTGACATCACTTGCTTGTCTCCTTGAAGAAATATAAATTTTAATGCCATATTGAGGAACAGAACTTTCAAAACTACAACATATCCATGGAGACAAGCAGATGGCAGGTTCTTTCTCCAGAAAAATGATATAGTGCATCTTTAGATAAATAATTACAGTGTTTATGATTTGCTATTATCAGCAATTGAACATCCTGGTACTTAGGGAGTGACCAGGACACATATGATTAAAAATGAGAGCAGTTTGAATGTCATGTGAGAGCAGCTAGATTGATTTTTGTAGAGATGAAAAAACGAAGCTTGCTAAGAGATCAGACTGCCAGACTGGAGATTTGCATTCTCCGCGTAAACCTCCATGCGTTTCTGTTGTACTGAAACAGGTGGGGGAACCAGCCAATCGATGACGCCATGCAGTTTGGACACGAGGACGTAGTGGCTGTGTTAAAGGACTACCAGCAGGTCTGCAGCAGGGACCCCGAGTCTGAACATTCACACAAAATGGACGCCATCGAAGACATGGTGTAAGAACGGACAATAGACCTATGATATCTAAAAGTCTCGTGTTATGCTAAATTTATTTTAAACCATGTTATAATGTACCTGGAGTTGTGTTTTTTGTTTTATTCACAAATGTTTCAAGAATCATCATCAGTATTAGTCTGTCTATATCTCCTAAGTTCAAAATGCTCTGTTCTTCCTTGTGATGTCATGAAGAGGTACTTTTAGCAACTGGCAATTCCAGAGTTGAAATAATCCAAGTGATTTTAGTGAAGGCGTGTGGAGTTTAAAATCACAGTGAAGCACTTCCTGTATTACCACATGTATTACCACACGAGGTTGAGTGATTTCAGTTTGAGAGAAAAACTGAGCCTAAATATGCAGATTTTGTGTGTTAAACATGTGTGAATTAAACAAAACACAACTGCGGGTATGTCTGTGATAAGGATACAACATTATAACAGATCAGAAAATGGTGTAATACAGGGTCTTAAACTGCTATTGTTATTAAGAAAATATGAGGTAGAATAATCAGACAATCCGATATCTGATTTCTGGTGGGTGTTAATATGCATAAAAGACATCTGATCATCAAAAACATCTGGTGATTTGTAGAGAAACTGTTGTATTTTGACAACGAAAAAAGACAAAATATAATGAATTTCAAAATAAGTATTCTGTCTTTAATTTGTTCTATTCCATGTTTGTCTTTTCCACATTAGTTTTGCATGATTTTCCTCATCCAAACCTGCAAAGGCGCCTTGCAAGGCTTAATAAAGTTGTTGATTTAAAGTGACTGTAGGTAACCTTGTGGGGGTGTGAAGTCAACTGCATGTTTCCATAGAAATAGAAAGTTACAAAGATGGTCTCAATGGAGGGAGATGAGTTTTATGCTACACTGTGGAATGTTATAGCCAAACATTTCCATGGAAACGGGCAGGAGAAGGCCCTCCTCCTGAGCAAATAAGAGTCAGGTTTGTGGAGATGAAAGCCCGCTCAGAGTAACGACATGTGTTCTTCTATGTTTTTCTGTGCTTTAAAAACATTCATAATTTTAAAAAAAAACATGCTTTTATTTTATTTTATTTTATTTTACAAAAAAGTTACAAACTGGGGCTTTAACCACTAAAAATGCAGACTTTTTTTTCCCAATATTTCAATGGTGAACCTTTTTATAGATTCATATATTTTTATGAACCTCTTTCATATAACATGACAAATATACTGTAGTTTTAATTTCACAATGACATGTAATTAATTTTGTTTCGTTATCTGAATAACTTTGTATACAATAACTTGCTTTTATTTATATTTATAAATATCATTAATATTGTTAAAACCAAATTATGTATTCAGAAAGTTTAATGTATTCAGTTAATGTTACATTTGTAATAAAGTGAAAAACAATCATCTGTAATTATTCAGTTATATATTTCCGATGTACGTATTTCTTTCTAATAAACAAATTTGCGTAAACACAAAATCTCCAGAGTAATTAATATGTAAAATTGATTAGAACCAGTCACCGTCTTTTGCCCAAACGTGATTAAAGAGTCACCCATCGCTTTGTTCTGCCTTTTATTACATTAGTCAGTGCTCCATGCTGCCAGTAATTAGTTATGAAATATTCAACAGCCTCTAAAAGGGAGATTGAGCGGCAGCAAGGCAAGAAGAGCTCGATATTGAATTAGTAGTAGAAGGCTTTATTTTTTTATACTGCTAAGTGAATGACAAAGGCAACAAAGGCAATTAAACCAGAACTATTGGAGGTAATTATGATAATAGGTGGGATTTGCATGTGGAGCAGGGTAGAAAGGTTTGGGAGACAGAAGTGAGGGCAGTTCTGAAAGTGGCCACCAGGTGTCGCTGTTTTTCTGTCAGATAAAAGACACAGGGGAAGCATACTACTATACACACAGCTCTGGGGGAAAAATAAGAGCCCACTGCATTTTTTTTCTGAAATCAGCAATTGAGGGTAACTGAAAAGGCTCTGGGTTTATTTTTAACACAAAAATATACAAATAAAAACTTCAAAAAATCAATTCAGTTGTTTCTGTTAAGCAAAATTCAGCAAAAATCTTCAAATGTTCATGTTTTTGGATGAACGGAATCACCACCAGTGTTGTATAAAGTACTGGAAAGTCAAACTCAAGTAAAAGTATAGGTACCCCTCCCAAAAATGACTTTGGTAAAAGTCGAAGTCACTGACTGAAATGTTACTTGAGTAAAAGTCTTAAAGTATCTGGAACTTCTTGTACTTAAGTACGACAAGTAATGTCAAAATAAATGTACTCAAGTAATGTAATTAAAAGTACAAGTAAAAGTATCAAGCAAAGGCAGTCTGAAGCTAACCCTCGCTTTGTTACTTAGATAGCGCAAACACACAGCGCTTGTTTACATTTTTAAAAGTAGACACATGTTAAAGTTATTTTTTGTCCTTTTGAACTCGTGTGCCCTTTCTCATTCGTTACACTTACAGCCTCATAGCCTACAGCTATGCCTTCCCTTGAGCCGAAAAAGCTAGGTAGCCTGTTAGCTCCAACATCGTCAAATACGCTTTGTGTAACCGAAACAATGTCACACAAAGTTCATTTGTACATGTTATATGCTCAAGGTTTCACAACGGTGTCTAGAATGTCCGTGCTATGGTTGCTGAAATTGGAATATAGACGCTAACAATTTCATTAATCTAGAACTTGCCTCGATGTGTTTCTTGAGGTTGGACGGGGAGTTTCTGTAAGATAGGATTTCCACGTTTCTTGGAAGGCACAAGAGACACTTCATTCGACAGGACGAGTCCTTCATATCAGCGTAAGAGAACATTGTGTTTAAGTACGGCCAGGGATGCTCATCGTCAGGTCCGCCTTCATTTGTAGCCGACGTGGATGCTGTCTCGTCTTCCATCAGGGATGTTGATTGATTAAACTAGCTGCATGAAACCAACAGGTGTAGGCTGATTGTCATGCGCAAATAGTGAACAAGCCCAGGCACGTCCTGACTTCCTTCAGTCAGTAGAGGTTTTTTTTGTAACGAGTAACTAAACGGCACATTGAAAATGTATCGGAGTAAAAGTATGCAATTAAATTCGGAAATGTAGTGAAGTAAAAGTAATTTTTTTTTAAAAAACTCAAGTAAAGTACAAAGTCTCCCAAAATGTACTTAAGTACAGTAGTGAAGTATTATTACTTCGTTACTATACAACACTGATCACCACCTTTGTATATTGTCATGATCATTACATTCATTGTAACTTAACTGTTCAATCCCCACAACTGGTACTGCCATTGTCTCCCTGCGCAAGACACTTTCATATAGGCTTGTTTATACTGGTATATGAATTAGTTATATTGAGTGTGAAATTGAATAGTTCTGAGTGCGGCATGGTAGAAAAGCTTTTTAAATGCAGTTCAAATAGCAGCAAAAGAGTTCAAGCAGCAAAAGAGATACTGCATCCAAACAGAAAACCACATTTAAAATTCAAATTGTGAGCAGAATTCAAAGTGGCCTTCTTATTTGTGATTTTTATTTAAAATTTTTTTTTTAGATCATTGCCCATCTGTATTTATTGTCTCAAGGCGCAGGAACAAAACTGAAAGAGGAAATTTAACATTGTCTGATTGAAAATTCATGAGTGGACCGCACACTGGCAAATCTGAAGCTGGACTTGGGTTCTTTTTCCTCATTGGTTTCATTTAAAGTTTTGAATAAAATGAGCTTTAATGGTGCATTATGTAACTTTTCTGGTGGAGGATCTGCTACCTGCTTGTTTCCATGGAGATATTATTGATATTATTGCAGTTATGTTTCACAGTATAGCATTAAATGTTTCTATCTTGTATTTATCTAATTACACTTTTTTTTTTTGCTAAAACGATTAATTGGAAAACGTGCATCTTACTGTGAGTGGGCTCGCCACTTCACAAATGTAACCTGTAACTTGGCCTGTTGGCATCACCTGCTTGTCTTTGAGGAGGTAAAATGAATGCCATACTGCGGAACATTCCAGATTGCAAGCCCATATTCAGTGTTGGGAAAGTTCATTGTTTAGTCTTGGTTTAGTCCTGGTTTAGTCCTGGCTTAGACCTGTTTTAGACCTGTTTTAGTCCTGGCTTAGTCTTGGTTTAGTCCTGGTTTAGTGCCGGGTTAGTCCTGGTTTAGTCCTGGTTTAGACCCGGTTTAGATCTAATTTAGTCTTGGCTTAGTCCTGGTTTAGACCTGGTTTAGTCCTAGTTTAGACCTGGTTTAGTCCTGGTTTAGTGCTGGTTTAGACCCGGTTTAGATCTGGTTTAGTCTTGGCTTAGTCCTGGTTTAGACCTGGTTTAGTTCTGGCTTAGTCTTGGTTTAGACCTGGTTTAGTTCTGGTTAAGTCCTGGTTTAGTCCTGGTTTAGACCCGATTTAGATCTGGTTTAGTCTTGGCTTAGTCCTGGTTTAGACCTGGTTTAGTCCTAGTTTAGACCTGGTTTAGTCCTGGTTTAGACCCGGTTTAGATCTGGTTTAGTCTTGGCTTAGTCCTGGTTTAGACCTGGTTTAGTCCTGGCTTAGTCTTGGTTTAGACCTGGTTTAGTTTTGGTTAAGTCCTGGTTTAGTCCCGGTTTAGTCCTGGTTTAGACCCGGTTTAGATCTGGTTTAGTCTTGGCTTAGTCCTGGTTTAGACCTGGTTTAGTCCTGGTTTAGTCCTGGTTTAGTGCCGGGTTAATCCCGGTTTAGTCATGGTTTATACCCAGTTTAGATCTGGTTTAGTCTTGGCTTAGTCCTGGTTTAGACCTGGTTTAGTCCTAGTTTAGACCTGGTTTAGTCCTGGTTTAGTGCTGGTTTAGACCCGATTTAGATCTGGTTTAGTCTTGGCTTAGTCCTGGTTTAGACCTGGTTTAGTCCTGGCTTAGTCTTGGTTTAGACCTGGTTTAGTTTTGGTTAAGTCCTGGTTTAGTCCTGGTTTAATCCTGGTTTAGACCCGGTTTAGATCTGGTTTAGTCTTGGCTTAGTCCTGGTTTAGTCCTGGTTTAGACCCGGTTTAGATCTGGTTTAGTCTTGGCTTAGTCCTGGTTTAGACCTGGTTTAGTCCTAGTTTAGACCTGGTTTAGTCCTGGTTTAGTGCTGGTTTAGACCCGATTTAGATCTGGTTTAGTCTTGGCTTAGTCCTGGTTTAGACCTGGTTTAGTCCTAGTTTAGACCTGGTTTAGTCCTGGTTTAGTGCTGGTTTAGACCCGATTTAGATCTGGTTTAGTCTTGGCTTAGTCCTGGTTTAGACCTGGTTTAGTCTTGGCTTAGTCCTGGTTTAGACCTGGTTTAGTCCTGGCCACTGTTCCCTCTAAGGTGCGCGCGTGCGCAATTGCGCACTGCCCAGACGTTCAGCGCGCACATCAAATTTTCAAACACATCAAAAAAGTTCAGCGCATAAAATAAAATCTAACCTGAACTCAGCGCTGGTTTGACACACGGAATCCAGTCTGATAGATTCAGTTTGCACATGTGAATGTGCACATGCGTTAGGGACAAGCCAACTACAAACAGATTCATTTCAATCGCATTTCGCTCGCTTCCTTCAGTAAGAGTTGTGCGCATCGCCGTGGGTCAGAGCGGCGGGTCCGCACCAGCCGACGGGAGCGCCGCCCGCACAGAAGAGGAGACAGGTAGAGCCATAATGTAATCCTCGGCTGTTTTCTTTGTTTCTGTCCAAGCCATAGGTTTTTGTGAGCAAAAAGACGGGACTTTCTGTGTGAAGTGTGAATCCTCTCCCCAGAGCGTTAAACCACAGAGCTCTGTCACTCTCACAAAATTACTTAAACTGGGTAATGATTAAAAAGCAAGATATAAACTGATAAAAATGTATACTTATTTTGGAGATCATTATTTTGAGAAAGACCCATCTTATAGTGTCCTATAGGTCCACTGATCCAAAGGTTGGTGGTTCAAATCCCGCTCTTGACATAAGAAACATCAGTGGTTGAGCGGTCAGATCCACTGACCCACAGGTTGGTTGTTACGATTCCCACAGATGAATGCTGCCGTTGTGTCCTTGGGCAAGACACTTAACCCTCCTCACCTCCAGTGTCTGCGTACACTGGTGTGTGAATGCGTGTGTGAATGGGTGATTGGTTCCTTGTTGTAAAGCGCTTTGGGTGCCTTGAAGGTGGAAAAGCGCTATATAAAGATGTGACCATTTACCATTACCATAAAAAATCTGCAGCTACATGTAGGCTATATTTATCAAGCTGAAAAAATCTCTCTTCATGTGGTTTTACAGGTTTATACACAGGTATATACACAGGTTATTTTTCAAAATATTGCAATGTTCAATGTTTCACTGACCCTCACACTGACATACAACATGTACAAAGTTCATGAACAGATTTTTGAGAAGTGGACCAAAAAAATCAGTTATATTAAAAGTAATCTAACAGAAATAACAGCAGTGATTTGATTCATAAGCTATGTAACTTGCCATGATCTCAGGTGTGATACTGGTGTGGCCACAGTGTGCCTGTCAGATGTTGCTCACAGGAGTCCAAGGAACGCTCAGGGAGTTAGTGTGTTTGCTCAGACACATGAAAAATTAGGGGGAACATTGGGACTCCTGGCTTAGTCTTGGTTTAGACCTGGTTTAGTTTTGGTTAAGTCCTGGTTTAGTCCTGGTTTAATCCTGGTTTAGACCCGGTTTAGATCTGGTTTAGTCTTGGCTTAGTCCTGGTTTAGACCTGGTTTAGTCCTGGTTTAGACCTGGTTTAGTCCTGGTTCAGTGCCGGGTTAGTCCTGGTTTAGTCCTGGTTTAGACCTTTTTTAGTCTTGGTTTAATCCTGGTTTAGTCCCAGTTGAATCCTGGTTTAGACCCGGTTTAGACCTAGTTTAGTCTTGGTTTAGTCCTGGTTTAGTTCTGGGTTAGTCCTGGTTTAGTTCTGGTTTAGTCCTGGCTAGGTCCTGGTTTAGTCCTGGTCTAGTCCTGGTTTAGTTCTGGTTTAGTCCTGGTTTAGACCTGCGAGTGAACAATTTTTCCTGAGGAGCGGGGGGAGGGGCGCTTGAATTGCGTGAGAAATGCCGTGTGAGCGTGTGAACACGTCGAATTGCGTGTTGAGAGCCCTGTTTGTCTAAAGAGCAAACTTAAACTACAAAGCAACTAATGAGAGTTGTATAAATGAAGTTATTACCTGATGGTTCTCCGTTTGTTTTATCATCACCGCACTTTGTCAGTGTGTGCGGAGAGGGGCGGGGAGGAGGGACCGGGGCGGGGGGGAGCGGGACATTTTTAACGGATTCATGTAAGAGTCTGGTTAATGCACCGGGCCCGCGTCTCACCATGGTGAGCATGGGCAGTACGGCTCTGGTCCGCGCGTATTCCGCGCGTAAGCCGTCGGGGAGGACACGTTACGCACAGACGGAGACACCGGGACCGGAGTTGGTGCGTCTCAGAGGAGACGTGGCACCGGGACTGAGGCTCAGGACATGCCCGGGGGACGGCACGTCTGCTCCGGCCTCCGCTCGGACCATGCGCCCGGAGCAGGGGGAGTTTTTTTCGCTGAAAACGCGCGGAGCATAAACTGCATAAACTAAGCCACACAGACCGATTTTCTGGGCACAAAAAAAAACCAAAAAAAAGAAATCAGCGTGAGAAATGCCATGTGTGGCATGTGAGCGTGTGAACACGTCGAATTGCGTGTGTCACACTCTCAATGCGTGAGACTTGAGAGCCCTGATATGACGAATCCTTGCTGCACCTGCTACAGTCGTCTCCATGCTGCCTTTTTTGTTCTGTCTTGCTTCAATGACGCTGATGTTGTTGCCAAATTAAATGTTTTCCCGCGGGTTTTCGCTTGGAACACTACAGAAATCTGAGACCCTATCGAACAAAGTTAAATAGACAGCGCGTGTCGTTCACAGACACCAGAATGAACTCGTTCACAGTTCGTTCATCAGGCAGTAATACAGTGCGTTCAGTTCACGTTCGCCCAAAATATGAACGCGTTCACTGAACGATAGTTCATGAACAACACAGGTACAGTTACAACACAGCCCATATGACAGAAAACAGCGCCAGCAATTTTGAATGTAAAATTTTATGTTTTAAAATGTAGCTTAAATAATTTTCTATGGAATGGTCAAAAAAAATTTTAAGTGGCCAAAAATATACAGCTCTGGAAAAAAATAAGAGACCACTGCAAAATGATCAGTTTTTACTATTTATAGGTATGTGTTTGGGCAAAAGGAATATTTTTGTTTGAGTCTATAAACTACTGACAACATTTCCCCCAAATTCTAAAATAAAATATTATCGTTTAGAGCGGGGGAGGGGGGAGGGGGGGTTAGACCTGGTTTAGTCCTGGTTTAGACCTGGTTTAGTCTTGGTTTAGACCTGGTTTAGACCTGGTTTAGTCCTGGATTAGTCCCGGTTTAGACCTGGTGTAGTCCTGGCTTAGTCCTGGTTTAGTCCTGGTTTAGACCTGGTTTAGTCCCGGTTTAGTCCCGGGCCCCTGCTGTCAGCTAATCTATCCCTTTGATGCAGAAATAATACGATAATGACTCACCCCATAAGAACGCGGTCAGTAGTAACAGTTTGCCGTGTTGACGATAGTTCGCGTATCCACGTGTATCGCGCTGTATATCCACATACTTTAATTATCTGGAGGTCCGAAGAAAGGGACATATCCCGAACGTATCGGCGAATTTCGCCGAAAGGTGAGGAATTTTCATGCCTGCAGTGGAGTGGCGAAGCAATCCCACCACATTTGTCTGCCTTCTCCTTCTCCGTCTCCTGTTGTACATGTTCTGGCTCCGGTACTACAGCAACTTGACCTGCGGTGACTTCCGTAAACATTGAACACGCTTGCTTGCTGCGTGTGACCTCGTCGTGTGCAAAAAATCGGATTTCACAAAAAACTCGGAATTGAGCATTAAGTCCTGACGATTGACTGACACTTGGCCCCCGAGCTACCAGTCAATCACGATTGACGCATTGAGCACCCTTGCTTTAGAGCATTTAGTTGCAGAAAATGATGTGATTAATGTTTTTAATCACAGCTTTCATGCTTCTTGGCATGCTCTCCACAAGTCTTTCACATTGTTCTTGGGTGACTTTATTCCACTCCTGGTGCAAGAACTGAAGTAGCTCAGCTTTGTGTTTGTGTTGGAATTCAACAGACGCTGGAATGGAATGGCTGTAATACATGTAGAGATGCTGATTTCAGAAAAAAATGCAGCGGTCTCTTATTTTTTCCAGACTTGTATCTCTATTATTACTATTACTCACTGAAGTGTTTTGCTCAAGGACACAATGGCCAGTAGTGAGACTTGAACCCCCACATTAAAAAAAAAACAAAACATGATAATGAGGCTGCTGTTGCTGCAAAAGTATGTTGTGTAATAAGGGTTCAATTTATGCTGTTGTCTTCCAATTGATTTTTATACAGCCTGGCATTACACTGATGTGAAAACCCAAATCAAGAGACATTTCAAGATGATCTATTTAAAAAAAAAAATCTATATTGTCATCACACAAGTGATGACAGCATGTGAAGTGGCTCTTCACATGCTGCTCTTAAGGATCAAACAAAATTGTGATATCTTTTGTGATTATTTTGAGAGACTGGTGATAAAAACTGATAATTTCACACCGCAAACTAATCATGACTTAAAATTTCTGAGTACTCTTGACATAGTACACCCCTATGAACTTTCAAATATTAGCCAAAAGTCATTATTTGAAGTAATTAGCATATGGAATTGGATTTGAGAGATAAAGGCATTATACTAATTAATCAGGAATGATTAATTGTTTGCTAAAAGTTCTGCAAGTGAATTATTTCTCATTATGTTATGGGCTTGACCCTCAAATAACCGTTACACCGGGACATTAGGGAAAATGTCAGCATCGGTCTTACAATAATGACTAATTAGCTTCATAATGGTACTGCGATATTTAAAATGACCCAGCAAAACATGGCCATATGTCAGAGGTGGGGAGACAAGTCAAAGATTGTACACAAGTAAGAGTAGTGTTACTTCAAAAATAATATTATAATTATTAGAAGGGATAGTGAGGTTTTTTTTTTTTAATGTTAATCTGTATGGGTTTCCTTCTAAAAGTTACGTGGGTTGACACTGGCTTACCTCTGACAGTCTCAGCTGATCCCGGTTCGGCTCGCTTTCTCAAGCCCACGTAGGGAGGTCCGGTAGCTTCTCTGGAACATTAAATAAAGCTTGTTTTTCTTCTCAAAACAAAACATTTGTCTGAAAGGTGATATATTTTCGTCCCAAACAGTTGTCAACGAAACATCCAGCAGCGAACTTAGCGATCGCGTATTGTGTCTGCTGACTCATATCACGGCGCTCACGTTAGCTGTATTAGCCTGTTCACCTTTAGCGGAAGTGTACGGCAGATGCGGTCCGCCGCAAGGGGAAGTTTACAAGTTAACAGGCTGATACGCTAACGTGAGCGCCGTGATACGAGTCAGCACACAATATGCGATCGCTAAATTCGCTGCTGGATGTTGACAACTGTTTGGGACGCAAATATATCACCAGGGCTCTCAAGTCTCACGCATTGAGAGTGTGACACACGCAATTCGACGTGTTCACACGCTCACACGCCACACATGGCATTTCTCACGCTGAATTTAATTTAATTTTTTTTTTTTTTGTGCCCAGAAAATCGGTCTGTGTGGCTCAGTTTATGCAGTCACCGCGCGTTTTCAGCGAAAAAAACTCCCCCGCTCCCCGGAAAAAAATCTCGGATATCAGGCGCCGCGCCCTTTTCAGCCAATCAGAAAATAGATTGTTCTGTTGTTGGGCAGACTGTTGACTGCAGTGCGCGCTCAGTGATAAGGACAGCGACTGAACAGGAGATGATAAAACAAACTGAAAACCATCAGGTAATAACTTCATTTATATAACTCTCATTAGTTGCTTTGTAATTTAAGTTTGCTCTTTAGACAAACATTTACACAGGGCTCTCAAGTCTCACGCATTGACACGGCATTTCGCACGCAATTGAAGCCCCCCCCCCCATATATATATATATATAGCCCTGTATATCACCTTTCGGACCTATGTTTTGTTTTGAGAAGAAAAACAAGCTTTATTTAATGTTCCAGAGAAGCTACCGGACCTCCCTATGTGGGCTCCAGAAAGCGAGCAGAACTGGGATCAGCTGAGACTGTCAGAGGTAAGACGGTGTCAACACATGTAACTTTTAGAAGGAAACTTTTAGAAGGAAACTTTTAGAAGGAAAAACACTATCCCTTTAAGTCCCTTTAAGTTATAATGTTGGCACCTTATCAGAAACATACCCGAGTTGTGTTTTGTTTCATTCAGCGATTAAGATTAAGAATTCAGGGCTCTCAAGTCTCACGCTTTGAGAGTGTGACACACGCAATTCGACGTGTTCACACGCTCACACATCACGCTGAAATTTTTTTAAGCAATTCAAAACTGTAGCCACTGTTCACAGCGCTTCTGTGCCCAGAAAATCGGTTAGTTAATGCAGGCACTGCGCGTTTTCAGCGAAAAAAAGTCACTCGCACTTACCAGTCACTGACTGGTCAGTGACTTACCAGTTGAGCTAACCAGCCGGTAAGTAATCCTGGTTTATGTCTACATCTCCGTGTTTTCAGTTTGAGAAAAGGACATAGGATAAAAATGCAGGATTTGTGAGTTGAAACAATAAACAACTCCAGAAACTGCCTGATTTATAATTTGAAGTTAATGTAAAATACAAGATACTTTACAAAAGTAAAGTAAAGTAAGTAAGTAAGGTAAGTAAATAAAGTACGTAAGTAAAGTAAGTAAGATAATTAAATAAGGTTAGTAAATAAGTAAAGTAAGTAAGTAAGGTAAGTAAGTAAAGAAAGGTAAGTAAAGTAAAGTAAGTAAGGTGAGTAAATAAAGTATGTGAGTAAGGTAAGTAAAGTAAATGAGTAAAGTAAGTAAGCAAAGTAAGTAAGTAAGGTAAGTAAATAAAGTAAGTAAGTAAAGTAAGTAAGGTAAGTAAATAAAGTACGTAAGTAAAGTAAGTAAGGTAAGTAAGTAAGGTAAGTAAAGTAAGTAAGGTAAGTAAATAAAGTACGTAAGTAAAGTAAGTAAGGTAAGTAAATAAGGTAAGTAAAGTAAGTAAGTAAGGTAAGTAAATAAAGTACGTAAGTAAAGTAAGTAAGGAAAGTTAAGTAAGGTAAGTAAGTAAGGTAAGTAAATAAAGTACGTAACTAAAGTAAGTAAGGTAAGTAAAGTAAGTAAGGTAAGTAAATAAAGTAAGTAAGGTAAGTATATAAAGTAAGTATGTAAGTAAGTACAGTAAGTACACTGCCTGTCAAAAATATTAGTACGATAGTCCTAGTCTAATCCTGGTTTAGACCTGAGTTAGACTTACACTGTGATGAGTCCCCATTTTTGCAATAATATGCCTTTAAACATGATGAAATTTGCTTTAATATATCAATAAACTGATTTGTTGTCATTATCAATACGTCTTGTTATCATTATTTATTAAAATTCAGAAATACACAATCGTCCTTACACAATCGTCCTAATACTTTTGTCAGGCAGTGTAAGTAAGTAAAGTAAGTAAGGTAAGTAAAGTAAGGAAGTAAGGTAAGTAAGTTAGATATGTAAAGTAAGTAAGTTAAGTAAGTAATGTAAGTAAAGTAAGGTAAGTAAAGTAAGGTAAGTAAAGTAAGGAAGCTAAGTAAAGTAAGTTAAGTAAGTAAGGTAAATAAAGTAAGTAATTAAAGTAGGTAAGTAAAGTAGGTAAATAAGTAAGTAAAGTGAGTGAGTAAGTTAAGTAAGTAAGGAAGTAGCTATTTATTTATTTATTTATTTAAAGGAAACATACATTGGAACTCCACACTGAGAAATTACTTAAGCACTATTATTGATATAAAAGCCTTATGTGGTAGAATAAAAGCATTGCGTAGAATAAATGTCGAAATGTGTCATAAAATGTCGTCTTCAGGGTCATCTTTTCTGTCGGCGCATACAAAGAGACAAATCTCATTCTGAAAATACAGTCTTACCACAAGATAATAGCAGAAGCAGCTTTCAACCAAACTGACTAAAGGGGCTGGGGTATTTCACTTATATGCCATATTAACTGCGAACACGTAACATAATTAAGATTACCATGTTATTTTTTATTGTTTTGAAAATGCTACATTTGCCAAAAACAACATATTAACATGTTTTATGCTTTTTTTTAAAGTCTCCCCTCACTTAAAAAAGTAACTTAACTTGAACACAACTCCAGGTATGTTTTTGGTAACAACCTAACAACATTCTAACAAGGCATAAAGCTCACAAGAGTCAGTTTTGTGTAATATAAGACCTTTAAGTCAGCAGAAAAATGGCATAAATGTAAACAATGGCTAAATATTCTAGTCAATAAAATTAACCCACTTTACTGAATTACATAGTAACATTATACACAGTAAAATTCCCTCTTTTGTCCACACTTTCCATAGGCAGATAAAATGTATCTTAATGGTAGCTGCACAAACCAAGGTCGGCTGTCTTCACCACCTGCTCGTTCATCCACTCTCCTTAAGATTTGTGGGCTTGGATAGAGACACAGCATAGCACGTTAGTAGGGTCCTTTGGGTGCTGTGTATGTCAGGGGTGGGTGTGGTATTAAGCAGCGGTGGTCCTCTGATAGTAGCAGTTTCCATTTACAGCAAACCAAATGTTTTCAATCTCATACTTATCTCCAGTCAGGGCCATAACTCAACACAGACGTTTGTGGCTGTTTTTCCTGGATGCTTTGGGGGCTTTTGATTTATCTTGCAGACAAGATATTTCCCCATCATTTTTTATTTGGATTTCTGTGTGTTAGTGTGACTATTGTGTAAAACTGGTTTATCAGATTAATATTGTACAGCAACAGAAATCTAAGTATATTTGTATAATAATTTTTATACAATTTATACAGTCTGCTCCTTTTCATTCACATTGATGTATGAACATATTTTATTGTATTCATCTTTCATGAATGAAACAAATAAAAAATGAAATGAAAAATAATAACGCTAAAATAGTTTATTCAATTATGATATATTATCAGGTTAATGAAATGCTCTCCATATAGTTTTGAGTTTTGGAATATTGAGCAAAAAAACTAAAACTCCTAGTGTGTAAAGGGGAGTGTCAGCGAGATAAAGGTGAATTGAGTAAAGAGAACAGTGTAGGGCCCAGAACTGATCCCTGAGGAACTCCATAGGCTGTTAAGAGGTTATGAAATTACATTTTAAGATACTGGATATTTTTAAGATAGAGGATGTTAACTGTTAATACTGATGTCAGCTGGTCTGTTTGACAAACTGAATAGTTATCTGTATTCAATCACCGAATCTGCACTGAATCTTACGTGCATTCATTATTAGGTATAGATAATTGTCACTGTAGGCTTATACTTTTTTTCCTTCTTCCCAGTGGAATTTTAGACTAATACCAGACTATAATAACAGGCTAATACAATAATACCAAACTAGTCCAATACAACTTTTTTTGATATTTTAATGGACAGTAGAATAAAGATTTTTGGAACAGATTGTACAAATGTTTTCATTCAGATTTTGAGATTGAACATCCAGTGTCCTTGGAAATGGCTCTTCTGCTTAGCCCATAATCTGCAGAAAAAATGGGAGATTTTTTTTTGCACTCAATGTTCTTTACTTATTTTTAGTAATGTACACCACAATAAATGCCACAAGTCATGCATTTAAAATATTAGTAGTAAAAAAAAAGGACTATTGTCAGTGGGCAACTAATCAGTGAGTAAAGCCTTCTCCAGTCACTGTATTTGTCAGAAATGTTACACAGTGACCTTTCATGAACCCTACCACAAATGGGTCAACACTTATTTCTCTATTATAGTATCCTAAAACAAGTATTACAAGGTCATTAATTTGATTGTTTGAGCCATAATCTGGTGGAAAAATCAGATGTGGGTTGTTCCAAACTACAAAACCCTCTAGTTGGTGATGTGTTATAGGTGTACGTCTTAACTTGTCTACATCCATGTGAGAGCACTTACTCTGTTCATCCAGCTGATGTAGGCAGACACTCTGGTGAAGACTGTGGGCTTCTGGTTTGTGTTGCAGCCAGCGGCAGACACAAAGCTGGTCACTCCATGGACCACCCATTGATCATTGACATTGCAGTTCAGAGGACCACCAGAGTCACCCTAAAGAACCAAAACAATACAGACACTTTTATGACTAAGTCAACCATTACTGTTAGCATTTCTAGAAAAGAAGGGATCCCTTTTCACTGGGGTGCCATACCATACAATATCACCTTTATTTATAAAGCACTTTAAAAACTTGACAGTGGGCCAAAATGCTGTACACAAACATAGACTAGACAAGGACAATCGCAGTCAAAGTCAATACTTATACTATTATATAGTATAGTCCCATATACTATACTACAGTATATTATGTGCAGTATGAAATCCACATGCAATACTGTGAAATACTCTACTGACACCTTATTTAATCCTACCTATACCTTTGTATTTTATTATATTTTATTACATTGTTTATTGTATTATTATATTGTTTGCCTTTTTCCCTTGTATTTTTATTGAATGCTATTAGTACTTCTTGACTATCTTAGCGAGTCAGCAGGTTCTTCTGATCCTAAGCATTTCATTGCATTGTTGACCTTGTGTTGATCCTGCATATGACAAATAAACAATCTCGTATCACTACGCCCATGTTAACTCTATCAGCCTGTTCACTTGTAAACTTCGGCGTAGACATCCGCTGAAAGTGAACAGGCTGATAGAGTTAACATAGGCGTAGTGATACGAGTGGAGAGAGAGACAATAACCGAATGCGAAATACGCTGCTGGATGTTTCGTGGACAACTCTTTCGGACGCAAATATATCACCTTTCTAACAAATGTTTTGTTTTGAGAAGAAAAACAAGCTTTATTTCATGTTCCTGGGAAGTTTCTGGACCTACTTTCGTGGGCTCCTGAAAGCGAGCCGAACCGGGATCAGCTGAGATTGTCAGAGGTAAGCCGGTGTCAACACACGTAACTTTTAGAAGGAAACCTATACAGATTAACATTTTAAAAATGCACTATCCCTTTAAAAATTTATTTATAAACTGCTGCAATCCCTCCTCCACAACCTTCCGTCCTTGGGGCACTGAAATACCAACAACCAGCTGGTAATAGTTCTGAAAGAGCACTAGACTCACCTCCATCCAGGTTTCAGTCATGCACAAAAAGTCCTATTCCCGGGATGTGAAGCCTTTAAGAATAAAAGTTTTATTTCCCAAAGGTCTGGCATTTACAGCTGCTATCTTGGTAGTAACAGGGGTCAGCGAGCGACAGGGGCACAAGCCGCTAGGGAAACTCGGCCAAGCGGGCTCAGATTTTGATGATCTACTCCTGCGGAGAACATGCTGAGATGGGATGTAGCGGAACTGGGCCCGCTTTGAGCCATCCACGAGGACCAGACAGGGGGCCATGGGATCCAGGGATCGCCACGAGGCAAACCGAAGATGAGCAGCGTAATCCACCAGGAAAGTGGTATAAGAGCGTCGTCCCTAAGTAGCCTTTAGCCTAACTAGCCGCCCGCTGCACTTTCTGCGGCACGCACGGCGCCCTCTACGCGAAGGTGGAGCCAGAACACAGAACAGGTAAACTGGGACTCCACTTAGGAATGGGGGCCATCTGCTATTTTGCCAATTGTGCTCATAGTTCATAACACTGTGGGCAGCCGGCCGCAAATCCAAAAGCATTTGACGGTCATATACCAACACAGAATAAACATTTCTGTTGACACTTGACAGGAACAACAAAATACAGAATAATGCTGGCAGAGACGAACAGCGGGCCAAACACAATTGCTCCATCTTGCCAGCCCTGGCTCAAGGATGGAACCAGGGCTGGCCCATGAAAGTGAAATTAACACATCAATCTAAATTTCAGTGTTTTGTTAATAGCTCCAACATTAACAGATGCCTGTATGTGGACTCTTTTGGGGTCTATTGTGTTTTTCATCCATACGTGACATCCAGACTCGCTGTAGCCTCCAGCACAGACCATGGTGCTCTTGACAGTGCTTCCCCACCAGCCAAAGCTGGTGCAGGTCTTGTGGTCCACCACAGGCAGGTAGGCCTGTTTGAGATCAGCAGACAGAGAACCACCAGCTACACAAAGGGGCAAATATTAAAGAGTGTCTTTTGTTACAATAATGCCTCCTATTGTATGAAGTGTCTTACTCTGGGTGCGTCCCCATCCGGTGATGTAGCAGGGGTTGTTGTGAGGCAGGACCTGTTCAGAAGGGGGCAGAGCTCCCAGCTGCACAAAGTCGTTGAGGAAAGCCTCATAAGACAGATGCAGCAGGGCGATGTCATAACTTAAGATAACATCACAAATACAGTTATATAAGGTATAAAAGTCTATGTCTGAAAAAGATCAAACTACACTGACCCTGCAGAAACACTGTTGGAGTTCCAGTTAGGGTGGATGTAGACCTCGCTCACTGTCGTGTACTGCTCATTGCTCTCATGGTTGTAGATGTTGTGGTCTCCGAGAACAACACGCCAAGTCCTGGGACTAAACACACATTACTGTTAAGATTGTGTGTCTGTACAAATAATGCTGTTAAATAATGTTTGGGAAATAGTTTGTTACAGACAGTAACAGGATTATGAAAGTGGAAAATTGAGTGTGTGAGTGTTGGTGTAGACCAGTGCTTCTCAAATAGTGGGGCGGGCCCCCCTGGGGGGGCGCGGTGTGATTCCAGGAGGGGCGCGTATGACTCTGGGAAACATGCTTTTTTGCCGAACTGTACTAGAACGAAGTGTAATTGCACATCGACAACAGTAGTTGGCAGTGGCAAGGCACAAGGAAACAAACGTAAACAAATGTGCGCAAAGCTGCATTAAAAACACATTAATATTTGAGTCCTCCGTGCAAAAAGAAAGTGCAGTCTTTGTTGGAAGTTTCTTTCTTTTTTGTTTTTGATGTTAATAAAAAGATACAATGTTATGCAGAGGTGTACTAATAATTTTCTAGACAAATAATACTATTAATAGTCGTGCACAGGAAGGGGGGCGTGAAATTTTTTCGTCTTCCTACGGGGGGCGTCACAGAAAATAATTGAGAAGCACTGGTGTAGACGGAGAGGCTGATGATGCAGACTGGCAGCCTCGATTCCGTCAGTCTTACCACCACCGAGTGTGGAGTGAATAAGCAATAAACTGTAAAGCACTTTGGGTGTCTTGAAAGGCGCTATATAAATGTAAAAATTAAATATAGCTGCAAGCAGCAATGTGGGGCCAAGCACCGAAGGTTCATGTAGGCCTCAGCATGTAAGCCGCATGCAGGGTCTGACAGGGTCTAACAGAGTCTGACAGGGTCTAACAGAGTCTGACAGGGTCTGTTCTGACAGGGTTAGACCCTGTCAGAACAGACACATCAAAGACAGATCAAAGGTTGCTAGCTGCGTCGCTAGGCAATTGACAAATTCCTGCAACTTTGACCTGCTGGTGCCACTAGACGGTTGGGGCTGGGGGCCTATAAATTGCTGTGGGTAATGAGGAGACTGGCTGGAATGTGCATGTGCATGCTGGAATTTCACAACTTTTTACCAGACGGTTCTAGGGGTTGCCATAGACTCCCATGGTGAAATGAATATAAAATAATAATAAGAAGAAGAATCAGGAGACCAGACACATCAAAGGAAAGATCAAAGGGTTGCTAGGCAACGTCGCTAGGCAACGTCGCTAGGCAACGTCGCTAGGCAACGTCGCTAGGTAACGCAGAGCAAACACTATAGGGTGCCTAGCACCTACGGTGCTTTTCCCCTAAAGGTGCTTTGCCCCTAATTATGCTATAGATAAGATAACTACTTTATCATAATGATGTCTTGATTAGGTTAACCTGTCTACAGTTTTAGTTTAAGTGTATATACATTATATGTTTTTGATAGTTACGTGTCAACACAGTGGGCAGCGGTCATGACCCATCCTTTCCTGATCAGGGTGCCTCCACAGGTGTGGTAGTACCTGGATCCACTCTTGTACTGAAGGGAGATCTGGGAAACCAACAAAAATCCTTATAAAGTAAATTGCAGTTAAAAAATACCTATTATAACTATAGTGGTAAAATTATAGTGAGTATTCAAAAGTAATAGTAGTTGTGGCATTATTTGTAATAGTGATGATTTCAAAGTTTGCTATATGTTTAAATTCAGGAGAATTCAGGAGAATATTTAAATTCAGGAAATATCCAAACTGAAAATCCCCAAATGCTGCTCTTATAATTTTAATGTATTGCAAATGTACCTGCCAGGGCCAAGAGTGGGGTCTGGCCACCTCTCCTCCAACCACCCTCCCCTCCGCAATGTCTTCCAGATACCTGGGCTCGGGCTTGGACAGCACTGATGAAGGCGGGTAAACAGGTTAGCAACAATTTTGGTTGGCTTGAAGTGTACGCACAATTGCAGGGATCATGTTTAGGGTTGTAGAATCAGTGGCATAAAGTAGTTTACAATATTATACATTGTTCTTTGCTATATTTTCTTTGGCAATATCTAATGACGGTAAAGGCAGCAACAACTAGCATGCTAATAATGCGCACTTCTGATTAGATGCAGACAATGAACTGCAGACATATTTTGATCTCACAAGCTCTTTTAAGAATATATTGTCCTGGGACAATCTGGGTCTTAAATTTTATAGAATTAAAGAACTATTTAAAAATATCATCTTAAATTAAGATTTGAGTTTAGATTAAGATTAAGTGAAGACATTTTTGTAAACAAATAAAATAATTACTAGTTATTAAAGCAGTTGTGTCTCTGTTTTCTTACCAAGGGCTGCGAGCGTGGTAAACAGGACAAATCTGAGCATGTCTGTGGTCCACTGAACTTTCCTCAGTCATAGCTGTTCCCTCTCTCTTATATACAGGTGTGTGTGTGTGTGTGTATGTGTGTGTGCATGTGTGTGTGTGTGCGTGCGTGCGTGCGTGTGTGTGTGTGTGTGCGTGTGTGTGTGTTTGTGTGTGTGTGTGTGTGTGTGTGTGTAAGATCCACCTGTGGCTCTCTCACACTTCTCTGGAAAAGTCAAATAAGGTCTTTGTTTTTCCATTTGCTTGGATAAACTTGAGAGAAGATCTATGTGTCTTTATGCACAACCAATACTTATATATTCTAGTTTTATTCTAGTTTTATAGGATAAATAACGTTCACACAAAATGTACTTTACACATTGTTACAAACGTTATTCAGATGGAGTTTCACAGCAACAGAGATGGTTTTGTTTGTATCTCCATGACAATGTCTCTTTGGCTTAGAAAGAAGACGAAATTGACATTATGTCATACTTCAGTTTTTCTTTTTCATACGTAACTACCAATCATGACATGTATCTTTCTTTACAACGTCATAATCTGTCTGTACAATATCATAATGACATTGACAATGGGAAAATGTTATGTAATTTTTGGTCCAAGATGACGGAAGCTGGCCGCTGCTCCAACTATGATCTGTCAATAAATCTGTTCTGAAGATATGTATTGTTACATTTTTTATCCTAATCCAACTATAGTATCACTACTTAGTCCGATTTGAAAGTTATATCGCTTGTCAATCCATCTAGCTCTACCATTCTCAGACCCGGCTCACCTGTACCTGGCGTCTCCTGTCCCACACCTGTCCCGTGGCTGTCTATCTGATCTGGAACTGCCTGCTACCTCCTGTCACCTGTCCCATCGAACTCTGGAGTGGTGGTCCCGACTCCCAAATGCTGACAACACGGTCTTCTGACTCAGAGATGTTCTACAGCCTGTAGCTTCCTCACCCGTTGCAATAATATTGTATACAATATTGGTTGATTATTATACAACCAGTCTTCTCTCGAAGGAATATCAATGCAGGAGTTTTGCCAGTTCGTAGCCCCACATAGCATGCCGCTGCAGTACTCTTGACCCTCCGCGGACTCAACAACCGCTGCTGTCTGCGCCGTACAGACACTATCCGACAACTTGGATTCTCTGCTACCCTCATCGTCCACATTGAGGTTCTGGATGCAGTTTTTCCTACAACTTTTATTTATTTATTTTTTTTTTCATTTCAACATGTTCAAATACATAGTTACCAAGGCAGGGGCAAACAGGGACATCATAGACACAAAAAATCACATAAATAACATGGAGCAATACTACGCAAAAAACAACGCAAGAGACAAAAAAAAAAAAACTCATACACTTAACCGAATAAAATATAGGGGAGATTGATACTATTACAGGTATTTCCTGTAAATGTTAATGTTAATGTTTATGTTAATTTGTTAATGTTTAATAGCTTTTTTGTTTTTGACTCATTTTATTGTTTGGAAATATAGTGGTATCCCGTTATTATAATGGTGACCATCTGGTTTATTTTGACTCCATTTTGTTTTGTTTATAGGATATGTGGCCAGCATTATCAGAGTCTGAATGAGGAAACAGATTTTTGGGAATGGAGGGTTTGCTGAAGAACAACAGGATATCTCTTTCCTGGAGGCTGACCACATTTGGACCCATATACAGAAGCTCCTCCAGACCGAAACCAGACCAAAACCAGATATTGTCTGGTGTTATCTGGTTTGGTTTGTTTCTACTGTATGTACAGATGTAGAACAGGTGAGTGATTGTTTCAGTTTCACTTTGACAGAAGTTGCAGTTGTAATCAATATCTAATTTGAATCTTTCTAAGGAAGGTTTTTTTGGCTGGGTAAACATTATGGATATTTTTTAAACTGACAATTGACGCAATCCCTTCCCTCTGGACCATAAACTGTATAGATAAATGGACATAGCTAACATGCTAGACACTAGCATTCCAAACAGGATGTTTACATGTGGGCACTTTTGGCTCCTACTGACCCTGGCTCCTACTGACCCTGGCTCCCACTGACCCTGGCTCCTCACTCTGTAACTGCTGCTGTGAGTCTCATCATTTTGGACTTAAAATGTTTGTATTAACCCGCTCTACACAATGCTGTTATTATGATTATGATTATGATTATGATTATGATTATGATTATTATTTTTGCTATTTTGTCCATCAAAGAAACCCTATTCATAATATAGAGCCTGGCTCCAAATTTGCCCCTGTAACCATTAGCATCACAAGCTTCATTTGAGTGAAGCTGAATGCTGTGGGTGATGTGACACTCACAGTCCGCTTCTTTATACAATCTATGATCTGGACCCAAACTGTTTTCAGACTTCCACATCATGTCATCACAACAATCAGCACGTGAATCTGGCCAATCTCCGTCCTCCTCCTCGCTGCCTGGACCTCACTACAAACGCATGTCACTGGAAAATGTCTCCTCAACAAGCCTCTCCTGGGGGGCTTTTTTATCTTGCAGACAAGATATTTCCCCATCATTTCTTATTCGGATCTCTGTGTGTTAGTGTGACTAATGTGTAAAACTGGTTTATCAGATTAATATTGTACAGAAACAGAAATCTATGTAGATCCATATTTAGATAATAATTATACAATTTATACAAACTGCCCCTTTTCATTCACATTGATGTATGAACACATTTTATTCTATTCATCTTTCATGAATGGAAACAATAAAAATGAATAATGAATTCAAAAATAATAATGCTAAAATTGTTTATTCAATCATCATATATTATCAGGTTAATGAATAGCTCTCCATATAGTTTTGATTTTTGGAATACTGAGCAAAAAAACTAAAACTACTAGTGTGTAAAGGAGGGTGTCAGCAAGATAAAGGTGAATTGAGTAAAGAGAACAGTGTAGGGCCCAGAACTGATCCCTGAGGAACTCCATAGGCTGTTAAGAGGTTTTGAAATTACATTTTAAGATACTGGATATTTTTAAGATAGAGGATGTTAACTGTTAATACTGATATCAGCTGGTCTGTTTGACAAACTGAATAGTTATCTGTATTCAATCACCGAATCTGCACTGAATCTTACGTGCATTCATTATAAGGTATAGATAATTGTCACTATAGGCTTATACATTTTTTTCCTTCTTCCCAGTGGAATTTTAGACTAATACCAGACTATAATAACAGGCTAATACACTAATACCAAACTAGTCCAATACAACTTTTTGATCTTTTAATGGACAGTAGAATAAAGATTTTTGGAACAGATTGTACAAATGGTTTCATTCATATTTTGAGTTTGAACATCCAGTGACTCTCCTTGGAAATGGCTCTTCTGCTTAGCCCATAATCTGCAGAAAAAAATGGGAGAAGTTTTTTTTACACTCAATGTTTTTTACACTCAATGTTCTTTTCTTATTTTCTTATGTACACAACAATAAATGCCACAACTAGTCATGTGTTTAGAATATCAGTAGTAAAAAAAGACTATTGTCAGTGGGCAAGTAATCAGTGAGTAAAGCCTTCTCCAGTCACTGTATTTTTCACTGTTACACAGTGACCTTTCATGAACCCTACCACAAATGGGTCAACACTTATTTCTGTATTATAGTATCCTAAAACAAGTATTATAAGGTCATTAATTTGATTGTTTGAGTCATAATCTGGTGGAAAAATCAGTGGTTTTTTCCAAACTACAAAACCCTCTAGTTGGTGATGTGTTATAGGTGTACGTCTTTACTTGTCTACATCCATGTGAGAGCACTTACTCCGTTCATCCAGCTGATGTAGGCAGATACTCTGGTGAAGACTGTGGGCTTCTGGTATGCGTTGCAGCCAGAGGAGGACACAAAGCTGGTCACTCCATGGACCACCCATTGGCCATTGACACTGCAGTTCAGAGGACCACCAGAGTCACCCTAAAGAACCAAAACGACACAGACACTTTTATGACTAAGTCAATCATTACTGTTAGCATTTCTAGAAAAGAGGGGGCCCCTTTTCACTGGGGTACCATACCATACGATATCACCTTTATTTATAAAGCACTTTAAAAACTTGACAGTGGGGCAAAGTGCCAGACAAGAATAGACAAGGACAAGTTACAACTACAAAAAAACACAGAAAACAATATGATTTCCAGCAACAATCTTACTTGTTAAAAGCCAGTGAAAAAGGGTGCGTTTTTAGGAGTGATTTAAAAACAAATGATTTAAAAACAGGTACAGACTCAGCCTGCCTAATTTCTAATGGCAACTGGTTCCACAGCCGTGGGGCAGCAACAGGAAATGCGTGGTCCCCACAAAGCTTGCATTTAGTCTTTGGGACAGCAAGCTGGAGCTGGTCTGCTGACCTGAGAGTGTGAGAAGGGGTGTAACGATTGATCAGGTCAGGAGGGTGCGAGGCTGTAATGAAAACACTTAAAGGTAAACAAAACAATTTTGAACTCGACTCTAAAGCACACTGGGAGCCAATGGAGAGAGACTAAAATAGGTGAGATGCTCTTGTGTTTCTGGGTTCCAGTTAAAAGTTGAACTGCTGAGTTTTGTACCCGTTGCAAATGGCAAAGTGCATTTTGGCTGACAGTAACATAAAGTGCATTACAATAATCCAATCTGGTGGTCACAAATGCACAAATGACAGTTTTGTATGCTAGTTGTCTAAGATGGAAAAAACTAGACTTGACAACAACACTAATTTGCTGATCAAATTTTAGATCAGGGTCCATTTTGAAACCAAAGTTTGAAACAACTGGCTTCACCTAATGATTTAGTGAACCCAGGTCCACAGGAAAAGAGTAATTTGAAGAACTAAGGTCAAACACTGCTTCAAATTTTTCCTGATTAAGGTGCAGAAAGTTCTGCGACATCCAAGATTTTATGTCACTGATACAGTCTAAAAGTGGTCCGGCAGCCTATGGATTTTGTTTTTTATTGAGAGATAGATCTGGCTGTCATCATCATAGTGGAATGCGATGCCATGCTTCCTCAGAATGGTGCCCAGAGGGAGCATATAAAGGGAAAAAAGGAAAGACCCTAGTATTGATCCCTGGGGAACACCATATGACAAGGGGAGTAAAGGAGGCATAATTACCAAAACCAACACAGAAATGTCTGTCAGTCAGGTATGACCTAAACCATAGCAGGGCTGGACCACGAATCCCCACCCAGTACCTGGCAGCGGCGTGCAGGAGGGCAGGGTTTGGTCGTTACGCACGGCACATCAATGTTAAAAACAACAGGCATGTGATCAGAAAACACAGTGTCATATATTTCAAGATTTTCAATAGTCGCCACAAGATCAAGCGTATGGCACACCTGCGAAAGGTCAGAAACGCATTGCACAAACCCAAGAGTCAATAAGATTCAAAAAGTCTTTGGCCAACGGCTTGTCAAGGCAGCAGACGTGGATATTAAAGTCACCAACAATTAGGATTTTATCATAATTTAGTACTAAGGCTACGTTCACACTGCAGGGCTTAATGCTCAATTCCGATTTTTTTGTGAAATCCGATTTTTTTGAGAGGCCGTTCACATTTCTAGTTAAATGCGAATTGTATGTGATCTCCAGTGTGAACGCTAAACTCCCCAAAAGTGTCCCGCAAGAGCCTTGGAGGACACGATGACGTCACACGCAGCGAACGCGCTCAATGTTTACGGAAGTAGCCTAAAGTTGCTTTCGTACCGGAGCCAAAACATGTACAGCTTATTTGTTTTAAGGAGGAAACGGAGAAGGACGAGGTTTTTGGCCACAGCGTTTTGCGGGGCAGTGGCAGCAACGTGTGCAGAAAGGAACATGTGGGTGCGGAGTCACAGGCAGGAGGGGTGGGATTGCTACGTGCTTCGCCGCTTCACTGATACGAGTTTATATACTATTTTCGCATGACGAGAAGAACGTTTGTGCACATTTGTGAACGCCTACTTGTACCACTCTCATTGGAGGAAACACACTCAGGTCGGATGAATGCGACCTGGCCGTTCAGACTGCAGTCGCATGTCAAAAGATCGGATATGTATCGGATTTAGGACCACATATCCAAGTGGCCTGGATCGCATTTGAAAAAATCGGACCTGTGTCGTTCACACTGTCATTAGAAGATCAGATACAGGTCGCATAGAGGCAAAAAAAATCGGATTTGGGTCGTTTCAGGCTGCAGTGTGAACGTAGCCTATGCCAGCCAAAAAATCTGAAAAGTTAGTGATAAAATCCTTGTTGTATTTGGGAGATCTATAAACAACTGCACACAAAATATGGAGAGGGTGACACAGTTCGAATAAACACAGTTCAAAACTAGAATAAGTGGATGACAGCTGTAACTGCTTACACTTAAGCATTTATTTATAAATTGCTGCAATCCCTCCTCCACAACCTGCCGTCCTCGGGACACTGAAATATAAACAACCAGCTGGTAATAGTTCTGAAAGAGCACTAGATTCACCTACATTCCAGGTTTCAGTCATTCACAAGAAGTCCTATCCCCGGGATGTGAAGCCTTTAAGAATAACAGTTTTATTTCCCAAAGGTCTGGCGTTTACAGCTGCAATCTTGATAGTAACAGGGGCCAGCGAGTGACAGGGGCACAAGCCGCTAGGGAAATTCAGCCAAGCAGGCTCAGATTTTGATGATTTACTCCTGCGGAGAACGTGCTGAGATGGGATGTAGCGGAACTGGGCCCGCTTTGAGCCATCCACGAGGACCAGACAGGGGGCCATGGGATCCAGGGATCGCCACAAGGCAAACCGAAGATGAGCAGCGTAACCCACCAGGAAAGTGGTATAAGAGCGTCGCTAAGTAGCCTTTAGCCTAACTAGCCACCCGCTGCACTTTCCGCGGCGCAAGGCACCCTCTGCGTGAAGGTGGAGCCAGGACACAGAACAGGTAAACCGGGACTCCACTTAGGAATGGGGGCCGATTGCTATTTTGCCAATTTTGCTCATATTTCATAACATTGTGGGCAACTGACCGCAAATCCAAAAGCATTTGACGGTCAAATACCAACACAGAATAAACATTTCTGATGACACTTGACAGGAACAACAAAATACAGAATAATGCTGGCAAAGACAAACAGCGGGCCAAACACAATTGCTCCATCTTGCCAGCCCTGGCTCAAGGATGGAACCAGGGCTGGCCCATGAAAGTGAAATTAACACATCAATCTAAATTTCAGTGTTTTGTTAATACAGTAGCTCCAACATTAACAGATGCCTGTATGTGGACTCTTTTGGGGTCTATTGTGTTTTCCATCTGTACCTGACATCCAGACTCGCTGTAGCCTCCAGCACAGACCATGGTGCTCTTGACAGTGCTTCCCCACCAGCCATAGCTGGTGCAGGTCTTGTGGTCCACCACAGGCAGGTAGGCCTGTTTGAGATCAGCAGACAGAGAACCACCAGCTACACAAAGGGGCAAATATTAAAGAGTGTCTTTTGTTACAATAATGCCTCCTATTGTATGAAGTGTCTTACTCTGAGTGCGTCCCCATCCGGTGATGTAGCAGGGGTTGTTGTGAGGCAGGACCTGTCCAGAAGGGGGCAGAGCTCCCAGCTGCACGTAGCTGTTGAGGGAGGCCTCAGAAGACAGACGCAGCAGGGCGATGTCATAGCTTCAGGTAACATCAAAGATACAGTTATATAAGGTATAAAAATATGTATGTCTGAAAAAGATCAAACTACACTGACCCTCCAGCAACACTGTTGGAGTTCCAGTTAGGGTGGATGTAGACCTGGCTCACTGTCATGTACTGCTCTTTGCTCTCATGGTTGTAGATGTTGTGGTCTCCGAGAACAACACGCCAAGTCCTGGGACTAAACACACATTACTGTTAAAATTGTGTGTCGGTACAAATAATGCTGTTAAATAATGTTTGGGAAATAGTTTGTTACAGACAATAACAGGATTATGAAAGTGGAAAGTGGAGTGTGTGTGAGTGGTGTAGTCGGAGGGGCTGATGGTGCAGATTGGCAGCCTTGATTCCGTCAGTTTTACCACCACCGAGTGTGGAGTGAATAAACAATAAACTGTAAAGCGTTTTGGGTGTCTTGAAAGGCGCTATATAAATGCAATGATTAATTAATTATGCTATGGTTAAAGGGATAGTCCGGGTTTTTTTTTTGTATATGTTAATCTGTATGGGTTCCCTTCTAAAAGTGTTGTGCATTAACACTGACTTACCGTTGAGAGTCTCGTCTCAGCCCGGCTCTCAGCCCTATGTAAGTAGGTCCGGTAAGTTCGCGGGGTCAGGTAATAAAGCTTGTTTTTCTTTGCAAAACAACATTGAGCGTGAGCTCCAGAACCCGAGGAGAACCGGGCTGAGACGAGACTGTCAACAGTAAGCCAGTGTTTACTTTAGAAGGGAACCCATACAGATTAACATTAAAAAAAAAAGAAAAAAAAGAAAACACACTATCCCTTTAAAATAACTGTACTTTATCATAATGATGTCTTGATTAGGTTAACCTGTCTACAGTTTTAGTTTAAGTGTACAGGGGGTCCTCGGGTTACGACGGTCTCGGGTTACGACGTTTCGTGGTTACGAACGCGCCCCCATTAAAAAAAATATGTATATATTACGCGTCATTCCGTCTTACACGGTTTAGCGTGGTAAGATATGTAAACAAACGCACGCGGCGCGCGGCGCACGGCGCAAGAATACGCTCTGTTGTGGTTGTAGGGAGAAGAAGACAGCCTCATGTGCGTGCCCAATGTGGGCGGAAGTACCTGATGTGGGCTCTGATCTGCTCCTATGAAAGCGGCAGTGATAACCAAGCAGCGTAGTGGTCTAATTATTGAGATGGAAAGGTTATTGGTGCTTTGGTTGGAAGATCAAAGGCAAAATCCGGTTTACGACGAAATTCGGGTTACGACGCGTCTTAAGAACGGATCAACGTCGTAACTCGAGGACTCCCTGTATATACATTATATGTTTTTCATAGTTACGTGTCAACACAGTGGGCAGCAGTCATGACCCATCCTCTCCTGATCAGGGTGCCTCCACAGGTGTGGTAGTAGCTGGATCCACTCTTGTACTGAAGGGAGATCTGTGAAACCAACAAAAAGCCTTATAAAGTAAATTGCAGTTAAAAATTCCTGTTATAACTATAGTGGTAAAAATATAGTGAGTATTCAAAAGTAATAGTAGTTGCGGCATTATTTGTAATAGTGATGATTTCAAAGTTTGCTATACTGTATGTTTAAATTCAGGAGAATATTTAAATTCAGGAAATATCCAAACTGAAAATCCCCAAATGCTGCTCTTATAATTTTAATGTATTGCAAATGTACCTGCCAGGGCCAAGAGTTGGGTCTGGCCACCTCTCCTCCAACCACCCTCCCCTCCGCAATGTCTTCCAGATACCTGGGCTCGGGCTTGGACAGCACTGATGAAGGCGGGTAAACAGGTTAGCAACAGTTTTGGTTGGCTTGAAGTGTACGCACAATTGCAGGGATCATGTTTAGGGTTGTAGAATCAGTAGCATAAAGTAGTTTACAATATCATTGTTCTTTGCTATATTGGAATTTTGTCATGATGGTAAAGGCAGCAACAACTAGCATGCTAATGTGCACTTCTGATTAGATGCAGACAATGCACTGCAGGTGCAGCTCTTTTCAGAATATACTGTCCTGGGACAATCTGGGTCTGACAATGACAATGCATTTCTGATTAAATAAATTATTTAAAAATATCAGATTAAGTGAAGACATTTTTGTAAACAAATAAAAATAATTACTAGTTATTAAATCAGTTGTGTCTCTGTTCTCTTACCAAGGGCTGCGAGCGTGGTAAACAGGACAAATCTGAGCATGTCTGTGGTCCACTGAACTTTCCTCAGTCATAGCTGTTCCCTCTCTATTATATACAGGTGTGTGTGTGTGTGTGTGTGTGTGTGTATGTGTGTGTTTGTGTGTGTGTGTGTGTGTGTGTGTGTGTGTGTGTGTGTGTGTATGTGTGTGTTTGTGTGTGTGTGTGTGTGTAGGATCCACCTGTGGCTCTCTCACACTTATCACTGCCTCTGGAAAATACTGAGTCAAATAAGGTCTCTGTTTTTCCATTTGCTTGGATAAACTTGAGAGAAGATCTATGTGTCTTTATGCACAACCAATACTTATATATTCTAGTTTTATTCTAGTCTTATAAGATAAATAACGTTCACACAAAATGCACTTTACACATTGTTACAAACGTTATTCAGATGGAGTTTCACAGCAACAGAGTTGGTTTTGTTTGTATCTCCATGACAATGTCTCTTTGGCTTAGAAAGAAGATGAAATGTGACATTATGTGATACTTCACTTTTTCTTTTTCATACGTAACTACCAATCATGACATGTATCTTTCTTTACAATGTCATAATCTGTCTGTACAATATCATAATGACATTGACAATGGGAAAATGTTATGTCATTTTTGGTCCAAGATGACGGAAGCTGGCCGCTGCTCCAACTGTGATCTGTCAATAAATCTGTTCTGGAGATATATATTGTTACGTTTTTTATCCTTATCCAGCTATTGTATCACTACTTAGTCCGATTTGAAATTTATATCGCTTGTCAATCCATCTAGCTCTACCATTCTCAGACCCAGCTCACCTCACCTGTACCTGGCGTCTCCAGTCCCACACCTGTCCCGTGGCTGTCTATCTGATTTGGAACCGCCTGCTACCAACTCCCAACTGCTGATAGCACAGCCTTCTGACTCAGAGATGTTCTTCAGCCTGTGGATTATTACAACCCCTTATTACACCCTTTCTGTAATATACAACCAGCCTTCTCTCGAAGCAATATCAACACAGGATATTGCGTTGATATTGCCAGTTCGTAGCCCCACATAGCATGCCGCTGCGGTACTCGACCCTCTGTGGACTCAACAACCGCTGGCGCATGCTCTGTACTGACACTATTTGATGACTCGGATTCTCCGCTACCCTCCTCCTCCACATTGAAATTCTGGATGCACTTTTTCCTACAACTTTTTTTCATGTTCAAATACATAGTTACCAAGACAGGGACAAACAGGGACATCATAGACACACAAAATCACATAAATGGCGGCACGGTGGCTGAGCGGCTAGCGCTCATGCTTCACAGCAAGAAGGTTCCGGGTTCGATCCCTGGGTCGCCCAGGCCTTTCTGTGTGTGTTCTGTGTGGAGTTTGCATGCATGGTCTGGGTTCGATCCCCGGGTCGCCCAGGCCTTTGTGTGTGGAGTTTGCATGTTCTCCCCGCGTCTGGGTGGGTTTCCTCCAGGCACTTTGGTTTCCCCCACCAACCCAAAACATGCACCGTAGGTAAAATCCTCCAGCTTAAGTCCTGACCAAACCAAAGCAAGAAGATCATGGAGATGGTCCCCGGGCGCAGTCATGTGCTGCCCACTCCTCCTAATAACAGGATGGGTTAAATGCAGAGAAGAATTTCTCCTGTGTGAGATCAATAAAGTCACTTATTGATAACATATACAATACATGGAGCAATATAACAGTCAACTACGCAAGAGACACAAAAACAAAAAGAGAACTCTCATACGCTTAACCAAATAAAATATAGGGGAGAGTGAGAGAGCTATTACAGGTATTTTCTGTAAATGTTGTATGTTTTAATAGCTTTTTTGTTTTTGACCCATTTTATTGTTTGGAAATATTGTTGTATTCCGTTATAATGCTGACCATCTGGTTTATTCTGAGTCCATTTTGTTTTGTTTATAGGATATGTGGCCAGCATGATCAGAGTCTGAATCAGGAAAGAGATCTTTGGGAATGGAGGGGTTGCTGAAAAACAACAGGATGTCACTTTCCAGGAGGCTGACCACATATCTGGTTTTGGTCTGGATGAGCTGCTGTATATGGGTCCAAATGTTTCTACTGTATGTTAGGTTAGGTTTGGTTTCTTTATTAGCCTCCACTAGGGAGAAATATGTCTTAGAGGTAAGGGAAGGTTGCAGTACAGACAAAAAGACATACAATATACATACACGACATCAGATAAAAACATAGCGATGTTGGCACAGACATAGACATATGGGGTGCTCCCCCACCCCCTACCCTTGACCACCCCCCCCAACCCATCACCATCATCCAGCGTTCCCACTAACATTCACATCATTCCCCATCCCCACCATCATTACCCTTCTCCCAAACCAAGCACTATCACTCTATAATAATACATATACCCAAAACAATTTCCCTTGTGGATCAATAAAGTTTAAATAAAAAATAAATAAATATAAGATCAGTCCCCTCCTTCTACACCTCCTCACCAAGCCAAACACATTCAAGCCAAGAGTCCATATCGTTCCAGGCAAGCTTACTAGATATGGGGATGAAGGAGTGCTCATAACGGTTACGGCTGCACAGAGGAAGCCTGAATCTCCTTCTAGAATTGAGGAGGATGTATGCACAGCCCAGTATGTGAGCAATGTTGTCAAGAATTGCATTTGCCTGCCTCAAGGTTGCCTGCTCAAAAACATCCTGAGTACTGAGAGGGGGCATCATGCCCATGATCTTACCTGCTGTTTTATTCTAGATTTTATCGTTAAATTGCCAAACCATCTTGTGATCCCATAACGGAGGACTGACTCAATTATCGCTCTGTAAAAAATTAACATGATGTTCTTACAGACTCCAAAGACTCTGAGTCTGCGGAGGAAATTAAGGCGTTGGTGAATTCTGGCACAAACATTGGCCACCTGAGATCATTGTCTACTGTCTATTGTCTATGTACAGTTGTAGAACAGGTGTTTCAGTTTCACTTTGACAGAAGTTGCAGTTGTAATAAATATCTAATTTGAATCTTTCTAAGGTATTTTGGCTGGGTAAATATTATGGAGAATTTTGAAATTGACACAATTGACGCAATCCCTTCCCTCTGGACCATAGACTGTATAGATAAATGGACATAGCTAACATGCTAGCCACTAGCATTCCAAACAGGTTCACATGTGGGCACTTTCGGCTCCTACTGACCCTGGCTCCCACTGACCCTGGCTCCCATTGACTTACATTGGAATATTGTGGCTCCTCGCTCTGTAATTGCTGCTGTGAGCCTCATCATTTTGGTCTTAAAATGTTTGCTCTACATGTTTGCTGTTTTTTTGTTTGTTTTTTCTCACAATTTTGTCCATCAAAGAAACCCTATTCATAATATAGAGCCTGACTCCAAATTCGCCCCTGTAACTGTTAGCATCACGAGCTTCATTTGATTGGAGCTGTGGGTGACGTGACACTCACTTAGTCTGCTTCTTTATACCGTCTATGATCTGGACCCACACTGTTTTCAGACTTCCACATCATGTCATCACAACAAACAGCCCGAATCTGGCCAATCTCCATCCTCCTCCTCGCTGCACGGACCTCACTACAAACGCACGTCACCTGAAACTCTCTCCTCAACACCCGTTCACTCAACAAGAGCCTCATACTCAATGAGTATATCATGGAAAATAACCTAGATTTTCTCTCTCACTGAAACTTGGCACAAGCCCTTGGACAGCAGTTATTTACAAAAATGACAGTAAAATAACTTCCATTCCCCTGTCAAATATTCACTCATTTGAATACATTGCTTTTAAATCATCTGGCCTCTCCTCCTTAGTCACTGCTGTTATTTATCACCATCTCAAGCCAAACACCTAATTTCTCTCAAAACTCACGGACCTTCTGACCCAGCCATATCCCATTTCCCCATTCATCCTTCTCCTTGGCGACTTTAATTTTCACACTGACAATAAGAACTCTAAACTTGCCACTGAATTTCTGGACCTGCTCAACTGTTTTAATATCACTCAACAACTTAATTTTGCACTGACGTCACAATTCACAACCTCTCCAGCCATAACCGCATATCTGAGACCACATGGCTCTCACCTTTGAATTTAACATGCCCATTACACCTCCGAAAACAAAATGCTAAATGACTTTCTGCAACCTCAAATCTATTGACCCATCTGCCCTCTCTGCTGTTCTCATCACCAAATTGTCTGTTTCGCCTCCCCCTCTGCCTGATAACTCGTCAGAACTTGTCACCTATTACCACTTTCACACATACTGCCCCGGTACACCCTTGAACTCCACTAAATGAAATCGTAAGCGCTAGCTTGAGAGACCGCACAAAAATCCGGCTTAACTGTCCATCTCCAAAGTTACACAGACCACATCCAGCAATACAACGATGCCCTCAATGCAGCCTGGTCCGACGACTGCTCCACTGTTATTCACTCTGATTCCAATAACCCCAAATTCTTATTCTATACTTCAACATCAACAAATTTCTATAACCCAGCGACAACACCTCATCATCCTTCAGTTACTAATGCAATAGTTTCCTGTCCTTCTTTCAGTTAAAATTTACACTATCTACAGTCTCCCTTCAGCCCACACAACCCCTGCTTGTGACCCACCTACCCCTGACTCGATTCAGGCTACGTCCACACGACAACGCTCCTGGATTTTTTTTTTATGCGGGTTGAAAAAAATGTGCGTCCACACACGTGTCGGATCAGTAAATATTCGCGTCCAGATGAAAACGGAGCGCTGAGTGAAAACGATGTAATACATGTGCCACACCGATATGTGGAGCTGTAAACAGGAAACAGCCAGAGCCACCGGAAACACAACACTACAAAGAGCGCATGTGCATAAAGTCCTTTCTCTTCCACAAACAAGCATTGCAACATCATCGTTTTCCAAAAGCTGCGTTTTGCTCATCCACACGACAACGTGACCCCGGAGTTCTCAGATTTCTCCACTCTGGAACCCGTTTTCAAAAAACACAGTTCGCCCACCAAAAATGCCGGCGCCGTGTGGATGAAAGGCCAAAATGAATAAAAACTCCTCTGTTTCCACCAAAAAACGTTGTCATGTGGACGGGCCCTAAGTAGCTCTCGCATTTCTCCCCCATTACTCCTGCACAGTTCACCAAACTCCTGCCAGGCATCAAAACCACAACTTGCTCTCCTCCCTTCTCATGAAATCATGTCTCCCCATCATTTCTCCCTTAATCACAACAATCATGAACTCCTCTCTTATCACTGGCTCTGTTCCGCAGTCTCTCAAACTGGCATCCATTACTTCAGTATTCAAAAAACCTAGTCTTGACCCTGACAGCCAAATTTCTGTCACATATCCAATCTTCAACCTTGAGTGCGTCATTGCTGCACAATTACAAACCCACCTAAACTGCAAGAGTCTTTTCAAACTATTCCAGTCCAGTTTTCACTAAAAGCATAGTGCAGAAACAGAAACTGCACTCCTCAAAGTAACTAATGATCTCCGACTCTCCATCCTCATCCTCCTGGATCTTACAGCATCTTTTGACACCATCACACTGCTCCTCTCCCACCTCAAGACCTCCCTCAACATCTCCGGCTCTGCTCTGTCCTGGCTCCAGTCAAACCTCACAAACCAAAAACAATTCCTCTGCATTTTTCTTTTTTTGAACTTCAGTTTATTAAAAGATTAACATTGAAAATAAACATACAGAACAGTAAGAACAATCCTTGACAAAAAGTTATTGTACACTCAACAAAAATATAAACGCAACACTTTTGTTTTTGCTCCCATTTTTCCTGAGATGGACCCAAAGATCCAAAATTCACTCCAGATACACAACACTACCATTTCTCTCAAACATTGTTCACAAATCTGTCCAAATGTGTGACAGCGAGCACCTCTGCCCCGCCGAGACAATCCACCCCACCTCACAGGTGCGCCACATCAAGATGCCGATCCGACATCATGACCAGTGCACAGGTGCGCCCCAGACTGCCCACAATAAAAGGCCACCCCGAAATGTGCTTCTTTTTTTTTTTGCTTTATTGGGGGTCTGGGCACTCAGAACCAGTCAGTATCCGGTGTGACCACCATTTGCCTCATGCACTGCAACACATCTTCTTCGCATAGAGTTTATCAGATTGTCAATTGTGGCCTGTGGAATGTTGGTCCACTCCTCTTCAAAGGCTGTTATGGACGAAGACCACAGGTGCATTTTATTGATGGCATTTTGAATGCACAGAGATACCGTGATGAGATCCTGAGGCCCATTGTTGTGCCATACATCCATGAACATCACCTCATGTTTCAGCAAGATAATGCATGGCCCCATGTTGCAAGGATCTGTACACAATTCTTGGAAGCTGAAAATGTCCCAGTTCTTGCATGGCCAGCATGCTCACCGGACATGTCACCCACTGAGCATGTTTGGGATGTGCTTGACCGGCGTATACGACAGCGTGTACCAGCTCCCACTAATATCCAGCAACTTCGCACAGCCATTGAAGAGGAGTGGACCAACATTCCACAGGCCACAATTGACAATCTGATAAACTCTATGCGAAGAAGATGTGTTGCACTGCATGAGGCAAATGGTGGTCACACCATATACTGACTGGTTCTGAGTCCCCAGACCCCTAATAAAGCAAAAAAAAAAATGCACATTTCGGGGTGGCCTTTTATTGTGGGCAGTCTAAGGCACACCTGTGCACTGGTCATGATGTCGGATCGGCATCTTGATGTGGCGCACCTGTGAGGTGGGGTGGATTGTCTCGGCGGGGCAGAGGTGCTCACTGTCACACATTTGGACAGATTTGTGAACAATGTTTGAGAGAAATGGTAGTGTTGTGTATCTGGAGTGAATTTTGGATCTTTGGGTCCATCTCAGGAAAAATGGGAGCAAAAACAAAAGTGTTGCGTTTATATTTTAGTTGAGTATACTTTTGGAAATTTTATCTGACATTTTTTGACAATTTTATTTTGACATTGTCATTTGCTTCATGGCACAACAATGCTATTTTGGCAACCCTCCAGTTGGGGGGAGCATGCTTTACCCTTCCATCCATCCATTCATTTTCTTCCGCTTATCTGGGGCCGGGTCATGGGGGCAACAGTCTAAGCAGGGACTCCCAGACTTCCTTCACCCCGGACACTTCCTCCAGCTCCTCCGGGGGGACCCCAAGGCATTCCCAGGCCAACCGGGAGACATAGTCCCTCCAGCATGTCCTGGGTCTTCCCCAGGGCCTCCTCCCCTTGGGACATGTCCGGAACACCTCCCGAGGGAGGCGTCCAGGAGGCATCCGGAACATATGCCCGAGCCACCTCAGCTGGCTCCTCTCGACGTAGAGAAGCAGCGGCTCTACTCCGAGCTCCTCCCATGTGACTGAGCTCCTCTCCCTATCTCTAAGGGTGCACCCAGCCACTCTGTGGAGGAAACTCATTTCGGCTGCTTGTACACAATCCACGATCTTGTCCTTTCGGTCATTACCCAGAGCTCATGACCATAGGTGAGGGTAGGAACGTAGATTGACCGGTACAGCGACCACATCACTGACGATGCCGCACTGATCCGCTGCAGCTTACTGGCGAGCACCCTGGGGTGGGTGCTCGCCAGCAAGCGTCTGGTGGCCAGGCCTTTTCCCACTGGGCCCGGCCGTTCAAAGCCCGAAGGAGTGATGTGGGGCCGTCCTCCTGTGGACCCACCACCTGCAATAGGATCCATAGGGGCCGGGAGCATAGAGATTTGGGCGGTAGTCGAAGGCATGGGCCTTGGCGACCGTGAATTTTTACAGGAGCACTGCGTTCTTAATTTGGGATACACGCAAGGAGCTGCGCTCTGACCTCAGAGAATAAAGTGGCAAAAATAAAGTTGTTTTATGTTTAAGTTTCCTCAAGAGGACATTCTAAGATGTGGACTTTATTTCCCTTTGAGTCAATGTGGTCAATGAGGTATATTTTCTATTGTTTTATTGTGTAATTACTTTTCTGTCTGTGTGCGTGTGAAGGCTGCATGACTTTGCATTAATGTATATCCCGCTCTTGACATAAGCAACATCAGTGGTTGAGCGGTCAGATCCACTGACCCACAGGTTGGCAGGTGTGATTCCAGCTCCCACAGATGAATGCTGCCGTTGTGTCCTTGGGCAAGACACTTAACCCGCCTCGCCCCCAGTGTCTGCGTACACTGGTGTGTGAATGTGTGTGTGAATGGGTGACTGGTTCCTTGTTGTAAAGCGCTTTGGGTGCCTTGAAGGTGGAAAAGCGCTATATAAAGATGTGACCATTTACCATTTACCATTTATAAGTGTCTAGCGAATGTGTACTTTTAAGTATGAACTATGTCAGAACTATGGATGTATGCCATCCATAGTTCTGATGGCATACGTCGACATTGTGAGGCTAATTTGCATGTGAAGACATGTTGACGACTCATGTCCTAAAAAATATAGGTTGAAGATCCCATGACATCCCATCCCATGGTACTTGATGCTTTTATATGGCACCTTAGTGGTTCCCTAATACTGTAAATTAATCCTTCTCCAAAATCAAGCCTCAGTGCATGAGATAGCCTCATGAAGACAGTCAGTCATAAATATGTCTCTAAAAAGCTTTATTCTGGGCATTGTTGCTTGAATGCAAATGAGGAGGACAGAGACAGGCCAGTGCAGCGGGTGGGGGTGTGGCCAAATACGCCGCTGTTTCCTCTTTTAGCGGTGCACTGTGCGCTGATCCCACTTCCGCGTTTTAAGAGCGGAGGAAGATATGAGACGCTTCCAATTAAAAAAATAAACACATTTCCACAGAAAATAAAATTAAGCCACTGCTGTTTCAGCGGTTCGGAGGCTCGGCCTGGAGAGGCTTTCACGTGTCTCCAGGGAAGAAAAAAAAAAAAAAGGCATCTCGCATTTCGTAGCTCGTTTGTGGTCCAAATTCTCTGGGCGTGATTTCCAGAAACGGGGTGGATATCCAGACGGGGGGTGGAAACCTTTCCCCGAGTGTGGCGTTTGGGCTGTTTTCAAACGCGGAAAAGGATCACAAATGCTCAGTTTACACATTTCGCAACTTTTAGCCATGGGGGACCCTAAACAGGGTAGGGGAGCTCATATTAACGTTCAAAAACCTCAGAAAGTGAAAATTTCATGCCATGGGACCTTTAAAACCCAAGAATGATTTTGATCCTTGTATAAACTCGAGGGGAGTAATATATATATATATATATATATATATATATATATATATATATATATATATATTTTTTTTTTTTTTTTTTCATCTTAACTCCAGAAGCCCCCCCATTGTCCCCAAAATACGGAGAACAAGGGAGAAAATGGATGGATGGAACTCCAGAAGCATTATGTCCCACTCACTCAAAATCCATGCGTGTTAAAGCAGTTACGCTGTTCATCCAGCTGATGTAGGCAGATGCTCTGGTGAAGACTGTGGGCTTCCTGTAGGCATTGCAGCCAGAGGAGGACACAAAGCTGGTCACACCATGAACCACCCATTTACCGCCGACACTGCAGTTCAGAGGGCCACCAGAGTCACCCTAAAGAACCAAAAACATGTACTCCAATTCATATTGTCAAAGCTGGTTCTCAAACCTGGTGGCTCCAGCCGTTTTTAGCAGAGTCAGAGTGCACTACACTGACAAATTGAATTTTTCCTTTTGCCATACACTCTGACTATGTGCTTTAAGCAATAGCCCAGAGCACTGAGCCACTGCTGATGCTGCAAGAACACAGTGTAAAAGTGAACTGTAAAATATCAAGTATGGCAGGATGGGGTCACACCAGTGGGTCAAGGGGGTATTAACTTTAGCAGAGGAACTGTAGCTATACTTATTATTCACATCAAGTATCACACTTTAAACACGCATTTCTTTCGCCATCTGTACCTGACATCCAGAGTCACTTGACGGTGCTCCCCCACCAGCCATAGCTGGAGCAGGTCTTGTGGTCCACTGAAGGGAGGTAGGCCTGTTTGAGGTTGGCAGACAGAGAACCACCAGCTACACACAGGGAACAAATGTTATAGAAGGCGTTTTGTCAATATTCCTGACTAAGTGTGTGTGTCGTACTCTGGGTGCGTCCCCATCCGGTGATGTAGCAGGGGTTGTTGTGAGGCAAGATCTGTCCAGAAGGGGGCAGAGTTCCCAGCTGCACGTAGTTGTTGAGGGTGGCCTCAGAAGACAGACGCAGCAGGGCAATGTCATAACTTCAGGTAACATCACAAAGATACTTGTGTTATACACAAAGAACAATACATTTATCTCACTCTGTCTGAACAGGACCAAACCACACTGACCCTCCAGCTATGTTGTTGGAGTTCCACCTGGGGTGCAGGTGCACGCGGCTCACGCTCATGTACTGCTCACGGCCCTCGTGATTTTTGATGTTGTGGTCTTCCAGAACAACACGCCAAGTCCTGGATCTAAACACACACAGGTTTACTGTTTAATTATCTGTTTATACAAATATTTCTACTGTGGACAGGCATAAAACTTCATTTGTTGATCACAATTAAATTGCCTACAGAACAACTAAAGTATTTTAAAAGTGCTTTACAAATGACAATGACAATTCTGATAATACAATTCCTTCTCATTCCACCCTTCCTTCTCATTCCACTCCTTCCTTCTCATTCCACTTCCTTCCTTCCGGTAAGCCACCCGGAGCTGCACGCTACGCACTGGAGTACGGCACAACACAACATGGGACCAAAAAGCAATCCAGGAGCAGAGGAAGACTTAAAACTCGCAATAGACTCTCTCACCACAACAGTCACCACAATACAGGGCTCTCAAGTCTCACGCATTGAGACTGTGACACCCGCAATTCGACGTGTTCACACGCTCACACGCCACACATGGCATTTCTCACGCTGATTTTGTTATTTTTTTTATTTTTTGTGCCCAGAAAATCGGTCTGTGTGGCTCAGTTTATGCAGGCACCGCGCGTTTTCAGCGAAAAAAACTCTCCCTCTCCTCCCCGTCCTGCTCCCCGGAAAAAAATCAGCCAATCAAAAAATAGATTGTTCTGTTGTTGGGCAGACTGTAGAGTGTAGTTTCAGCAGGAATCCATGTTTTTCTTTGTCAAGACATGAGAAAATTCAACTTGTGAACAGATTGAAGGTGTGAGTGAATTTGTATGGAATTAAACTTAAACTGTCAAAACTGTCACATCTTATCATACAAATGAAATAACCTTAAATAATAACTTTACAGAGGGCTGCGAGCGTGGTGAACAGAACAAACCTGAGCATGTCTGTGGTCCGCTGAACTTTCTGCAGTAGTGTCTGGGGTCCGCTCTCCCTTATATACTCCTGTGCTCTGTGGACAGTATGGGATAACGTATATGGCCCACCTGTGTCTCTCCCACACTTATCAGTGCTACATGGATCTAGGAAATGCTGAGCCAAATAACGTGCATCTGATATATGTATTTCTGTGTTATATAATAATATTGGTTGTTTGCAAATGTTAGAATATGAGTCCACAATTCTTGTATTGATATATGGCATTTTTAAAGGGCATTTTACTTCCAGAATGTAAGAGTATTTCATGAATTTGAGGTCTTATAAGGCCTCAAATGTAGTGAGTTTTACTGAAAATTTCCATGCTAAAGAAACAACAGAATATTTTTCTGAGCTGTTTTATTTAATGTATTTCTGTTTGCTCAAACTGTGAACATGCCTTTTCAGCAGGCCTCAAACAATAATAAAAAAAAATACTTTTATTTTTCAATTCTGAAAAATGTAGTGTAGTAAATGTAAAATGTATCCAGTTTAAAATCTACTTAACTAAAATACAGGTACCTAATGTATATATACTTTAGTTTAGTACTTTAAAACTACTTAACGTTCTACCACTGTTGAGTAGTGACATTTGTTCAAAAAAGCATGCGTCACAGAAAGGCATAGCCATTTGTGTAGTCTCTGTAGATTCTATGTTCTCAAGAGATGGCTTTGTCCTTTATATTTCCGATTGCTTCAGAATTTCATGACTAAAAGTGCAGCAAAAATGTGTATTTTGTGAGTCTTCAATGAATCTTTATTAACAGAATTGCATTAACTGAAAATCCTGCTCTTTCGGAAAGTGCTTGTTCTTTTGTTTTATTGAGTTTATACAAAAAGAACAAAGAGTGATTCATGCGGAAATTAGGCCTTATAGTGGAGCTAGACACATAAACAGTGCTTTCGTAGCTGACGGTTCAGGTTGACAGTGGCTTCCAGATAGACTGAAATGTCTCAATAAAAAAAAATTCAAGATGACTTGAACTTTTTAAAAATCCTTATAAAGTAAAATGCAGTTAAAAAATATAGTAAAATTATAGCGAGCACTCAAAAGCAATAGCAGTTGTGGCAGTATTTTTGTAATAGTAGTTATTTCAAAGCTTGCTATATGTTTAAATTCAGGAAAATATTTAAATTCAGGAAATATCCAAACTGAAAATCGTCAAATGTTGCTCTTATCATTTTAATGTATTGCAAATGTACCTGCCAGGGCCAAGAGTGGGGTCTGGCCACCTCTCCTCCAACCACCCTCCCCTCCGCAATGTCTTCCAGATACCTGGGCTCGGGCTTGGACAGCACTGATGAAGGCGGGTAAACAGGTTAGCAACAGTTTTGGTTGGCTTGAAGTGTACGCACAATTGCAGGGATCATGTTTAGGGTTGTAGAATCAGCGGCATAAAGTAGTTTAAATATTATACATTGTTCTTTTCTATATTTTCTTTAGCAATATCTAATAGTGGAATTTTACCATGATGGTAAAGGCAACAACTAGAATGCTAATGCCCACTTCTGATTAGATGCAGACAATGAACGGCAGACATAATTTTGATCTCACAAGAATATACTGTCTTGGGACAATCTGGGTCTTACATTTTATAGAATGGCAATGCATTTCTAATTAAGCTGATATTTTGATATAAAGTTGATTTAAGTTAGGATTTAGATAAAGACATTTGTCACGTGGCTTTGTTGTTATTAAAAATGTAAATTAAAGGCCAAAATCAGTTAAAATGTCTGTAAACTGAATCAAGGGCGGAGAGCCACTGCAGCACCAATAACAAAAGCAGAGAATAAAAGTATAAATAATTTATTAGGTAAGGTAAGGTAAAAAAAAATGAATTAGAAATAAAAGGATCCTGGGTAAAACGGTTTAAAAGTGGTTAAAACACTAGATGGGCCGGGTTAAAATGAGGGGACAGTTCGTAATGCAATTTAGGATGGTCCAGTCTTCGGTCGACAAAAACAGACCAGCAGCCAAACCCAGGCACAACAGATCGCCATTTCATCAGTTTATCCATGTGAGGGGGACACCACTATGTCCCGTCACTTACAGGGCAAGGCGGAGCTCCGCACTCCGCCGTTGAACCAGGTCTTTCCCTAAACCAGGTCTGAACCAGGTCTAAACCAGGTCTAAACCAGGTCTAAACCAGGTCTGAACCAGGTCTGAACCAGGTCTTTCCCTATACCAGGTCTGAACCAGGTCTGAACCAGGTCTGAACCAGGTCTTTCCCTGGCTCAGACCTGGCTCAGCGTCGTGGTGTCCTTCTTTAGTTGCTTGTGATCGGCCTTCGTCCTCTCACTCTGTTCCGTTGGTGCCGTTGCCACACCCTACCACCACCACCGCAGAGTCCTGGACAAAAAAAAACACAACCTTGGCAGCGCCCGGAGCAACACATGCTATGGTCACTCTGGCCAAAGACTATCGGGCTGGAGCACCACGAACAAGGAGTTTCTCACTCCAGCTCTGCGTTGCTCAGGCGTCGTGGTGTATTCCGGCCCGTGATCCGACTTAAGGTGGTGGCTCCTCTGCAGCGGCGTGCTCTTGACTCCAGGCCCAATCCCTCTCGTCAGTCTCCTGTTCAGCCTTTTATTTCTGGCCTCTAGCCGCCCTTCTCCAGGTGCGTTAATTGTTCCAGGTTGCTCATTGGCCGAAAAGTGCCACGTGTGTTGGGGATCGGTGCTGATCTAGGCTTAAAAACATGCAATAAAACTCCACAGCAACGAACAGATAAAAACAGCAAATAAGAACATGCAAAATCTACACACAAATAATAAAAACAAGCCTCACTATTGCACTGAGACATTTCACATTTTTGTAAACAAATTAAATAATGATCAAATCAGTTGCGTCTCTTTTTTCTTACCAAGGGCTGTGAGCGTGGTAAACAAGACAAATCTGAGAATGTCTGTGGTCCACTGAACTGTGTGTGTGTGTGTGTGTGTACACGTGCGTGATAACATATATCCTGTGTATTATTGAATTATTGAATGATTATATGCACTTTTTGTTATAAAAGTATTTCCATTTTAACAAAGTTAGCTTCTAATTCTGCCCTGCCCTGAAACACCACACCACAGTGATGTCAGTGATGGCGGAGGGCTTAGCTTAATGTCATGCAAATGAGTTCCTTTCTGTTCCACAAGCAGATCTTTAAAGGGGAGTTTCTCAGATTCTTGCCTTCAAAATGTGCTGCTTTCACCAGGGGGGTTGTTTCTTTCCGATAAATAGTATTGTCTTGTGGAGGCCATGCAACTGAGAATGCAAGTTATGAATCAGATGGGATTTAGGATTTACCATGTCTAGCAAGTCACCCTAAAATGGACAAGAATGCAGGAAATTGCATCTAAGAAATAGAAGATTTTCTGGGGGAGGAAATGTCACATATGAAAAATAAATGAAAAATTTCACCATCCCCCCGGTTTCATTTTACAACTCGACTACTGAGTAAGACCCTGTCTTCAGTGTGAGTGCATTGTGAGGCTGATGCGTAAGGATTTTGTCCAGTCTCAACTAGGGATGCATGATATATCGGCATTAACATTGGTATCGGCCGATATTGCCCAAAATTGAACATATTGGTATCGGCCTGATGTGTAAAAGTGGGCCGATATTAACGACCGATATTTGTCAGTACAGTAATCCCTCGAATTAACGTTTTCTCACATTTCTCTCTCGTTTAAACACTCAAACTTTTGTAGATTTTCAACAAAATGTATTAATAGTGAAGCGTGTGGCGGGGGGAGGGCAGAGAAGTGTGTGCGTGGACACGTGCGCTCATCATGCTCAAATCCATGATAGCGCAGCATGACCTGCGCGGGGCTGCGAGCATGAGACCCCTGCCCAAGCCGTGCCTCCTCTAAACCAGGTCTAAACCAGGATTAAACCACCGCGGGATGCATGCGTTCGTTCATACCGAGGTTTGATGTGCTCGGACCTGCCCTTGGGACTCGTCACTGCTAGCCTCAGCCGTGACTCAAAAACACGACTAAGAGCAAATCAGGCAGGAAAAGAACAGGTAGAGATTGTTTACAGAGGGATCCATATGCCGGCTGCATTTCCACAAACTCACTCGCCTCTGTTCGGTTGTAAAGGCTCAGGGTACACCGGTGAAGCTGCTGCTGCTAATAGCAGAGCTAGCATGAAAAGACCCACACGCGGTGCTTTAATCCTGGTTTAGACCTGGTCTAGTCCTGGTTTAGTCCAGGTCTAGACCTGGTCGAGTCCTGGTTTAGTCCAGGTTTAGTCCTGGTTCAGTCCAGGTTTAGACCTTGTTTAGAGCTGGTCTAGACCTGGTTTAGTCCGCGTTTAGTCCTGGTCTGGCAAAGATCCCTTAGCCAATCAGGAAGCAGAACACAATGTTACACTATTAAAAAAAAAAGTTACACCATTAAAAAAAATTTAAATTGAAAAAATAATAATAAAAGAAATCAGGAGTCAAAACACGTTTTGAAAATAAAAGACATTCAAAAATTCATTTTGCATGATTTTCAGTCTCAGAATTAAAAATAAACAAATATCGGTATTGTCTAACATCGATATCGGCCGATATCAGCAGCATTAATATCGGATATCGGTATCGGTCAAAATCTTCACATCGGTGCATCCCTAGTCTCAACGTGATGCACTCCAACAATATTTATTGGCGTCAGAGTTTTACCAAGCCTACATAATGTGTGGGTCAATGTATTGATCTATGCCTGAACACTGCAGCATTCTGTTCAGTAATATTCAGCACTGAAGGAGACAGTAAAGGCTATAATATAGTTAATAGCACGTGCATTAACCCTGGTGATAACACAGGCAATAATACCATAAAAAGAGGTTCTGAAATAAGCCTGAACAAATGCGCTTGACGCAGACTGAATTACACTTATTCTCTGGCTTTTAACACCGCGTGAGTTGTGTGGTCCTCTGTTGTCTTTTATTGTATTTTAGGGTTTTTTATTATTTTATTGTTCTTAGAGTATTTATTTATTTATTTTTTAGCGTTTGTATTTTTATTTATTTATTTATTTTTATTTTTTTATTCTATATTTTTATTATTTTATGGTATATTTATTTGTATGCACACTTGTTTCTGTGATTATTTGTTTATTTTAAATGATGTTTCTGTGCAGCACTTTGGAAACGCTTTTAGTTTATGAAATGTGCTATATAAATAAAGTGGATTGGATTGGATTGGATGTAATTATAGCCCATATAATGATAATGAAGATAATAGAGTCACATACATGTGTTCAGGGCTCTCAAGTCTCACGCATTGAGAGTGTGACACACTCAATTCGACGTGTTCACACGCTCACACGCCACACATGGCATTTCTCACGCTGATTTTTTTTTTTTTTTTTGTGCCCAGAAAATCGGTCTGTGTGGCTCAGTTTATGCAGACACCGCGCGTTTTCAGCGAAAAAAACTCTCCCCCTCCTCCCCGTCCCGCTCCCCGGAAAAAAATCAGCCAATCAGAAAATAGATTGTTCCGTTGTTGGGCAGACTGTAGAGTGTAGTTTCAGCTGCTAAGTGCACACTGCGGTGATGATAAAACAAACTGAGAACCATCAGGTAATAACTTCATTGATATAACTCTCATTAGTTGCTTTGTAGCATTGAGAGAGACAATTCGACGCGTCAATCTATAATAAAATAGAAATTCTATAATCTCATAGAATGAGAGTTCCTGTTGGCACTTTATCATCATAGGCTCTACAATTCCAATAGTCTTATAATACAGTCGTAACATACTACTGAATAGCGTACTACACCTCTACTACTACAGCATTTATCAGGGCAACGACAATAAACTACAGCTAGACTAACATGGTCAACAAATGTGTCATCAGGATGTCATTGTGACAGTGGGGGCTGTCACTATTATCGTTTCAAACCAGTCCCAAAGGTTCTCCTAGTGCCAATGGTGATAATTGCGCATATTGTTATTGTCACAACAACTGGTTTAATTGTGTAGTTGGAAAGCGCAAAGCGTATTTGATAGTAAAAAAGTAATCTTACCAGCCAACCACCGCAGTCTGCACCTGACTTTGCCAAGTCTTGTGGCCGGGCCTTTCCCCACGGGGCCCGGCCGGGCGAAGCCCGAAGGCGTGACGTGAGGCCATCTTCCTGTGGACCCACCACCCTCAGGAGTGGGGCCGGGGGCATGGAGATTTGGGTGGCAGTCGAAGGCAGGGGCCTCGACGGCTGGATCTCCAGGCATGGAGACTTGCTCTGGGGACATGGAATGTCACCTCGCTGGGGGGAAGGAGCCTGAGCTCGTGCGGGAGGTTGAGCGTTACCGAATAGATATAGTCGGCCTCACCTCCACGCACAGCTTGGGCTCTGGAACCCAACTCCTTGAGGGGGGCTGGACCCTCCATTTCTCTGGCGTTGCCTGCGGGGAACGGCGGCGGGCCGGTGTGGGCCTGCTCATTGCCCCACAGCTCAGCCGTCGAGTGTTGGAGTTCATCCCGGTGAACAAGAGGGTTGTGTCCCTGCGCCTTCGGGTCGGGGACAGGTCTCTCACTGTTGTGTCGCTCTATGGGCCGAACAGCAGTGCAGAGTACCTGGCCTTCTTGGAGTGCCTGGGAAGGGTCCTGGACAGTGCACCTACCGGGGACTCCTTCGTTCTACTGGGGGACTTCAACGCCCACGTGGGCAACGACAGTGACACCTGGAGAGGGGTGATTGGGAAGAATGTCCTCCTTGATCTGAACCCAAGTTCTGTTATTGGACTTCTGTGCTAGCCACAGTTTGTCCATAACGAACACCATGTTCGAGCACAAGGGTGTCCACCAGTGCATGTGGCACCAGGACACCCTAGGACGGAGGTCAATGATCAACTTTGTTGTCATGTTAGCTGACCTCCGGCCACGTGTCTTGGACACTCAGGTGAAGAGAGAGGCAGAGCTGTCAACTGATCACCACCTGGTTGTGAGTTGGGTCCGCTGGCGGGGGAGGAAGCCGGAAAGACCTGGCAGGCTCAAGTGTATCATGAAGGTCTGTTTGGAACGTCTGGCAGAGCCCTCTGTCAGGGACACCTTCGCCCAGATTCCGGGGGAGGCTGGGGACATAGAGTCCGAGTGGGCTTTGTTCTCGGCCTCTATTGTCGATGCGGCCGGCCGTAGCTGTGATCGTAATGTCTGTGGTGCCTGTCGTGGCGGCAATCCCCAAACCCGGTAATGGACACCGGAAGTAAGGGATGCCGTCAGGTTGAAGAAGGAGTCCTATCGGGCCTTGTTAGCTCATGGGACTCCTGAGGCAGCTGGCGGTTACCGGCGGGCCAAGCGTGCTACAGCCCGGGCGGTAGCAGAGGCAAAAACTCGGGTTTGGGAGGAGTTCGGAGAGGCCATGGAGGAGGACTATCGGACGGCCTCAAAGAAATTCTGGCAAACCGTTCGGCGCCTCAGGAGGGGGAAGTTATCGGACTGTGGAAGGAATACTTTGGGGATCTCCTCAATCCTGCCGTCACGTCTTTCGAGGAGGAAGCAGAGGCTGGGGACTCGGAGGTGAACTCGTTCATCACCCTGGCTGAAGTTACTGAGGTGTTTGGAAAGCTCCTCGGTGGCAAGGCCACGGGGGTGGATGAGATCTGTCCTGAGTATCTGAATTCTCTGGATGTTGTAGGGCTGTCTTGGCTGACACGTCTCTGCAACATCGCGTGGCGGTCGGGGACAGTACCTCTGGACTGGCAGACCGGGGTGGTGGTCCCTCTGTTTAAGAAGGGGGACCGGCGGGTGTGTTCCAACTATTGAGGAATCACACTCCTCAGCCTTCCTGGTAAGGTCTATTCCAGGGTGCTGGAGAGGAGAATTCGACCGATAGTCGAATCTCGGATTCAGAAGGAGCAGTGTGGTTTTCGTCCCGACAGAGGAACACTGGACCAGCTCTATACTCTCCATCGGGTGCTCGAGGGTGCAACCAGTCCACATGTGCTTTGTGGATCTGGAGAAGGCATTTGACCGTGTCCCTCGTGGGGTCCTGTGGAGAGTGCTCTGGGATTACGGGATTCCCGGTGCATGTTGGACTCCACCAGGGCTGTCCTTTGTTACCGGTTCTGTTCATTATATTTATGGACAGAATTTCTAGGCACAGTCAGGGGCCAGAGGGGATCCGGTTTAGGAACCACAGGATCTCATCTCTGCTGTTTGCAGATAATGTTGTCCTGATGGCTTCATCGAACTGGGACCTCCAGCATGCATTGGGGCGGTTTGCAGCCAAGTGTGAAGGGGCTGGGATGAGGATCAGCTCTTCCAAATCCGAGGCCATGGTTCTCAACCGGAAAAAGGTGGCTTGTCCTCTTCAGGTGGGTGGGAAGTCCTTGCCTCAAGTCGAGGACTTCAAGTTTCTCGGGGTCTTGTTCACGAGTCAGGGGAGGATGAAGCGCGAGATTGACAGGCGGATTGGTGCAGCGTCGGCAGTGATGTGGTCGCTGTACCAGACCGTTGTGGTGAAGACGGAGCTGAGCCGAAAGGCGCTTCGAAGCTCTCAATTTACCAGTCAATCTATGTTCCTACCCTCACCTATGGTCATGAACTCTGGGTAATCACCGAAAGGACAAGATCGCAGATACAAGTGGCTGAAATGAGTTTTCTCCGCAGAGTGGCTGGGCGCACCCTTAGAGATAGGGTGAGGAGCTCGGACACACGGGAGGAGTTTGGAGTAGAGCCGCTGCTTCTCCATGTCGAGAGGAGCCAGTTGAGGTGGCTCGGGCATCTGTTTCGGATGCCTCCTGGACGCCTCCCTCGGGAGGTGTTCCGGGCATGTCCCACCGGGAGGAGGCCCTGGGGAAGACCCAGGACACACTGGAGGAACTATGTCTCTCGGCTGGCCTGGGAGCGCCTTGGGGCCCCCCCGGAGGAGCTGGAGGAGGTGTCTGGGGTGAGGGTCTGGGCGTCCCTCCTTAGACTGTTGCCCCGGATAAGTGGAAGAAATGGATGGATGGATGGATGGATGTTGAACACATATGGCAGAATTGACAATAAAGCTGACTTTGATCTTTGACTTTGATCAAGTGTGATAGCAACTTGTATTATCTGCCAGTTTATCTTATTGTTTTGTCGTAAGTGGTTAAAGCATTAGCAAGAATCGCTCCCCAAAGCACAAAAAAGCGAATGTATGTTGTTAATTAATGTGTTCATGTTTTATTTTTTTTACCTGCTTTATGCTATTTATGCTTGGTATGGTATGGTATGGTTTATTTATTTGCACAGGGACAGTGCACAACATTTCATTGACCTTTGAAATAAACAAAAGAAAGATGCATGGTGCCAGGTTATAGCAAAAATGCTAATTTCCACCTGTAGTCCCGGGACAGGTTGATGTTAATGAAATATACTATGACAGAGATTGTAAATTGGTGATAGACCAGTGCATAAGAATAATCACATATGTGCATACATAGCAGATACAATTACAACCATCACTATGCCATTTCTAAAACATTCAAAAAAAAAAACATCCATACACACACTCAACAGTCCTAACCTCACACACAGATTGATTACTAATAAGTGCAAATTTGCTTTGATATGAGCCATTTCTTTGTTTGATGTGCAAACGTTTGAAAACTTGTACATGTTATAATCTCATTTGGCAAACGATTCCACTGACTCATGGCAATAAAAGAGAAAGCAGTTTCACTAAAAGAAGTCCTACATTTTGGAGCGCTGCACTCTCCTCTAGTGGTCGCCCTAGTGACTCGAGTTGTTTTTTCAGAGGTCAGCGTAACAAACCTTCTCATAGGAGGGGCAGCAATACCATGAATAATTTAAAAAATTAGGCAGATGTTTGCGTACATTTTTTGGTTATCAAAATTAAAAATATATATATATTTAGAAAGAATATCACAGTGGTGATACTGTCTAGACTTTTTGTCGTGAATCTTTAGAGCGTTTTTGTAAATAGACTCAAGAGGCTTTAAGGCTGTTTTGCATGCCTGCGACCAGCTTGTCATGCAATATATGCTTTGCATATTGTTTGTATTTTGTAGCAGTTTGTGTTTGTTTGTTTGACAATTTTACATATTTTCTGTAAGTAAATATACTTCCTTTCAGTAATCTCCTTTTCTTCCAGTAAGTGACAGCAAAAGGCATAATGAAGTGGACCCCCATGCTTGTGCTGCAGCTGTTGGTGGTCTACTCTGTGTTATCTGGAGTAAGGCCCTGTCTTCAGTGTGACCGCATTGTAAGGCTGATGCATAAGGATTTTGTCCTGTCACGTGATGCAGAGAAACAAAAAGATTTCCAAGACATTGTGGACTATGCTTATGTGACCTTTAAAGAGACAAGTCAAAGGGTGTCAAAGGGTGTCGTTGGTGAGAAAACTGTGATTAATCATTCAAAAATTACATTAATACAGTGGTACCTCACCTTATGAAAGACCCTACATACGGAAAATCCAAGTTACGAAACACCATCACGTCAAATTTTGGTCTCTAGATACGTAAGAAAATTCAAGTTATGAAATGCGAAATCTCAAAAATTCAATTAATGCGCACTCAGATGCACGCCCCGAAACGTAAATACACTTTATCAACACACACGGGGTTAGGTTCCAGAGGTGGCCCGCGGTGGGAGAGGTCCACGAGGTAGGACAACTTTGTATTTTGCAATTGTTCTACATGTTTTAGGGCTGTAAATGCCTCACCACACACATTCTACGCTTTTCTCAGACTGGAGTTGGGCTTTTCTCGCATTTCTCTCTCGTTTGAACACTCGAACTTTCATAGATTTTCAATGGAATGTGTTGATAGTGAAGCGTGGGAGGGACACGGCTGAATATAGCGCCAAACGCACGAGGGGAGCAGAGACACAGGATTATTATCAACAACACATCATCAGTAGGGTAAAACTCAGCTGTCTCACGACGGTCTAAACCCAGCTCACGTTCCCTATTAGTGAGTGAACAATCCAATGCTTGGTGAATTCTGCTTCACAGTGATAGGAAGAGCCGACATCGAAGGATCAAAAAGCAACGTCGACACGGCGCGGGATGGAGCCGCGGCGCCCAAGCTGTGCCTCCCCCTCGGGCTCGGCCCGCCCATGCGGGTGATTTAATCCTGGTCTGGTCCCGGTTTGGTGCAGGTCTGGACCTGAACCGGTCCTGGTTTAGACCTGGTCTAGACCTGGTTTAGACCTGGTCTAGATCTGGTCTAGATCTGGAAGTCACATAGAAGCAGAGCCCGCCCCGAGCGAGACCCCGCGGTCTTTCCCGCCGATAGAGCACCTTTCTCGGCCTGTTAGCTCACAGTGTCAGCCCCCCGGCTCTGGAAGTCACATAGAACCAGAGCCCGCCCCGCCCCGCTCTTATTCCCGCTGAAAGAGCATCTTTCTCGGCCTCTTAGCTCTAGCGCGGAACGCGCAAGCAGCGCGGAGACACGAGCACCGCGCTCCTCCAACGGCACTGCCATGTCCCGGGATAATCCTGGTTTAGTCCAGGTCCAGTCCAGGTTTAGACCTGGTTTAGTTCTGGTCTAGACCTGGTTTATTCCAATCAGGACGCAGAACACAAATGTTACACTATAAATAAAAGTTACACTATAAAAAAAAAACCTTGGAACAGATCAGGCCTTTTCCATTGAAATAGCTACTCAACTTACGAAAAAGTCACGTTACGAAACCACTTCTGGAACGAATTAATTTTGTAAGGGGAGGTAGCACTGTATATTATAGCATTATATATAACTGAGGTATTTCTAACGAGCATTGCAACTACGAGATTAGATTTTAATAATAGGGTTGTTTTAAACACATCCTGAAGAACTGACAATAGATTCCAAATCACATGCAAGTTGGCAGAGTTCTAAACTGCAGGCATTTTTTAATGCAGAATAAGACCAAATATTTAGTTGTTTGTGTTAATTATGGTGTTTCAAAGATTGCAACCTTTGTGATTTTTTAAAAATCGCATCCAGTCAAATTGCAATTTCGATTCAGTTTTTATTAATCTTGCAGCCCTAAACATAGATCGTTATATAATTTTGTTTTTTCCACACATAATAGGACTGTGCAATGAATTCAGTTTTAATCGAGAAATTCTGTAATTTCTAATCATCAGCGAAACGTTAAAGTTTTGTATTGTGTATGGTCATGAAATCAAAACTCACCTTTATTTTGTTACATCATGTGAATTTGTCTTCCTCAATTTTCAGACCCCACGACTCTTTACAGAGCTAAAACAGAGTACCAAAATGAATTCATGAAAAACAACAGTGGTAAGCCATTTAATTTCCAATAGTGTTAAAACTGTGTAATAGCCAATTCATGGGTTTCAGCTTCCTGTAATATATGACATTTTGAGGAGTTTTTACCATTAAAAAGATATATTTTCTTTTGTTACTTTCAACTACTTCTGAATCCCCGATATGTCTTGTTGAAAGGATCGACAAATGATTTAAATGCCAAGATGACACAAGGCCGTGATGTATTACAGCGGCACTTGGACAAATTTATACGTGATGGTACAGAGAATAATGCACATAAAGACACTAATAATGAAGTAACATTAAATAAACTGTTAGTTCTTTTTTTTCAGGATTATGTCCAAACAAGTGTGGTGAGATTGCAGTTTTGAATCTTTCCAATGTACATTCATTCTTTATGCAAGACACATGTGGTTTTTAGGACTGCTGATTCAAAGAGTCATGGATTGCACCTCCTGCCTTTACAGGAAATACACCTGTCCCTTCCCCACTGGACAAGTGGACTGTGGAGGTATATGGTATAGCATTGTCACTATACTAAAATTTCAAGGCAATTTTGATATTACATTTTTGATAGGAAAATGAGTGAGAATTGATATAATGGAAAGGTCCAATTCTATCCTATTTGTGTGATTTTTCTTCCAGTACTGGTACTAGAGTATTTCGTTTTCATAATACTTTTACACTTTCACCTCATGTCAGTACATCTAAATGTAGGGACATGAGGGACACGTGTGTTAAAATGGGTTGTTTACTTTTGCATTGCTGCTGGTTGTAAATGTGCACACCTAATAAAAGAATTTGTGTGTAAGTGTAATCCCCATGGTGAATGAAGTCCTGTCATTCCTAGAGTTCCCAGTGGATGTAGAGGAAGGAGGTCAGGCAGTGCTGGACTGTTTTCTCTCATGGCATTGACTCCTGTTAAAAAAACAGAGTATCTCTATTCACGGGGCCCAAATGTAACAAGTACCAGTACCTTTTATATATTGACACACATTACATCTTTATAACAAATAATTTTATGCTCAGTTGGAGAGGAGTGATTTCACAAAGCTGGTAGTGACTGAGGATTCGTCTGTTATCTTAAATCAGCTGCAAGTCGATGAAGGAGGAACTTATCATTGTTCACTGCAGAACCGAACTGGAACAGTGTTTTACAAAGTCAAATTCTTACTTTCAGGTAAAGTTATAACACATTAAATATATATTACTTAAATATCACTTACTGTTTTCTTTGATGGATATGCAAGTGCTATATAGTTAATAAGCACATCAAATGTTTCAAACAAATTTATTTTGAGTAAATTTAAGTATTTAGATGTAGTTTTACATTTTAGGCATCTTACTAACATTGAAACGTGACCAATTATCCTCAGGCTATGACTATATGCCTAGGAGCCTAAACAAAAAAACTACAGTCCCAGGAATTGTATTAATTGTATAAAACCAAAATGTTAATCTGGCCCTATTTTTGATATGAGTTTGTAGACACTGTCCACCCAGAGTTTTTTGTCAGTTGCCTTGTCAGTGCTAGATAAGATAAGATAAGATATGCCTTTATTAGTCCCTCAGTGGGGAAATTCCATTGTTGCAACGCACAGATCACAGCACGAAAAAGTAACGTCGTCGGCCTCTGCGCATCCTCCGCGTCCGACGTAGCAGCTCCTCCGCACATAGCAACGCACATAGCAACGGTGAAAAAGTTAAAATCCAGAGAAAACAGAGGTTGAAATGGAGCAGAAACATCGCGCATCTGAAGCACCCAGCCTCACACAATCCTCAAAGTGTGCAACCGAACAAGCAGGTAAGAGCAGAAAAAAAGTTGGAAAATAAGGGAGCGCGTTGCAACCAGCTCCGGCTCTCGCCGCGCCACACAAGGAGGGAGTTAACTGGATTTGACTGTTATCACTTTTGGCGTGGACCAGACATTTTCAAATAGTTTTCTGGATCATAGTAGTTTTCCAAAATAGTTTTCATCTTATGTTAACTGCCTTCTTCATCTAGTTGCTGCTTTGCCAACAAAAGGTCAGAATCCTGTGGTCACTCTCCCGTCACTTCCGTCTCTTCAGTATGGACACTCTCAGAAGGGGAGGGAGGCTCTGGTGCCAGTCATAGGCACTGTGACTGCATGTTGTCTAGCAGCAAGTTTAGGCCTTGTTTTTATTAGGTAAGTGGAAATATAATACAAACAGTGACTGAATGGGCACAAGGCGAATATGAACAAGGGTAACAGCTGGAACAGTTTTTATAACTAAATGGTAAAGATTTAACATAAACATGTTCTTTGTGTTCTTAGAGCGATATTGAAGGAACAAAAGATCAGAAGACAAGAGGAAAATCCATGACAGAAGCTGTCAAAGGGATAGTTCATTTTTTTCAATGTGAATCTGAATGGCATCCCCTTCAGTGGTGTTGTGCATTAACACTGACTACCACTGACTTGTAAGTGGCGATGTTTACAAGTGAAAAGGCTAATAATAATAATACGTGCACAGTGATTCGAATTGACAGAAAATAGCACCAAGCGATTATGACTTTTGAATTTTTCGTGGACAACTGTTTGTGACGCAAATATATCAATTTTTGGACAAATATTGTTTTGAGAAGAAAAACAAGCTTTATTAACTGTCCTGGCTAACTTGCCGGAAATACTTTCGGCTCACAGGACACAGTCAGCAGTAAGTCAGTGTTAATGGACGACACTGCTGAAGGGAATGCCATACAGATTCACATAAAAAAAACAAAACTATCCCTTTAAAATAAAACAAAAGCATAAACAGCAAGCAAAATCATAATAAAATAATTTAAATCTTAAAAGTTGCAAGAGTTGGCCAACGGCCTCACCGACTGATCATACGCCCAAGGTGGTGTCTGATGTAGAGTTCTCTGTCTGGGAGACCTCCCACACCTGTAAAAACAGAAGAACCCTGGTTCATGGAAATGCAATATGAAGTTTTGGTATGTGCACCATATGTATAGAATTATTTTACATGCCTGCAGTGCGGTTCGGATAGGCATTCCCTCCAATCATATCACACAGAACAAACTGGTATCCAAGAATGCCGATGGTTAAAACAGTGGGAATGATGGACTTGAGCCCGAGCTCATAGCCCCATACTGAATCTCTGTTGATGATCCTGAAGAAGCAGGAGATGTTCTGACTCTGATAGCCGACTCGCAGCTCGGCACGCTCATTGAAAGGTAATGCCATCTTACTGTAGCACTTTGTAAAGGTCAAGGGGTCAGACAGTGGGACCAGTGTGCTAAACTGATGTGGAAGATAGCTTGTTTCCCCCGGATCAAACTTAAAGGGATATGCCACCCCCAGGTCAAATTTGGGCATCTCCCCACAGTCCAGAGACTAAAATAAGTGGTGGAAAGCGTTTTCCTGCTCACCCAGCCATTGTCCGAGTCTGTCGCCACTGACCGCCGCGGTATCTGGTGCTCCTCCGCCTTAGACTGGAGTCTAACGTCGCCAGAGAAAGATTTCGGCCAAAAGGAATTAATTTGCTCGATGCGTTTCCCAATTACTTTGTGTGTAGTGCGCATTCATATCGAGTGCAAATAAATGTGCAAATCAACACGGAGAGCTTGCCTTGGTCATTTTGGGTGGGAACTATTTTCCAGTGCGTAAGAATACAGTCGTATCACGCAGCACGCTGCCAGGGGAATCCCAGTTACGCACCGGGAAGGGAGTTCCCCTGTTGCACAACGTGGTGCGTGATACGGCTGTATTCTTACGCACTGGAAAATAGTTCCCACCCAAAATGACCAAGGCAAGCTCTCCGTGTTGATTTGCACATTTATTTGCACTCGATATGAATGCGCACTACACACAAAGTAATTGGGAAACGCATCGAGCAAATCAATTCCTTTTGGCCGAAATCTTTCTCTGGCTACGTTAGACTCCAGTCTAAGGCGGAGGAGCACCAGATACTGCGGCGGTCAGTGGCGACAGACTCGGACAATGGCTGGGTGAGCAGGAAAACGCTTTCCACCACTTATTTTAGTCTCTGGACTGTGGGGAGATGCCCAAATTTGACCTGGGGGTGGCATATCCCTTTAATCTCATAGCGATTTTTAAGAGTATGAAGGTGTGACGAGTACTACTCACGGGTGTCTGGGTTAGTAAAGTCCAAAATTCCTCCAGTGCCATTCCACCATCGAACTAGAGCAGGAAGTTCTCCTCCAGGCTCCCGTACAAATAAACCTTTTTCCACAGCAGTGCCAAAATTTATAGAATCATAATTGATAAAAGGGTGAGTCCACAGTGACACTTTAAACCTGTCTGCTCTGAGTTTGTCAAACATTCCAGTCGCATTGGGGAACTTTTGAGGGTCGAAGTCAAACTCGCCATAGTCAGCTTTATAACGGTCATCAAGCTTCAGATGTGAAGATGTAAATCCATGCTTAGAGATGTCTGAGGCAAACTGAAGAAGTTTCTCCTGGCTGATGGCGGACTTGTGGAGAGCCCATGTGGACCACACAGGGTGCCTGAACCTTAATAGGTTTTGGAAAATACCTTTGTACCTGTTGATTAAAAGGGATAAAAAAGCTCATTTATAGAAGTTCCAAATGATACAAATACAGTTAATGAACACTGGTAATAATTTGGTTCCGTCAGCGTTTAGCAGCTGAAAATCCTTTTCCACAATATTAATAATTCATAGCATTTATATAGCGCCTTTCATGACACCCAAAGTGCTTTACAGTTCATTGTTCATTCACTCCACACTTGGTGGTGGTAAGCTACTTCCTGTAGCCACAGCTGCCCTGGGGCAGACTGACATAAGCGAGGCTGCCAATCTGCGCCACCGGCCCCTCTGACCACTTCCAACACTCACGTGCACACCACTTTCATACTAGGCAATGTGGGTGAAGTGTCTTGCCTAAGGACACAATGCATTTTTTTTAAACTGGCGCTCCCCTGTGGCACCTGGAATTCCCAGCAGTCTCCCATCCAAGTACTAACCAGGCCCTGCCTTGCTTAGCTTCTGAGATCTGACGGGATCAGGCTTTGACAAGCAGGTATGGCCACAACTATACTGTAGTTTTAAAAGGATTTAAAACTAAATATATACATTATGCCTAAAGTATATATCCTGAAAATATTTCACACACCATCATTTTATGGATAGAGGTGACATCAGAGCCCACACACACTCTGTAGCTGAGTTCTGGCACAGCCTGCTGCCCCTCCTCTGGTCTGAACGGAGAGTTCAGGTATTGTGCCTGAAACCGCAGGGTTCGGTCCTGCTCCGACCAGCCCAAGTGAAACGGCACTGAATCATTGATCTTGATGGCCGTTGCATTTGAGGACAGCCAGTAACGTTCCAAAATCCCTCCAAAAAAATCTCTCTTCGAGTATATGTCGCTGGTGATGAAGGGCCGTGTTTCCCCAAAACATGCACCATAGGTAAAATCCTCCAGCTTAGGTCCTGACCAAGCCGAAGCAAGAAGATCATGGAGATGGTCCCCGGGCGCAGTAATGTGCTGCTCACTGCTCCTAATAACAGGATGGGTTAAATGCAGAACTGGAATTTCCCCACTGTGGGACTAATAAAGGCATAGCTTTCTTTCTTTCTTTCCTCCTCCTCAGCTCATGGCATGTTCTACAAGTGCTTTGTCTTCCAGCTCCTCCCACCGCACACGGTAGCATGTCACTGTGTCTTTGGGTCGAATGGTCTGTATAAAAAAGTTCAACTTTCCAGAGTTTGAATGAGTGCACCTCAGAATATTTTTCTCTTTTGAGCAGAAATCCAAATCGAGAGTGCCAGACTTGGGAAATTTTGGACAAAAAGACAAAATAAATGTCAATATTTTAGTCTGGTGGTTTACGGCACTGGGTTGTATATTCAGTGTTTTCGTTTGAGCTCCTTACCTGAATCTCCTAGTGAAGGTGACAGCCCCCACCTGGTTACGAATGATGAAGCCATCTCTGTTCAGCTCCAGTAGCTCAGTATTCAGCAGCTGGGCCTTTCGCAAAGAGGCTGAGTAGTAACACCAGGCGACCACAGCCGCCAACACCAGCACACCTCCCAATAACCCGGCCAGCACCATTGGACGGCCTTCATAGCTGGGCTTTTTCTTCAGAGGTGACCCATCCAACTGCGGCTCCCCGAGACTCACAGGGACAATCTGATACATCCTGCAAATGAATTTAGTTCTTGACATGAACCATGCGACCTTGTTTAGAAATCTTCATTATTTTCTCTTTCAGATCTAAAATGTAAATACCAAAAGAAAGTTAGAAAAGGACAGTAGCCTGTGTAGCCTGTGTCAAAGCATGTAGTAATAATAATAACATTTTATTTATTAGCCTTTCTGGACACTCAATGCCGCCTTACAACAATAAACAAATACAAAAGCATACACAAAGTTAAATAGAGTTAAAAGCATCCCGTTAAAATTTGACAGTGCAGCAATAGTCTGGCGGTGAGTTGGAGTGAATAGGTCAGTCTAAACAGGTGTGTTTTGAATTTGGATTTTTAATGTGGGAGTGAGTCGGTGTTGTGGAGGTCAGGAGGGAGAGTGTTCCAGAGCTGAGGAGCAGAGTGACTGAAGGCTCTACTCTCCATAATGATGAGAGGGGTAGAGGGAACAGAGAGCAGGAGGAGCAGAGGGAGCAGGCAGGTGTGGCAATGTGGAGGAGCTCAGAGTGATATGGAGGTGCAAGGTTGTGAAGGGCACTGAATGTGAAAAGCGTCAAAATGATCCCTCTTCTAAAATGGTCATCCCTTCTTCCATCCCTTGTGGCATTTTATCAATCAGGCATGAAAATCCCTCACCTTTTGGCAAAATTCGCCATTTTGAAGTCCAAAACAGCCAGTGCCAAGAGCCAATCATAGCCCGAACTGCGCTCCAGCTTCCAATCATGTTGCAGCATAATTACCCACCGATCGCGCTCCCGCCAATCATGAGGATTAGCGCTGTTGTGTTTGCGCCTGTTCGCCTATCAGCTTTGGCAAACCATTAATAAAGTTACTGCCCGGGAAAATAAAAGTGGTCAAAAAGTAGAAATTTTTATTGATGGAAATCTTGAAACTGATGCTCTAATGGTAGCTAATCATTTTAACAATTATTTTATAGAATCAGTTAAAAACCTTGAGATTCAAAACAAAGATTTTAGGAATTTTGTAAAAGCCACTGATTTGTTTATTGCAGAAGACCAGAACATGCTAGATTTTAAATTGATTAATGAATTGGAAATGAACAAAATATTACAGGCATTCACAAATTCTAAAAGTAAGGATAGTTGGGGAATGGACAATGCACTCCTGAAAAGAAATAAAGAAAGGTTTATAACTTCTATTACATATATAACTAACAAATCAATCGAGGAGAGCACTTTTCCCATTGCTTTTAAAACTGCAGTAATCACCCCAGTGTTTAAAGCGGGGGAAAAGCAGAATGTACGCAATTACAGACCAATTAGCATACTTCCTGTGGTTTCAAAAGTTGTGGAGAGAGTAATTGCTGAACAATTAAAAGAACACCTCTCCAGAAATAATTTGCTATATCCCATGCAATTTGGATATAGAAAACACCATTCCACGGAAACTGCATGGTGTTTTTTCATAGAGTCAGTAAAGGCAAAGCTGGACAAGGGCGGTGTTGTGGGTGCCGTATTTTTGGACCTAAGTAAAGCTTTTGACATGGTCAACCACTCGGTGTTACTGAGAAAGCTCACCCATTACAATCTGTCTGTCACTCCTGTCATATTTTTGTTTTTGTCTGCCCTCTTGTGGTCCCCTTGTGTACCGCCTTGCCCTTGTGTTTGTCTTGAGTCTCCCATGATTGGTTATTGTTTGCACCTGCTCCTGATTAGTCTCACCTTTGTCTGCTCACTTCCCCTACTTAAGCCCTGTTCACCCTGTGCCCTGTGTCAGATTGTCTGGTCTAGCTCCTAGTGTGAAGTCTGTTCTGTATGTTTTTATGCCGCCTTTGTGGTTCTCTCTTGAAGATTTTTGTACAGTCATTTCTGAGTTTTTTCCCTTTTTTGTATCCACAGTTTTGAGCCTCTGAGCTTCGCCTTTTGTTTATATTTTTTGGCTTCTCGTTGTGACTAATAAAGACTGGTACTGCAATTGGGTCTCCCTGTCTGTACTTTAACAGTACAATCTGACCAGCAGACCACCTCCAGCTGAGGACCGAGGTATTGTGCTTGGAAAACATTCCACCCAACTGGACTCTGTAGCTGCAAGTGTTCAGGACCTGGCGGCTCAGTTTCAATCTCTACAACCAGCGCACTCTGCTTCTACTCCCACACCTGCAGTCGTCCATGAACCTCGACTACCCCCGCCTGAGAAGTACTCCGGTGAGCCCGGCACCTGCCGCTCCTTTCTCACTCAGTGCTCACTCATCTTCCAACTTCAACCTGCCACCTTCCCTACTGACCAAGCTAAAGTGGCTTATGTTCTCACTCAACTCTCTGGGCGTGCAAGAGAATGGGGAACGGCGCTATGGGAGGTGGAGTCTCCTGTCTGTAAAAACTTCCGTGAGTTCTGTGGTGAGATGAGGAGAGTCTTTGACCGCTCTAAGCATGGCCATGAGGCTGCACGGGAGCTGCTACACATGCGCCAGGGCCACCGGTCTGTTTCAGAGTTCGCCATTGATTTCCAAACCCTGGCTACAGCCACTTCCTGGAATGCAGGAGCCATCTTTGACACCTTCTTGAATGGTCTATCTGATGAGATCAAGGACGAGCTGGTGTCACATGATCTCCCTTCAACCTGCGAGGAGTTGTTCGCCCTGGCCATAAGAATTGACACTCGACTACAACAGCGCCCTGGTAGAGGCGCAATTTCCAGGCATCCCAGACCGGTCAGGGGCACGACCTCAACTCAACCAGCCACCAGCACTCTCGACCCAGAGCCGATGCAGGTGGACCGTGCCCACCTAACCCCAGCAGAAGGACAGAGGCGAATGCGCACTGGATCCTGTCTGTACTGTGGCCAGGCAGGGCACTTCATTGTTTCATTGTAAAATCCAGCGCTCGCCAGTAGCTAGAGGGGTACTGGGGAGTGTGACGCCCATAACGCCCTCCTCTGCGCAACGTACCCTTTTCCCTGCCACCTTGAGCTTCGGCAGTCTCCAACAACAATTGATGGCTCTGGTGGATTCGGGGGCTGAGGCGAACTTCATTGACACCTCCCTGGTGACCCAGCTGCAACTGCCCACTACTGCCCTCCACAGACCCCTGGTGTCGAATGCATTAAATGGTCGACGGTTGGCTAACATTACCCATATCAGTAAACCAGTGAGTCTTTCCCTTTCTGGAAATCACCATGAACAATTGGCCTTCTATGTTTTTGACTCTCCCCAAGTCCCTTTAGTCCTTGGCCACCCCTGGCTCGTTAAGCATAACCCTCACATTGACTGGGTCAATAAACTTATTGTGGGCTGGAGCCCTCGCTGCCATTCTCAATGTCTCCTCCAGGCGCAGTCACCTCCTCCTGTCTCTACGCCACCGGAGGAATTCCCGGACCTCTCCGCTGTCCCCTCTGAATATCTGGATCTCAAGGCTGTTTTCAGTAAGTCCAGAGCCTCTTCCCTACCTCCTCATCGCCCCTATGATTGTGCAATTGATCTGCTCCCTGACACATCCCCCCCTAGAGGGCGACTGTATCCCCTTTCTCGTCCTGAAACTGAGGTCATGAATAAGTACATTCAAGAATCTCTGGCAGCAGGCATTATCAGACCCTCCTCCTCTCCTGTGGGTGCTGGATTTTTCTTCGTGGGGAAGAAGGATGCCTCACTTCGACCCTGTATTGACTACCGAGGCCTCAATGACATAACCGTCAAGAACAGGTACCCCCTTCCCTTAATGTCCTCTGCTTTTGAGTCACTGCAAGAAGCTACTGTGTTCACTAAACTTGACCTAAGAAATGCCTACCATCTTGTCCGCATTCGAGAGGGAGATGAGTGGAAGACGGCCTTTAATACCCCCTCTGGTCATTATGAGTATCTGGTGATGCCTTTTGGTCTGACCAATGCCCCTGCCGTCTTCCAGTCATTGGTGAATGATGTGCTCCGTGACATGATTAACCAGTTTGTTTTTGTCTTTTTGGATGATTTTTTCTAGGACTCTCTCTGACCACAAGTCACATATCCGCAGAGTCCTCCAACGACTACTTGAGAACCAGCTTTTCGTAAAGGCTGAGAAATGCGAGTTCCATCGAGACGCGATGGGCTTCCTAGGATACGTGGTCTCAGGTGGTACACTCAAGATGGACTACCCCAAGATCAAGGCTGTGGTGGAGTGGCCTACACCAACTACTCGCCGGGAACTCCAGCGCTTTCTGGGGTTTGCCAACTTTTACCGGCGCTTCATGTGTAATTACAGCACTATGGCAGCCCCCCTCACCGCCTTGACCTCACCCAAAATCAAGTTTGACTGGTCCCCTGAGGCTGAGAAGGCTTTCCAGACCCTGAAAGAACGATTCACCTCTGCCCCTGTCCTAGTCCATCCTGATCCTGCTCGGCAGTTCATCGTGGAGGTCGACGCCTCTGAGGTCGGGGTGGGGGCTGCGCTGTCTCAACGATCTGCCAAGGACAACAAGGTTCATCCATGTGCCTTTTTCTCCCACCGCCTCACCCCCTCAGAACAGAATTACAGCATTGGTGACTGGGAACTGTTGGCCGTTAAGCTGGCCCTAGAGGTGTGGAGGCATTGGCTGGAGGGGGCCAAGGAACCCTTCCTCGTCTGGACAGATCACAGGAACCTCGAGTATCTCCGCTCTGCTAAGAGACTTAAACCCTCGGCAGGCTCGCTGGTCACTGTTCTTCACAAGGTTTGACTTTACCCTTTCCTATCGCCCTGGCCACAAGAGTGTTAAGCCTGATGCTCTGTCCCGATTACACAGCACAGATGAAAACCCCAAGGAGGTCGACCCCATCCTGCCCTCGCACCGTATTATTGGGGCTGCGCAGCTGGAGATCGAATCTGTGGTTATCGCTGCACAGGTTCATGAACCCAGTCCCAGCCAGTGTCCCCCTAACCGTCTCTTTGTCTCCAAGTCTGTCCGCTCTCAGGTACTTGTCGCTGAATTTTGACTTAAGCCCCAGGGGTGATTCAGACGTCACTGCGCCTGGTCCCGTACTGCCTTGTATCCCCTGGGCCTTGGGTGAGGCGCGACAGCTCCTCCCCCTCACTTAGGCTAAAGATCCCGTCTACCGATAGTTAGCCCAAACCTGGGTCCGTACACTACTTGATACCGAGGATTAAGTCCCACAAAGAATTTTTTAGGCGTTAATCTAGGATATCGTTCGCTGATCTGGTCAGGCAGGAGACTGGGATATCGGAGGTGTTTTACTTGCTCTCCGGTAACGGTGATTCGCTATACTCTTGCTCCTCCCTCAGAGAGAAGTCTTCCTTTAATTTCGGGGACTATGAATCTATTTCTATATTTTGTCGGTTCCCTGGTGACACAATGAGCTATCTCTTTCCAGAGACCCCACCTAGACAGTGGTCCCGGTCACTCTAGACCGGTGGCATATGAGGCGTGACGTTAAACTGCCTATCCTCTCACCTTAGCAGTACCACACACTTTTATAACCTTAGCTTAGCTTTAGGCACCACACTCTATCACAAGTCCCAGTTTAAAGTGCACACACCCAGATAATAAGTCTAACTCAGACGAAAAGTCCGAGTGATTCACTCACCAAAGAAGCAAAAACTTGTCTTTGTTGATTTTTAATAAAAGATGATAAAAAAGGATGAATACAAAAAAATAGGTTTTCTTAGCACAGATTGTACACAAATGCCGAAGCACGAATGATTTATCAATCTGAGCTGATGTCCTCAAGGCGAAGAGACAGCAACAGCTCAGAATGATTCTAACACACATGTATTTATACTAAAATCTTGCAAGTCACAATGATTAAGCATTTTTCTGTTTGCGTCATAAAGCAACACTTTGGTTTTTGTGGTTAAACATTTCTACATTTAAAGTATCATTTAATAATTATCTCCCCCTCAAAGGGGCCTCCAGTTTCCTGCTTAAGGCTTCGCTGGGTTACTTCCTGTCATAAACTAAACACAATATAAACTGATTTATAAAAGTATAAAAACATAAAATAAAAATATGCTAAAGTAAAATAAGCTAATTATAATAAGCTAAAAATACGCATAAGCTCAAGCTGGTACTTAACCCAAAAAGTGACTTTATCCTACATCCCCCTCAGGACCTGCTTGAGCCCCATAAAGAGGTTCCTACACTGTCCCTGAAATGATGCGGATGTCTTCAGGACTCCGTGCCCCCCTCCGGAAATCTTCGTCAGGATCAACACATAAGAGTCTCTGAATGTCACTGTGGTATTAGTACTCCTTTTTAATAGCATCCACTGGATCGACTGAGTCCTCCTCGGATGACTCAGCAAACGGCAGGTCTTGCGGCTCGTCAGGATCCGGAAAACTAGCGGCAATCCGGCGGTGGGCAGGGTTAGGTGAGGAAAGAACCAAAGCCTTCAGTCCTTTTCCAACTTCCTTATTACAATATTCGCAATGTTCTCCACACTTGGGTCCATAGTCCTCAGAGCCTGGAGAATCTGGGCCATTAGGTGCATCAGGTGAGGCTGGTGACTCTCGAGGGGATGAAGGTGAATATCTCTGCTCCTCCATCATCTGGAGGGCTCCCTCGTCTTCATTAAAGCCAAGAAACTGCGGAGAGCTCTCTGGGGTGGTCTCCATCCATCTTTCTCCCGTCTCCAAATCCCCTCCGGATCCTTCGGGAATCTCATCAAGGGTATCAAGAGACGGGGTATTCACAGGACGGAGTACACGCATCACAGGCCGTTCAGGAGTGCCAATCGGATTCTCTTCGAGCTCGCCCTCCTTTCGCTTGGCGGGAGGCGGCACGCCTACTTCGTTCCCTTCCGACACCCCCGGTGACCGAGTTGCCCAGACCGCCACCCGGGCCAGCAGTACTCGAGTGATCTCATCCAGAATATCTTGGTCACCTGATATTCTGACGCCAATCGGAGTGTCCACACCTGGGTTAGGCATCGGGGCCCTTCTTTTCATGTCACGTTGTCTCCAGCTCTGATCCCGGTTACCGCTTCCTTGTGGCGGTGACGGAAAGTCACGGATGGTAACTGGATCACGTCGGGACCTTGGCAAAGTAGGGCCCGAGTCAGGACTGGCTGCCCTCGCTCCTGCTGCACGCCGAGTTGACCAACTGTGATGCAGTGCCGCAGCATAGCGATGCTCCGGTCCGTCGCCTTCATAAAGGGGGACATGTGCCTCACACCAAGCAGCCCACCATCCATTGCCCTTCTCATGGTACCAGCCCACTGGAAGTATCTGCCGGTTGCCTCCTGCTCTCACCAGATCCTTAATCCACTGCCACTGATCCTCAGTCCAGCCTCCGCGGACCACAGGGGAGGTGCAAAGTTTCCACGAAGCCAGCTTCTTCCGGAGCCATGGTTCTGCCCTAGCACTAAAATCTTTTCCCTGCCAGGGGGCTACTAAAATGAAATTGACTTGCTGCAAAAACAGCCTTTGGGCTATGCCCTTAGCGGGTGGTCTAAGACCTTCATGCATATTATTTGGTCCCCAGGGGTTAGCTGGATCCACCAAATAATCATATTCTGAGTGAACTGGGTTTTCAAATTGGTTCTGTTCTATAGCGCTTACTGTACCCTTATAAAGTTTTGTGTTGTGGAGGTTGCCATTATTGATCCATCCACAAGTTTCTGGTCCCAAAGCTTTCACATAAACTCTCAGGCATTTCAAAGTCAATGCCGGGAAGTTTATGGACGATGGGAAATTAAAGGCCCAAAGTTCACCCAGTATAACTTTGTCCTCTTTCTCATTAATTGGGATTCCTTCTCTAAGCATACAGACATCAGAGCCCCAGCCTGCAATTTTGTAGGGGAGATTTTGTCTCTGTGTCCAGTACATTCCCTTACCACGCCCTGTTTGAATTGGCACCTGGAGAGTTTGTTCTCCATCGTGAGTGAGGAAAATTACTCCTCTTGTGCATTCTATGTCACATTGAATTGGCCGTTCATTTCCGTCAAATGATCCTAAATACTCAATCAGAGTAGGAGTAGGATTGGTGAGATACATCCAATGTTCCCTCAAATCCTTAGGATTAGTAATGTTTTGTTCTGGGGAGGTTCCTTTGACCTTCATAACTAATTTCCAGGTATCCGTTTTACCCCTGATATCCCTTCCTCCATTACTTCCCTCAGTCCAGAAGGAATGGTAGAAACCATCACCTCCTGCCATGAGTTGGCTCTGGAAAAAGTTAAAGAGGAGAATTAGGAGTTGAACCCACATTGTCAAGTTCCAGACTAGCAACTCGTCTTGCACTTCCAAATGGTAATATCGGGAAACTACGTCCCATTACATGTCCTATGTAAAAGATTGCTGCGTAAACTGTATTTCCTCCTAAAGTTCGTTGCATTAATATCCACATGAAGATGATCATCCATTGACACAGCATATCATAAATTAATTTGTGTAAATTCCTCTTGAGTCCATGGAGCATAATAATTGCCGCTACCATGGTCCCTATTATATAAATAAGCACCCCGCCTATCATTACAGGGTTGTAAAGGTGGGCTTGGCAAACGCGTACCACTACCTCTGTATATATTGTGTCGAGGATATACACAACTGAACAGAGGAACCACCATAATTTAGGATGCGCTGGGCTCACTGCCTGCCAGTGTCCTACTACCCAAAGCGCCATGCTAGCGTGCAATGGAGATGCTCCTCGGGAGAGGAATCTGATCAATGAGACCGCAAACACTGAAATTGTGCCAGCAATGGTCATTGGCCAGTCCTTCCTGGGTACAAATGCAGCTATAATACATGCTATGACAAATATGTCAAAGAATTGAGTTCCTACCTGGAAGTCAAGTCCCCCTGAGGAGGATGAGTTACCGCTGGAGTAATTGGCAATGTCGGAGCAATTAGCCATAATTCTCAAAGGATATCAGGTGTCAGAGTGATGCTGATCAGTCAGTGAAGGGTTGTGGTGGCTCTGCAGTGCTGCTGAGGACCTGGGTGTTCACTGGAATGAGTGCTCTCTTTATCATAGGCAGGCTCCTCCTTTTGACGCAACCAGGATTTCCGTTGATGCTCACGGTTTTCAAGGTGTTGGCCTAAGCACATGCAGACAGCCCCAACCCATATCACTGTGGTTATGATCACGCTCAAAGGGCGCGTAGCTTCCTGTCTGAGAGAGTCAGCATTGAATATCTCTTTTTCTGAGAACTTAGAGAAATCCCCCTCTCGATGTTTTGAAACATTTCCGTTCGAGGTAATTTCACCTGACAACCAGATGTTGTGAAAGTTCGCATAAGGGTCAAACTCATCTCTCTGTAAGGTTTTTGCCTTATATGAACTTTTGACCCTGTACAGTCGCTTGATTCTTATGAACCCCGACCAACTGTAGAGAGTAGTCTGATTTACTTCTAAAAGGCATTTTGGTCCTTTTATTGTATAATTGGGTCTTATTGAGCAGTCAATTGCCTCATTTTTATCTGTTACTATTTTCAGGGCAGATATTTGAAGTATTATTACTATTGTCATAAAGCAAGCCAATGCTTTTACTACACACTGTTCTGCCCATAGATTAAATCTCATTCTATTATTCCCCTTCTCCTCTTCTTCGGCTTGCTTGAGGACGAAGTAGGTAATTATTGTCATTATTCTTTTTTTCTTCTGGCAAACTCCTGAAACAGAAAAGCAAAAATACCTTAAACTGAAGGTACCTTTTCTGCACCACGACGTTTTGCTCTTTTCATGTTTTTTATGTCGCGTTTAACTTCTTTGACTGCTCTTGAGATTAATATCAATTCTTCCCTATCCTTTTTTTGCTGCCTTGCCTTTCTACGACGCATGGCAAATCTACATATGCAGCAACATATCCAATTTAAACATTTAAGTGTAGATATTAATTTTGATAGTACAGCTATTGCTATTAATACTGCTATAGCAATCAAAATCCACTTCACATATTTCCATATTAGTTTTAACATTTCTGTAACCGAGTCCACCGTATCCACTATTCCTTGACCCACGCCGTAAACTGTCGCCTTGGTTAACATTTTAGTAAATCCCCACCATCCTGGTTCTCCCGTACCAAACTCTCTAAGCCTTATAATTTTCTGCCAGTGTTTTTCTGATCCGTTACACATAAAAGGATCAATTACGTCCACTATGTTTGGTGGGTTATAGTAGCTATATGTACATGTTCGGTTTTCCCAGCGCTTAGGGATGAACCACGGAGAATTCTGGTTCATTTTGTACTGGTAATAGTTCTGGTAGAAGTCATGGTTATTCTGAGCTTTTGTTCTTCTGCCATTTATTTTGTCTCGCCTACACAAAATGTCTCTATAAAAGACGTATCTATTAAACATTAAATATCCTAGGTTAAGGCTCTCCAGGTACCCTGTAGGCGCTTCCACTCTAGGCCAATTTGGTACAGCGTAATGTATATCTGTTCTGGAACATGTGTTTTTCCTATTCTCCAATAGGATTCCATGTGTTCCCCATCTATACGTTTCAGTTTGAGTTCCTTTTGTAAAGTTAACTCTTGATTCATTATAGCATCGCGTAGCATTACATGGAATCCATCCCCACATTTGGGGCTTTTTACAGCTGTCAGTCGGAAATTCTTTGTCTTCATAGATTCTTATTTGGTCACCTTCGCTATTCTCCCCCCATCTACCAATTCTTTTAGTATATTTACTGCATTTTGCCCAATATGTTACGTTAAACTGCAAATACTCTTTAGAGAGAGGTTGCCACCTTATTTGTGGATATTGTGTTTGAGATTCTACAGGTATCCACTGACGCATGAAGCCTGCACTGCCTGGTATGATTCGTGCATCTTTATCCGTCCCGTATAATATCCCTACGATCGCATGCAGGGATCTTTCCGTAGTCATTAATGTAGTATGAACGTACGGGAATGCTGTTTGTATCGTATCCGCCCATCGTTTGGTTCGGGCTCTAAATTTCTTGACTGTTTTTAAATGATCAGGGAGTATCCAATCAATCCTATACGGAAGTCCTATTTTCCCCTTAAATAGTCCTCTTTCCAGCATAGTGGATGACATAAATCCACCTTTATGTCGCACATCCATTAGCATCTCCTCATCGCCGAGAGGCATAACTTCACCTGCCCAGCTTTCTATGAATATTTTTCCTGTACTATTCTTCGTTTCATTCCTCCTGAGGAACTGTTTATACTTTTCCCATTGGTTTTTCAGTTTTAAATGACTCTTTCTTGGTCCTTTAGTTATCTTAGTAATGTCTTTCCATATTTGATGTGGTTGGTGTACACGACCATTTTCAAAATAGTATAGGGGAGAGTCATCCTTCAGCATCTCATTTTTTAAAGTACCTACTCTGAATGGGGACCCCCATTCGGTTACGTTTACTTCGAATACTTCGTCCGCGTCCCATGCCACTAAATCGTTCGCATTGGGCGCGTATATTATTCCTGTGGCGGATGCCGTTTTTGTTCTATCACGCAATAGTGCCAGGCTATCTAAGTCACTAGGATCTTCTGGAAATGCCATAAACTCGTGCATTACTTTGTCCTCTGCTATTTTCCTATGGAGAATGTATGGCCACACTAGTCTCTCAATATCTTTTGTATCAAACGAATTCCAGCCTTGGCCTTGTCCCAACAGCATTCCTGCCAACTGAAACCATTCGAAGGCCTCATAGAATACTGATGGACAAGTTTCCGCTTCTATCTCTATTCCTTCTATTGTTCCGGGTAGATGGCTGGAACAATAAAACATGGCTTTTTCCCAATTTTTCCCTCTCATGGGGAAAAATAATCTGCTCGTGCGATTTTCTTCTACTTCATTTATAAGTTGATAAGCATATTTGGCTTTTGTCAAATTTAAACCTAAATATTGTCCCATGCACGTTTTAGCAGTTTTCCACCATAACGACTGATTATTAGTTACCCAATCCTGATATCCTTTTTGTGTCACCATCGGAACAACTATGCCTATTACTGATCGCATACAAAAATCATCCTGGGCTCCTGGCGAATGCTTTGGTTGACACAACAAATGATTTCGTTGGTACTGGTTTAATAAGTAATAGGTCAACCTTCTCTGGACACTCGAAAGTCTTTTTAATATTGTTTCTAGGGTTTTGTCTGGCGTCGTAAACATTACTCGAAGACCGTTGGCTCTTGCGTCTCTTATTGTCATTAAATTCCAGCGCCAGTATATCCCTTTGGGGGTGTATGTTGTATTAGACGAATTACTTCTAATTAGTCCTAGTTCTGTACTGCCTCCTAATCCTAGTCTTATATTGCCTGGATACTTGGTTCTCATACTATGGTGCCAGTCTCTGTTAGGTTCCGATGCCCACATAGGTATTGAATTGTTGAGCGTTATATACAGACAATTTTTAAACGAGTCCCAAATTAGGCCTGATGAGTTTTTCTCAATGAGTATCTGGCATTTACTATTATCAATGGTGATTGTTGGGTTATCAGAGGTGCCCACTCTTAGCTCGGTGCAGTTTTGTGACATACCGTCTATGCCTACTTTATTAATAACACTTCGTACGTGATTGAATATTTTTGCCCTTATAGTGCTCCATTTTTTAAATTTTTCTGCTGCACATTCGGTGGATTGAATCCACTCACTCATTGTCCTCCGGTCTCTGATTTTTCCCTGTTCTTGAAATTCTGGATTTAATAGGAATGGTGTTGGAGCTCCATCTATCAACAACCGGTTTACTTCATTTGAGAGGTCTTTTTCTCTATCATCTTTATCAAATATGGATTCGTCATCCCATATTTCTTCCGGCCAGTCTTTTTGCTCATATTTTTCGGCTTCTATGTATCTAATTCTAGGTGCCGCTAGGACATGAGTTTTGTTAATCTTTTGACAAGTTTCCATCATCACATGTTTTACAGGGCTCATTTCCCAGCCCCTTCTTCCTGTTTGAGCGAAGGCCTTGCTGGTACATGTAACACTTTGATTCTGTTTCACAGAGAAACCGTTCATATATAACATATTATCCGCAGTCCAATCTACCTGAACTATTTTCAGCGTTTGGGATTCTGCGCCATAACTTTGCTCCAAGTCTTCCCACGTCATGTCGCTAGCTGAGCTGTTACAAGCTTGCTCGTATGCTCTTATTGACATTTTTATAAAAACTTTCATTAGCTGAGTTTCTAAGCATGTTGCTTGATATGGGTCAAAAGTAATATTACACTTGCTAGCTGGGATTGTAAAGTTGCTCTCGCATCTATTAATTTTGTTTTCTTCTGAATCGTTTATTGGATTTTGCATTGTGACTAACTCTTCTGCTCTGGTGCCAGTCATATCGCTAGTTGTTGTGTTGGCCATGGTTACGGCAGTCAGGGTGTCAGCGGAAGTGGTTGTTGTGGTCGCAACCTCAGGAAGTGCGCTAGTCGGAGCTGCGCTGTCTGGTGCTGCCACAGCTGATATAGCTGTGGTTTGAGCAGCAGCAGCTGCAGCTGCGGTGATTGTTGCAGCTGTAGCTGGGGCTGATCTCTTTGACCTTTTGACCTCTGTCTGTGGTTTTACCTCATGTATGTAAGTTACTCCTTCTTTCAATCCTCCCCTGAGTCCTATAAAATTTACTAGTCCTATTATCCATTTTGTTTGATTAAAGATATTATCTGCTCCCGTTTTGACTGGCATTTGTTGCTCTATTTCTGCAACTGGAGTCAGTACTGTGCACTGATTACATTTTGATGTTTTAGTTTTCCACCTCCTGGTGACCACCTGAGTTTTCTCTACGGCTTCATAGGATTTCTGTACTACTGTTACCGATAAGTAAATCACTAGCATCATTAGTATGAATATTATTATCTTGGCAAACAACGAAATTTTCATTGCCTCTTCTATTTTCTTTAATTTCTCTTTACGTTTTTCGTGTTTGCGAGCTATTTCTGCAGGATCTAAATGTTGCATATCTTTTGCTTTATCCTTTGTTGCCAATCTGAGTTTTGCTTTATAAAGGTAATATTTTTTGTTCCATGCATACTTTAGCTCCGTAAAAAGTCCCATTTCTATTGCTTATCTTTATTCCACTTTTTGAGGAATTTTAGGCTAGGACTGTATTTGGGTTTCTTACCTAACTTCTTTCTATTCCTAGAATCTTTTTCAGGCAAGTCGTCCCTGTCAGAAGAGTCGGAAGAGGATTCCTCCACCTTACTGTCTTCTATCTGTGTAGAAGCAGAAGAGGGTGTTAGTTTCTCTTTCTTCCAAAACGTCTTAAAGGAGACTCTCTTTTTTCTGGGATTTAGGTCCACATTAGACTCTAACAATCTCATCTCATAATCATATGCCTCCTGAGTCAGGTCTCCTATCTCAAGGGCGTGTTTAAGTTGACTAATTTTTGCTTCCCTGTAGGCGGCTTCAGAGAATGGTTCCTTTCTATCCCCCTCTGGACCTAAATACCACGGGCGAGAGAAGATTACCAATTCCTCTTGGCCACCAGGCCTGCTTTCCTCTTCAGGGGTTTTTATTTGCCTCCGATAACCTGGCTCATTCCAATAGTTTCTAGAGTCTGCCTTCATGTATTTAAGAGGGATCATGGGGCCCGCTACGAGTAGGGGCAATTTGAGGGCATCAAAATACAACATCATGGTCAAAGGTTCCCGGTTCCAGGTCATATCCCTTGTAAGGTTGCCTGTCATGAGGACCTTTGCCTGGACAATCATTTGGATTGGTCCACAACATGTGACCACCATAATTTTCCTAACCATATTCCCAATTATTACCTCCTTTTTTTCTCTAGAATGTCTAGGAAGAGTTCCGCTGGTGATAAACACTCGTTTACGTGCCAAAGTAATAGGAGGCAAAAACTGTGCTGTGTTTACCCACAAATTTTTCCATTTTTCCGGGTCTTCTTTAATTACTTTGTAAAAGAATTCCCCCACTTTACCTCCAAGAGATTCTATTTTCCAATCTTTAGGTTCTATGCCCTTCAATTTCTTCCCTTTCCAGGCATAGGCTGGGTTTTTCTCTGGTTTCGTATCCATGGGATCCACTATGTCCCAGGATTCCACAAGCCAAGAATATAATTTGTTCTCTTGGTACAGGCCTTGGAGCTGTTGTTTAAGTTTTCCCGCTTCTGGATATTTTTCTAATTCCTTATTCATATCTCCTTTAAAAGGCTTTCGATACATTAGGATCATATAATGATACTGATCCATAAGGGACAATTTAGGGTCAACCATCTGCTTCAGATTCAGAGGACATTCTCCCTCACACAATCCTTCACTCCAATACTTGTGCCTCAGGGCCAAGAAAGGAGCTGGGGTGATGTGAGCGGATCCTCCTACGTCACAGATGTTCCAATGACCATCAAGGCGCATACACTTACATCCATCTTTTTCATGTAAGTCTTTTCTACACACCTCATATTTAAAGCCTGCCAGGTTCCAGCAATTAGCACAGAAGGTAACCTGGGCTTTTCCCGTCAATTCTATGCCTTTGAGGAGGGTACTAACGCTCGGGTCCTGAATCTTTTCCTGATTACCGTCCCTATGCTTATCTTCATAGTTACCCATCCATATTTTGTTAAAGACATCTTTCCCACAGAGGCAACACATTCCTGGCTCATAAAGGCGCCACTGAATGTCTCGACCGTGGTTAGGGGGTGTATGGGGTGGGATTACTTTCACCTTCCATATCTCTATCTCCCCCATTCTTGGTGAATCCCATCCGTGGTACTCAGCCAATTGGTGCCACCTAGATGGATCCCCTATTTCTTCATCCGTGAGGGTATACTTTTCTTTGCAACATTTGAGAATGACCAATCCTGGATAGAGATGCCTTCTATCCTTCACCGTTGCCACATTACTAATCCCCACGGATTTCACCCAACCTGGGGTATTGACTACAACGGGTGGTACTCGGGACTGAGAGGTGGTTTTTAAAGTGCCCTGTTTTTTAATGGAATGACCCGTGAGACTTGAGCCTGAGCTGCTTGGGGTGATATTTGCCTCCATCTTTCGTATATACTACGTTACCGTCTATGTAGTCTACCACTGCGTATTCTCCGTCAGCGGATGTCCAAACCTCGTCACCAGGCTGTAACGATACAACGGGCTCGTTAGCCTTTTTGGTAACCGGCTTTAGTTTAGGCAAACTTAATTGCTGATTTATTATAAATAGATTTCCAGGTTTATGCCAGTTGTGTTTAAATAATACTAGTTGTTCCTTAGTTGCTTTTACCGCGCGTTCCGCTACTCCATTCGTGTTAGACTGCCATGGGACCGAAAGGACATGTTTTAAACCATTCATTTCGGCCCATGTGCCGAATTGTTTTGAGATGAACATCGAAGCGTTATCCGAACGTATTTCTTTAATTGGGTTTGTGAGCAAATATTGCATTACACACTCTATCGCTGTTTTCGCATTTTCCGATTTTATTGGGTATACTCGAGTACATTCTCCTCCATTATCGGCTATTACTAGAAACTTTTTAAACGGTCCATATCCCGGCGGTAAGTGTCCCACATCCATGGACGCACTAACTCCTTTTTCCGGTATGGCTATTTGTCCTTCCACATAAGGTATAGGGGGTAATGTCCTTTTTGAATTACACATTTCACAATTATTTCTGATTATCTTAATTGTTTCTAATAATGGTGAAGCCTCGATATCATGATCGAGCATCCATTTTCTTGTTCGCTCTATCCCTACGTGATATAAAGCCTGATGTATTGCCTTTACATAATCTTCTCGTTCCTCTATCGGTATTTGGATTTTGCCTCTTTCATTTTTCCATTTTTCTGGGAAGATAAGAGTTCCAATTCTCACTGCTCGAGACTGCACTAGTTTGTCTACAATAGCGTTCCCCATGTGGTCAAAATCTGTCTCTTTCGTATGACTGTTAACGTGTGTCACCCATAATTTTATATCCTGTAACAATTGTGCCACAACAATCCATAGATCCCTATGCTCTAGCTCTTTTCCTTTGTAATTCTGGAATTCTCTGGCTTGCCAATATCTAATATTTTCTTTTAATCCTTCAGCTACGTACCAACTATCGGTAACCAACCGAGCTGATTTAATTTTCCTTCTTTTGAGTTCTCTTAATGCTTTGACAACGGCCTGTAATTCACCTTCCTGTGCTGTATCTCCTAGAATTCCTTTCTCTTGACAAAGTTGAGTATCTTCTTTAAATATTACATATGCCCAATGAGCTTTTTCATCTTTGTTAGTTTTACTGCCGTCTGTGAATATATTATATATCCCTCTGAATGGTTCCTGCTCCTGAGTGTCTTGTTTAGGTTTCGCTTTTGATCCTACCATTTTAAATGTCCAATTTGGGTCGGTTAACATAAGTTTCCACTTGCCCCACCGGGCTTGAAATGCTTTTGCAAACTCTATCGTTTCTTTGGACATTTCATTTGTGAGAGGACTTTGTACAAAAGCTGTAACTTTCTTTTCTGTTCCCATCATTTTTACTATTTCATGATAAGCTTTAAAGAGTATTCTAATTTCCCTTTCTTCTACTGCATATCTACCTTCTGTCGGATTAAATCTGTGTGACACATAAAAGATTGGATGTTCTCCTCCTTCTTCTTTCACCTCGACATAAGCTCCTTCATCAGATAAATATGTTCTTAATTCCAACTGTCTGTCTCCTTTAAAGGGCGACAAATATGTTCTTGCGTCCAATATTTGTTGTAAAGTGGCTCTCCAAACCTCTTTTTCAATCTCTGTCAATTCCCTATTGCATTCTACTAATTTTGCGATTGATTTGTCGTACCTTCTGACTTTGTTTTATAAGCTCTACTGGTCTTATTAACAGGGCATAGTTAGGTAACATTCCTCTAAGCCATCCTAGCTTTCCTAAACAGCTCTCTAATTCTCTGAGCGTTTTTGGTTTTAAGTCATCTAAGTATCCTGGGATATCTGTGATACAATCTTTTCCTATCAATAGTCCTAGATATTTTACTTTTGAAGTTCCGATTTCGCATTTCTGTATCCCTATTTTCATGCCGTTCTCTCTAAGACGGGTTATCACTTCTTCCAATAGGTCTAAATGTTCCTTTTCTGTTTCTGTGGCTAAAAAAATATCATCAATGTACACAACCACTGGTAGTCCCTCCAACATTTTCTCCATTCTTTCCTGGAATGCGTTTGGTGAATTTACAAATCCTTGTGGTAATCTTGCCCACATGTATCCTTGTCCTCTTAACATAAAACATGTTTTTGGTTTACTATCTTCTGATAAGGGTACTGACCAAAATCCGTTTGCTAAATCTATAGATGAATTGTATTTCCCTGGTTTTACATCTAACATGGCCTGCCGTGGATTTACTATCTGTCTAGTATCTTTAACTGTTAAATCATTTAGTTCTTTTAGGTTGTGAACAGGTCTGATTGTCCCATCTTTCTTTTTAACTGCTTGTACAGGCATTAGACAGGGTGGCTCAGCTATTCTTTCTACCACTCCTAATTTTACTAGTTCTTGTATTATTTCATGAAAATCCTTTTCCGATGATCCTAACGGATATTGTCTCTGTCTTCCTGGCCATCCGCCTTTTATTACATACGGTTCAGTTTTCATTAGACCTACATCGTTCTTAAATTTCGCTACTTCTGCTTTTTGGAGAATTTCTTTTAATCTTTCTTTATTTTTGATTTCCGATTTCTCCACTACCTCTAATAGTGCTGTGTGCACATTTACTTCCTTCATCCAGCATGTTTGAGGGCTTTCTATAATCCATTCTTGATCATTAGGTGATATAAGGGCTGTTTTTCCTAATCCTACTCTTTTTCCTTTAAACTCTACCATTGGTAATAAAGTTGTATCTCCATTTGCTAAAGTAACTAATCTTCTTTCTACTATGGGACTTTTTCCTGCCCATTCTTCGGGGATTATAGTTATATCTGTTCCTGTATCAAAATATGCTTTCCTTCTCTGATTTTTATGCCATATTTCAACTTGCCAGGGTGCCATTCTAGGATTTACTGACCTGGGGGGTGCTTGGCATCCCAAACTTTCTGTTGTGCTATGGTTAAGGTCTTTCCCTGTTCCTTGTTGCGTTTCGCCAGAGAATATATTCTCTCGTCTTTCTGCTCCTGAGTCATGTTCTCCCATTCTTCCCTGGGAATTTGTCTCATCTGAGGATTCTGATTCTGGTTGTTTCTGGGCCTGAAACCATTCCCTGACTGATTCGAGGGCCCTGCTCTGGGTCTCTGATCTCTGTTCTGCCAACCACCAGGATTCCTCCGGCCATTGTTCCGGTTCGGATCCCTGTAGTCTGGATTCCAGAAATTTCCCTGACCTCTTTCCTGATTGTTCCTTTGATTTGAGGGCCTGGGATAAAAGTTCTGTCTTTCCCCAGCCACATAAATTCTGGGGGGTGTTTGCTGTGTATTCTGATTTTGTGATGGGGCGGGATTTCCCCTTTCCTGTGTTTGCTGTTGTGGCATGTTCTGCCGGGGCCTCTGAGCCTGCTGATTGGGATTTCTGTTCTGGGGTACGCGTCTTTCTTGCTGGGGAGCGCGTTTCCCCGCTACTTCGTTTTTTGGCTTAGTTTGTATGTCATCATTTTTAAGCTTTTTTATCTCTTTGGACGCCGTCATGATCTCTGATGCCTTCCGCACTATACTAGCCTTTGCTGCTGCACCAGTTGCTGCATTATATTCCACTAGCATAGCTGCTATTCCTCCTGTTTTAATCTGTGCCAAAGCTCTCTTGGTCTGAGTTTCATCTGCCCCCATATGAAGGAGTTGTGAATACATTTGGATAAGGGACTGTGTTCCGTCATTTGTCCTAATTATGGCTTCATTAATCCTATTCTGAAGACCATTATCAAAGAGGCCTGTTTCTTCTGAGTCTGCCAAGTTCTGTATAGTTTGACCATCAGTCAAGTTTAAGTCACAGAATCGTGAGACATGTCTGCTGAATGTCGGGTCTTTAGAATACCCGTCCTCCAGCTCTTCACATATTCTTTTAGCAAATTCTGTGTTATTTTCTCCAGGGAGTCTTTTAGGCATGGATTTCATAACATCTCCCAGGGTTAATTTGAGAGATGTACGTACCATGGATCTTTGAGGACTTTGGTCATTCATGGAGGAGTCTCCACTAAGGACACTCGCCGCTAACAGTTTCCTAGTTTTCTTTAGGTCATGTCTCGGGGACTGACCTCTTGACCTCCTATTCCTGTCTTGATTTTCATCTCTATCTCTATCTCTATCTTTACCTCTCCGGTCGCCACTTCTACCTCTCCTGTGGTGGTCCCTATCATCATCCTCAGAGTCCGAGGAGTCAGATGGGTCATTATCGGGGTCTCCACCTTCGGGAAGTGCATTATATATTCTGATGAGACTTTCCCTATGCTTATCGTGCCCTTGGGCGAGATATGCCTTTTTAAACGGGGCAGAGACTTTTTCCCAATTTCCTATTTGTGCTGATGTGGGGGATTGGAGAACGTGTAGTCTTTCCTCCCTCCTCTGAGGAAACCAGTCTGGTTCCTGTTTATATCGGTGCCATTCAGGCTCCTGTATTTCTGTCTGCAATTGAGTGACGTAACCGTGGCCCTGAGGGTCATTTTTAGGATATACCGAGTCTGTATCTATGGGCCATTTAGTGGCATCATAATTTCCCCATATTAGGGGCCTTCCTCTAGCATGTTTAGCTCTTACAAATTTCACGGTAGGAGGAGCAGGATTATAACTGTCTTCCTCCTCTGACTCTGACTCTAATTCAAATTGTATAAGGTCTCTCTCATCTGTATGGGGAGTTAAACCTCCAGATGTGGACCTGGATCCATCCCTAGGCTTTGCCGTGCTTCTTACACGTCTTAAAGGAATCCTAGGCGGATTCGCCGGGGTAGAGGTGCCATACGGGCTGGCAAGTCTTTCGGGTAAGGGGGCTGACCCGTCACTTTCTTCATCCTTCATAAACACTTCTTCCTCCTCAGTATCTCTCCAGGATACTGATCGAGTAGTATCTCTAGATCTTGACCTAGATCCTAATCTTGCTCTAGGTTTTTCCGGGAGGGGCACTCCGGAAGGGCCTGCAGGAGTAGAGGCTCCGTAAGGGCTAAATGCTCCTATGCAGGTGTAACCGGGTTCCTCCGCTGGCCCTGGGGTCATTGGCCTCACAGGGGTCCTTTGCGGACTTTTTCTTCTAGCTGTTCTTAGTCCTGGAGAGTTAATAATATATGCTTGAAACTGGTCTCTGGCTAGGGTTTGTATTAGCTCGTATATTCCCTGGGCGGCTAGCCTGTCCGGTATGAGGCAATTAATCTCATCCGGGGGAGTCAACATGAGGGAGGCTGCCGCTGCTGCTGCCCACACTTTCCTAGCGCCTTGTTTGGACTGTCTGTGGAAGCCTTCTGGTATATTTAAATCCAGTACTACGGCTCCTCTTTGCGTACTCATAATCTCCTTACAGGCGTTCTGCGCTATTACTGTTGGATTTTGTACATCTCCTGTATAAGGTACTATAAATATCACAGGGACTGCTGCATCTCCCTCCACCCATATGGGGAGAGGTTTTCCTAGTTGATTATAGGTCTTTTTTGTTACTATTTCTGCTATTTCCCCAAGCTGTTCATCAAAGAGTTTTTTATCTGCTTTCTGTCTCCAGGGAACTAGCCCTCGAGGGCGGTCTCTTCCACTCCAAGGAGGAATCGGCAGTATTACCCTATTTGCTAAGCCTCTCCACATTGCTGTGGTGGTAACGTGGATATTAAATTTCTTTTTAGGACTTATATTAGTTGTGAGGATATCCTGGTCTGCTAACCGCATTTGCTCCATACGCTCTGTCAAAACATTTCCCTCTTCTACAGCGGCTCGGGCTTTCTCCACCCGTTGAGCTGTTTGATTTAACTGATCCTGTGCTCTCGCCATAAAATTCTCGAGCTGCACTGCCTGGGTTCCTATCTCCTCACTATGTTTGTGGAGCTGGTCTACTGTTCTCTGGTGATTTTCTTCATTCTTACTCTGTTGTTCTTGCTGGTTTTTTAGTATTTGCTGCAGGGCTTCTTCTATGTTGTCTAGGCACTGAGGCTCTAGTGGGGCATGTGTCAAATAGTGTGAACCCTGTCGATCTTGGCACTCAAACTCCCGGTATTCGGTCCCTGCCTGACTGACCGAGTCGTCACTATTTATATTATCCTCTGACACCAAACATCGAGGAGGTGGAGGAGTTATGTGGTCTTTTGGAGTGTGCGTCCTTCTCCTTTGATGTGTAATAAAATCCCTAGAGGACATAGTAGCTCCTACGTCTATTTTCCCATTCCTCATAATTACACTAAATTCTGCAGGAGACTGATCCGAGGAGGTCTCGGGGGTTTCTTTGTTACTGAAGTCCCCCCCATAGGGTAATTGGGTTATGGGAGGGCCATAGTCCTCGTCTGTGGTTATTGCGTGATACGCAGGGGGCAGTTCTATAGCTAGGCCTGCTGAGTGGAGAGCACTTTCCATTTCGGAAGCCTGCTCTTGTTCCCGTTCCAGTCTTTGGAGGGGTGAGTCTGTTTCTATATAATTCGGCGGGTGACCTAACCTGGGTTGGCAGGGAGTTTGAGGCGGCGCTGTGGGTACAGTCGGTATGTGCACCGGGGAAGCTGGAGCTGATCTATATGCCTTTCGCGCGCTGCTAAGCTCCTCTACAGGATAAACTGTTTGTTTTTTATCTTTCATCTTTCCTAGTACTCTGCCGAAATATTGTAGCATTTGACCCTTATTACACTTCATAGGATCATGAAAGTTAGCTGTTTTATTTCTCCAATCCTCGTCATCTTTAAACGGAGCCTCCAGATCCATTAGTTCTGCGAATAGCTCCTTGTCTAGAGGGCGCTTTTGGTCTACAGCTTCTTGAGACAATTCTCTAATAGGATATTCGTTAGCGTACTTTTCTTTAAGGACCTTGAAAAATTCCTTTCTTTCCTGACCACCCTGTATTATAAAATAAATTCTTCTGGTCATTCCGTAGCTGAGGGGTGAGTTAAGCCAGTCGTCCGCTGCATCTACCATGACTTCTGCCGCCATAGATACTGGATAACCAAAAACTCCTGTGCCGAACGGTGCCGTAATAACAGCCCAGCCGTCACAAAGTGAGAAGGCGTTCTCTAGAGTTTGTTTTAGTATTTTCTTAGGGTTTTGGTGGAGGCTTATTATATCATCATGTGGCATATAATGGGCATTTATCACCTGGGTTAACACCTCATGAACTACAGTCATACGATCACATTGTGTGAGCGTCTTCTCTGGGCCTACTATTTGCTCATCATGTTCTTTTAGAGCACGAGGAAAGCGAGCTGCTACCCATTGAGCTACACCCGCTCCATCAGTAGGATGTGGGGCGCGGCGCGGATTTAGAAAGGACGCTCTTCCCCTCGGGAAGAGTTTCCACAAGGCATCTTCTGCCAAGTCTGCATTTATTATGGCACAAGGGCCTATCGCCCAAACCTGGATAATTCTATCTGGTACTGTCGATTCAGGATTAGAGCCAAGGCGGCTTCTTCCGCCAGTCGACGGTAACATATTTGGTGAGGCGTAATCACTTGATTCCATTAAAAAACCTGGGGGTAACTACTAGTGGAGGGGTCACTCCTATCCTTAAAATCGTTGACCGGCTGTACTTCTTTTCAAGTAGGTGCCGCTGCCGAACGCAGTAAATTCAGGTTGATAATCTACTATGGCCCGTAAGTACAAATCTGGCGCTACTGACTTTTCACGCGTTCAGACCCTGTTACCTAAATAATATATAGGCGTCTTTGGTGTAAATACCAGAGATTCGACTGCCTGAATTCACCTAGGTCAAATACGTGCCTAGGATTTGCGTAAGCTACTACTCGGAATTTCACTTACTCATCCAGTCTTAACTACCCACTCCTGTTACAAAGTTACACACAGGCGGGATTCAACGGCGCTGGGTTTGCCGACCTGGTCTTCTTGGACCCACGTTCAGGGGCGCTCAGAAGATTGATCAAGTTCCTCTCCCCTTTACCGCCAAGGTGTAGCTTCACCAGGATTTCTAGCCCTGAAGCGCGCTTTTCAGGGGGTGATACGCTAACTGGTTATTATAACCCCTGCCGTATCTGTGCAGGTCGGATAGGCTGAAGATCGTATTAGTGCTGCTGTTTCGCTCTGGTGCCCTGGCACAAAAATACGCTTCCTAAACTAGTAGGTAATTATCAAGTTCAGGATTCGGCTAGGATCGAAGAGAGGTTAGCTACTCCCTCTAATCGTCTTACGCTGTCCTCCCAACCTGGAATAATTCCTCTTCGAACTGCTCCGCGCGTTCGGAATGTATTTCACTGAATTTTACGACTCTTATAACAGAGGCGCGAGCTTTTCCTTAGGACGGTAGGGCTCGTCAGTATTGTTTCAAACTCCTATTTTTTCGAGGTTATACGTTTACGAGGATACCTATTATCCCTAGGAGAGATCCGGATTAAATCCCAGTAGAGTTATCTAAACTTTAACTGAGGTCCTGATCTTTTCTAATTGCCGACTAGAAATCAATCATGTCCCTGTTCGGGCGCCATGTCGCTGAATTTTGACTTAAGCCCCAGGGGTGATTCAGACGTCACTGCGCCTGGTCCCGTACTGCCTTGTATCCCCTGGGCCTTGGGTGAGGCGCGACAGCTCCTCCCCTTCACTTAGGCTAAAGATCCCGTCTACCGATAGTTAGCCCAAACCTGGGTCCGTACACTACTTGATACCGAGGATTAAGTCCCACAAAGAATTTTTTAGGCGTTAATCTAGGATATCGTTCGCTGATCTGGTCAGGCAGGAGACTGGGATATCGGAGGTGTTTTACTTGCTCTCCGGTAACGGTGATTCGCTATACTCTTGCTCCTCCCTCAGAGAGAAGTCTTCCTTTAATTTCGGGGACTATGAATCTATTTCTATATTTTGTCGGTTCCCTGGTGACACAATGAGCTATCTCTTTCCAGAGACCCCACCTAGACAGTGGTCCCGGTCACTCTAGACCGGTGGCATATGAGGCGTGACGTTAAACTGCCTATCCTCTCACCTTAGCAGTACCACACACTTTTATAACCTTAGCTTAGCTTTAGGCACCACACTCTATCACAAGTCCCAGTTTAAAGTGCACACACCCAGATAATAAGTCTAACTCAGACGAAAAGTCCGAGTGATTCACTCACCAAAGAAGCAAAAACTTGTCTTTGTTGATTTTTAATAAAAGATGATAAAAAAGGATGAATACAAAAAATAGGTTTTCTTAGCACAGATTGTACACAAATGCCGAAGCACGAATGATTTATCAATCTGAGCTGATGTCCTCAAGGCGAAGAGACAGCAACAGCTCAGAATGATTCTAACACACATGTATTTATACTAAAATCTTGCAAGTCACAATGATTAAGCATTTTTCTGTTTGCGTCATAAAGCAACACTTTGGTTTTTGTGGTTAAACATTTCTACATTTCTAAGTATCATTTAATAATTATCTCCCCCTCAAAGGGGCCTCCAGTTTCCTGCTTAAGGCTTCGCTGGGTTACTTCCTGTCATAAACTAAACACAATATAAACTGATTTATAAAAGTATAAAAACATAAAATAAAAATATGCTAAAGTAAAATAAGCTAATTATAATAAGCTAAAAATACGCATAAGCTCAAGCTGGTACTTAACCCAAAAAGTGACTTTATCCTACAGTACTGCAGTGGGGCCACTCATCACGCTTCTCCTGTCACTCTGGTTCCAACCGTATCCTCAGTTTCATCGGCCGGCGGTTCTGGTGGCCCACCCTGAGAGAGGATACCAACGCCTTTGTCGCCTCCTGTCCCATCTGTGCCCAGAACAAGACCTCCACACGCCCACCTGCGGGACTGTTACAACCCTTACCTGTTCCCAAGAGACCCTGGTCCCACATTTCCATCGACTTCATCACTGGTCTGCCCCCGTCTGTCAAATAAACTAATAAAGAAAGAAAAGAAGAAGCTGTGAGTGAGCCTCATGAATATGTACGCAGCATTTCCAGAGAAGAATCCTTAACTTGCTATGTTAATGCTACGTAAGAAGAAACTCTCGCCTCAGGACACAGGATACGTTCGGGATATGTCCATTTTTCTGGCGCTCCGGATTATTAAAGACCGTGGATATACACAACACTCTCGGGAGTGACCACGTTCTTATGGGTGAGTCATTTTATCAGATTATTTCTGCATCAAAGGAACAGATTAGCTGACAGCAGGGGCCTTGCATCAGAGTGTGTGTACAGGACTAAACCGGGATTAAACCAAGACTAAACCAGGACTAAACCAGGACTAAATCGGGTCTAAACCAGGAATAAACCAAGACTATGGTCGTTTTCACACCAGGAAAGTCGGATAGTTCACTTGCTTTGGTCTGGACCAAATTTTTTTTTTTTTTTGGTGCGGTTCGCTTTCACATTGCAGTTTTTTCCCAAGCGAACCAACATCTATAAACAAAACCACGTGGACAGAAATGAGCCGTGTCAAAACGCCATGTCCAAACACGGAAGGAGGAGAATCATGGCGTTACGTGCTGTTTTCAATCTAGCCTTAGCAATATGGTGTGCACAGTTTTTACAGTTTGCACAAATGTTTGAGCAGCATCGTGAGGTTTACACTATTTTACAATCAATTTCCAAACGACGAAGACACAGGGCAAGACGACTACGGAGGACAGTTCTGACTCTTGCTCTTCACGCAAAACGCAAGTAAGCCTCGTTTAGTTTAGTTTAGTTTAGTTTCGTCAGCCTCTGTTTCCCATAATGCTCGACATACGACAGGAGCTCGTTAAAGATCCCATGACATGGTACTTCTTGATGCTTTTATATGGCTCCTTAATGGTTCCCTAATACTGTAAATGAATCCTTCAAAATCAACACTCAGTGCATGAAAAACAGATAAGCTGAGAAAGTAATTTTTCTCACTCTGAACACTCTATAATGGGCGTTGTTGCTTGAATGCAAATGAGGAGAAAAGAGCTGGCCAATAGTAGAGGGTGGGGGCGTGGCCAAACGCCCCTGAGCCTCAGCTGATCCATTTCCTTGTTTTTGCACGGGGGAGAGATTTGAAGCGTTCCATTGAAAAATAAACACATTTCCACATAAAATAAAATTAAACCACTGCTGTTCAAAAGGTCCAGAGGCTCAGATAAAGGACTTCCGAGCCTAGAAACACTCGGACGTGCCTCCAGGCAAATAAAAAAACGCATTTCGCATTGCCTAGCGCATTCGCAGTCCAAACTCTCTGGGCGTGATTTACAGAGACGCTGAGTAGAGACAGACGGGGGGGGGGAACTACATTTGCATTTCTTTGTTCGATCTGACGTCAATAAGGTGCCTTGTTCAAAATCGCCCGTTTGAGCTCCGATTTTTTGTAACGCAGTAAACGGGGTAGGGGAGCTCACATTAACGTTCAAAAACCTCAGAAAGTGAAAATTTCATGCCATTAAGTACAAAAAGCCAACTTGTGTCGGATCGAGTCCGGTCTGCATTCTCACCTCAAATGAACCGCACCAGGATTCGAATGGAACCGTGCCGAGACCGAGCTTTTTAGGCGGTCTCAGTTCACTTGTTTGCTCTGGATAGAGATTTTTGGTTTTTATTCAGACCAGCCCAAAAGGTCCGAATCAAAGGAGCAAACGAACCCTGGTTCGTTTTAAACTAACCAAACAAGGCAGGTGTGAAAATGACCTAAACGAGGTCTAAACCAAGACTAAACCAGGACTAAACCAGGACTAAACCAGGACTAAACCAGGTCTAAACCAAGACTATATCAGGACTAAACCAGGTCTAAACCGGGTCTAAACCGGGACTAAACCAGGTCTAAACCAGGTCTAAACCGGGACTAAACCAGGACTAAACTAGGACTAAACCAGGTCTAAACCAGGACTAAACCAAGACTATACCGGGTCTAAACCGGGACTAAACCAGGCTTAAACCAAGACTAAACTGGGTCTAAACCAGGACTAAACCCGGTGTGTGTGTGTGTGTGTGTGTGTGCGCGTGTGCGCGTGTGCGTGCGTGCGTGTGTGTAGGATCCACCTGTGGCTCTCTCACACTTATCACTGCCTCTGGAAAATACTGAGTCAAATAAGGTCTGTTTTTCACATAGAGAAGATCTATGTGTCTTTATATATGCACAACCAATACTTATAAGCAATATTTATAATATAATACAGTGGTCCCTCGCTATATCGCGGTTCACGGCATGGCTCCGGGAGTCCGGCTGAATGCGCGAGGAGCGTGGAGACATGAGTCACTGGATCCGTAGGAAGCGGCTCTTTTTGGGTCTGCTGAAGCCAGTGCTGAGTGTGTCCCTGGACTTCGCATCCTTCCTCATGCGGAGAATGACGCACTGGGACTGAAAGCGGATGGCCCCAGAGCCTGGTGCATTCAAACAGTGAGCACAGAGGGACACACGGAGTGTGTGCACGGACACGTGCACCTGCTCATTGTGGTCAAATCCGTGATAGAGCAGCATGACCGGCGCGAGACCGTGCGTCTCACCTGGGGCCGTGAGTACCAGACTGAGGCTGGCAGTGTCCGAACCGTGTTTCTTCTCAGCACCACGTCCATAGCGCCAGCACAAAGAGGCACGGTCAGAGGAATCATTACTAATTGATTTTTTTGTTGAAAATCTAGGAAAGTTTGAGTGTTTAAATGAGAGAGAAATGTGAGAAAAAGTTAATTCCAGTCTGAGAAAAGTGTAGAATGTGTGTGGTGAGGCGTTTACAGCCTTAAAACATGTAGAATAATTGTAAAAAAAAAAAAATTGTCCTACTTCGCGGATTTCACTTATTGCAGGTTATTTTTAGAACGTAAACACCGCAATAAACGAGGGACCACTGTACTTATAATATTCTAGTTTTATTCTAGTCTTATAGGATAAATAACATTCACACAAAATGCACTTTACACATTGTTACAAACTTTATTCAGCTGGAGTTTGACAGCAACGGAGATGGTTTTGTTTGTGTCTCCATGAAAATGTCTCTTCGGCTTAGCCCATAATCTGTAGAAAGAAGATGAAATGTGACATTATGTGATACTTTTTCTTTTTCATAGGTAACTACCAATCATGTATCAATCATGTATCTTTCTTTACAATATCATAAAATTTCTCTACAATATCATAATGATGTTGACAATGAGAATACGATATTGTAAAACAGAGATTTGAAAATTAAGGTATTGAAATATTCATATATATTTGTTTCTTGTGAGATCTTTTAATTTATTGAATTTGCATTTTTGTATTTATTTTCTAGATTAATATTTGATTGTCAGTTGCTGACAATCCACATGTGGAGTTTAGTTTACCTGCGTCTATTCGTTTGTCTGTTTACATATATATATATATATATAAATCCATGAGTGTTGTTTAAAGGACTTACGCTGTTCATCCAGCTGATGTAGGCAGATGCTCTGGTGAAGACTGTGGGCTTCCTGTAGGCATTGCAGCCAGAGGAGGACACAAAGCTGGTCACACCATGAACCATCCATTGACCACCGACACTGCAGTTCAGAGGGCCACCAGAGTCACCCTAAAGAACCAAAAACATGTACTCCAGGTCATATTTTCAAAGCTGGTGCTCATGGTCCCTCTGTGTTTAGTGCCTCCAGCCGTTTTTAGCAGAACATGAGTGCACTACACTCTGAGTCTTTGTGTGCTTTAAGCAATAGCCCAGAGCACTGAGCCTATGCTGATGCTGCAAGAACACAGTGTGAAAGTGAACTGTAAAATATCAAGTATGGCAGGATGGGGTCACACCAGTGGGTCATGGGGGTATTAACTTTAGCAGAGGAACTGTAGCTATACTTATTATTCACATCAAGTATCACACTTTAAACATGCATTTCTTTTGCCATCTGTACCTGACATCCAGAGTCACTGCCGCCTCCAGCACAGACCATTGTGTCCTTGACGGTGCTCCCCCACCAGCCATAGCTGGAGCAGGTCTTGTGGTCCACTGAAGGGAGGTAGGCCTGTTTGAGGTTGGCAGACAGAGAACCACCAGCTACACACAGGGAGCAAATGTTATAGAAGGCTTTTTGTCAATATTCCTGACTACTGCATAAAGTGTGTTTCATACTCTGGGTGCGTCCCCATCCGGTGATGTAGCAGGGGTTGTTGTGAGGCAAGATCTGTCCAGAAGGGGGCAGAGTTCCCAGCTGCACGTAGTTGTTGAGGGTGGCCTCAGAAGACAGACGCAGCAGGGCAATGTCATAACTTCAGGTAACATCACAAAGATACTTGTGTTATACACAAAGAACAATACATTTATCTCACTCTGTCTGAACAGGACCAAACCACACTGACCCTCCAGCCACGTTGTTGGAGTTCCACCTGGGGTGCAGGTGCACACGGCTCACACTCATGTACTGCTCACGGCCCTCGTGATTGTTGATGTTGTGTTCTCCCAGAACAACACGCCAAGTCCTGGATCTAAACACACACAGGTTTACTGTTCAATTATCTGTTAATACAAATATTTCTACTGTAGACAGGCAAAGAACTTCAGTAGCTCAGTTAGTAGAGCGTTTGTCCATTGATCCAAAGGTTGGCAGGTATGATTCCAGCTCCCACAGATGAATGCTGCCATTGTGTCCTTGGGCAAGAAACTTAACCCACCTTGCCCCCAGTGTCTGCGTACACTGGTGTGTGAATGGGTGAGTGGTTCCTTGTTGTAAAGCGCTCTGGGTGCCTTGAAGGTGGAAAAGCACTATATAAACATGTGACCATTTACCATTTGTTGATCACAATTTGTGCACAAAGGAAATCAAAGTGCCTACAGAATGACAAAAGTAAATTCAATTCACATTTAAATTTTAAAAGTGTCTTTCAAATGACAATGAAAATTCTGAAACTACATAAATAATGTTGTGTATTAACTGGCATAACGGCAGCAAGAAGAGATTGAAAAGAAGAGGCCCTATGATTGACCCCTGAGTAATGCCACGCGTCCAGACAATATAAGACAGAACAGGAGATTATTCCTTTTTTACCTGTCGACACAGTGGGCAGCGGTCATGACCCATCCTCTCCTGATCAGGGTGCCTCCACAGGTGTGATAGAAGTTGGATCCACTCTTGTACTGAAGGGAGATCTGAGGGAAGAAAACCAAGCAATCCCTGTTAGGCTCTACTACTATTGGTAATTTCAAAACAGTCTGTGTTGTTGTAATTGTAGTGTTGATTAAAAAGCAGTTAAGTAGTAGTTTTTAAATATACATTCCGTGGCTTCTATTTATTTCGGTGTGAATTACAAATATATGTGAACTTACCTGCCAGGGCCAAGAGTTAGGTTTGGCCACCTCTCCTCCAACCACCCTCTCCTCCACACTGTCCTCCAGATACCTGGGCTCGGGCCCCTGCTCGGCCAGCACTGACAGAAGAGACAAGGAAACAATTTAGTAAAAGTTTTAGTTTTCTTGAACTAAAGTTTCACACCACACACAGGACTTATTGCAAAACTATTATATCTCAATCCAAAATGGTCACTACTCATAACATCATAACTTGTATTTAAGATCTGGTAAAACTAAGCAAATTGCAAAACATAAAACATCAAGACTTTATTATCAAGCTGAACATGGAAAATTCGACTTGTGAAGATTGAAGGGGAGTGAAATGGAGTAGGGGGAGTACAAATGAAATAACATTAAATAAATATTGTAAATAATCTTACCAAGGGCTGCGAGCGTGGTGAACAGAACAAACCTGAGCATGTCTGTGGTCCGCTGAACTTTCTGCAGTAATGTCTGGGGTCCGGTCCCCCTTATATACCCCTGTGCTCTGTGGACAGTATGGGATAACGTATATGGCCCACCTGTGTCTCTCCCACACTTATCAGTGCTACATGGAAATGCTAAGCCAAATAACATGCATCTGATAAATGTATTTCTGTGTTATATAATATTGGTTGTTTGCAGATGTTAGAATATGAGTCCTTTTATCCGGTTCCACAATTCTCGTATTGGTATATGGCATTTTTAAAGAGGGGGTATTTTACTTCCAAAAAGTAAAAGGATTTCATGAATTTGAGGTCTTTTAAGACCCCAAATGTAGTGATTTCAATAAAGAGTTTTGCTGAAGATTTCCATGTTAAATAAACAACTGAATATTTTTCAGAGGTGTTTTATTTAGTATATTTCTGTTTGCTCAAACTGTGAACATGCCTTTTCAGCAGGCCTCAAACAATATTAAAAAATACTTTTTTCAATCCTGTTAAAAATGTAGTGGAGTAAATGTAAAATGTTTTCACTTTAAAATCTACTTAACTAAAGTACAGATACCTAATGTGTATACTGTGTACTTTAAACTTCTTAAAGGGATAGTTCGAGTTTTTTGATGTGAATCTGTTTGGCATCTCCTTTAGGCCACAAAGCGAATCCCGTTTTTGTTTCATATTGCTCCGACGTCTCCGAACAGTTCACCAAGACATTTCATGGCGGACTAGATTCGTCAGAGTGGAATAAGAATTTGACGTCACCGTGACCGTACTGGGCCAATAGAGTAGCTGATTCTTGTCAACAAACCGGTTTAACGGCGGCCTCCATGCTTATCGTTTACATTACGGATTCTCCCCAAAAACCTTCTGAAGTAGGTCAAAAGGATTCTAAACAGTGCTTTATTCATAGCACGAAGAACAATGATGCAAATAAACGATAAGGTGAACGTTTTTATATTGTCATTCCGATAAATAAAAGGACATAATCGTAATTCAATGACCAGGACCATTCATATTCATTCGTTCATTTATTGACTCCTAACTATACACACAAACCAGATATACTGTAAAAACAAATAGCATGAAACACATATGTACATATATACAATATAAACAGCACCATAAAAGGAATAGTAATGTTATTGGAACGTGGGAGTGTGGAAAACAAGCTGAGGGAAATCCCGGCTCAGTCTCTTCTTCAATGTATCCTGTCTGTAACAAAACAAAACAGCAACAATTAGGTGTCACAGGAGTATCATCTAAAGCACAGGGTAAAGGTGGCTTCGTTATTTGATTAGAATCAACCAAGAAATAATCAATTCTAGAAAAGCTACCATGGACCTGGGAGAAGAATTTATCCAGTGGATGCTGATGCCTCCAAACATTCACTAAATTTAAAGAGTTTATAAGATTATTTAAAACCGGCACAGACTTAAGAGAAGGGGCAGTAGCAGAAGAGGACCTATCCATCTGAGGGTCAAGAAAACAATTAAAATCACCCCCGATAATAAGATTGTGATTATTTTGATCAGCAGCAAGGTTGAATGCTTTACAGAAGAAATCAGGACTATCAAAATTTGGGGCATATAGGTATAAAAGAGCCAATGGAAATGAATTTATGGTCTCCCACCTGGATCTGCCACCATGGACTTGAAAACAAAAGGAATGGTTTTGCGGATCAAGATGTCTCTTTCCTCTCTTATCTATTGCTCCTGTTGTCTGCGTGCCTCTCTTGTTTTTCGTCATTTTCTCGCTTTTGGAGCAGATTTTCCAAATTCCTAAAATATGGATGTGATCAGCTGGACCCTCAGCACGATTGATACTCTTTTTTTCACGGATTAGTGCCGCTCCGGGAGAAGCGGTGTGTCCGGATGGTACTTTTGCTGCTGGATATGCGAGGGACTTGTGTGTGGCAAGTCGTATGTTTGGCACCAATGTACCTGGAGGATGTGGAGGATATTTACGTATTTGGATTTCTGATAGCTAGATATATGTTAATTGGCCTGGGATTGTCCATGATCTATCGCAAAATTTGTAAGCTGGCAGCTAGTAAAGAGTCCCCAAAGCTGTCTGCAGAAATTTCGAGCCATTGTGAAGCCGTAAGGGATCTCGTGAAAGGATTACATCAGAAAGTGGGACAGGTTGAGGACCTTTTGGAAGGGTTTCAACCGAAGGAAACATCTCGACGTTTGGATATAATATCACGGGCATGGTGACAGAACTGTGTAAAGCCAACGCAGCGCAGTCTGTGCGCCAAGAGGAACTAATGAGATCTCTCATGAATCTTCATGGCGATATGAAGATGGGGGTCTGGCAAAAACCCAAGCTCAATCTAAATTGTTCACCTGGGTCTCTAAAAATGTATTTCATCATGCTAAATTAATCCCTTTATGTCTAATAATTATGTCTCTCCTGTGAAAATCTGTGGCTCCAATAGTTATCTGTGTTTTGACTTCGCCTCCCTGCAAGAACACTTCCAAGGCCACAGAATGTGGTTTGTTATCTGGACTCTACATAAACATGGCACCCACACTGACACTGACACACTGACATGATTGAGTAGGAATGTTCCCTGTCTTTTACATGTTCGTGATTGTTTTCGACAATAAAGCAAACTATGACTACTATGACTATGAAGATGGCCACTCCTCTCGCCTTTGAAGAAAAAGTAGATTGATAAACTTGGGATACCCATAGAGCCCTCAAGCACCTCTGTTCTGTGGGATGAATGTGGGCTTCCTGTAAAAATATTATATCAGAGGATAAAGATTTTAGATGAGCAAAGACCTTTCCCTTCTTGAGAGCCCCTCCCAGACCTCTACAGTTCCATGACGTAAAAGTGAGAGGCTCAAACCAGACCTGGGAATATTAACATGCATTTACTCAGAGATCTGCTAAATACAGGCTGAAGTACAAGCACTGGCGGGTGAACAAAATTAAGTATAAAAAAAATAAAAAATAAAAAAGGTTAAAAAAACAAAAAACAAAAACAAAACATTACGCCGCATAAAACAGGAACAAAGCGGCACATCCCAGCTACGCTTAGGAGACAGCAGGGTAACAGAGATCATTGACTGCATTGTTATTCACAACTGTAGCACTCTCGCCATCTTCTAGTACTAAGAAAAATGCCTATGTGGGGTGACACTCTTAATGAGAAATGCAGCGTTTAAGTAGCCAATTAACATGGGTGAAACAAACGACAAAACAGTCAATCAAGTTGAGATTAACTACATATATCACCCATATCATATTATAAACTTTACAGTTAAATTTTGTCAACCACACCAGCTTCTGCAGGTGTGGTAAATATTTTGACCTCACTGTTGTAGATGACTTGAAGCTTAGCTGGGAACCGCAGGGAACATTTAGCACCGGCATCAGTCAGTTTTTTCTTGACGCTGTTGAAAGCCTGATGCTGGGACAACACCTCAGCTGTGTAGTCTGGGAAGATGAACACTTTGGAGCCGTGATAATGGAGAGCAGCCTGCTGCCTGCTGAGTTTAAGGATGTTGAACAGGTCGTGGTCGTTGTGGCTATGATGATCCGCGGGCGCTCATGGTCCTGGGGCTTTTTTGAGATGCGTTGGGCACAGTCAATTTTAACAGGCTTGGTGAAGTTGTTCGGGCCAAAGAACTCGGGTATCAGCCATTTCACAAACTCTGTAGGATTGCCTTTCTCTTCTCCCTCTTTAATGCCCACTATCCTGATATTCAACATCCGAGAATGCCCTTCCAAATCGTTAATTTTCGCTCTGAGAAGAGTGTTTGTTACCTGTAGCTCATTACAGGTTGTTTCCAGTGCCGTGATGTGAGTATCGGCACTAGACAGTGCCTGATCCACACTGTCCAGATGTTGTTCGGCTTGGCTGTGATCATTCTGTAGAGTAGATAGATGGGCTTCAATCGTATCGAGGCGTTCCTCCACACTTTTCTTCAACTCATCCATCTGCCCCGACATTTTAGTCAGCTCATCGCCGTTCTTATTGATAGCGGCTAATATCGCAGTATTGCTAACGCTAGCTGTAGCCGAGGTCGCTTGAGTTGTTTTTTGGGAATCATTCTTCTTCGGTGGCATTTGTGTCCCACCACGGAATCTGAGCCCGCAAGTCGTCTCGGAGGTGTTTGGAGTTATTCACAGATTCTGAAACTACAGGTTCTAAGCTTTCCAATGATGTCTTACATGTGAAAATCGGACCATATTTAAAAAAGTTGTCTCTATTTGAAAGCAGCCATACCACATTTTCTAAATCCGAGAAAATCCTTCTCGAAGTTTGGTCTCTTCAGCCTCCTTGCCTAACAAGCATTTTTGAAATTAAAAATGTATGTTTTTAACGTCACTAATGCTGTTATCTGAAACATGGAGAGGCTTCTTCATGATCTCAACTAGCACATTATGCAAAAAAACGAAAATCACAAATTTTGAAAAAAAAAAAAAAAAAAATGCATTTCCTGAGAATCTGTAATGCCGACATGCGCCCTCAGCTTCCATGGTGGGACACATTTTTGCAAAAACTTCTGTTAATCCACAACAGTTCTACCTTTCAATTGGCATAAAGCTTTTAGTCGAGTGCGACGAGGAACATAGAAAAAATGTAGAAGATGGCGACGGAGCTTAGTTAAAAGACATCTACTCCATTACTGCGCACGAACCGAATCGGATGGGATGCAATTTGCTTACCTGCAGCTAAAGGAAAAGTAACGTTTTTACAATCTGGACCTTATTTCGGTGATAAAACAATGTCATTTACTCAGCCATTGTCATTGTACTTTGGTGTCATTTGGAGTATTTCCGGAGATTTCAGAGTTGGGCTATATCTGTTTAACGTGAGTGGTCGGGGCACGCTGTTGCAGTCACCAAATAACACAAACTTTATCACTTTTCAAATGACAAAAGTTCAGTGTGTTAGTTTACACTTTTGTTTGAGTCAAGTGGCCTGTAAACAAAGATCCAGTCATGGTTCTGATTGGATAACGTCATCACCGAGGGCCGCGGATATCGCCAAACTCCGAAATCTCTGGAAATACTCCAAATGACACCAAAGTACAATAGGTGAGTAAATGATGTTGTTTTATCACTGAAATAAGGTCCAGATTATAAAAACATTACTTGTCCTTTAAAAGTTTCTGCCTTTGATAGAGCTTCTCTTTGTCATTTGCCTGCGTTAACGATTAATTTTGACGTTCTCTTGCATATTTTGCACAGGGCAGGAAGGATGGGGCCAGAGCTCGAGATGGGCAAGCCTGACATGGATCTTCGTTTCTTTGGACTCGGGGTCGTGTGGTGATGTGGAGGGGATGGCCTCGCTTGTTGAGGGGTTTTCTGTATCTGGTCTTTCTCTCACACACACACGCGACGCCTTTCCGCTCTTTCTATTGCAACCTTGTTGATAAACTTTCGGTAGCATGTGGGATAGAAACCAGCATCCTCTGGAATGTTTTGAAATTCCACATCTACGCAGTTTGTAGTTTTAGGCTACTGCTCTACACTCACCGGTCAACTCCAGCCACCGCTGTAGACTGTTTCGGTAGGTATTCGATCGTGTGATTGTAAAATCCAGAGTTTTTCCATGCTTTGCAGATGTAATGTGCATATAGCAGTGCTTACGTCCCGAAAATTGTCTTTTTTGGTACTATTGGTACTACTCAATGTCTCTCGTTGCTTCCGTGATGCGTCTGTGTTTATCAAATGCAGAAACTGTATTGGTATAGACGGATCACGTGTAGACCGTGGCACCTCTTGCGAACCAAAGTATTACTATACCTTGAAGAAAATAGTTTTTTATAAAATCTATCGGCATGAAAAATTTACAGGATTTTGTGATGAGAACTTTTTGCTGTAAGCTTAATATAACTCTTTCGTTTATGATCTGGAGATTGTGTAGTTCGGAGACGGCAGAGCAAAATTCAATTTCTGAAAGACTTTTCGTGGTTCACCTTACGGCCTACTTCAGCAGTGTCGTGCATTAACACTGGCTTACCCCTGGCAGTGTCCTATGAGCCGAGTTCTGCCTCGGTTCTGGTGCTGACGAAAGTAGGTCCGGCAAGTTAGCGGGGACAGTTAATAAAGCTTGTTTTTCTTCTCGAAACAATATTTGTCCAAAAAATGATATATATTAGCATCACAAAACAGTTGCCCACAAAATAGTCATAATCGCTTGGTGCTATTTTCTCTCAGTTCCTATCACTGCGTGCTGTTATTAGCCTGTTCAATTGTAAGTGGCAATGTTTTCAAGTGAGTCCTGAGGGGTATTCCACGAAAGCTACTAAGCGCAAAGCCTGGCTTTATTCGTCAGTTGGTGCTAGTTTAAGTGAGAGTTCGGTTCCACGACACTCGCTAAACTTAGTTCCCGCTGAGTTACTGGGGCAACATGGTCTTAGCAGATAGTCTGGTCGCGGGCAGGCTAAAGTTGTGGCTTAGTCAGGCCGTGTCGCAGAGAATACGTACCTGACGTAAACAGAGTGTCAAACAAACAGTTCCGCACACCTCCCGCATGAGTATCTGTGTTGTCCGAAAACAATATCAGCAAAAAAAGAAATGACCTTACGTTCTTGGTTCTTGACAAATCTCCAGTAATCTAAACATATGCTTTTGAACCACTGTCTTTACGACATTAACATAAAGAATTCCAGAGGTATCTCAGAGACAGGCTTTGGTCGAGTGGTTATGTGCTTTGACTCTCATACGGGCGACCCGGGTTTGATTCCTGCTATTGACCCATTGATGCCCGAGTTAAAATTGAGTTTAATTTTCACGCATTTATATTTGCAACATATTACAGAAATGGAAATGAATTTAACCTACAATTATTGTTATCACATAAATTATATCAGTTGGGCCTCACTTGACACTTTATATTTTATGTGACATCTCTATCAAAGAATACAGTTACAGGTAAACCTTTACCTTTAAAACAAAATGTAGCCAAATAACAGGCACACTCCATGATGCAACATTTCAATGATTCAACAAATTTGCTTGAGAGATCCTGTGCAAGCCTCTTTAATGCGTGAAAAGTCCCTCAGTCGTCCAGGTAGAATCCATGATAAAAGGAGAAGTTCGTATAACTATACAAATTAGCTGAGATAGTTTCAGAAGGATTTCAGTGTAGTGAGCTCCGCCCTACAGCTAGATATAAACAGGGACTAACCAGCACTAGAACCAGAACTGAAGAAGTCTCTCGGATGAGCGACGAAACGTCTTCAACCAAACAAACTTTGTCCAGTTGACAAATTGAACTTCTCCTTTTATCAAGCCTCTTTAATGAAATCCTATTTATCAATTTTCATCAATAGGCATAAAACAATAAAAGACATTAGGTATGACATTCTGGTGTGAGGCCACTGCTGGAGGACTGCTGAGGGTCAGGCAAGGCACTGCTGGAGGACTGCTGAGGAGGGTCCAAGTGTACGCCATCTTCAGTAACTAGAACACAAGCATACTATTAACCCCTTACAGTGGAGGGCCTTTTTTGAGCAATTGTCCCTAAAAGGACCTCTCCAAATTAAAATCATTCCTGTTATTGAAGTATATGGATTATATACAAATGTTTGGTCTCTGTGTAAAGGGAACATTCTCTAGTTTTACCCTCAGCATTTACATTCACTCCAAATGTGATTGGAAAAAAGTTACACACCTTGGAACACCAAAAAAAAAGTGTTTTTTTTATCCTCGCCTAATTTTTTTGTAAATATAAAAGGTGTCTATAGCTGCTGTTCATAGCTGAGGCCTAAAATACACTATCTTTCAATACAATAAGTTCTTGGCCACTCAAATTTCAAATTGGGAATCAATAGCTGTAAAAATAAACTTTTTACTCCACTTTTTGTTATACTTTGTCCAGGCGTTTTATACAGGGATCATGCCTTTATCCAAACCTATCCAAACCTATCCAAATTGGAAACATTTCGAAAACGTTTAATAACTTTTGACTCATTCAACCTACAGACATCATTGAGGGCTCTACTGAAAGCTTACAACTAGAGGAATCCACACAAGCACACAAGGTCAAGGTTACTTGACCTTGACACACAAGGTTACTTTATCCCCTCCCTGCCTGCATGCACTTTTTCCCTCCTGTCCAATTGTCCTGGAGCTACTGTGGCGAGTAAATTTCTCCTGTGTGAGATCAATAAAGTCTTATCTTAGGTCACTATATTATGTCCCTGAGAATTACATTCTATAAAAAAGTGTTTTTTTCTATCAAAAATAGACCAAACAAGTGTTGAAAATGAAAATATGTATTGAAAAATTTTATAACACTGCACACTGTATACATTTTCGAAAAACCATGGACACTAAACGTTCCACACATATTTACAGGTATTTTACACACTAAGAGTCTGGTGTGTGCCACTGATTGTAGCAGTCCCTTGTTTGAATAAAGCAGAGTGCAGTGTCACAGGTAGAACATTTTACAGCTGTCTTTGACTGACATCTTCTACACTTCAGCCTGCCATTTGTGTGGTCACCACTGCTGCCCATCCGTTCTTTGTTGCTCCGGTCGTGGTAGGGCTCCTTATCTGCAGTTGAGCTTTATTGGTACACAGTGATGACACTAGTAAGAAAAACACAAAAATATAATAGGAAATAAGCTCAAAATATGCTTTCTAAAATGTTATTTTCAAAGATCAAAGTCAGCTTTATTGTCAATTCTCCCATATGTGTTCAACATACAGTGAATCGAAATTTTGTTTCTCTCTGGCCAAGTAGTGCAAAAACAGTGTACAAAACTAACTGTACAAAACAAAACTAAAACTATCTAAGACAAAAATCTAAATCTAAAAACTAAAATCTATTCTTATTTATTTTTCTTATTTATTTTATCTAAGCACCCAATAAATAATAGTAGGTCTATTTTACAAAAAGTGATCTAAATGCACAAAAAAAAAAAATCTAATGTTTATTGTTTTATTTTTATTCAAATACTACATCAAATAATTCACACTAATTCACACTACATCAAATACATAATAAAATTATACTTACACACTCAGAAGTACATCCTTCATAAACAACGCCTCCTCACAGTCCATATCTGTTTCCTGATTCTCTACCTCCGACTGCTCCAGAGCTGAAATCGACTTGTGCAGTCTCCAAACTTAAATATTTTCTCTTTCCAGTCCTTTTAGCCATATTTTCAATCAAGGAGCAAATCAACAGCAAAGGCGCAAGACGCATGGCGCTGTGCGTAAATCACGTGGAGCTTGTTGTGAAAGGCCTAACAAACTATAAGTCTCCATCTTCAGCTGCTCATTGGCTGTTCGCCTGAACTGTCAATCATCCTGTGTAACCTAACTTGTTGACTCAGCAAGCGTGAACGTGGTACTTGATTTTTACCGGAGCGTCACACATGATTGGACCTTTATAGGTCTAGCTCAGCCCAGGCATCTTCTTACTGGCCGGTTCAAGTGTCAATTTTCAGTATACTCTCGTGTTTAGCTGCTGCTAGCGCGGTTTTAGCGAGGAAAGTTATATTTTGCTTGATTTAGGCTAAAGAAGTGGAAAAAAAACACTGGCGCTTATGTAAGTTGGGAAGACTTTCGCCATCGTATTGGATCTAAAACGTGTTTTGGACTAAATTGTTTTACTGGATTTTATTCGCTGGATCCTTACGGACAGAATGATACCAAGCTTGTGGTGAAATACAGATGTTTGACCTGTCCAGAGCCTTCAAAGGTAAGCAAAGTAACAAACCTCGTTTTGTGCTTTTCCGTATAAAAGCCCCATGTGCTCGGGGACTGATTGTTGTGCCGGGAAATGAATTGCATAGTCAAAAAGAGGAGACTGTAAGGTTTAATTTGATGTGTAGATGTCATAGGACACGTTCGGGAATGTGTGCTCTTATATGGAAAGAAAAAAAAAAACAGTGAACAAGCCCGTGCACGGGCCGGTCACAGCGTAAGAAGTTTTAAAATACACAAATGCTTGGATCACAGCTGAGGCAAGCATTAGCCTAGAGAATACCTTGAATATACTCTTCACAAGAACTCGCAGGAAGGATCTTTGATGGGGTCCCTCCTTCAATTACCTCCACCAGTGGGCGACCCCGGTTTAGGGCCAGTGCCAGCTCCTCTGCAGGTGAAAGATTTTGAGGGGGGCTCCCACCTCCTGTGGCTTGGTAGCTACTGTTCATTTTAAATTAAAGGTACCATTTCAACAGTATTATTAATTTCACTGAATAATAATATTCATATTGGCCTACTTACCACTCTGCAAAATGTTTTTATGCTTTGTCTTTACCTGCAAAACAGTCCTCTTCACATTATTCCTGCTCAAAGACAAGATAACACAATTTAACGCATTAGTTGGAGCAAATACTTTTACACAGTAAAAATAAATTACAACTGACAAGACTGCTCTACAAACAGTGTTGGGAGTAACTTGTTACAAAAGTAATTAATTACTGTAATGCATTACTTTTTGGTGTAACGCAGTAATGTAACGCATAGCAGGGAAGAAAATCGGTAATATATTACTCGTTACAATGCCAGTAACGCACATTACAATGCATTTTTAACCTGCTTTGTTTTTGTGGGTTTTGCGTTTTCTTCATACAAAGTTCGCGGATCACCGCGAGATCAGCTACTGAATCTGATAAGTCCGCGCAGAACATTACATTTCATACAAAGTTCTGCGAGATCAGCTAGTGATATAAAAGTCTGCGCAGACCATTCCATTTCCTTTTACTTCGTCTCGAACTGGCAGATTGACAAAGGATGACAGAACCAGAAGAATCGGATAGTGCTTGCTCCTAGAGGGCAATACAGCTGGAACTATCTTAATAGCTATACATATGGGCTATATTCACAGATGTGTATACCAAATGTGAAAATGCCATTTGCTACAGAATTGAAGAGGATGGCAGTGAACAGGTGCTGGAGTGCATGGTAAGGTGTGGCAAGAAGGGAAAGGACGATTTCTCTTTTGGTATTGTAAGTGGGTAAGAAGCAATTACTGAACATGTTGGTTTTCAGTCTGCAGGCTCCCAAAACCTCCTGGATGGCAGGTGAAAGTCATGACACATGAGAGATTTGCACTGTAGATTGCCAAATCCTTATTTCCAGTCATTTTGGCGAGAGTAACTAAAGTAATGCAAAAGTAGTGTAATGCCTTACTTTTTATTTAGAGTAATATTGTAACGTAAGGCATTACTTTAAAATGACAGTAACAAGTAATAAGTAGTGCATTACAGTTTTTGAGTAACTTGCCCAACACTGTCTACAAATATATAATATTTATGACAACTGTCCTCTCTGAGAATCAAACTCACAATCTCCCGCACCCCAGACCGTAACTTTCCCCCTGCGCCACAGATCAGCATTGACATCAATGGTGAAAAACATACTTAAAAAACTCAACCTCCAGCACTGTTATAGGACTCAACTTGCGTATTTAAGCGCTCGGCGATCTTCTGCCATGCCATGTCTCTCGCCTTGGTTATTGCAAATGCGTTGTAGAGTTCCAAAAGCAAATTCTGTTCTGATGCGCTGAAATAATCGGCCCGAATCTTCGACATGATCGCGTTTTCGACAGTTGCTTGTTCAGGGCTTCTTATTTACCCCGTGCACGCGCGGAGGCCCGGCCTGATTAGGCCAGACTGAGCTTAGCTGATTAGGTGCAGCTGAAATGCGTTAGTGGAGCGGCTTCAGGCTTTTGTCTAAGTTGTGTCTCAGCCAGGCGAGAACTTAGCAAGTTTAGCCACGTTCGTGGAATACCCCCCTGGACAACAAAAAACCTTGGCAGCGCCCAGCGTAACATGAACAAGGAGTTTGCTTAGGCGTCATGGTGCTCTGTTCTTGCTCGTGCTCCTTTGCAGTCTCCCATTCTGGCTTTTATTTCTGGCCTCTAGCCGCCCTGCTCCAGGTGCGTTAATTGTTCCAGGTTGCTCATTGGCCGGAAAATGTCACGTGTGTTGGGGATCTGTGCTGATCTAGGCTTAAAAACATGCAATACAACTCCACAGCAATGAACAGATAAAAAGGGCAAATAAGAACATGCAAAATCTACACACACAAATAATAAAAACACACATTTTTGTAAACAAATTAAATAAGAATCAAATCAGTTGTCTCTGTTTTCTTACCAAGGGCTGTGAGCGTGGTAAACAAGACAAATCTGAGAATGTCTGTGGTCCACTGAAGTGTGTGTGTGTGTGTGTGTGTGTGTGTGTGTGTGTGTGTGTGTGTGTGTGTGTGTAGGATCACTGCCTCTGGAAAATACTGAGTCAAATAAGGTCTCTGTTTTTTCATTTGCTTTGATAAACCTGAGAGAAGATCTATGTGTCTTGTATATATACACAACCAATACTTATAATATTCTAGTTGTATTCTAGTCTTATAGGTTAAATAACATTCACACAAAATGCACTTTACACATTGTTACAAACTTTATTCAGATGGAGTTTGACAGCAACGGAGATGGTTTGGTTTATGTCTCCATGAAAATGTCTCTTCGGCTTAGCCCATAATCTGTAGAAAGAAGATGAAATGTGACATGTGATACTTCAGTTTTTCTTTTTCATAGGTAACTACCAATCATGACATGTATCTTTCTTTACAATGCGTGAAAAGTCCCTCAGTCGTCCAGGTAGAATCCATGATCAACGGAGAAGTTCAATTTGTCAACTGGACAAAGTTTGTTTGGTTGAAAACGTTTCGCCGCTCATCCGAGAGGCTTCGTCAGCTCTGGCCCTCATGCTGGTTAGACCCTGTTTATATCTAGCTGCAAGGGAGGGGCTAACTACCCTGAACAAAGCTCTGAACCTATCCCCGCTACTCTCTTTTGTTTTACGAATTCCTCTGGCGTTTTGTATTAGCATATCTATCAGCCCTAGGCGGCGCTCACTACACTGAAATAGCTCTGAAACTATCAACTAATCTGTCTCTTTGTATTTCAGATTTCCCTGGCGACTAATTTAACGACGGATTCTCGTCGTTAAACAGAAATGGGGGAGTTAGACACAACTTGTCTCCCATCTATAATTCGATTCTCAAACAAAGAATCATTAGGACAGACAAGCCATTGCAGAGGGGTGGAGAGGGTCGTTGTCTTGAATAGGGAATTAGTCGCCAGGGAAATTTGAAATACAAAGAGACAGATTAGTTGATAGTTTCAGAGCTATTTCAGTGTAGTGAGCGCCGCCTAGGGCTGATAGATATGCTAATACAAGACGCCAGAGGAATTCGTAAAACAAAAGAGAGTAGCGGGGATAGGTTCAGAGCTTTGTTCAGGGTAGTTAGCCCCTCCCTTGCAGCTAGATATAAACAGGGTCTAACCAGCATGAGGGCCAGAGCTGACGAAGCCTCTCGGATGAGCGGCGAAACGTTTTCAACCAAACAAACTTTGTCCAGTTGACAAATTGAACTTCTCCTTTGATCATCCTTTCTTTACAATGTCATAATGGTATTTACAGTGAGAATACGATATGTAAAACAGAGGTTTGAAAATTAAGGTATTGAAATATTCATATATATTTGTTTCTTGTGAGATCCTTTAATTTATTCAATTTGCATATTTGTATTTATTTTCTAGACTAATCAGTATTTGATTGTCAGTTGCTCCATGGCACAACAATGCTATTTTGGCAACCATCCAGTTGGGGGGGAGCATGCTTTACCCATATGGAGTTTTAGTTTACCTGTGTCTATTCGTTTGTCTGATTTTATATATATATATATATATATATATATATATATATATATATATATATATATATATATATATATATATATATAAAATCAGACAAACGAATAGACATATCATCTTACATCATCTTAACTCCAGAAGCATTATGCATTATGTCCCACTCACTCAAAATCCATGAGTGTTGTTTAAAGGACTTACGCTGTTCATCCAGCTGATGTAGGCAGATGCTCTGGTGAAGACTGTGGGCTTCCTGTAGGCATTGCAGCCAGAGGAGGACACAAAGCTGGTCACACCATGAACCACCCATTTACCGCTGACACTGCAGTTCAGAGGGCCACCAGAGTCACCCTAAAGAACCAAAAACATGTACTCCAGTTCAAATTTTCCAAGCTGGTGCTCATGGTCCCTCTGTGTTTAGTGCCTCCAGCCGTTTTTAGCAGAACATGACTGCACTACACTCTGAGTCTTTGTGTGCTTTAAGCAATAGCCCAGAGCACTGAGCCTGTGCTGATGCTGCAAGAATGCAGTGTGAAAGTGAACTGTAAAATATCAAGTATGGCAGGATGGGGTCACACCAGTGAGTCAAGGGGGTATTAACTTTAGCAGAGGAACTGTAGCTATACTTATTATTCACGTCAAGTGTCACACTTTAAACATGCATTTCTTTTGCCATCTGTACCTGACATCCAGAGTCACTGCCACCTCCAGCACAGACCATTGTGTCCTTTACGCTACTCCCCCACCAGCCATAGCTGGAGCAGGTCTTGTGGTCCACTGAAGGGAGGTAGGCCTGTTTGAGGTTGGCAGACAGAGAACCACCAGCTACACACAGGGGAACAAATGTTATAGAAGGCTTTTAGCCAATATTCCTGACTACTGCATAAAGTGTGTGTCGTACTCTGGGTGCGTCCCCATCCGGTGATGTAGCAGGGGTTGTTGTGAGGCAAGATCTGTCCAGAAGGGGGCAGAGTTCCCAGCTGCACGTAGTTGTTGAGGGTGGCCTCAGAAGACAGACGCAGCAGGGCAATGTCATAACTTCAGGTAACATCACAAAGATACTTGTGTTATACACAAAGAACAATACATTTATCTCACTCTGTCTGAACAGGACGAAACCACACTGACCCTCCAGCTATGTTGTTGGAGTTCCACCTGGGGTGCACATGCACACGGCTCACACTCATGTACTGCTCACGGCCCTCGTGATTGTTGATGTTGTGTTCTCCCAGAACAACACGCCAAGTCCTGGATCTAAACACACACAGGTTTACTGTTCAATTATCTGTTTATACAAATATTTCTACTGTGGACAGGCAAAGAACTTCATTTCTTGATCACAATTTGTGCACAAAGAAAATCAAAGTGCCTACAGAGTGACAAAAGTAAATTAAATTCACATTTAATTTTAAAAGTACCTTACAAATGACAATGAAAATTCTGATAATACATAAATAATGTTGTGCATTAACTGGCATAACGGCAGCAAGAATAGAAGAACAGAAGAGGCCCTGTGATTGACCCCTGAGTAATGCCACGCATCCAGACAATATAAGACAGAACAGGAGATTATTCCTTTTTTACCTGTCGACACAGTGGGCAGCGGTCATGACCCATCCTCTCCTGATCAGGGTGCCTCCACAGGTGTGGTAGTAGCTGGATCCACTCTTGAACTGAAGGGAGATCTGAGGGAAGAAAACCAAGCAATCTCTGTTAGGCTCTACTACTATTGGTAATTTCAAAACAATAGTCTGTGTTGTTGTAATTGTAGTGTTGATTAAAAAGCAGTTAAGTAATAGTTTTTAAATATACATTCCATGGCTTCTATTTATTTCGGTGTGAATTACAAATATATGTGAATTTACCTGCCAGGGCCAAGAGTTAGGTTTGGCCACCTCTCCTCCAACCACCCTCTCCTCCACACTGTCCTCCAGATACCTGGGCTCGGGCCCCTGCTCGGCCAGCACTGACAGAAGGGACAAGGAAACAATTTAGTAAAAGTTTTAGTTTTCTTGAACTAAAGTTTCACACCACACACAGGACTTATTGCAAAACTATTATATCACAATTAAGCAAGCTGGTCACTGCTCATAACATCATAACTTGTATTTAAGATGTTTTTTTTGGTAAAACTAGGCAAATTGGCCTCTTGCAAAACATAAAACATCAAGACTTTATTATCAAGCTGAACATGGAAAATTCGACTTGTGAAGATTGAAGGGAAGTGAAATGGAGTAGGGGGGAGTACAAATGAAATAACATGAAATAAATATTGTAAATAATCTTACCAAGGGCTGCGAGCGTGGTGAACAGAACAAACCTGAGCATGTCTGTGGTCCACTGAACTTTCTGCAGTAGTGTCTGGGATCCGCTCTCCCTTATATACCCCTGTGCTCTGTGGACAGTATGGGATAACGTATATGGCCCACCTGTGTCTCTCCCACACTTATCACTGCTACATGGAAATGCTAAGCCAAATAATGTGCATCTGATATATGTATTTCTGTGTTATATAATAATATTGGTTGTTTGTTAGAATGCTTTAAAGGAGAATTAACGTTTTTTTTTTTACAATTTGAGCCTTATTTTGGTAATAAAGCAAGTTTTTGTACTCACCCATAGTACTTTGGTGTCATTTGGAGCACTTCCGGAGATGTTTTAGATTTGTGATATCCGTAACGTTAGTTCTCGGGGCATATGTTTGCGGTCTCCAAATAACACAAACTTTAGCACTTTTCAAATCATAGAAGCTCAATGTCTTAGTGTACACTTTCGTTTGAGTCAAAAGTGGCCTGTAATCCGAGATTTAGCCATAGTTTTGAGTAGATGAAGAGGCCAGTGTGCATGCGAAACATAAAGCTGTAAAACCTTTGGACCATCGTGTTTGCAGTACCCACTTTACCAGCAAAGGAAAAGAAAGAAGGCCAGCATCTTCAGCGCACGATTCTCAGAAGTAATGCAAAACCGATGGCTGTTCTCTGCGCTGCTCCTCAACCTGTCTCCGCTTCATTCTTTCTGTATCCATTCTGTCTCCTCATCCGTATACTCCTCTTCAGTCCTCAGTCCTCCATAAGTCCTCTTCAGCCTCAAAATCTGAATCTTCTGCCATGTGTCACTCGCAGAAAAGTTGCATCTTCTTATCTGCGAAATAAGATGTGACTGAGCATATGCACTCCTCATCTCCTCGAAACTATGGCTAAATCTCAGATTACAGGCCACTTTTGACTCAAACGAAAGTGTAGACTAAGATATTGAGCTTCTATGATTTGAAAAGTGCTAAAGTTTGTGTTATTTTGGAGACCGCAAACATATGTCCCGAGAACTCACGTTACGGATATCGCAAATCTAAAACATCTCTGGAAGTGCTCCATATGACACCAAAGTGCTATGGGTGAGTAAAACAACTTGTTTTATTACCGAAATAAGGCTCAGATTGTAAAAAACGTTAATTCTCCTTTAAAAATGCCATATACCACAATTCTTGTATTGGTACATGGCATTTTAAAAGAGGGGGGTATTTTACTTCCAAAAAGTAAAAGTATTTCAGAAAATCTCTTAATTTAAAAATAAAATTAAAAAAACTCGAACCATCATTCATTTATCAGTCTATTCATCTATATAAGCCTTTTCAATTTTATTACACAAAATTGACTCCTTTAAGCCATGTTAGAATCTTGTTGAACATACCTAGAATTGTATTTTGTTTCATTCACAGATGTTTGCGTAGTCCTTTACTATTAGTCTGTCTATATCTCCAAATCTCAAAATGCTCTATGCCACCTTGTGATGTCGTGTATTGGTAGTTTTGGAGTTAGCTCCTTTTACCTTTTGTTCAGTAAAGATTGGCAATTCCAAGGCTGAAATCATCCAAATGATTCTAATGAAGCTATATGGGGCTTAAAAACTTTCCTTTATTGTAACGTTTACAATACCTTTATTGTATTGTAAAGTGTTTTCGGTTTGAAAGAAGAGCTCAGACTAAATATGCAAATATGTTTGTCTGTTAAAAATGTGTGAAAGAAACAAAAACACAACTTCAGGTATGTTTTGGATAAGGAAACATAACATAAAGGGCTTTTTGGGCTTCAGAAGGGCTTCAAAAGCCCTTATGACGAACTTGAGAACAAGGCCAGATACGAATTGGCGTTACCGGGGCCCCGCCCTGGAGCCAGGCCTGGGGTGGGTGCACGCCAACAAGCGCCTGGTGGCCGGACCTTCCCCCATGGGGCCTGGCCGGGCTTAGCCCAAAAGAGCGACGTGGGGCCGTCCTCCCGTGGACCCACTACCCGCAGGAGGATCCATAAGGGGCCGGTGCAGAGAGATGTGGGTGGCAGTAGATGGCAGGGGCCTCACCGACCGGATCTCCGGACATGGAGACTAGCTCAGGGAGCTTGTGCGGGAGGTTGAGCACTACTAGATATAGTCGGCCTCACCTCCACTCACAGCTTGGGCTCTGGAACCCAACTCCTTGAGAGGGGCTGGACTCTCCACTTCTCTGGCAGGGCCCCGGGGAACACCCAGGAAACGCTGGAGGGACTATGTCTCCTGGCTGGCCTGGGAACGCCTTGGGGTCCCCCTGGAGAAGCTGGAGGAAGTGTCCGGGGTGAAGGAGGTCTGGGAGTCTCTGCTTAGACTGTTGCCCCCGCGACCCGGCCCCAGATAAGCGGAAGAAAATGGATGGATGGATAAATCACAACATTGCGTAATATTGGCGCTTTAAAGTAGAACTAAACATTAAATTAACTCTTTTTTTGGTAGTGTATATGGTGTTTTAATACTGCTAGTATTATGTACTGTTCTTAGTCCTTTGAAACTGACTATGCGCTGTCTCCAGAGGGAACTGCATTTTCAAGTACTACGTGACATCACACAGCACTGCCCTGATTACAGCCAGATGTTTCGGACTACAAACACTTGGCTGCAGGGGTGGAATTTGAAGTGTGGACCCCTGTTAGACCAGTTGCACTGTTCGTTATACCCCAGACCCCACTCATCTCCACCTCACTCTTTTCTTTAATCCTCTACTGCCTTCAAATAGTACTCCCTAGTTTAGCACTTCTATTTGAAATGTGGTCATTTTTTTCCAGTCACTACTACTGCTCTTCATCTAAACACTACCAGTTTCCATTGGCAGAACTCTAAAAGGCCAAATATTTATATAGTTTGTTCAAAATGGGATTTCACTACATGTTGACAACTCTTGCAGATCATTGTTTTATTCAGAGTTGTAAACTAAAATGTCACTTCATAAAAGATTGTGAAAAACAGCCAGCGCTGAGGAGAGTGAGGAGCAGAGACAGGAGTTGAATTATTTTCACTTTGAAGAAATGCATTTTTTGGTCACAATTGTGACAAGCAATCTGAACAAAACTAATTGAGGAACACCAGGGAGGCACACAATCGTAATAATAATAATTGTAAATGATCTTTATGTAAACTTGGTGAGTGAGTTAAAATGTTAAAATGTTTGAAATAAGCATGTTCATTGAGATTTGAAAACAGATACGATAAGAGCTGGCTAGATCAACTGAGGACTAGAATCCACACATTAAAGGGCTCATATTATGCTCTTTTCTGATCTGTGTTATAATGTAGTTTCCTCATCACAAACAGACCTGGACTTGTGTTTGTTTCATAGTTCATAGTTAGCTTTATTGTCGAAAAACCATATGTACACATAGTATAGTATAGTATAGTGAATCGAAATTTTGTTTCCCCCTGATCAACCAGAGACAGTGAGACGGCCAGGGGAGGGGCCACTGTGCATGTGCATACCGCCAACTTGGAGATAACAAGTAATGTATCTCCAACTTGGAGATACATTTTTAGAACCCAGGCGAATGGACAATTAGCCAGAACCCTGGTTCTGCCAGGCCCCCCAACTTCCTGTCACCAAGCAGGGCTGTGCGACTCCCTGTCCTCCCTCCTGGCACATATGAATGCAGACTGAGCCGCTGTTCCGCACAGTTCCACAAACATTATTTGTGACGTTATCCAGTGCCAGGGGGGTTTCCACAGATTGGAGATGGTACAGTCCTCAATCTGAGTCACCTTCTGATGTAGACCTTCCCTGGTCTGCAACAGCTCCACTGTGGTGTAAAATGACAGCCGGCAGCTCAGGGTCTCTTTGTCCGCTGCCGGCATTCCAATTCTCCGATGGTTCAGAAAATGCCCCCCAGGCCAATCCAGATGTCCTGCCATCAAAAATCCAACAGTAAATCGTTCTGCGTCCTCTAGGAACAGCGGTGCCAGGCACACAGCGTCCCAAGCGTCCCTCATGTATCTGGCAGCGAGTTCCGTGCGGCTCTCCGGACCGGCACTCCTCCGGGAAAAAAGTGTGCCAATTGCATTCATTCACATATGTTTAACAGATAAATCCTGCATATTTATTTTGGTTTGATTTAGTTTTTCTCTGCAACAGAAAACACTCTGCTCCACCTTGTTTTGTCATGTGGTAATACAGGAAGTGCTCCACTGTGTTTTTAAACTGCGTACACTTTCACTAGAATCATTTGGATAATTTCAGCCCATCTTTACTGAAATAAAGGTAAAAGGTAGCTGTTGACTTGAAAACTATCTCTTCATGACATCACAAGGTGGAACAGAGCATTATGAGCTTTGGAGATGTAGATAGACTAATAATAAAGGATTACTCATGTGTGAATGAAAGAAAACATAATTCTGGGCATGTTTTGGAAGAGGTAACATTATAACATAGCTATAGGTATATGTGATGTTTTAGTCATTATGTTTATTGTCTTGTTTATCAGATGTTTTATGTTCACTGTGGGCCTAGGGGGCGCTGCAATTCCAAATCCTGCATGTGCAACCTGTACATATGGTTTTTGGCAATAAAGATGACTTTGAACTTTGAACTTTTGAACTGATTTTGTAATATAGGAGCTAAGATACATTTTATAGTATTGTTCATCATTAACATGAAGTGAAGTGGGGTCTGGACAAGACTAACTAGATGAAGAATTAGTTCAAAGTCAGTTTTATTGTCAATTCTGCCATATGTGTTCGACATAGGGTGAATCGAAATTTCGTTTCTCTCTGGCCAAGCAGTGCAAAAAGACAGTGTACAAAATACAATATAAAGACAGTATAAAAACTAAAAGCAGTGCAAAGAATAAATTGTATTTACAGATGTCCAAAATGCACAGTATGCATCAAAATGTGCAATGGAAGATGCAGCAATGAAATGTGCAGTAATATGCAATAGAATGTGCTAAGATAAAAAATAAATGTCCAACAGTAGTAGTTTCAGTAGTAAATGTGCAACAGAAGTAAGCAGTGGCCTTTTGTTCATGATTTGAAATCTTGAAATGGGCAATCACCATTTTGATTTTAATTCCTTCATCTCATCCACATCTTTCAATAGCCCTGATGCCATTTAAACATTTCCAACATCTCCAAAACAAGAAGCACTAATTATCCTGCCTCCAGTAACTACCTGCAGACTGTCAAAACAGCTTTGTGTGGTACTGACTTATGTAACAACATGACATTTACCCACACAGTAGTTGGTTATTTGTGTATAACAGTAAAAACATCTGTACAGTGTCATTTCCAAAAGCTGCTCAGTTGTGTGATGAGCAGACAGCTCAGCCAAACAGATGACACACAATATTTCTCATAATTATAAGATGTCATGGCATTCACTGCATGCACATGGACGAGTGTAATCCGATTGCAAACGGATTGGGATGGTATCGAATTCATGTGCACAGGCTAAGGATCGTATAGGGATTGGTTTCGCGAATCCGATTGGAACCCCTGGCTTAGGCCGATAGTAATCTGCTTGGTGCCGCCTTGTGCACAATATCGGATTGGATTGGCATACTGCGCATGCATGGGAATTTTCGCCAGGGATTTCACCCGGAAGTGGCAGGAGGCCCCGACGCTGTCATAAGTAGCGATTGTTGCCGGAAAAGTCACACGAAATCATGGCTGCAAAGAAAGAATGCACAACACGTACACCAATGCTGCTCCATCAAACTCCTCGAGCGCCATCTTTGTATACCGCCATATAGTTTGTTGTGTTTTTATTGAGTAGCCATCACCCGGAAGTAGTTGGACTACAGCGTAATGGAGCCAGCCAGGTCGCTGACCATTATCCGATTCAACAAGCTTCATGTGCACTCGGATTGGAGGACAGACCACCCGCCGAGTAACGGGATCGGATTTGCAGAAATCCAATCCGATCCTACCATGTGCACGCAGTCACTGTGTTATGACGTACTGAAATAAAACATTAAAACATTAGACTGTCAGTTTTACTTCCTGGTTGATCATGGGTAGGAATTATGACATACATCAGGCCCGGCGCCAGACATAAAATATTAAGGGAGCGATGAGTTTATCACAGGGGGCAGCGTCGCGTTGCACACACACACACACGCACACATATCCCACAACAAAGTGTGCTCCTCGGGTGTGTAATGGGTCAGACGCCCTCCTCGAGAGCTCGTATATTTAGACTAGACCTTTGTAAGAGACTGACTGAGTAAGAGTAAAAAGTGATGAGAGTTTTTTTTATTATTATTATTTGAACGTAGACCCTCGGTCAAGTGATCTCCTGCATACCACAAAACCAAGTCAACAACTGATCTGAGCAACACCAAGAGACAGTACATTAACGCCACATAGCCCTCCACCACAAGCGCAAACACAGTGCAATTGGGCAATGCGCAACACAGCGCAACTCTCACATCTGAGGGGGCGGGACTGATGACGTGAGGGGGCGTCGCCACCAAACGCCCCCTCATGGCGCCGGCCGTGACATTCATAGAGGTAATTCTGTTACCTGTAGCAACCAGGGACCCAAAGCTTGTCTACACATTTTATTTAATTTGACAAATTAATGTTTATGTGACATCTTAATATGCTTGAATTGTAAATTGTGTCTGGGTATTGATTGGCACAGACAGAGGGATTCCTTTTAAGCATATATTTGCTTAGAATTGTTTTCAATTTATTTGCATTTCTTGCATTATTTGCGTTTCTTCCCAAATATTCCCTAGACTGATGTAACAGAGAAATAATTAGGAAAACATGTTTACTTAATTCATGTCTGGTTAACTGGGGTGCTGGTGATTTGACATGGATTTAAAATAATCTTCTGTGTTCTATACTGCGTTCTAAATGATTATGGCAATGATATTTTGCTCTGATTTTGCCAAATTGCTATATAAATAAAATGTATTATTATTATGATGATGATGATGATGATGATGATGATGATGATGATGATTATTATTATTATTATTATTATTATTATTATTATTATTATTAAATTGTCAATATAAATGACATCATCATCATTTTCAAATCATCAACCTTTAGAGTACAATTTGAACATTACTGAACAAACCGCCCATTGATAACAGTATTAGTTTCAAAAATAAAAACTTAAAATGCACTGTTCCAAATTATTATGCACAACACAGTTTCAAACCATGTTATTGTTGTAGAGAACTGAAAATTGTCATTTCTTTATTTAATTAATAAAGAATCAATTAGAAGCATAAGCATATTACTGAAATCAAAAGATATTTCAACCAAAACATCTTAACAGGTCAAGTTACATTTTAACAAAGGAGTCCTTATTTGACAGGAGCTTCACAATTCTTGCATCCATTGAACTTTGTGTTTGTGGAAAGTTTTTTTTGCAGGATGTCAGAATAGCCTCCCACACCTGCTGTTTGGATGTGAACTGCCTCCCGCCCTCATAGATCTTTCGCTTGAGGAGCTCCAAAGGTTCTCAGTAGGGTTGGGGTCACACCATGAGTTTTTCTTCTTTTATGCCCGTAGCAGCCAATGATACAGAGGTATTCCTTGCAGCATGAGATGGTGCAGTGTCATGCAGTGCGTGCAGTCTTTGGTTCTTCTTTTTGTACCATGGAAGAAAGTGGTCAGTCAGAAACTTTATATACTTTACAAAGGTCATTTCCATGATTCCGGCCCAAAAAATGATTCCACCCCCTCCTTGCTGACGTTGCAGCATTGTTGGGCAGTCATCAGTGAACAAGACTGTTTGAAAATGAGTCTTCATCTATTTCTGGGCCCACTGGAGCCGTTTCTGCGTGTGAGCTTTGTTTAAGGGTGGCTGAATAGAAGGTTTATGCACAACTGCAAGCCTCTGGAGGATCCTACAACTTGATGTTCGTGGGACTCAGAGGCACCAGCAGCTTCAAATACCTGTGCTGCTTTGTAATGGCATTTTAGCAGCTGTTCTCTAAATCTGATGTATGTCTGGCAGAAACCTTCCTCATTGTGCCTTTACCTGCACAAATCCATGTGTGCTCTGAATCAGCTAAAAATCTCTTAATAGAACGATGATCACACTTACGTTTTTGTGAAATATCTAAGGTTTATATACCTTGTTCAAGGTATTCAACTATTTCACTATTTTAGGCACTTTTCTTTCCCTTATTGCTTGAAAATGTTCCTCTGCTTAATAATGTGGAATGTCCTTCTTAAGTCATTTTTCTTTTAATTGGACGCACCAGGCAAACTCATTGGCACAGGTGTGTGAGATGATTTCACTGAGACACAAGACAATCCAGGAGGTTCACTGGAAAACTAAACATTTGACCTTTATATACACTTAAACACAATTTGCATAATGATTTGGAACATGCTGTATGTGGTCCTGTCTCACTTTGCAGCTTAACTCTGCTTGTATAATACAGAGCTGCTCCCACTTGGTGTAAACTTCTACTGAGCCCCTAAAGGACTACGGGGTGAGGGTTTAAATAAAGAAAATCCTGAGAAATTATCACTTTATCCCCAGAAATGATCATGTGTGAAATGATCATGATCATCTTGTGATCTTGTGAAAGTGTCTTGCATTGAATGAATGATGAGGTAGACAGGGAAGCAAAGAGCATCATAACCACACCTCTGCCATGTTTCTGGCAGTAGAGTCAGTGGGTCTCTGGTTGCATAATTGAATTGATTCACTGCCCAGGCAGCTTTCCTTGTTCTGTCCACAGACTGTCTTTCTGTCCCAGTACTGGCTCTAGTGCTGAGTGCAGGTCAGTCGGCTGTTTGTCCATAGAAGAAGCTGCTCCCTATGCTGCCGCCATTAGAGAGCCAGAGCGTGCTGTGCGCAAGCTCTGCACACTCTGTTGGCGTGAGAGGTCACATAAGCCTGACCTCCCTGTAATGAGAGTGCGGTGGAGATGCCAGATTAACAAGTGCATAAAAGTCCTCATCTTTAAGAGCGTGCACGTGGAGAAGCAGCTATGCAGCAGCCTCATGTGCCAATGGAGTGCCACAAGATGCTGTGCGTAAAGCTCCGCGCTCTCCAACACGTGCTTTATTTATGTGATCTCTCCACACGTGCTGTGATGAGAGCTGTGATGAAATCGTAGGGGAGGTGCCAAGTTAATGAGTATGTAAAAGCCATGCATCTTTATGTACGCGTACGAGAAATGAGTATGCAGCCGCTTCTTGTGCCAATGAAGTGTCATGTTGCTGTGCGTAAAGCTCAATGCTCTCCACCACCTGCTTTATTTATGTGATCTTTACATGCTCACAGAGCTGTGATGAGAGCGCAGTGGATGTGTCAGGTTAACTAAAGCCATTCATCTTTAAAGGGATATGCCACCCCCAGGTCAAATTTGGGCATCTCCCCACAGTCCAGAGACTAAAATAAGTGGTGGAAAGCGTTTTCCTGCTCACCCAGCCATTGTCCGAGTCTGTCGCCACTGACCGCCGCGGTATCTGGTGCTCCTCCGCCTTAGACTGGAGTCTAACGTAGCCAGAGAAAGATTTCGGCCAAAAGGAATTAATTTGCTCGATGCGTTTCCCCAATTACTTTGTGTGTAGTGCGCATTCATATCGAGTGCAAATAAATGTGCAAATCAACACGGAGAGCTTGCCTTGGTCATTTTGGGTGGGAACTATTTTCCAGTGCGTAAGAATACAGCCGTATCACGCACCACGTTGTGCAACAGGGGAACTCCCTTCCCGGTGCGTAACTGGGATTCCCCGGTAGCGTGCTGCGTGATACGGCTGTATTCTTACGCACTGGAAAATAGTTCCCACCCAAAATGACCAAGTCAAGCTCTCCGTGTTGATTTGCACATTTATTTGCACTCGATATGAATGCGCACTACACACAAAGTAATTGGGAAACGCATCGAGCAAATTAATTCCTTTTGGCCGAAATCTTTCTCTGGCTACGTTAGACTCCATTCTAAGGCGGAGGAGCACCAGATACCGCGGCGGTCAGTGGCGACAGACTCGGACAATGGCTGGGTGAGCAGGAAAACGCTTTCCACCACTTATTTTAGTCTCTGGACTGTGGGGAGATGCCCAAATTTGACCTGGGGGTGGCATATCCCTTTAAGTATGTGCATGAATAACTGTGCATTATATATGCCACACATCAACCTGGTCTCCACTCAGCAAACGGCATGGCCAATAGTGTCCTATGTGCGCTCCATCTGTGTACATCAATGGCCAGTGAGCAGGGTAAGGCAGATGCGTTATGCCGTTGTCCTTGTAGGAGAAGAGGTGGGTTGTGCTATGAGGATGGCGTTTTTTTGTCTTCTCCAGCACATTTAACACCATCCAACCTCAACTGCGCAAAAACAAATAAACTGAGATGGGAGTGCATTCGTCTCTGGTTAAATGGATTACAGATGACCTCACTGGGAGACCTCAAAATGTCTGACGGGGGGACAGCATCTCTGACACAGTTGTCTGCACCGGTGCTCCACAAGGGACTGTACTGTCACCAGTTCTCAGAGCTGTGTCACATGCAGAAGTACTTTGATGACACAGCCATTGTGGGGTGTATCAGGAACAGTGACGAAGGGGAGTACATCAGCAGCTCATTGAGAATTTTGTGATTTGGTGCAAGCTAACCACTCAAGTGAAGACTGCAAAGACCAAAGAGGTCTTTGGTGGTGGACTTTAGGAGTTGCAGGGACAGGGACAGGGACAGGAAAGGGTGTACTTTCTCAGGCTGAAGTCCTTAAACATCTACGAGAAGTTCCTGCTGATGTTCTGTCATCTCCAATATGCTGTGATCTGCTGGGGAGGAAGCCTCAAGAAGAAGGATAAGATGGTGAAGAGGGCAGGCTCTGTAGTGGGTGCAGAGCTTGACTCACATCTGTGACTGATAAGAAGGCCCTAAACAAGCTCCTGTCCATCACAGATAACCCCCAGCACCCCCTGCACACCACCATCACCAGATAAGAGAGCCCTTTTGAGGACAGACTGTTGTCCTTCTCCGGCTCCACAGACAGACTCTGGGAGGTATTTGCACCACACAAACATGCATAAACAAATGTGCGCAAAGCTGTATTAAAAACACATTAATATTTGAGTCCTCAGTGCAAAAAGACAGTGCAGTCTTTGTTGGAAGTTTCTTTCATTCTTTTTTTGTTTTTAATGTTAATAAAGGATACAATGTTATGCAGAGGTGTACTAATAACTAATAATTTTCTAGACAAATAATACTATTTATAGTCGCGCGCAGGGAGGGGGGCGTGAAATTTTTTCTTCTTCCTGGGGGGGCGTCACAGAAAATAATTGAAGCACTGCTATAGATGATGAATGCAAGAGGATGGACTGTTATGTTGCTTTGTTTGTTTCATTGTCATATTTATCTATATCTAGTAGGCCTAGACCTGAAATAGTCTAATTATATACCTGAAGTTGGTTTGGTGATCTTTAAATGCTTTACAGGCGCTTTGTGTTACATTTTGTATGAAAAGCGCTTTATAAATAATGTTTGGTTGATTAATTGATTGGCTTAGCATGATCTACCTTCCTATCAACACAATAAAATCATAGAAGCCAGATTATTACATCAAAGAATATATTCTGGAGTCAGTTTCTTTTGTATTTTATTCAGTCAGATTTGTGAAGCTGGAAAGAGAAGGTCCAGTTTCGATCCCCAAGATTCCATAACTCTTCAGTTCATGATCTGTAAGAAAGAAAGCAAACATGATTTTACCCTTTAACAATGATTTAACACACTTTATGGCCGATCGTTCCTCATGGTTTTATGGGAGCAGTGAACTGACCGAGTCCATCCAGTCGATGTAGGCGGAGACGCGAGTGAAGACAGTGGGCTTCTTGGGGTAGTTGCATCCATAACCGGACACAAAGCTAGCGATACCAGTGACCACGTATCTGTTGTTGACCATGCAGTTCAGCGGGCCACCAGAGTCACCCTGAGAAAAGGAAATAAAATTATCTTTAATTTGTTATTTAAAACAGGGGTCTTCAACGTTTTTCAGGCCAGGGACCCCCAAACAGATGGCGAACTGGGCCAGGGACCCCCTACTATATATACGGCATAGAATTGTGTTTTATATTAAATTGAGCTTAGTGTCATGTATAAACATTGCTACTCTGTTATGGTACATCCAATACAAGGAAATAATACACAGGTTAATACTGTATTTTACACTATAAAATATAAAATTATATTATTTTAAAGTGAAATCAAAAGATTTCGCGACCCCACTGCAGTACCTCCGTCGAGACCCCCCTGTTGAAGACCTCTGATTTAAAACATTTGTATACATATTTGTAATATATGATCTTTTTTGTCTAGGTTTGTCAAAGCAGTTAATCTATCTCATAATGTGCATATTGATTAATTTCACTCATTTTTTTTTAAAACCATTTCAGCTGTACTAAATGACCAACTAAGGAATTGGAATTGGAGTTGACGGAGCCAGAAAGCGTGCCCGTGCAGTTGTAAAAAAAAGATATACTAGTAAGTAGAAAAGCAAATTTAAACAAAAAAGTTTTTGTTTGACTCACGTTGCATCCAGCCTTCTCTGCACCTCCACCGCACACCATGGTGTCCTTCACAGTGCTGCCCCACCAGTCGGGGGCAGTGCACTCCCTATGACCCACCAGAGGAAGCTCGGCCTGCTGCAGGATGTCAGGAAGAGACCCACCAGCTATAAGAGCAACAGCACAAGTCAATCCAGAGGTATATACTTATAAGTATACATTTATAAGATAAAAGGAGAAATTCAATTTGTCAACTGGACAAAGTTTGTTTGGTCGAAAACGTTTCGCCGCTCATCCGAGAGGCTTCGTCAGTTCTGGTTCGAGTGCTGGTTAGACACTGCTTATATCTAGCTGCAGGGAGGAGCTCACTACCCTGAATTCTTCTGAAACTATCTCAACTAATTTGTTTTGCGATTCTCTCTTTTGTTTTTCGAATTTCTCTGGCGTCTAGTTTAGCATACCTATTCAACCCTAACGACCGTCCTCACACCTCTGGCCCTGACCTGTCTACCCTATTGTTTCTTTTGTCTGTTTTGACTTTGGTTTAAGAATGGAATTATAAATGGGAGACAAGTTATGTCTGACTCCCCCATTTCTGTTTAGAGCCTCTCGGATGAGCGGCGAAACGTTTTCAACCAAACAAACTTTGTCCAGTTGACAAATTGAATTTCTCCTTTTATCATGGATTCTACCTGGACGACTGCGGATTCTTCACGTATACATTTATAAGTTACATTTATTTTTGTAATGTCATATGACTATAAGTAGTTTCTTGCTTGTAGTTTGGCAATTGAGGTTTCTCTTTCTATTTACCAAACCACTTTTTATATGCATTACTAGATATTATTGGTTTGCCTTGAATGTTCTGCAGTGTGGTTTTAAACATATCTATCTCTAGACAACCACATGATGTAATATTTGAAATTTGCTAAATGCTGCCATAGAAGACACTAAAAGTTACATATTATAATTAGTGCTGTCAGGCGATTAAAAAATTATCAATTAATTACAGGATTTGTAATTAATTAATCTAATTAATCGCATTTTAAGAGTGTGAGAGAGAGAGAGATTGTGAGTGAGTGAGTGAGTGAACGAACCCACTTTGCAATTGAGTTTGTCAGTTTTCATGTGATCGCTTTGCTCATTCGTTTCCCAAATTCTGCGAGCGTGGTTTGGTGGTTTGGTGAAGAGCGCTCTATCAACGGTAATGATGGAATTTGTCCGGACGTGTTTATCGTTCAAATGATCCGTCAGGCTGGAACAGCTTCTGTGATCGGAAAATTCTTTTTGACAAAAGCTCCAAATCACCGCGTTCTTGTTGATAGTCCAGTCTTTGTTCTTTTTATAAATAAACTTGCCATTCAAAGGCCCTGGCAGCGATTTGCTCACCGCACGCCAAATTTAAAATGTGTGCGCATTGAATTGCCGCTCGTAATTAATTGCGTTAATTTATATAACGCGTTCATTTGCAGTGTAATTCATTCATCTAATTAACACGTTAAACTGACAGCCCTAATTATAATCCCTTTAAATAATGTAGTAAATGTGTGTATTGCATGTAATGACTGACTGGAGGTGCGTCCCCAGCCAGTGACGTAGCACAGGTTGTTGTGAGGCAGGATCTGGCCAGCAGGGGGCAGAGTTCCCAGCTGCACAGCAGAGTTCAGGGTGGCATCAGAGGCGAGGCGGAGCAGGGCAATGTCATACCTGTGGAGCACAAATGCATCATCATCATCATCAATCTGAGAGACGGGGAGAACTGGTTTAAAGACACTGCACCTGATTGGTGTGTCTTAAAAATAATGAAAAACAGAACTAGTGCTCTTTAAACAGTTTGCTGTGGTCCAAAATGTTTCCATCATTTACCTTACAGATTCTAAGCATCCTAATTATTCACCATGATGAGTCTAACTATGAAACACCAGTGCAGAGTTTGGCATGACGGTAAAGTAAACTGCAACTAGCACACTAACCATACAGTTCCTGATTATAGGACATGCATTTTAATTAGATGCAGACAGCTAGGGTTAGGGTTAGGGTTACTTATTTTGACCTCGAGAGCTGCTGAGAAGAAAATGTGTCCTTATTTGACACATCCGCCAATGCTGAGAGCTGAGCCTGGGCTTGGTCAGAACTACCTACTTCTTCTACCTACCTACTACCCCAGTTTGCTGTTCAGCTACATATTAAAGCCACTAATCACTCCTTTGATAGTGATTTACAGATCTTAGCCCCCCCCAAAAAAAAAAGTTTGAGAGGGGAGTTAAAGAGGCCGTTTTTAGCAGGAAAAATAACCCCTCTTTGAACAGGAATGGCTTAGATATCATCATCTCTCTCCTATTTACAACTCCATCCTTAGACCTACAACAAAACAGGGGAAATAGGAATAGCCAGTGTGCTAATAACAGCAGCCATCAGGGCCTGAATGATTATGCTAATATTGACTAGGACCCAGTGTCCACCAGCAGTCTGCCCAGAACTGAATAATCTACTTGGCTTAGCAGCAAAGTGTTTTCACTCCACAAAACCAATTGCCAGAATTGAAATCTTTGTTTGCTATGGATCATACCTAGATGACTGAAGGATTACACAGATACTTAGCTGGAGGATTACCTGTTATGCTAATGTGGTACAAACTGGGGGCCCTCTTGCTGTGAACCGATGTTACACGTGAAGTGGACTCACCCATTGGAGACCCTATAGGAGTCCCATTTGGGGTGGATGTAGATGTTCTGCACGGACTTGAACTGCTCAGTGCCGCTCTGCACCCTCAGGTTGTGCTCTCCAAGGACAACACGATAAACTCTGCCAACACTGTGAAATAAAACAAAATGAATTGAAATAGCCTCTGACCACCAATCACTAATGCACACACCATCTTTATACACAGGTAAAGTGGATGAAGTGTCTTGCCCAAGGACACAAAAATAGTACGAGACATTAGGGACAACTATTGGGTTTCAGATGACATCACAACATTCTATGAACCAATAATATTTAATACAGATGGTGGCTAGAGTGAATACAGTCAGACCTCACCTTACGAAATTAATTCGTTCCAGAAGTGGTTTCGTAACGTGTTTTTTTCGTAAGTGTAGTCGCAATGTACACTCAACAAAAATAATAAAACGCAACACTTTTGTTTTTGCTCCCATTTTTCATGAGATGGACTTAAAGATCTAAAATTCATTCCAGATACACAATATTACCATTTCTCTCAAACATTGTTCACAAATCTGTCTAAATGTGTGATAGTGAGCACTTCTGCTTTGCTGAGATAATCCGTCCCACCTCACAGGTGTGCCACATCAAGATGCTGATCTGACATCATGATTAGTGCACAGGTGTGCCTTAGACTGCCCACAATAAAAGGCCACTCTGAAATGTGCAGTTTTGTCTCACAGCAAAATGCCACAGATGTCACAAGCATTGAGGGAGTGTGCAATTGGCATGCTGACAGCAGGAATGTCAACCAGATCTGTTGCTCGTGAATTGAATGTTCATTTCTCCAACATAAGCCATCTCCAAAGGCGTTTCAGAGAATATGACAGTACATCCAACCAGCCTCACAACCGCAGACCACGTGTAACCACACCAGCCCAGGACCTCCACATCCAGCAGGTTCACCTCCAAGATCGTCTGAGACCAGCCACTCGGACAGCTGCTGAAACAATTGGTTTGCATAACCAAACAATTTCTGCACAAACTGTCAGAAACCATCTCAGGGAAGCTCAACTGCATGCTTGTCATCCTCATCGGGGTCTTAACCTGACTCCAGATCGTCGCCGTAACAGACTTGAGTGGGCAAGTGCTCACATTCAATGGCGTCTGGCATGTTGGAGAGGTGTTCTCTTCACGCATGAATCTCGGTTTACATTGTTCAGGGCAGATGGCAGACAGCGTGTGTGGCGTCGTGTGGGTGAGCGCTTTGCTGATGTCAATGTTGTGGATCGAGTGGCCCATGGTGGGGTTATGGTATGGGCAGGCATCTGTTGTGGACGAAGAACACAGGTGCATTTTATTGATGGCATTTTGAATGCACAGAGATACCCTGATGAGATCCTGAGGCCCATTGTTGTGCCATACATCCATGAACATCACCTCATGTTTCAGCAAGATAATGCACGGCCCCATGTTGCAAGGATCTGTACACAATTCTTGGAAGCTGAAAATGTCCCAGTTCTTGCATGGCCAGCATACTCACCGGACATGTCACCCATTGAGCATGTTTGGGATGTGCTTGACCGGCGTATACGACAGCGTGTACCAGCTCCCACTAATATCCAGCAACTTCGCACAGCCATTGAAGAGGAGTGGACCAACATTCCACAGGCCACAATTGACAATCTGATAAACTCTATGCGAAGAAGATGTGTTGCACTGCATGAGGCAAATGGTGGTCACACCAGATACTGACTGGTTCTGAGTCCCCAGACCCCCAATAATGCAAAAAAAAAAAAAAAAAAAAAATGCACATTTCAATGTGGCCTTTTATTGTGGGCAGTATAAGGTACACCTGTGCACTAATCATGATGTCAGATCAGCATCTTGATGTGGCACACCTGTGAGGTGGGATGGATTATCTCAGCAAAGCAGAAGTGCTCACTATCACACATTTAGACAGATTTGTGAACAATGTTTGAGAGAAATGGTAATATTGTGTATCTGGAATGAATTTTAGATCTTTAAGTCCATCTCATGAAAAATGGGAGCAAAAACAAAAGTGTTGCGTTTATATTTTTGTTGAGTGTAAAAGGCCTGATTCGTTCCTAACCAATGGGAGGCCAGCGGGGTGTTGGGAGAGTGTATTTACAAGTGTATTTATGTTTCCGGGTATTCAGGTGGCTGCGAAGCCGAGCGCGCATTATTTGAATTTTTGAGATTTCGTGTTTCGTAACTTGAATTTTCTTTCGTATTCAGAGATGAAAATTTTACTTAAAGGCGTTTCGTAACTTGGATTATTCATTAGTTGGGTCTTTCGTAAGGTGAGGTATGACTGTATTAGAAATAATCATGTTCAACATTTCTGACACACCACATTTCTACACAGGCAAGGTGGATGAAGTGTCTTGCCTAAAGACACGAAAACGGTATGCACCAAGTCACTGCTGCCTCACTGTAATGGATGGTATAAGACAATGTCAAGCGTTTTTCAAGGTGGTATGGAACACAGTGTCTCAGTGTTTGCCCATAAAACAAATGTTAGCAGGTCAATCCCAGTGCACACTGCGGTGGTGTCCTTGAGCATGACACTTCATTTACCTTGCCTATGTGAGCGTGGTGGTTGGAGGGTATTAGGCACATCAGTCATAAATGAATAAAACATGGTAGTGGAAGTCCTAATAAATAGCCCAGAAAAATGAGTGCATTACCTGTCGACACAGTGGGCGGCGGTCATGACCCACCCAGGTCTGATCAGGGTGCCTCCACAGGTGTGGTAGAAGCTAGAGCCAGACTGGTACTGAAGAGAGATCTGCAGGAAATGGCTAATGTAAATATGGACTAATATTGCAAGGTTTCAGATGACATCACAACATTCTAATGCTCAATAAAAATTGTAAGTTTTCTGCCTAATTTTCTTTATATTTGAAGGAGAGTATGGAGCCCTCTTCCCACCACACCAGAGTACGGACAAACAGAACAGTGCAGTCATGTTTGTTTCTTTGCCGTGCCTAATGTGGAGGTGTACTTTTGCTCGCTTTTTGACGTTGCGTGCGGAAGCATTACCTGCCAAGGCCAGGAGTTGGGCTTGGCGTCCTCTCCTCCCACCACTCTCCCCTCGATGTCCTCCAGATACCTGATCTCCGCCAGCGCTGAAAACACATGCAACAAAACAAAATGGAGAAACATTAATTGGGTCTGCCTCCTGCTTGTCTATGTGAAGACGTGATCCACAGTATGGCATTGAACTTATTTATCTCCATGGAAACAAGCAGGTGACACCATCGGGCCAAGGTACAGGTCAGATCTGTGGAAAAGTGACCCTGCTGTAAGAACGTGTTTAAAGATTATGCATTTAAGCCATAAATATACAGCTCTGGAAAAAAATAAGAGACCACTGCAAAATGATCAGTTTTTCTGATTTTACTACTTATAGGTATGTGTTTGGGCAAAACAAGGAACATTTTTGTTTGAGTCTATAAACTACTGACAACATTTCCCCCAAATTCCAAATAAAATATTATCGTTTAGAGCATTTATTTGCAGAAAATGACAAATGTGTTTTCAGACCTCAAACAATGCAAAGAAACAAGATCAAATTAATTTTAAAACAACATAATACTAATGTTTACACTTAAGAAGAGTTCAGAAATCAATATTTGGTGCAATAACCCTTATTTTTAATCACAGCTTTCATGCGTCTTGGCATGCTCTCCACAAGTCTTTCACATTGTTCTTGGGTGACTTTATTCCACTCCTTGTGCAAGAACTGAAGTAGCTCAGCTTTGTGTTTATGTTGGAATTCAACAGATGCTGGAATGGAATGGCTGTAATACATGTAGAGATGCTGATTTCAGAAAAAAAAATGCAGTGGTCTCTTATTTTTTTCCAGAGCTGTACCTGTCACTTGATAAAGTTTAATGCCATACTCTTTCTGTGGATCATTTTCATGGACACAAACAGCTACACAGTAATAACTACTTTGAATTTTATGAGAAAAATCACTCAAAACGGGTGATTATTACTGCACAGTACACATTACAGATTTACTGATATTTTTATTTTTGCCATTTTGTGAACATTCCAACTGTTCAACTGTGAAATTACAATATTATTTGCTCTTTAACATGTTTCAGATCCTGTTTCTAATTCACACGTAGCACATTCAAAAAAGGAAAAAAATTGCTCAACATTTTTTAGATAAGACACATTTTCAATAAGTGATTGCATTTTCTTACCCATGGCGGCGAAGCTCGTCAACAACAAGAACCTGAGCATGTCTGAACTGTGCCGAGAATATTTCCGCATTCTTACTGTCCCTTACCGTGTTTTATACTCCAGTCTGACCTTCAGTACGTGGAAAACTAAAATGGAGGTGGAGCGAGCCACAAAAGCCAAGAATGCACCTGTGGTTGGTCTCACACTGTTATCACGTGTCACCGAAACTGACAAGTGCAGAGCGAGACAAGTGTATCAATAAAGTACATGCAGGGGAGTCTGAAAGGCCAACTCATGCTTAGTAGGGAGTAGTGTTTACCCATTTTGATACTAAATAAAAGTATTTTTAAGGGGCACCATGTAATTTCTTTGGTGGAGGGTCTGTCACTTGCTTGTTTCTGTGAAGTAAAAATTTCAAACTGGATTTCAATACTAAGGAATAGATAGATTTAATACTCTATACTGATTCTGATGCCATGATGATAATAAAACACTATTTTTTAGACAATAGATTTTTCAGTTTCAACATTAAATCATAGTGCTTTCTTTCTGTGTAATCCCTCAGTGGTCCAGGTTCCATAGTGGTCCTTGGGCATATACTTGTATGTGCTCTTATACTTCTGTTCCGTTCTGATGCAGCTCAAGATCATTCTAAAGCTATTCAGAAGGCAGAAGGCGTTAAAATAAATAAAATAAATAAATAAAGAGAAGTGGCTATCTTTTGAATGGATAGATTACTGTTACTCCATTTTCGAGTTCAGTAGGGTTTCACGCAATTGTTGACTTAAAAGTCTTGATAAATTATGCAAAATTTACTCTTGTGAGGTTTAAGACATGTTTTAATGTTGTTACCTCCTTAATCCTAGAACACCTTTGCTATAAAAAGTAAAACCATCACTTTTGCAGGGTAATTTTTACCTGATAGAATATACCCAACAAAAAGTACTTGTCATGAAAAATAGATTACAATATGACAACACATGATAAATTAGAGTGATTTTCTTTTATTTTCAACTGTGGTATGTGTAACAAAATGAAAAAAAAAAAAAAAAAAAAAAAACAGGAAGACCCTAAAAACATGCTCCAGAATTACTGAAAAATTAGGAATTTGAGAACAAAAAATTCCTAAAATAATAATAATAATAATAATAATAATAATAATAATAATAATAATAATAATAATAATAATAATGATACTGTAAACTTGGTGTTTGGTCCACTCATTCCTGGGACATGTGAGACTTCCTGGTGAAAAATAGTATTTTTTAAATGGGTAAAAATGACCAGTTGACTAAAATATTGTTTTCACCATAAGAATTCCCTTTGAAATCACCACTTTGTGATATTTATTCATAACCACTGCACTAAATAAGGATAGATACACATTCCAGGACCACTCTTACCTATTCCTTACATCCTCTTACATTAAATTCATTACATTCTTACATTCCTCTTTCACTATTGCCGGGTGAAAATCACCCAAAAGCCTGTAGGAAAAAAGTGAGCTTTGGGGTAGGGAAACACCTACACCTTCAAAGATGTCAAAAACAATGGTGAAGCTCCCCAGGGACCCATGACACTCAGAAAAATGCAACATATTGAAAATCATGTAAATTATGTTGCTTGGGTGAAAATCACCCGACAATAGTGATGTAGAAGTGAAAACAAACATTCTAGTATCTGACATTAATTATTGGTGTGACCCTTCAAGTAATACATGATTTTGCAGTACTGGCACATGTAGTAAATGTATTAGTATTAGTAATGATGCAATATCCTTCACACATGATTATTTCTCATTCTCCTCAATGGAAAAAGTCAGTATGATGTAATTGAGTGCAACTTCTTGTGAACGTTCCTATCGCGGTTTGATCATGTGTGGATGAGGTGCATGAATATGGAGGAGGTGTGGGAAGAGCACTGCTGTCACCTCTTCAGTGTCAGAGAAACATGCCATGGTCAACACTGTGACGGTAAACAGAAAATAGCTCCTCATGCCACTATACAGGAGAGAGTTTGGCTTGTAGTCTTTCTGACAGATAGTAATAATTGCCAGGGAATTAAGTATTATTGTTGCTTAAAGGGCTCCTGTTACACAACTGTGTGATCTATACAAATAATATTATTTCCTTGTCAAAAACATACTTGGAGTTAACACACAAAGTCATGTAGTAATACAAGAAGGGCTCCACTGTGTTTTTAAACTCTTTAAAGTTAGAATAATTTCAACTCTGGAATTGCAAATCTCTACTGATCAAGGTAAAAGGTAGCTGTTTATTTACAGTTTCATGACATCACAAGATGGAACACAGCATTTTGAGCTTTGGAGATGCAGAACATACAGCTCTGGGAAAAAAAAAAAAAAAAAAAAGAGACCACTGCTTTTTTTTTTTCTTTCTGAAATCAGCATCTCTACATGTATTACAGCCATTCCATTCCAGCGTCTGTTGAATTCCAACACAAACACAAAGCTGAGCTACTTCAGTTCTTGCACCAGGAGTGGAATAAAGTCACCCAAGAACAATGTGAAAGACTTGTGGAGAGCATGCCAAGAAGCATGAAAGCTGTGATTAAAAATAAGGGTTATTGCACCAAATATTGATTTCTGAACTCTTCTTAAGTGTAAACATTAGTATTATGTTGTTTTAAAATGAATTTGATCTTGTTTCTTTGCATTGTTTGAGGTCTGAAAACATGTATCTTTTTTGTTATTTTGACCATTTGTCATTTTCTGCAAATAAATGCTCTAAACGATAATATTTTTATTTAGAATTTGGGGGAAATGTTGTCAGTAGTTTATAGACTCAAACAAAAATGTTCCTTTTGGTCAAACACATACCTATAGGCCTAAGTAGTAAAATCACAAAACTGATAATTTTGCAGTGGTCTCTTATTTTTTTCCAGAGCTGTAGGTTTCAAAGTCTACTTCTACTGCCCCATTTCTCTGGTATTACAACTACAATAAATACAACAGAAGATAGATAAGGTCTATACCACATGGAAGTAGGTGGCTACCAGAAAAGCTACATAGTGCATCTTCAATTAAAATAAAATTTAGAAAAACAATGTCAGTCTTTATTTTTATTGCTCATTCTTGATCACAATAAAGGAAGCATCTTTCCCCACCGTTCCTTTAGTATTCTAGTACATGTGCACTGGGGCAGATCCCCATCCCAACACTAGGTGGTGCTAAAGTCTAGTCCTACTCCCCCTCAGCAGGACCAGCATACATTATCCAACCCTATACTGTATCTTGTCTCTCATAGTCTGTATTAAACATACACCCATGAGATTTTTATTTTAATATCTGCAAAACATTTGGCGTGACGGATTCTGGGGAAAAAAAATCAAAGACACACAGAGAGAGAAAGAGAGAGAGAGAGACTGTCTAGTAGCTGCATCTTTGGAAATGAAATATGCAAATCTACTGTGAGAACTGGCTGAGAGGAGATTTCTCTTGACCCTCTGACATTGAACAGTAGATTACGAAAGATACACACAAGCTAAAATATTGTTCTTATGAAATCGCTTCTCTAATTCTTGATGATCGTTAAGACAATACTGTACTGGACAAAAAGGGGTCCCTTAGGATGAGTCTGTTGTGTTTTAAAGGTGCTTAATTAGTGGGAAAGTCATTAAATGTGTATGGATTTTGGATTATTGCCTTATCGGGCTATTACACAGATAGCGAGAGACGGAGACTTGTAATTGAGCTGGCCCCTGGTGGAGAGCTAAAGGTTCTTATGCAGCAAAATGTGGGTCCAATAGTCTTGAATGCTTCACAGGGCTGGTTTTAAATATTAAAATGTATTTTATTAAAATTTAAATGTTTTATGCCATTCAGTTTTGTTTTGTTTTTTGTTTTGTTTCTTGGATTATAACTTAAAATGTATACTTTTGAATTATAGATCTATTATAGGCCTGTTGCTCAATTTCTCTCAGTTAAAGGTCCCATGGCATGAAATTGTGAGCTCCCCTACCCTGTTTAGGGCCCCCCCATTGCTAAATGTTGCAAAATGTGTAAATTGAGCATTTGCGGTCCTTTTCCGCATTTGAAAAAAAGACAGCCCAAATGGTCAATTCTGAACACGTCTCTGGAAATCACGCCCAGAGAGTTTGGACCGCAAACGAGCTACGAAATGCGAGATGCGTTTTTTTATTTTCCTGGAGACTCGTGAGAGTGTTTCCAGGCTCGGATGTCCTTTATCCGAGCCTCCGAACCTCTGAAACAGCAGTGGTTTAATTTTATTTTGTGTGGAAATGTGTGTGTGTGTGTTTTTTTTTTAATGGAACGCGTCTTATATCTTCCTCCGTTCTTAAAACACGGAAGTGGGTGACAGCGCACAGCTAATCCAGGAAACAGTGGAGTATTTGGCCACACCCCCACCCGCTGCACTGGCCTGTCTCTGTCCTCCTCATTTGCATTCAAGCAACAACGCCCAGAATAAAGCGTTTCAGAGACATATTTGCCTCATGAAGACAGTCAGAGTCATATCTCATGCACTGAGGTTTGATTTAGAAGAAGGATTCATTTACAGTATTAGGGAACCATTAAGGCGCCATATAAAAGCATCAAGAAGTACCATGTCATGGGATCTTTAAAATTGTGAAAATAGGCAAATTGCAGTGAAATAAAATGGACAGAACTCTGCCAAGCCACTATTCTTCATTGCTGATTGCAATCAAGATTGCTGACAACTCTTTTCATTTTGGCTACTCAGCCCACATGAGTAAAACACATACAAATATTTGCAAAAGAATGTAAACCTTTAGCTGTTGTGGGTAAATGAACAACGTTGCAATAAAGAAATCTGAACCCAAACAAAAAGATACCTTATGTAAAACCGTTCCACTGTATTGTTGTATGTGTATGTGACTATTGTTATTGATTGTATTGCATTTTCTATTCTGTTCATGCTCTTCTGTTTAAGATGGCGCTGCTCTGCTGGCGACATGGAGAAGGGCTCTGGTTGCACGTTCTTTCTGTCTGTACTGCAACCTTCCCTCACCTCCAAGTCAAATTTCTCCCTAGCGGAGACTAATAAAGAAGCCTTAAACTTTGAACCGCTGACACCAGCCCTAAATTTCAATTAGCTGACCAGATTTACCACCCAAACTTGAACTCTTGCTCTCCTTTAATCCAGAACGGCACTCAAATCAAAAATGGCCCAGAAGCTAAAGTCGGAAATACCATAGATGTGTTAATTAGCATAATTAGCGACGCTGATTGGTGATGAGCTGGTGATGGAAAGTTGATTTGAGTAAAGATGAAGATGTCACACTGGGTCTGGAAATTGAGCTCCCCCTGAAATATAATGAATAGACTGCAGTGATTGGATCTGAGGAGGACCGGGGGAGTTCAGTCACAAGTTCAGTCTCTAAAGCAGGTTAAATATAGCAACTGACAGTAGGAAGTTCTGGTGTTGACAACTGTTTACAGATGTACAGCTCTTGGCTGAGCAGTTAATAATATCTAAGGTGTGCATTAATGAAAATCTGTAAATCACTTCACATTAGGAGGCAGATGTTTTGGTGTTACAAAAGGAAAGGTCAAAAGACAGAAAAAAGATTGTGTGGATTTGTGCTGTACTTATTACAGTGGTCTTTTTGTTTGACTGAAAACAAGCTGGATGTTATGGCAAGAGGAGAAATTCAATTTGTCAACTGGACAAAGTTTGTTTGGTCGAATACGTTTTGCAGCTCATCCAAGCTGCTTCTTCAGTTCTGACTAGAGCGCTGGTGGACACTGCTTATAACTAGCTGCAGGGAGGAGCTAACTACAATGAAATTACTATGAAACTATTACACTTATTTGTTTTCCATTTCTGTGTGGGGTCTTGTTAGCAGAACCATTGAGGGCCATAATGGGTGTTTTTACACCTCTGGACCTGACGTGGCTAACCCTATTGTTTTCTTTGTTTGTTTTGATTTAGGTTTGAGGATAGAGTTATAGATGGGAGACAAATTGTGTCTGAGACCTCCATTTCTGTTCAAGGAAGGATTCTCTTTCAAAAATAGCTTCTTTAATTCCCCTCTCAAACTAGTTCTTTTCTCTGGCCAAGATCTGTACCTCACTGTCCTCAAAGGAGTGGCCCGTGGCTTCTAGGTGGAGATGTACGGCAGATGGCCCATCTGTGTTGGTACATCCTCTTGTGAAGTGGCTGTTTTGTTTCTCCAGTGTAGCGCTCACTGCAGTCTTCACTACACTGAATGGAGTAGACCACATTGCTTTGTTTATCGCTCGGGTTTGTCCTTTGGGTGAACCAGTTTCTGCCTTAAAACTGGATGTTACTTTTGAGTTCAAAATGTTTTGTTCTTGGTATTTGTATGCTCAGAAACAGCTGGAATAGTTAACAGGATGCATCATTTAGGTTTGGCTCTGCTTTTATCAAACAGATGGAGATGGCCAGCCAAACTAAACACGTTTTCTTAAGTAAAAGTATTACAGTAATGTGCTTAAGTATAACTTTGAGGTATCTATACTTTGCTTAAGTTCATTTTAAAGTAGATACGTTTCTGTACTTTCTGTACTTTGAGTTGGACTGAAAAGTAAAACACCTACTGAAAAGGCTGAGGGTTTATTTTGTACACATTCATAATTTGAGCGAACAGAAAAATATGAATAAAAACAGCTAGGAAAATCAATTCAATTGTTTGTACTGAAGAAAATGCAGCACAAATCTTTATTAAAATCAACACATTTGACGCACCATGGAGCGTCTTAAGTTCTAGGCACACGTCTATGGAGACAAGCGGGTGACGGACCCTCCACTGGATGTAAATATAGCATCTAACAGTAGGAAGTCCTGGTGTTGACAACCGTTTACAGATGTACAGCTCTTGAAACCTTGGTTGGCTGAGCAGTTAATAATATCTAATTACATGCAGTTTGGTTAATCGGGTTACATGGGGTCACTGTCCAGGGTGCATTAATGAAATCCGTAAATCACTTCACATTAGGAGGTAGACGTTTTGATGTTACAAAAAGAAAGGTCAAAAGACAGAAAAAAGATTGCCTGGATTTGTAAAAGTGTGCTGTACTTTATATTACAGTGGTCTTTTAACCGAAACAACTGAAAACAAGCTGGAAGTCAGTTTTGATCCAAGTTCAAAATGTTTTGTTCTTGGTATTTATATACTCAGAAACAGCTGGAACAGTCTCCGTTCAAGTCTCCGTTCTATCCAAGAGATGGAGATGGCCAGCCAAACTAAACACATCTGCAGGTCAAAGAACAATACTCCCTGTGTATTTGACTCTGGTGGGAATCCACGATATTTATCTCCATGAAGATGTTAACCCCTGTGGTGGAAAATAAAGAAGTTGAAGTAGTACAGTAATGTGCTTAAGTATAAGTTTGAGGTATCTATACTTTACTTAAGTTCATGTTAAAGTAGATACTTTTCTGTACTGTTTGTACTTTGAGCTGGACTGAAAAGTAAAAGGCTATTTTGTACACATTCATAATTTGAGCGAAAAGAAAAATATTAATAAAAACGGCTAGGAAGATCAATTCAGTTGTTTCTACTGAAGAAAATTCAGCACAAATCTTCACATTTGAAGCTACATGGAGTGTCTTAAAGGGACAGTGTGTTTTGTTTTAATGTCAATCTGTATGGGTTTCCTTCTAAAAGTTACGTGTGCTGACACCGGCTTATCTCTGACAGTATCTCAGCTGATCCCAGTTTGGGATCAGAGCCCACGTAAGTCCGGTAACCTTCCTGGAACATGAAATAAAGCTTCTTTTTTTTTTCTCAAAACTAAACATTTGTCCGAAAGGTGATATATTTGCGTCCCAAACAGTTGTCCACGAAACATCCAGCAGCGTAGATTGCGTTCGCGTATTGTCTGTCTGGATTCGTATCACTGCGCACATATTAGCTGTATTAGCCTGTTTTGAGAAGAAAAACAAGCTTTATTTCATGTTCCAGGAAAGTTACCGGACTTACGTGGGCTCCAGAAAGCGAGCCGAACCGGGCTCAGCAGAGTGTGTCAGAGGTAAGCCGGTGTCAACAGACGATTTCACACTGGAGAAATTCTTCTCTGCATTTAACCCATCCTGTTATTAGGAGCAGTGGGCAGCACATTACTGCGCTCGGGGACCATCTCCATGATCTTCTTGCTTCGGCTTGGTCAGGACCTAAGCTGGAGGATTTTACCTATGGTGCATGTTTTGGGTTGGAAGGAAACCCATACAGATTAACATAAAAAAAACGCACTATTCCTTTAAGTTTATGGCCATTCTAGGCACATCTCCATGGAGACAAGCGGGTGATGGACCCTCCACTGGACAAGGTGCACAGTGCATCCTGAAGCAACACAATTGAGTATTCTTCCACCATTTGTTAAATCCATCTCTCAGGCCTAACATGGCTCTTTGTTTTTACCTCCTGGTTCTACTCTCTTCCCCACACTCAAGGCTGTTGAAGCTGGAGTTGTGATTTGGACACTTTTTGCATCTTAGTAACTGCAGAACACGGTGACCTGATTTATTAAACATGGCCTTCACTGACAGACTGCAGTCGGTAATTTTGGTAATCATGGTCCCTCTGCCCTGTGATTGTTACTCTGGCTCACTTGTATAATGAGCACTGACTCACAACAGGTAGACAGATTCAGCAGAGAAAAGGTGAAATCTAAAGTAGACATGTCTCTTTCCTTGATACAAGTGCTATCATAAATTAGTAGTAAAGGTCCTATATTACAAAAAAAATACTCTTGTGAGCTTTAAAGGAGAATTAACGTTTTTTAGAATCTGAGCCTTATTTCGGTAATAAAACAAGTTGTTTTACTCACCCATAGCACTTTGGTATCATTTGCAGCACTTCTGGAGATGTTTTAGATTACCGATCTCTATAACGTCAGTTCTCGGGGCACATGTTTGCGGTCTCCAAATAACACAAACTTTAGCACTTTTCAAATCAGAGAAGCTCGATGTCTTAGTCTACACTTTTGTTTGAGTCAAAAGTGTCCTGTAATCCGAGATTTATCCATAGTTTCGAGTAGATGAGGAGGCCAGTGCTCATGTGCGGAGTCACAGCTTATTTTGCTGTCAGCTCTCGGGACCCAAACATGAAACGCAAAGCTGTAAATAATGGATAAGTCTCGGATTACAGGCCACTTTCAACTCAAATGAAAGTGTATACTAAGACATTGAGCTTCTATGATTTGAAAAGTGCTAAAGTTTGTGTTATTTTGGTGACTGCAACGTCATGCCCCGACCACTCACGTTACGGATATCGCTAACCTAAAACATCGCCGGAAATGCTCCATATGACACCAAAGTGCTATGGGTGAGTAAAACAACTTGTTTTATTGCCGAAATAAGGCTCAGATTTAAAAAAAAATGTTAATTCTCCTTTAAGTCATGTTATAATCAATCAATCAATCAATCTTTATTTATATAGTCCTTTACAACACCAATGGTAACCAAAGTGCTTTCCAATTAAAAACAGAAAATACAACAATACAAAAGACAGAACATTATATAGAATAAAACAATGTAAAACAATAAACAGTAAAACACACAGTACAGAAAAATTACGTGCCACAAACTACTAAGTATTAAAAGCCATTTTAAATAAATGTGTTTTGAGCCTAGATTGAGCCTCAAAGGGCAGATTGTTCCACAGTCTGGGACCAACCACAGAGAAAGCTCGATCACCCCAGTGTTTGAGCCTGGCTCGGGGGACTTCCAAAAGAAGTTGGTTATTTGACCTTAAAGTGCGATTTGATTTTCTGACAAATAAAAGCTCGGTCAAATAACAAGGTGCTAAACCATTAAGAGCAAAAAGTACAACTTTAAAATCAATTCTAAAAGAAACTGGAAGCCAATGAAGTGTAAAAAGGACTGGGGTGATGTGATTACCTGCTGAAAAACATACCCAGAGTTGTGTTTTGTTTCATTCACACATGAGTAATCCTGTTTTATTCGTCTATCTACATCTCCAAAGCTCAAAATCCTCTGCTCCACCTTGTGATGTCATGTAGTGGTAGTTTTCAAGTGAACGGCTGCCTTTTACCTTTTGCCCATTGTCAGTTCTAGGGCTGGAATTATCCAAATGATTCTCATGAAGGCGTATGGAGTTTAAAAACACGGGGCACTTCCTGTATTATGTCCTGACATCACAAGGAGTAACTTTGTGATGTAAATGTTTTCTGTTTCAGAAAAGAGCTCAAACTGGAAATGCAGCGTCAGTGTGTTAAGCATGTGTGAATAAAACAAAACACAACTCCAGGTATGTTTCATGATCAAAACACAAGATAAAACATAGATCAGAAGATATAATAAGAGCCCTTTAAATGTCCCATGACATGGTACTTCTTGATGCTTTTTTAGAAGAAGAAGAAGAAGAAGAAGTAGAAGTGAACTTTTATTGATCTCACACTGGAGAAATTCTTCTCTGCATTTTAACCCATCCTATATATATATACATATATTAGGAGCAGTGGGCAGCACATTACTGGGGACCATCTCCATGATCTTCTTGCTTCGGCTTGGTCAGGACCTAAGCTGGAGTACCTATGGTGCATGTTTTGGGTTGATGGGGGAAACCGGAGTGCCCGGAGGAAACTCACCCAGACCCGGGGAGAACATGCAAACTCCACACAGAAAGGCTCGGGCGACCCGGGGATCGAACCCAGACCATGCATGCAAACTCCACACAGAACACACACGGAAAGGTCTGGGCGACCCGGGGATCGAACCCGGAACCTTCTTGCTGTGAAGCAAGAGCGCTAACCACTCTGCTACCGTGCCGCCTTTTTTTTTTTTTTTTTTTTTTTAAGAAGAAGTGAACTTTTATTGATCTCACACTGGAGAAATTATATGGCTCCTTAATGGTTCCCTAATACTGTAAATGAATCCTTCTTCAAAATCAACACTCACTGCATGAGATATGACTCTGACAGTCTTCATGAGGCTAGATATGTGTCTAAAATGCTTTATTCTGGGTGTTGCTGCTTCCCCCGCTCCTCAGCGCAGCACGGCTCCGCTGTCTCCTCTCTTCCGTGTTTAACACAGGAAGAAAGACGAGAAACTTTGCAATGAAAAAAAGCATATTTACACAGAAAATAAAATTAAACCACTGGTATTTCAGAGGTCCAGAGGGTCGGGTAAGGGACTTGCGAGCCTAGAAACACTCGGACGTGCCTCCAGGCAAATAAAAAAACGCATTTCGCATTGCGTAGCGCATTCACAGTCCAAACTCTATGGGCGGGATATACAGGGACGCTGAGCGGAGACAGAGGGAGGGGCTGGAGCTGCATTTGCCGATCTGACGTCAATAAGGTGCCTTGTCCGAACTCGCCCGTTTGAGCTCTGGTTTTTTGTAACGCAGAAAAGGACCGCAAATGCTCAGTTTAGACATTTCGCAACTTTTAGCCAACAGGGTAGGGGAGCTCACATTAACGTTCAAAAACCTCAGAAAGTGAAAATTTCATGCCATGGGACCTTTAACCTTGAATCTGAACACTGCCTTGATCCTAAACTAGGACTAAACCTGGTCCAAGTTAGCTAGAAGATCCAGAAGTTTTTAACTAAGAGCAAACTGGCATCACCTCTCCCAACATGTCCTCACCCAGCAGCTCGTAAACCCCAGATTTTTGGAGCACGCTGTGGCAGTAATCCTCACCAGTCTACAGGGAGTTGTGGAGTATTAGCTGTTCTCTCCGTGTGCCCTGCTGCGTGACAGGAGCGAAACTGATCCACTGAGCTGTTTGCAACCTTTAATTGCACCCGCACCACAGTGAAAACAATCAATAACATACAGCCGCTGCTACTCCAGGCTCCACTCCACCACTCCAAATCTCCTCATTCCAACTCTGCTTCCTCTGCTCACTCTGCATGTGGGCATCTGGCAAAATGATGGCACAACGTGGTTAGCATGAAGATGAAGATGTATGGGACGGAGAATAAAGAGAGGAGAAGTCTGTACTGATATCTTTTGAATGGATAGGGTTTCATGCAATTGTTGACTTAAAGGTCCTGATAAATTATGCAAAATTTACTCTTGTGAGGTTTAAGACATGTTTGTCTTTGTTTGTAATGTTGTTACCTCCTTAACCCCAGAACACTTTTGCTGTAAAAAGTAACGCCATCACTTTTCCCGGGTAATTTTTACCTGATATAACAAACCCAACAAAAAGTACTTGTCATGAAAAATAGATCAAAATATGACAACACATGATAAATTGAGTGGTTTTCTTTTATTTTCAACTGTGGTATGTGTAACAAAATGTAACAAAAACATGCTCCAAAATTACTGAAAAATTAGAAATTTGAGAACAACAAATTCCTAAAAAAAAATAAAAATAAATTAATATTAATAATAATAATAATAATAATAATAATAATAATAATAATAATAATAATAATAATAATAATAATAATAATAATAATAATAATAATAAAAATAATAATAATAATAATGATACTGGAAACTTGGTCTTTGGTCTAGCCATTCCTGGGACATGTGAGACTTCCTGGTGAAGCACAGACTTTGTACGGTTGTAGGAGAGAGGAAGAAAAAATAATATTTTTTTCAGTGGGTAAAAATGACCAGTTGACTAAAATATTGTTTGAAATTTGAAATTTCCACTTTGAAATGACCACTTTGTGATATTTATTCATAACCACTGCACTAAATAAGGATAAATACACATTCCAGGACCACTTTTACTTACCTATTTTTTACGTCCTCTTACATTAAATTTATTACATTTTCACATTCCTCTTTCACTGTTGCCAGGTAAAAATCACCCAAAAGCCTGTAGGAAAAAGTGGGCTTTGGGGTAGGGAAACACCTACACCTTCAAAGATGTCAAAAACAATGATGAAGCTCCTCAGGGACCCATGACACTCAGAAAATGCAACATATTGAAAATAATAATAAAAACACACCAGGAGTTTCATTTTGTTTCATTCACATGTTTGAGAAATCCTGGTTTATTAGATTGTCTACATCCCCAAAGCTCAAAATGCTCTGTTCCACCTTGTGATGTCATTTAGTGGTAGTTTTTAAGTCAACAGCTACTCTTTTGCCTTTAGTTGAGTAGAGATTGGAAAATCTATGGCTTAAATCATCCAAAAGATTCTAGTGAAGGTGTATGCAGTTTAAAAACACAGTGGATTCTTGTAATACCACATGGCATCACAATGTGACAACAGGCTGTTTAGGTTTGAGAGATGAAATTTGTGTGTTAAACATGTGTGAATGAAACAAAACACAACTTTGATGAGGAAACAACAGATATAACAGATCAGAAAATAATACAGGCTCTTTTAAATCGCCCACCTCTACCTCTTCTTCATCTGTATGTGCACACTTGTCTTCATTCTACTCTCTACTCAGCTACTTCATCATCTACTTCGGAACTCAGCTGAGGACCCGAAAAGCACTTTAATGCATAACAATGAACAATATGAGTTTTTTTGTACACGTAGTTTCATGTAAAAGTAAAAAAGTAAATAAAATTGAAGTACACATGTGGCAGTTTTGCATCGCTTTTAGTCCCATTTCACTGTTTTTTCTGATAGTGCCCTCTGCTGGCCTCTTTACCTGTTCATTTAACCTTGAATTTTTATAGATTTGTCCTTTTATTTATTTTTTTTAAGTATGATCAGAATTGCTTCAGTTGTAAAGTTTGAAAAGGTGTAATGCTGTTCTAGAAGTGACTGTGGTAGGTTTAAAAAGAACACATCTAACTATATTTCCAGCAAGAATTTCAATCAAATTTAATTAAGATAAAGTTGAGTTATTTTAGGGGTACAAGCAGGACCACACTCCACGCCTTTACCACCACCTGCTCCTGTCTCTTTGTTTTCATACCCCTTCCACCCCCCATTTCTTTTTTACTTATTCTTTCTATCCTTCACATACAGCTTTGGAACATTTTAGTTTGAGTCTATAAACTACTGACAACATTTCCCCCAAATTCCAAATAAAAAATATTATCGTTTAGAGCATTTATTTGCAGAAAATGACAAATGGTGAAAATAACAAAAAAGATACATGTTTTCAGACCTCAAACAATGCAAAGAAACAAGATCAAATTCATTTTAAGGTAAGATAAGATAAGATAAGACTTTATTGATCTCACGCAGGAGAAATTTACTTGTTACAACATAATACTAATGTTTACACTTAAGAAGAGTTCAGAAATCAACATTTGGTGCAATAACCCTTATTTTTAATCACAGCTTTCATGCGTCTTGGCATGCTCTCCACAAGTCTTTCACATTGTTCTTGGGAATGGCTGTAATACACGTAGAGATGCTGATTTCAGAAAAAAATGCAGCGGTCTTTTTTTCACAGCTGTATGAGAGGGATACAAAGCCCCAGTCTATCACCTCCTGGCAAACCCAAAACCACCCTTTGAAAATCAATTTGTCCAAGTAGGTGTGAAGAATCCCTCAGTCGTCCGGGTAGAATCCACGGTAAAAGGAGAAATTCAATTTGTCAACTGGACAAAGTTTATTTGGCCGAAAATGTTTCGCAGCTCATCCGAACTGCTTCGTCAGTTCTGGTTAGAGTGCTGATGGACACTGTTTATATCTAGCTGCAGGGAGGAGCTAACTACAATGAAATTACTCTGAAACTATCACACCATTGTTTTTCCAGTTTCTGTCTAGTGTCTAGTTTAGCATACCCACTCAGTACCATAATGGGTGTGGTCTACTCCATTCAGTGTAGTGAAGACTGCAGTGAGCGCTACACTGGAGAAACAAAACAGCCACTTCACAAGAGGATGTACCAACACAGACGGGCGTGCCAGAGTGGACCTCAGTCTGCCTTACATCTCCACCTAAAAGCCAGGGGCCACTCCTTTGAGGACAGTGAGGTTCATATCTTAGCCAGGGAAAAGAACTGGTTTGAGAGAGGAGTTAAAGAGGCTATTTTTTTTGTCAAAAAAGAGAATCCTTCTTTGAACAGGAATGGAGGGGCCAGACACAATCCCTCTCCCATCTATAACTCTATCCTCAAACCTAAATCAAAACAAACAAAGGAAACAATTGAGCTAGCCAGATCAGGTCCAGAGGTGTGAAAACACCCATTATGGTACTGAATGGGTATGCTAAACAAGACGCCAGACAGAAATTGGAAAAACAATGGTGTGATATTTTCAGAGTAATTTCATTGTAGTTACGTGGACAAAATTGTTGGTACCCCTCAGTTAAAGAAGGAAAAACCCACAATTCTCACTGAAATCACTTGAAACTTACAAAAGTAACAATAAATAAAAATGTATTGAAAATTAATTAATCAAAATCAGCCATTACTTTTGAATTGTTGATTAACATAATTATTTAAAAAAACAAACTAATGAAATAGGGCTGGACAAAAATGATGGTACCCATAACTTAATATTTTGTTGCACAACCTTTTGAGGCAATCACTGCAATTAAACGATTTCTGTATTTGTCAATGAGCGTTCTGCAGCTGTCAACAGGTATTTCGGCCCACTCCTCATGAGCAAACTGCTCCAGTTGTCTCAGGTTTGATGGGTGTCTTCTCCAAATGGCATGTTTCAGCTCCTTCCACAGATGTTCAATGGGATTCAGATCTGGGCTCATGGAAGGCCACTTTAGAATAGTCCAACGCTTTTCTCTCAGCCATTTTTGGGTGTTTTTGGCTGTGTGTTTTGGATCGTTGTCCTGTTGGAAGACCCATGACCTGCGACTGAGACCAAGCTTTCTGACACAAGGCAGCACATTTCTCTCCAGAATGCCTTGATAGTCTTCAGATTTCATTTTACCTTGCACACATTCAAGACACCCTGTGCCAGATGCAGCAAAGCAGCCCCAAAACATTACAGAGCCTCCTCCATGTTTCACCGTAGGGACAGTGTTCTTTTCTTCGCATGCTTGGTTTTTGAGTCTATGAACATAGAGTTGATGTGCCTTACCAAAAAGCTCCAGTTTGGTCTCATCTGTCCAAAGGACATTCTCCCAGAAGCTTTGTGGCTTGTCAACATGCATTTTTGCAAATTCCAGTCTCGCTTTTTTATGATTTTTTTTCAGCAGTGGTGTCCTCCTTGGTCGTCTCCCATGAAGTCCACTTTGGCTCAAACAACGACGAATGGTGCGATCTGACACTGATGTACCTTGGCCTTGGAGTTCACCTTTAATTTCTTTGGAGGTTGTTCTGGGCTCTTTGGATACAATTCGAACGATCCGTCTCTTCAATTTGTCATCGATTTTCCTCTTGCGGCCACGTCCAGGGAGGTTGGCTACTGTCCCGTGGGTCTTAAACTTCTGAATAATATGAGCCACTGTTGTCACAGGAACTTCAAGCTGTTTAGAGATGGTCTTATAGCCTTTACCTTTAAGATGTTTGTCTATAATTTTTTTTTCGGATGTCCTGGGACAATTCTCTCCTTCGCTTTCTGTTGTCCATGTTCAGTGTGGTACATACCTTTTCACCAAACAGCAGAGTGACTACTTGTCTCCCTTTAAATAGGCAGACTGACTGATTATGAGTTTGGAAACACCTGTGATGTCAATTAAAGGACACACCTGAGTTAATCATGTCACTCTGGTCAAATAGTTTTCAATCTTTTATAGAGGTACCATCATTTTTGTCCAGGCCTGTTTCATTAGTTTGTTTTTTTAAATAATTATGTTAATCAACAATTCAAAAGTGATGGCTGATTTTGATTGTTTAATTTTCAATACATTTTTATTTATTATTACTTCTGCAAGTTTAAAGTGATTTCAGGGACCATTGTGGGTTTTTCTTCCATTAACTGAGGGGTACCAACAATTTTGTCCACGTGTGTAGCTCCTCCCTGCAGCTAGATATAAGCAGTGTCCATCAGCACTCTAACCAGAACTGAAGAAGCAGTTCGGATGAGCTGCGAAATGTTTTCGACCAAATAAACTTTGTCCAGTTGACAGATTGAATTTCTCCTTTTACCACTTCTCCAAGATTATTCAGACTCTTTATACGAGTAGGCCATTGTAAAGCACAAACAAAGCTATAGTTTTGTTGATTTAGCATTATTGAATTGAGAAAAAATAAAAGGCTGAGCATGTACTGATGTACTGTATGGAAATTTGGGGGTCAACATGTAAAACTTACCTACAGCCATTATATATTTGACAGAAAAAGGGCTTTGAGAATTATCACCAACAGTCATTATAGATATTAAAGAACATTCAAATCCATCATTTGTTAAACTTAAAGTGTGTGTGTGATATTGTTGAAATAAGTGTTCTCAAAGTCATGTATGAGCTGTGAAATGTTTTCGGTCAAATAAACTTTGTCCAGTTGACAAATTGAATTTCTCCTTTTACCGTGTCCAAGTAGGGTTGTCAGTAGTAACAAAAATCAGGTACTGAATTACAAGTGGTTTTAAAGCTCAAAAATACCTAGAAAAACAGGCATTCTGAATGTGAGCTGGGTTACCTCACCACAGATCTGACCTGTAACTTAGTTTCTGACCTGGATTGGTCTCCATGATGATAGAAAAGTTTAATGCCATACTGTGGAACATTCCAAAACGATGCAATAATAACTCAATGGAGAAAAGCATTTGAAGGAAAAGTTCCACAGTGCACCTTTAAATGATGAAAATCACATTCCATTGTCGAAAGAAAGACAATGATGACAACTGGTGAGATCTAGTTTGAAATTTTAGCATCATTAGAACCTCCTGTGATCATCGTCTTGCATAATAACCCCATCTTTTTGCAGTATTCTGAGGTTGTAGCTATTGTTAGCAAATGGCACACCGTGTATCTTTCCTGAAGTTATAATAAAATGACATTGAGCAGGGAGCAACCACAGTGCTTCATCGCTTCATCACCGCAGTAGTAGTAGTAACACTCGGGTTTGCTGTTACTGGAGAAAGATGGTGTGCTGTGCCTGGAGTGGCTGATTGATCCTGTGTAGCTCTGCGTTCATCCATCTCCGTCCTCCAGTGGCCCACGCTACAGCTGCTCTCCTCCCCACCCCAAGCTCACCGTTCTGGGCCACAGCTGCCAGGGCTGCTGCTGGGTCCTGGCCCTCAGCTCCACTCCTAAGGTCTACTGGAGTGGAAAAGGACACTTCAGAAGCAAACAAAGCCAGTAGGTTGTAATGAGGATAGGGAGGGTGGTTAGGAGTTTAACCAGTGTGTTTTGATTTATTCCCCTGGAAAATAGATCCATTGATGTGGTACTTAGAGGTTAATTGACTTGAATTAGACATGGTAGATTGGAGCAAATGAAAACGAGTGGGTTATAATGATATGTTCTGTGTTTAGTCAAATAAAGGTAAATGATTTCTCATTCATAAAAAAAAACTGTAAATAAACCTATAACTATAAACACATTATTAACTCACATTCCACCTTTATTTTATTTTATTTTATTTATTTGCTAATTGTGACTACAAGTGAAAATGGCAAAGCACTGTAGCTGTAATTGATTATTTACATATTATTAATATATATATATTAATAATAACATATTAATATATTAAAAATATTAACATCTTTAATTGTTTAAACCTTCACTGCAATAATGTTCTCAAAACAAACACATTCAAAGACATTATCATTGACATGTCTTACAAATGCAGAGGTTTTTGTTAGGGTCTGGTGTTTGGACTCTTGACTCCACCCTGCTGGCCGTCTTTTGTACCGCAGCCTTTTTCATTTTGACAGCTCCTATTTAAGTCTGTCTTGTTTTCTGTTCTGTGTCGGACCGTCTGTATTTACCTGCCTGTTTCCGAGTAACCTGCATGCTAGAGAAAACCTATTTTTGTGAGTACCTGAAACCTGATCCTGGATTTTTTTTGTTAGAATTTTTGTGGACTCAAGGAATTGTTTTTTGTTACTTCAAATCTGATCTGGAACTTTTGGTTGTACATTTTTGGACTTTGGAAAATAAAACATAACTCTGATCTGCATTTTTGGTCTCTGTCTGCATTTGGGTCTCTGTCAGAAAAACCCTTACAGTACGGTCCGACCATGACAGACCCAGCAGATACAGAGCACCTCAGAGCTTGTTTGGAACAACAGGGCGTATTCCTAAGACGTCAACAAGCACAACTAGACGCAGTCGCTGCCAGCATCAGAGATCTGGCAGCCCAGATCCAACCACTCCAGCTTTCCCACTCTGCTTCAGTGTCCACCCAACCTGCCCAGTCCAACCAGCCGGATGCTTCTGCTGGGACCACCACCTCTGCCACACCTGCCCGTGAACCACGACTACCTCCACCAGAGAAGTACGCCGGCGAACCTGGCACCTGCCGCTCCTTCCTGTCGCAGTGCACCCTCATCTTTGAGCTGCAACCTGGCACCTTCCCGACTGACCGCGCAAAGGTGGCCTACGTGATCACTCAGCTGTCGGGGCGTGCCAGGGAATGGGGAACTGCAATGTGGGATGCATCCTCGCCCATCTGCAGAGATTTCGAACTGTTTGCCGCGGAGATGAAGAGGGTCTTCGATCACTCCAAGCATGGACATGAAGCTGCCCGTGAACTGCTTCACATGCGCCAGGGCCGCAGGTCGGTGTCAGATTATGCAATCGATTTCCAAACCCTCGCAACCACCACCGGATGGAGCCCGGGAGCCCTGTTCGACACCTTCCTCAATGGCCTGTCAGAGGACATAAAAGACGAGCTGGCATGTCAAGATCTGCCTGCGACCTGTGAGGAACTCATCAACAGAGCCATCCGCATCGACGTCAGGCTGCAGCAATGCCGCCGAGCGAGAGCTCTTGGGGGCCCACCTGGGAGGTCCTTGATCGGTCCAGTCATGCACTCACAGTCACCACCTCCTGCAGCACCCGATCCTGAGCCCATGCAAGTGGACCGCACCCATCTGACCCCGGACGAGCGACAAAGAAGAATTGCCTCCCGTGCCTGCCTCTACTGTGGCCAGTCGGGTCACTTCGTAGCCAACTGCCCAGTAAAAGCCAGCGCTCACCAGTAAGGGGGGTACTGGTGAGCGTGACCCCTATACACCCCTCCTCTGTTCAGCGCACCATCATGCCAGCTATCCTGTCCTGGGGGCACCAGCAACTGGAGGTAGGGGCACTCATTGATTCTGGAGCGGAGGAAAACTTTATTGATGTCAACCTGGTCAGTCAGTGGAACATGCCAACAGTGAGCCTCGCGAAACCCCTGGTGGCCAACGCGCTGACAGGTATGAAGCTGGCCAACATTACTCACACCACAGCTCCGGTGAATCTCTCTGGCAATCATCATGAACAGTTGCAATTTCATTTGATTAGTGCCCCACAAGCCCCAGTGGTCCTTGGTCATCCCTGGCTGGTAAAACATAACCCACACGTAGACTGGGCGGGGAAGTGTATCATGGGGTGGAGCCCCTTCTGTCATTCCAACTGTCTCCTCCAGGCCCAGACACAGCTGATGTCACCCCCTGAAGTCCAAGAAGTCTGTTCAGATTTGTCCGGCATTCCTCCGGACTACATGGATCTGAGGCTGGTGTTCAGTAAATCCAAAGCGGCTACTCTTCCTCCTCATCGCCCTTATGACTGTGCTATTGACCTTCTTCCTGGCACTTCTCCCCCTAGAGGCCGCTTGTACTCTCTCTCCCGTCCTGAAACAGAGGCCATGGACAAATACATCCAGGAGTCTCTTGCAGCAGGTATCATTCGCCCCTCTTCCTCCCCAGCTGGAGCCGGGTTCTTTTTTGTGGGTAAAAAAGACGGCTCATTGCGCCCATGCATTGACTACAGAGACTTAAATGATATCACGGTCAAAAACAGATACCCTCTTCCCCTTATGGCTTCTGCATTTGAACTCCTCCAGGAGGCCACAGTGTTCACAAAACTGGATCTCCGGAATGCTTACCACCTGGTCCGCATACGCGAGGGGGACGAGTGGAAAACTGCTTTTAACACCAGCTCAGGACATTATGAGTATCTCGTCATGCCATTCGGCCTCACCAACGCCCCTGCTGTGTTTCAAGCCTTGGTCAATGACGTTCTCAGAGACATGCTTAACCAGTTTGTGTTTGTGTTTTTAGATGACATCCTCATCTTTTCTAAGTCCCTGAAGGAGCATGTCACCCACGTCCGCAAGGTCCTGCAACGTCTCCTGGAGAACCAACTTTTCGTGAAAGCGGAGAAGTGTGAATTCCACCAGGAGACCGTATCATTCCTCGGCTACGTGATTACCCCTGGAGGCATCCAAATGGACCAACGGAAGGTCAAGGCGGTCTTGGAGTGGCCCACACCTGCCAGTCGCCGGGACCTGCAGAGTTTCCTGGGCTTCGCTAACTTCTACAGACGCTTTATCCGGAACTTCAGCGCTGTGGCAGCTCCCCTTACCGCTCTGACCTCTTCTAAAATCAAGTTCGTCTGGTCCCCAGCAGCAGAAAAGACCTTCCAAGACCTGAAGCAAAGATTCATCTCTGCCCCTATCCTGACTCAACCCGATCCCAACAAGCAGTTTATCGTGGAAGTTGATGCCTCTGAGGTTGGGGTTGGTGCTGTCCTCTCCCAACGCTCTGCCAAGGACAACCGGATACACCCCTGTGCCTTCTTCTCCCACCGTCTGTCACCAGCTGAGCAGAATTATGATGTAGGTAACAGGGAGCTATTAGCTGTGAAGCTGGCTCTGGAGGAATCGCGGCATTGGCTAGAGGGCGCACCCCAGCCGTTTTTAGTCTGGACAGACCATAAGAACCTGGAATACATCAAGAAGGCCAAGAGACTTAACCCCCGTCAAGCCCGATGGTCCTTGTTATTTCACGCTGTCCTATCGCCCCGGCCACAAGAATGTCAAGCCTGACGCCCTTTCCAGGCAGTTTGCCGTGCCCAAGAAAGCCCCTGAAGAAGACCCCATTCTTCCATCCCACTGCCTTCTGGGGGCGGTTCGGTTAGACATTGAGTCTACCGTTTTAACTGCCCAAGCAGGCGAGGCCGGTCCTAGCCAATGTCCCACTAACCGTCTGTATGTACCTAATTCTGTCCGCCCCCAGGTGCTGCAATGGGGCCACTCCAGCCAGCTGTCCTGTCACCCTGGATCTAGACGCACCCAGGCCTTTATAGAGAGGCGATTCTGGTGGCCATCAATGACTGAGGACATCCGCAACTTCGTCCGCTCCTGCCACATCTGCGCTCAGAACAAGACCTCAACTACACGTCCTGCTGGTCTTCTGCAACCCCTGTCTGTCCCCCGAAGGCCATGGTCTCATATATCCCTGGATTTTGTGACTGGTTTGCCCCCGTCTGATGGTAATAATACCATACTTACCGTTGTAGACCGATTCTCCAAGTCTGTCCATTTCATTCCCCTACCTGGCCTACCATCTGCCAAGGACACTGCCAACCTCATGATACAGCATGTCTTCCGCATACATGGGTTACCCACAGAGGTGGTATCTGACAGGGGCCCCCAGTTCACATCTGCTTTTTGGAGAGCGTTTTGTAAACTGCTTGGCACCTCTGCTTGTCTGTCCTCAGGGTTTCATCCACAGAGCAATGGCCAGACCGAGAGGGCAAATCAGCTGCTGGAGACGGTACTACGTTGCTTGGCATCCCAAAACCCATCCACCTGGAGCCAGCAGCTACCCTGGGCCGAGTATGCCATCAACTCTCACGTCTCCTCTGCCACGGGTCGGTCGCCCTTCGAATGCTCCGTGGGGTATCAGCCGCCGCTGTTTCCAGCCCAGGAGGAAGAGGTTGGCGTTCCTTCTGCGGAGGCTTTCGTTCGGCGGTGTCGTCGAACATGGAAGCGCACCCGCTCAACCCTCCGCTCCTCGGCCAAGATGAAGGCCCAGGCAGATAAGCATCGCTCCCGTGCCCCACGGTATCGCCAGGGCCAGCGTGTGTGGCTCTCGACGCAGGACATTCCTCTGAAAACAGATTCCCGCAAACTCTCCCCAAGATTCATTGGCCCTTTCCCCATTGCCAAGGTTCTCAGCCCCACAGCTGTTAGGCTCAAACTCCCTTTGCCCCTACGCCGCATTCACCCCACATTTCATGTTTCCAGGATTAAGCCCTATGTGTGCAGCCCCATGCACCCTGCCCCCAAGCCGCCTCCTCCCCCTCGTCTCATCGACGGCTCTGAGGCATTCACCGTGCGTCGGCTCTTGGATGTTCGGCGCCGGGGCCGTGGGCTCCAGTATCTCGTAGACTGGGAGGGTTATGGCCCTGAAGAGAGATGCTGGGTGCCGGCTCGGCATATCCTGGACCCTGCGCTTATTAAAGACTTTCGTCGCCGACATCCCGTGTCTGTCAAGGGGACGCCAGGAGGCGTCCGTTAGGGGGGGGGTACTGTTAGGGTCTGGTGTTTGGACTCTTGACTCCACCCTGCTGGCCGTCTTTTGTACCGCAGCCTTTTTCATTTTGACAGCTCCTATTTAAGTCTGTCTTGTTTTCTGTTCTGTGTCGGACCGTCTGTATTTACCTGCCTGTTTCCGAGTAACCTGCATGCTAGAGAAAACCTATTTTTGTGAGTACCTGAAACCTGATCCTGGATTTTTTTTGTTAGAATTTTTGTGGACTCAAGGAATTGTTTTTTGTTACTTCAAATCTGATCTGGAACTTTTGGTTGTACATTTTTGGACTTTGGAAAATAAAACATAACTCTGATCTGCATTTTTGGTCTCTGTCTGCATTTGGGTCTCTGTCAGAAAAATCCTTACAGTTTTGCAAAAGGCAACACGACATTTGTCGTATACAGGTTCAAACGTGAGTGCAGGTGCTTTCACACTGGCAGGACTAAACGCACTGTCCTTTTATTTTACAGTTATGATTTTACAGTTATGAAGCCAGGGTGATGAGCATATACAGGACCCAAAGGGAGGAGACAGACTTAAACCCCTCATGCCTTTTTTCTCTCATTTCTGATCTAATGCATAATTAAAGGTATATCATTCTATTGTCTTCATGCGGATGCCTGAGCAGAGCTTTATATATTAACATGGACCACCTGACCACAGGCTGTGTGTGTGTGTGAGTGTGTGTGTGTGTGTGCATGCGTGTGTATGCGTGTGTGTGTCTGCATGCGTGTGTGTGTGTCTGCGTATGTGTGTGTCTGCGTGTGTGTGCGTGTGTGTCTGCATGTGTGTGTGTGTGTGAGTGTGTGTGTCTGCATGTGTCTGCATGTGTGTGTCTGCATGTGTGTGTGTGAGTGTGTGTGTGTGCATGCGTGTACGTGTGTGTGTGTGTGCATGTGTGTGTATGCGTGTGTGTGTCTGCATGCGTGTGTCTGCATGTGTGTGTGTGTGTGTCTGCATGTCTGTGTGTGTGTGTGTCTGCGTGTGTGTCTGCGTGTGTGTCTGCGTATGTGTGTGTCTGTGTGTGCGTGTGTGCATGTGTGTGTGTGTGTGTGTGTGTGTCTGCGTGTCTGTGTGTGTGTGTTTGTGTGTGTGTGTCTGCATGTGTCTGCATGTGTGTGTGTGTGTGTGTGTGTGTGTCTGCATGTGTGTGTGTCTGCGTATGTGTGTGTCTGTGTGTGCGTGTGTGTGTGTGTGTGTGTGTGTCTGTGTGTGTGTGTTTGTGTGTGTGTGTCTGCGTATGTGTGTGTCTGTGTGTGTGCGTCTGCATGTGTGTGTTTGTGTGTCTGCGTGTGTGTGTCTGCATGTGTGTGTGTGTGTGTCTGCGTGTCTGTGTGTGTGTCTGCGTGTGTGTGTGTGTCTGCGTGTGTGTGTGTGTCTGCGTATGTGTGTGTCTGCGTGTGTGTATGAGTGTGTGTCTGTGTGTGTGTGTCTGCGTGTGTGTATATAGATAGATAGATAGATAGATAGAGAGAGAAGAACTAAATCTGCAGGATTTGTGTGTGAATGAAACAAAACAAAACTCCAGGTATGTTTTTGAGATTTGATGAGGAGACAGAGATCAGAAAATAGCGTACTATGGGCCCTTGAACAGCTGTCTTTGAAAAGTGTTGGTGGGTGGAGTTAAGATCACTCCAAGATTAATTTACACCTGATAATAACTCTGAATACTCTTGTCCTTCGAGCCGGAATGACAAAATTAAGTAATTTCAGGATAAAACAAATAAACTAATTTTTTCAAGCATAACCCCAGCTCAGAGGAGCATAACACCAGCCCAGAGGAGTTTTGGGTCAGAAACATGCATTGCTAAGTGATCCTGTGTCCCTAAATCGCCCATAATCGATCCGAATGTGAGAACGTGTCAGGAGTGAAATTACCTGGCTCTGATCCAGGGTGAACGCTGTGTCAGTCCTCTTTATGCCTTATAAGAATCTTGGAATAGCTCCAATCTGTAGCAGCCTGCAAGCAGAAGCATTATACAACAAAGTCATAAACACAAATTACTGTATATGTTGCATATAGTCCTGTTAACAATACTATAACTATTGTTTTTACAGCTTTAAAGGTCCTATATTACACAACATTGGGTTTAAGACATGTTAGAATGTTGTTACCTCATCAAAAATGTACCTGTGTTTTGTTTCATTCACACCTTTGAATAAACTTTTGTTATTTGTTTATCCCCAAAGCTCCGAATGCTCTGTTCCACCTTGTGATGTCATGAAGCGGTAGTTTTTAAGTTAACAGCTGCCTTTTGTTCAGCAGAGATGGGAAATTTTAGGACTGAAATTACCGAAATGATTCGAGTGAAGATGAAAGGAGTCTAAAAACACAGTGGAGCACTTCCTGTTTTACCAGAAAAAGTTTGAACACTGAAATTATTAGAAAAAAATTCAGTAAAGATGTTGGAGCATCCATAAAAATGCGTGACTAATGCATTAAAGAAAGCCTTATACTACTTTTCCCCCCATGTTTTCAACAAAATTTGTCTTGTCTTGCCCTGTACATATGATATAAGGGGCTATTGAGGTCAATGTTATGTCTGCATCTATAATGGCAAAAGGACAAATTCAGTTCAGCTCATCCAAGTTGCTTCTTCAGTTCTGGTTAGAGCGCTGGTGGACACTGCTTATAACTAGCTGCAGGGAGGAGCTAACTACACTGAACTTACTATGAAACTATCACACCTATTTGTTTTCAGTTTCTCTCTGGGGTCTTGTTAGCATCGTCATTCAGTACCATAATGGGTGTTTTCACACCTCTGGACCTGACCTGGCTAACCTTATTGTTTTCTTTGTTGTGATTTAGGTTTGAGGATAGAGTTATAGATGGGAGACAAATGATGTCTGAGACCTCCATTTCTGTTCAAGGAAGGATTCTCTTTTTTGACAAAAAAATAGCCTCTTTAACTCCCCTCTCAAACCAGTTATTTTCTCTGGCCAATATTTGAACCTCACTGTCCTCATAGAATCAGAATCAGAAAACTTTTATTGCCATTATCAAGTGAACAGAATTTACAAAACTAGGAACTTGTCTCGGTGATAAGGTGCAAACATAAAACACTAAATAATAATAGTAATAACTAGAATATAGACACTAAATAATAATAATAACTAAAATATAGCTATAATATAGTAAAAAATAATAAGCAATCCAAATAACAAAAAGGTTCAGATGAGCAGCATCAGAAGAGTAGTGCTAACAAAGGAGTGCAAAGTGGCTTCTAGGTGAAGATGTACGGCAGATGAAGGTCCACTCTGGCTCTCCCGTCTGTGTTGGTACATCCTCTTGTGAAGTGGCTGTTTTGTTTCTCCAGTGTAGCGCTCACTGCAGTCTTCACTACACTGAATGGAGTAGACCACATTGCTTTGTTTGTGGCTCGGTGTTTTGTCCTTTGGGTGGACCAGTTTCTGTCTTAAAGTGTTTGTGGGTTTGAAATAGACTGGGATTTCATGTTGTCTGAAAATCCACTGTAGTTTTTCAGAAACGCCGGCCAGGTAAGGAATAGTTACACCCTTCCTCCTGGGTTCTGATTCTCTGTTGTCTTGTTTATTGTCCTTGTCTCTCTTGGTTTTGTTGAAAGCTCATTTAGGATATCCACAAACAGAGAAGACTTTCTGCACATGTTGTTCTTCTTTCTCCTTTCCCTCTGTGGAACCACTTGGGCCCTGTGTTGTAATGTCCGAATAACCCCCAGTTTGTGCTGCAGTGGGTGGTGTGAATCAAAAAGCAGGTATTGGTCTGTGTGTGTGGGCTTCCTGAAGACCTCTACTTGGAGTCGCCGGTCTCCTCCTATCGTTACTGCACAATCTAAGAACGCCAATGTGTTGTCCTTGGCATCTTCACGGGTGAATTTGATGTTCGGATCTATAATGTTTTATTGTCAGTTCAGGAAGTGCATGTTGTTGTGTTTTTGTTAGTGCATGTCACTTGTTGTTTTCTTATTATTGTTATGGCAAACTCTGGTCTCTGAATGTTGAGGAAAGTGCTTATAAACTCATTGCGGCAAATAATATAATAATAATAATATTAATAATGCTCAGAATGCCCAAGGTAAATGAGGAATGACTTTGGACCATTGCAAATTATTTAAAATAAACTACACATACAAGATACAATGCCTTTAAGATACGTCTTTGAAGAGTAAGTATTCTAAGCATGTTAAAACCTAAACACATAAAAAATATAGGCCCTTAAAACATAGCATCAGATAAAAACATGCATTGTTGCCAGTGTTACGGGAGAGAACCCTAATTATTCTTCGTTTGCGCACAGCACGGCGAGCCTCTGCAGCTGTTGGCTAACCCGTGTTTTCAGAGCACAGCACATTCATACCTGCCACTGACTGTCACCTTAATTATTCCCCCGAGGAGTGCAGGCAAAACTATGTGTCAATTAGCATGGCGTGGTACAACTCCAGTGTCTTCCTGCAACAACGTGCGGGAAGAGGTGGCTAATGGCATACAAATTACAAGTAAATGGCTTCATTTATTTCTTTTGTACAAATTTAACTTTCCGTCTTGCACCTTGGTGGTTGCACCTTCCCGGGTCATTGCTGTGTGGTTATTGGTGTGTTGCTCATGTTTTAAGGCAGAGTTCAGACTTGTTTTGTTGTCCTGGTTTTGTCCTGGTTAATTGGATATTTTATTTAATATTTTATTTTACATTTTATTACTTATTTTTCTATTTTATTCCGATTTGTACATGGGTCATTCCAGAATTGGAGGACATTTGGGCTTTAAAATTCTTGAAAAATAAACCTTCACTTTTCTGATTTTCTACTACATATTCATCAATAATAGGTAATAAACTATCAAATGCTTGTTTAGCTCAGCTTACGGATCAATGGTACAATTTTTATTACATGATTTATATGGTTTATTTATTTATTTACTCTAATCACAGTAACAGGGTTGCAGGTAACAGGGTTGCAAAATCGCGCTAATGTTCGCTTTATCTCAGGAGTTGAAGGTAGCTGTTTAGCTGTTACTGCTAATCAAGAGGAAAAACTTATTTATGCAAATAAGTAAAGGAAAAATAATAATAATAATTGCTTTATTCTGATCATTTGCATAACAGGGTTGCATGAGGTAGAGTGAGACATTCAATCAAGGCTAATTATGTTATAAAAATATGAAAAATAGAAGAGAAGACAAACCTTTGCTCTACCCATTCTTTTGGAAAACTGTTTGATGATGTCAAGTTCAGGGGATCATGTGGTTCTGCTTTCTTCTTCTTCTACCAGGCTAAAAATGTTCTGGTAACAGGGTTGCGTGCATGTTGTGGGACACATGTTCCATGAATAATAATTATTATTTGAAATATGATGTCTATTAAAACAAATGTCCCCACAGTTACAAGAGATGGCAATGAAACAAATTATACAAAAAACAAGAAATTTCAATTCAATTTTAACTTGTTTATTTGAGATTCAGTTTGGCCATCAGAGGGGTGGGACAAGAGGAAAATGGCATTTTGTGAGGTACTCCAGACTTACGTGGTATTTTAAAAAATATTTTCAAGCATTCTTTTCTCTTAGTTTTTTAGATTTGGTCTCAGGACAAGTAAATTCACACAAAAACTGTATGTTTTAGTATTTTGTATGTGGATTATTTAATATTTGATGGGTGGGACGTAAAATGTCCTCCAATTCTGGAATGACCCACATATACATTTATTATTATTTTTTCTTGTTATAATTATGTCTCATTTGACACCGTTCTATTGCTATATATATATATATTTTTTTGCTATTCCATGTATTTTGTATTACCCCCTTATGAGTGAGCTACTGTACCCAAATAATTTCCCTTGTGGATCAATAAAGTTTGTCTAAGTCCGTTTTGTCCTGCTGAAGACTTGGTTTTGGTCTGGTTGTAGTCCACGTGTAGTCAAGATTTAGCTTAGGTCGTGCTGTCACTAAAATTTCAAATTTGATTTTTATCCTAAAAGATAAACTTGATACTCAGTACCAGTTTTGATTCCTAAATGAGATTATCGTGTTTATTATGTGATTTTTTTTTTTTTTCAGTACAGTACAGTACAATCAATACTTGCTTAAATTACTAGTTTTGATACTAGTTTTAGTATCGATTAGTATCTGATTTTCAATACTTTTGACAACCCTAAATCCATGTTTGGTCCAAGTTGGTCCAAAATTTGATGTGGAGAGTGAAAATTTGTTTTTCCCTGCACATGTGTGGTGTAGTGCCTTGCATAAGTACACAGTGGCAGTAGCTCTAAGCAATTTCCATTCAATCTGCCATCTTTAAAAGGTTGGTATGCATCTGCACAACTGGGGAGTTTCTTACACCCTACATAATCTGAAAACTCAATCTGAAAATTGAAGAAATGTTTAATTAATAAAGTTTTTCAGGTGCGCGCACATACTTAATTATGTTACTATATTATATACAACATATAAACATTGAGGGCATTTATTTGTGTATTATTCAAATGAACACTGGAGCATATAAATGTTTTCTGCACAAGAGTGGGTGTCTTCTGGAATGTGTGTGTGCAGGTACCAGGAGGAGATGTCTCGAAAGTGGGATAAGATTAAAGGGATAGTGCGTTGTTTTTTTTTATGTTACTCTGTATGGGTTTCCTTCTAAAAGTTACGTGTGTTGACACCGGCTTACCTCTGACAGTCTCAGCTGATCCCGGTTCGGCTCGCTTTCTGGAGCCAACGCAAGTAGGTCCAGTAACTTCCCTGGAACATGAAATAAAGCTTGTTTTTCTTCTCAAAACAAAACATTTGTCCGAAAGGTGATATATTTGCGTCTGAAACAGTTGTCCACGAAACATCCAGCAGCGTATTTCGCATTTGCGTATTTGTCTCTCTCCACACGTATCACTACGCCCATGTTAACTCTATCAGCCTGTTCACTTGTAAACTTTGGCGTAGACTAGGGGTGGGTATTGACAAAGAAGTCACGATTCAATTCGAATCACGATTCATATGCCACGATGCGATACTATCACGATGCATCACGATACTTGAATCATTGTGATACACTGCAATATATTCAACATACTTCAGTGAAAATGTACCAAAAAAAAGATGATAACTTAAATATTAGTGACTGTGTATCTGGGTAGTGTCTTCAATTGATACATAACTCTGAGTAACTCAATTCATAACTGAATTTATTGAATAACAAAAACAATTACAAAAACCAATAACAAAAAAAGTGCATAGGATTTTTTCTAAAACAAAAAATGATGTTCAAACATTTGCCATTTTGGAGGTAGCTACCATCATACCAAACAATACCCTTTCACAAAGAAAAAAGTGCATAGGATTTATAAAAAACAAAAAACCAACAACTAATAATTTATTTATTTATTTAATATTAAATATTAAATGATTAAATATTAAATTATTAATTAATAAAAATAGATTTTTTGCATCAAGAATCGATGCAGTATATTGTGAAAGTTAGTATCGCGATGCATTGTCATGACGATTATTTTCCACACCCCTAGCGTAGACGTCCGCTGAAGGTGAACAGGCTGACAGAGTTAACATGGGCGTAGTGATACGAGTGGAGAGAGACAATACGCGAATGCGAAATATGCTGCTGGATGTTTTGTGGACAACTCTTTTCGGACGCAAATATATCACCTTTCTAACAAATGTTTTGTTTTGAGAAAAAAAAACAAGCTTTATTTCATGTTCCAGGGAAGTTACTTACGTGGGCTCCTGAAAGTGAGCCGAACCGGGATCAGCTGAGGCTGAGACTGAGAGGTAAGCCGGTGTCAACACACGTAACTTTTAGAAGGAAACAAATACATTAAAAAAACAACAACAACGCACTATCCCTTTAAGACTTTATTGATCTCACACATAGTGACACACAGGAGAAATTCACTTTTGCATTTGACCCAAGTGGGCTGCAGTGGGCAGCTCGTCTTTCTAGCACCCAGGGGGCCAGTACCGTGAAGGGTCTTGCCCAACGACCCACACTGGCTTGCTCATTGCTGGGGGGGATTTGAACCCAGGTCCCCCGGGTAAAAGTGAAGTGACTTACCAGTTGAGCTAGCCAGCCGGCAAGGTTGAAAGTAGGAGTTGAAATGTTGAAAATAAGGAGTGAAAGAGAATGCTGATGACGAAAGCGGGGAGGAGTGAGCAGAATTTGACCCACATGTTCTTTGCGTATTTGAATATTCATAATTACAGGGGGTCCTCGGGTTACGACGTTGATCCGTTCTTAAGATGCGTCGTAACCCGAATTTCATCGTAAGCCGGATTTTGCCTTTGATCTTCCAACCAAAGCAACAATAACCTTTCCATCTCAATAATTAGACCACTACGCTGCTTGGTTATCACTGCCGCTTTCATAGGAGCAGATCAGAGCCCACATCAGGTACTTCCGCCCACATTGGGCGCACACACGAGGCTGTCTTCTTCTCCCTACAACCACAACAAAGCGTATTCTTGCGCCGTGCGCCGTTCGCGTTTGTTTACATCTCTTACCACGCTAAACCGCGTAAAACGGAATGACGCGTAATATATATATATATATATTTTTTTAATGGGGGCGCGTTCGGAACCACGAAACGTCGTAAACCGAGACCGTCGTAACCCGAGGACCCCCTGTATATATTTATTGGGGTCTGAGGGAGAGGAGGGTAGTCACCTTTTACGCGATAAGACTTACATACCGTAAGCACTGGAGCGATGATTTGGCCCAAAGCTCTGTATTAGACTTTTTGTTAGGTGAATAAACTTTTGGTTAATTTGGACCTTTCTGAATCTTGGTCGTCTCTTGATAGAACGCGCACTCCCCAACAAAATGTGTAAACCGCCATGTTTGTTTTTGACGTGAACAGAGCATGCTTCTCTCTAATTGGTAAATCTGCCTGTCAATCACACCCTCTGAAATCAGGGAGACGGGAAACTGCTCCAGATCCACTTGTCTTTGTAAAGTTTTGTCAAAGCGTGTGGTTCTGACTCGCCTGATAACCTTTTTAAGGGACCATTCCTGCATTTTAGTTTGGTAATACTGTAACTACATCACATAACCACATAATTATGAAATTAATTGCTTGAATGGCAAAAATATAATATACTTTGACAACTATTATCAGACAAACTCATTGATTGAGTGATTATGATTATGATAATGCATGCCTCAAGGTGTCTGTGGGTTAGTTTGTGTGTAGTGCTTCTTACAAATCTCATTGTTGTCTTCATAATGCGATAAGGCCAAGAAACATGGCACCTATGATGTTTTTGTGTCTTTCTAAAAACAAAACGGCTGCGTATTATGCCAAATAATGGGTTAGATAAGAGAGGCCAACCCACTGCAGAGAAGCTCAGTGTAATGAGACAGCGGGTTCATAGACTGGCAGCAGATCAATGCACAAACCTACACTTAGATCTAATCAGTGACATAGCGTGCCCTTAACCTTGTTAGTGGAGTGCCATACATATAAAGGATGGGCCCACAGATCACGGGACGACCGTGAAGACTGCATAAAAGCAAAAGTTGTAGTAAAGACCATGAGTGAATGCTTCCTCTTCATGGCATTGTATGATGGTAACAGACGGTAATGTGCAGAGGTGGGTCGGACTCAGTTTATTTGAGTTTTAATGAAATTATACTTTTCAGTGTACTTTCCTAGCATCATACTTTTGCTTCTGCTCAAGTAATATTTTTTACTGAACAACAGTACAGGGGGTCCTCGGGTTACGACGGTCTCGGGTTACGACGTTTCGTGGTTACGAACGCGCCCCCATTAAAAAAAATATGTATATATTACGCGTCATTCCGTCTTACACGGTTTAGCGTGGTAAGAGATGTAAACAAACACGAACGGCGCGCGGCGCACGGCGCAAGAATATGCTCTGTTGTGGTTGTAGGGAGAAGAAGACAGCCTCATGTGCGTGTCCAATGTGGGCGGAAGTACCTGATGTGGGCTCTGATCTACTCCTATGAAAGCGGCAGTGATAACCAAGCAGCGTAGTGGTCTAATTATTGAGATGGAAAGGTTATTGGTGCTTTGGTTGGAAGATCAAAGGCAAAATCCGGTTTACGACGAAATTCGGGTTACGACGCGTCTTAAGAACGGATCTACGTCGTAACCCGAGGACTCCCTGTACAGTGGTACCTCGTGGTTCACTTTTCGTGGCCTCGTGGCCACTTCGTGGCTCCGGGAGTCCCGCTGGATGCACGAGGAGCCGAGACATGAGTCACTGGATCCGTAGGAAGTCCAGACCGGGACTAAGGTCGTTTTCACACCAGGAAAGTCCGATAGTTCACTTGCTTTGGTCCGGACCAATTTTTTTTTCACTTTCACACTGCACTTTTTTCCCCAAGCGAACTAACATCTATAAACAAAACCACATGTGCTGAGGTCGTTCAGCCATTGGACAGAAATGAGCCCTGTCCAAACCCGGTGTCCAAACGTGGAAGGAGGAGAATAATGGTGTTACGTGCTGTTTACAATCTAGCCTTAGCGATATGGTTTGCTCAGTTTTTACAGTTTGCACAAATGTTTGAGCAGCATCGAGAGGTTTACACTATTTTACAATCAATTTCCAAATGACGAAGTCACAGGGCAGAGACGGCTACGGAGGACAGCGCTCATGCGCACATCAAGTTCTGACTCTTGCTCTTCACGCAAAACGTAAGTAAGCCTCGTAAGTTTAGTTTTGTTTCATTTTGTTTAGTTTAGTTTCGTCAGCCTCAGTTTCCCATAATGCTCGACATACGATGGGAGCTCGTTAAGTACAAAAAGACAACTTGTGTCGGATCGAGTCCGGTCTGCATTCTCACCTCAAACGAACCGCACCAGGATTCGTATGGAACCGGACCGAGACCAACCTTTTTAGGTGGTCTCGGTTCGCTTGTTTGCTCCGGATCGAGACTTTTGGTTTTTATTCACACCAGCCCAAAAGGTCCGAATCAAAGGAGCAAACGAACCCTGGTTCATTTTAAACGAACCAAACAAGGCAGGTGTGAAAACGACCTAAGACATGAGGACCAGACTGGGACCAGACCGGGACCAGACTGGGACCAGACCGAGATTTGACCAGGACTAACCGGCTGGTTAGCTCAACTGGTAAGTCATGGACTTTCCCCCTGGGGGTTGTGGGTTCAAATCCCCCCCGGGTAATGAGCTAACCAGTGTGGGTCCTTGGGCAAGACCCTTCACGGTACTGCCCCCCGGGCGCCGAAAAAAAGATGGCTGCTCACTGCTCCTGAAAAAAGGATGGGTCAAATGCAGAAGTCAAATTTCTCCCGTGTGTCACTGTGTGTCATTGTGTGTGAGACCAATAAAGGCTTAAGCCTAATCTTGTAGAGCCTAATCTTGGGGATGAGGACCAGCAGACCGGGACCAGATCGGGACCCGACCGGGACCAGACCGGAACTAGACCAGGACTAGACCGGGACTAAACGTGGACTAAACCAGGTCTAAACCAGGACTAAACCAGGACTAAACCAGGTCTAAGCCAGGTCTAAACCTAGACTAAACCAGGTCGAGACCAGGTCTAAACCTGGACTAAACCAGGACTAGGTCAGGTCTAAACAAGGATTAAACCACCTCATGCAGCTCTTTACCTTGTTTCGTGCGGCTCTTGTGCGTTTTCGCTTCGTGGCTCGGACTGCGCCGCTGGACGCGGTCTCGAGAGGGAGGCACAGTCTGGACACTGCCTCGGTCTCGTGGTCGCAGCCCCGGGTGGGATGCCGGTCATGTTGCTCTATGGATTTGACAACGATCAGCGGGTACAGCTGTCCGCACGCGCCCCCCCACCCCCCCACCCCCACACACACACACACACACACACACACACACTTCACTATTAATACATTTTGTTGAAAATCTACGAAAGTTTGAGTGTTTAAACAAGAGAGAAATGTGAGAAAATGTTAATTCCAGTCTGAGAAAAGTGTATAATGTGTGTGGTGATGCGTTTACAGCCTTAAAACATGTATAATAATTGTAAAATATAAAGTTGTCCTACTTCACGGATTTCACTTATTGCAGGTTATTTCTGGAACCTAACCCCCGTGATAAACGAGGGATTACTGTAACAGTATCCTTGCTTGAGTAAAAGCTTTGTTTACTTTTCCCAGTGAAATGTGGCAGAAGACCTTCCCGAGAAAATGCTCTGAGACCTTCCAGAGGAAATAATTAAAAACGCACCATATGGCTCTAGACCAGGGGTCGGCAACCTTTACCACTCAAAGAGCCATTTGGACCCATTTCACACAGTAAAGAAAACACTGGGAGCCACAAAACCCTTTTGAAATTTAAAATGAAATAACACTGCATATAACATTTTTTTTTACCTTTGTGCCATAGAATTACATTTTGAAAATGAACGAATGAAAATAACATATATTTTAATTAAATACAGTGATCTTTCGCTGTTTCGCTGATTTTTTTTATAGTGTATCAACACGCATTGTGTTCTGCATCGTGATTGGCTGACCAATTGGTAGACCTTTGTCTTTGTCCGTCATTCTCCTCCGTGTCTCCTGTACAGTAGGCCTAGAGAATGCGTTCAGTTTGCCAAATTTATTTAAATGTGATCACGAGCAGTGTGACTCTGAAGCAGTGAGGACTGAGCGATCTGGCATTTGGGCACATGCCAGAAGGGCCGCGGCCGGTCATGCTCTGTCACGGATTTGACCACGATGAACAGGTGCACATGTCCGCGCGCACACTTCTCCGGGTGGTCAATGCGCATCGGGAAGTAGCGGCAGTGTTTCCGCACAACGAACTGGTGGAACCTGGAGTCCAGGCGGTGGAACCAGTCCTGAGAGCGCACGGATGCGTTCTCACTACAACAAAACCCGCAACAGCGCAGCGGCGCCAGGCGCCTCGGTCAGAGGAACTGTGAAATACACGCATATTTATACACGCAATATAAAGCTGACTACTTCACGGATTTAGCCTATCGCGGGTTATTTTCACAATGTAACCCCCACGATAAATGAGGAACCGATGTACCGGTGTATCAGAGGGATCAAAGAGCCGCGGCTCTGGAGCCGCGTGTTGCCGACCCCTGCTCTAGACGCTTAAAACATGTTGATGCACTGCAAATTTTGCCAAAGAGATTTTTCAACTCTCTTTTTGCTTTCTGACGCCCGTGTACTTACCAAATACCTTTTTTTCTCTTTCTTGAGTAAGTTTCTTGGAGCACTACTTTGTACTTCTACTTAATATTTTTTGAAGTAACATTACAAATAGAAGTTGAATGTGTAATTGCACATCAATCTTGTACCACTTTTCATTGCATTAAAGCTTCCAATCAAAACCAATTGACTCTTTGCACCATTAGTCACGCATACTCCACATTCGTCCTTGAGCAAGGAGAGTGAACAGTCATATTATTACATATACTCTGTACATGTACTGAATTACTTATCAACACTCTTTATAGTTAGCAAATGTAAATTAACTGTAATGGTGTTGGTACTAGTAACAGTGAAATTAGCAAAGCAGTAAGCATTTCACTAATATCACAGTAAAATGACCCACTATATTACAAGTGCAGTGGCCCACCAGTGAACTACCACTACTGGCGAGGCTGGAAACGGGGTGAAGATGTTAGAGATGCATGCGTTAGAATTCTTAATTAGCTTTTAATGAAAAAGTAATTAGGATGAATTCCCTTACAGCTAATCTCCATTTTCGTATGAGAATAGATGGCTTTACACACAGGACTGCGAGGTGAACTCCCCCCGCTCAATAACATAGCTTGAACTGTGAACAACACCTAATCCGTCACAACAGCTAGCCCCCAGCGCACGTAAACAATTAACGCGATTCAGAAATATACGGAAACCTACTGTGTCATTACCTGCGAAAATACCGCTAATGTAGCCCGTGTTTCGTTTAACTTCTCGCGACGCAACATCTAGCTCCCTGTGAGGCAAAACACTCGCTACAGCACATTAGCAAAAAAAAAAAAAAAAAACCTTTTAACACTTTTGCCTGCTGCCTCAATTTGTTCAAATGTCAACACCATTAAGTGCAATGTGTAAAGGTCTGGCGTTTAGCAGTTTTTCCAAATATCTGATGAACAGTCCATGCCTGGTGCCCCGGGCAGTGAGAGGAGGCCGTAAAAGTGAGTGGAATCAGTCTTGCAGGAGAGGTGCAGATGAGAATATACGAAAAAGTTAAACGCAAGGAAGCTATCAGAAGGAAATGGTGCTACGTAAGTATCTATTGTGACTGTATGCCTTTGTGGTTTTGTGGTGATGTAGCTGAGATGGAGAGTGGAGTTGAAGGTGTATGTCCATGATTGTTTAACGGCCGATACTACACAAAATGGATTCTTGTGAGCTATTGGACATGTTATATTATGTGATGTTGTTTCCTCATCAAAAACATACCTGGAGTTGTGTTTTAATTCATTCACATATTTGAGTAATCCTTTATTGTTAGTCTGTTTACATCTACAAAGCTCAAAGCTGTTCCAAGTTAACAGGTACCTTTTACCCTTTGTTCGGTAGAAACTATAATACAGTGAACCCTCGCTGTATCGCGGTTCATTGTTCGCGGCCTCGCTGTTTCGCGGATTTTTTTTCCAATTTTTTTTTTCCAATTTTTTTTTTTTTTTTTTTTTAATAGTGTAACTTTTTTTTTTACAGTGTAACATTGTGTCCTGCGTCCTGATTGGCTAAGAGACTAGACCAGGACTAAACCAGGTCTAAACCAGGACTAAACCAGGTCTAAATCAGGACTAAACCAGGTCTAAACCAGGACTAAACCAGGTCTAGACCAGGGATGGTCACGCAGGGTGGTAGGGACAGAGTCTCTGATTTCCTTCACGAGAGCGCCTGGGTGACAGGAGGTGTGGCCTTTGTTTACTTGCACGAGCCACGGAAGAGAGTGCGAGTCGGACCATGGAAGAGCCAAGAATCAACACGGACAGGCCTGGCCCGGACGCCGCGCGGCCGTGGGAGGCAGCGGGGCGAGGACACTCGCACGCAGAGAGGAGACAGTGGGTCTTCCCCGTCACGAACCCGACCCCGTCCTAGAGAGCTGTGGAGTATTGGCGACGCATTGATAGCGGTCTGATTTTGGAGCCGGGGTGAAATGCAACCAACTCTTGTGAGCGCAGGTTAGTCTTACCTGGTCTTGTGGTGAGGACTGGTGCTCAGAGGCGTCTGTTAGCGGTTTGGCACTGTTAGCATTGGCTTGAGTCTTGCCCAAAATGATATCCAGGTCGCTTTCCACTCGACTTTCGCACATGGCATGGATATGTGGTACCAAAACAAACACACGTGTCCGCGTGCACGTGTCAGCGCGCACGTGTCCGCATGTCACGTGTCTCCCCCCGTGTCACTATTAATATATTTTGATGAAAATCTACAAAAGTTTGAGTGTTTAAACAAGAGAAAAATGTGAGAAAATGTTAATACCAGTGTCAGAAAGGTGTATAATGTGTCTGGTGAAGCGTTTTCAGCCTTAAAACATGTATAATAATTGTAAAATATAAAATTGTCCTACTTCGCGGATTTCACTCATTGCGGGCTATTTCTGGAACCTAACCCCCGCGATAAACGAGGGTTCACTGTAATCCAAATCAGGGGTGTCAAACATGCAGCCCGGGGGCCAGATCTGGCCCTCCAAGACCTTCAATCTGGCCCTCGGCTGATTTTCTATTAAAATATTTTAATTATAATTTTCTATTAAAAATATTGGTAATTTTCTGCGCCTCTTCCTTGCCTCTTTCCAAACGCTCTTAAAGGACGATCGTTTTGACTGTTGACCGTGACACTCTCATCAGCAAAATGTAAAAAATGAGAAAAGTGTTTATAGACTCAGGATTGCAGGATTTTCAAAGAAAAATGGACTAACTCCTATTTGTTCACGGAGGTGAATGGGAAACCTGTGCTCTTGTGTTGAAATTGCATTTTTCTTAAAAGTTTCAGGTTGTTCATAATATTATAATATTGTGTAAAAGAAAGAGTTCATCAAACAAAAAAGACTTCTGTAATAGATGTGCGTTTCTCTGCACAAATATTTGGATTTATTGCTATTTTGGGGGTATATTTGCCATGAGTTTTCTGATCCGGCCCCTTTGGGATCAAAATAGGTTGGATACGGCCCCCGGACCAAAATGAGTTTGACACCCCTGATCCAAATAATCCAAATGCTTCTAGTGAGGGTGTATGGAGTTTAAAAACACAGTGGAGCACTTCCTGTGTTACCGTTTAACATCACAAGGTGGAACAGAGTGTTTTCAGTTTGAGAGAAGAACTCAGCCTAAATATGCAGGGTTTGTGTGTGAAATCAAAATGTGTGAATGAAACAAAACTCCAGGTATGTTTTTGTTGAGGAGACAATATTATAACATAGATCAGGAAACATCTCTCCTTTTCCTTTGCATTTTAGCATCCTATTTATTCTCTACAAGGTTCTAAGCACTTTTCACAACTTTCAGAGAGCAGAGCGGACTTTTACTGTGACTGCAACAACAACTAGCATGCGAACGGGCACCTGCGTTTCTTCCTGGTTCGTGGATGATGTAATTAGATGCAGACAACACACAGCAGTCTAGTTTTTACCTTAAGAGCTGCTTTTACAGTATATCTACTGAGGCGAACCAATTTTTACTTTATTACATGGAAAAAATCAGGTACAGCCCCTTTAAGGTTGTGTTACGTTCTTGACTGTGGAAATCTAAACTGGTGGGAGGAACAAAAATGTGTTTTAGTAATATGGGCGGAATACCAAGTGGTGCAGTGTGGAAACAAATAGAAGAATAGAAAATAATGATAGTAAATGATGTAAAATAAGTCCAAATAAGCCAAAAAATATTGCAAGAACTGATATCTGCAGCTGTACAAGTGAAATATTGGTATTATGTGAACTTAAAATACATTTTGGTGCTTTTATTTAAGCCACTCTATGATTTGGTGCTTTTTGCTGTTATTTACAACTGCAATCAATCAATCAAACATTATTTATAAAGCGCTTTTCATACAAAAGTGTAACAGGCCTTACAATGAGGCAGGTGGACTGAAATGTGGCTGCCTCTAATGCAGAGGCTTTTATTTTTTTAGCTTAGCCACAAGCACTGCTTTATCACACAAAAAACATTACATCACATTTTTTCACAGTTGGTGAAAAGTTTCACAGTTTGCCAATATGTATTCATCAGTAAATTGACCTCATATTTTAAAGCTACAATGACAGAGCTCTTGCTGTATTTTCCTCAGATGTTCTGATGGATTCCTGCGATGTCAATATGACGTGATGTGGACCTGAACAACAGTGTGCTTCTGTCTGCCTGAGACCTCCAATACTTTCATTACTTTCATTACGACAATCATTTGTCTACGAAGACTGTGTTTGTCACCTTTTGATATTTGCTGAAATAATGCCATGCCAACAATATCCAGAGGTTTGGGGTGTGAAAGGTCAATGGTGGTCTCTTTTTTGTATGTTTCTGATATGCGGAATAATAAAAATATGTATTTTATATATATAAATATTTATATTTGTATATATAAAGTATCATTAAAATAATCACTCAAGTAAGAATAATACTTTGTGAAAATACAAATACAAGGCTTCATGTTTGAAAAAAAGAAACAAAGAAACTTGGTTGTTTTAATGGTTACTTTCTCACATTGTGGCCCTTGCAGTGAACTACCAGTGAGCACCTAACAGCCAATCAGAAAGCTTGCGGTGTTTACTGTTTAGGTGCTGCGTACATCACCTCAGTCACAAAACAGATACATTTGGACACAGAAATGCTTCATGTGATAATCACATTAGTCCCATAGTGATTGCTTATTGTCATACTAATTAAATAAAGGAAATTGGATTATTCTCCATATGCAGACTCTGATTAGTTTCTCTGATCTCGAATGGTCGAGGTCAGAGTCAAGATGCTGCTGTACATGTACATGTATATGGAAGTAGTGTGACAGTTGTAAGAAGAGGCATGAGACTGGAATTTGAATGCAGGATTTTTTTATTTTTTTTTTTGTTAAAGGCAAATTAACGTTTTTTTTTTACAATCTGAGCCTTCTTTCGGCAATAAAACAAGTAGTTTTACTCACCCATAGCATTTTTCTGTCAATTGGAGCAGTATCGCAGAACTTATGTTGAGGCGTTCTGTTCTAGTAATGATCCCGTATCCGTTAACATGGTGCTGTATCATATGCTCGGGGCATTACTTTGCGGTGTCCAAATAACACAAACTTTAGCACTTTTCAAATCATAGAAGCCCGATGTCTTAATATAAGATTTTGTTTGAAGCAAAAGTGGCCTGTAATCCGAGATTTAGCCATAGTTTCGAGTAGATGAGGACGCCAGTGCGCATGCGTGGACTGCTCCCGGGACCCAAACATGAAACGCAAAGCTGAAAACTATGGATAAATCTCGGATTACAGGCCACTTTTGCTTCAAACGAAATCTTACATTAAGACATCGGGCTTCTATGATTTGAAAAGTGCTAAAGTTTGTGTTATTTGGAGACCGCAAAGTAATGCCCCGAATACTCATGCTAACGGATACGCTACAACATAACTTTCTTCAAACAGCTCCAAATGACACGAACGTGATATGGGTGAGTCAAACGACTTGTTTTATTACCGAAAGAAGGCTCAGATTGTAAAATAACGTTACTTTTCCTTTAAACATCAGTTCAGGACTTTGGACCCACTCAAAACATTCGGTATTGACCCTTCAAGTATAAATAAATTGAATAAACTTTAGAAATATAGTCGTATAAATATTTAAATTAGTGCAGTAATTCTTGAGTTTCTTCTCCAAGTTTGAGGTCTTCTAATTTGCAGTTTGTCTAATACAGCTTGTCAGTATTGGAGTGGAGTCTATAGATGTTCTGGCTGTTCAAATCCGGTGCTCGGAAACTCAGCAGAGAGTTGGCATTTCTCCCAGGTGTACTTTTAAAGGGCTTATTTCAACTTAAAAAATAAATGGCTGACTGACTGTTGTACTGGACTTCTCAAAGAGAGACTATTGATTCTGGCCCAAAGTGCATTTGATGTGAGAATTGAAAGACACAAGGTTAAGACATATCATCTTTGAGGGTTTGCTGCTGGGCAATAGAAGGAAATAAGGAATAGAGGGGAAAAAAAAACTTAATACTACAGTACAGTCCTCTATGATGTGCTATCACTTAATAGTTTTACTTGTCCTGGTGCTTTTCACTAACTTTTATTCAGCTTCTCATTAATAGCTGCTTCCATTATATATTTGCTGTTGATAGTGAGGGTTTAAACCACTGACCATGCCTTTATTTTTTTCTTCCTTCTACTTGAACACAAAAGTAATAACCAGTGAAGTGTCTTGCTGATGTTGACACTTGCTGATGTTGACTTAATCTAAAACATTTCCGGAGATGTTTTAGATTAGCGATCTCCGTAACGTGAGTGTCGGGGCACGACGCTGCAGTCACCAAAATAACACAAACTTTAGCACTTTTCAAATCATAGAAGCTCAATGTCTTAGTCTACACTTTCGTTTGAGTCAAAAGTGGCCTGTAATCTGAGATTTAGCCATAATTTCGAGTAGATGAGGAGGCCAGTGCGCATGCGGAGTCACAGTTTATTTCGCTCTTACTCTCGGGACCCAAACATGAAACGCAAAGCTGTAAATTATGGATAAATCTCGGATTACAGGACACTTTTGACTCAAATGAAAGTGTAGACTAAGACATTGAGCTTCTATGATTTGAAAAGTGCTAAAGTTTGTGTTATTTTGGTGACTGCAGCGTCGTGCCCCGACACTCACGTTACGGAGATCGCTAATCTAAAACATCTCCGGAAATGCTCCATATGACACCAAAGTGCTATGGGTGAGTAAAACAACTTGTTTTATTACCGAAATAAGGCTCAGATTGTAAAAAACGTTAATTCTCCTTTAAATGACACCATTTGAGCTTTATTACACTACATATTGTGTTTTACCTATTTGTATTATATACAAGTTTACTGTACTTTTGCGACAGGTATATGTGGATTTATTATCTTGTTTATTATATGTTTATTTGTTATCTTGTTTATCAGATGTTTTATGTTCACTGTGGGCCTAGGGGGCACTGCAATTTCAAATCCTGCGTGTGCAACCGGTACATATGGTTTTTGACAATAAAGCTGACTTTGAACTTTGAACTTTGCTGAAGGACATACAGTGACCGGAACAGGCGACCTTCAGGTTTGAGGACAATTGCTCCACCACTATGCCATTGCCGCATCTATCCCATAATACAAAGAAAAAACAAAATACAGATTTTCCACTAATGCTGTGTATTCATAACTGAAGTACATAATGTAACATTTCTGTAAGGGGGTCTGTCAACTCCTTTTTTATTTATTTTTTTTATTTAACCTTTATTTATCCAGGTAAACCAATTGAGAACCAGTTCTCATTTACAATGGCGACCTGGCCAAGAGGCAGCACAATTAAAAGATACATTCATAAAAACATACAGTGCAACATGAACAATAAAGACAATAATAAAAGACAACAACTAAAAGCAGGTACAATGGTCTTAAAACAGTAATAAAAGATTACAACTAAAAACATGTGCAATAATCATGGACAGTAGCATGTAGAAAGTTCTTAAAAGTGCTGATTGGAATAAAAGAGCTGAGTTTCAGTGAGCGCTGCAAACTATTCCAGTCGCTCGCAGCGGCGAACTGGAAGGACAGGCGACCGAAGGAAGTGCGGGTTTTAGGGATGACCAGATTAATCAAACTGCTGGAGCGTAATGTACGGATTGAATTGTGAATTTGGAGAAGAGAACGAAGATATTGTGGAGTTTTGCCAATGAGAGTTTTGTAGATAAAGAGGAGCCAATGGATCTGTCTGCGGGAGTGAAGTGAGGGCCATTTTACCAGAGTGTATAGTGTGCAGTGGTGAGTGTGAAAGCGAGCTCCAGTAACAAAACGGATGGCGGTGTGGTAGATGATGTCCAGTTTGTGCAGAAGGGATTTGGAGGCAGATCTGTAGATGATGTCACCATAACAACTCCTTGCCTCCATGAAGATGTTACTACTAATAATTTAGAAACATATGCCACCAGGCTACATGGCAGCCCATGCTCACAGGAAGAAAGCAAGTTTTTTTTCGTTTTGGTGCAATAACATGTAAAATTGTCTCCATGGAGATGTTAGTGCTTTGCCAATTATCTTACAGAGTATAGCATCACTTTTATCTAGCTCCATGGAAACAAGCAGGAGGCACCACCACTCACAACATGTTTTATACGGGAATTATTTTTTTGTTTGTAATAAAAATGTGAAATTACACGAGATAAATACATTTAATACCATATTGTGGAACATAAAACGTCCCATATTACGCCAGTTTGACTCTTTATCAAAAACATAGAGTTGTGTTTTGTTTCATTTACACATGTGATCCTTTATTATTGGTCTATCTACATCTCCAAAGCTCAAAATGCTCTGTTCCACCTTGTGATGTCACGTCAGTTTTTAAGTTAACACCTACATTTCCCTCTTGTTTAGTAGAGATTGGTTACCTGGCCAGCCAAATGATATCTCTCTGTATTTGCTATACAGCTCGATACCATTTGGACACCCTCGCTCCCCCCTCGCTCCCCTGGTTAACAACGGACTCCGCGATTCTGATTCGTTCAAAGATGGTGACGTCAGTGCACCCGCCTTTGCCCCCAACGTCCCTTCCATTCAGCTGTAAAATTGGTCTTAAATGACCTAAAACACATCGATTCCTTAAAACCACAGCAGCTGACAGCTCTAGAGGCCTTTCTTTTCAAAAAAGATGTTTTTGCATTGCTTCCTACCGGCTTGGTTCACGTCGCTGTCCGTTAACTGTTCTCTGATTGGTTCACTTAGCTGTCTGTCTAAGCGCAACGGCAGCGCATTCTGGACCAAGCATTACCAGACTCACCGCTGGTACAGCGATGAGTCATGGATTCTTCCAGGCAATTCCAGGGTTGAAATTACCCAAATGATTCTAGAGAAGATGTGTGGAGTTTAAAAACACAGTGGACAACTTCCTTTATTACCACAACATCACAAAGTGGAAGGAGTGTTATGTGTTTGAGAGAAGAACTCAGCCTAAATATGCAGGTTTTATGAAACAAAACACAACTCCAGGTATGTTTTTGATGAGGAAAACACATTATAACATACAGCTCTGGAAAAAAATAAGAGACCACTGCAAAATTATCAGTTTTTCTGATTTTACTACTTATAGGTATGTGTTTGGGCAAAAGGAACGTTTTTGTTTGAGTCTATAAACTACTGACAACATTTCCCCCAAATTCCAATTTAAAAATATTATCGTTTCGAGCATTTATTTGCAGAAAATGACAGATGGTCAAAATAACAAAAAAGATTTATGGTTTCAGACCTCAAACAATGCAAAGAAACAAGATCAAATTCATTTTAAAACAACATAATACTAATGTTTACACTTAAGAAGAGTTCAGAAATCAATATTTGGTGCAATAACCCTTATTTTTAATCACAGCTTTCACGCGTCTTGGCATGCTCTCCACAAGTCTTTCACATTGTTCTTGGGTGACTTTATTCCACTCCTAGTGCAAGAACTGAAGTAGCTCAGCTTTGTGTTTGTGTTGAATTCAACAGACGCTGGAATGGAATGGCTGTAATACATGTAGAGATGCTGATTTCAGAAAGATATGCAGTGGTCTCTTATTTCTTTATTTTTTCCAGAGCTGTACATCAGAATATAGCGTAATACGAGCCCTTTAAAGCAAAGCAATAACAACTCCATGGAGCCAAGCAGATAGCGTGAGAAATGTACCAGAAATGTTCCACAGTGCAGCTTTAACGATACTGTTATTATTCTCGAAACACAACACAATATACTGTGAGTAAGCCTTTCCAGGAGTCCACTAAAATAAAACAGTGAATAAGTATGCCGTAGTCCGCTACATCACCCCGGTCATTTAATCTCCTCTGTAATATCAAACCCACATGTGTCACTACACTGCACCATCCTTACCCAGAATCCTTTGCGACCGACAAGACACTCCAACTCCTGGCTCATCTCTTTCCCGGCACTGCTGATCAATAGGAGATGCGTGGGCTTTATAGATGACTACCACATTGTCACGGTCAATACTATGGCAAATGGTAATTATGTACGCATTATGGGCAATTTCATGGGTGAGCTAGCGAAGCCTCTTGGCAATTGAGCGCTCAGTGACTGATCTAGCAGTACCAATCCGGCGACGCATCCGCCTTATTGCCCACGTTTGGCTCACTTACTCAGCTCGCGTGTTTGAAGGGGGAATGAAGTTAGAAGAGAAGTGGTCCGGGAGCTGGACTGATTTGTTTGGGGGTTTCTCTGACTGGGTTTGTATGATGGATTCACTCAAGCATTTTGTGGCGTGTGTGTATGGCGTATGTAAAGCAAATAAGGCAATCTAGATGGAAATTGTGAGCTGGTATTTGTAGAAAAATAGTGACTGGAAGAATCCATTGTCCGGACGTAATCAGAACGTAACTGCAAGATTGGAACATAAAATAATGTGCAATGTCTGGTATTTTCAAAGGATAAAAGGAGAAATTGTCTGAAGGAGCAAAATAAAAATGTTCAAATCATCGTCAAATTGTCAGAATACACTTTACATACATTCTGACTTTGAGTGGGGTTGGCTCAGCACAGATCTGACCGATAACTTGGTCTGGTTTGGTTTCCATGAAGATAGAAAGTTTTATGCCCTACTGTGAAACTTCCAAACAATAATATCTCCATGAAGAAAAGCACTTGACGAACAGAAACCTGGCTATCAATCTGCAGCAAACCCAGGTCAGAGACTATGTAGACTCAAACCAGCAGCAACATTTTGATTTTGAACACATACTGAACAACTATTTCATATATATCCTGCTATATGTCCCGCAAATATTCACCATTCCTAATCTGGATGGTCCAATCACAGCTAGTCACTTCTTTGTAGCACGGGTCGGTCAAATGAAGAAGAATATTCTGGTATCATTCAGAACAAAATACTGTATTTAACTTCTTAAACCTCAATCACAGGGGGGAAGATATGATTTCACACCCACAATTAGAAGTTACTATTATTATTATAAGTAGTAGTAGTAATGCAGTCATAGTAGTACTAGTAGTAGTAGTAGTAGTACTAGTCGTAGTACAGCGCTCTCAAGTCTCACGCTTTGAGAGTGTGACAAACAAACACAAACAAACAAACAATATTTATAAGGCGCTTTTCATACAAAATTGTAACACAATGGCTATGTTTTTTAGGTGATAGAAACCTATTTTTGTGATGTTCTTGATGTGTGGGATAAAAGTCAGCTCAGAGTCAAAAATGACGCCCAGGTTTTTCACTTGAGGAGATGGGTTAAAAGACTGTGCTTGTAGTTTTGATAAAAGTTTCTCTCTCTGGGCCTCAGGACCGATGACTAAAACCTCAGTTTTGTCCTGGTTAAGCTGGAGAAAGTTTCTTGCCATCCAGGATTTGATATCTAGAATGCAGTTAAAAAGAGCATCCATTGGCCTGGTGTCATCAGGAGACACGGAAATGTAAAGCTGCGTATCATCTGCATAGCTGTGGAAATTGATTCCATGTCTCCTGATGACGCTGCCAAGGGGGAGCATGTACAAGTTGAAAAGCACAGGGCCTAAAATGGAACCCTGGGGGACACCACATGTGATTTTATGGATCTTAGAGGAGTATGTGTCCATACTTACCATAAATGTTCTGTCTGTGAGATAGGACGTGAACCATTTGTGAACAGCACCAGAGAGGCCGAGGTGCTTTAGGCGAGTTAAAAGAATCATGTGGTCTACTGTGACACACGCAATTCGACGTGTTCATACGCTTACATGCCACACATGGTATTTCTCACGCTGAAATTTTGTTAAGCAATTCAAAACTGTAGCCACTGTTCACAGCGCTTCTGTGCCCAGAAAATCAGTTAGTTAATGCAGGCACCGCGCCGTTTTCAGCAAAAAAAAGTCACTCGTACCCCCCACCCCCCCGCTCCTCGGAAAAAACGCAGTCACACGCACCACCCCGCTCCCCCAATATAAATCTCACTCCTACCAAACTTCAAAACATTCCCTGTCGTAGTAGTAGTTGTATAAGTAGTAGTAGTAGAAGTAGTAGAAGTAGTAGTAGTAGTAGTAGTAGTAGTGCAGTCATAGTAGTAGTAGCAGTAGTAGCAGTAGCAGTAGTAGCTGGAGTAGCAGTAGCAGTAGGCCTAGTAGTAGTAGCTGTAGTAGTAGTAGTAGTAGTAGTAGTAGTAGTAGTAGTAGTAGTAGTAGTAGTAGCAGTAGTAGCAGTAGCAGTAGTAGTAGTACTTGGATGGGAGACCACTGGGAAAATCAGGTGCCACAGGGGGGCACCAGTGGCAAAAACTGTCATTGTGTCCTTAGGCAAGACACTTTACCCATATTGCCTAATATGAAAGTGGTGTGTCCATGAGTGATGGTGGTGGTCGGAGGGGCCGATGGAGCAGATTGGCAGTCTGGATTCTGTCAGTCTGCCCCAGGGCAGCTGTGGATACAATAGTATCTTACCACCACCGGGTATGGGGTGAATGGAAAATGCTCTGTAACCGCATTTGTGACATATGTCTGCGAAAAGCGCTGTGTAAATAAAAAAACTTGCTTACTTAGTAGTTGTAGTAACAAGATTATTTTTGTCACTCCTGTGGAGTACACATGTCAGCACTTCATCTGTGTAGCCAGAGGTGTAACAGCTTAAGGATAGGTCACATAACTCTCTCAGAGCCTGTGCGACTCCTGTATCAGTTTTACAAAGTCACCCCCAGCTCCTCAGGGGACTCTGACCTCAAGGACATCTCTGGTCACCTACAAAACATCATCAATTATTCACTTCAAACCTTAAGCTGTTGGCATGACCTCTTGGTATAACTGTATTACTTAGCATTATGGTAAATACAGTATGCTGTTTTCAGATGATATTCTCCAGCTGTTGAAGTATTTCTACAAGACTATTGTGTTTACATCCATCCAAAAAGGAAATTCACAAGTGTTGTTCATACTTGTGACTTGTCCATTATCTGTAGACAATTTCCTTAAAAGTTAGAAAATAATGACATAGGACAATCTTATTCAATTTAAAAATATCTGCCTAATGTACAAGATTAAACATGGCTTGGCTCCCCCTTCGCTGAATGACTTTGTTCATTTTAGATCTAGTGAGGGTAGAATGACCAGAGGAGCAGTGATGGAAGACTGCATTATTCCTCATCGAAAAACTGTATTTGGTCAGTCTGTTTTCTCCGTCAGAGCGTCCCATCAGTGGAACTCTGTGCCTGAAGCCATCAGAACATCTCCCTCATTCTCTGCTTTTAAAAAGAATGCTAAAAAGTGGCTTTTAGAAACACAAATGTGTGAACACTAAAACTTTTACAGGGAGTCCTCGGGTTACGACGTAGATCCGTTCTTAAGACGCGTCGTAACCCGAATTTCGTCGTAAACCGGATTTTGCCTTTGATCTTCCAACCAAAGCACCAATAACCTTTCCATCTCAATAATTAGACCACTACGCTGCTTGGTTATCACTGCCGCTATCATAGGAGCAGATCAGAGCCCACATCAGGTACTTCTGCCCACATTGGGCACGCACACGAGGCTGTCTTCTTCTCCCTACAACCACAACAGAGCGTATTCTTCCGCCGTGCGCCGCGCGCCGTTCGTGTTTGTTTACATCTCTTACCACGCTAAACCGCGTAAGACGGAATGACGCGTAATATATACATATTTTTTTTAATGGGGGCGCGTTCGTAACCACGAAACGTCGTAACCCGAGACCGTCGTAACCCGAGGACCCCCTGTATGGTATTTCTGTAATGTTATTGTATATTTGTGTAATTTTTAATGTGTAACTTTTCAAGTGTATTTTCTTTTAGGATGCCTTTTTGACATCTGGCAAAGGGACTACCGATGCAAATTAGCTCTTATCACCTAACTCGGGCACATTTACATTGTTTTGATGGTGATTAATGTGCATTGTCCCTTTTCAGATAAATAAATAAATAAATAAAAGTTGTATGTTACGCAAAATTGACTCTCGTGAGCTTTCTGTCTTGTTAGAATGTTGTTACCTTGTCAAAAACACAGCTGGAGCTGTGTTTTATTTCGTTCACACATGTTTGAGTAATCCTGGTTTATTAGTGCGTCTACTTCTTCAAAGCTCATCATGCTCTGTTCCACCTTGTGATGTCATGTAGTGGTAGTTTTCAGGTACTTAGTAGGCAGTTAACAGCTACCTTTTACCGTGAGTTTAGCAGCGATTGGCAATTCCAAGGCTGTAATGAGCCAAATAATTCTAGTACAGGTGAATGGAGTTTAAAAACACAGTGGAGCACTTCCTGTATTACCACATGACATCACAAGGCGGAGTGTTTTCAGGGTGAGAAAAGAACTATGCAGGGTGTGTGTGTTTAACATGCATGAGTGAACCAAAACACAACTCCATGTTTGATGAGGAAGCATTATAACATAGATCAGAAAACAGTGTAATATTGGCCCTTCAGATGACTGCTGTATGTCTTAAATAAGCGCAAGGGCTATGACAAGATGAAATAAGCCATTTGTGAAATTTCCAAATAACTTGATACTATGGGGACATTGTGTAAACATTTTGCTTATTGCAGCCACCAATAATATAATGTTGTTTTGTTTTCTCCATTTTCACTATGATGTATCTTAAGCATTAAGGTTATAAGATATACTTTATTAAACCCCCGGAGAAGGAAATTCATTGTCTGCATTTAACCCATGCTTCAACAGTGATGGGAAGAATACTTTCAAAATGTATTTACAGAATACTGAATACTGCATCAAAATATATTTTGTAATGTGTTCTGACACATGGGCCAGTCAGAGTACTGTTTCTGAATACTTAGAATACCTTTACATTGAATTGCATTTAAATTTCAGTGTAAAGTATTCGCTCACATGGCTTGACTCGCATATGAACTTAAGTGACATCCCATTCTTAATCCATAGGGTTTAATGACGTTGGTCCACCCTTTGCACCTATAACAACTTCAACTCTTCTCGGAAGGCTGTCCACAAGGTTTAGGAGTGTGTTTATGGGAATTTTTGACCACTCTTCCAGAAGTGCATTAGTGAGGTCACACACTGATGTTGGACAAGAAGGCCTGGCTCTCAGCCTCCGCTCTAATTCATCCCGTAGGTGTTCTATTGGGTTGAGGTCAGGACTCTGTGCAGGCCAGTCAAGTTCATCCACACCAAACTCTCTCATCCATGTCTTTATGGACCTTGCTTTGTGCACTGATGCATAGTCATGTTGAAGAGGAAGGGGCAATCTCCAAACTGTTCCCACAAATTTGGGAGCATGGAATTGTCCAAAATCTCTTGTTATGCTGAAGCATTCAGAGTTCCTTTCACTGGAGCCAAGGGGCCAAGCCCAGGTCCTGAAAAACAACCCCGCACCATAATCCCCCGTCCACTAAACTTTACACTTGGCACAATTCAGTCAGACAAGTACTGTTCTCCTGGCAACTGCCAAACCCAGAATTGTCCATCAGATTGCCAAATGGAGAAGCACGATTTGTCACTCAGAGAATAGAGAACGTGTCTCCACTGCTCTATAGTCCAGTGGCGGTGTGCTTTACACCACTGCTTTACAAAACTTTGCATTTCACTTGGTGATGTATGGCTTGTATGCAGCTGCTTGGCCATGGAAACCCATTCAATGAAGCTCTCTATGCACTGTTCTTGAGCTAATCTGAAGGCCACATGACGTTTGAAGGTCTGTAGTGACTGACTCTGCAGAAAGTTGGTGGTCTCTGAGCACTATGCGCCTTAGCATCCACTGACCCTGCCCCTCAGTTTACGTGGCCTACCACTTCGTGGCTGATTTGCTGTTGTTCCCAATCGCTTCTTTATTATAATACCTCAGACAGTTGACTGTGGCATATTTAGGAGTGAGAAAAGTTCACGACTGGACTTGTTGCACAGTTCCATGCTCCTATCACAGTACCACGCTGGAATTCACTGAGAGCGACCAATTCTTTCACACACCTTTCTGCATGCCTAGGTGCTTGATTTTATACACCTGAAGGACAAGAGAATACTTTTGGCAATATAGTGTATAAGAGAGGTGTTTTCTCACTTAAAAGCCAACATTTGTGATCAAGTACTGTATTTCTTTGATTTTAGGAAAGAAACTGTATTCTGTACACCACCAAATGAAAGAGTAACTGTACCAGAATTCAGTTACTCTGAATCTGTATTCTGAACTCCACACAAAAAGGCCCAATCTGCCTTGGGAAACAAACCAACGACCTTGCTGTGAATCGTGAAAGAAGCTTGTAAGTGCTTGAAATAAAAATTTTATTTCAAGCACTTACAAGCTTCCTTATTAATTGTAAATATAATATTGACTTAACTATACAGGTTTCTTTATACAGTGAACCCTCGTTTATCGCGGGGGTTAGGTTCCAGAAATAGCCCGCAATAAGTGAAATCCGCGAAGTAGGACAATTTTATATTTTACAATTATTCTACATGTTTTAAGGCTGAAAACGCTTCACCAGACACATTATACACCTTTCTGAGACTGGTATTAACATTTTCTCACATTTTTCTCTTGTTTAAACACTCAAACTTTTGTAGATTTTCATTAAAATATATTAATAGTGGGGCGGGGGCACGTGACACGCGGGCACGTGCGCGCGGGCACGTGCGCGCGGACACGTGTGTTTGTTTTGGTACCACATATCCATGCCATGTGCGAAAGTCGAGTGGAAAGCGACCTGGATATCATTTTGGGCAAGACTCAAGCCAATGCTAACAGTGCCAAACCGCTAACAGACGCCTCTGAGCACCACAAGACCAGGTAAGACCAACCTGCACTCACAAGAGTTGGTTGCATTTCACCCCGGCTCCAAAATCAGTCCGCTATCAATGCGTCGCCAATACTCCACAGCTCTCTAGGACGGGTCCTCTCGTCCTCTCACGGGGAAGAGCCACTGTCTCCTCTGTGCGCGCGAGTGTCCTCTCCCCGCTGCGGGCTCCCCCGGACGCTCCATGTTGATTCTTGGCTCTTCCATGGTCCGGCTCGCACTCTCTTCCATGGCTCGTGCAAGTAAACAAAGGCCACACCTCCTGTCACCCAGGCGCTCTCGTGAAGGACATCAGAGACTCTGTCCCTACCATCCCTGGTCTAGACCTGGTTTAGTCCTGGTTTAGACCTGGTTTAGTCCTGGTTTAGACCTGCTTTAGACCTGGTTTAGTCCTGGTCTAGTCTCTTAGCTAATCAGGGCGCAGGACAGAATGTTACACTGTAAAAAAAAAGTTACACTATAAAAAAAAATTGAAAAAAAAAAAAAAAAAAATTGGAAAAAAAAATCCGCGAAACAGCGAGGCCGCGAAGAGTGAACCGCGATACAGCGAGGGTTCACTGTATTGCACTGTTTAACCTTTAATTTTTTCTCAATTAAGTGATACTAAATCAAAAAAACTATAGCTATGTTTGTACTTTATATTAGACAGCGGGTATAAAGGGACTGAATAATCTTAGAGAAGTCTTTTCTGGTGGTCATATGCTTTTCTCCATAGAGATATCATTACTTTGTCTGGAATGTTTCACAGTATGGTTTTAAACCTTTCTATCTCCATGGACACCAAAACAGACCAAGTTACATGTCAGATCTGTGAAGAAGCAAACTTGCTGAGTCACAATGCCTGTTTTTCTAGGTATTTTTGAGCAATAAAACCATCTGTAATTGAATAAATGTAAGGTAGAGCTGTTTAAGGTCATGCTGTGGAACATTCCAGGAAGAGGAATCACATATCCATAGAAACAAGCAGGTGATGGTGCCCCAAACAAAAAAGTTACAAAGCGCACCTTTAACTATACATGTTTCTGGATTTAACTTTTTTTTTTAAATTATATTTTTATTTTTGTTTGTTTATTTTATTCATAAAGTATAAAAAGACATCAACAGTGTGATAACAATACAAAAAAATTGAATGAAAGGAACAGAAAGAAGAGTAATCTTATGTTATCTGTCCCTTTTCCCTTTCCAGACAATACATTTTAACAATTATTAATCAATTGTAAACTGTAAGCTTAATTTTTATGCGCAACAACTTTATTTTCTTTTTCAAACATACACATTACACTGGATTTTATGTATTTATGTATTTTTTAAATGACATTATTGTACTTCATTCTTTGATTTCTTTGCCAAGACTACCGGTAGTCCATAAATGAACTCCTTTCACAGCGACGCTTTGCTCCATAAACTCGGTTCTGAATCTGGGTTTTTTAAACATGTAGTTTCCTTTCAAATTGTAGTGCTTTGTTCTCATCTCAAACAGTCTTTGAATATTTACAGGTAACACTCTGCACTTTGCTTTATACATGACTTTGAGGATACTTAATTCAACAATATCACACATTTTCAACACTTTAAGTTTAACAAATAATGGATTTGAATGTTCTTTAATCTCTATAATGACTGTTGGTGATAATTCTCAAAGACCTTTTTCTGTAAAATAAATAATGGCTGTAGGTAAGTTTTACATGTCGACCCCCAAATTTCCATACAGTACATCAGTACATGCTCAACCTTTTATTTTTTCTCAATTCAATAATGTTAAATCAACAAAACTATAGCTTTGTTTGTGCTTTACATTGGCCTACTCATATAAAGAGTCCGAATAATCTTGGAGAAGAGGTAAAAGGAGAAATTCAATCTGTCAACTGGACAAAGTTTATTTGGTCGAAGACGTTTCGCAGCTCATCCAAGCTACTTCGTCAGTTCTGGTTAAAGTGCTGGTGTACACTGCTTATATCTAGCTGCAGGGAGGAGCTACTACAATGAAATTACTATGAAACTATCCCACCTCTTGGAGAAGTTGCTCCTTTAACGTTATCAACTCACACCAATATTATTTCACCATGTTTCTACTCCAACTTGCATTGAACAGACCACTAAACGTCTCCCACTATAGCCAGGCATGGGGAGTAACGGAATACAAGGAACGGAGTTAAGTAAAAGCATACAAAAAAAGGTAACTGTATTCCGCTACAGTTACAAGGAAAGAAGACGTACTCAGATTGCAGGTACATTTAGTGAAAATGGGGATTATTTAACAGGATTACAATCTGAAAGCATTTAATGTTATTTATTTTTTTCATTTAAAGCTGGAGATGGAGGGAAAACAGAACAAACTGTCGTACAGACATATGCGCACACTGCGACACTTCACGTCGTCGTCTGGCAGTACTATGGAACAAACTTGCAACTGGCATGGCTTCGACCAAAAAAAACACATTTAGCGGGTGTAAATTTTGACATTATTTTATTTTTAAAGAAGACAAGGGGATTTTTTTCTTAATAAACTGTACGATGTGGTCAACACTTGTGCACTTTCACTGTATGACTATAAGCTACTGTTCAAATTAGCTTTCCTCAGTTTCTTTTATAATGCACAAAATGTTATTGTTTTCTTGTTATACAACATTTAAGATTCTAGATCGTAAACCGACAGAAATACCATCACTGTCAGATATTAACTAAACATAAAATGCTCAACTTTGATAACACAATTAAAGTGGCCAATCTAAGGTTATTATTCAAGATGATCAATAATGTGGCACCACCACCACTGAAAAAGTTTATCCATTTAACATCTGATCAGATGGTCAGAACAACCAGGTCAACGGTCAATGGCCAATGTGTAATACCAAAACGGAAAACATCATTAGGACAATCTGCATTTTCATTTAAAACAAACTTCCAACTGAGCTAAAATTATGCAAATGCTTAAAAAATTTAGCCTGGAAGTTAAACAACACTTTCTAAGAGTGCAGATGTGTCAGCATTAAAGACTAGACATGAGAAGGGGGTACAGTAATCCCTCGTTTATCGCGGGGGTTAGGTTCCAGAAATAACCCGCAATACGTGAAATCCGCGAAGTAGGACAACTTTTCAATTTTACTTCAATTTTACAATTATTACACATGTTTTAAGGCTGTAAACGCCTCACCACACACATTATACACTTTTCTCAGACTGGTATTAACATTTTCTCACATTTCTCTCTAGTTTAAACACTCAAACTTTCGTAGATTTTCAACAAAATGTATTAATAGTGAAGCGTGGGGGGGGGGGGGTGCGCGCGGACACGTGTGCGCGGACACGTGCACATGGATATGCGTTGTTTTGGAACAACATATCCATGCCATGTGCGAAAGTCGAGTGGAAAGCGACCTGGATATCATTTTGGGCAAGACTCAGGCCACCGCTAACAGTGCCGAGCCGCTAACAGACGCCTCTGAGCACCAGCCCTCACAACCCGACCAGGTACGAACACTTCAGCGAGGGGCTAGGTCTAAAGCCCCGATCAGCTCTACTCCAGTAGCTTTGTCAAATAAATTCAATATCCTGGACCATGAGGATTTTCCCCCACTAACCCGCACTCACAAGGGTTGGTTGCATTTCACCCCGGCTCCAGTTCGGGGCATGGCTATCAATGCATCGCCAATACTCCACAGCTCTCTAGGACCCCCCCCCCCCCGCGGCTCCCTCGAATGCGGCTCTCCCCGCTGTGGCTCCCCCGGCCGCGCGGCGTCCAGGCCAGGCCCGTCCGTGTTGATTCTTGGCTCTTCCATGGTCCGGCTTGTGCAAGTAAACAAAGGCCACACCTCCTGTCACCCAGGCGCTCTCGTGAAGGACATCATAGACTCTGTCCCTACCACCCTGCGTGACTATCCCAGGTTTAGACCTGGTCTAGTCCTGGTTTAGTCCAGGTTTAGACCTGGTTTAGTCCTGGTTTAGTCCACGTTTAGTCCTGGTCTAGTGCTGGTCTAGTTCCGGTCTAGTCCCGGTCTCAGACTCATGTCTCCGCTGATACACTATTAAAATAAATAAATAAATAAATAAATAAATAAATAAATAAATAAATCTGCAAAACAGCGAGGAAAGTGAACCGCGATAGACCGAGGGACCACCGTATCGCAAAAAAGAGTTTGACTTACTTTTTACTAATTGATTAAATGTATCACCGTCACTGTAAATATTATGAATTGCATTGTTTTTATGTTTTATGTTCATTGTTTGTAATGTTGTTTGTAATGTCTCAGGGACTGCAGATAGAAAATAGCTCCGAGAACTAAAGTCTGGTACAAAGCATCTTTTCATTTTTCGTGATTAATGCTCCTGTACATTGTCCCTGTCAAATAAATCAAACTAAACTAAAATATAGGATATTTGGTGTTAAAGTCATGCCAACAGCAGCCGACTGAGGCACCCCCAGTGCAAGGAGCGCTACCGCCGATCCTTCATCCCCACCGCCATCAGACTGTATAATTCTACTATACAGTTCAGACGTGCAATATCCTTTTTCCGTGCTCTCCTTGTTGATGTTTTTATTATTATTACTTATTTCATCAGACTGTATAACTCCACTATATAGTCCAAATGCGCAACATCTTCTTTTTTTCCATACTCTCCTAGTTACTGTTTGTATTATTATTATTATTATTACTACTTATTTTTATTATTACTTACTTTATTCCATTCCATTCTTGCCTGCATGCACTTTTTCTTTCTTGTTCAAACTGTCCTGGAGCTAGTGTCAAGTAAATTTCTCCTGTGTGAGATCAATAAAGTCTTATCTTATCTTGAAAATAATCAAGTTGCATTAGTTTAATATTCTGGTTCTTGGATTAGGGTAGTGAATACATATTTTAAGGGGTAAATAGCAACTGTACCAGAATATATTTGTAAAGTAACCCTCCCAACCCTGACTATAGCCCATGGTGGTGCCTGTATGTATCCTTTGGACTCCAGTGCTCAACACATGGCGTCCTCTCGCTGCTCTTGAGGGCGAATTGAATTGATCCGCACACACCGCGTCCGCGCCACACTGAGGTGATTCCCATTGGACACCCCAGCCTGGGTAGACGCTGCTCTCCTTCTGCCTTTGCGTGAATCTTGTCCAAAAAACAAAAAAACAAACAAAAAAAACGCCTACACATTTGCTGTTTGCGAAAAGGGTAAAGGGGAGCCTGAAGAAAGCGCTGTAATTAGCCCGCATTGTTGTGGAGAGAGCTGGCACAGGGAGAGAGGGGGAATGGATGCGAGGCAGAGGCGACTGTGACAGAAGCTCGTGGTGGTGGTGGTGGTGCAGCTGTGGACCAGTCAGGACCCCCCGATCGCGACGCTTCACGCAAAGATACGCCGAGAATCAGCGGCTATTTGGCATTCTGCACGTGTTGGAATTACGCGGCGTGAAGGAAACGTCGGTTTTTGGAACTGAGCAAACTGCAAACTGCGGGTACGCTGCGAGATCGCTTCTCTACGCGCGGTGCTGTCTCTTTTTGCGACATCGGAAAACGCGATCCCAGCGTGCGTTTGTTATTTTTGGAGCGTGGAGCGTGCACACCAACTCGGTATAATCTCCAGAAGAGCGCAAGGAGAGGACCACGTTGGCAGCTGTCCATGCGCGCTCCAAAGCCGGGCTATTTGTTATGGATGTGTGACCCCAGCTGAGGTATTGCCTACTACAACACATGCGTATTCATCCTTATAGACATCCCTTTTAAAAAAACATAAACAAAAAACAAAAACAGCGCGCTTTGGGAGTTGATTCCCCTGAAAAATGATCTGGATGTTTGGATTTCTGGCCAGCTGTCAGTGACGCAACCGCTTCCCCAGACTGCATGAGAAGCCCAGGCAGGGCGTGAACTCGCGGAACCCTTTTTTTCATACGAGCAAAAGCGATAGTTTGTCTCACTTGAGCTCTCAGTGTAGTTCATTTCTGCACAGCCATGGATATCAAGGCAGAGGCGGAGGAGATGGAGTACAAGCGCCCGGTTCCGATTGAAGTTTTCGCCAGCCGTTCCACGCTGCACGGCATCTCGCACATGTTCACGTACGAGCGGATGTGCATCAAGCGGACCCTCTGGATATTATTCTTCCTGAGCTCGCTGGGGGTGCTGGCCCTGGTGTGCGTGGACCGTGTGCAGTTTTACTTCCAGTACCCCCACGTGACCAAGCTGGACGAGGTGGCCGCGGCTCTGATCCGGTTCCCCGCCGTCACCTTCTGCAATCTCAACTCGTTCCGCTTCAGCCGAGTGACGCAAAACGACCTGTACCACGCCGGGGAGCTGCTGGCCTTGCTCAACGGCAGGTGAGCGATGAGTGCCCCTCAAACCGAAATGGTTTGAGTGTAAAATGTATCAAAACAACTATGGTACAGGCACTTAGGGTGCAGGGTCCAAGTAGAAAGGTGTAATGTGAAACTTTTCTAGTGGAGAGTGCCAGCTGATGTCTGAAATGTTCCACAGTATGACTTTTAACTTATCCTTCTCCATGGAGACAAGCGCCGTTGTGTCCTTAGGCAAGACACTTCACCACATCGCCTAGTATGAAAGTGGAGTGTGCGTGAGTGTTGGAGGAGCCGATGCCGCAGATTGACAGCCTCGCTTCTGTCAGTCTGTCCCAGGGCAGCTGTGGCCACAATAGTAGCTTACCATCACTGAGTGTGGAGTGAATGAACAATGAACTGTAAAGCGCTTTGGGTGTCATGAAAGGCGCTATATAAATGTAATGATTATTATTATTATTGATAAAAGAGGAAATTCAGTTTGTCAACTGGACAAAGTTTGTTTGGTCGAAAACGTTTCGCCGCTCATCCGAGAGGCTTCGTCAGCTCTAATTAGAATGCTGGTAAGACACTTGCTTATATCTTGCTGCAGGGAGGAGCTAACTAGCTAACTACTTTCCGAAACTATCTCATTGGTTTCAGTCTTTTGTTTCTCTCAAGATATAAGCAAGCGTCTTACCAGTATTCTTATTAGAGCTGACGAAGCCTCTCGGATGAGCGGCGAAACGTTTTCGACCAAACAAACTTTGTCCAGTTGACAAATTGAATTTCCTCTTTTATCATGGATTCTACCTGGACGACTGAGGGACTCTTCACGCTATTATTATTATTTTTACAAGTGGTTGAGGTGAACCAGCTCACAGTAAGACTGCATGTTTAAAAAAGGCAAGATGCCATAAATGCCATACCGGAACATTCCAGGCAAAAAAAAATAACATCTCAGTGGAGACCAAAAGTTTGGGAGATGCTTTATGTAACTTTTCTGCAGTCCATCACCTGTTAGTCTTTATATTATTGCTTTGCCTGAATGTTCAACAATATAGAATTAAATCAGAATCAGAAAGACTTTTATTGCCATTGTCAAGTGAACACAATTCACAAAACTAGGAACTTGTCTCGGTGATAAGGTGCGAACCTAAAACACGAAATAATAATAGTAATAACAGATAAATAAACAGACCTATTTTGCATTAATTTGTGTTTTATTGTTTAAAAACAATATGAAAAACTGTAAGTGAGGGCCGCCTCTCCACAGATCTGACCTCCAACTTGGTCTGTTGGCACTGCCTGTTTTTCTTTATGGATACATACATGGATTTCATAGTGTGGAACATTCCAGGTGTGAAAGTACAAAGTCATACCTAACTTCCCTCTTTTCCAGTATGGCATTTTTTTAACCATGCAGTCTTGCCGTGAGCTGGTTCACCTCAGCCGCTTGTCTCTATGGAGATGGATAAGTTAAAAGTCATACTGTGGAACATTCCAGACAACTTGTTTGCTTTAGTTGGTGTTATTCTAAGACTAGTTCATAAAATGTGTGATTATAGGTTCCTTTTTTTTTTTTCTCTCTTCCATTTTCTTCCGCTTTCTCTGTATTTTCGGGTCGCGGGGGCAACGGTTCAGGTCCACTGCCCAGATCACAGTGCACCGGCCAGCGGCCCCCATGGATCCCCCGCGGGTGGTGGGTCCATGTTACTGTAACGAGTAAATGCTGAAGAGTATACAGCAGTTAAAAAATATAATTTGGTGGTTGTACAGGGAAAAGTAAGTTGTGAAAATGATGACAAGACTTTCACAGCTGTGTATAGACAATACAAAATCTGCTTCTTCTGCCCAGTGCGCTCATATTACCTACCAGGAAAGCTTATGTAATATAAAGTGTCTAGAACTATCGCACAAAATGACTGAAATAAGTGAAAGGCATCTCTTCTTATATCGTACAAATTACCAACGTTAAGTAAGTACATGTATTGTCTTAGTGCGAATATGATTACACTTCCATAAAAATCAATTAATGTCCTTTAATTATAGGCTGAGGGATCCTTAACAATGACCGGCTGATTATGGGATAGCTATGCACAACCACAGCCACTCACTCTTCCCCCAGGGCTGTTTATATTCACTATTATAGCAGAGCCACCCATGCATGTTGTGGCCCAGGGCTGGTGGTGACACAAGAAGGGCAAACAAACTTGGTTGCATCATTTAAAGAGCATAGACGAATAAAAGCTTTGTTGGAAATTATGTCATTGTTTGTAATCTTGAAAATGAAACATCCAACAATTACACATAATAATAATAATAATAATAATAATAATAATAATAATAATAATAATAATAATAATAATAATAATAATAATAATAATAATAATAACACTGGAATACAAGCAAACTGCTTCCGGAACAAAAGTAGTGAGATTTTTCTTGGTTTAGGTCACTAATAAAGAAAAATTAAGTCAGAAGTGCTGATTGGCTATAGTTTCCAAGATATAGTATTGGGTTAAAGCAGTGCTTCTCAATTATTTTCTATGACGCCCCCCCTAGGAAGAAGAAAAAATTTCATGCCCCCCTCCCTGTGCACGACTATTAATAATATTATTTGTCTAGAAAATTATTAGTACACCTCTGCATAACAATGTATCCTTTTATTAACATTAAAAACAAAAAAAAAGAAAGAAACTTCCAACAAACACTGCACTCTTTTTTTGCACTGAGGACTCAAATATTAATGTGCTTTTAATGCAGCTTTGTGCACATTTGTTTACGTTTTACAGAAACAAAACTTAAAAACCACATGGTCTATTTGCATAAACTCAAAGCTCAGTGGAATATAACGTGTTTTTTCTGTGACAGAGGATGTTCTGCTGATGGCAAGTCTGTTCTGTGCATATATCGCGTATTTAAGGTCGCCGAACCCTGCCCCAGAGCAACAATGAGAGCGCTACTGCCAACTACTGTTGTTGATGTGCAATTACACTTTCGTTCTAGTACAGTATGGCAAAAAAGCATATTTCCCAGGGTCACACGCGCCCCCCCTGGCATCACATCGCGCCCCCCCCAGGGGGGCCCGCCCCACTATTTGAGAAGCACTGGGTTAAAGGGATAGTGCGTTTTTTTTATGTTACTCTGTATGGGTTTCCTTCTAAAAGTTACGTGTGTTGACACCGGCTTACCTCTGACAGTCTCAGCTGATCCCGGTTCCGCTCGCTTTCTGGAGCCCACGTAAGTAGGTCCGGTAACTTCCCTGGAACATGAAATAAAGCTTGTTTTTCTTCTCAAAACAAAACATTTGTTCGAAAGGTGATATATTTGCGTCCAAAACAGTTGTCCACCAAACATCCCGCAGCGTATTTCGCATTCGCGTATTGTCTCTCTCCACTCATATCACTACGCCCATGTTAACTCTATCAGCCTGTTCACTTGTAAACTTCGGCGTAGACATCCGCTGAAGGTGAACAGGCTGATTCAGTCCCTGTGCTAATTCAGTCCCCCTTCAGAGCACTATCACAACACAATTAGCATGCCTCCTGCTAATGGTATTGCTGCACATGACATCAGGTTTGTGAAGTTGTAGTGTATTATTTTGCATCATGTTTTGTGTACTATAGAAAATCTCCATGTGGGAGTATAGAGGACGTAGGCTCGTGGTCTTGGACAGGATTTAACTGGAGGGTCTGACTTTGAATAGTGCCTGATCTCAAGATTTCTCAAACATGCATGGATAAGTGTGGATCAAACACACTCCTGATGAAAGAAAAGCTCCAAAACATACTTCAGTATCAAAATATCTGTCGTTACGCTAAAATAATTAAGATTTGCCCACAATGCTCAGTGTATATATGTAGGTATACATGTAGAATAGATCAGCATGTTTTATATGTACATAATAAAACCCAAAAGAGATACTTTATTCTTAGCAGAGGACATTATCATTACTAAATAATTTCAGCCTTTGCAAGTTGTGCATTGTGACTGTTCAGACTGAGATTTCAATTTGAATATTTATTTTTCAAAAGTAATATGTGTTCAGGCAAACCTGTATTCCATTGAAATCTATCTACATCTCTAACTGGAAAAAGAAGTCAAAAGATCACTCATATTTGCAAAATACAAAAATTTCAAACTTGATTTAGATGCTAAGGAATAGACTCGATATTCAATACCGATTCTGATACAGCGATGATTAAAAAAAAAAAGACAATGTTTAGACAATAGAAATGTTCAGCATTAAAGAGTAGTACTTTCTTTTATATTACCATGTGGTCTTTTATCTGTGTAATCCCTCAGTGGTCCAGGCATGTTCCATAGTGGCCCATGGGTGTGTACTAATCTAAGATCTTATACTTGTTCTGATACAGCTCAACATTGTTCTGAAGCTATTCATTTCTGTCCTGTGAATGTGACTTTTTGGCGTCAATACCTGCTCAAATGAGTATCTAGTTTCGATTATAGTTTTATTAATTTTGTAATTTTCAATTCTTTTGTGGCAAAAGGAGAAATTCAATTTGTCAACTGGACAAAAGTTTATTTGGTCGAATATGTTTCGCAGCTCATCCAAGCTGCTTCTTCAGTTCTGGTTAGACGCTGGTGGACACTGCCTATATCTGCATGAAGGGATGAGCTAACTACAATGAAATTACTCTGAGACTAACACACCTACTTGTTTACAGTTTCTGTTAGTTAGGTGAGCCTATTGAATACGCAATGGTAGTGTGGGGTCTTGTTAGCAGAACCATTCAGGGCCATAATGGATGTTTTCACACCGCTGGACCTGACCTGCTGCCCTGCTGTTTTCTTTGTTTGTTGTGATTTAGGTTTGAGGATAGAGTTATAGATGGGAGACAAATGATGTCTGAGACCTCCATTTCTGTTCAAGGAAGGATTCTGTTTCTTGACAAAAATAGCCTCTTTAACTCCCCTCTCAAACCAGTTCTTTTCTCTGGCCAAGATCTGTACCTCGCTGTCCTCAAAAGAATGGCCCGTGGCTTCTAGGTGGAGATGTATGGCAGATGAAGGTCCACTCTGGCTCTCTCGTCTGTGTTGGTACATCCTCTTGTGAAGTGGCTGTTTTGTTTCTCCAGTGTAGCGCTCACTGCAGTCTTCACTACACTGAATGGAGTAGACCACATTGCTTTGTTTGTGGCTCTGTGTTTTGTCCTTTGGGTGGACAAGTTTCTTTCTTAAAGTGTTTGTGGGTTTGAAATAGACTGGGATTTCATATTGTCTGAAAATCCACTGTAGTTTTTCAGAAACACCGGCCAGGAATAAGTTACACCCTTAAGGAATAGTTACACCCTTTCTCTTGGGTTCTGATTCTTTGTTGTTTTGTCATCATTTGTCTCCCATCTATTACTCTATCCTCAAACTTAATCAAAACAAACAAAGAAAACAACAAGGATATCCGGGTCAGGTCCAGAGGTGTGAAACCATCCATTATGGCCCTGAATGGTTCTGGTAACAAGACCCCACACTCCCACTGCATATTGAATAGGCTTACCTAACTAACAGAAACTGTAAACAAGTAGGTGTAATAGCTTCATTTCAAAGTAATTTCATTGTATTTTGCTCTTTCCTGCAGACAGATAAGGCAGTGTCTAGAGGGATTCTACACACATTTCAGTACTTTTGACAACCCCGATCTGTAACTGTAAAAAAATACCAAAAATGTGTTCATGTCCAGACACATTTCACAGAACAGTTGTGGAATCCGTTATAAAACCCTCATGCGACTACACCGGGAAGACGTCCTGGTCCATTCACTACAGTTAGAAGAACATCAGGCTCTGAAACAGTAGCTCAGACTGTTCAATGAGAAGTGTTTAGCCTGAGGGAAGGAGCCCATCTGTGAGAATACACCCATCACTAGACTACTTCACAGCAAAGCAATACAGTTATGCCACGCACACCTATGTCAAATCCACTTTACTAAGCAGCAAAGGTACAGAGGAGTAAAGGAATTATTTATAAAGCAATATAAAGTACCCAAGAGGGATTATAGTACTTCATAGCTTGTTAGTTTTAAAGTGTATATGACAAGTTTTTATGGTTGTTTTCTTTTTTGTCTTATTTTTTATTGCTTGGTTTGGTGTGGTATTATCTGTGCTAAATATTTATCATAGTTTTACATCAATGGTAGCTTGCTGAGAACTGTTTTGTCTTGAAAAACATGTGTTCTTAGCAGGGTGAGAGCAGGGTCACATATCCAGAGGTCCGACCAGTAACTTGGCTTATTAGCTTCACTTGTTTTAATGCCACATTTCAGCAATAGCATTTCCTTGGAGACAAGTAGACAACCTTCCACCAGAAAAGTTGCAGTACACTTTTAAGCAATGTTATCTCACCCAGATCTAGAGGAATGGTCTAGAGGAGCTGTTGTCTTGTAATCAGGAGGTTGGCAGTTCTATACCAGCCTCAAACACTTTGCCAGATGAGTTTATTTCTTCTGTTTGAGCACACCAGAAATCCTTCCAATTTCGACATGAATCAGAGGTGCTAATTTGTAGCATGTGTTTCTCAAATGTGGAAGACATCTCTGATTATCTCTGTAAATTTCAGAACCACATACAGTATAAAGCTTTTTTAATATACAGCTATGAAAAAAAATAAGAGACCACTGGATTTTTTGTGAAATCGGCATCTTTACATGTATTACAGCCGTTCCATTCCAGCGTCTGTTGGATTCCAACACAAACACAAAGCTGAGCTACTTCAGTTCTTGCACCAGGAGTGGAATAAAGTCACCCAAGAACAATGTGAAAGACTTGTGGAGAGCATGCCAAGACGCATGAAAGCTGTGATTAAAAATATGGGTTATTGCACCAAATATTGATTTCAGTGTAAACATTAGTATTATGTTGTTTTAAAATGAATTTGATCTTGTTTCTTCTATATTTTTTGTTATTTTGACCATTTGTCATTTTCTGCAAATAAATGCTCTAAACGATAATATTTTATTTGGAATTTGGGGGAAATGTTGTCAGTAGTTTATAGACTCAAACAAAAATGTTCCTTTTGCCCAAACACATACCTATAAGTAGTAAAATCAGAAAAACTGATTATTTTGCAGTGGTCTTTTTTTCCAGAGCTGTATAATTTAGTGCTTTGCTTATTGATTCTGCAGATATCTGCTGTTTTTCAGTCCTATTTTATTGGCCATTAGGGCTGAACTACTGGGAAAAATTGGTTGTCAGTTGAGATTAATCGTGTTCAGAATAACTGACAAAGAAGGATATATGAACTGGCAAAGAAGAATCACATTTCAGCACATGTTTGTACAGATGTAAAATACAAGGACAGCTGTTTTCAAATGGAGAATACGACTTAGATGAGGAAATTATGGTGCTTCAAAAATGGTAGCCTTTACAATTTGCTAATTACCTCCTTTCAAATTATGATTTCAATTGGATTGCGATGAATATTGCAGCCTTATAATATCAACATTGGAATCGGTCTTGAGCATCAAGTCTATTCCTTAGTATCAAAATCAAATTTGAAATTTAAAGGTGCCACATTAAATAGAACTACCTTACATGTGTTCAATTACAGGTGGTTTTATTGCTCAAAAATACAAAGAAAAAGTTGCATTCTTCTTCTTCTTCTTCTTCTTCTTCTTCTTCTTCTTCTTCTTCTTCTTCTTCTTCTTCTTCTTCTTCTTCTTCTTCTTCTTCTTCTTCTGTGTGGGGTTGCCTCCCCATAGATCTGACCTGGTTTGGTCTTCATGATGATAGAAAGTTTTAATGCCATACTGTGAAACATTTCAGACAAATCAATCAAATGTCCACTGAGAAAAGCATTTGATGGACCTTCCACCATGATGATGAAACCCTAATCTTGTGTGACCTTAAACCCGTCTTGCCCAATCCCTTGTACATCAGAAATCACTAAGTTGTTTGTGAATGGTCAGAGAGGAATGGCTGCATTTGTCAGGGTGGAACAGAGTGGCATTTTCACACCTGTCTGTGTCTGGGGACTTAAGCCCAGCAGGAGAAAGCTTTTAGGGACACACATAACACAGTACACAGCCCCAGGTGACATAACCAAACAAACAATACACATCCGAAGTGACACTGCTTTCACATCTGTTATTGTGTTCATGTGCTGTTGTAACATTCTTAAGGACTTGTTTTAAAGGTCCTATACTACACAAAATGAATATTGTGAGGTTTAAGTTATGTTATGTTCTTGTTACCTCCTTAAAAACATTGTGTTGAGTCCATTCTCGTATGTTTAAGGTTGGTTTGATAGTCTATCTACTTCTCCAAAGCTCAAAATCCTCTGCTCCACCTTGTGTTGTCATGTAGTGGTAGTTTTGAAGGTAAAAGCCACTTTTTACCTTTTGTTTGTAAATTCCAGAGCTGAAATCATCCAAATGATTATAGTGAAGGCATATGGAGTTTAATAACACAGTGGAACACTTCCTGTATTCATGACATTGAATAGGCTTACCTATCTAACAGAAACTGTAAAACAAATTTTGTTTGCGTTCTTGCTCCTCCCTGTAGGCAGTTTTTAAGCAGTGTCCACCAGCACTCTAGCCAGAACTGAAGAAGCAGCTTGGATGAGCTGCGAAACGTATTCAACCAAATAAACTTTTGTCCAGTTGACAAATTGAATTTCTCTTTTTGCCATGGATTCTACCTGGACGACTGAGGGATTCTACACACTTGACATCACAAGATGGAACAGAGTGTTGAGAAGAACTGCACCTAAATGTGCAGGATTTGTGTTAAACATGTGTGAATGAAACAAAACACAACTGCAGGTATTAATGAGGGAATAACATTATAACAGATGAAAAAACAGCGTAATATGGGCCCGCTAAAAACCATCAGTATAGCTATAGTTAGAACCACCTTATCTTACCCTATTTCTACACAGTTCAACTATGACTTTCCAATTGATACTTCTCTTTTATAAGAATAACAGTAATTGTATTGTAAAGGTACCTAAAGTTTGCATACAATACTGTATTTTTTATAAAATAAACTACACTGTAAGAAGAATCAACCTAACCCACTTTATTAATATATCACATTTCATAAACAAAACAGTTTCCAAAGTGCTGCATAATACAGAAAAAAAAATAAAAAAATCCTGGGAATATAAAATAAAGCTCTATTTAACTCCACTAGTCCTTGTGAAGACATAAAACTCGTAAAATAAATATAATAAATAGTAAATAAAAAAGAAGAAGAAGAAGAAAAATAATAGAAAAATAGGTAAAAATTATGAGAATGTACAAAAATACTACATGAGTTTCGTTACCATTTGTACAAGTCAAGAGGAGCGATACAGGCTACTGCTTTCAGACCTGACATATGTTCCTCTGACAGATGAACCTATCTGTCTTTTAAAGGATGACATTGTATTTCTCATCTTGATTTCAGCTTTCACTTCTATCGCATTTTATCAATTTGGACTCTTATACAAAGCTCGCTGTTCTGAACAAGAAGTCCTTGGAAGTTATTAAATGTAGGGAAAAAAACAGTTGCATGATTAAGTTGGAAAAAAGAGAGAACATTTTAGCTGCACCCTCAAATACAACCACTAAAAGTATCTCATTATTAACTACTACTAACTACTAGTACTACTGCAAGATTTAAAAAGTGTTGGTTTTGAATTGACAAAAAGTACTTTTGCTGCTTCTGGTACTGTTATCTTGCGATTTCCATGCTAGAATTGTGAAATTTTGAGCATTTTTTTTCCCCTTCAGTGTATTTTAAGGTAAATGTACATTAAAATTAGGCAAAAAAAATAAAAATTGTGTTGATATACTGTGAAATCAATCAATGAAACATTTTAATAACACACTTTTTATACAAGATTGTGATACAAAGTGCTTTTTCGGGTCAAAATGAGTGAGCTGTCTGCATTTTTATTTGTTGGGAACCAGAAAGAAGTGCAGGTGTATTGTTGAAGTTGTTGAAGTTCAAGTGAATAACGCCAAAATGCTGCTTTTAAAAAACAAATATTATGCAAAATTGTCTTTTTGGGCTTTTAAGAGTGATGTTTTATTAACGTTGTTCTCTTAAAAACATCCCTGAAGTTGTGTTCAGCTTCATTCACGCTTGTTTCATTAATATTGATGAGGTTGTGTTGCTCTGCGCCACTGGTACAAATCTTGTTTTAAATCCATAAATCATTGCCAGATTAATTTTAAGAATATCTGTTTACTTATATTAGCATGCCGGCCATGAAAAGCCTTTTTTATTTGTTTGTTTTCATTCCCACACTTGGCAGAATGCTAACACCGCATTTTATTGCAAATCAATTTCAGTACATAATTTCTAATTTCAAAGTTCTAATGTCCTAATAAATCTCACATTTTGCAAGAAAGACGGGGTGCAAGATTTTTTTTCTCATAATATTATGTTCTGGGGCTGCTCCCTCTCCTTCAACCCACCCGTTTTAAGAAATTGATGTGCGAAGTTCTCATTCTTTTAATTTCCAAGTTCTAAAACATGAAATGCCAAAGGAAATATCCAGCATGATTAAAGGCCAATAACAGTACAAGCAATGCCTAATACAGCTCTAGAAAACTATAAGAGACCACTGCATTTTTTCCTGAAATCAGCATCTCTACATGTATTACAGCCATTCCATTCCAGCGTCTGTTGAATTCCAACACAAACACAAAGCTGAGCTACTTCAGTTCTTGCACCAGGAGTGGAATAAAGTCACCCAAGAACAACGTGAAAGACTTGTGGAGAGCATGCCAAGACGCATGAAAGCTGTGATTAAAAATAAGGGTTATTGCACCAAATATTGATTTCTGAACTCTTCTTAAGTGTAAACATTAGTATTATGCTATTTTAAAATGAATTTGATCTTGTTTCTTTGCATTGTTTGAGGTCTGAAAACATGTTTCTTTTTTGTTATTTTGACCATTTGTCATTTTGTGCAAATAAATGCTCTAAACGATAATATTTTTATTTGGAATTTGGGGGAAACATTGTCAGTAGTTTATAGACTGTACTGTAAGGCTATTACTTGTGTAATAGTTTGTGTGCAATGTGGATGTGAATGTGTGTAATGTCTTTAATAAAAAAAAAATACTGCAGATGTAGTGGTTTTACAAAGCATGACTGTTTAAAACTGTATTTCTCTATCATTGTATGGTCAATATATTCCATCTCACCATATATAGATAGAGAAATACAGTTTTAAACAGTCATGCTTTGTAAAACCACTACATCTGCAGTATTTATTTTTATTAAAGGCATTACACACATTCACATCCACATTGCACAGAAACTATTACACAAGTAAAAAGCCTTACAGTACACTTACAGTCTATAAGGTACTGACAACATTTCCCTCAAATTCCAAACAAAAAATGTTCCTTTTGCCCAAACACATACCTATAAGTAGTAAAATCAGAAAAACTGATCATTTTGCAGTAGTCTCTTATTTTTTCCAGAGCTGTATGTGTCCTGTAAGACTGCAAAAATCAGGTACAGCAGGTTTAAAATGTATTACTGTAGTAAATAGTTTGACTGTGTCCATATTGTGCTTTTAACAATACAACAGCTCAACAGCTACAACAGTCCATGCTCCAAGTGTAGTGTATTTTTAGCATATTGATCTGGAGCTTAGCCTACACTTAAAGATACTCTCAGTGGAACAAATTAGAATGGCATAAATTCAATGTCTCATTTCCAGAGCCTGCACTATAGGACTGTGACTGCTCGGTATGCGCCCCCGACAGCTCATCGTGTGGCTGGGGGCTGGTGTATCGGCTTTTGTTTTCAATGCTGCTTCCATACAACTCCGTCTATATGAGAAATGTCTCCGAGTGACATTTTCTGGATATGGTATAGCTGGGACCGGGACTGTGGACTTATATTTTAACTATACATTGTGACCATTGGCAGTTGAAGCGAATAACATAGGCAATAATGATGCTGTCAACTGTTAGGAGGATGGGATGTGTATTCTTCGCTCAGGGAAAGACAGCGAGGTGGGAGATATATCGGAAAAGGCACAAGCTTTTTCAATTGTTGTTTTGGAGATATGTAAAATTGAAATGAAAACTGAAACTATTTAAAAGGCCTGACATACACACGTAAAAGTCCAGTGTAATCTTTCAAATACAGCTCTGGAAAAAAATAATCACTGCAAAATGATCAGTTTTTCTGATTTTACTACTTATAGGTATGTGTTTGGGCTAGGGATGCAAATTATCGGTTAATTCATTAACTGATAGTTGATTGACCTTATCGGTCGATTAACGATTAACTGATAAGCGGCGTTTTTCACCTGAATTTTAGTGTTTCAATAGGGTCTTTAAGAATATAAGCTATAGTATACATAACACTGAGTCATAAATATATCATAGTATTATTATATTGTATATTCCTCAATTAATTATTCCTTAGTAAAAAGCAGACAAATGTATTGATGCTGAATAACAAAATACAGTAATCCCTCGCTCTATCCAATTTTTTTTTTTTATAGTGTAAAATTTTTTTTATAGAGTAACATTGTGTTCTGTCCTGATTGGCTAAGAGACTAGACCAGGACTGAACGTGGACTGGACCAGGTCTGAACCAGGTCTGGACCTGGACTGGACCTGGACTGGACCGGGACTCGACCGGGTCTAGACCTGGACTAGACCAGGATTAAACCACTGGGGCGCGTGCTGGTTTCGCCGCGCCCCACGCTCCGAGCCGCAGGCCAGCCGCGCGGGGCTCGGGGCACGGGGCTCGGGCCACGGGCCGCGGCGAAACCAGCAGCGGCACACATTCCGGGTTAGATCTCGCCTCGCACGTACACCCGGGGCTGCTGAGCAGTGCCGTTGGCGCCTGCGGTCGGCTGTGAGTCGATCTTAGCGCAGCGCGGTTGGCTTGTTTCATGACCACGCGGGTGCGCATGTCCGCGTGTCCACGGTTAGCGGTTAATTACAATTGATGCATTTTGATCGACCAACGTCTTAATCGACAATTAACCGTTAATCGATTAATTGTTGACATCCCTAGTTTGGGGTCCCTAGGGGTCGCGGAGGTACTGCAGGATGGGTCGCGAAATCTTTTGATTTCACTTTAAAATAATATAATTTTATATTTTATAGTGTAAAATACAGTATTAACCTGTGTATTATTTCCTTGTATTGGATGTACCATAACAGAGTAGCAATGTTTATACATGACACTAAGCTCAATTTAATATAAAACACAATTCTATGCCGTATATATAGTAGGGGGTCCCTGGCCCAGTTCGCCATCTGTTTGGGGGTCCCTGGCCTGAAAAACGTTGAAGACCCCTGGTTTAGAGCATTTATTTGCAGAAAATGACAAATGGTCAAAAAAAGATACATGCTTTCAGACCTCAAACAATGCAAAGAAACAAGATCAAATTCATTTTAAAACAACATAATACTAATGTTTACACTTAAGAAGAGTTCAGAAATCAATATTTTGTGCAATATTATTTTTAATCACCACAAGTCTTTCACATTGTTCTTGGGTGACTTTATTCCACTCCTGGTGCAAGAACTGAAGTAGCTCAGCTTTGTGTTTGTGTTGGAATTCAACAGACGCTGGAATGGAATGGCTGTAATACATGTAGAGATGCTGATTTCAGAAAAAAATCCAGTGTTCTCTATTTTTTTTCCTGAGCTGTAAGTGTAGAGCGTAGTACTGCATTTTTGTGTTTGATTGATCCATTCATGTTTTTGTGTATATACTTGAACCTCTACCAAGACCTTTACAGACATTTTTTTGACCTTTTTTAGATTGGTTCCTATAATATTATAACATTTTTATTCTATGCTTTTCCACTCTTCAAGGCACTCAAAAGGCTTTACTTCAAGGAACCACTCACCCTTTCATACAACAGTGTATACATTATTCATCATTGGTAGCTAGAATCGCACTGCCAACCTGTGGATCTGACAGCTCAACCGATGATGTGTAGAGAGCGGGATTTGAAGTGGCAACCTTAGGATCAGAGCACAGATTTTTGCCCATCTGAAATTTGAAAAAAAATAAAATAAAATAAAATGTTGCTATACATACAGCTCTGGAAAAATATAAAAGACCATTGCATTTTTTCCTGAAATCAGCATCTCTACATGTATTACAGCCATTCCATTCCAGCGTCTGTTGAATTCCAAATCAAACACAAAGCTGAGCTACTTCAGTTCTTGCACCAGGAGTGGAATAAAGTCACCCAAGAACAATGTGAAAGACTTGTGGAGAGCATGCCAAGACGCATGAAAGCTGTGATTAAAAATAAGATTTATTCCACCAAATATTGATTTCTGAACTCTTCTTAAAGGGATATGCCACCCCCAGGTCAAACTTGGGCATCTCCCCACAGTCCAGAGACTAAAATAAGTGGTGGAAAGCGTTTTTCTGGTGGCCCAGCCATTGTCCAGGTCTGTCAGCACTGACCGCCGCGGTATCTGCAGCTACTCCGCGTTAGACTGGAGTCTAACGTCACCAGAGAGAGATTTCAGCCAAAAGGAATTAATTTGCTCGATGCTTTTCCCAATTACTTTCTGTGTAGTGCGCATTCATATCGAGTGCAAATAAATGTGCAAATCAACACGGAGAGCTTGACTTGGTCATTTTTGGTGGGAACTATTTTCCAGTGCGGAAAAAGACAGCCAAAGCACACACCACGCTGACAGGGGAATCCCTGTTACGCACCAGGAAGGGAGTTCCCCTGTTACGCAGCATGGTGTGTGCTTCGGCTGTGTTTTTCCGCACTGAAAAATAGTTCCCACCGAAAATGACCAAGTCAAGCTCTCCGTGTTGATTTGCACATTTATTTGCACTCGATATGAATGCGCACTACACAGAAAGTAATTGGGAAAAGCATCGAGCAAATTAATTCCTTTTGGCCGAAATCTTTCTCTGGCGACGTTAGACTCCAGTCTAACGCGGAGTAGCTGCAGATACCGCGGCAGTCAGTGCTGACAGACCTGGACAATGGCTGGGTGAGCAGGAAAACGCTTTCCACCATTTATTTTAGTCTCTGGACTGTGGGGAGATGCCCAAGTTTGACCTGGCGGTGGCATATCCCTTTAAGTGTAAACATTAGTATTATGTTTTTTTTAAATGAATTTGATCTTGTTTCTTTGCATTGTTTGAGGTCTGAAAACATGTATCTTTTTTGTTATTTTGACCATTTGTCATTTTCTACAAATAAATGCTCTAAACGATCATATTTTTATTTGGAATTTGGAGTAAAAGATAATTTTGCAGTGGTCTCTTATTTTTTCCAGAGCTGTATAAATACAATTGTATATAGCCTAGTATTATTTTCAACATCACCAAACCTCAGAAAGAAGGTGTTGATACCTGGGTCGGATTAGGTCTTTCTCTGTGGAGTTTGCATGTTCTCCCACTGTCCCCAATCATCCACCACAGTGTACAGTGGGTTCTTTCCATGATGCAAATGTTTCCTCAGGTGCTTCTCTATGGTGCTCTTGACTCCTGACAGTTTGCCTCACCTGTATTGAAGGATCAGCCCATTTCAGTGAACAATTTTCCCAACAACAAAAATAATGTGTACTGCCTTAACATTAATCAATGCAGTGGAATTATAATAAAATAGTGGAGCCTAAATAATACTGCGTCGAAGAGTCGTGCAAACGTGCAACCCTGCAGATAATCAAAAGTGGTCATCTGAGAAGTTCTCTCGAACAGAAAACACTCAGTTCCACCTCGTGATGTCATATCATAATACAGTAAGTGCTCTACTATGTTTTTAAACTCCATACATGTTTACTAGAATAATGGATACTTTCAAATAAATAAAAGGCAAAAGGAAGCTTGGAACTACTGCTTTATGACATCACAAGGTAGAGCAGAGCATTTTGAGCTTTGGCAGGCGTAGACAGACTGATAATAAAGGATTACTCAAATGTAAATGTGTGAAACAAAACACAACTCCAGGTATGTTTTTGATGAGCTAATGGCCTTTTTTTTGTTTTTTGTTCTAACTTTCTTTTGCACTAAACTGCCTGGAGCTAATGTGGCAAGTGAATTTCTCCAGTGTGAGATCAATAAAGTCTTATCTTATCTTTTCTTATCTTTATCGTGGATTGAAGCTCACAAGAGTCAATTTTGCATAATATAGGACATTTAAAAGAAACAGGCCCTCTAGCTAGTTATACTTTCTTTGTGTTCTTGGGCAATTCACTTCACTAACCTTTTTAAATGTATTTGGTGGTGGATCAAAGAAGCCACCGCATTTCTGTCAGTCAGTCCCAGGGCAGCTAAATAGTTAAATAAAACTTGAATAAAAACATAAATGTGGCCATACCTACTTGTCAAAGCCTGATCTCGTCAGATCTCAGAAGCTAAGCAAGGCAGGGCCTGGTTAGTACTTGGAGACCGCTGGGAATTCCAGGTGCCACAGGGGGGCGCCATTTGCAAAAAAACTGTCGTTGTGTCCTTAGGTAAGACACTTCACCCACATTGCCTAGTATGAAAGTGGAGTGTGTGTGGGTGTTGGAGGTGGTCGGAGGGGCCGATGGTGCCTATTGGCAGCCTCGCTTCCGTCAGTCTGCCCCAGGGTAGCTGTGGCTACAGAAAGTAGCTTACCACCAACAAGTGTGGAGTGAATGAACAATGAAATGGAAAGCGCTTTGGGTGTCATGAAAGAAGAAGAAGAAGAAGAAGAAGTGACTTTATTGATCTCACACTGGAGAAATTCTTCTCTGCATTTTAACCCATCCTATATATATATATATACATATATTAGGAGCAGTGGGCAGCACACACATTAGGGCGCCCGGGGACCATCGGTTTGGTCAGGACCTAAGCTGGAGGTACCTATGGTGCATGTTTTGGGTTGATGGGGGAAACCGGAGTGCCCGGAGGAAACCCATCCAGACACGGGGAGAACATGCAAACTCCACACAGAAAGGCCCAGGCGACCCGGGGATCGAACCCAGACCATGCATGCAAACTCCACACAGAACACACACAGAAAGGCCTGGGCGACCCGGGGATCGAACCCGGAACCTTCTTGCTGTGAAGCAAGAGCGCTAACCACTCAGCTACCGTGCCGCCAAAGGCGAAAGGCGCTATATAAATGCAATGAATTATAAATAAACTGTCCTTTTCCAATTCTTTAGTCTTTTATATCACAGGTGTAGTTTAAAGTATTACCTATAGAAGAAGGTGATGAGTGTTGCATTTTGGAAGTTTTTCTTAATTTCTTTTGACAGATCTCTGAGAATAAAACGGCGTGTGAAATCATATTAACAGTACTTGACATTTGCCTGATAGCTGTTCCCACATCACATGAATCATACTCCAAAAATCAGCTACACAAACAGGTGGATGCAAAGAGGAGAGAACGAGACTTCAGAAATGTAGCAAAAGTCAAAGGAAAACACCACATTTAAAGGTCCTATATTACGCAGAACTGACTCATGTGAGCTTTTAGTCATGTTAGAATGTTATTACCTCTTCAAAAACATACCTGGAGTTGTGTTTTGTTTCATGCACACACGTTTGAGTAACTTTATTATTAGTTTGTCTACATCTCCAAAGCTCGAAATGCTTTGTTTTAGCTTTAGTTCAGTATAGACATTCGCAATTCCAGGGCTGAAATCATCCAAATGATTCGAGTGAAGGTGTATGGAGTTTAAAGACACAGTGGAGCACTTCCTGTATTACCACATGACATCACAAGGTGTAACAGGAGTCTTTTCAGTTTGAGAGAAGAAGAAGTCAGCCTAAATATGCAGGGTTTGTATGTGTGAATGAAACAAAGCAAACTCCAAGTGTGTTCGCGATGAAACGACATTATAACAGAGATCGGAAAATAGTGGAATATGGGCCCTTAAATTTATTTCTGGATAAGATGATTGATAGTCAAGCTGTAGCTGTGTGTATGCTAAACTAGACTCCCTCCAGCGTGACTGTGTTGTCAAAGAGGAACATAACTAGTGAGAAAAACAATAAGATAGGTTGAGTTTTTGACTTTTTAAAATTTTATTCCTGACTAAAATGAATTGAAGTGACTGGTCTGGGCACTGAAGGTTGTGATGGATTTGACCTAGAAAAATGAAGCATGTTAGATTCATTTTTTTATACAATACTTAGCAATAGATATGAGTATTCTAGTAAGAGGTGGGTTGAATAGTCAAAAAATGTACTCAAGTTAGAGTAAAGTTACTTCAAAATAATATTAAGAAATCACTCAAATATGTAAAAAAGTAAATGGGGAAAGTACTACTCAAGTAAGACTAACTGTCAGAGTCTCATTTATACTTTTGTTGTTTCAGTGTAATTGCATAAGGACAAAACATTACAATGCACAAAATGTGGAATTTTCAAATATATACCCAGAAATGAGAAAAACGAAATCATACCCAAAGGAGCATTGTAAGAAACGCAGATGTTCAAATCATTTCATATTGTCAACATAAAGCTTTTGACACGTGTAGACTAAAACCTTTACTCAAGTAATGTTACTTCAATAAAACATATTACTTAAGTTGGAGTAAAAGTATGCTGTTAGAAAGTACACGTACTAGTAAATGTAACAACTCTACAGCTCTGGAAAAAATAAGAGACCATTGCAAAATTATTGTTTTTTTTCTCATTTTACTACTTATAGGTATGTGTTTGGGCAAAAGGAAAATTTATGTATGAGTCTCTAAACTACTGACAACATTTCCCCCAAATTCCAAATAAAAATATTATCGTTTAGAGCATTTATTTGCAGAAAATGACAAATAGTCAAAATAACGAAAAAGATACATGTTTTCAGACCTCAAACAATGCAAAGAAACAAGATCAAATTCATTTTAAAACAACATTATACTAATGTTTACACTTAAGAAGAGTTCAGAAATCAATATTTGGTGCAATAACCCTTATTTTTAATAACAGCTTTCATGCGTCTTGGCATGTTCTCCACAAGTCTTTCACCTTGTTCTTGGGTGACTTTATTCCACTCCTGATGCAAGAACTGAAGTAGCTCAGCTTTGTGTTTGTGTTGGAATTCAACAGATGCTGGAATGGAATGGCTGTAATACATGTAGAGATGCTGATTTCAGAAAAAAAATCCAGTGGTCTTTTATTTTTTTCCAGAGCTGTATATGTGATACAAGCAGTGGTGAAAGTAGTATTTCTTACAGGTGCTATAATGTCCAGTGCATCACTTTACCATTTTTTTAAAACACTCGTTTTACCCGTTTTTTTTAAACATTTTACACCTTAAAATATAACTATAGTGCTGACTCAGCATAAACCTCCTCTTGCCGGAGGGGATTCAAACTCACAACCTCCAGGGGGGAAAATCAGAGACTTAGCAGTTGAGCTAACCAGCAAGTAGCTTTCAGTTTTTCTCGAATGGTATAGTGTGGTTGTTTGTGTTTTCTACTTAAATAGCGTGCCCTACTTTTTTTTTTCAAATGTGGGTTTTGGCCACCATTAACCATATTCTCTTAGCGGTGCTGCATACCGGCTGTGAATTTTATACCGGTGCTGCGTTCCGGTGCGCACCGCTTTACTTTCACCACTGAATACAAGCCACCTCTGTTGCTTGTTAAGTTTAAGTTTATTCAACTCGTTAGCTCATCTTGTACTTCAGTCTTAGTATTACGCTGCTGGACCGTGTAGGAGGAGATTTGGGACACAGGATATCCAGTGTCTGATTTTTTTTTTATAATGAAAATATTAAAAATCACCACTGTGGTATGTCCTGTCAACTTGAGCTGCCCGTCGATTTGAGCTACCCGAGGCACAAATGAGATAAATTTCCTTCCCTGGATTGTGTCGTGTATATATTTTTGTTATAGTGCTGTCAGGCGATTAAAAAAAAAAATCTAATTAATTACAGGATTTCTTAATTAATTAATCTAACTAATCACATTTTCATAATTTTTTTTAGGTGGTTTATTGTGCTCTCCCACAGTGCAAAAAAGGTGCCAAACGTGTGATTTATAGTGGTACAGTGAAAAGACTGCAGACTTCCCCTTTAAGTCTTTAAGTTTTTCAATCTTTGGCTCGCTCTCTTTCTCTCCGTGCACACAAGACAAGACTGCTGACAGACCCCCATTCCCCCTCCCACATTACGTAACATTCATTCGAAAGCTCATTTACACCATTCCACTATTAAATGGCGAATATTTCTGGTACCAAAAGGTGAGCACGTACAGTAGCTTTCATGCAATGTCAATAAATAATATACAAAGCTTCAGACATACAGAGAATACAAATAATTGCCCACAATAATTGCCCGTGCAAAATACTCATCCCTCACATGACCCCTCGGAACCTGCGGGTTAGCCAGATCGCACCAGATCTCACCGCGGGAGGAGGGAGACGGCGGCGCGGGTAAGTAAATGATCAGGTTTAGTGATTTGGATGGGGAAAACTGGCGCTTCTAAGTGTGCAGCCTTAGTCACGGCAGAACACGCTGGAGAGGTTATGGGGAATTGAAAAGGGTTTGGCGCGCAGCAGATGAGGAAACGGGCGCGCACTTCTTCACGTGCTCTCCCCGAGGACAACGGGCTTAGGAACGGACCTGCGCCGTCACATTTTTTAAAAATAAACTTGCTGTTCAAAGGCCCCGCACGCCAAATTTAAAATGCGCGCCCATTGAATTGCCGCTCATAATTAATTGCGTGGACTCTGTAGAGGAGGTGGCTGAGAGGAGGGTACATTGTTGTTTTTTCAATACTCCTATCGTGCAATATCGTTTTTCCAATTTTTCAATACTCTCCCTGTCACTGTTTTTATTATTATTATTACTGCTATTATTATTATTCGATTTATTACTTTTTTTTTATTACTAGGGCTGGGAATATTAACGCGTTAATCGCGATTAATCGCGTTAGAGTTATGATCGCGAACAATTTTTTTAATCGCGATCAGAGTTTGCCAGCATTTTCCGCAATTCTACCATCCATATGCAGCTCATTTGGTTGTATTAATTAAACTCATTGTCGGTTAAACGCGCTATTTTGAGTTTGCTAGTATTTTGTTCCTTCTACGCATCCGTAGGCAGCTCGAGCGGGCTTCAATCATTTATTTACAATTTCTCAAAGTAAGCACTATTACTGGTTCATTGTTACTTTTTCCTTTCTCTGCACTTTTTTTAAATAAAAAAAATGGTGAGAAATACTTTGCATTGTGAGTTTAACTTTAGATTCGAACGGTCTTACTGCATCATATCAATGCAGTAAGTATCAATTTTAAACATGCAAAATAAATCACGATTAATCGCGATTAACTATGAAATTTCTGAGATTAGTTGCGATCAAGAAAATTAATCGTTTGACAGCCCTAATTATTACCTATCTTTATGCCATTCTTGCCTGCATGCACTTGTCTTCTTGTTCAAACTGTCCCTACCTGGAGCTACTGTGACAAGTAAATTTCTCCTGTGTGAGATCAATAAAGTCTTATCTTATCTCTCTTATCTTATCTTAATTTTTATAACGCGTTAATTTGCGGTGTAATTAATTAATCTAATTAATGCGTTAAACTGACAGCTCTAGTTTGTTATAATGTTTCTTCTATTGTCCCTTTTTCTGTCCTCATCCATCATGACTAAGAGACAAGTCCATTATTGTTATTGGCGCTATATAAATAAAATAAAATTGCCTGGAATTGTCCCATTTTCAGTGTCCCCAGTATCACAAAGGTGAGGTATTTGGGAGAAGATATAGTCAAGATTTGCTACCTTTACCCATATTCATATAAATGAGTAAATGATGGTGATTCTACAGTGGGAGCATTATTTGATGGCTCAACAATTTGATGGCTCAGAATGTGCTACCTTTAGTTGGAGGTACATCAGCTTTTTTCTCTGTGGTAGTTTCTAATGGACAAGACCAAAGCAACTAACATCTATTAAAGCTTTTTATTTTGTTTTTACCGTGCCCCTGAATTTGGAAATAATTAGCTGAAAAGGTAACACAGCACATTCCTCTGATTGTTACTCTGCACTTTATTTTCCAGTCTAGAAATTGCACTCAAACAAAGCAGCACCAGACTGAAATTCTCTATATGAAAAACAATAAGAAAGAAATGCTTATCACATTAGCTTCTATATTTGCTTTCTTTCGTGAAAACAGGTCTCGATTGAGCTTGGACACAGATTTTAACAGAAGTAGAATACATTTTTCTCATTGAGACCTGCGTTGTCTCTTCTTGAGATTGTCACATATTTTCACAAAATTCACACTTTTATCTTGTCACTTTTTGGTATGCTGCAAACCAATCAGCGAGCAACACTGCACAGCTGTTCCCTCTCAACACAAAGATCCCAGAGGCTTGAGATTGGCTTCATCTCAGAATAATGGAGTGTTGGAGGAGGGTGAGCATTTGCAGACAATAAAGTATTATTTTGTGTCAAAGTTATGCTACCATTTGTCTGTATGAGTTTAAATAAAATTATGCTATTGTGCAAACAGTCAACATACACTATAATGCCGAAAGTATTCACTCACCCATCCAAATAATGGAAATCAGGTGTTCCAATCACTTCCATGGTCATAGGTGTATAAAATCAAGCACCCAGGCCTGCAGACTGTTTCTACAAACATTTGTGAAAGAATGGCTCGCTCTCAGGAGCTCATTGAATTCCAGCGTGGTACTGTGATAGGATGCAGTGGAGAAGTGTTCTCTGGAGTGCCGAATCGTGCTTCTCCATCTGGCAATCTGATGGACACGTCTGGGTTTGACGGTTGCCAGGAGAAGGATACTTGTGTGACTGCATTGTGCCAAGTGTAAAGTTTGGTGGAGGGGGGATTATGGTGTGGGGTTGTTTTTCAGCTGGGCTTGGTCCCTTAGTTCCACTAAAAGGAACTCTGAATGCTTCTGCATAACAAGAGATTTTGGACAATTCCATGCTCCCAACTTTGTGGGAACAGTTTGGAGATGGCCCCTTCCTCTTCAACATGAATGTGCACCAGTGCAGAAAGCAAGGTCCATAAAGACATGGATGAGAGAGTTTGGTGTGGATGAACTTGACTGACCTGCACAGAGTCCTGACTTCAACCTGAACCTTTGGGATGAATTAGAGCGGAGACGGAGAGCCAGGCCTTCTCGTCCAACATCAGTGTGTGACCTCACTAATGCACTTCTGGAAGAGTGGTCAAAGATTCCCCTAAACACACTCCTAAACCTTTTGGACAGCCTTCCCAGAAGAGTTGAAGTTGTTATAACTGCAAAAGGTAGACCAATGTCATATTAAACCCTATGGATTAAGAATGGGATGTCACTTAGGTTCATATGCGAGTCAAGGCAGGTGAGTGAGTACTTTTGGCAATATAGTGTACATCTACACGCAAACTCAAAATTCAGTTTTTCCATCTTTTGTGGACACTTTTGGTATTGATTATTATGTTAGTGAACAGCTGTGAAACAGACAAGACATGGGTACAGACAGGCCGAGGCAACTATCCACCTTTACACCTCGCTCCACAGAGCAGATGTTCACTTATGGTTGAGGTACGCAGAGGATACACACTGCAATAGTTGTTTTCGCCTCAAAAAGGGTCAGATAAAAGCTGCTGTTGGCTCACTGCTTATTGATACTTTCCACTTATAATGACACAGTGACCTCACTTGACTGACATTTGCAGATATCCTGAATTTGGATCAGGGATGCACTGATTCTGGTATTGGTATAATATGGTACTGATATTGGTGCCAGTTCTAAAAAAAAAAATGCTGGATCAGATATTCGCTTCCAAATATTGGTTCAGCAGTTATTTTGTTTGGACCTAAAAATGTACTTAGAAAATGTAATAATTTACTGGTATGCAAATTTAGACTGAGTTCTTTCAAACAGAAAACACTCTGTTCTACCTTGTGATGTCATGTGGCAATACAGGAAGTGCTCCACTGTGTTTTTAAACTCCATACACCTGCTTTAGAATAATTTGGATACTGGAATTGCCAATGTCAACTGAGCCAACGGGAAAGGTAGCTCTTAACTTGAAAATTAACTTGAAAACAGAGCATTTTGAGCTTTGGCGATGTAGACAGATTAATAATAAAGTGTTACTCAAACTCATGTGAATGAAACAAAACACTCCAGGTATGATTTTGATGAGGTAACAACATTATAACACGGGTTTACGTTCACAGGAGTCAACCTTGAGTAATATAGGACCTTTAGTAGGACCTACAGTATCAAAATCAGTACTGGAAGTGAAAAATCCAGATCATGCATCCCTAATTTACCAACAAAACATCACAATTTAGGAAGTGCTGCAATCCTTATGTAAAGACGACGAACCGACAGAAATGACTCCACGCAACCTATGACTTTGTAGAGTTTAAATTGAGAGACGAAACCAGAGAAGCAATTAACTTGTGTCTGGTAAGCCCACAACAGAACACATCTCTATCCTTTTGTAATTAGCAGTGTTTGTTAAGATATGCAGTGGTTGCTCTGATTAACGCTCCCTCCATCTCCTTCGCTCTTCCTCCCACCTGCCTTTGCGATGGCTGTTGGAGGGCACGAACCATAAATCTGCACGCAAACAGTAGTAGAAGAAGTCAGAACTGTTGTTTGTGCGTGACAGCCTTCCCGAATTAGAAAAAGTACTGCGCGATAAGAGACGGCCAAGGGAAAACAAAGTAATTGGAAGGGTAAGGTTGAGATAAAAAGTACTTAAAGCTTTCACAGGCTTAAAATGAATCGGTGATTGGGTTGAAGTTCATTGGTATGGGACTGGTGTTGATTTAAAATGTAAAAGTGAGCGAAACTTAGCAAATGACACCAATGAATGCACCAGCTGAATGCATCCCATTACTCTGTCTTACCCCTTCCCCTTTATCTACGTCTTTGTCTTGCCCCTCAATAATGAGCTGAGAGGGCTCGAGGTACGAATGTTCCCCCTGAGAAACTCGATTACCAAACAAACGTAAACAAATGTCAAAGATTATCGGGTACGTGAATGTTGTGGGACACATGTTCTACGAATAATAATAATTATTTGAAATATGATGTCTATTAAAACAAATGTTCTCACAGTTACAGTAGATGGCAATGAAACAAGTAATACAAAAAAAGAAATTTCAATTTAATTTTAACTGGTTTATTTGAAATTCAATTTGGCCTTTAGAGGGGTGGGACAAGAGGAAAATGGCATTTTGGGGGGTACTTCAGACTTATTTGATATTTAAAGGTCCCATGACATGGTACTTCTTGATGCTTTTATATGGCTCCTTAATGGTTCCCTAATACTGTAAATGAATCCTTCTTCAAAATCAACACTCACTGCATGAGATATGACTCTGACAGTCTTCATGAGGCTAGATATGTGTCTAAAATGCTTTATTCTGGGTGTTTCTGCTTCAGTGCAAATGAGAAGGACAGAGATTGGCTAAGGAGCGGGGGGGGGGTTTCCCCCGCTGGAAGCGCAGCTCTGCACCGCTGTCTGCTCGCTTCCATGTTTAACACAGGAAGACAGATGGGAGACTTTGCAATGAAAAAAAGCATATTTACACAGAAAATAAAATTAAACCACTGGTATTTCAGAAGTCCAGAGGGTCGGGTAAGGGACTTGCGAGCCTAGAAACACTCGGACGTGCCTCCAGGCAAATAAAAAAACGCATTTCACATTGTAGCTGAAGAATTTGACGATTTTTCCAATATGTGAAACAATAAACAATTCAAAGATTAATTACATGTCATCTATCTGTTTCTGTCAAATTCTCTTAGCGTGTTCAAACTGGAATCAGGAGTTATAATATTTAAACTTTTCCTAGAGGTAACAAGATCTACGCTAACATAGCATTTAGCACATACCAGTTTAAAGAGTACCAGGATTCGATAACTTCAGTTAAGCCAAATTTATTTACCTAACAATATTTCTAAACAGATGCATCTGGGCCGTCCCTGTCCCTGAGAACAGTCTGAGTGCGTTCCACACGAGGCACCGAGGGAACGACACCGATTCTTCGGGGCGCCCAGTAATGAACATTACACTCATGAATATGCAAATTTCAAATGTACATAGTGCTGCTGGCTCCTCCCAGATGTTAGTCGTTGTTTTTCCCTTTTAGGGGGTTTTTGTCATTTGATATCTCCTCCACATACATTAGTCATAACTTCTTTATAACTGTGTGTTTTTTCCTGTAAAAGAGAAGTCAGACAAAAAAGCCAGACAAACCGGAAACGCGGTAATCGTTGCTATGGAGACGGGGAACTTTCAGTTCTGCTTTTACGAGTCTGAAACAGGAAGCTCTCCTAGCTGCACATTTGCAATAAGCACATCACTACTTGTAGGTTAAAAGGCAGCTGTTGAATTAATGAAGTGTAAAACTTAAAGATAAAAATTATCTCTCAAAAATTATAACTCTTCATAGCGCATTCACAGTCCAAACTCTATGGGCGGGATATACAGGGACGCTGAGCGGAGACAGAGGGAGGGGTTGGAGCTGCATTTGCCGATCTGACGTCAAAAAGGTGCCTTGTCCGAACTCGCCCGTTTCAACACTGGTTTTGTGTAACGCAGAAAAGGACCGCAAATGCTCAGTTTAGAAATTTCACAACTTTTAGCCATGGGGGGGCTAAACAGGGTAGGGGAGCTCACATTAATGTTCAAAAACCTCAGAAAGTGAAAATTTCATGCCATGGGACCTTTAAAAAAATATTTTCAAGCATTCTTTTCTCAGTTTTTTTTTTTTTTTTAGATTTGGTCTCAGGACAAGTAAATTCACTCAGAAACTGTATGTTTTAGTGTTTTGTATGTGGATTATTTAATATTTGATGGGTGGGACATAAAATGTCCTCCAATTCTGGAATGACCTGTTTACTCCTCACAAACATACCTGGATTTGTGTTTATTTCATTCACACATGTTTAACAAACCTTGCATAATCAAAGTTATGTCTGAATTTAAAAAGAAGTATTACAAATGCTTAAACATGATTATAAACCACAAACAATAATAACACAAGTCCACCTTTTTCAATGCCACTTCAATAACACTTTCTTTTTCTATCTGTCTTTCCTCTGAACGCAGTCACACTCGGCTGGCTGTAACATTAGCAGCTAATTGCTTTGTTTTATTTTTATTATGCTGCAGTGGCGATTATGGGATAATTAAGAGAAGAAAGGTTGTGTTCTAAACAAGTATTTATTTTAGGTTTGCTAGTCTAAAATGTTGCCTCAGCTTTTTGAGAGGTCACTCAGGCAAAACGTGTGCTTATAAGAGTTTCGCCACACACATCCTGAGTTTGTGGACATGCTTTTTGAAACCTTGAAATGCCCTGACTCGGTTTTTCATCTTAAAAGTGCAAAAGAGCAGATTCTCACATTAGTTTTAATTGGTCTCATTCCTCTGCTGTCTCCCTCTGTCCACAGCGCTTTAACAACTGCCACCGGTGCCGCGTAATTAAAAAGCCCTCGTCAAATCTGTGTAATAAGTAATCATTGCGATCACATGTTGGCATAAACTACTCAAATAAAATGAGCTGTAAGGGAATAATGTGATGCTGTAATTTCAGGATGTTTGTGTGCACGTTTATATTTGCAGTTCTATAAACCAAATTATTCACAGCTATGAATTTAAAGGCCGTGTCCACAATTTTCAGAAATGACAACAATTAGTATGCTAACAGCGTACCTCTCTGCTACAGGATGATAAAACAGTGCATAGTGGCTAGCTCACTACTCTCAAAGCTAATATAATTTTCTTTTATGATAATGTTAAATATAAAACAAACAACCAATTCAAATTTGAAGGTGCACTGTGTAGGTTTTTGGTTGGGGGGTCCGTCACCTGCTTGTTTATATGGAAATATCACTGCTCTGCCTGAAATGTTCCAGCGTTTGGCATTAAACAGCTAGAGTACAGTAAAAAGTACAAGTATTTCACGCAGATTTTGAGGTTTCATAAAGCCGATGAAGTTGAAACAAATTAATCAATTATTTTTTTGTCTTTTTAAAGCTTTTATTTGTATATTTCTGTTGCTCAAACTATGATGAAAGTAATCCTTCAGGTTTTTAGCAGGTCTCAAATAATAGTAAAAAAAATACTTTTACTTTTCATTCCAGTTCAAAAATGTGAGCTGAGTAGAAAGTACAGATACCTACTCCCAAGTGTAGTGAAGTGAAAGTATTTTGTACCCACTTTAAAATGTACTTAAAGGGATATGCCACCCCCAGGGCAAATTTGGGCATCTCCCCACAGTCCAGAGACTAAAATAAGTGGTGGAAAGCGTTTTCCTGCTTCCTGGGAACTATTTTCCAGTGCGGAAGAATACAGTCGAATCACGCAGCACGCTGCCAGGGGAATCCCAGTTACGCACCGGGAAGGGAGTTCCCCTGTTGCACAACGTGGTGCGTGATTCGACTGTATTCTTCCGCACTGGAAAATAGTTCCCACCCAAAATGACCAAGGCAAGCTCTCCGTGTTGATTTGCACATTTATTTGCACTCGATATGAATGCGCACTACACATAAAGTAATTGGGAAACGCATCGAGCAAATTAATTCCTTTTGGCCGAAATCTTTCTCTGGCGACGTTAGACTCCAGTCTAAGGCGGAGGAGCTGCAGATACCGCGGCGGTCAGTGGCGACAGACTCGGACAATGGCTGGGTGAGCAGGAAAACGCTTTCCACCACTTATTTTAGTCTGTGGACTGTGGGGAGATGCCCAAATTTGACCTGGGGGTGGCATATCCCTTTAAGTAAAGTATAGATACCTTTAACATGACTTTCCTTTAAAGGGACAGTGTGTAAGATTTTTACCCGTTAATTACAGAAATTGAAGATACCCATTCAAAAATACAGTGTTTTCCAAGCCTTTTCACTTCCATCATGAAATTAAAGTATTCTGTTGGACTTAGATATACCTGCATAAAAGAGGGATCATCCCCATATAGAGGCAGCCATTTTGATTACGAGAGCCGCAGAAGGACATTTGGGCTCCGGCTCGTGGTTTTGGGTAAACAATGACAAGCATGTTGCTGGATCACACGTCGTAATGGATCTAACACGTGTTTTGGACTAAATTGTTTTGCTGGATTTTATTCGCTGGATCCTTACGGACAGATTGAGACCAAGTTTATTGTGAAATACTGAGTTTGACCTGTCCAGAGCCTTCAAAGGTAAGCTAAGTAACAAACCTCGTTTTGTGCTTTTCCGTATAAAAGCCCCATGTGCTCGGGGAGTGATTGTTGTGCCGGGAAATGAAATGCATAGTCAAAAAGATGAGACTGTAAGGTTTCATTTGATGTGTAGATTGTCATGGTACATGATCGGGAATGTGTGTTTTCATGCGAAAAGAAAAAAAAAAAAACAGTGAACGGGACTGCGTTTTATTTATACCGTAGTTGTCGGCGAGGGCTCGCACAACGCCGGGTGCGCTTCACACGTTCGTGCACGGGTACGCGAGCTGTCCGCGTTACAGCGCGCCCGGGTGACCCTCGAGGTCTGCCGTAGCTAAAACAGGAATTGCAATAGCCAACATCCACCTATGCGCCACGAATCCTACACACTGTACCTTTAAAGGCCCTAATTTATATATTACACAAAATTGACTCTTGTGAGCTTAAAGAGAAATGGGAATTGAAAGATCAGAAAATAGGCAATAAGTCATAAAATTTCACTTTTAACCCTAGAGCACTATTGCTGTGATTTTCACCTGAACAAAAGTATTTACATGATTTTCAATATGTTGCATTTTGAGCGTCATGGGTCCCTGGGGAGCTTCACCATTGTTTTTGACATCTTTGAAGGTGTAGGTGTTTCCCTAACCCAAAGCCCACTTTTTCCTACAGGCTTTCAGGTGATTTTCACCCGGCAACAGTGAAAGAGGAATGTAAGAATGTAATGAATTTAATGTAAGAGGATGTAAGGAATAGGTAAGTAAGAGTGGTCCTAGAATGTGTATCTATCCTTATTTAGTGCCGTGGTTATGAGTAAATATCACAAAGTGGTGATTTCAAAGGGAATTCTTATGGTGAAAACAATATTTTAGTCAACTGGTCATTTTTACCCACTGAAAAAATACTATTTTTTGTTCCTCTCTCCTGCAACTGTTCATGTGTCAAGGAGTCTGTGCTTCACCAGGAAGTCTCACATGTCCCAGGAATGGCTAGACCAAAGACCAAGTTTCCAGTATCATTATTATCATTATTATTTTTATTTTTTTTTAGGATTTTTTTTGTTCTTAAATTCCTTCTCAAATAAGGTCTTCCTATTGCCTGGTTTACACCAGACCATATCACAAGTGATATATGGTCTAGGAGGCACCTACTGAATATGAGGTGTGGTTTACGATTGCCATCGGCCGTTTATTGGGCGTTACAAGTGTCTATCATTTGGCGTATACATAGCCCATAGCCAATCAGTTGTACTCGATGACGTACGTGAAAAGTCCCTCAGTCGTCCAGGTAGAATCCATGATAAAAGGAGAAGTTCAATTTGTCAACTGGACAAAGTTTGTTTGAGTGTTTTCCAAACAAACAAACTTTGTCCAGTTGACAAATTGAACTTCTCCTTTTATCCTCGATGACGTAGTTAGAGCGACGACCGAGGAGAAGAGAAGGAAATGCAGCCATTTTCCCCAATCTCCCCGAAAACAGAAGGCAAAACAAAAATACGATTTAACAGTGGTACCGAACGATTACTGCTGTTTGTGTAAGAAATATGAGGGAAGGTGGACCCTCTTCCGTTTGTCGCATAGTACACGTCACTGTCTTTCCACCCCTCCCTGCTCTCTGATTGGCTCCCCCGCTCAGGATCCCTCGCTTAGCCTCGTTGCCAGGCTGTCTTTCAGATCTGAACGATCGTGCAAAGCATCCTGGGATTTCCCAGGTTAGTCTTCCTATGTTTTTTGTTTTTTTTTCATTTTCTTACACATACCACATACTAATTTATCATGTGTTTTCATATTTTGATCTATTTTTCATGACAAGTACTTTTTCTTGGGTATATTATATTGGGTAAAAATTACCCGGCGGTACCCGAACACAGTAAAAATGTTCTAGGGTTGACATAACTTCCCCTTAATTTGAGCTCTGTAAACCCCCTTATTGTGATAGTAACTATTTGTGTATTTCCTAACCCTTTTCAATCGGATGCAAACTTCTCCATATTCTCTCTTCTTCTTAATCTTGCATCTCTGCGAGGAAAATTAAAGTGCTTGTGGCTCGTAATCCAATTTGGGCTCCCCCCTCTGCACGTTGTGAGCTGTGTGTGATTGCTTTAGGGAGCAATGGAGGGCCAATATTAAAAATCTGCGCCGTATTATTGCGATTGTACGCTGTCATGCTAAAGCCTCTAAGACTCTGGGACCTTTTTAAGTGCTCTACTGGCAGCTTGTGTTGCTCAGAAGATACACAATTCAATTAAGTTCAGAAAGCAACAACAGCCAATTAGAATAAGGCATGGCAATGTAGAAATGAGGTCCTTGGATGTTACACGCACTGCTTTTTAATCCCAGATGTAGTGGTGCTGTTGTGGAACTGGCTGTGGTTATTTTTAGTGTCTTTAAATGTCAGATGCAGGGCCATACCTTTAAATGTTTCTCTATTGATTTGTGAAGTCTAGACGAGCTGATCTGAGCGCGATCAGAAAAAGCAATACAGGTCAGTGATTGATACTGGTACAGGGGACATAATAATGCAATTGTAATTAATCTGAGAGGTGATAGAAAGAAGTACACATGTTTTGGGATTCTGTTTGTTACTATTTTGTCTTAAATAACACTCTTTGGTTACTGGCTGTGAAGCGTGTTTCTTGCCCAAGGACAGAAAAAGGACATGGTCATATCTCCTCTAAGCCTAATCTCCTCAGATTTCAGAAGCTAAGTGGGGCTGGGCCTGGATAGTACTTGGATGGGAGACTGATGGGAATATGAAGTGCAACATTGGGGCGCCAGTGGCCAAACTGATGTGTCCTTAGGCAAGGCACTTCACTCATATTGCCTGGAATGAAAGTGGTGTGTGTGGTCCTGATGGCACTAATGCATAGGGTTATTTCTTCAATTAGTTGATGTAGGCTGAAAAGATAAAAGTAGACTTTTAACTGTGGTCCAGTTGGATGTTAGTGACTTACAGCCCTATGAAACCTGGTGAAAGTTTTGGATTGAATTAATCATGTTCAGTAATCAGAAACATCAATCAATCAAACAATATTGATAAAGCGCTTTTCATACAAAATGTAACACAAAGTGCCTTACAGTCATCAAGGATTAGAAGATTGACTTTTATTGATCTCACACAGGAGAAATCATTTTCTACATTTGACCTGGGGACCATCCCCATGATTTTGTTGTTTAGGCTTGGTCAGGACCCAAGCTGGAGGATTTTTTGATGGGGGGAAACCGGAGTGCCCGGAGGAAAACCCACCCAGACACGGGGAGAACATGCAAACTCCACACAGAAAGGCCTGGGTGACCCGAACCTTCTTGCTGTGAAGCATGAGTGCTAGCCACTCAGCCACCGTACTGCCAAAAGAGAAAAAAAAACAAACAGACGGACAAACAGACAAACAAATGAACAAACAAACAAGTAAACAAACAAACAGACAAACAAACAAACAAACAAACAAACAGACAAACAAACAGACGAACAAACAAACAGACAAACAAACAATCAAATGAACAGACAAACGAAAGAACAAAATGAAAAACAAACAGACAAACAAATTCAATCAAAGGCCAAGCTAAACAGCTGAGTCTTGAGTCCACTTTTAAAAACATGAACGTTCTCTGCAGCCCTGAGCTCCTCCGGCTGTTCCATAAACAAGGGCCGTAGTACTGAAAAGACGCCTCTCCGTGAGTGTGTGTCCTGACTTTGGGAATGATCAGGAAATGCCGGAGGAGTGCAGGGCCCGTGAAGGTTTGTAAGGAAAAATCAGTTCTGAAAGATAAGAAGGCCCGAGATCATTAAGACATTTAAAAACCAGTAAAAGAACTTTAAAATCTATCCAGAAACATGGGAAACACAGTCCAAAATGGTCAGTGGGAATACATTGTTCTTATAATCCATTTACAAGAATGGCCCACGCTTTGATAAAGAGAAAGAATGAAACATCCTCAAAAAACATGTATTGAAGTGGTGTTATAGGAAAAGAGACTATTGAGTTACGCCTTGACACAGGAGGAGAAGGGAGGTCTGATGTACAGTGAGCTGTCAGACCCTTTGAGCTGTATAAAATAACACTGGATCTTGTTATTGTATTTTTCTCACTCCTTCAGAGGCTTGACAAACAAATACACTTTAGACATTGAACTGTTGTGGTGTTGTGTCGGTCTTACTCAGGACACAAAATAGAGAAACAACTCTTGTATTGTGATTAAAGGCCAGTGTAGATTAATACTATAAAAAACAAACATTTTATAATTGAACAGCATAATCATTTTAATCACAGCAGAACTTTGATTAAAATCACGCCCTTAATGTGTTGTATAATGCCAGTTAAAACTCCTCGCATCGAGCTCTATAGAGAAATGCAATAAAAAAATGTATTAATAGTTTGGGTAGTAAATACTTCATACTATATACAGTGGTCCCTTGCTCTATCGCGGTTTTGCAGATTTTTTTAATTTTATTTTTTTAATTTTATTTCATTTTTTAGTGTATCAACACTATTTTAAAAATAGTGTGTCCTGATTGGCTTCTCCTCCGTGCCGTGTCTCCTGTACAGTACAGAATGTGTTCAGTGGGACTAAGACATGAGGACCAGACCAGGACCAGACTGGAACTAGACCAGGACCAGACCGGGAGTAGACCGGGACTAAGACATAAGGACCAGACCGGGACTAGACCGGGACCAGACCAAGACTAAACCGGAACCAGACCGGGATTAGACCAGAACTAACCCATGAGGACCAGACCGGGACCAGACCGGGACTAGACCGGAACTAGACCAGGACTAAACGTGGACTAAACCAGGTCTAAACCAGGACTAAACCAGGTCTAAACCAGGTCTAAACCGGGTCTAACCCTGGACTAAACCAGGACTAGACCAGGTCTAAACCTGGACTAAACCAGGACTAGACCAGGTCTAAACCAGGATTAAACTACCACATTGCCTTTGCCTTGTTTCGTGCGGCTCTTGTGCGTGTTCGCTTTGTGGCTCAGACTGCCGTGTTGGACGTGGACGCGGTCCCGATGTGCGAGGAGCGTGGAGACATGAGTCACTGGATCCATAGGAAGTCCAGACCGGGACTAAGACATGAGGACCAGACTGGGACTAGACCGAGACCAGACCGGGATTAGACCAGGACTAGCCCATGAGGACCAGACCGGGACCAGACCGGAGTAGACCGGAACTAGACCAGGACTAGACCAGGAAAGTTGCGGTGCTTTTAAGGATTTTGTTGCGATTTTGTTGCGGGAGGAAGTGAAAGTTGCGAAAAATAGTTGCGATTTTCCCTTTTTGTAATTAAAATTGAGTAATATTTTGAGTTATTACTGACAAAGAATAATACAAAGACACAGAGATCACAGATATGGTCCTAAAACAACTTTACCAACATTGAAAATAAATTACTACTAGGAGGGGAACTGTTTCGCCCGGTCTTTTGCTGTTATTTTTGTGAGCAAATGGCTGGTCGCAGACATGTTTCTTTGCCATTAGAAGCCGTGTCCCAATTCCCAGAGTGCACAGTTCGGAGCGTGGTTTGAAGGGCATGTGCGTCATTTCTTTTTTGTCCCATGCACAGTTAACACGCGGTCCGAAGACCGCAGTCGTTTCCATGGAAATCGGGGCGTGGACCAAGCGCGTGAAAATGCACGCTTCGCACACTCATATATCCCAGCATGCACCGCGCGCTACTTCTTCTACGGGAGAAAATGGAGTCGGCGGCTGCTTCCCATAGTTACGAGACCTGTCGCATTTCGCAGACGGCCATGTGGTCCGCGGAGTGCACTCAGGGCTGAGCAATTGTGCACCGCCTTGACTGCAGTCTGAGCCCCCTTCAAACCACGCACCGAACTGGGGACACGGCCGCAGTTTCATTTCGTCACACGGAAGTAAGGCAGAAGGAAGTTGGTCGACGTGAGTTCAATACGTCGCCGATGACTGGTCAAAATTGGTCAAAATTGCGGGAAAGTTGCAGTGATTGGTCAAAATTGCAACACCGCCCTGAATTCACGGGGATTGGCTGAAGTTGCGTTGAAGTTGCAAATCGCAACATCGCGAATTCCTGGAGGGTCTGAATAATGCATTTTGTTGAAAATCTACTAACGTTTGAGTGTGTAAACAAGAGAGAAATGTGACAAAATGTTAATACCAGTCTGAGAAAAGTGTATAATGTGTGTGGTGAGGCGTTTACAGCCTTAAAACATGTAGAATAATTGTAAAATATAAAGTTGTCCTACTTCGCGGATTTCACTTATTGCGGGTTATTTCTGGAACCTAACCCCCGCGATAAACTTAAATGAGGATTATGAACCAAATACATGTTCAGTTTTGCTTAAAGGACCCATAATACACAGGATTAGTCAAGCGTGTGAATGAAACAAAGATCCAGGCACTATATTTATATATTTTTTAGATGAAGTAACAGTATTGTAATATGGCCTAAAGCTCACAAGAGTCAATTCTGCTTAATAGGCCAGTTACCAACACTGGGCATGCACGATAAAACCATGGATTCGGTAACAGCGGTCTACACAACCTGCCCTGTTTAGCCCCCCACCCATGGCTAAAAGTTGTGAAATGTGTAAACTGAGCATTTGCAATCCTTTTCGGCGTTTGAAAAAAAGACAGCCCAAACGGGCCATTCTGAACAAGGGAACGTTTCTGACGTGATACTCCACCCCCCGTCTGGATGTCTATCCAACGTCTCTGGAAATCACGCCCAGAGAATTTGGACCGCAAACAAGCTACGAAATGCGAGATTTTTTTTTATTTGCCTGGAGACATGTGAGAGTGTTTCCAGGCTCGGATGTCCTTTATCCGAGCCTCTGAACCTCTGAAACAGCAGTGGTTTAATTTTATTTTCTATGGAAATGTGTTTTTTTTTCCCATAGAACGCGTCTCGTATCTTAAGTGCTTAAAACACGGAAATGGGGTCAGCGCACCAGCGCACCGCTAATCCAGGAAACAGTGGCATATTTGGCCAAAACCCACCCGCTGCACTGGCCTGTCTCTGTCCTCCTCATTTGCATTCAAGCAACAACGCCCAGAATAAAGCGTTTCAGAGACATTTTTATGACTGGCTGTCTTCATGAGGCTTTCTCATGCACTGAGGCTTGATTTTGGAGAAGGATTCATTTACAGTATTAGGGAACCACTAAGGCGCCATATAAAAGCATCAAGAAGTACCATGTCATGGGATCTTTAACGTTTGTTATGCTAAAATGTTTAAACTATTTAAGTTATGGTTAAAAATACTTGGGAAAGTACATGGGTTAAAAGGTTTAGCTTATTTTTTTTATTATTGTGCTGGAAGCATGTTCTGTTTCTTAAATCATGTAAAGAGCTATTTGTAGTATATTAACATTTGAGTTTGTATTTCTTCTTGTTTTGAGGTTATTGAGCTTCAAAGATGATCCAAACCATGAATAAAAAATAAATAAAATAAGATAACTCAAGTTTGAGACCTGCAGTGTAAAATAAACTTGACAATTCTTTCCAAAGATCTGGGTTTAGAACTGGCGCTTGCTTTCATTGGACATGCTTCCATTACATTTTGTTTGTTGACTTTTTATTCAACTACAAAAAAAATACCCCTCTATGTCTGTCTCTGCCACACAAGTACAGCATGATGATTCTCCACCTCCTCTTGGTTATGGAAATGTAAAACGAGACTCAACCATAACTACTTCAAATAACAAACCAGCCTCTTACCAGGGAAGAAGCACACAGACCATTTCACACCTGTTCTTAGACCTTTGCACTGGCTCCCTGTACATTTTAGAATTCATTTCAAATTTGTTTGTTTTTAAATGTTTTAATGGTATGGCACCTTATTTTTTTACTGAGCTCCTCCAGCCCCTTGTCCCTGCACAGTCTCTGCAGCTTTTTTAAAGGTGCATTGTGTAACTTTTCTGGTGGAGAACCCGTCAAATGCTTTTCTCCATGGACATTATTCCTCTGAATGGTAAAGGGAGAAATTCAATTTGTCAACTGGACAACGTTTATTTGGTTGAAGACCTTTCGCAGCTCGTCCAAGCTACTTTGTCAGTTCTGGCTAGAGTGCTGGTGGACACTGCTTATATCTAGCTGCAGGGAGGAGCTAACTACAATTAAATTACTATACAACTATCCCACCTCTTTGCTTTCAGTTTCTGTCTGGGGTCTTGTTTAGCATACCCATTCAGTACCATAATGGGTGTTTTCACACCTCTGGACCTGACCTGGCTAGTCCTATTGAATGTTTTCACAGTATGGCATTAAACCTTTTTTTTCTTCGTGGATACCAAACCAGACCACGTTACAGGTCAGATCTGTGGAGAGGCAACTGGTGATGGTGAGATGAAGCCTCATGAGACATTGAACCACTTGAGTCAGTTGGTTCGAGAAAGGGTTCATTTCTCGAAGCTTCATGTGTGCACGAATCCACCTACTGGCCAAGTGTGTAATCACGGGCAGCTGTATCTGAACCACAGAATGTGTGATGCATTGAATTTTTGTCTGTTGGGAATGACTATGAATTACAAAACATGTATGACCAAATCATTTCTGTACATATATTATCACATATGTGTATAATAATATTTGTATGTACTCTGTGTGTGTACATTTTCCCCAAATGATCATGTATGATAGGTTAAGCTGTTTTTCTGAAAATGGCAAAGGCGTAATCGGGCAGAGGACAGTGAAAGTGCTTGTGGAACTAGGAAAAGGGCACAGATTATGCTTGTGTAACTTGGACAATGATGTACAGGACAGGGGAAATTTTATTCATTTTTATTCAGAAACAAGAATTTCTCAACAGTTTTTGGTTTTCAGATCAAAATGTTCCCACACAGGGGAAAACCTTCTCTTCCTCGCTGGCTCCATCCTATCACCTATCCTACTCTCCTCACTCTCCTAAATCTCTCTCCCTAAACTCTCCAAACTCTCTCCAAAATATCTCCAAACTATATAAATGCTATGCAAACTAGTATCCAGACTCTCCAAACTCTTCTTCAAATCCCCACATTTTGAATGGAATCTGAACCACTTCCCTAAGCAATCATGCGGTACAGCCGAGCAGCGAGGCTTCAGACGTCATACTTTTTGGCTCCTCCCCCAAATGAAGTAAGCCTCGATACACGCTTCGTGGAAACGCGCCCTTCATGACTCGACACACACCTTTCGAAGCCTCGGCACATCTTGTAACATTACTAGAGGCAACCCCGCTACAGTCAAAACGCCTATTTTTATGTATTTTGAGCTATAAAACCACCTGTAATTGAATGTTAGGTACACCCGCTTAATGTCTTACTGTGGAACATTCCAGGCAGAGCAATGACGTATCCATAGAAACAAGCAGGTGACGGACTCCCAGTCAAAAAGTTACACAGTGCACCTTTAAATGTCTACTAAAAACGCACCTTTTCTCATTGCCATTTGATACGAGTCAGAGAGAGACATCTTGGTTTCATATTATACTGCATTTGTTGTTTATTTTTGAATAGTTTAATTTGGTAAGCTTTGTCTGTTTCAAATGTACTTCATAAATAAAGTTCATATGATTTGATAAAGAATATATGCGAATATATAACAAATCCTCCGGATATTCCCTATCCGCTGAAACATAAGACCAGTTGCATATTAACTCTCTCCTCACAATGGAATTAATACAATCATTCATTTATTATTCATGGCTCTTCTTACATTATTCTTACCACCGGGGGATGCCATCTTGTTCCCCGGCACTGACAAAGCATGACCTTGTGAAAAAGAACAGGAAAATTCCCATTAAGATTTAACACCAATTATGGTTTGAAATAGCGCCCGTATATTGGTAAGGACTAGCCGTCAGTGGGCACAAAGTCATCTGGAATTATGGGATTTGTAGAGAAAAGGAGAGCAGAGGCTTCTCTTCAGACCGGCAGATAATTTTTCATATTTGCTAATGTAAATCGATCTGTCCGACATTACAACTGGAAAGGAGGCGTATATTTCTGCGCGCTCAAATTTGCATGCATTTCGAGAATTGGATAAAAGTGATATCTGGTGGTAACCAATGGCGACACCTGTGATTGTCAAACTTTTCACATCCAGGTGAGGTACGGTTGTGCAAATCATGTATTCAGTGTTTTTTGATCCTTCGCTGTAGCTGAGGTAACTTGTTCTGCAAATGTCATATTAGGAGTGTGCAAAAAATATCGAAATATGAATATCTTGATGCTAAATTTGGTGATGCAGTATTGTTATTTTGGTCTGCTGTATCAATGTATCGCCAAGAATATTTTTTGTTATCTTTAGCAATTCTTTTTTGTGACCATACAAAAGTTGTGTTGCTTTTTAAAGGAAGGAAACTTGTTTATACAGTACATTTGGCATATTCACTATCTTGATTATTAAGAGATGTATTCCATATTAACTTTGTATCGTACTAAATCGTGAGGAACCCCATGATTCCTACATCATATGACACCAGTGAAAGGTTGACATTTTGTCAGACCTGTCTGTCCAGAGTTCCATTGTGGGACAGTGTGTGTAAATTCATGATTCGGAACTTTAAATAAATAAAAGTTTTACTTAAAGGCAAATTAACGTTTTTTTTACAATCTGAGCCTTCTTTCGGCAATAAAACAAGTAGTTTTACTCACCCATAGCATTTTTCTGTCAATTGGAGCAGTATCGCAGAACTTATGTTGAGCCGTTCTGTTCTAGTAATGATCCCGTATCCGTTAACATGGTGCTGTATCATATGCTCGGGGCATTACTTTGCGGTGTCCAAATAACATGAACTTTAGCACTTTTCAAATCATAGAAGCCCGATGTCTTAATGTAAGATTTCGTTTGAAGCAAAAGTGGCCTGTAATCCGAGATTTAGCCATAGTTTCGAGTAGATGAGGACGCCAGTGCGCATGCGCGGACTGCTCCCGGGACCCAAACATGAAACGCAAAGCTGAAAACTATGGATAAATCTCGGATTACAGGCCACTTTTGCTTCAAACGATATATTACATTAACCCTCCTGTCGTGTTCGGGTCAAATCTGACCGTTTTACAACTTATAATACTCATAAAAATTATGTTTTTCATCTGATTACCTCAAGACCTTATGATATCCTCCACACTGTGTACTTGAACATATAAAAGTGATGATCACCTATTTCGTTCAATTTTGAGTGTTTTAATCAACCTTGTTACACCTGTGGTGTTCCCGGTCAAAAGTGACCGCCATAGGAAATGAATGGGTATCCAGAGTAAATTCATTCAACATACAGAAAACATCCCCATACACACTGCCCCAACTCACTCATTCTCTCTCACACACACTCACACACTCACTGACTCTCTCACACACACACATACACACACACATACAAACCAGGGCATGCGTGTTGTGCTGGACATGACGACCGGTCTCCAAGGACATAGTATCACATGTGACAACTTCTTCACATCACATGCTCTTGGTCAGGAGCTACTGAAAAGAAAGCTCACCATGGTAGGGACAGTGAGGAAGAACAAGCCCGAACTTCCCCCTGCGCTGGTATCGACCAGAGGAAGACAGGCACTCTCATCACAATTTGCATTCACTGACACTGACACTCACACTCTTGTGTCATACGTTCCCAAGAAGAACAGAAATGTCATCCTGATGAGCACAGTACACAAAGATGCCGCTGTCAGCACCACAGAGGACAGGAAGCCCCTGATGATCCAGGACTACAAGAACAAGGGAGGCGTTGACTGCCTTGATAAGGTAATGCAAAGTCTCATCATGCATTTTATTTTATTTTTATCTAGGTCAACCATAGCATTTTGTGTATGACAGATTGAATATTGTTCCTAATCTCTTATTATTTATTGTTCCTTTATTAAAGCTTACTGGTACATACACCTGTAAGCGGATGACGGCTCGCTGGCCTGTGGCACTGTTCCACAACATCCTGGATGTGTCAGCTTTCAACACGTATGTGGTGTGGACAGCAATCGACCCAACCTGGAATCAGGGGAAAAGTTTCAAGAGGAGACTTTTCCTCGCTTTGGTGACTTCTTATACAGCGACGCCAGCACATTCCCCGCACACCAGCCTCCGCCAGTCTGGTTAGGAGCATGCAAGCTCCAGCCCCAGCCGCTGCCCTGGCTGCTCTCCCCCAACAAGGACATGGGCAGAAAAGGAAGCGTTGCAGCCTCTGTGCCCCTAGAGACATCAAAACGAGCCTGACATGCTGCTAATGTCATGCTTATGTTTGCAAGGCTCACTCTGACCTGAGTGTCACATGCCACTCATGTACATGAATACACACACACACACACACACACACACACACACACACACACACACACACCCTGTTGAGTTATTTATTTATTTTTTGTATTATATGTTCATTTTGTAGTTCATTTTCAGTGCCTAATTGTATTTTAACTGATGTTATTTAATGTTTACTTCTATAAATTGTTGTTAGACACTTTGAAACATTGTTCTCAACTAAAAAATGTTTAATAAAAAAATTGGTGTTGAAAAAAAAAAAAAAAGTGCTAATTTAAGAGCAGTTAAAACAGACCGGTCAATTTTGACCGGGAACACTAAAGTAGGGGGCTGGAGGCGAACACGACCGGAGGGTTAAGACATCGGGCTTCTATGATTTGAAAAGTGCTAAAGTTTGTGTTATTTGGAGACCGCAAAGTAATGCCCCGAATACAAATGCTAACGGATACGCTACAACATAACTTTCTTCAAACAGCTCCAAATGACACGAACGTGATATGGGTGAGTCAAACGACTTGTTTTATTACCGAAAGAAGGCTCAGATTGTAAAATAACGTTACTTTGCCTTTAAACCTTTTGGTCCTTTTCTAGTCCTGAATGGCTGCGTTCACAATTACACATTCACCCCATCAAAACTGGAGCTTAACTTTTTTTTTTTTTTTATAAGCCTTTTATTGTCTCCTTAGAGAAATTTGTCCTCTGCATTTGACCCATCCTGTCATCAGGAGCAGTGGGCTGCACCCGAGGCGCGCCCGGGGACCATCTTCACGATCTTCTTGCTTCGGCTTGGTCAGGACCTTGGCTGGAGAAACTTGAAAGGAAATCTGGTCTAGGCAAGGACTAGAGCAGGGGTCGGCAACCTTTACCACTCAAAGAGCCATTTGGACGAGTTTCACACAGTAAAGAAAACACTGGGAGCCACAAAACCCTTTTGAAATTTAAAAAGAAATAACACTGGATATAACGGCTTTTTTTTGCCTTTGTGCCATAGAATTACATTTTGAAAATGAATTAACTAAAATAAAATAATTTTAATTAAATACAGTGGTCCCTTGCTATATCGTGGTTCACTTTTCGTGGCCTCGCTGTTTCGTGGATTTTTTTATTCCAATTTTTTTTTTAGTGTATCAACACGCATTTCTGCGTCCTGATTGGCTAAAGGACTGTAGACCTTTGCCGATTCGTCAGTCATTCTCCTCCGTGTCTTCTGTACAGAATGCGTTCAGTTTGCCAGATTTATATAAATGTTCGATTGCATTTGACTCTGAAGTTCTGTGTGTTTGCAAGATTTCTCCCCGACAAAACCCGCCACAGCGAAGCGGTCATAAGAACTGTGAAATACACACGAAATACACTTTGGTTTCGTTCTATAATACTGTGCTTTTTTGTTGAAAATCTGCGAACATTTGAATGTTTAAACAAGAGAAATGTGAGAAAAAGTTAATTCCAGTCTGAGAAAAGTGTAGAATGTGTGTGGTGAGGTGTTTACAGCCTTAAAACATGGAGAATAATTGTAAAATATAAAGCTGACGACTTTGCAGATTTCGCTTGTCGTGGGTTATTTTTAGAACGTAACCCCCGTGATAAACGAGGGACCGGTGTACTGAGCCACATCAGAGGGATCAAAGAGCATGCCGCATGTGGCTCCGGAGCCGCGGGTTGCCGATCCCTGGACTAGAACAAGACTATAACCAAACCAAGTCCATATGAGGACTAAAATTGGCTCTATTTAGGACCAAAGATCAACAAGTGTAAACGCAGCCTAAATCTGTTCTAGTCCTGGTTTAGTTCCAGTTTTGCAGTTCATGTGAGTGAATACCACGTCTCAACTATGAGACTGGCACTATACTTGTCATTGAATGAGAATTTAAAGCAAATGAATAAGAAGTCTAAATCTGTTTTGCTGAAGACTTGGGGCTGTGTGATTCACTTTTTAATATCACAGTTTGTTTATTGGAGCAGCCTCTGTGGAGGCCTACTGTTTTGAATGTCCTGATGCATAAAATTACCAACCATTTTGTATCAGTGTCACCCACCTCACAGCAGACCACCGTACCACATCTAATCATCCAAGTGTCAGACCATAAATCCCAATACAACCCAGTATTAAAGAACACATATTATACACACACAGACACACACAATATATACACATTTTATGCAAAACTGTTTTTGAGCTTGTAACCATGCTATAATATTGTTCCCTCATCAAAAATATACTTAGAGTTGTTATTTTACATCCTTCACACTGGTTTCAGAAATCCTTTGTCTCAGAGCCACAAACACTCATTTGAAATTTCATAGATGGAAGCCCTGCACAGTTTTAAGCAATTATTTTAACATGTCCGAATATGTTTGTTGTTTCGTAGTTTAATTATTTGCACTGTGGGCAAAGCCAAAATAATGAATAAATAGGCATAAATAATAATAAATACATTTAAAACTGCACATTCCCTAACAATTCCAGGCCATTTTTATTAATTACTTTTGCTCTGACTTCTCCAAACGCCATTATTGCCATTATTGAACCCTCAGTTTCATATACACAAGGTTTTTGTTTGGCAGCACCCAATAATTTTACCCACACGTGTCAGAATCACTAAGTATGTCTAGTAGGTATTTTATACACTTTGAAACACACATAAAAAATATTTTTCACATTCTCGCCCAATTTTTTTTGTTAAAATTATGGTGTAGATAGCTGCAGTATGTAGCCGGGGACTGAAACACCGTATATTTCAGTTGCAAACAATGTTGACTTCTCATATTTCAAATTTGATGCGAATATCTATAAAAAGTTGAATTTTAGACTATGTTAGTATATCCAGGTGTTTTATCCAAACCTATCCAAATGACATTTGAATGTTTCAACCCACAGACATCAATGAGAGCTCTACTGAAAGCTCACACTTAGAGGAATCTTTGTCTACACACCAAGCTGCTCTATTCCTTATGAAAGTATATATATAGCATATCAAAACACAATATATAAAATGTTTATTTGTATATAAAATATAGTCAAAACATGTGCTATTGGTCAAAATAAATATATATTTACACATTTCTCACACTGCAAAATGTAAACAAACACACACACTTCAAAATGTAAACAAACACAAACTGTTAACTGTAAAAATGCATAATCAAGGCCTTCAGTGACCCACAAGCCTCACTTTGATTGTCAAATTAGGTGTCAATCAGATAAAACTTCTGCGTTTAGCATTGAGCAGCACAGTTATCGCTGTCTGAACTATATTCTGCCAGATATCAACAGTAAACAAAGTATGATCCTGTATGTGCACATCTTATATTTTACCTACAGTAATGTGAACTGCAGAATAAAACAACGCTTTCAATTGACAGACAAATAATAATGTCTAATCCATCAAGCGAAACACAAATGCGCCAGAGAACATGGTGGGCATGTGCATTAGATGCTAATGGTTACACATTATTATATTTTACCTACAAGTATGTCAGTAGCAGAATAAACCTCACTTAACGATCGAGAACAGCATCCGATTCACTAAAAACAAGGTCTTCTACCCCTGAGTCCATGTTCACTCTTCGTCAAACCTCTGTTCTGTCCATTTGGTCTCAAAACTGCTCTCAAAACTGCTCTCAAAACTGTTGCAAAACAGCAATGCATAAAATAGGCACGTTTTACACACGTAGTCCCCTGTATCCTCTCTGCTCGCCTTTGTGCTTTGTGCCATAGGCCGTCCTGTTCAGCTGCTCATTGGCTGTAAGGGAAAGCGTCACTAAGAGCGTGCAATGTCATTGGTTTATTCTACACGGGGGAAAGTGGAGCGTAAACTTTCAACAGTCTGTAGCGATCATTGGCTCTGTGAGGCGTCCGTAACCCACAAACCCCAGCTGATTGGCCAACCTAAGTGTCAATCAGATGCTATCGCTTGTGTTTAGCATAGAGCAGCCTTGTTGGTGCTTTCTGAAGTTTATTATCCCTGAAATCGCCAAAAGAAATGCAAAAAAGTGACAGATCAGTTCTCACGTTGGGAATACTTTCCTGCAAAGTATTGCAGGAAACATGGAGGATCTAACTTCTTTTGTGGATATACTGTATTTTCTTTACTGGTTTTGTATTCTCTGGGCATGTACAGGCCGAATGAGATCAACTTTCTGGGGATAATGTTGATGTTTGACAGAACCAGAGCCTCAAAGGTAAGAAAAGTACAAATCCTATGTATTTGCTTTTCTGTAGAACCGCTCTCCTGTCAGCGCTGTGGTTGTTACTCTGGAAAATGGTTTGGATATTGGAAAAGACGAGAGTCGTAGCTTTCATTTGATGTGTAGGCTGTTTGTGTGGGTGACGGAGAAGCTTATGCACATTGCTGTAGTCATGTGTAAAGTAAGGGCGAAGGCCCGCCGGTGAGCCGTCAGCTTCTTATGAGAATATATGGACTCCCATCAAAACACTGCAAAACACTGTAAACCACAACCTCAGAATCCAACAAGTTCCCACGTGCACCAGTTGCACATCCCCCTTTGAGAAGTCCAGTAGACATAATGACTAATGCAGTATAATGAAATAAATCCCTCTCCAGTCCTTACAGGACTCTTCTGTGTGATTAGCAGCTTCATGTCTAACAGATGAAGCTCATAAGTGTGTGTCAGCAGTGATTCATCTAAGCTCTCCATAATGTGAAGGTGCTTCTGCTGATGGCCCATTGTGGAGGATGGGGTCAGGGTTCTCTTATTGTGGTGCCTTCAACAGGGGCACCCCCAATAATTGGGGTTAATTTGCATTTGTGAATGGCTCCGACCAGGTGCAGGACTCTCTCTGTCTCTCTCTATCTTACATTGAATTAGACTGTTGTCACATATATCTCATTGCACTGTGAAATTTTGTTTCAAGACTTTTTAAATGTATTGTTGATCTGTCAAGCTTACGTAAAATGTGTCTGTCTGAACCTACAAATGTTTATCTGGCCCTCGGTGAAGAAAGTTTGGGAACTCCTGCTTTAAGCCGTTTTTTGTATTGTCACATATCACCTATAGATGGTATCTATGTTACTGCCAGGGCTCTCAAGTTTTGAGCGGGGTCGTGCGTGAGACTGCGTAATTTCCGAGGAGCGGGGGGGTGGGGGGGTGGGTGGGGGGGTGGGGGGTGGGGGGGGGTGCGAGTGAACAATTTTTCCCGAGGAGCCGGGGAAGTGGGCTTGAATTGCGTGAGAAATGCCGTGTGAACGCGTCATAGTGTGCCAGTTTTGGTCTGACATAAGAAGACCAGAGAGCACAGGTGAGTTTGAACAAAGGCACCGGCATGAGACCGATAGTCGACAAGTACTGTAAGGGAAAGTTGAAGTTGTTTTTTTTTCTTGGTTTATTTTTTATTTTTCAGGATTCTCAATCTGTACAATATCAAAGTCAAATGAAAAAGGTAAAACAAATAAATACAAAAGAACAATAAAAATTGTAATGTCCAAGAAGGAGTGGGGGGAAGAAAACTTATTAAACCCCACCCCCATTACATCTATACATAATAACATATGTAAAGAAAGGGGTAAAAAACACTTCCATTTTCCCATGGTAATTCTTATCTGTTATGTGCACTTCTTTCTTTTTTTTTTTACTTGGAGACAAGTAACCATATAGTTATGGATACAGGACCTGAATACTAATACCAGCAATGGTAAGAAAGCACATACATTACCAGCAATGGTAGAAAAAACAGATACCATAAGGTAAGGAAAAGCACATACAATGATAAGAGATGTTCCAGCAGAACTAGTTTTGCAGAAGACAATGATGAAATGACCTTAGACACTCTCCATATACTGTGACCAGACCATATTTTTGTAATGTAATTTAAACGTATTGACACTTTGGTATTGTTTGTAGAGTTTGTCCAAACTGTTCCAGAGTTTCACACCACGTACAGACATGCAAAAACTTTTTTTTAGTGGTTCTCACTTTGAGCAATTTGAAGTCTCCAGACACTCTCAAGTTGTGGGTTCTCTCACTCAAAGTAAATAGTATTTGCAGATTTTTTGGTAGTAATTTATGGTATGCTTTAAACATAAAAATTACTGTGTAGTACTGAGTAAGGTCTTCAAATTTTAAAAGCTTAGAATGTATAAAAAGATTATTAGTGTGTTCTAAAAACCCAACTTTGTGAATAATCCGTAGGGCTCGTTTCTGTAGGACAATAAGAGGTTCAATACAGTATGTGAAGTAGGGAAGAATCATTGAGCAGTATAGTGTATGCAATGCATTGTAATCAAGATCATATTTTGTTCTATTTATTATGGAGAGACGTTTGGAGATTTTTGTTTTTATATGTCTGACGTGGGTTTTCCAAGACAATTTATTGTCTATGATGACTCCAAGAAATGTTATTTCTGCTACTGTCTCAAATTGAACATTTTCAATCATAATTGGTTGTTTTGAGTTTGTTTTTGCATTTCCAAATAGCATAACTTTGGTTTTGTTTAGATTAAGTGATAATTTGTTGAAATCCATCCACTTCTTTATTTTGTCGAGCTCCTTATTTACTGTGCTGATTTACTGTGCTGATGAGTTCATTATAATCATGACTGCTATAGAATATGAAGAGAGAGTTTAGGGGGACGGGTTTCACATCTGCCATCTACAGGTTTAAAAAATAAATAAACAAATAAAAGATGGTCGCTTTAAAGATCCCATGACATGGTACTTCTTGATGCTTTTATATGGCTCCTTAATGGTTCCCTAATACTGTAAATGAATCCTTCTTCAAAATCAACACTCAGTGCATGAGAAACAGAGATAAGATGAGAAAGAGTAATTTTTCTCTCTCTGAACTCTCCATAATGGGCGTTGTTGCTTGAATGCAAATGAGGAGAAAAGAGCTGGCCTATAGTAGAGGGTGGGGGCGTGACCAAACTCTCCGCTCTCGGCTCTGAGCCCTTAGCTGATCCATTTCCTTGTTTTTGCACGGGGGGAGAGATTTGAAGCGTTCCATTGAAAAATAAACACATTTCCACATAAAATAAAGTTAAACCACTGCTGTTCAAAGGTTCAGAGGCTCAGATAAAGGACTTCCGAGCCTAGAAACACTCGGACGTGCCTCCAGGCAAATAAAAAAACGCATTTCACATTGCCTAGCGCATTCGCAGTCCAAACTTTCTGGGCTTGATTTACAGAGACGCTGAGTACAGACAGACGGGAGTGGAACTGCATTTGCATTTCTTTTTTTGATCTGACGTCAATAAGGTGCCTTGTTCAAAATCGCCCGTTTGAGCTCCGATTTTTTGTAAAGCAGAAAAGGATCGCAAATGCTCAGTTTAGACATTTCGCAACTTTTAACCATGGGGGGGCCTAAACAGGGTAGGGGAGCTCACATTAACGTTCAAAAACCTCAGAAAGTGAAAATTTCATGCCATGGGACCTTTAAAATAATTGTTACAGTTTTGTACTTGTCTCCACCAAGTGTATTTGTATAGCAAAATTCGTACAGAAAGTATCCAATCCAATCCAATCCAACTTTATTTCTATAGCACATTTTATAAACAGAAACAGTTTCCAAAGTGCTGCACATAAAATCAATAAAACTTAATAAAACTTAATAAAAACATTACTAAAATAGCAATAAATAAAGTGATAATAATAAAATGACTAAAAACAAAAGCAATTATAAAAACATTACTAAAATAGCAATAAATAAAGTGATAATAATAAAATAAATGAAAACAAAAGCAATTATAAAAAAACCACAGAGGACCACAAAGTAATTCAAAGTACTTTACAGAATAAGAAAGACATGAAAATCAAAATAAAAAGAGTATAGAATAAAAAGCTTTCAGTTTTTTTGACCCTGGATTTAGCACCAGATGTACAGAACCACTATCTTAGATTTGTTTCAAAATGTAGAAGATGATTATAGCATGATCTATACTCAAACAGCTATTTACATGTAACAATAGATGTATTTTTTTTAGTAAATGCAAGAAATTACTACCTAAATGCCTTACAGTAAAAAAAAAAAAGACTGAAATCATTCTGGAAATATTTATATACATCTCCAGTCTTGTTACCTGTGGTGAAAATATTGTGCGACATATAATAATAGCTATGGTTATAGATGCAGTGATACAGAGTACTTAATTCAGCAAATTATCATCCATTACACACAGCCATTCCGAGACAGGGGAGTCCATTTGTTCTGCATTTACAACAGGCTATTAAACAGAATAGGAAAGAACTCTAAAGACGGTGTTAACTGTAGTACTTTGCTTGCCATGATCAATTTTGAAGTATGATATAATGCTGAAGTACATATATATATAAATGAACGATAATATTGAAACCAAACCATAAAGCAGAATTACCCCAATCTACAATATTGTTAAAAACAAACACAAACTGCAATAAATTTACAGAATACAACAGGTCCGTCACCTGCTTGTTTCTATGTCATTGCTCTGCCACAGTATGACATTATACAGCTCTACTTTACATTTATTCAGTTACAGGAGGTTATGTAGCTCAAAAATACATAGAAAAACAGGCATTCTGACTGTGAGCGGGGTAGCCTCTCCACAGATCTGACCTGTATCTTGGTCTGGTTTGGTTTCCGTGAAGATAGAAAGGTTTAATACCATACTGTGAAACATTCCAGACAAAGAAAAGCATTTGACGGACGCTCCACCGGAAACGTTACACAATGTGCCTACTGTATAAGTAGTTAGTTTGTATCTATAATGATACACAGAGGTTCATAATTCAATCCTCTTCAGCTCAAATCTCATAATAGAACAGAAAAAAACAAACATTTCCCTCTATTGCAAGGAAGAAGTACACAGGACAAATATTGACCCCTAAAAAGTATTGTTCCATCTGTACAACAATAAATCAATATAGTGATTAGGGTGACAGGCCTATTTTTGCAGCATAGAGACAGCAACTAATAGTTTATTTTTATTTTTTTATCTTACGTAAATGTTATAGTCTTGTATCAAATGTCCTTGGTACTATGAAGAATTATGTTGTTTTTTATGCAAAGCTTTCAAATGAAATGTAAATAGAATTTTATTGCCAATTTCATCACATTTCAACACTCACATGCACTGACATCCACCCGTTGTGCAATTACTTAACACGGTGCAATATATCTTGTTGGGCAATATTTATTACAGTGTAATATCTTGAACTGGGTTTTGTAGCAGATCCACCTGTTGTTGTGCAATACCTAATTACAGTGCAATATCCTGTGGTGCAATACTTAACACAGTGCTATAGCTTGTTGATAATATTTAATGCAGTACAATATGCTAAACTGAATTATGTGAAATATCTCCCTCTGCAATGTAAAGACTTTCTAGTGTGTGTAAAGGTTGTAATGTGCCACCCCTACTGCTATATATGAGCAAGGCTTGCAATAACCTGGCAACTAATGCATAGTACATGACTTTTTTTTTGCACTAATTTGTATTTTGCACTATTTTTTTTTATTAACATTACTGTGTTCTTTTACCCATACTGTGTTGTAAATATCCTGCTGTGTTGTATATATCGTACTTAAATGTCTGCACTGAAGTGAGATGCTTTCAATCTCATTGTGAGTATGTATGATGTAAATTGTACATATGAATAGTGACAATAAAATACATTCTATTCTATTCTATCAGCATTTTGGTAATCTGCCCTCCTGTCATCATCACATTTTTTCAGAAAACCTCTGGCTTAAAAATTGCAATGTGTTTATGTATTTTATGTATACCTTTTATTTAACCAGGAAGTCCCATTGAGATTCAAAACATACTTTCAAAAGAGGGGGGGGACAATATCAGAGTATAGCTTTTCAGTCCTGACTCTTGCCTGTCCTGTCCACAGATATGAGATCCGGGACCCTCACATGGTGGAGGAGAACGTGCTGCAGGTTCTAAGGGAGCGCGCCAACTTTGACACCTACAAGCCCCGCCCCTTTAACATGCGAGAGTTCTACGACCGCACGGGCCACGACATCCAGGACATGCTGCTGTCCTGCAACTACAGAGGAGCCGAGTGCAACGCCGAGGACTTCAAAGTGGTGAGTGCTTCAAAGTTTGATGTGCGGGTTGATGCAATGGTATGGTTCTTTGTTGTTGGGGTTTGCAGGTTGTGGCTGTTTTGAGGTAATAGCTGTTCATGTCTGTTGTAATACCAACATTTTTAACGATTTCAATACTAAGGAATAGGCTTGATACTCTATTGGTTTATTTCATATGACATCACAGCATTCTATAGGACAATATTAATCAATAAAGATTAATTTAATTTAATTTATTTATTTATTTGATAGGGACAATGCTCATTAATGAACATAAGTATAAAACAAATGTAAATATGCAGAATTTTTGCTACAAAGCTAGTTTTCATCCGTAGTCCCTAGGCAGGCAAATACATAAAAATACAACATACAAAACAAGCAGCACAAACAAAAGTCTAGTGGTCATATGACTGGTTGGTTTTCAGCCATAGTTTCAGTTGTGTTTTAAAAGTGATCAGTGTAGGGCTCTCCTGTATGTGCAGAGGAAGACTGTTCCAGATGTTAGTGGCCCTCACAGCGAGAGGGTTCTGACCAAAGGCAGTTCTTCTGTGGGGGACCTCACAGTCTCCTCTGGAGGACCAGGGAGGAGGCCCTGGTTAGTCCACGTAGCGCTTTGTAAATGAAGCATACATACTTAAAATTCATAAAATTTTACATACATGAAATGAATTAGGTTTTTGGTCAAAAACTTTGATTCAATTATCTTCAAATTGTTAACAGTGGAGAAAGACCAACTTGTGATGCAATATTCAATATGGGATCAAAATAAAATAATAAAAATAAAAAGTGTTTTAAAAGACTTGATTTGTTTACATTTTTTAAGATTATATTTGACAGTATTGGCAAGTTTTTTAATATGATTTTTGAAAGACAAAGTGGAATCAAGTGTCACACCAAGATACTTGAATTCTGTGACCAATTGTAATTCCTCTCTTCTCAAGAATACTCCGGAGCTTTTTATCTCTTTTGATTGCTTTGAGAAAATGGAGGGAAGCTAAAATTAATGTTGTTAAAATGTAAAATTATGTTGCAATAAAGTGAGTTACAGTGGTCCCTTGCTATATCACGGTTCACTTTTTGCGGCCTCGCTGTTTCACAGATTTTTTAAATAGTGTATTAACGCGCATTGAGTTCTGCATCCTGATTGGCTAAGAGACTGTAGACCTTTGCCGATTTGTCCGTCATTCTCCTTCTGTACAGTACAGAATGTGTTCAGCCAAATTTATACAAATGTTCGATCGCAGTGTGACTCTGAAGTGCTGTTTGAAGCGGTTTCTCCCCGACAAAACCCAGAATGTCGACGAAACGTTCTCAAATATAATCGAAAGTGGCATGTCTGTTTATAAGAATCTTCTCACCCAAAAGAAAAAAGAGCGCCAATAACTACCCATAACCATGTTCTTCACTCGGAAAAAGGCACGGTCAGAGGAACTGTGAAATACACAAGTCACTATTAATACATTTTTTTGCTGAAAATCTATGAAAGTTTGAGTGTTTAAACAAGAGAGAAATGTGAGAAAACGTTAATGCCAGTCTGAATGTGTGTGGTGAGGCGTTTACAGCCTTAAAAGGTGTAGAATAATTGTAAAATATAAAGCTGACTACTTCACGGATTTCGCTTATCGCGGGTTATAAACAAGGGACCACTGTATAGGGTTTAGTCAGTAATTGAAAACAGCAGGGCAAGCATTTGTGCATTTACCTTTTGGATATTTTATGGTAAACTACAATGTGATCAAAAGGGAAATCTGGCCCTTGCCCCCATTTGAGCGCATGACATGATCACATTTGAGAATCTGAAAACCACCTATACTGATTTTGATACCATTATGACAATGAAAAATGCTAAACTTGAGACCAGGATGACCTCTTATTGGTATGAAAATATCCCAAGGTCCTTCTATCCTTTTCAACGATGACGCACCGCGAGATGGCGGCCCGGAGCAAACGTTGGTCTTGAACCGAAACAGTTTTTTAAATAAGTACGCTGGAAGAACTACAAGTCATAAAAAGAGTGGATGGCAGAAAACAGAAAAACACAAACCAAACCGAGATGACAAAAAAGCCGGTAGCAGCTGATTGTGTGTTTTATTCCGGTAGATGTAAATACGTTCGTGTCCCTGCCCAAACAGAACCCTTCCCGACCCCCAGACGTTGAGTGGAATTAAATTTAAAAGCCGATTTAACGTGTTTTCCATGTAAATCTCAATTCTGAATTTTTATTTCCATGTAAACTCGAAGGAGAATAATATAATTCCGAACTATTTAATTCGGAACAATTCATTCGGAATTAAAAAACATCATATATACGTGGTCATTGATGGTATTACCAGTTCCAGGCCAATGTCTGTTGAGCAACTTTCAGAATTCTCTTTGCTTCATGACTGCGTATGAACCTTTAATATAGCCGAGAGAAATTGTACTGAACATGAACAGGAATCTGAAAATGACTAATTATTGTTCTGACAAAAAATATTGCAAGGGGTAATTTGGAGAAAATAGTAGCACAGTTATGGTTGGAAGTGTTAATAAATTAAACACATTTTTCCTGTTGTTATTTCTTTTGATATTTGGTCTGCAGAACTATAAAGTTAATTTATCAGTAATTAAAATACAATATAACACATAAAGAGGAGCATGCCAGACTCCGACATTAACATTCCTTACGTTCACCTCTTTCCTTTGAAGGTGCACTGCGTAACTTTTTTGGTGGAGTTGGGTCTGCTTGTCTCCATAGAGATGTTATTGCTTTGTCAGGAATGTTTCACAGTACGGTATTAAACATTTCTTCATGGAAACCAAACCAAGTTACAGGTTATACAATGTCTACGGAGAGGCCACCCCGCTCAGTCAGAATGCCTGTTTTTTCTAGATATTTTTGAGCTATAAAAGCACCTGTAATTGAATACATGTAAGCCTGTTTAATGTCATATTGTGGCACATTCTAAGCAGAGAAATGACAAGTCCACAGAAATATGCAGGTGACAGACCCCCTATCAAAAAGCTGCATAGTGCACCTATTTGCATTTTTGTACTTTATGCAAATTCTGACTGTTACCCAAAAGCAGCTGTACTTTCTTTACATAATTCCTATGATTTCAATTGGAAGCACTATACGTTTTTGCATTCACTGCTACTTTGTTTGTTTCTCTCAGATACAGCTTGCTTTGGGAGGTTGCCCAGGAGCCTTGTTGTCATCTTTTGCTCATATAGTTATTACTTGCAGCCCGTGCGGCCTAGAAGCCTCTACACAGCTTCATCAGATTGAGGCACTGATAGAGAAGTGCCCCCTGACCCCATTGTGGAGGCATTGTGTGAAAAAAGCAGAAACTCTGGTTAGAGACAGAGCAACAAGGAGTGAAATGCTATCTATTTTTGATCCAATTAGAAGATTTTAATCTTTCACTGAATGCTGTAGATGATGTGTGGTGTATTCATGAGACTGACATTCAACCCAGACATTTAACCCACATAGGAAGAAGAAAAAAAAAATCATTGCAGGTGTTTGATTGAATTGATTTAAAGGCTAGTGTGAAATAATGACATTTTTTAGCTTTCACAAGACTGGAGTTCTATACATTGACGTGCAGTGAGGGTCATGGCTGGTGGACCGCTCATGTTAAACAAGGTTTCTTTGCAAATTTTTGGTCACAGGTCACAATATCCCATCTGAGTCCAGACATTGTCGCAGCAGGTTGAGAAAAGAAAGCAGGAAAAGCAGAAAAGATGATTTCTTACCACACTGTTTGAAAAGAGCGAGTCTTTCGTCCCGTAGTCTGGAGCAAACCCTTTAGCTCCTGCGTTGGTCTTCCATTAATTATAACCTCCTGCTTCGATTGAAAGTTCAGTTTAGAAAACTGCTTGAGCTTTAATATGAAATCTTCCTCCATTTAAAAAGTAGGGCCAGAGAAGAAGAATAAAGTGAAGTTGAACGGACTATTAAACTTGACTTGCTAGCTCTAAAATTTGTATCTTGCTGTCACTTATTCTAATCTGCTGGCTCAGAAGTTGCAGAAGAATCCCTGGGCTCACGAGTGCCTCTACCATGAGGCCAGGTAACGACATGCCTCACCCGCCTCTAATGACCGCACGTCACTGGTTCTATAATATCAATACGCAAAGGTAAATGACACATTGATTGACCGCTTCACCTGCTGCCTGCTATTGGAAAACGATTGAGCCATTGCATTCCTATGACAAAATGCTAACAGTGCAGATCAGCAATTTAAAATAACGGCACCTGACACATCCAGACATATACTGTATCTCTATTATTTATGCAGAGTGTTATCAGAACCAAACATGTGTGTGCAATCAGATTTGTTGCATGTGAAACAAAGGAGCTTATTGGTTATCAATTACAAACATAATCACCTTTCTCTTGTTGTAATTGTGATAATTTTAGCTGACACTTCTAAGAAATTAATTGCTAACGGTGCTTTAACATTTCGTGCGCTTGTTTTGCAATCTGCTTGTGGTTTCCTGTCTAAGACACCATAACAGCTTCTTGTAAAAACAGAAGCTGAATCAGCTCCCCATTACCATAGCAACGTAGACAGCGTTTCCGGTATGCCTGGCTTTTTTGTCTCACTTCTCTTTTACAGGAAAAAACACAACTTATAAAGAAGTTATGACTAATGTATGTGGAGGAGATATCAAATGACAAAAACCCCCTAAAAGGGAAAAACAACGACTAACATCTGGGAGGAGCCAGCAGCACTATGTACATTTGAAATTTGCATATTCATGAGTGTAATGTTTATTACTGGGCGCCCCGAAGAATCTGTGTCGTTCACTCGGTGCCTCGTGTGGAACGCACATTAGACTGTTCTCAGGGACAGGGACGGCCCAGATGCATCTGTTTTAGAAACATTGTCAGGTGAATAAATTTGGCTTAACTGAACTTAACGAATCCTGGTACTCTTTAAACTGGTATGTGCTAAATGCTATGTTAGCGTAGATCTTGTTACTCTCAGGAAAGTAGAATGTTTATATTTCCCCTTATTCCAGTTTGAATACGCTAAGAGAGAATTTGACGAAGTGAGACCAGAAACACGTAATTAATAATTGAATTGTTTATTGTTTTACATATTGAGAATACGTCAAATTCAACACTCTCACTTCAAAGTTTAGTGCTTCACCCACTGGTTCTGCAGAAATGTTTCAGTCCCTGTGTTAGTTTTTTCTCTATTTTTTCCTCATAAGCAGCCACATTTGTTACGATAAGAATGGACCATGTGTGTCCCTGACTGGCTAATCAATCTGTCAATCACGCCTATCTGAACTTGGGAAGATTCAGCGGGGACCAGGCTCATATCTTTGTAAAGTATTTTATCGTAAGAAGTGTGCATTCTGGATCCCAGTACACCAGGCATGTCCAAACTATGGCCCGTGGGCCAAATGTGGCCCTCAGACAAATTTTTCTTGGCCCTCAGGCTTCCAGGTGAATTGGCCCAAATTACCTTGAGCAGAACGTTTGACTGCAAGTTTTTTGAACATCTACCTTGATAAGACAATATTTAATATTTATTGTGTGGTTTTGAGGATTTTAGTCTGAATAAAAGACTGATAGCTCATTCTAACGACACTCAATAGCTCATTTTAATGACACTTAAATGACACTGACACTGCTGCTTAAAATACATCATTTGAGCTTTATTACGCTACACATTGTGTGTTTTATACAAGTTTACTGTAGTTTTGCTACGGGTATATGTGATGTTTTAGTCATTGTTTTTATTGTCTTGTTTATCAGATGTTTTATGTTCACTGTGGGCCTAGGGGGCACTGCAATTTCAAATCCTGTGTGTGCAACCTGTACATAAGGTTTTTGACAATAAAGCTGACTTTGAACTTTGAAGTAACATGTTAAACATTCACATTTCAATTATTGACTGTACTGAGCACCAGTCTCTGGCCCTCAATCGGCCCTCTGCTTCGTCTGTGTTTAGATATGTGGCCCTTGATGAAAAAAGGTTGGACACTCCTGCAGTACACCATTAAGTTACTGTACATCAGTTTTGTTTTTGTTTGTTAAACACAACTACTTTTATGAATTGCAATCTATATTTGGTTTAGGCATCATTACACTTGCTGGTATTATATTTTTATTTTTTTACAGACTACTGTACATCTCAATTTTGCACTCAATCAATTCTCTGCATATTTTCCTCGTTTTACCCAACTATTATCCCAAACATACACAAACTGCATTCCTTTGAATACCCCCCTGTGCCTTGCTATAATCCTGCTGTTTTATCACACAAGGCCATTTTAAATTGAAAATCCACTGGCCTCTGTGCATCCTGTGTTCTCTCTACAGCCATGTCTTATCTCCCCAGCTGCCCATTAAAGGGTATGGCACTACAGAGGGCTATAGCATACATGGTTTAACCATCCAATGTGATGAGGTGCCCACATTTGCTGCCGTTATTCATGCTGGTGCCAGGTGGCAGGTCTGGGGGCATGGCTGTTATGTGGCACTGCAGTGTACAGGGATGAAACAGTGAAGCAGAGAGGGGCTAATGGTGTGGAAAGAGGCCTGGGTGAGATACCAGGCTGTAAGGGCACACAGGCAGAGCAACTGTGAATAACACTGTGGGAAGGGATCTCGTGTTTACAGTACTGCAGTAGTACAGTAGCAGCTGTAGTAGTTGTGTAGTTTAGTGGGTGGTATTTTTTGGACCCAGATCACAATTTTAATGCTATCACACTTCCTACATTTAGCATTTAACCTTTCACTGCAGCATGGATTCTTATGATATTTCTGAGTTCACAAACTCACTAGAATCCATCTTGGAGTGCGCTCGCTGTGCGGTTAATTGGGTGGGCGAATAAATTGCGGGTGACCAAGCACTGAGGTTTGTGCGGAAGCCAAATGCAAGGTGTCCAAATGGACCAGAATAAACATGGTGACGCCGACAGACGTACTTCAGCCTATTTTAACATCAATACGGACTGTTTAGTTTGTTAAAAACATGCAAACAGGCAAACTCTGCGAACTTGTGTACAGATGCCTGCGCTTTTCTCTCAACTGGATGTTCGTTTTTTCAGCTTGTTCTGCTGTTATGACACTATAATCAGAATAATCAGATTCAAATATTTCACTTTTTCCAATCGCTTTCAGAGAGAGTCATCGATTGAGCATGTGTAGAGCTCACTTCAGAGTGACACGCATATCAATCTGGCATGAGCCAAGTTAATATATTGCAGCTCTTGGGGGCAAAATGAGACCACTCAGTGCTGATTGCATCAAAGTGTTTTATCGACTGTGAAACAGGAAGTGCACTGTTAACATGCTGGTTGTTTTTAGCTTTATTTTGGCAGCCTCTGAAAATTGTGAAAAGTGTTAATAAACGTTGGACCACTGTGAACAGTTTAAATTGTACTAGTTGTACTAGTTTTCATGTGTTGTTTTCCTAACTCTGTTTTCAGCTCGATACTAAAATAGGCTCAACTCCATAATATCAGACATTACAGCGTCTGCTAACATCACACAGTTCCATCAGCGCATTAGACAGACAGAGATGAAAAATAGAGATGGACCAACTCTGTCTCCTGTGAATTGTGCAGACTCCCCTGGGTAATACCATTTAATCTACTGCTGAATGAAAGGACTGTGCACTGTCTGCTTTGTCGGGGAATCTGACATTGTGTTGTGTATCAATCACACAACATGGGCCCTCTCTTTTCAAAATCGCTTTTTGTCACATGCCTTACAAATCCTCAAGGGCGCGCTTCCAAATCACTAATGTTCACTTAGTTGGTCTTTACCCTTCGTCAGTGACCCCATTAGTGCACAACTCCGACAGTCTCATCCAAAGCTCTTCACAAGTGTGCGTAACTTGAGAGAGCTGATAATAAAATGGGAAATTAACCCCAAATCACATGCAAATTGTCTGAACAAAATGGCAGCGAGCACTAGATTGTCTCAAGAATGTAAATATACAGTATATTATATTAACTGCTAACATGTAACGTATTTAGAACACCATTTTACCCTTTATTGTTTTGAAAATGCTATATTCACAAAAAACTACATATTCAAATCTTTGAGGTTTTTTTTTTTTATGCTCTGAGACCCCCCTCCCTTTGCTCTCTGTGCTACGTCACTCCCCCTTCAGAGCAATATCGCTACACAGTCAGAAACTACTGCACATCGCATCAGGTTTGTGTAGATGATTTCAAGCTCGATTTTTCGATACTAAGGAATAGACGTGATACTCAGTACAGATGCTGAGAGCACAATGATAATAAAAAAAAACACTTTCTTTATACAACAGGGTGTTCCATAGTGGTCCATGGGTATTTACTAGTGTGTGCTCTTATACTTGTTCTAAAGTTCAAGATCATTCTAAAACTACTCACGAAAGGATCATTTCTGTTTTCTGAATGTGAGGTTTTTGTTTTTTTTTAGTGTCGATAAACATCTGATTTTCCATATTTTTGACAGTCATTCTTGTTTCCATGGAGATATAACTGCTTAGCCTACGTTTGTAAAATACATCCATTCCTCTTCAACAGTGACCAGGGTCAACTCACCACAGATCTGACCTGTAACTTGGCTTGTCTCCGTGAAGATATGATACTTATTATACTACAGGAAATTTCTAGACAAAGCAATAACATCTTCATACAATATTCTTGTATTCTTGTAAATTTGTTAATTTAAGTTTTCTACTTTATTTTATTTTATTCTGTTTTATTCCGCTCCAAGTACCGAAGCAATTTCCTAATGTTGTGAACATATTCAAACATATGGCAATAAAACGTTTCTGATTCTGATGAATAGTGTTGTTTTGTATAGTGCTTAAATATATTTATGGAAAATTGCCTTGCAGGACCATTATCCTGCATACTGTAAGGAGGGTTCAAAGAGAGATCGCTGGATTATTCCAGCATGTATGGATGACAATTAAGAACATAAGTCTCCAAAAAGTTATTTTGTCGTAATACCCCCTCTTTAGTGTTAAATATTGCCTTAATAATGCCTGAATTATGATATTAACACATGTTTAGAATATCATATCAATCAATCAATCAATCAAGCATTTATAAGGCGCTTTTCATACAAAATTGTAGCACAAAGCGCCCTACAGTGGTCAAGGATTAGAAGATTGACCTTTATTGATCTCGCACAGGAGAAGTTGTTTCTATATTTGACCCGGGGACCATCCCCATGATTTTGTTTTGTTATTTATGCTTTGGTCAGGCCCTAAGCTGGATTTTACCTATGGCGCATGTTTAGGTTGGTGGGGGAAACCGGAGTGCCCGGAGGAAACCCACCCAGACACGGGGAGAACATGCAGTCTCCACACAGAAAGGCCCGGGCAACCCGAACCTTCTTGCTGTGAAGCATGAGTGCTAGCCACTCAGCCACCGTGCCGCCAGGGAAAAAAACAGCAGCAACAACAGCAACAACAGCAGCAACAGCATCAACAACAACAGCAACAACAGCAGCAGCAACAACAACGGCAACAACGACAGAACAACAGCAACCACAACAACAGCAACAACAACAGCAGCAACAACAACAACAGCAGCAGCAACAGGAACAGCAGCAACAACAACGACAACAGGAACATCAGCAACAACAACAGCAGCAGCAGCAACAACAGCAGCAACAATGACAGCAACAACAGCAGCAACAACATCAACAACAGCAGCAGCAACAACAACAACAGCAGCAACAACACCAGCAACAACAGCAACAACAGCAATAGGGACAGCAGCAGCAACAACAACAAAAGCAACAACAGCAACAACAACAGGAACAGCAACAACAGCAACAGAACCACAGCGACAACAAAACAATAACAGCAATAACAGGAACAACAAGAACAACAACAACAGCAACAACAAAAGCAACGAAAGCAACAGCTACAACAAAAGCAACAACAACAGCAACAACAACAGCAACAACAAAACAACAACAGGAACAACAGGAACAGCAACAACAGCAGCAGCAACAACAGCAGCAGCAACAACAGCAGCAGCAACAACAGGAACAGCAACAACAAACAAAAGAACAAATAAAAGACAAGCAAACAGACGACCGAAGTCAGTCAAAGGCCAAGCTAAACAGGTGAGTCTTGAGCCCACTCTTAAAAACATGAACGTTCTCTGCAGCCCTGAGGTCCTCCGGCAGGCAGTTCCATAGACGAGGGCCGTAGTACTGAAAAGACGCCGAGTGTGTGTCCGGACTTTGGGAATGACCAGGAGCTGCCGGAGGAGTGCAGGGCCTGTGAAGGTTCGTAAGGGGAAAGCAGTTCTGAAAGATAGGAAGGCCCAAGACCATTAAGACATTTAAAAACCAGTAAAAGAACTTTAAAATCTATCCTGTAACTCACAGGGAGCCAATGCAGAGATTTTAAGACCGGTGTAATGTGATCCCGCCCTCTGGACCTAGTCAGGACACGTGCTGCTGAATTTTGCAATAATTGCAAACCTGAAATACTCTTTTGGGAAGACCAGAGAGCAGGGCATTACAGTAGTCTATACGGCTGGTGACAAAAGCATGCATCAGTGTCTCCGTATTGGCCTGAGAGAGAATAGGGCGAACTCTGGCTATGTTTTTTAGGTGATAGAAGCCCATTTTTGTGATGTTCTTGATGTGTGGAATAAAAGTCAGCTCAGAGTCAAAAATGACGCCCAGGTTTTTCACTTGAGGAGATGGGTAAAAGGACTGTGCTTGTAGTTTTGATAAAAGTTTCTCTCTCTGGGCCTCAGGACCGATGACTAAAACCTCCGTTTTGTCCTGGTTAAGCTGGAGAAAGTTTCTTGCCATCCAGGATTTGATATCTAGAATACAGTTAAAAAGAGCATCCATTGGTCTGGTGTCATCAGGAGACACGGAAATGTAAAGCTGTGTATCATCTGCATAGCTGTGGAAATTGATTCCATGTCTCCTGATGACGCCGCCAAGGGGAAGCATGTACAGGTTGAAAAGCACAGGGCCTAAAATGGAGCCCTGGGGGACACCGCATGTGATTTTATGGATCTTGGAGGAGCATGTGTCCATACTTACCATAAATGTTCTGTCTGTGAGATAGGACGTGAACCATTTGTGAACAGCACCAGAGAGGCCGAGGTGCTTTAGGCGAGTTAAAAGAATCATGTGGTCTACTGTGTCAAAGGCAGCGCTCAGATCCAGCAGAATCAACACAGTCACCTTTTGAGAGTCACAGTTTATTCTAAAGTCATTTAAAATCTTTGCCAAGGCAGTCTCGGTGCTGTGGTTCACCCTAAAACCAGACTGAAATTTTTCCAAAATGTTGTGATCATCTAGAAACTCATTTAATTGGATAGAGACAAGTTTCTCTAGAATCTTGCTTAAAAATGGCAAGTTAGACACTGGTCGGTAGTTGTTAAAATCATTAAAATCTAAATTGCTCTTCTTCAGCAGGGGCCTCACCACCGCCGCTTTGAAGGCAGCGGGAAAGACCCCTGTCTGAAGAGAGCAATTCATCATGACCAAAAGTTCATCCCTAAAAGATCCATAAAATTCTAACAATGTAATGATACAACATGAGTGTTAAAGGAGACATTCCTCTCTATTCTGGATGCATTTGTGCACTTTGTCATTTTCATATGGAGGATCTGCTACCTTTTCTTAAAGCCCCAGTGTGTAGGATTCGTGGCGCATAGGTGGATGGTGCTATTGCACTTTCTGTTTTAGCTACGGCAGACCTCGAGGGTCACCCGGGCGCGCGCACGAGCCGCTACTGTATAAATAAAACGCGGTCCCGTTTTTTTTTTTTTTTTTTTTTCTCATGAAAACACACATTCCCGATCATGTACCATGACACTCTACACATCAAATGAAACCTTACAGTCTCCTCTTTTTGACTATGCAATTCATTTCCCTGCACAACAATCACTCCCTGAGCACATGGGGCTTTTATACGGAAAAGCACAAAACGAGGTTAGCTTACCTTAGAATGCTTTGCACAGGTCAAACTCTGTATTTCACCATAAACTTGCTCTCAATTTGTCCGTAAGGATCCAGTGAATAAAATCCAGTAAAACAATTTAGTCCAAATCACGTGTTAGATCCATTACGACGTCTGATCCGGCAGCATGCTTGTGTTGTTTACCCAAAACCACGAGCCTTGCCGAAGGCGAAGGCGGAGCCCAAATGTCCTTCTGCGGCTCTCGTATTCAAAATGGCTGCCTCTACATGGGGAAGATCCCCCTTTTATGTGACTATATCTAAGTCCAAAAGAATACTTTGATTTCATGATGGAAGTGAAAAGGCTTGGAAAACAATGTATTTTTGAATGGGTATCTTCAATTTCAGTAATTAACGGGTAAAAATCTTACACACTGTCCCTTTAATGTTATTGCTTTGTCTTGATTCAGGATCAGATTTTCCCCAATGTCAGTGAAGAAAATTAACAATGTACTTGACTTGAATTAGGTGCAAAAATAATTAAGTGTACTATAAATAATAAACATGCATATAGCAAAATAAAGAATCAAGAAAATAATGCTTCACAGTATGCTGTTAAATTCTAAAAGGGGGGGAAAAAATTGACCTTTGTGCCATCGCCTGTTACATGATGCACCGTTTAAAGATCCCATGACATGGTACTTCTTGATGCTTTTATAGATCCCATGACATGGTACTTCTTGATGCTTTTATATGGCGCCTTAATGGTTCCCTAATACTGTAAATGAATCCTTCTCCAAAATCTAGCCTCAGTGCATGAGAGAGCCTCATGAAGACAGTCAGAGTCATAAATATGTCTCTGAAACACTTTATTCTGGGCGTTGTTGCTTGAATGCAAATGAGGAGGACAGAGACAGGCCAGTGCAGTGGGTGGGGTGTGGCCAAATACGTCACTGTTTCCTGGATTAGCGGTGCGCTGTGCACTGTCACCCACTTCCGTGTTTTAAGCGCTAGGAAGATGTGAGACGCATCCCATTAAAAAAAAAAACATTTCCACAGAAAATAAAATTCGGATAAAGGACATCCGAGCCTGGAAAGACTCTCACGTCTCTCCAGGCAAAAAAATGCACATCTTGCATTTTGTAGCTCGGTCCAAATTCTCTGGGAGTGATTTCCAGAGACAGGGGGTGGACATCCAGACCGGGGGGTGTAAACCTTTCCCCGAGTGTAACGTCAGAAAGTTCCCTTGTTCAGAATCACCCGTTTGGGCTGTCTTTTTTTCAAACGCGGAAAAGGATCGCAATTGCTCAGTTTACACATTTTGCAACTTTTAGCCATGGGGGGAGGGCCCTAAACAGGGTAGGGGAGCTCACATTAACGTTCAAAAACCTCAGAAAGTGAAAATTTCATGCCATGGGACCTTTAATAAATAAATAATAAATCTGTGCTGAAGTCACATTTCTTCAGTTTTGTACAAGACAAGCCTATGTTTGATAAGGAGAAAACATTATGGTGGTTAAGGCTCTTATTTTGTAGCCTTTAAAGGTCTTATATTATGCAAAATTGACTCGTGAACTTTAAGGTACGTTAAAGTTAAAATTTTGTTACCTCATTAAAACATACCTGGAGTTTTTTTTTCACATGTTTGAATAACCTTTTATTATTAGTCTCTTTACATCTCTAAAGTTCAGAATGCTTTAAAATCACAGGGTATCTTAGTTCAAAGTCCAGAACAGGTGCTTCTCAAGGACAAGGCTCAAAGCTAGGAGACCAAGCCTGTAGTATATAAACTTACTGTGATAGTGTAAAAAGCTTAAAAAGCGGTCAAAAAAGTCCGACACACTCTGTTGGAATATAATAAAAGTCCTTAAATGATTACACGGGACAAGCCAACGCATTTCGACACAAGTAGATAACAGCTACCTTCCACCTTTTGTTCAGTAAAGATTGGCAATTCCAGGGCTGAAATTATCCAAATGGTTCTAGTGAAGGCGTATGGAGTAGCACTTCCAGTATTATCACAGGATATCACAAGGTGGAACAGAGTGTTTTCCGTTTGGGAGAAGTACTAAATATGCAGAGTTTGTGTGTTAAACATGTGTGAATGAAACAAAACACAACTCCAGGTATGTTTGTGATGAGGAAACATGATAACATACATCAAAAAATAATGTAATATGAGCCTTTTAAAACTATCTTCATACATTGTTAGCTGTAGCTTCAGTTTCACAGTATAAATTTACTAAATAAAGAAATTGTAATGTCAAGTCTCTAATTGATCACCAACAGCGCAGACACTTGAATCAATAGAGGCTAATTGGACGGATCAAACATCACATATAATGAAAACATGGTAAGGCACTACTCCGTCTTTAGTCTTTTCATTTCGGCTGGACACTGTGGACATTTGGTAATTGCGGGTTGCTGGCTGTAGATGACTTCAGTCTTTGGCTCAGACTGAAAACACTGCTCTGGGACTTATTAGAGAACATCCCGTACAGTGAAAGATTAATGACGACAAACTTGGATTGAGAAGATTACGGACAACCCAAATATTTAAAAAAGCAGTTTTTGATATAAGCTGATATTAATTAAAGGTGCACTGTGTAACTGTTCGGGTGAAGGATCATGGCATTGCTTGTCTCTTTGTATTTATTTATTTTAAAAATTGGGGTTATTTATCTGTGCTACAATGAGAAATCACAAATACAGATGAACTACTGTTGCATTTATTTATTACAATTTGTGTTTTTTTTTAAACAATATTGTACATTTAGAATACTTTTTTGGTTACAATTCTTATGGTTTGGTTTTAGTATTATCGTTTATCGTCTATATTTACTTCAACGATATATCACACTTTAAAATGTGTTATCGAGGCCTAATCAATATATCGATACTTGGTATTGGTAATCACATCCCAGTTGGTTGTCCCCAGAGAGAAGTTTGTCAATGGACACAAGGACGTGGTGGACCTTTCACCAGAAATTAGTATTTTCGCAATACTAAAATGTCAAAAACTGGATTTAGACAATAGAATGTTATTTTCAGCATTAAATAATAGTAGACCTACTTTCTTTTATATTACTGTATGGCCTTATGTCTGTGTAATCCCTCGGTCGTCCAGGTAGAATCCATGTCCGGAGTGGACTCCAGTATGTCGTACATCTCCACCTAAAAGCTACGGGCCACTCCTTTGAGTTCAGTGAGGTATAGATCTTGGCCAGAGAAAAGAACTGGTTTGAGAGGGGAGTTAGAGGCTATTTTTGTCAAGAAAGAGAATCCTTCCTTGAACAGAAATGGAGGCATTATTTGTCTCCCATCTATAACTCTATCCTCAACCCTAAATCAAAACAAACAAAGAAAACAATAGGGCATGCTAGGAGTGTGAAAACCCAGAATGGTTCTGCTAACAAGACTCCACACTCTACTCCTACTGCACATTGAATAGGCTCACCTAACTAACAGAAACTGTAAACAAGTAGGTGTGGCAGTCTCAATTACATTGTAGTTAACTCCTCCCTTCAGGCAGATATAGGCAGTGTCCACCAGCGTCTGACCAGAACTGAAGAAGCAGCTTGGATGAGCTGCGAAACGTATTCGACCAAATAAACTTTGTCCAGTTGACAAGTTGAATTTTTCCTTGTGCCACTAGCCTATGTGGTCTGGCGGCACGGTGGCTGAGTGGGTAGCGCTCATGCTTCACAGCAAGAAGGTTCCGGGTTCGATCCCCGGGTCGCCCAGGCCTTTCCGTGTGTGTTCTGTGTGGAGTTTGCATGCATGGTCTGGGTTCGATCCCCGGGTCGCCTGGGCCTTTCTGTGCGGAGTTTGCATGTTCTCCCCGTGTCTGGGTGGGTTTCCTCCGGGCACTCCGGTTTCCCCCACCAACCCAAAACATGCACCATAGCTTAGGTCCTGACCAAGCCGAAGCAAGAAGATAATGGAGATGGTCCCCGGGCGCAGTAATGTGCTGCTTTTGACCCATCCTAATAACAGGATGGGTCAAATGCAGAACTGGAATTTCCCCACTGTGGGACTAATAAAGGCATAGCTTTCTTTCTTTCTTTCTTACACTTCTTCTGATGCAGCTCAAGATCATTCTAAAGCCATTCAGATTCATCTGTCCTGTGAACGTGACTTGAGTATTGATATTTGTCCAAATGATGATACTAGTTTTAGTATCCATTAGTATCTGATGTTCGAGACTTTTGACAACCCTACCAGAAACAGTTACATAGCGCACCTAAGATATTGGAATGATGAAGTTGTTTGGTTGTTGGTGAATTCATTTCCTGTCAGTGAAGTGGAAGAAGCAGAGGGAGAAGGTAAACAGCTGGTGCTATTTATAGACCTATAGTTGACAGAGATGCTATTGTGGTCTTTCCTCTGGACACTGTATCCAGACTGTATCAGCTACATCAGGTTTAGATTAGAACTGGAACAGGAAATAGGAATATTGAAGAATGCAATCAATTTGAACTTAAAGGGCCCTTGTTACGCTCTTTCTGATCTATGTATAATGTTGTTTCCTCATCACAAACATACCTGTGAGTCGTTTCATTCCCATGTTTAACACACAAACCCTGCATATTTAGTCTGAGTTCTTCTCTGAAACTGAAAACACTCTGTTCCACCTTGTGATGTCATGTGGTAATGCAAGAAGTGCTCCAGTGTGTTTTTAAACATCTTCACTTGAATCATCATTTCAACCCTGGAAATATCAGCCTCTACTAAACAAAAGGTTAAAGGTAGCTGTTGAAACAAACAAACTTGAAAACTACCATTTCATGACATCACAAGGTGGAACAGAGCATTTTGAGCTTTGGAGATGTACAGACTAATAATAAAGGATGACTCAAACATGTGTGAATTAAACAAAAACAGGTATATTTTTTGATAACGTGATTTAAAGCTCACAGGAGTCAATTTAGCATAATATAGGACCATTAACAATGTTAAATGAGAACACAATGCAAAGAAAATTCCTTTTCTTATCAATGTCAGGTTTATATGGACTGTAAATGAACTGCTGATATTCCCCATTTAAACCCTGTGTGACCAAAGACGAGCTGCAATCGATATCAACCGTGTGTCCATCTTGGAATCTGGACTGAACCCTCCTCGAGCTGCATCTATGATTCATCTCCATGGCATCACAAGAGCTGAGCCGTGAACAGGATCAAATCTCCCCCATTTCCCTTTCATTTACTAACTTTTCCCAGTGTTAAAACACTGTTAGCATGTAGCACTAGCTTTAGCTGACAGGCACAACTACAATCACGTTAGTATCTATATTTGTTCAGACAAATTTATTATAGGCTACTAACTATTCACTGGCTGTGTGGATGTGTTTGATGTTGATACTATAAACATGTTGGTATATGTATATAAAGACCTTTCATAATGTTGCATTAGAGGTGTAAGGTTAAAGGTCCCATGGCATGAAATTTTCACTTTCTGAGGTTTTTGAACGTTAATGTGAGCTCCCCTACCCTGTTTAGGCCCCCCCCCCCTCCCATGGCTATCCACCCATCCATCCATTTTCTTCCGCTTATCCGGAGCCGGGTCGCGGGGGCAACAGTCTAAAAGTTGCGAAATGTCTAAACTGAGCATTTGCGGTCCAAACGGGCGATTCTGAACAAGGCAACTATGTGACGTCATATCGAAAAATGCAGCTCCACCCCCCATGTGAATGTCTACCCACCGTCTCTGTAAATCACGCCCAGAGAGTTTGGACCGCGAATGAGCTACGCAATGCGAAATGCGTTTTTTTATTTGCCTGGAGGCACGTGCGAGTGTTTCTAGGCTCGAAAGTCCTTTATTCGACCCTCTGGACCTCTGAAACAGCAGTGGTTTAATTTTATTTTCTGTGAAAATGTGTTTTTTTCATTGAAACGCGTCTCCTTTCTTCCTTCGCGCATAAAACGCAGAAGCGGGGCCAGGCACAGCGCAGCGCTAATCCAGGAAACAGCGGAGCATTTGGTCCCCCCCACCCGCTGCTCTAACCTATCTGTGTCCTTCTCATTTGCATTCAAGCAACAAGGCCCAGAATGAGGTGTTCAGATAGTTATTTTCTGACTCTGACTGTGTACATGTGTCTTTCTTACACATTTCACAACTTTTAGCCATGGGGGGGGGCCCTAAACAGGGTAGGAGAGCTCACATTAACGTTCAAAAACCTCAGAAAGTGAAAATTTCATGTCATGGGACCTTTAAATGAACTTTGAACAGCATCCTGTTATTAAAACATAAATCGCAAATCTAATTGCAATCACAACAGAAAAATCATGATTAGATATTTTCCCCAAATCATTCAAGCCTACATTGTATCTAGTTTTGATCTAACTAGGCACTTAAAGGACGTGTATGCTATTTTCTGATCAATATTATAATGTAGTTTCCTCATCAAAAACATACCTGGACATTGTGTTTCATACTCACATTTTAACACACAAGCCCATTTAAGCAGAGCTCCTCTCTCAAACGGAAGACAAACACTCTGTTCCACCCTGTGATGTCACATGGTAATACAGGAAGTGCTCTACTGTGCTTCTAAACTCCACCTTCACTTGAATCATTTGTATAATTTCTTGAAAACCACAACTTCATGACATCATAAGGAGCATTTTGATCTTAATAGTGCAGTCTTTCCCAAACATCTGAATGAAACAAAACACACCTCCAGGTATATTTTTGATGAAAGAACATTTTAACCTGGCCTGAAGAGTCAATTCTGCGTAATATGGGGCCTTTAAGAAGTACTTTCTCTGTATAACCAATCCTATAACCTGTCTATAGTAAACACCACATTCCACAGTCTAAGCTCTGAGTGATTGAGCGGTCTACCTCGCTCTCCTCATCTCCATGGACCTGATGTAGATAACGCTGATGGGTGATTGATGTCGCAACCTTTAAGTTATTCCTTTTCAAAGACGTGAACTCAGTCGTGGCTGTCTGCAATCCCTGTGGAAAAACTCTTGACGGGAACTTCAAATTGAGTCACTGGAGAGTTTTGTGTAAAGAATAGGAAACCGGAGAACAAAGGAAGCTGCATGTGGTGGAGCAAGATAGAAAGGTGAACAGTGGGGAAGCTAGCGTTCTGCTCGGCTGGTGCATTGAAGTCCTGAGACAGTGGTAGTTGGCAGTTTTAGTTGCTACAATAATGTGACTATCTTCAAAATACAGGTTGGTCTTTGGTTCTCTTCAAAGGGACATTGTAAGCAGCTCATTTAGGTTTTCCAACAAATTCTTTTATGTTTTGGATAAAGGTGATTTGTGTAACTTTTCTGGTGGAGGATTCGTCACCTGCTTGTTTCTGTGGAGATGTTATTGCTTCGCCATGAATGCTCCACCTAATTATTGAATTACAGGTGGTTTTATAACTCAAAATCACCTTAAAGAAGCAGACACTGATTGTGAGCGGGGTTGCCTCTTCACAGATCTGACCTGTAACGGTTTGGTGACATTCCATACAAAGCAAACCCTCCACCTGAAAAGTTGCACAATCTGCCTTTAAAGACATGCAGTATATTGTTAAAAAAATAAAAAATAAAAAAAATAAAAGTACCGTATTTTCCACACTATAAGGCGCACCTAAAAGCCTTAAATTTTCTCAAAAGCCGACAGTGCCCCTTATAATCCGATGTGCCTTATATATGGATCAATATTGAGTAATCATGGCTACCGTAGTCAGCCACTACTGTAGCTTCTATTCTATGCGCCTTATAATGTGATGCACCTTATATATGAAAACAGTTTAAAAATAGGCCATTCCGATGCGCCTTATAGTGCGGAAAATATGGTAACATATTTTGTAGGTGATGACTTTTGCCCACTGACAAAGAAATGAACAGTGTATAATTTTAATATTATTTTAACATTAAGTGATGGAATATCAAAAAGAAAATCCATAAAATCACATTACAGTGAACCCTCGCTCTATCGTTCACTGTTCTCGCCCTCGCTGTTTGTTTGTTTTTTTTTTTCAAATTTTTTTTTTTCAATTTTTTTTATAGTGTAACATTTTTTTATAGTGTAACATTGTGTTCTGCATCCTGATTGGCTAAGAGACTAGACCAGGACTAAACGTGGACTAAACCAGGTCTAGACCAGAATTAAACCAGGTCTAGACCAGAACTAAACCAGGTCTAGACCAGGTCTAAACCGCAGGTCTAAACCTGGACTGGCCCTGGACTAAACTAGGACTGGACCTGGACTAAACCAGGATTAAATCACTCCGTGCGGCTCTTGCGTTCGTTTGTGTGTGTTCGGTTTGTGGCTCGGGCTGAGAGCACGTGGTCCGGGCGCCGCGGTTCTATCTCGTGCTCGCAGCCCCGGTGTACGCGCGACACGTGCTGCTCTGTTACGGATTTATCCACGATGAACCCCTCATCGTGGACAAATCCGTGACAGAGCAGCATGTGTCGCGCACTTCTCCAAGGGGCTGGTGCGCGCCCGCGCGTCCGGCGGGGCTCCCGGAGCCGTGTCTCCCCCCACGCGTCACTATTAATACATTTTGTTGAAAATCTATGAAAGTTTGAGTGTTTAAACTAGAGACAAATGTGACAAAATATTAATACCAGTCTGAGAAAAGTGTATAATGTGTGTGGTGAGGCATTTACAGCCTTAAAACATGTAGAATAATTGTAAAATATAAAATTGTCCTACTTCGCGGATTTCTCTTATTGCGGGTTATTTCTGGAACCTAACCCCCGCGATAAACGAGGGATTACTGTATAGAAAAAATATATTAATTGATTTGCATTTCATTGTGTGAAATAAGTATTTGATCGCGGACCAACCATTAAGAGTTCTAGACATTCCTAATCCACTCGTCACCTGAATTAGACGCCTGTTTTAACTAGTCACCTGTATAAAAGACCCCTGTCCACAGAATCAGTCAATCAGACACCAAACTCTCCAACATGGGAAAGACCAAAGAGCTGTCTAAGGATGTCGGGGACAAGATTGCAGATGTGCACAAGGCTGGAATGGGCTACAGAACCATAAGTAGGAAGCTGTTAAGGGTGTTAAGGAGACAGCTGTTGGTGCAGTTGTTCGAAAATTTAAGAAATACAAAATGACCATCAGTCGATCTCGGTCTGGGCTCCACACAAGATCTCACCTCGTGGGGTTTTCATGAGGAGCTGGTCAATGATCTCAAGGCAGCTGGGACCACAGTCACTAAGAAAACCATTGATAACACTTTACTCCGCAATGGATTAGAATCCTGCGGTGCTCACAGTCCCCCTGCTTAAGAAGGCTCGTGTGCAGGCCCGTCTGAAGTTTGCCAGTGAACACCTGAATGATTTAGAGAGTGACTGAAGAAGGTGCTGTGAGACCAAAATCGAGCTCTTTGGCATTAACTTAACTCAGAGCATCAAAAACAAAAGTGAAACATGTTAATATGCTGTTTAATATCAAAACGATAAAAGGTAACATTTTGATCTAAATATGTTATGTTATAGCAGTTAATACCCCATACAAGTACACACCTATTTAAAGGTCTTATATTACACTAAATGGATTCTCGTGAGCTTTTAGCTATGTTATAATGTTGTTACATCCTCAAAAAAAAATACCTTGTGATGTCATGACGCAGTAGTTTACAAGTTAACAGCTACCTTTTACCTTTAGTTCAGTAGAGACTGGCAATTCCTGGGCTGAAACCATGCAAATGATTCTAGTGAAGGTGTATGGAGTTTAAAAACACAGTGGAGCACTTCCTGTATCACCACATGACATTACAGAGTGTTTTCAGTTTGAGAAAAGAACTCAACCAAACATTTTTGTGTTAAATGTGTGTGAATGACGCAAAACACAACTCCAGGTTTGTTTTTAATGAGGAAACAACATAACGTAGATCAGAAAATAGCCTAATATGAGCTCTTAAAACATTTTTACTAAATACCTGCATATTTGAACTTTTTTTTTCCTCCATAGTGGTGATTATAGTGAAAATCCATCTTGACTTCACAAGTATTGAGATTTTTCCCCTGTCCACTTGAGACCTGTCATTATATTTGATTGGATTTCTGAAGCAAACATCAGACCTGCCAGAGGAGCTATGGACTTTACATCTCCTGACAAATCCATAGAGTGGGTAAAAGCTGTTTAAACTGAGCACGGCGACGGACCTCAGCCTGACACGTCGAATACATTACTGCAGAATCCTTAAGTAAATCCCCATCAGCCCGTTTAGCCACTTCCCCCCACGACGGCCTAACCCAGACGCTTACGTAATTACCATGATAATTCGATTGAACCGTTGGCTCTATTTCAGCTGTCCATTGACCTTCTAACGGCAGGCCCCGGTGCTACGCTAACGTGTCGCTAAAGAGGCGGAATCGATACAGAGCTTTTCCGAGAGCCTTCCGAAGCTGGATCACGTTTCACCGCAAACACCAATCTCGGGCTGTGTGAAAAAGCAGACGCACAGCTTTCAATCAAGGCTCATATGAAGCCTGAATGGGAAATGTGTTGTCCGCTAAGTGGATTTGTTTATTGGGTTGTGTAGCCTGCACAGACTCAAGATCATGTCAGAAAAATCTATAATATTGCCGTTTTTGTTGTGGAAATATGCAAAATTAGAATACTACTAGAGTACATTGTCTGTAATTAAAACTATAAAAAATTCCAGAAGAAAGCATCTAATCTTCCAAAGAAGGCTATAATTACTGATATTGCCGCACTTTTTTGTTTTATAATCCATTAGCATTTTGTGCTGGACTTGAAACTCAAACCATTTACAACAATATTTTTTAAAATATGTTTGAATATCGTGATTGAGATAATGTAGGAAAAAAAATACATAAAAAATGTATGTTCATTCAATTCAATTAATCTTTATTCCAGACTCATGGTCATGGTCACAATATGAAACAATAAGCATTTATGTCATTGACCTTGTATAGCCACAGATGCCCTTGGGCAGACTAACGGAAGTGATCTCACACCACTTTCTTAGTAGGCAATGTGGGTGAAATATTTTGCTTAAGGACACAACAAAAGTTTTTAACACCCCACTGTGGCACCTGATTTTCCCAGCGGTCTCCCATTCAAGAACTAACCAGGCCCAGCCCCGTTTGGCTTCCGAGATCTGATGAGGTGATGAGGTGATCTGGCCACATTAATTTTGCTTCTTAACTCGGTGCAGTCCCCTGAGGGATTTTGGTATATAAACTAAACACATCAAACTGCTGTTTCTGTTCTAAAGTTATTAATTGGCCTCAACGTCAATCGTCAGTCAGCCCCAGAACAGCTTGACTTCAAAAATAATATACAGTATTGTAAAATCGTTGTAAAATTGTTTTGCTCACAAAAAATATTGCCCTTTGTCTCCTATTTAGCTAGGCCATAATCTATAACACCTGTGAATTATTGTTATATTTCGTATAATACTTTTAAATTGCAATATTGATCTAAAATGGCTTTATACAAAAAATCAAGTCAGCTGACTTCCCAATTGGAAAGCTCTTGAGCCGAATTCCGTCTGACCATTTAGAGTACATTCCCGTAAACATCAACACAACAAAGTGCTGCTATAATAGCCTCCCGTGGAAAGCTTCAGATCACTCAAGCAAACTTTTTCTTTCAATTTGTGACAATACATCACGATTATGAAAATATGGTGGATGGATAATTAGTGAATGAAGTGAAGAAATAGCAGTGGGTGTAGATTAAAGAAATGAAAACAAGAATAAAGATTGCTCAAACATGCATGAATCATTTTAAATACAACTTTGATCAGGGAAAACTATTAACATAAGGTTGGAAGCTCGATAAATCAATTTTTGCACAATCTCCCTCAAGATTCTATATGAGAAGATTTGAAGATTTACTGTACTATTCCTTCATACATTAAAATTCCAGACTTGTCTTTCCTCCCATTGCTGATTTGGCCACCCCCCATCTCCATCCCTGCTCAGGATAAATCAATCAACTTACTATTAGTATTGAACTGTGTTGGGCATGGATCAGTTTGCTAGTTGCTGAGTAATGGATGCATCGCAAATGAAGGAAGTCACCATTTTCAGCTATAGGTTTGGGAAAACTTTTGGTGAGTTTTCTTGGATTGGAGAGCGTTATTGGACATAATAAGGCACACTCTCCGATAGGGTTGTCAAAAGTATCGAAGCTCAGATACAACTCGATGCTAAAACTAACTAAGAAATTAACCTTTCCTGAATAGCTTTAGAATGAACGTGAGCTGTATCAGATGACCACATAGACTATAACAATGGACCACAATGGAGCATACCTGGACTACTGAGGGATTTCACCAATATAAGACCGCATGGTAATATAAAATAAAGTAGTATGATAAAATGGAAAAAAAAAAATGGACGAGTGTAATCCGATTGCAAACGGATTGGGATCGTATCAAATTCATGTGCACAGGCTAAGGATCGTATAGGGATTGGTTTCTGGAATCTGATTGGGACCCCTGGCTTAGGCCGATAGTAATCCGCTTGGTGCCGCCTTGTGCACGATATTGGATCGGATTGGCGTACTGCGCATGTGCGGGAATTTTCACCAGGGATTTCACCCGGAAGTGGCAGGAGGCGCCGACGCCGTCATAAGTAGCGATTGTTGCCGAAAAAGTCAGACGAAATCATGGCTGCGAAGAAAGAATGCACAACACGTACACCAATGCTGCTCCGTCAAACTCCTCGAGCGCCATCTTTGTATACCGCCACATAGTTTGTTGTGTTTTTACTGAGTAGCCATCAACCAGAAGTAGTTGGACTACAGCGCCACATAGCGTAGCGGAGCCGGCCAGGTCGCTGACCATTATCCGATTACACGACTTTCATGTGCACTTGGATAATAGCACAGACCACCCGCCAAGTAACGGGATCGGAATTGGAGAAATCCAGTCCGATCCTACCATGTGCACGCAGTGATTGTCAAACCAGGCTACAATATAAGCAATGATAACTGAATAAGTTTGTTGTTATTATGTTTCTTAGTGGTTGTTGAGGAGTTTGCATGTTCTGCTTATGAGTGGATTTCCTCTTGGTGCCTCCTGAACTCAAAAACAGTCCCCACTGCTCCTGGCCGGTTGCAGCAGTGGTGTGAATGGGACTAATGTAGAGGGAACTGTTGACAATAGAATAGAGCTGAAATTAAAAAGGTGCATTCTGTAACTTTTGAGGGTCTGTCAAATGCTTTTCTCCATAGAATTGTTATTGCTTTGTCCGGAATGTTTCACACTATGATATTAAACCTTTCTATCATCATGGCTGGCTGAGTTACATGTCAGATCTGTGGAGAGGCAACCCTGCCTGTCAAAGCCTGATCCCGTCAGATCTCAGAAGCTAAGCAAGGCAGGGCCTGGTTAGTACTTGGATGGGAGACCGCTGGGAATTCCAGGTGCCACAGGGGGGCGCCAGTTGCAAAAAACTGTCGCTGTGTCCTTAGGCAAGACACTTTACCCACATTTGCCTAGTATGAAAGTGGCGCATGCATGAGTGTTGGAGGTGGTCGGAGGGGCCGATGGCGCAGATTGGCAGCCTCGCTTCCGTCAGTCTGCCCCAGGGCAGCTGTGGCTACAGAAAGTAGCTTACCACCACCAAGTGTGGAGTGAATGAACAATGAACTGTAAAGCGCTTTGAGTGTCATGAAAGGCGCTATATAAATCCAATGAATTATTATTATTATTATTATTGTTCACAGTCAGAATGCCTGTTTTTCTAGGCATTTTTGAGCTGTAAAACACTCTGTAATTGAATACATGTAAGGTAGAGCTCCTTAATGTCATACTGTGGAACATTCCAGGCAGCGCTGTGACATCGCCATAGAAACAAGCAAATCAAATGTCTTCCAAATCCTAAATTTATGCTACTTTTGTATATCCTGTCTCATACAATATTGGTCTTAATAATTTGCTAGCCCAGAGGTCTGCAACCCGGCTCCCTGTGACTTTAGAAAATAAATGAGTATTTAATTTCAATGTATTTTTATTCTAGTTTGTTCGTTTTTAAATGTAATTCTAAATTTGTAGATGAAGGTAATCTTGTAACAAAATAAAACATTTTTAATACTTAAAAAAATGCTGCCAGTGCGCGACACCCGGCACATATCTGGCAGCCCAGACTTATGGGCACCTACACCAGCAGCATGATTTATTGAGCTTTTCAACTCCTGGTAGGTAAATGATGGATAACTCCAAGAAAAGAAAAGATTCTGAAAAAAAACATAATGTTTAATGCTACGTGCGCAGATTCACATACGATCTAATACACGCGATAAAATGATGACGGAACACAAAGGCAGACGGGTGGGAGATGGTCCAAATGGCTCTTTGAGTATTTAAGTTTGCCGATCCCTGTGCTAGCCTGATGTTGCAACCACTTAGCTTAGTCCCTTTGTGTTTTTTAAATTGATTTTTACCAAGAACACTTTAAATCTGCACTTTAACTAAATCCTTGTTTTAAATCGCATAATTACAATGAGAAAAAGATGTCTCTGCAGATAAAAACGCTGAAGAAGGTGATCTTTACTGGCAAAATAATGTCTTTTATTCCAGTTGACCCTTCTGCAACATCTATCAAAACATTTTGCGTAGTAAATTGAGCGACAGATCTTGAACAGAGCGACAAAGAGATGGAGAAAGTGCAGCCCTGAAAGAATCAGTTATAAATGGTCGGGTTGAGATCAGAGGCTCTGGGTGGCTCTGGACCAGGAGAGACGGATAAAACTGGGATAGAACTGGGGCTGCCCCTGGGATCAAGCAGAAGAGAGTGAAAAGATGGATATAGAGAGTGTGAGGAAGACAGAGAGACAGAGAATCAGAGAGACAGACAGACAGAGAGAGCCAGCCGAGCAGCCAAGAATAAGAAGCAGTCATTACATGAAAGGATGGGGTATGTGAACCTGAAAGTAGATTGTAGTACCCTAATACATGTTCAGGCCTTAATGAGACATGAAATTGGAATAAAGTACATATGGTTTTCTCATTTGCAGCTCACAGAGCTTGAGATGGATTGTCAAAAAAAAACAAAAAAAAACTGTTATCATGGAAATCCACCAGGTTTGAAACAGCAGTGAAAAATCCATATTTTTGTAGTTTCTGTAGTTTCAGTTTCAATGTTTTTGAATGTATGCCAAGTGTATTCTTTTATTATCTTAAAATCTACATTGATTTAAAATTCTCTGATCTGACTTATGGAACTACAACAAATTAGTGCTCTTTAGTCTCCCAGACATAAAATTACATTCATATGCTAGATAACTAGCATTAGCCTACAGTTTTTCAGTTAGTCACTCTCACCTTTTTGTTGGAAATCAAAAACCTAAACAGGACCATGAAAATGTATTGTTTAAATCCATTTTGTATTTTTTCTTGATTTTTAAGATAATCTTAAAACGTATTTGACAGTGTCTGCTAATCTATGCATTGTGTCTCCATGGTAAATGCTGATCATTCCACCAAAGACATACATGTAGAACACCCCCAGCGTGATGTCTACTATGTATAGCATTTATTTTGAGATCTTGAAGACTGTAAATAACACTTAACTTTGTCAGTTTTAATATGTGTTTGGGTTAAAGGATGTTGGTAAAACAGTGGATTCTTTAAAACCCCAGGCTAACCCTGTTATTAGCTGTTATTCCAACAAAAACTAACTTCACAGTTTTTAAATAAAATCCCCCAATTTGACAGATGGTCAAAATTGGGCGACAGACACCTGCTGTTTCATGAGTTCTGAGTGTAACTAGCCCTTACTGTTAAAAAAATGTTTAAAAACTTGCTAAAAAAAAACTGTTGAAAAATTAAACTCTGCCAATCGTTTCATCATTTATAATTTCAAAACACCAGACTCCTTCAGTTGGAGCCTGGTTTTGTGAAAGTCCTGGTTTAGTATTTTGTAAAGGGTCTATATTACACTATTCTCTGGTCTGTTATGATGTTGTTTCCTCATCACAAACAGACCTGGAGTTGTGTTTTGTTTCATTCACTCATGTTTAACACACAAATCCTGCATATTTAGACTGAGTTCCAGAAAACACTCTGTCGCACCTTATGATGTCATGTAGTAATACAGGAAGTGCTCCACTGTGTCTTTAAAGGTCCCATGACATGGTACTTCTTGATGCTTTTATATGGTGCCTTAATGGTTCCCTAATACTGTAAATGAATCCTGCTCCAAAATCAAGACTCAGTGCATGAGAAAGACAAATGTACAGAGTCAGAGTCAGAATATCTCTCTCTGAACAACTCATTCTGGGCCTTGTTGCTTGAATGCAAATGAGAAGGACAAAGATAGGTTAGAGGAGCGGGTGGGGTGGGGGGGCAAATGTGCCGCTGGTTTCTTGTTTTAGCGGTGCGCTGTGCGCTGTCTCCCACTTCCGCGCTTTAAGCGCAGAGAAAGAAAGGAGAGGCTTTTCAATGAAAAAAAACACATTTTTACAGAAAATAAAATTAAACCACTGCTGTTTCAGAGGTCCAGAGGCTCAGATAAAGGACTTCCGAGCCTAGAAACACTCACACGTGCCTCCAGGCAAATAAAAAAACGCATTTCGCATTGCGTAGCTCATTCGTGGTCCAAACTCTCTGGGCGTGATTTACAGAGACGGTGGGTAGACATCCAGACGGGGGTGGAGCTGCATCTTTCGATGTGACGTCACATAGTTGCCTTGTTCAGAATCGCCCGTTTGAGCTGTGTTTTTTTCAAACGCAGAAAAGGACCGCAAATGCTCAGTTTACACATTTCGCAACTTTTAGCCATGGGGGGGGGGCCCTAAACAGGGTAGGGGAGCTCACATTAACGTTCAAAAACCTCAGAAAGTGAAAATTTCATGCCATGGGACCTTTAAACTCGATACACCTTCAGTAGAATCATTTGGAATCAGCCCCGGAATTGACAATCTCTAATAAAAAAGGATTACCGTATTTTCCGCACTATAAGGCGCATCGGATTATAAGACGCACTTCAATGAATATTTTAAAACTGTTTTCATATATAAGGCACACCGCATTATAAGGCGCATAGAATAGTAGTGGCTGACTACGGTAGCCATGATTAACCAATATTGATCCATATATAAGGCGCACTGTCAGCTTTTGAGAGAAGGCTTTTAGGTGCGCCTTATAGTGCGGAAAATACGGTACTCAAACATGTGTGAATGAACAAAACACATCTCCAGGTATGTTTTTGAGGAGGTAACAACATTATAACATGACTTAATTCAATTCAATTCATCTTTATTACAGACTCATGGTCCATTTTCTTTAAAAACAGACAAGGACACTGACAATACAAAAACAATAAACATTTATGTTTTTAAAAGACAGCCATACCAGTGTCTCCACATGTTGGACTGACATCGCGTTGCACTGAGTCTCTAATTTGTGAGTGACATTACTATTCCATTGTCTGATTTGTTCAGTCTGCAGATAAAACTGTACATTAAAGTTCTTAGTACAGCTTGCAGAGTGTTCACTCGTGCGGTGACAAACATGTCAGTCGCACTCGTCCATCGTGGCCTCCTCAAAAGCACCCACAAAGCGTCACTGTAGACACCTGCAGTCTTTGCAAACTGGCTTTTTTGTAATTAATACAGAGGTAGGCTATGTACAGTGGTGAACAATATGATTTAAACAATAACAACTTTACATCATTTGTACAAGAGCCAAACAAGAGTATTTGCCTGAGCGTAGAGCGTCCTACATTATCTATACATATCATCATCATCTGCCATGTCCGCAGTGATGCCCAAGATATTTAATTTTCTGTTGTAACAATCAACACAACATTCGACAGGCAAAAGTCAGGATCTCTCATGTGCTTGTCTTCTCTGGTCCTACAGATCATGACCAGACTCTTGGTTGCATTAAACTTTATATCGTGCTCCACACCATAAGCTGAACAGATGTTGAGCAGCTGCTGGAGACCAGCGGTGCTCGGACTAAAAACGACCAGGTCATCTTCATACATTAACTCACTAACAACAAGATTTCCAGCCACACAACCAGTTTTACATGTTTTAAGCTTTGTTGACAGATCATCCAGATACAAATTAAATAAAACTGAGGACAGAATCCCCCCCGTGTCTGACTTAAATCTCACAAGAGTCAATTTTGTGTAATATAAGACCTAAAATCTTATAAATATGAGTTAGTTTTATGTACATACCTTTATTCCTTGCCATTCCATTGGGAAACATTCTTTTACCATTTAATTACCTTGATCTCATTTTTATAAATTCATGAGTTATAGACATATGCCCATTGTCTATTCATTCACTCCCCAAATTCTTCTATATTTTATTAAACACTTCAGTCATCACTCAGGCAGGGCAAGCGGGTGGCACGGCACTGCTTTTGTTAGCTAATTAGCATCCGGGGACACATTAGTTAGGCGTTTCCTTCCACCTTTTCTTGTCATTTGGAACATTTTATCGTGAACTTGTTAAAATTACCCTGGATCTAGTTCATTAACACGTCTGAACCTGCAGAGGGGGCTATCCGGGGCCCAGATGAATCGTTTTGACATTTAAAGTTGAGAGGCGTAATTACCGCAGGTGATTGATGAGAACAGCCGACTTCCTCTTATTGTAAAATGTGTTTCTGTTAAATGTCTTATTAAAAATGACATTGGGAGGAAGCTCTGACATGGATTTTTAGTCTTTAGTGTTGTCATGAGTCTAGAATTTGAAATGTGATTCTGATAAGGACAATGTTCAGTGCCAGCATGTCACAGCAAAGTATCATTTTGAGATACGGAAGACAGTAAAGAATACTTCGCCGGAGTTTAAATTTGTAAGAATTTTGGAAGCAACGTTATTTAAAGGGCCCATATTACACCATTTTCTGATCTCTTATCATGTTTCCTCACGTTTCCTCATCACAATCGTACCTGGAGTGTGTATTTAGGCTGATTTCGTCTCTCAAATAGTGCAGATTTTTTACAGAATCAACAATCAAAACACCAAAGTATACTTATCTCAGCTAATAGAAGTATAGATGTATAGTACACTGCCCTCCTTCTTAGGGTTTGCGTTCAAATGATCAGTTGTTGCTCTCTGGTCCGTTTTTTTTGCACAGAGTTGGGGGAAAAAGGGCTTTTGTCTTCTCTGCCCCCTCGACATGGAACAAGCTGCAAAAGGACTGTAAATTAACAGAACTTATCTCATTGAACGGCTTTAAATCCAGACTGAGAGCACTCGAGACAGCCTCCATAAATTGTACCTGTTTTAACTAATTTGTATGTCACTCTATAATTGTGTTGTATCTTTTTTATTGCCTCTTGGCCAGGACTCCCTTGAAAAAGAAGTTTTGAATCTCAGTGGGTTTTCCCTGGTTAAATAAAGGTAAAAAAAATAAAATAAAATAGAATGTAGAAGGGACTGGCTGGTCAGGCAAGGATTTTATACAGTTTACAATATACACAGTTTTATACAGTATACACTTTTGGTTTTGATAATACAATAATTTAAACACTCATTTTTTCCCCAATATAATGTAATTTTCCACACAAAATCAAAGCCATTTATTAAATATGGTTTTATATTAGTTTTAAAAGACTCAAAAAACAAGAAAGGTTTTCCCTATGCACACATTTTTTCAGTATTGATATCTGCACTAATAATTAGTACCATAATATAATATTTGACAACCCAACTATACTTACTATACTTACTTATTTTTTTTGCTGATGTCAACATGAGCATTTGTTAAATCCCATAAATATCATAAAAGGAAAATGTGTCTGTTGTAGAGTAATTTCAAACCCACAAATTATCTGGATATAATTTGATGTATTTTTAGGATCTCTTAAAGGGGCTGTACTTGTATTTATACTTGAAAATGTTAGATTGCCAGTTGTTGACATCAAAACTCTAAGCTGGCTTTTGAAAGTTGTGAAAAACGCTTAGGCTACGTTCACACTGCAGCCGGAAGTGACCCAAATCCGATTTTTTCACCTCTATGCGACCTGTATCTGCTCTTCTAATGACAGTCTAAACGACACAGATCTGATTTTGTCAAATGCGACCCAGGCCACTTGGACTACATTCACACTGCAGGGCTTAATGCTCAATTCAAATTTTTTTGTGAAATCCGATTTTTTTGCGAGGCCGTTCACATTTCCAGTTAAATATGACTTGTATGTGATCTCCAGTGTGAACGTTAACTCTTTCACTGCCAGCCTGTTTTCAAAATCTAAGCCTGTAGAGTGCCAGAGATTCAGAGAATTTTCACTGATTTTACAAGACTCACAGAATACTGAGTTCTTTGACTATATAAACATGGCACACATCAAAATAAAGCCTAGACTCTCTTCTTTCACCTGGAAAAAAAATTATGTTTCTAACCTTTTCGGTTCTCAAATAACTGATAGTAGAACATAGGGAAGTTTCAGCAAAAACACTGGTTTTTGAGCAAGAAATGGAGAAAACGAGCGTTGAGTTCAGAGAAGGATTTCGAGCAGATCAGTGACTTTGACATCAATATTTATTGATTTAGTGACACCTCAAACATCTAAAATAACAGAGAAAGAGATTTTTGATGACAAAGTACATTTTTTATTTACAAATATAAGAATATAAGGCTCTGTGAATAGTGCCAAGAGATGTTTACAGGATATAATAATATCTTTTCATATAAAATAGAACTTTGTTGAGGCTTTGTCTGAGGCCCAGAGTACAGACCCATAATAAAAACTAATACACACACACACACACACACACCTACACACCTACACACACACACACACACATATATATATATATGTACATACACACAAGCCCATGCATAAACCTTTACACACACACACAGCTACACACGCACGCGCGCACGCACGCACACGCACACGCGCACGCACACACGCGCACACACACACACACACACACACACACACACAACTTCATTCATTACAATTACCATACAGCACCATTACTGCTCCAAGTCAGTAAACTTCTTCTTTGGAGCTGTCGTAGTTCTGAGGAGACTCCCTGGTCCGTGCAGCGCACAGAGGACACGCCCTCCTCGGGCACAGTAGATCTCTGCTCAGACCTCGCTGCTTGATCCGGCTTGTCTCTGCGATCCTCTGATCCAGGATCCTGGGTCCCAAGAGCAATCTGATCGCTCCATAGGCGCTGATCAACAGTTATCTGCTTTTCCGGGTTCCCTCGCCTCGCCATCTTACTACTCTGGCCAATACACCATACACACGCTGCACTCCTCCTTTCTTCCCCGGCTCTGATCGGCTAATAATGATACAACATCGCCATCTACAGGTTGAGGGACTTGAATTACACCTCAAAAGTTGCTCCAGGCCGTAACCTAGCAACCCCCGCTGAAAAACGTGTTGAACGTCTATAGACGTTCTGGCAATCAACGGTTGGGTTCGCCCGAACGTCTATAGACGTCTCCGGCAGCCAATGAGTTTTAAATGCCCCAAAAGTGTCTCACATGCACATTGGAGAACACGATGACGTCACACACAGCGAACATGCTCACTGTTTATGGAAGTAGCCTAAAGTTGCTGCGTACCAGAGCCAGAACATGTACAGCTTATTTGTTTTAAAGACGAGATGGAGAAAGAGAAGGACAAGGTTTTTGGCCACGGCGTTTTGACAAACCGCTAGACTATAGCACCTTTAATTTAACTTGATTGCTTTTACAGTTCCATTTCAGCTCAGCAGTTTAAAACAACACATCTGATGCACTGAAAACAAACTGTTAGAGACACATAAGCACACAGAAATTAGCGCAGCTTGACAAAATATATTGACGCTATACATTCCCAATACTTCTATATGAAAAGCTGATATGGATATGGGTTATGAAGACGGGAGGGGAGAGCCAGGAATTCTCTTTGAGACACAGACTCAAGTTGACATGCCCTGCTCTGGTGCTTTGGGAATACACACAGAAGAGCTACAGAAGTTCAAAAAATCCGCCGTTCCCAGTTGAATAACATGTTTTTATCTTGCCGCGATGTTTTGATGATTCTTTCTGCCTCCTATCTCCTGGGAGCATCCATCAGTTTGAAAATATGTGCCATCTTGTTGTATGGTTGTATTGTCAGCTACAGGTATTCGCAATGGAAGGAACTATTAAGAAATGATATGAAACAAAACTGTGCTATGTTGCTCCTGTGTGGGCTGTAGTTAACTAAAGAAAATCTAAACTAAAGACATGCCCCATAGATCGATTAGTTGGCTATAAGGGGGTGTGACATTAGCAAAAGCTCTGAAAAAAATGTATGATCCGACCAAATATTTGTCCCAAAGTGCACTGATAAGGCAAGAAAAGTACTACCAAACTGTGGATTTGTCTGTAAGAAGCGAGAGTAAAGTCATTATTCCCACATCTTTGTCTACACACAAGTAAGGGACTGTGGGATTGTTTTTCCTGTATCCAAGGAGACTGCGCAAGAGGGTTTGTAAGGAGCTACCGAAGGAGCTAGCTATGGACAATTGAGATGCTACAGGTTTTTTACGGCATACATGGCAGCAAATGTGGCAGAAGACCTTCCAGAAGAAATACTACGAGACCTTCCAGAGGAGATGCCAGAGGGGAGTAAGACTTAGACAAACTTTATTGATCCACAAGGGAAATAGTTTTGGGTACAGTAGCTCACTCATCACAATATAACAGAAAAAATAGATGGAATAGCAACCGAAGAACAATAGACCAGTGTCAGATGAGACATAATTATATTAGGGCTGTCAGTTTAACGCGTTAATTTGATTAATTAATTACACTGCAAATTAACGTGTTATAAAAATTAACACACGTGAAGAGCAGTGTTGTATAGTAACGAAGTAATAATACTTCACTACTGTACTTAAGTACATTTTGGGAGACTTTGTACTTTACTTGAGTTTTTAAAAAAATGATAATTTAATTGCATACTTTTACTCCCATACATTTTCAATGTGCCGTTTAGTTACTTGTTACAAAAAAAAAACCCTCTACTGACTGAAGGAAGTCAGGACGTGCCTGGGCTTGTTCGCTACTTGCGCATGATAATCAGCCTACACCTGTTGGTTTCATGCAGCTAGTTTAATCAATCAACATCCCTGATGGAAGAGGAGACAGCATCCACGTCGGCTACAAATGAAGGGGGACCTGACGATGAGCATCCCTGGCCGTACTTAAACACAATGTTCTCTTACGCTGATATGAAGGACTCGTCCTGTCGAATGAAGTGCCTCTTGTGCCTTCCAAGAAACGTGGAAATCCTATCTTACAGAAACTCCCCGTCCAACCTCAAGAAACACATCGAGGTAAGTTCTAGATTAATGAAATTGTTAGCGTCTATATTCCAATTTCAGTAACCATAGCATGGACATTCTAGACACCGCTGTGAAACCTTGAGCATAACATGTAGAAATTAACTTTGTGTGACATTGTTTCGGTTACACAAAGCGTATTTGACGATGTTGGAGCTAACAGGCTACCTAGCTTTTTCAGCTCAAGGGAAGGCTTAGCTGTAGGCTAAGTGTAACGAATGAGAAAGGCGTTTCATGGATATCACCAAACCCAATATCTTTGACAGTGCTCCATATGACACAAAACTACCATGGGAGAGCCGAACATGGTGTTTTACAGTAGAATTAAGGGCCCAATTGCAAAAAACCTTACCTGGCCAGCCAAATGATATCTCTCTGTATTTCCTATACAGCGCGATACCATCTGGACACCCTCCATCCACTCTCGCTCATCCGGTTAACAACGGACTCCGCGATTCTGATTCGTTCAAAGATGGTGACGTCAGTGCACCCGCCTTTGCCCGCAAAGTCACTCTTAGGCAGCGGAAGTTCCGCCTCAGTTTTGAATCAAGATGGCGCAATCTCTGATTGGTTCACTTAGCTGTCTGTCTACGCGCAACTGCAGCGCATTTTGGACCAAGCGTTACCAGACTCACTCGCTGGTACAGCGATGAGTCATGGATTCTTCCAGGCAACAAAAAACCCTCTTCGTCCAAAAATAATCCTTCAATGGTGTTATGTATGCCTTATTTTCAGCACTGTTATTTAAAAAAACAAAGGTTTGGGGTGGGGCAAACATTAAAAAATATTAAATTTTTCCTTGATACTTTTACTAGTACTTTTAATTACATTACTTGAGTACATTTATTTTTACATTACTTGTCATACTTAAGTACAAGAAGTTCCAGATACTTTAAGACTTTTACTCAAGTAACATTTCAGTCAGTGACTTCGACTTTTACCAAAGTCATTTTTGGGATGGGTACCTATACTTTTACTTGAGTTTGATTTTCCAGTACTTTATACAACACTGGTGAAGAGTCCCTCAGTCGTCCAGGTAGAATCCATGATAAAAGAAGAAATTCAATTTGTCAACTGGACAAAGTTTGTTTGGTCTAAAACGTTTCGCCGCTCATCCGAGAGGCTTCGTCAGTTCTGGTTAGAGTGCTGGTAAGACATAAGATATAAGCAGTGTCTTACCAGCACTCTAACCAGAACCGACGAAGCCTCTCGGATGAGCGGCGAAACGTTTTCGAACAAACAAACTTTGTCCAGTTGACAAATTGAATTTCTTCTTTTATCAAAAATTAATACAATTAATGATGAGCGGCAATTCAATGCGCGCGTATTTTAAGTTTGGCGTGCGGCGAGCAAATTGCTGCCAGGACCTTTGAACGGCAAGTTTATTTATAAAAAGAACGAAGATGGGACTATCAACAAGAACGCGGTGATTTGTAGCTTTTGGTAAAGGATTCATCCTTCCTTGAACAGGAATGGAGGGGTCAGACCCTATTTGTTTCCCATATATAATTCCATTCTCAAACCTAAATCAAAACAAATGAAGAAATCAATAGGGTAGCCAGGTCAGGTGTGAAAACACCCATTATGGTACTGAATGGGTATGCTAAACAAGACCCCAGACATGATAAAAGGAGAAATTCAATTTGTCAACTAGACAAAGTTTATTTGGTCGAAAACGTTTCGTAGCTCATCCGCGCTGCTTCGTCAGTTCTGGTTAGAGTGCTGATGGACACTGCTTATATCTAGCTGCAGGGAGGAGCTGAAATTATACTGAAATTATTCTGAAACTATCTCACCTATTTGTTTTTGAGTTTCTGTATTTTGTTTTTCCAATTTCTCTGGCGTCTAGTTTAGCATACCTATTCAACCCCTAACGACTGTTTCCACACCTTGAATAGGTATGCTAAACTAGACGCCAGAGAAATTGGAAAAACAAAAGACAGAAACTCAAAAACAAATAGTTGTGATAGAGGTGTGATAGTTTCATAGTAATTTCATTGAAGTTAGCTCTTCCCTTCAGGCATATATAAGCAGTGTCCACCAGCACTCTAGCCAGAACTGACGAAGCAGCTTGGATGAAACGTCTTCGGCCAAATAAACTTTGTTCAGTTGACAAATTGAATTTCACCCTTTACCATGGATTCTACCTGGACGACTGAGGGATTCTTCACACATTTGTAGCTTTTGTCAAAAAGAATTTTCAGATCACCGAAGCTGCTCCAGCCTGACGGATCATTTGAGTTCCATTGTTACCGGTGATAGATTGAGCGTGAGTGCGCTTCACCAAACCACGCTGCAGAATTTGGGAAACGATTGAGCAAAGCACCCACAGAAAAACTGACAAACTCAATCCCAAAGTGGGTTCGATCGCTCGCTCGCTTACTCTATCACAATCCCTCTCTCCCACAATCTCTCTCACACTCTTAAAATGTGATTAATTAGATTAATTAATTACAAATCATGTAATTAATTAGATTAATTTTTTTAATCGCCTGAGAGCAATAAAATTATATACACAAAAATAATGATAATAATGTATATGTACAAATCAGATTTAAATAGAAAAGTGATAATAAAATATAAAATACAATATCAAATAAGATGAACAATCCCAGCTATATACAGTTGTAGGGAGTATTATCTGTTACATAAGGGTGAGTTGTTGTACAGTTGTAGGGAGTATTATCTGTTACATAAGGGTGAGTTGTTGTACAGTTGTAGGGAGTATGGTATGAATGTACTCCTGTATCTCTCACTGTTTGAGCGGAGCTGTAGGAGCCTGTTGGAGAATGAGCTCCTCTGTCCCTCTATGGACTGGTGCAGGAGTGTCCATGATGGAGAGCAGTTTGTCCAGTGTCCTCCTGTCCCTCACTGTGACAAATGTCTCCAGCTCAAGAGTGAGGCCTTTCCTGTTATGTTCACTTTTCGTTCTTCCTCACCTCCAACTGCCCTGACACAGATCTGCTGAAATTTAGTCGACTAAGAAGTCTTTGACCAAGTAATCAACTAAATGACTAATGGATTACAGTCGCTCTTATTACATACTTTCACCAAATTATACATTGCTTTGCTAATCTCTAATCACTGCAGAGGGTTTAGTGAGCAGTACTGACACAGGCATTTGACTGTTGCTATGATACATCCGCTTGACTCACACTCACATCATATAGGTTTCAAATTTCTATGTAAAATAATACATACTGATGGAACTGATGGCTTATGACGGGAATGTAGTGGGTTTTCACATTAAAATCTGCCATTATTCGTAGTTTCACTGTTCAGTTTTCACTGGGTCTGTCATTTCCATTGTGTTCCTGGGTGAGTGTGATTTATTGGTAATAATGGGATCACTGACTAATGCAGTGTGAATAGCAAAATCCTAAAACTATTTACAGTTTCGATCGATGTTAGATCTTTAAACTGTCAACATTTTTCTGTGAACATCAGTATAGAGGGTCTTATTAATTATGACGCTAAATAGCATACCATTATATTAAGAAGTTACTAGTTTAAAGATGCACTAACTTTCTGGTGGAGAATCAGTTATTGCTTGTCCTAGAGCTGGGCGGTATGACCAAAAATTGATATCAAGGTATATTTCAAAATTATATCTCTGTCACGGTATTTGACGGTATTTTTAATTTTTTTTTTTCATGCACGACTAGGTGTTAACCCCATTTCATAATTTAGAGAATAATTACTGCAGTAAATTCGACTTGGTAAAACATATCTGGGTCCAGTGCTTTAATCATCCATCTCTTTGACGCTCCTTTCTCAACAGGAGTGGTACCGTGTCTTTGGTAAAGTGGACAGTAATAGCGCTGGTAATATCGTTCCACCGTTTGCTTTTCTTGTCGTAGGCAGTCCCCTTAGCAAACGCTTTGAGTCTTTGAGTGGCGTTTTGTGTTGCAGCGCCAACTTGAACGTTCCCTGCAGACGTGGAAGAGGATGCAGATCTTAGTTTCGTGCTTTCTTCATATTCCAAGACATGTTTGTGACAGAGGTGGTGAAGCAGATCGCTCGTGTCGCCTCCTACAGCTACAACTTTAGCCCGACAACATTGACACGGCTCCTCTTTTGGGTAGAAGTTCCTCTGTGTCTGTAACATTTTCTCCGTCCATGTTGTTCACACACTGTAGCCGTGTTCCAATTCGAGGGTTATTGATAATCTATGTGCGTAACTTGCGTGGTGCATGTTGTTAGCATTAGCATTAGCAGCGTGTCTCAGTTGCTGGGCGATGGGAGCGGCTCCGTGGGCTGGACCTGTCCCATTTCTGCAGGGCTGCAGCCTTTGCAGCCTTCGGAGCGGCCGAAAAAGCAGTGTAGCGACGTTCCGCCGCTCTGTGTTCCCAACGTTTTGTACCCACATACTCACCAGTATTGGGGTATATGGAAAAATTCATATCATTAAAAAAACAACAACAAAAAAAAACACCGGTATTCAGTATGAACCGGTATACCGCCCAGCCCTAGGTTGTCCCACAGTATGGCATTAAACATATCCATTTCCATGGAGACCAGCCTGTAATGCCACCAGGCAAAGTTACAGGTCAGAGCTCTGGAGAGGCAAGCTCACTGTAGGAATGTATGCTTTTTAATATATTTTTGAGCATGAGGTGGAACAGTATTTTTTGCTTTGAGAGAAGTAAATATGGAAGGTTTGTCTGTGGAAAAGAAACAAAACACAACTCTGGGTTTGTTTTTGACAAGGGAAAACATGGCATAGATCAGAAAATAGCGTAATGCTGGCTTTGTTATGTTAACAAATTAAATTTCTTTCGATTGAAACCTTTCCAAACATGTCCAGATGTGCTCACAGCTTATTGTTTGGGCAGATGGCGGACATTTCTCTATTCTGGTGGTCGATATTTCAATAGAGCATTAACATTAACATCTATTTTCCCCTTGTTCAGCGTTTCCTTTTTGCCTCAACAGAATTTTGACTATTGTGAGAAGGTTGTGAGTCTGATTTATGGCAAATGAAGTGTACATATGTTTGACTGGGCTCATTTGGCTAAACTATATTCCGCTCCAGACGCTCGTTATCTTTCCTTGTCAAGTTCCTTAAGCTTCCCTCTTTTATCTTCCTATTCCCTTGTGATGGAGTTTTTTCCTTTTTTTTTTTTTTTTTTTTTACGACTGCAGTGGTCGAGAATTTAAAAGCATCAGAAATCACTTACAGATTGCTGAGAGCACACTTCACACGCTGCCGAAAGGTACTGGGAGCATTCACCGAGCCCATGTAATTTATTGCTGTATTCAGTATTTAAATGCGGGGCTATGGGTGTGTGCTGGCAGGTCACAGGGTCTTAAAAGTTGCCAATGGAAACGCAAGATTCCCCCATACACTAAAACCGCTGACCTGGTTTGAAACGTTCACTGACATCGGCGAAAAAGTTATCAAACAAATTTTCCGACATTAACGTTCAGGATGGGAACTTTCACTGTGGTGATAAGAGGGGTATTCAAAAGGCAGGATATGCAAGAAAATGTGCTGTGACTATGAATTGAAAATACTTAAGTAAGCGCAATTATTCAGCTAAAAATAGTTGTATGTAGTGTAAATGAATGATGGAACAAAGGGGTTTAAAGTTAATGCTTTGATTAAGTATAGATGCAATGCTGTCAGTGGCAGGAGGTTGTGGGTCACTCTTTTGAACAGTTCCTAAATGTGAATGGTTAGAACCTCATTCAACTCGTGAAAAGTCCCTCAGTCGTCCAGGTAGAATCCATGATAAAAGGAGAAATTCAATTTGTCAACTGGACAAAGTATGTTTGGTTGAAAACGTTTTGCTGCTCATGAGCGGCGAAACGTTTTCAACCAAACATACTTTGTCCAGTTGACAAATTGAACTTCTCCTCATTCAACTCATTTTTCAAAAGAATCAAATCTTTTTCTTACTTATTTTGTGCATTTTTACATTGATTTACGTTAAAACGACCCAAGAGTCAGCAGAGAAGCAGAGTAAGCAATGCAAAGGAGAGTTTTACGCACAAAAATGGGAAATGGTCACATCTTTATATAGCGCTTTTCCACCTTCAAGGCACCCAAAGCGCCTTACAACAAGGAACCACTCACCCATTCACACACCAGTGTACGCAGACACTGGGGGCGAGGTGGGTTAAGTGTCTTGCCCAAGGACACAACGGCAGCGTTCATCTGTGGGAGCTGGAATCATACCTGCCAACCTGTGGATCAGTGGATCTGACCGCTCAACCACTGATGTTTCTTATGTCAAGAGTGGAATTTGAACCGCCAACTTTTGGATCAGTGGACAAACGCTCTACCAACTGAGCTATTGCCGGCCAAAAAGACATATTCAGCATCATAATATTAGTCTGTTATTATATCCATCCATCCATCCATTTTCTTCCGCTTATCCGGGGCTGGGTTGCGAGGGCGCAACAGTCTAAGCAGGAATGCCCAGACTTCCTTCAACCTGGACACTTCCTCCAGCTCCTCCTCCTGTTTTTATATGTGATTTTTAAAAAAATCATTATTATAATAAAATACGGTAGTGCAACTAACTGTTATTTGTTAAACTTTAAGGGTCGAAAATGTGTGAAATTGTTGAATTAAGTCTCCTCAAAATCATGTATAAAGCAAAGTGCAGAGTGTTACCTGTAAATATTCAAAGACTGTTTGAGATGAGAACAAAGCACTACAGTTTAAACGGAACCTGCATGTTTAAAAAACCCAGATTCAGAACCAAGATTATGGAGCGAAGCGTCGCTGTAAAAAGAGCTCATTTATGGTATAATCTTGACAAAGAAATCAAAAAAGTACAATAATGGCATTTAAAAAATACATAAAATCCAGTGTAATGTGCAGGTATGAAAAAGAAGTTGATGCTCATAAAAATGAAGCTTTCTGTTTACAATTGATTAATAATTGTGATTGAAATGGAATGTGCTGATGAAATGTTTTATAGTCACTAATTTATAGTGTTAATGTCTGGAAAAGGGAAGAAGGGGGCAGATAACATAAGATTATTCTTCTTTCTGCTTCCTTTCATTCAATTTTTTGTATTGTTATCACACTGTTGATGTCTTTTTATACTTTATGAATGAGATGAACAAACAAACAAACAAACAAAAAACAGTCAAATAGTGGCAAAGCAGTGAGCATGAGGAGGTTGTGGGTTAAATTCCTGTAGTGTCTGATGCAATAATTCTCTAGTTTGGATGTCCACAATGTCCACATTTTTTTCTAGAGCGCTTCCCTTTTCCCTTCGTTACAAGTTGTTCTTTTAATGTCCACATTGTCAGTTATGCAAGATGGTTTGAATTTTCATTTTGAGGACACTTGATCATTTCAAATCGTGTGAGAAGAAAGTAGGTATCTAAATCGATGCGAGCTCTCACACATCAGAATCTTTAATCTGGTGGATGAAACTGATTTCCAGTTTGATGTAGGCACATGTAGTGCATTTTAAACAGGTCATTGTAAAAGTGATAGAAGAGAGGAGAATACATATAATAACCCTACTTGCATTATGTAACTTTTCTGGTGGTGGGTCTGTCACCTCTTTGATCCCCTTGATGCGGCTCAGTACAGTGGTCCCTCGTTTATCGCAGTGGTTATGTTCTAAAAATAACCAGCGAAGATATTACAGAATGAAACCAAAGATCCAAACCTGTTTTCAGGCCCTAAACATATTGCGTGTATTTCAAAATTCGTCTGACCGAGCCTCTTCGTCCTGGCGCCACTTCGCTGTCGCGGGTTTTGTCGGGAAGAAAACTTGCAAACATACAGCACTTCAGAGTCACACTGCGATCGAACATTTATATAAATTTGGCTGAACGCATTCTGTACAGGAGACACGGAGGAGAATGATGGACGAATCGGCAAGTCCCTTAGCCAATCAGGACGCAGAACACAATGTGCGTTAATACACTATAAAAAAAATCAGCAAAACAGCGAGGCCACGACAAGTGAACGATATAGCGAGGTACCACTGTATTGGATTAAAATGTATTTTATTTTAGTTTGTTAATTTTCAAATTGTAATTCTATGGCACAAAGGCAAAAAAGCCATTATATGCACTGTATCATTATATGCATCATTTTACATTTCAAAAGGGTTGTGTGTCTCCCAGTGTTTTCTTTACTGTGTGAAACGGGTCCAAATGGCTCTTTGAGTGGTAAAGGTTGCCGACCCCTGCAGTAGGCGAATAAACATATCTTTCTTGCATAATTGAATAATTGTTACAAAGTAGACCTACTTGTAACTTGATGGTGGCATTACTTGCTTGTCTCCATGAAGATAAGGTGATAAAGGTGCACTGCGTAACATTTCTAATGGAGACTCTGCCAGCAGCTTATCTCCATGGAAATGTTATTGCTTTCTAGAATGTTCCACAGTATAGATTAAACTTATCACAAGAGAGACAAGAAGGTTACAGCGCTACGCTACACTACAGTACACTTCTGATCGTGGAGAGTCGCCCCTTTTCGCTGAAGGAATTAATGTATTTTTAATTAAGATAAGATAAGATAAGATAAGATAATCCTTTATTTGTCCCACAATGGGGAAATTGCAGACATACCTGTAATGAATAAATGATAGATGTACAGGTCTGAAAAAAAAGAGACCACTGCAAAATTATAAGTTTTTATTTTATTTTATTACTTATAGGTATGTGTTTGGGCAAAAGGAACATTTTAGTTTGAGTCTATAAAATACTGACAACATTTCCCCTAAATTCCAAATACAAATATTATCGTTTAGTGCATTTATTTGCAGAAAATGACAAATGGTCAAAATAACAAAAAAGATACATGTTTTCAGACCTCAAACAATGCAAAGAAACAAGATCAAATTCATTTTAAAACAACATAATACTAATGTTTACACTTAAGAAAAGTTCAGAAATCAATATTTGGTGCAGTAACCCTTATTTTTAATCACAGCTTTCATGCGTCTTGGCATGCTCTCCACAAGTCTTTCTCATTGTTCTTGGGTGACTTTATTCCACTCCTGGTGCAAGAGCTGAAGTAGCTCAGCTTTGTGTTTGTGTTGGAATTCAACAGACGCTGGAATGGAATGGCTGTAATACATGTAGAGATGCTGATTTCAGAAAAAAATGCAGTGGTCTCTTTATTTTTTCCCAGAGCTGTATATGTTTAATGTCCTACCATGGAGCATTCCAGACAAAGCAATAACATCTCCATGGAGACAAATTGCAGCGTGCACCTTTAATGCGATACGGCGAAATATCCCAGGCAAAGAAGACGAGCAGATATCCCTCCCTCAGAAAGGTTACACAGTACACCTTTAATCATGTAGCCTTGCATACAGCACTCCATATGACTCATTTTTAACCCTTGCGGTTGTGTCCACTGCGGCATTTCACTTTCAATATTGAGGAGTCATTTGGTCGAAATGCCGGACTGACAGCTGGGATGAATGTGCCAGGCCCTTGGATACAAATCAGAGGTTTGCAGGTGGCATTGAACTGGACCTAGCTAAAATACTGCCTGTGCTTACTCAGGAAACTGGCCCCATAACTACACTGCCATACAGATATTGTTTATGAAGCGTATGAAATGGTAGCACGTTTCCAATGGCCACATCAATTACCTGAAACACACGGAGTACGACGTGGGACTTATTCATTGCATGTAATCTGTCATTTACTTCAGATACATTTTGTAGCTGTACCAATGTTATACGTGTAAATGGATTGAATTTGATTTCTTTATAAATCACGCAGCACTGTCAGTGGGAACACCAAAATGATACAGATGCTGATGTTTTTAAAAGTGCATTGTGTGATTTCTGGTAAAGTGTCTGTTACCTGCTTTTCTCCATGGAGATGTTATTGCTTTGAATGAAATGTTTCACGGTATGGCATTGAAACCAAAGTTACAAATCTTTGTGATTGTCTGATTTTAGGTATTTTTGAGCTATAAAATCACATGATAACAGGAGAAGTTCAATTTGTCAACTGGACAAAGTTTGTTTGGTTGAAAACGTTTCGCCGCTCATCCGAGAGGCTTCGTCAGCTCTAATAAGAATACTGGTAAGACACTTGCTTATATCTTGCTGTAGGGAGGAGCTACCTAGCTAACTACTTTCCGGAACTATCTCATTGGTTTCCGTCTTTTGTTTCTCTGGCGTCTAGCTAACGATCCCTATTCATCCCTACACGCCTGTTTTTTCACACCTCTGGCCCTGACCTGGCTAGCCCTATTGTTTCCCTGTTTGCTATAGGGCTAGCCAGGTCAGGGCCAGAGGTGTGAAAAAACAGGCGTGTAGGGATGAATAGGGATCGTTAGCTAGACGCCAGAGAAACAAAAGACGGAAACCAATGAGATAGTTCCGGAAAGTAGTTAGCTAGGTAGCTCCTCCCTACAGCAAGATATAAGCAAGTGTCTTACCAGTATTCTTATTAGAGCTGACGAAGCCTCTCGGATGAGCGGCGAAACGTTTTCAACCAAACAAACTTTGTCCAGTTGACAAATTGAACTTCTCCTGTTATCATGGATTCTACCTGGACGACTGAGGGACTTTTCACGTATAAAATCACATGTAAGGTAGATCTGTTGAGGGCCTGTTTACACATGAACGCTTACGGGTAAAAACCACAAAATATTTTATCCGAAGTGCCTTTCGTTTAGACGGTGATGGCGTTTTGGGGGTTTAAAGGGATAGTACGTTGTTTTTTTTAAAATGTTAATCTGTATGGGTTTCCTTCTAAAAGTTACGTGTGTTGACACCGGCTTACCTCTGACATTCTCAGCTGATCCCGGTTCCGCTCGCTTTCTGGAGCCCATGTAGAGAGGTCCGGTAGCTTCTCTGGAACATGAAATAAAGCTTGTTTTTCTTCTCAAAACAAAACATTTGTCCGAAAGGTGATATATTTGCGTCCCAAACAGTTGTCAACGAAACATCCAGCAGCGAACTTAGCGATCGCGTATTGTGTCTGCTGACTCATATCACTGTGCCCACGTTAGCGTATCAGCTTGTTCACCTTTAGCGGAAGCGCACGGCAGATGCGGTCCGCCGCAAGGGGAAGTTTACAAGTGAACGTGGGCGCAGTGATATGAGTCTGCAGACACAATACGCGATCGCTAAGTTCGCTGCTGGATGTTTCGTTGACAACTGTCTATATTTAATGTTCCAGAGAAGCTACCGGACCTCTCTACGTGGGCTCCAGAAAGCGAGCGGAACCGGGATCAGCTGAGAATGTCAGAGGTAAGCCGGTGTCAACACACGTAACTTTTAGAAGGAAACCCATACAGATTAACATAAAAAAGACGCACTATCCCTTTAAAAACACAAACAACTGAAACCGCCCTCCAAAGTGGAAAACTTGAATACGCTCCGCCGTAGCGTTTTCGTCTACACTGCCCAAGACGCAAAACTCTGGTCAAATCTGCTGATGTTGCGTACGTGTTTACGTCACCATTTCTGGATATTTATATTTATAAAGTAAATTAAGTTAAATAAATTAAATTAAAATAAAATTTAAAAGGTAAGTAAGTTAAATTAAGTAAATAAATTAAGGAAGATTCTACGCATGCACATGGACATAATAATAATAATAATAATAATAATAATAATAATAATAATAATAATAATAATAATAATAATAATAATAATAATAATAATAATAATAATAATAATAATAATAATAATAATAATATGCACGCAGATTTCCTCCCGAAAACGCTCATCTAAACGCGGAATAAAAAGTGAAGACGCGACACCACTTTTGCATTTTCTGTTCATACCGTCATCATATAAACGTAGCCTCAGTGTCAATGTGGAACATCTGAAGCCGAACAATGACAATGACCAAAAAGTTACATGATGCTTGCCTGGAAGAATCCATGACTCATCGCTGTACCAGCGAGTGAGTCTGGTAACGCTTGATCCACAGAATGCGCTGCAGTTGCGCGTAGACAGACAGCTAAGTGAACCAATCAGAGATTGCGCCATCTTGATTCAAAACTGAGGAGGAACTTCCGCTGCCTAAGAGTGACTTTGCGGGCAAAGGCGGGTGCACTGACGTCACCATCTTTGAACGAATCAGAATCGCGGAGTCCGTTTGTAACCGGAGGAGCGAGAGTGGATGGAGGGTGTCCAGATGGTATCGCGCTGTATAGGAAATACAGAGAGATATCATTTGGCTGGCCAGGTAAACATGATGCACTTTTAAATATCTGTCAATACCCGATATCAACCGATATCAATGCAGAGACTGAAAACAACATTTTTTTTTCCTGAAAACGAAATGAAAATAAAACTGATCCAAATGTGTTTGTGTAAAAGATCAAATTTTCTGTGGCGACTACAAACAGTAAGGCTGCGTCTTACCCCTTCCCCTTCTTCTACCCCTCTGCCTTGCCCCTCGATACCGAGCTGAGAGGGCCCGGGGTACGAATGTTCCCCTAAGAAATGCGGACTGAACCAGGACTAAACCAGGACTAAACCAGGACTAAATCAGGACTAAACCAGGACTAAACCAGGACTAAATCAGGACTAAACCAGGACTAAACCAGGACTAAATCAGGACTAAACCAGGACTCAGGTTGCCTGGTTTACACCTGACCATATCACAAGTGAGATATGGTCTGGAAGCCACCTTCTAAATATCTCATAGCGGAGGTGTGGTTTACGATTGCCAACGGCCGTTTATTGGGCGTTACGAATGTCTATAATTTGGCGTATACGTAGCCCATAGCCAATCATGTCAGTTCAAACTACAAGCTTCTTCCGTTTGTCACATAGTACGCGTCACCGTCTTTTCACCCCTCCCCGCTCTCTGATTGGCTCCCAGAATCGGGAGAGCTCGCTTGCCATAGTCGCCAGGCTGACTTTCAGATCGGAACGAACAAAAGCAGCCTGGGATTTCCCAGGTTAGGACTCAGGCGATGTGCTCTGCTAATTATGAGGGGCCGGTCTAAGCCAAAAATGCCGGGGACTTTTTTTGTCCCAGTCCAGCGCTGGTGTAGACTGGGAAGTGGAAAGTGTAACTACATTTTTGTACTCAAGTAAGTACTATTACGCAAAATATATCACTGAAGTAGGAGTAAACGTATGGCGTCTGCAGTAAAGTAAATTGAAAAAGGACTTCTCGCTTGTAATTATAAACTGCTAATATAAAATGATAAAAGATCATTTTGTTATTTAGCGCTGTTGTGCACTTTTAACCCTCAATTACAAAGCTGCCATCTTAATTCTTCTCATCAAATGCAGTACTTTAATAGTTTGTGTCTGTGATCTCTTTTTTAATTACTTTACTTGTACACGGCCCACACGGCTGCCTCGTCTGATCCAAATCAAACGAACGCCACTCTGAATTTGAAACGTAATTCAAAACTGACATTAATGAGCAAACTTGTTGACATCTTCTGCCTACTCATAGTTTATCATTAATTACAATGATTAAAACAGTATTATGTTATGTTTAATTAAATTACTGTCACATTCTGTACCGTGGTATCTGCAAACAGCTTTTCGTTTGTGGAAGAATTATGCAGACGTATTCAAGTCTGTCTTCAGTGGCTCAGATAATTTGGTTGCTTAGAGTGCATGCTGATGGCTAATAAGCAAAACAAAACCAAACCTGAAAAGATACCAACGGTTTTAGTGTTTTTAGCAATCCAAGTAATTTTAAAGGCTGTTTTAAATGTGAATAACAGTATTTCATTTTAGGGCCAATATTATGTTATTTTCTAATCTGTGTTATAATGTTTCTGTCACAAAAACACACCTGGAGTTGTTTTGTTTCATTCACACACGTTTAACACAAATTGAGTTATTTTCTCAAACACTCTATTCCACCTTGTGATGTCATGTGGTAATACAGGAAGTGATCCACTGTGTTTGTAAACTCCATTCATTGTAATCATTTGGATGATTTCAGATCTGGAATTGCCAATCTATCCATGGATGTGTGTATAATCCCTCAGTCGTCCAGGTAGAATCCATGGCAAAAGGAGAAATTCAATTTGTCAACTGGACACAAGTTTATTTGGTCGAATACATTTCACAGTGAGAGCTACGCTGAAGAAACAAAACAGCCACTTCACAAGAGGATGTACCAACACAGACGGGTGCGCCAGAGTGAACCTTCATCGGCCTAGAAGCCACGGGCCACTCCTTTGAGGACAGTGAGGTACAGATCTTGGCCAGAGAAAAGAACTGGTTTGAGAGGGGAGTTAAAGAGGCTATTTTTGTCAAGAAAAAGAATCCTTCCTTGAACAGAAATTGAGTTCTCAGACATCATTTGTCTCCCATCTATAACTCTATCCTCAAACCGAAATCAAAGAAAAGAAATGATAAAAGAAGAAATTCAATTTGTCAACTGGACAATGGTTGTCTGGTTGAAAACGTTTCGCCGCTCATCCGAGAGGCTTCGTCAGTTCTGGTTAGAGTGCTGGTAAGACACTTGCTTATATCTCGCTGCAGGGAGGAGCTAACTAGCTAACTACTTTCCAAAACTATCTCGCTTATTGGTTTCTGTCTTTTGTTTCTCTGGCGTCTAGACGCCAGAGAAACGCTGGCGAAACGTTTTCGGCCAAACAAACTTTGTCCAGTTGACAAATTGAATTTCTTCTTTTATCATGGATTCTACCTGGACGACTGAGGGACTCTTCACGCAAAGAAAAGAAAAAAAAATAGTCAGCAGGTCAGGTCCAGAGATGTGAAAACACCCATTATGGTCCTGAATGGTTCTGCTAACAAGACCCCACACTCCACTCCCACTGCATATTGAATAGGCTCACCTAAATAACAGAAACTGTAAACAAGTAGGTCTGGTAGTTTCATTGTAGTTAGCTCCTCCCTTCAGGCAGATATAGTCAGTGTCCACCAGCGTCTGACCAGAACTGAAGAAGCAGTTTGGATGAGGTGCGAAATGTATTCGACCAAATAAACTTTTGTTCAGTTGACAAATTGAATTGTAGCTGTCACCAACTTCATGGTTCTATTTTGTGGTGACATTTATGGTGATTTCGGATCCCATTGGGCACCTCAGTTTTCTAATGCGGAAGTCTGCAGACTTGTTTCTTTTATTAAGTAATTTTAAAGTAATATTGCAATTTAAAATGTGCAAACATAATGAGCCACAGGTGTTGTAGATTCTAACTATATAGCAGACACAAGCGCAGTACGTATTTAAGTGTTTTTATTTACTCAAAAATACATTAAAAACATTCTTACTGTGAGTGGGGTTGTATCTCCACAGATCTGGGGTCTCATTTATAAAACTTTGAGTGGGATTCTTACAAACAAACAAAAAATTACACAGACTTCCTCAAAGTCTCTCCCTCCTCCTCTCTCTGAGCACAGATGCCTTCTGTCTCATCTCTCCAAGCCCTGGCACACAAAGTTCAGAGTTTTTGGACTGGACCATGGATCATGCAGGGTTTTCAAGTTTTTTTATAAACCACAAACTTCATGTGGAAAGTCATTTTGTACGTATACACATTGTCAACTGCAGGATCCGTCAAATGTTTTTCTCCATGGAGATGTTATTGCTTTGTCTGGAATGTTTCACACTATGGTATTAAACTTTTCTATCTTCATGGACACCAAACCAGTCCAAGTTACAGGTCAGATCTGTGGAGAGTCATAATTATGTTTTTGAGCAGTAAAATCACCTGTAATTGAATAAACATGAGGTAGAGCCAGTGGTGAAAGTAAAGCGGTGCGCACCGGAACGCAGCACCGGTATAAAATTCACAGCCGGTACGCAGCACCGCTAAGAGAATATGGTTAATGGTGGCCAAAACCCACATTTGAAAAAAAAAGTAAGGTGCGCTATTTAAGTAGAAAACACAAACAACCACACTATGCCATTCGAGAATAACTGAAAGCTACCTGAAACTCTCGTGCAGAGATATCTGCAGTCTGTTAAGCAAGGATTGTCAAAACTTATCTGACTGTTGCGTGAAAGTAGCCTAAACCATTGCGAGGCGGTGCTGCGCACTGGTAGAAGATTTAAGGCCGGCGCGCTGCCTGCATTTTTTTCTTGTTGATATTGTTCTTGTTTCTTGTTGTTGATCTTGTTTCTTTGCATTGTTTGAGGTCTGAAAACATGTATCTTTTTTGTTATTTTGACCATTTGTCATTTTCTGCAAATAAATGCTCTAAATTATAATATTTTTATTTGGAATTTGGAGGAAATGTTGTCAGTAGTTTATAGACTCAAACAGTAAGTAGTAAAATCAGAAAAACTGATAATTTTGCAGTGGTCTCTTATTTTTTTCCAGAGCTGTATGTGTTAAATGCCGTACTCCAATAACATCTCCGTGGTGACAGGTTGCGTCTACCTCTACCAGAAAAATTACACAGTGCAGCTTTAACATTTAGAATTATAACTCCTTAAAATTTTCCAATAACATTCATCTAAATAATGAACTTACTCAGCGTTAGCGGAGACGTGAGTCCTGTACTAATCCTTGTATTATTGGCCTGTGTTATAAATTTCCAATGAGGCATTAAACTGAGCCTGGCTACCGTAATACCTAATCGTGCTTTACATGTCGGTCTGGCCATTATGCAAGATGCAGTCTTTATGATATTAGATAAACCAATGGGGTGAGCACCTCAAAAAATTAAATGAAATGTACAAGTTTAAAGGTGCACTGTGGAACTTTTCCGATGGAGGATCTGTCAAGTGCTTTTCTCTGTGGAGATATTATTGTTTTGTTTAGAATGTTTCACAGTATGGTACAGGGGGTCCTCGGGTTACGACGTTGATCCGTTCTTAAAGGTCCCATGGCATGAAATTTTCACTTTCTGAGGTTTTTGAACGTTAATGTGAGCTCCCTTACCCTGTTTAGGCCCCCCATGGCTAAAAGTTGCGAAATGTCTAAACTGAGCATTTGCGGTCCTTTTCTGCGTTACACAAAACCAGTGTTGAAACGGGCGAGTTCGGACAAGGCACCTTTTTGACGTCAGATCGGCAAATGCAGCTCCAGCCCCTCCCTCTGTCTCCGCTCAGCGTCCCTGTATATCCTGCCCATAGAGTTTGGACTGTGAATGCGCTACAATGCGAAATGCGTTTTTTTATTTGCCTGGAGGCACGTCCGAGTGTTTCTAGGCTCGCAAGTCCCTTACCCGACCCTCTGGACCTCTGAAATACCAGTGGTTTAATTTTATTTTCTGTGTAAATATGCTTTGTATGTCTCCCATCTGTCTTCCTGTGTTAAACACGGAAGCGAGCAGACAGCGGTGCGGAGCTGCGCTTCCAGCCCCACCCCCCCACCCCCGCTCCTTAGCCAATCTCTCTGTCCTTCTCATTTGCATTGAAGCAGCAACACTCAGAATAAAGCATTTTAGACACATATCTAGCCTCGTGAAGACTGTCAGAGTCATATCTCATGCAGTGAGTGTTGATTTTAAAGGATTCATTTACAGTATTAGGGAACCATTAAGGAGCCATATAAAAGCATCAAGAAGTACCATGTCATGGGACCTTTAAGACGCGTTGTAACCCGAATTTCGTCGTAAGTCGGATTTTGACTTTGATCTTCCAACCAAAGCACCAATAACCTTTCCATCTCAATAATTAGACCACTACGCTGCTTGGTTATCACTGCCGCTTTCATAGGAGCAGATCAGAGCCCACATCAGGTACTTCCGCCCACATTGGGCACGCACACGACGCCGTCTTCTTCGCCCTACAACCACAACAGACCGTATACTTCCGCCGTGCGCAGTGCGCCGTTCGCGTTTGTTTACGTCGCTTACCACGCTAAACCGCGTAAGATGGAATGACGCGTAATTTTTTATTTTTTTTAAATGGGGGCGTGTTCGTAACCACGAAACGTCGTAAGTCGAGACCGTCGTAACCCGAGGACCCCCTGTATTAAACTTTTCTATTTTCATGGAGACCAAACCAGATCAAGTTACAGGTCAGATCTGTGGAGAGGCGACCCCGCTCACAGTCAGAATTTTTTTTTTTTTTTTTGAGCTTTAAAACCACCTGTAATTGAATAGATGTAAGGTAGAGCTGTTCTGTTGTTGTAACATTAAAAGCAGAGCAATGATGTACCTACGGAAGTCAACAGAGGCCATCTCGTAATCTTGAGAAAATAGAACAGTTATTTCGAAATCTTGAGAAAACGAAACAATTATTCCGTTATCTCAAGAAAACAACTGAAACGTCTACCGCCACGTTGTGACAGGCTGACTTCGGGGCTATTTCTCATTCTGAATAGATGCATTTTTGGTAATTAGAATGTCTGGAATAATAATCGATCAGCTGATAAGGCAATATTTTGATCAGGGGGAGATTGCATTACGTCTTTTCATTCAGGATAATTTCAACGTTAGTCCGCGGCACCTCTGCAGAAGACTGGCCGGGCTTCGTGTTTACGTACGTTGGTATGGCCGTAAGATTTGGGTCGCCCGAGCCTCTCTGTGTGGAGTTTGCTTGTTCTCCCCGTGTCTGGGTGGGTTTCCTCCGGGCACTCTGGTTTCCCCCATCAACCCAAAACATGCACCAGGTAAAATCCTCCAGCTTGGGTCCTGACCAAACCGAAGCAAGAAGATCACGGAGATGGTCCCCGGGCGCAGTAATGTGCTGCCCACTGCTCCTAATAACAGTATGGGTTAAATACAGAGAAGAATTTCGCCTGTGTGAGATCAATAAAGTCACTTCTTCTTCTTCTTCTTCTTTACCGACAGAGATACTAGGGATGGGCAAAGTGAGGCTTCATGAAACACCGAAGCTGTTGAAGCGATTGTGCCAGAGCGCTGAAACACAGTCGAAACTCTCTCCACAGTGACATTTGTTGGTGACAGTGGTTTCATGTTTTGAGACGGAATCATTTTTTGTTTTCTCGAGATCACGAATTAACTGTGTCATTTTCTCGAGATCTCGGGTTAATTTTCTCATTATTAAGGTGGAAAATAATCATTACGAACATGGCCTCTGTCAGCTTCCGTACGTACCCATAGAAGCAAGAAGAAGATAAATGCTAATCTTGAATGGTTATGTTTCACTCATGCAGGTTTGAGTTCAGGTTGCGGGTCAAATCTGTGGAGAGGCGACCCTGACCCTGCACACAGTTAGAATGCATATTTTACAAAGAGTGTTTCAGCGATAAAAGCATGTATAACTGAATAAATGCAAGATGGATAAGGTTATTGCCATGTTGTGGAACATTCCAGGCAAAACAATAACATCACCATGGTAACAAGCAGGTGGCAGACCCCATTTAAGAAAATTTATACAGTAGTTCTTTAACTAAGGCTGCCATAGCATGGTTAATAGCACAAGATAGGTAGCACTATAGTATAATTTAGTGTAATATTTTCTTTTATATTACACAAAATTGACTCTTGAGAGTTAATTTCAATAACTCGCATGAACACATCTCTGCTAATCCCAGATGCTTTCGTATAGGTCATCGCCATGGTGACCTGAAGTCCTGTTGAAGACAACGGAGAGGCCCGGGTGCGTTAGACGGCGGAGAGGGGATAGCAGTAAACAGCTATTACTATGCGTCGTCACAGACTTAACCTGCATCGCAATTAGCACTTGTCTGTTGATCCGAGGACGATGCTTATTCATTACTGTCAGAGTTTTAAAGCAGGACCGTTGTAAGCTATTATTTGTATGCCACCAAATGGGGCTTAATGAGAGGTTTGGATCTGTGTGTCTTAAGATGTGGTACATGTGTTCATTGGGTTTATTTGCTGACTAGTTGGTTAACAGTTTGATTTTCTTTAGTGTATCTGTTGTTTTAGTTTTACATTAGACTTAAAGGCAAATTAACGTTTTTTTTTTACAATCTGAGCCTTCTTTCGGCAATAAAACAAGTAGTTTTACTCACCCATAGCATTTTTCTGTCAATTGGAGCAGTATCGCAGAACTTATGTTGAGCCGTTCTGTTCTAGTAATGATCCCGTATCCATTAACATGGTGCTGTATCATTTGCTCGGGGCATTACTTTGGGGTCTCCAAATAACACAAACTTTAGCACTTTTCAAATCATAGAAGCCCGATGTCTTAATGAAAAATTTCGTTTGAAGCAAAAGTGGCCTGTAATCCGAGATTTAGCCATAGTTTCGAGTAGATGAGGACGCCAGTGCGCATGCGCGGACTGCTCCCGGGGCCCAAACATGAAACGCAAAGCTGAAAACTATGGATAAACCTCGGATTACAGGCCACTTTTGCTTCAAACGAAAATTTTCATTAAGACATCAGGCTTCTATGATTTGAAAAGTGCTAAAGTTTGTGTTATTTGGAGACCGCAAAGTAATGCCCCGAATACAAATGCTAACAGATACGCTACAACATAACTTTCTTCAAACAGCTCCAAATGACACGAACGTGATATGGGTGAGTCAAACGACTTGTTTTATTACCGAAAGAAGGCTCAGATTGTAAAATAACGTTACTTTTCCTTTAAAGGGCCTATATTGAGCTATTTCCTGGTCTGTTATAATGTTTCCTCATCACAATCGTACCCGGGGTTGTGTTTTGTTTCATTTACACATGTTTTGACACACAAACATGCATATTTAGGCTGCGTTCTTTTCTCAAATTGAAAACACACACATGGTTTTTGTCATGTGGTAATACAGAAGTGTTTTTTTAAACTCCATACACTACAATCATGCCTTGGAATAACACCTTTCAAACTATGCAAGCATCTTACAGGTCCACTATGTAGGGCTGGGTGGTATACCGCTTCATACAGAATACCAGTGTTTTTTTTTTGTTTTTTGTTTTTAATGATATGGATTTTTCATATATCCCAATACCGTGAGGGTGGGGGTACAAAACGTCGGGAGCACAGAGTGGCGGAACGTCACGCAGCGGGACATTGTTTAAGAGGGGCACTGTTTTGCAGTGGCGTGAGAGCGGTGGAAGCTCAGTGTGTGTCGAGCGGTGAACAACATGGATGGAGAAAATGTTACAGACACAGAGGAACTTATACCGAAAAGAGGAGCCGTGTCAGTTGTGTGGAAGTACTTCAGCTTTAAAAAAAAAAATCTGGCGCTGATCAAACAACCGTATTCTGTAAATGTTGTCGGGCTAAAGTTGTAGCCGCAGGAGGCGACAGGAGCGATCTGCTTCACCACCTCCGTCACAAACATGTCCTGGAATATGAAGAATGCACGAAACTAAGATCTGCATCCTCTTCCACGTCTGCGGGGAACGTTCAAGTCGGCGCTGCGACACAAAACGCAACACGGACGTCACTCAAAGACGTCGTTTGCTAAGGGGACCGCCTACGACAAGAAAAGCAAACGTTGGAACGATATTACCAACGCTGTTACTGTCCACTTCGCCAAAGATATGGGACCACTTAGTCCTGTTGAGAAAGGAGCTTCAAGGAGATGATTAAAGCACTGGACCCAGATATGTTTTACCAAGTTGAATTTACTGCAGTAATTATTCTCTAAATTATTAGGAAATACCGTGACACCAATATAATTTAGAAAAATACTGTGATATAAATTTTTGGTCATACCTCCCAGCTCTACCACTATGTAAAGTTTCTAGTGGAGTGTGTCACTTGATCGTCTCTGCTGTGAGCTTATTGCTTTGCTGGGGTTTTTATTGTAAAAAACAAAACAAAACAAAAAAAACATAATTTCTCCACAGATCTGACTTGTAACTCGGCCTGGTAGTGTCACCTGTTTGACCCCATGGCCACACTGTGAAACATTAAAAGACAAGATAAGATAAACCTTTATTTGTCCCACCATGGAAAAATTACAGTTTTGCAATACAAAGATTAAAGAAAATGTGGAAAAAGCTTTACACTATACTGTTTTTCATTCACTGCACACTTGGGAGTTACCTTCTGGCTACAAGGTGACAACTCTACCACAAGAAGCTCAGCCAATCAGTTTAGCCGAGCACTATAATTGTCAACATCACAACAACATCTATTTGTCAGTGGCTTTATGTCCTGGCACTTTCCCTTTTGTATAGGCCAGTGCTACCATACTGTTCCCTCATAAATATTGCATTAGGCAACACAGGGATATGAGAGGATCATATTTCTATTGTCTGAATGGAAGATCACAAAAAAAGACATTAAAGAGCTGCTTGTTTTCTTCCTCTTACGTTCATGGTGGAATACAAACTTGACAAAGCTGATTTCTCACAGGTTTTATTCATGTTCTAGAAATTGATGATGGTCATAATCTCACAAATTGGGTAAGGGACTATCGATACTTTGCAGTGATATGATGCAGGGGTGTACTTCGGCTGCGTCCCATTTCTCTGTCTTACTCCTTCGTCTTACTCCTACCCCTTGGTTTTGCGCGTTCACGTGAGGGCAAGGGGTGTCCCGATTCTAATTTTGATCAAGGGCTTGGGCCACGACCGAGGGCTACATACCCCTTGAAACGAAGTAAGCTCTCGATCAGACTTGGAACGAAGGGGTACGCCTACAAGCTCAGGCAGGTTTTGGGATCAGGATGGCAGCGTCACATCGACCAGCCAAGGAGTCTGATAAATGTATTTTCAGCAGTTGTAATTATCGATTAACAGCTTAGCATGGTTTACAATTATGACGCTTATGTTCTACGTTACTTTTAGTGAACTGTTGTTACGGTTTTAATTGTAGTGATGTCTCTTTACACTGTAAAAAGTCCAACTTGCCAAATAGTTAACTGAAATTAGAATTCAGTGTTGAATAAACAAACTGGGTTTCCCCCATCAACCCAAAACATGCACCATAGGTAAAATCCTCCAGCTTAGGTCCTGACCAAGCCTCAAGATCATGGAGATGGTCCCCGGGCGCAGTAATGTGCTGCCCACTGGTCCTAATAACAGGATGGGTTAAATGCAGAGAAGAATTTCTCGTGTGACATCAATAAAGTCACTTCTTCTTCTAGTAGTTACTATTTAAATTTGGATGTAATCCAAGTTGCTATTTGACTACACTTGTGATTATAAGTTGTGTCAACTTAACATTCTCTTTTGTGTGAACAAATCCAAACTTAAAGACAATAAGTCAGCACAACTATCTGGCCTAACGTTGAATAAACTCAGAAGTCTTCTGCAGCAGGTTGCGTTACTTTTTAAAGTTCATTCAACTAATTCTTTTTTACAGTGTAGCCGACGTTTTCGTTTTCATCGAACTTTCATGCATTAACAAGCTATTTTTTTTTGTCGAGCTGAGGTACCCGATAATCCTTGACATTTGTTTATGTTTGTTTGCGTCAATTGTTGTCGCCTCTGTAGACGTAGCAGCTCAGGTAGAGGCAAGGGATGATGACGCAAACGGTAATCAAGTGGTGTCCCATTTCTTAGGGGAGCATTCGTACCCCGAGCCCTCTCAGATCAGTATCGAGGGGCAAGACAAAGGGGAAGGGGTAAGACAGAGTAATGGGGCGCAGGCTTCATGTATGTCTGTGGTGGAATGTTCAGCAGTTTCCATGGTGACACAATCCACACATTTGCAAACACGGGCAAAAAAATAAAATAAAATAAAGATAATCTGAAAACTCATTTTCACCTTGTGTTGTCATGAGGCTTTAGTTTTTAAATTAACGACTACATTTCACCTTTTGTTCAGAGATTGGCAACTCCAGGGCTGAGATTATCCGGATGATTCTAATGAAGGTGTATGGAGTGTAAAAAGGTGTTCCTATTTCCTGTCTGAGAGGAAAAACAGCCTAAATGTGCAGGGTTTGTGAGATAAACATGTGTGAATGTAACAAAACACAACTCCAACTACGAACAAAATTATAACATGGATCAGAAAATATTGTAATACGAAAATATTTTATTTCAAAAGAAGAAAACAAGAAAAAGGCAAAAGACTTACCTGCTAAGTTTCAGTAAGATTTCTGATGTTTGGACTATGAAAACTGTGAAGCACTTATTTCGGTCCAAAGAAAATTGTGTGTGAATAATACGATTTCAATTTTTTTAAATGATGAAAATGTTTTGTCACTCTGCCGAACAATACTATGGGGATTTCATCACTCGCCAAGGCAGCCCGCGGTGATGTCTCCACTGTTTTAATTCAAACTTTCTAAAATTTGCCTTTTGTTAGTTTGATGGCCATCTCTCCTTCCCCTTTTCATCAGATATCCACTTCCGAACCCTCTCCGCTTCTCAGTAATACTCAAAACAGAACGGCTATGACTTCAGTTGATTTGATTTCATGCTGGTCGCTCAGAGCTCTTTGAAAACCCCATACTTGTAATTCCTCAACTTATAACTGTCGTGTTGCGTGTGCTATAATTAAAGATGATGGATAGAATTTGTATTACTGGAGCTAAGATTTTTATAATTGGTTGGGAATTTATTAACAAATGTTTAAATTTTAGTCAGTATATATATCACAGAAATGAGTAGGTATCAAACTGATCTGATTATAAGCCTATTAGTAGTGGTAAAATCCAATGTGAATACCAGTAAACTATTTCTATTGCAGTTTGTACTTCATAATGTAATGTATCAATCTTTCATACAAGTTTCGAGGTAGATTATAACTGCTTTTAAGTAGGGAACTTTCTTCTCGTTTTTGTTTTTCAAAACCGTTGCACAATCAGTGTGTTTTGTGCATTGCTCTTTGTTCATTGAAGCGTCTTTTCAGTTCAGGAATGAATCGTGTGTGTTTCATGTCTGAAACTGATGATTATGGTTTTAGACATTTTAAACATTAAAAGTGTCCACAAGTCTGGTTTTCCTTTAGCCGCTGTTTCAAGTGTGATCTGAAAGTGTCCAGTGTTGGAGTCTTTGTTATTGATGATGGGAGAGAGTTCCAGAACTTAGTGCCTCGGACTGAGAGACACTTTGTCCAAATGTAGAGTGTCTGTGCGGGACATCACAGTTCAACCGGGGTCTGCGCGGGACCTCACGGTTCCCCCGGGGTCTGTGTGGGACCTCAGAGTTCCCCCGGGCCGTGGCCCTAGTTCCCATCCCACTGACAGTCTTTGTTTTAATTAAAATCCTGTAACAGAGGGGGAAGGGGCAAGCCCATGCAAAACTTTATATATAAAACAACCATATTTGAAATGAACATTATTAAAATTAAGCAAGTTGTACTTGTCTAAAATAGTGCAGTGGTGAAATGAGAATGGTTTCTTGTCCAATATTTTGGACAAGAGTGTTGTGCCATGTGGTTGTGCAGATCTCTATATGAGACAGAGTCAAAACATTTGGGCAGCAGTAGCTCAGTTGGTAGAGCATTTGTCCACTGACTCAAAGGTCAGTGGCTCTTGGTTGAGCGCTCAGATGAATGCTGCTGTTGTGTCCTTGGGCAAGACACTTAACCCATCTCACCCCCAGTGTCTGCGTACACTGGTGTGTGAATGGGTGAGTGGTTCCTTGTTGTAAAGCGCTTTGGGTGCCTTGAAGGTGGAAAAGCGCTGTATAAAGATGGGACCCTTTGTGCTGCATATAGAGTAATAAAGGATCTTGCCTGTCTTCACTAAGTTAAAATTAACAGTTTTTGTGAGGCGCTTAAAGATGCCATGACATGGTACTTCTTGATGCTTTTATATGGCGCCTTAAAGGGATATGCCACCCCCAGGTCAAATTTGGGCATCTCCCCACAGTCCAGAGACTAAAATAAGTGGTGGAAAGCGTTTTCCTGGGCGCCATTGTCCGAGTCTGTGCCACTGACCGCCGCGGTATCTGCAGCTACTCTGCCTTAGACTGGAGTCTAACGTCGCCAGAGAAAGATTTCGGCCAAAAGGAATTAATTTGCTCGACTGCGTTTCCTGGATTAGCGGTGCGCTGTAGTGCGCTGTCACCCACTATCCGTGCAAATAAATGTGCAAATCAAGAGCGGAGGAAGCTATGCCTTGGTCATTCCATGGGTGGGAAAAAAAAACACATTTTCCAGTGCGGAAGAATACAGCCGAATCACGCAGCACGCTGCCAGGGGAATCCCAGTTACGAAGATATGAGACGCTTTCCATTAAAAAAAAAAAAATTGCCTGGAAACACTCTCACGTGTCTCCAGCCAAATAAAAAAACGCATCTCGCATTTCGTAGCTCGTTTGCGGTCCAAACTCTCTTAGTGTGATTTCCAGAGACGGGGTGGACATCCAGACGGGGTTGGAAACCTTTCCCCGAGTGTGACGTCAGAAAGTTCCCTTGTTCAGAATCGCCCGTTTGAGCGGTCTTTTTTTCAAACACAGAAAAGGATCGCAAATGCTCAGTTTACACATTTCACAACTTTTAGCCATGGGGGGGCCCTAAACAGGGTAGGGGAGCTCACATTAACGTTCAGAAACCTCAGAAAGTGAAAATTTCATGCCATGGGACCTTTAATATGTTTCTTAATTGTCAATGTCGGGTCCAACATCAATCCCAGGTATTTAAACTCTTTGACAAGACTGAGTTCCACTCCATCCAGAAAGACTCCAGAAAAACTCCAGAAAGACTCCAATGCATTTTCAGTTGGGGCGCTGGCATTAGCCATTGTGAAAAACAAGAAGGTGAATGACAACCACCCGACCATACCTGAGTAACACAAGAGCCTTGGTGGAAAACATTACTCTAAACACTAATACACAAAGTAGTTTACTGGTATAATGGTTAGCGACAAAATGTAAAATAAACATTCCATCAATTTATGTATTATGCTCGAGAAATCACACCGAGAATATAGCAGGCCACAACAGTTTGACAACAGTTTGACAACAGTTCCATTATTAAGCCTAGATCAAGCAAACAGGGAAACAATAGGGCTAGCCAGGTCAGGGCCAGAGGTGTGAAAAACAGGCGTGTAGGGATGAATAGGGATCGTTAGCTAGACGCCAGAGAAACAAAAGACGGAAACCAATGAGATAGTTCCGGAAAGTAGTTAGCTAGGTAGCTCCTCCCTACAGCAAGATATAAGCAAGTGTCTTACCAGTATTCTTATTAGAGCTGACGAAGCCTCTCGGATGAGCGGCGAAACGTTTTCAACCAAACAAACTTTGTCCAGTTGACAAATTGAACTTCTCCTGTTATCATCAACAGTTTGACAAGTAAATTTTAATGTTATTTTATGAAGCAGAACAAATCAATGTCCACAAAATTCACGGCTTTAAATACGATGTTAGATATTGACTTGTAACACAAACCATTTGTTTCCTCTGCGTTATAATTCACACTTTTATTTTAAACATTTAGTTCAAACCAGCCCCCCTCTGTCTATATAAACAATGAACAGAACCGGTGACAAAGGGCAGCCCTGGCGGAGTCCTACATGCACTGGGAATCAATATTACTTTTGTTTGACCACAACATTTATTTGACTTTTACCTCGTATCAGATAAACTATAAGAGTGGAGTCTTTTACACATTGTGAATGGTGTTCTATATAAAAACAAGTGTACATCCTGGTACTGGAAACTATAATGTGTTCCAGCTCATTACAGTTTATTCGGCTTACAGCTGTGAAAGATATTGAGCAGCTCTAATTCGCAGCCTTCTTGTTCGGTCCACTGGGACTTCACTGAAGATGAATCGCTGCTAATGGAGGGAGTCTTTCTCATCCTAAAAGGGACGCGTTCATCAAAACACAGTAAAAATACAACTCCAGTTCACTCTCATGTGCAAAGTATCATTTGTTTTTGACTGTGTTACAATTGTACAAGGATCATCAACTCACTTTGATTGCATTTTGCACTTTTTATTACCAGAAATGAATCTAGTCCTGATTTCAAGTCCTGAGTTTTCTAAGCTTTTCGGTGTGGTGTTCGCCTGTACTGAGCGGAATACAGTGGTCCCTCGTTTATCGCGGTGGTTACGTTCTAAAAATAACCCGCAATAGGCGAAATCCGCAAAGTACTGTATTCAGCTTTATATTTAACAATTATTCTACATGTTTTAAAGGTCCCATGAAATGGTACTTCTTGATGCTTTTATATGGCTCCTTAATGGTTCCCTAATACTGTAAATGAATCCTTCTTCAAAATCAAGACTCAGTGCATGAGAAAGCGAGATAAGATGAGAAAGAGTCATAAATATCTCTCTGGAACACTCCATTATGGGTGTTGTTGCTTGAATGCAAATGAGGAGGACAAAGATAGGCCAGAGTAGCGGATGGGGGCGTGGCCAAACTCTCCGCTCTTTCCTCTTCAGCTGTGCGCTGGCCCCACTTCCGCGTTTTTGCGCGGAGGGAGAGATGAGAAGCCTTCCATTGAAAAATAAACACATTTCCACAGAAAATAAAATTAAACCACTGCTGTTTCAGATGTCTACAGGCTCAGATAAAGGACTTCCGAGCATAGAAACACTCGCACGTGCCTCCAGGCAAATAAAAAACGCATTTCGCATTGCATAGCTCCTTTGCAGTCCAAACTCTCTGGGCGTGATTTACAGAGACGCTGATTAGAGACAGACGGGGGGTGGAGCTGCATTTTTCGATGTGACGTAACATAGTTGCCTTGTTCAGCATCTCCCGTTTGAGCTGTGTTTTTTTCTAATGCAGAAAAGGACCGCAAATGCTCAGTTTAGACATTTGGCAACTTTTAGCCATGGGGGGGCCCTAAACAGGGTAGGGGAGCTCACATTAACGTTCAAAAACCTCAGAAAGTGAAAATTTCATGCCATGGGACCTTTAAGGCTGTAAACGCCTCACCACACACATTCTACACTTTTCTCAGACTGGAATTAACCTTTTCTCACATTTCTCTCTCGTTTAAACACTCAAAACGATTTTCAACAAAAAACATTATTAATAGTGACACGTGTATTTCACAGTTCCTCCGACCGTGTCTCTTCGTCCTGACGCCGCTCCGCCTCGGTGCAGGCGTCTTTTTCCGCGTCTTGTTGGCGCTCTTTTTTCTTTTGGGGCGAGAAGATTCTTATAAACAGACATGCCACCTTTGATTATATTTTAGAAAACTTAGAAAACATACAGCACTTCAGAGTCACACTGCTCGAGATAGAACATTTATATAAATTTGGCTGAACACATTCTGTACTGTACAGGAGACTCGGCACGGAGGAGAATGACCGACGGATCGGCAAAGGTCTACAATCCCTTAGCCAATCAGGACGCAGAACACAATGTGCGCTGATATGCAAAAAAAATTTTGAATGAAAAAATCCGCAAAACAACGAGGCCGCGAAAGGTGAACCGTGTTATAGCGAGGGACCACTGTACATACATTATTCTCAAACACTTTGTTTTACTTTACAGGCCCTGTACCCAATGTTTTCCATGTATTTCAGCAAAGTATGTCTTGCCCCAGTGCAGATGTACTAGTATTGTTTGTATTGAGTTCATAATATATAAACTGGGTGCTAATTGTAAAGTCTTGGTGATTATGGTCCAATAATCATCAAGTGCACAGCAGTGTTGTTATGCTAAAACTCTGCACTGGTCTCTGAGAGTTGTGAAAGTGCTTGTAAACTCATCACGGTGAATAATTAGGATGTTCAGAATGCATAAGGTAAGTGAGGAATAACTGTGGACCATTATAAACTGTTAAAAATGAACTTGTTCATTTTTAACAGTTTAACAGTTTTAACAGTTTCAGCTCCAGTTTACAGGAGCTGAAACAGTAAAAATCTGTTTATCGATTTCAAAGTTCAAAATCAGCTTTATTGTCAAAAAAACATATGTACAGGTTGCACAGGATTTGAAATTGCAGCGCTCCCTAGGCCCACAGTGAACATAAAACATCTGATAAACAAGACACTAAATACCATGACTAAAACATTACATATACACATATACACAGAAGAAGTACTAGATAATAAACCCAATGACTAAAATATCACATCACATATAGTGGTAAAAATCTGTTTCAGCTCCTTTAACATTAAATATACATTTTCATAAAGTATTTATTGCATTTCTCACTTGCATTTGACCACTGCTTCAATACCACTGAGTACCTAGCCAGAGGATCAGACTAGTGTGCATGGTTTATATGGTAATGGAGGAAATTGGAGTGCCCACCATTAGAACAGGCTAACTTCTCACAAAAATACTCCAACAGCTCTGGGAAGCTTATTTCTTATTCCTTCTTTTTGAGAGTTCTCTTGTAAAATGTTTTTGTTAAGCCACAATGAAATAATTCACATGCAGCACCTGTAAGGTCCAATATTGCAGGATATGCCTAAATATGCAGGGTTTTTGTGTTAAACATGTGTGAATGAAACAAAACACAGCTGCATGTATGTTTTTGAAAAGGAAACATTATAACATAAGATAAGACTTTATTGATCTCACATAGGAGAAATTCACTTGTCACATTAGCTCCAGGCAGTTTAATGCAAAAGAAAGTTTGAACAGAAAGTGCATGCAGATAAGATAAGTAACAATAATAATAAAGTATAATAATAATAAAGTAAATAAGAGGGTATAGAAAAAAATTGCACGTCTGGACTATACAGTGGAATTATACAGTCTGATGGCGGTGGGGATGAAGGATCTGCGGTAGCGCTCCTTCTTGCACTGGGGGTGCCTCAGTCGGCTGCTGAAGGAGCTGGTCAGCTTCTCTACAGTCCGGTGCAGAGGGTGAGAGGTGAATTTGGCCAGCCCCCTCCTCTCAGCCCCCTCCTCTACAGAGCCCAGGACAGAGCTGGCCCTCCTGACCAGCTTATTAAAGGTCCCATGGCATGAAATTTTCACTTTCTGAGGTTTTTGAACATTAATGTGAGCTCCCCTACCCTGTTTAGCCCCCCCCCATGGCTAAAAGTTGCGAAATATGTAAACTGACCATTTGCGGTCCTTTTCTGCGTTAGAAAAAAACACAGCTCAAACGGGAGATTCTGAACAAGGCAACTATGTGACATCAGATCGAAAAATGCAGCTCCACCCCCCATCTGGATGTCTACCCACTGTCTCTGTAAATCACGCCCAGAGAGTTTGGACCTTGAATGAGCTACGCAATGCGGAATGCATTTTTTTATTTTCCTGGAGGCACGTGCGAGTGTTTCTAGGCTCGGAAGTCCTTTAACTGAGCCTCTGGACCTCTGAAACAGCAGTGGTTTAATTTTATTTTCTGTAAAAATGTGTTTTTTTCATTGAAAAGGCTCTCCGTTCCTCCTCCGCTCTTAAAACACAGAAGTAGGGCCAGCACACAGCGCACCGCTAAAACAAGGAACCAGCGGGCGCATTTGCCCCCCCCACACCCGCTCCTCTAACCTATCTCTGTCCTTCTCATTTGCATTCAAGCAACAAGGCCCAGAATGAGTCGTTCAGAGAGAGATTTTCTGACTCTGACTCTGTACATGTGTCTTTCTCATGCACTGAGTCTTGATTTTGAAGAAGGATTCATTTACAGTATTAGGGAACCATTTAGGCACCATATAAAAGCATCAAGAAGTACCATGTCATGGGACCTTTAAGTCTCTTCCTGTCCCGCTCTGTGCTGCTCGGGGCCCAGCAGACGACAGCGTAGCGGAGAGGAGAGGCCACCACAGAGTCATAAAAAGTCTTGAGCAGAGGCCTGCACACTCCAAAGGACCTCAGTCTCCTCACGAGGTGGAGGCGACTTTGGCCCTTCTTGTACAGGGCGACATACATAGCACATACGTAACATAGACCAAAAAATACGACAATGTATGCACTTTAAAACTCTGAAAACTTTAAACTACACTGTACCTCTGCATATGACTACTCCATTTTCTTTCCAACCACATAAATAATGGCTAACATTAGTATAGCTGCTTTTCACTTGCGTTTTATATATGGCTGCTTCTCACTATAAAAGGCTACGTTGACAGTCTTCTCCTAAGTGCACTGTTTGAAAAGCCTAATGCTGTTCCATATGCGGAGTCAGTGGATGTGAAGAGCTGTTTAAATAAACGGCCGCCTGACAGAAATGATGGACTGTTTGTCTTTACTTTGGTCCAAATGATATGCACTCTCAAGCGAATAGTTGTTTTGTTTTCTTATTAGTTACAAAACTTGGTAATGTTTTGTTTTTTTTATGTTCAACTACTTTTGTATATATTATATCCTCCTGAGACCCGGCTCATTTATTTGTGTCCTTTATAGTGGACAATGAGTAAACCAGTCTGTCTTTTAAGTGTTTTGAGATAGACTCTAGTTTGTGGCTGCAGTAGGATTAAAAAATAAATAAATAAGAAATTGAAAGGGAGCCTAAAACCTTTCTGAGGTGACTGTAGAACAGGGGTCATCAACCTTTTCAAAGCCGAGGGCTACCTTAAGGTCATCAAATAATACGAGGGCTACCAGCTCAATTAAGATAATTCAAAAGTCTAAATAATGCACTTTTATGCTGTATTATTATTTATTTGATCACAATGTATGCATACATGCATTAGTTATGTGTAAATGACCACATTTGTGTTTCACTGTCAAAGCGACATTTATTTTGTGCAAATGAACATGTCACAATTAGATTAGCAAAAATATACTAGTAATGTGGTAATGTAGTAATAAATTTAACATTATTTCAACTCCCTTTTTTGTTTTAAACAAATCAAACTCTTATAATTTCAACATTGAAGCAGGCTGAATGATTTCAAATAATAATAATAATAATAATAAACACCATTAGCTGAGCCGTATTGCTGTTGTCCATGGACTCGTCGCTCTGGATGCTGAACCACCTGTATTCACGTAAGTCCTTGTCCAGCTGCTCATTCAAGTTTTCGGAAATAGCAGACACCCGTCTTGTCACTGTACTCGCACCAAGTTGTACATCGGCCAGAGTTGAGATGACATCTGATCCATTTTTCTCGTCTTTAAAAATAGTCTCAGCAATTATCATCATCGCTCCTTTTACAGTTTCTCCAACTGAAAATGTCTTTTTGTTTTTTATCAAATAATTTGTTGCCTTGAAAGAAGCCTCGGTTGCCTTTTTAGCCTTTTTCAGTGGTCTAGTGAAGAAAGACTGCTGCTTGGCTAAAGCAGCCTTTAACTCTCGTGCTTTCTCAGCTCGAAGTGCACTCTTAAGGGGAAAGTTTATGTTGAAGCTGCCGTGATTCGTAGCGACTTTCCACATTGTGCCGTTTCAAAATCGCCACTGTAGCTCCACAAATGAGACATACACACTTCTCTCTTTTCCATGTAAAAAAGAACTCTTCTTTCCAGTCGGTGTTAAAAACATATGATTTCTTTCTCTTCTCCGCCATGCTGTCTCGTCTTTTTTTTTTTTTTTTTTGATGAGCAGCTGCATCAAACAGGTTCATTGTCATGCGCAGATAAGTGAACTTTGAACTCGGACAACATATTTTAAATTTAAAAATCTGTAAGTGTTTTTATTATTAGCCTACTTTAAAATATGTGCATATAAAGGCGCAGCATTTTTGTAAAACATTATTATTTATATAAGTACGAGGGCGACCTGTTCTATTTTTAGAACCTGCTCTGCGGGCGACTGAAATGGGACTCACGGGCGACCGGGAGCCCGCGGGCATAGGGTTGGTGACCCCTGCTGTAGAAGCTTGTCAGAGATGTGTTTGTAAAAAATAAAGTTAACAAAATGTAAATGCTAAGGTGTTCATTTACCTCCAAATAGAAAATCACAAAAATAATAAGCTACTGGGGAGGCGCAATACTTACACGAAGACAAAATAAAGGGCCTCATCAGTACAGATCTGCAGCAGTATTGATAACATAAAAGTATTCATAACAAAATAAACATCTTTTCAAAAAGTACTCAAAATGGTGCCTATCAGGAAGTTAACAGCCATGAATACAGCTCTAAAAAAAAATAAGAGACCACTGCAAATTTATCAGTTTTTCTGATTTTACTACTTATAGGTATGTGTTTGGGCAAAAGGAACATTTTTGTTTGAGTCTATAAACTACTGACAACATTTCCCCCAAATTCCAAATAAAATATTATCATTTAGAGCATTTATTTGCAGAAAATGACAAATGGTCAAAATAACAAAAAAGATACATGTTTTCAGACCTCAAACAACGCAAAGAAACAAGATCAAATTCATTTTAAAACAACATAATACTAATGTTTACACTTAAGAAGAGTTCAGAAATCAATATTTGGTGCAATAACCCTTATTTTTAATCACAGCTTTCATGTGTCTTGGCATGCTCTCCAAAAGTCTTTCACATTGTTCTTGGGTGATTTTATTCCACTCCTGGTGCAAGAACTGAAGTAGCTCAGCTTTGTGTTTGTGTTGGAATTCAACAGACGCTGGAATGGAATGGCTGTGATACATGTAGAGATGCTGATTTAAAAAAAAATTGCAGTGGTCTCTTATTTTTTTCCAGAACTGTATACGTAACAAACCAGAGATTTTATTTTTCATCTACTGCAACAGTTAGATTTGTGGTTTGTCTCTAAAAAGCTCATGTCGAACTCTGTCATTTTGCCCACAAACCATTATCACAATTAGTCTCTGTCTAATGGCGTGATGTAGTTTAATTTGTGATCATCTGTTCCTGGCTGAAAACAGTCATTTCATTGGGAGATACATGTGGTAGTGTGAAAACATGGAACTTTTTCTCCTTTCATCTTCCAGAATGGAGCTTTTTACCTGTAGTTTATTTATTTGACTTCTTTAAAGATCCCATGACATGGTACTTCTTGATGCTTTTATATGGCGCCTTAATGGTTCCCTAATATTGTAAATGAATCCTGCTCCAAAATCAAGACTCAGTGCATGAGACTATCTTCATGAGGCTAAATATGTCTATGAAATGCTTTATTCTGGGCGTTGTTGCTTGAATGCAAATGAGGAGGACAGAGACAGGCCAGTGCAGAGGGTGGGGGTGTGGCTAAATGTGCCTCTGTTTCCTTGTTTAGCGGTACGCTGTGCGCTGTCACCCACTTCCGTGGCGGAAGATATGAGACGCATTCCATTAAAAAAAAAACGTTTCCACAGAAAATAAAATTAAACCACTGCTGTTTCAGAGGTTCGGAGGCTCGGATAAAGGACATCCGAGCCTGGAAACACTCTCACGTGCCTCCAGGCAAATAAAAAATGCATCTTTCATTTCGTAGCTTGTTCGCGGTCCAATTTCTCTGGGCGTGATTTCCAGAGATGGTGGGTAGACATCCAGACGGGGGGTGGAAACCTTTCCGCGAGTGTGACGTCCCTTGTTCAGAATCGCCCGTTTGAGCTGTCTTTTTTTCAAACACAGAAAAGGATCGCAAATGCTCAGTTTACACATTTCGCAACTTTTAGCCTTGGGGGGGCCCTAAACAGGGTAGGGGAGCTCACATTAACGTTCAAAAACCTCAGAAAGTGAAGATTTCATGCCATGGGACCTTTAATATAGGCTATTTCAACATGGAGAGACTCAAACAGACACAAAGAGGAGTGAGTTTGCAGATGGTTTACTCCAGATGTCCTTCCATTTGAAACTAGCTGCAATTCTAGTCATGAGTGAACAATAAGTGTATAGTTTATTATTCAGTATTTTTCTGAATAATACTGAAATGTATTTGTAAATCTGTATAAGAATACCAGGTATATTGTTTATCAAAAAAACAAAAAAAACAAACAGAAAATTTAAAAATTCAATGTTCAATTTGGCAGAATTTTAGAATTCTAGAATATTGCTTGGTGTTACAAATCTTACATGTAATTTCATATTTCAAATTTAAAGAGACTTATTGTGCAATAGAAAGATGAGATTGAGAGCCGTTTTTCCTTATCATATACCCACTCAAAGTTATATTTAGAGTGATTCATGCATGTTTGGGTAATCTTTATTCACTGGTTTTCAAGACACCAAAAATTGTTTTTCTCTCCAGCGCTCCCCCATACACTCCCATAGGCCTGTTTGCGTCTGTAATGACTCATAGAAGTTATTTATTCCACCTCTTACGGCTCAAATAGCTAAAAAAAAAAAAAAAAAAAAAAAGCACAACATTTCCCAATAGTGCAAACAAAAAGTACCCATGGTAAATATTGACCCCTAAAAATAGTTCGAGTTTTCATATATTAGTGTTCAATGATAAGTCCATATACAGTAGTAATTATCGTGACAGGCCTACATGTTCACTTTCTTTGTTTTCTTCTTCTTTTTTTTTTTTTTTTTTAAATCCACTGCTTGCTACCATGAACTGTAGGTCTCGCAGCCATTGTGATGGCGTTTACAGTGACCTACTGTAAAGGTTCAGGCTTGAGAATTTGCTTCTCAGTTTTTAAAAGTCAAAGTCAACGTTATTGTCAATTCTGCCATATGTGTTCGACATACAGTGAATTAAAATTCAGTTTTTCTCTGGCCAAGCAGTGCAAAAAAGACAGTGTACAAAATACAATATAAAGACAAAAAAAAAACTATCTAAGACAAAATCTAAGAGCAGTGCAAAGAATAAATAAATACCTATTTACAGATGTAGTAAAATGTGCATTGAAAAATAAAGATAAAAATAAGTGTGGAACAGTAGTTCTTAGCAGCAGTTTTTAAAGTGTCTACAGTGATTTTTTTTTTCTTCTTCTTCTTTCAGCATTTGCTTAATTTTTGCTCAGTTTTGTCATTTAGAAATTACAAGCATTATTAAAAAAAAAAAAAAAGCTGTCATTATAACTATAGCTGACAAATGTGTTCTTTAATCATTTGTGACACTGATGGTGTTAAAAGCGTTACCCGACACTGTTCACGCCTGTCGCTCGCATCAATAATACTTTTCTTTGGGCAAAATAGGACTTCCTCTTTCTCTGACACGGCACATTTAAAGGTGACTCAAATCAGACTTTAATCTCATCTTTATTTTAATGCAGTCTGACCGGAAAAAAGGCTCATTTAGCTGGAAATGTCATTTACGTTGAGATGTTTTGTGCTTTTAAACAAGTCTGTCTGACATCAAGTTACAGTCTAAAGCTAGTTAGCATCAAACTAGTTAGCATCAAGCTAGTTAGAATCAGCCAACAGTTGTTCAGTTAATCACACTGACCATTTGTTGAAAATCAAACGAATCAAACAGTCAGAGAGATGCATAGTCTGTTCACATTACAAACATGTATAAAGGGAGAAAAAAAAACAAAGTACAGAGAAACGACATGGATTTTCTTAGAATCAACAGTCGATGCACCAAGCTACTTATTATTACTTATCCCAGCTACAAGAACGCTATATTTTGCACTTGAGAGACATGCTCATGCTCTCAAGTTCGGACTAGGGATGTCAACAATTAATCGACTTACGATTAATTGTCGATCAAGACGGTCGAACAAAATGCATTAATTGTAATTAATCGCTAATCGCGGACACGCGCACCCGCGTGGTCACGAAACGAGGCAACCGCGCACTGCGCCAAGCTCGACTCACAGCCGCCTGCCGCAGGCGCCAACGGCACTGCCCGCGCGTACACCGGGGCTGCTGAGCACGAGAATGCGTAGTCTCAGCCCTAGCCACAAACCAGCCGCACGAAACCAGCAGCGGCATGTGGTGGTTTAATCCTGGTTTAGTCCAGGTCCAGTCCTGGTTTAGACCTGGTTTAGACCTGGTTTAGTTCTGGTCTAGACCTGGTTTAGTCCACGTTTAGTCCTGGTCTAGTCTCTTAGCCAATCAGGATGCAAAACACAATGTTATAAAAAAATGTTACACTATAAAAAAATAGAAAAAAATAAATAAATCCGCGAACCGTGTTAGAGCGAGGGATTACTTTATTTTGTTATTCAGCATCAATACATTTGTCTGCTTTTTACTAAGGAATAATTAATTGAGGAATATACAATATAATAATACTATGATATATTTATGACTCAGTGTTATGTATACTATAGCTTATATTCTTAAAGATCCTATTGAAACACTAAAATTCAGGTGAAAAACGCCGCTTATCAGTTAATCGTTAATCGATCGATAAGGTCAATCAACTATCAATTAATGAATTAATCGATAATTTGCATCCCTAGTTCGGACAGAGGTTTTTTGCGCTCTATGGTCAGATCCTAGCCTCTTCTGAATGTAAGCAGAACGTAGAGGGGACTGGCTGGTCAGGCAAGGTGAAATCGTAGCTTGTGTTACTGAATCAGATCCCTGTAGTTGTAAATTGTGGCGCGTTTGAGGAGGTAATGAAGTTTGCCGGGCTGCAGAGTGCACTCATCCATCCTAATAGCGGGTTTGTTGGTGTACTTTACATGTTCTTGTCTCTTACTTAGCGCCAATGCTTTTTCCGATAGGTCAAAGCAGGCAGGTGGAGGGACTGGGGGAGTATTTAGCATGTGAGATGTGAAAGCAGGTCGATGAGGTATATTAAATAACAATATGATGTGTTTAAATTACATTACATTTTAACTGGATTATTGTAAGTTGTGCAATTGAAGACCTTGCAGAAGTTCTAGCTTTCATGGAAACAAAAAAAAAATGACACAACCAAACTAAGCTGCACGTCTGATCTGTAAAGAGGCCACTCTGCACATGTTTTTTAAGCAATAAAAATAATACCTGTAATTGACTAAATGCAAGATACCTGTAAAATCCCTCATGCATCCAGGTAGAATTCATGGCAAAAGGAGAAATTCAATTTGTCAACTGGACAAGGGAGCGTGAAACAAAACAGCCACTTCACAAGAGGATGTACCAACACCGACGAGAGAGCCAGAGTGGACCTTCATCTGCCGTACATCTCCATCTAGAAGCCACGGGCCAAACAGAATCCTTCCTTGAACACAAATGGAGGTCTCAGACATCATTTGTCTCCCATCTATAACTCTATCCTCAAACCTAAATCAAAACAAAGAAAGAAAACAGCAGGGCAGCAGATCAGGTCCAGAGATGTGAAAACATCCATTATGGCCCTGAATGGTTCTGCTAACAAGACCCCACACTCCACTTCCACTGCATATTGAATAGGCTTATCTAACTAACTGAAATGTGTGAAGAATCCCTCAGTCGTCCAGATACAATCCATGGTAAAAGGAGAAATTCAATTTGTCAACTGGACAAAGTTTATTTGGTCGAAAACGTTTCGCAGCTCATTCGAGTTAGAGCAGCAGTGTCCATCAGCACTCTAACCAGAACTGACGAAGCAGTTCGGATGAGCTGCGAGACGTTTTCGACCAAATAAACTTTGTCCAGTTGACAAATTGAATTTCTCCTTTTACCATAACTAACAGAAACTGTAAACAAATAGGTGTAGTAGTTTCAAAGTAATTTCATTGTAGTTAGATCCTCTCTTCAGACAGTTTTAAGCAGTGTCCACCAGCGTCTGACCTGAACTGAAGAAGCAGCTTGGATGAGCTGTGAAACGTATTCGACTGGACAAATAAACATTTGTCCAGTTGACAAATTGAATTTCTAGATAAGTTTAATGCTACTGTGGAACATTTCAGACAGAGTAATAACATTTCCAAGTGAAAAAAAAAATCAGATGTTCATGTATTTGAATGACATTAGATCAGCCCCAGTACAGACATATTGTAAAAGCTCTTATTGCGTCTTATTGGCTATTTTCTGTTTGAGAGAAGAAATATGTAGGATTTGTGTGTTAAACATGTGAATGAAACATGTGTGAATGAGAAGAGAGATCAGAAAAGCATAATACGGGCTTGTTAAACTAACCCATAGCAGTTTGGTGTCCTCGGAGCAGTTACGCAGAACGTAGATCCGTTCTGTCGTACTAATGATCCCGGATCCGTTTGCGTGAGTGATCTTCCAATCTTTGCAAAACACCAATAACCAGCTATTTTTCCATCTCATCACGTAATTAGAGAGGACACTGCGCATGCGTGAACTCAGCTGTTTTGTAAACCGCTAGTCCGAAAGGAGCTAACGCCGCTCTGAACTTTACTTTTCTGTTGCGTATCGGGTTTCAGGCCGTTTTGGAATCTACTAAAAGTCTACCCTGACACAGCGATCTTCTGTGATTTGAAAAGTGCTAAAGTTTGTGTATTTGGACACCGCAAATCAGTGCCCCGAGCACTCACGCCGGATACGGGATCATTAGCAGAACAGAACTCTTACAACATAAACTGCGATACTGCTCCAATTGACAGCAAACTGCTATGGGTGAGTAAAACTACTTGTTTTATTGCCAAAAGAAGGCTCAGATTGTAAAAAAAAACGTTACTTTTCCTTTAAACATGTGAATGAAACATGTGTGAATGAGAAGAGAGATCAGAAAAGCATAATACGGGCTTGTTAAATAAATACCGGATATGTTTAATGTCATACTATGGAACATGCCAGGCAGCATGATGACATTACACGTTGCACCTTTAGATACATTCATTACATTTTAAAGAATTGAAAACTACCCCATTCTTATTCTTCAGGATATAACTATTCACCAGCACAATATAACTCTAATAGCCCATACGTGCATTTGTCCCCATCATTTTTATCATGGTGAAATTGAAAAGATGGTGGGAAACCTAATCCTGCTAAAGAAATAAAGGATTACACTGGATGTTTGCACAAACTGTTTTGCACCATTTGCACATGATGTTAATGCGGCCTCATTATGAACATGTGCAGAGTAAGCCTATTGGAAGTTTAATTCTCTTGTCTTGCCCAAGGTCAGACTGTTGTGCCAGTGTTGTATGTAAAGTGCAATTTATTTTACAGTTTTCAGTATTTAAATGGCTCATATTACACTCTTTTCTCTTCTGTTATAATGTTTCCTTATCACAAACATACCTGGAATTGTGTTTTGAAAAATAGAAATAGAATGTCATTTTCAGTTTAAATCATAGCACTCTTTTATATTATACATGTGTAATCACTCATCCAGGTAGGTTCCATAGTGGTCCACGGTGTATACTGGTCTTTGTGCTCTTATACCTGTTCTGATTCAGCTCAAGATCGTTCTAAAGGGCATTTCAAGGCACGGGGGCCAAATACGGCCCGCAAGCCAACTCTGACCGGCCCGCGAAAGGTTGCTTGGTATTAAGAAAATAAAACCTACTTTCAAAATTGTACATAATGCATTTGTACTGAAGTATTTGTAATGATGATCATCTGTCGGACGTGCTTCACATCTCCACCTCAAACATGAACCTGACTTTGATGCACTTGTTAAAGCTCAACAGAGGCTAGATTTCTCTCACTGATCAAGAAAAAAACACTAAAACATGCTAACTTTGACTTTTTTTTCTACACAGTTTGGCAGTTGGACAAAAAAATGTTGTGACATATCTTGTATTATATTAGTTGACAAACAAAGACATTGTGGTGTCTTAATACAAAGTTAAAGTTAAACTCAGAAAGCATTGTGGGGTTAATGTGACTGAAAAAGAGCTACAAATGTTTCACGTTTACCATTGTTTTGAATTATTTCACTGAATAAATTCAGTTTTTGTAAAACTTCACTCTCTCATTACTTAATAATAACACAGAACTTACCAGCTTCTGTAAACAATGCCATTTACTGATTTCAACGTAGAAATAAAATGAATAACCAGAGTAGACTTCAAACTTTTGACCCGGCCCTCCACAATATTTTCTGCTTCTCATTTGGCCCCTGGGGAAAAATAATTGCCCACCCCTGTCCTAAAGCTATTTAGGAAAGGTTCTGTCTTGAGAATGACTTACTTCTAATTTAGTATCGATATCTGCTCAAATTTTTATCTAATTTTGGGGGCCTGTTTACATGAGAACGCTTACGGGAAAGAATGACAAAATATTTTATCGGAAGTGCCTTTCATTTAGACGGTGATGGCGTTTTGGGGGCTTAAAAACGCAAATAAACTGAAACCGCCCTCCAAAGTGGAAAACTTGAATACGCTCCGCCATAGCGTTTTCGTCTACACTGCCCGAGACGCAAAACTCTGGTCAAATCTGCTGACGTGTCATACGCGTTTACATCACATCAGTAGCCATGTTTTGTTTTGCTTTTCGCAGCGCAGATGAGAAGAGGGAAGATTCTACGCATGCGCACGGACATAGTGATAATGTATCACAGCCCCACCTAGCCGCCTGGCATGCATACCCAGTGGTGAAAGTAGTTTTCATTTCTTACAGATGGCATAATGTCCAGTGCATCACTTTACCGTAAAAAAAAAAACAACAACACTCATTTTACACGTTTTTTTTGTTTTTTTTTTTTAAATACGTTTTACCCCTTTTTCATAGATAAATAACTTTTTTAATATACTTAATTATTTCTTTTTTTTTGTCACCATAAACCCTCTCTTACAGGTGCAGGCAGCGCGCCGGCCTTAAAGGTCCCATGACATGGTACTTCTTGATGCTTTTATATGGCTCCTTAATGGTTCCCTAATACTGTAAATGAATCCTTCTTCAAAATCAAAACTCAGTGCATGAGAAAGACACATGTACAGAGTCAGAGTCATAATCTCTCTCTCTGAACAACTCATTCTGGGCCTTGTTGCTTGAATGCAAATGAGAAGGACACAGATTGGTTAGAGGAGTGGGTGGGGGGGGGGGGCCAAATGCGCCGCTGGTTCCTTGTTTTAGCGGTGCGCTGTGCCTGGTCCCACTTCCGCATGTGTAAGCGCGAAGGAGGAAAGGAGAGCCTTTTCAATGAAAAAAAACACATTTTTACAGAAAATAAAATTAAACCACTGCTGTTTCAGAGGTCCAGAGGGTTGGGTAAAGAACTTCCGAGCCTAGAAACACTCGCACGTGCCTCCAGGCAAATAAAAAAAACGCATTTCGCATTGCGTAGCTCCTCCGCAGTCCAAACTCTCTGGGCGTGATTTCCAGAGACAGGGGGTGGAGATCCAGACGGTGGTGGAACTGAATTTGCATTTCTTTTTTCGATCTGACGTCAATAAGGTGCCTTGTCCAGAATCGCCCATTTGAGCTGTGTTTTTTTCAAACGCAGAAAAGGATTGCAAATACTCAGTTTAGACATTACGGAACTTTTAGCCATTGGGGGGCCCTAAACAGGGTAGGAGAGCTCACATTAACGTTCAAAAACCTCAGAAAGTGAAAATTTCATGCCATGGGACCTTTAAATCTTCTACCAGTGCGCAGCACCGCCTCGCAATGGTTTAGGCGACTTTCACGGCTACAGTCAGATAAGTTTTGACAATCCTTGCTTAACAGACTGCAGATATCTCTGCACAAGAGTTTCGGGTAGCTTTCAGTTATTCTCGAATGGCATAGTGTGGTTGTTTGTGTTTTCTACTTAAATAGCGCACCTTACTTTTTTTTTCAAATGTGGGTTTTGGCCACCATTAACCATATTCTCTTAGCGGTGCTGCGTACCGGCTGTGAATTTTATACCGGTGCTGCGTTCCGGTGCGCACCGCTTTACTTTCACCACTGTGCATACCCAATCAAATTCCACATACTTTTGCGTCACCGTATGCACGCAGATTTCCTCCCCAAAACGCTTGTCTAAACGCGGAATAAAAAGTGAAGACGCAACGCCACTTTTTCGTCTTCTGTTCAGACTGTCATCATATAAACGTAGCCTTACTTCTAATTTAATATCGACACCTGCTCAAATTTTGATCTAATTTCGATACTACTGTATTTTTAGTATCAATAAGCATTTGATTTTCAGTACGTAATTATCTTTTACCACTACACTGAGCTACTCCACACATACCACACCTCAATATAAAACTATATCTCTTGTATACGTGCCTACACACCTGCAACCCTTTACGATAACACTATGATGATGTGCAAATCTAAAAACCATTAGCCCTCCCGGTGACTTGTATTATCTCCTCTGCGTGATAATTACATTGGACTGAGGACGAAGTGAGCGACAGCCATTTTTCTCTCCTCCTCTGATGTGATCGGGGGGCACTGGTCCGGACCGTGCACTCTTTATGCCCTCCTTTTGTGTCGGAGGGCCAGACGGAATATATTAAGGACCAGGTAATGTTAATTAAAGCAGCAGAAATGAAGGAAGAAGATGGTCAAGTCAAATCTCATTTATGTGAATATTTACTGGCCCCTGGTTCAATTTTTATTCATCTGTTCCTTACACAAATGAGAAATGGTTTTATGGGAGGCTGAGGGTAAACCGGGACAAAAGATGGCTCCATTGTACGATTGTTATAATGAAGTTATAGATGGAATTACTATTTATAGGAGAGGTTTTGTGGCTCTGTTGAACATTCTTGTTAACAGGGAAGTGTAGCTGTCCAAATGCCGTGGCTAACCGTGCGTATAACTGCCCATTGCCGGGTTTCAAATGACATCACAGTGTTCTTATTATGCAAAATCAATTTTTATCAGGTTTCTATCTTGTTTTAATGCTGTTCCCTTATCCAAAACAGGCCCAAAGAGGTTTTAGATGTCAGCTATCCATGTTTGAGTATTTTAGTGATCTGTCCCAGGCCCTGTTCTGTAAGATTCTGTGCAATGCTAAGGCCACATGCCTATGTCACCCATGCTCCCACACAATCATTTTTTATAAATATACAAAAACATGATTCAGAACTGCACACAACAACTTGACAAATGTGATGCGATGTGCTGTTGTACACAGTAGGGGCATGCTGTGTTGTGATTGTGCTCTGAAGGGGGAGTGACTTGGAACAAAGGAAAGTGGAACTTGAGACGCTGTTTTGGGTGAATATAGCATTTTTAAAACAATAAAAGCTAACATGGTGATCCAAATGTATTATGTGTTAGCAGTTAATACCCCATAGACATAAAATACTCCCCCTTTAAAGGGGTATGCCACCCCCAGGTCAAATTTGGGCATCTCCCCACAGTCCAGAGACTAAAACAAGTGATGAAAAGCGTTTTCCTGGTCACCCAGCCATTGTCCGAGTCTGTCAGCACTGACCGCCGCGCGAGCTGCTGCTCCTCCGCGTTAGACTGGAGTCTAACGGTGCCAGAGGAAGATTTCGGCCAAAAGGAATTAATTTGCTCGATGCTTTTCCCAATTACTTTCTGTGTAGTGCGCATTCATATCAAGTGCAAATAAATGTGCAAATCAACACGGAGAACTTGCCTTGGTCATTTTGGGTGGGAACTATTTTCCAGTGCGGAAAAAGACAGACGAAGCACGCACCACGCGGACAGGGGAATCCCTGTTTACGCACCAGGAAGGGAGTTCCTGGTGCGTTACGTGCTTTGTGCTTCGGCTTTATTTTTCCGCACTGAAAAATAGTTCCCACCCAAAATGACCAAGGCAAGCTCTCCGTGTTGATTTGCACATTTATTTGCACTCGATATGAATGCACACTACACAGAAAGTAATTGGGAAAAGCATCGAGCAAATTAATTCCTTTTGGCCGAAATCTTTCTCTGGCGCCGTTAGCCTCCAGTCTAAGGCGGAGGGGCAGCAGCTCGCGCAGCGGTCAGTGCTAACAGACTCGGACAATGGCTGGGTGACCAGGAAAACGCTTTTCATCACTTGTTTTAGTCTCTGGACTGTGGGGAGATGCCCAAATTTGACCTGGGGGTGGCATATCCCTTTAAGTCCAGTAATATCACTGGTCGAGATAAAAGTGGCTAAATCTCATTTATATTGATAAGATGAACTGAAAATCAATTGATAACTGTTTTTCATCAAAATCACATCTGTTTATTCAATAGATTTAGGCATTTTTGCTTAAAAATAATATTTATATTTTGAAAATATTTAACTTGCACTTCTTTATTTGTCAAGAAATAAACAACAAATTTTCTTTTCTTGATGAGCGAAGATTAGTTAGTGTTACATCAAATAATGTGGAGCCCAACTTTTGTTCTGATCTTCAACTTTGCAGCCAAAGTAATGGTGGTACGCCTTTTTAACCACTGCAGTTATGTTGCGCTTTTGTGACGCAAAAGTTACTTCACCACAAACGTAACAGAAGTTATCTGGGTTGTTCACACAACTTCGAGGCATCTCTCTTATGTGAAATAAAAAATATTTGACGTTAAAACTCTAGACATATTAAAATGAATGTATTGGAATGTGCAGACAGGCTTTCAGATAGAACTGGTTGCTTATAGACACACTGTACCTTCTGATAAACTACAGTTTTTGCCTTATTTTGCATAAATTTCCTATTTTGACCCAATACTATATCTTGGAAACTATAGCCAATCAACACTTCTGACTTACTTTTTCTTTATTAGTGATCTAAAACCAAGAAAAATTTCACTACTTTTGTTCCGGAAGCATTTTGCTTGTCGACCAGTGTATTTAATACAGAGAGGTAAGGTCACATTAATATTGTTAAAATGCAGATTTCTGGATCTAGTCACTTAAAAAATGTCAGGTTTAACATTTGTCGATTTAACTTTTGGATATTTCAGGCCAAAGTACAATGTTACCAACAGGAAGAAATTGGTTCTTGCCCCTGATCTGGGAAAAGTTGGGGGGTTGGCCTGATAGCAGACGCTCCATCAGAAAAGTTACATAATGCATCTTCAAATTCACAACCCAATTAAGGTTTCAAAGAAGCTTGGAGCTTGCTTGTCTTTTTCCCTTAATCTTCAAAAGAAAAAAAAGTTGAAATGATTCTCCTTTTCCTCATTAGACCACCCACCCCCTCTCCTCTTTCTGTTAGTCCATCCCGGGCGTTCCCGTCTTTGATATTCATGCAGTCTTACGATTAGAATTCAGAGCGAAGTGTTGCAGGAGCATAGGTCATGTTTTGCTGCTCCTGTTTTCTCTTCACCTCCTCCACCTCTTCATCACTCCATCCCTCCTTTCCTCACTCTCTTCTGATGGACAGAATTTTTATTTTCATATAAGTGTTTTATAGCATTGTGCTATACTGGAGGCTACAGAAAATTCCAAAATATCTGACAGGTGCCATGCCAGGTGCCACTGATATTGGCAGGTACTGTGCCAGGTGCTATAAATATTGGCTGGTGCCACGCCAGGTGCCACAAATACTGGCAGGTGACAGAAAATAGTGGCAGGTGTTACAGAAAAGCTGTGGAAGATGCAGCTGTCATTTATAGTTTAGCGCAGGGATCTCCAACCTGTAGCTCTCCAAGGGATTTTTAAATCATATGTATTACGCTGACTAACTAAAATATGATTGATTAAATGCCTATTCCCATTGTAAATGTATCATTTTGATGCCAAACTCTGTGAACTGATACCTGGATAATGGTTTATGTTTTATAGGCGTTTAACTGTACCCGTCTGAGGCTTACCGTGTCTCTTGTATTTCCTCGGTTTCTCTGACAGATCTGACATTTTCATTGGACAGAAAGTAGCTCACAGGAGGAAAAAGTTTGGAGACCCCTGGTTTAGCGATTTTACATCTTGAACATTGTTATTAATAGCTAGCAAAATAGCATATCCGGATTAAAGGCACATTATGTAGCTTTTCACTTGGAGGATTCACCACCTGTTCGTCACCATGGAGATGTTATTACTAGAATGTTTCATAGTATGACATTAAGTAGGGGAGAGCAGGTGACTGTAGCCGTGTCTCAATTCACAGTGTGCACAGTTCGGAGTGTGGTTTTGAGAGCACTCTGCAGGCCGCACGGGCATCGGCGAAATGGAACAGGTCCCGCAACTACCAGATGCAGCTGCCGACTCCATTTTCTCCCGTAGAAGAAGTAGCGCACGGTGCATGATGGGATATATGAGTGCACGAAGTGTGCATGGATGCACAGCTGCTTCACGCCCCGATTTCCATGGAAACGACTGCGGTTTTCAGGGTGCATTTTAAGGGTGCATGGGTCCAAAAAGAAATAGGACAGCAGTTGTCGCACCGGAAGTGACGTATGCGCTGTTAAAACCACACTCCGAACTGTGCACACTGCGAATTGAGACACGGCTACTAGCAGGCCAAGATACAGGTCAGATCTATGAAGAGGTGACCCGCTCACAGTAAGAATGTATGTTTTTCAAGTAATGTTTGAGTCATAAGAAAGCCTGTAATGCAAGATTATGTTTATTCAAAAAAGAAATCACCATGGAAACAATCTTAAAGGTCCCATGGCATGAAATTTTCACTTTCTGAGGTTTTTGAACGTTAATGTGAGCTCCCCTACCCTGTTTAGGCAACTTTTAGCCCCCCATGGCTAAAAGTTGCGAAATGTCTAAACTGAGCATTTGAGATCCTTTTCTGCGTTAGAAAAAAACACAGCTCAAACGGGCGATTCTGAACAAGGCATCTATGTGATGTCGCATCGAAAAAAGAAATGCAAATGCAGTTCCACCACCGTCTGGATGTCCATCCCCTGTCTCTGGAAATCACGCCCAGAGAGTTTGGACCGCGAAGGAGCTACGCAATGCAAAATGTGTTTTTTTATTTGTCTGGAGGCACGTGCAAGTGTTTCTAGGCTCGGAAGTCCTTTACCCGACCCTCTGGACCTCTGAAACAGCAGTGGTTTAATTTTATTTTCTGTGAAAATGTGTTTTTTTCATTGAAATTCCTCTCCTTTCTTCCCCCGCGCTTAAAACGCCGAAGTCGGAGACAGCGCACAGTAACAAGGAACTAGCGGCGCATTTGCCCCTTCCCCCTCCACTCCTCTAACCTATCTGTGTCCTTCTCATTTGCATTCAAGCAACAAGGCCCAGAATGAGTTGTTCAGAGAGAGAGTCTTTCTCTCTGAGTGTTGATTTTGAAGAAGGATTCATTTACAGTATTAGGGAACCATTAAGGCACCATATAAAAACATCAAGAAGTACCATGTCATGGGACCTTTTACAATCTGAGACTATTCTAGAGAACATGAACAAAACATGAAATTATAATGCACACGTCTACTTCAGAGGACAGAACAGAGATGGGTCATGTTTATACAATTTCAAATAAAATTTCTACATGTCCTACCTTCAAGCACAAGGTCTCCTCCTTATCCGTGATATTTACAACTCCAGACAGGCGTTCACAATATAGTGAATAAAACATCATACGTGTCACCCCATTCACCTGTAACATCCTGACGAATAAATAAATCATACTTTGGGTCTCTGCAGTGGTTCAGATTGACACATTAAACACTGAAGCCACCAATACCTGCGCGGTGCGGGAGGTATACGACTCGCAACCTGTTCTCCCTGTGGGCCTGCACCTCCGGGCTCAACACTGATTCTGTCGGATCGAACCAAGAGACAGAGGAGAGACGGAGGAGAGATTGAGGAGAGACGGAGGAGAGACGGAGGAGTGAGAGAGGAGAGACAGAGGAGAGACGGAGGAGAGACGGAGGAGAGACAGAGGAGAGAGAGGAGAGACAGATGAGAGATAGAGGAGAGACAGAGGAGAGGAGAGACAGAGGAGAGAGAGACAGAGGAGAGACAAAGGAGAGAGAGAGAGAGGAGAGATGGAGGAGAGACAGAGGAGAGGAGAGACAGATGAGAGAGACAGAGGAGAGACAGAGGAGAGAGACAGAGGAGAGACAGAGGAGAGACAAAGGAGAGAGACAGAGGAGAGATGGAGGAAAGACAGAGGAGAGACGGAGGAGAGACAGAGAAGAGACGGAGGAGTGAGAGGAGAGACAGAGGAGAGACGGAGGAGAGACAGAGAAGAGACAGAGGAGGGAGAGGAGAGACAGAGGAGAGATAGGAGAGAGAGGATAGACAGAGGAGGGACAGGAGAGAGAGGAGAGACAGAGGAGAGACAGAGGAGAGAGGGGAGGGACAGAGGAGAGATGGAGGAGAGACAGAGGAGAGACAGAGAAGAGACAGAGGAGGGAGAGGAGAGACAGAGGAGAGATAGGAGAGAGAGGATAGACAGAGGGAGGGACAGGAGAGAGAGGAGAGACAGAGGAGAGACAGAGGAGAGAGGGGAGAGACAGAGGAGAGATGGAGGAGAGACAGAGGAGAGACAGAGAAGAGACAGAGGAGGGAGAGGAGAGACAGAGGAGAGATAGGAGAGAGAGGATAGACAGAGGAGGGACAGGAGAGAGAGGAGAGACAGAGGAGAGAGGGGAGAGACAGAGGAGAGACAGGAGAGACAGTGGAGAGGAGAGACAGAGGAGAGGAGAGACAGAGGAGAGACAGAGGAGAGACGGAGGAGAGACAGAGGAGAGACAGAGGAGAGATGGAGGAGAGACGGAGGAGAGATGGAGGAGAGACAGAGGAGAGAGAGGAGAGATGGAGGAGAGACAGAGGAGAGACAGAGGAGAGAGAGAGGAGAGGAGAGACAGAGGAGAGACAAAGGAGAGAAAGAGAGAGAGCGAGAGGAGGGACAGAGGACAGAGAAAGGAGAAAGAAAGAAGAGAGAGTGAGAAGAGACAGAGGAGAGACGGAGGCTGATGGATCATTTGAACGCGAAACACGTCCGGACAAGTTCCATTGTTACCAGTGATAGAACGAGCGTGAGTGCACTTCAACAAACCACCAAACCAACAAACCACGCTTGCAGAATTTGGGAAACGAGCAAAGTGACCACAGAAAAACTGACAAACTCAAACGCAAAGTGGGTTTGCCTCTCTCTCTCTCTCTCTCTCTCTCTCTCATACACATGCTTAAAATGTGATTAATTCTATTAATTAATTACAAAAAGATTAATTTTTTAATCGCCTGACAGCACTAATCTTAAGACATCAGGTGCACACAATTTCGAGGCATCTCTTTTATGTGAAATCAAAACATATTTAATGTTAACATTGTAGACATATTAAAATGAATGTATTGGAATGTGCAGACAGACTTTCAGATAGAACTGGTTGCTTGTAGACACACTGTACCTTCTGATAAACTACCATTTTTGCCTTATTTTGCATAAATTTCCTATTTTGACCCAATACTATATCTTGGAAACTATAGCCAATCAGCACTTCTGACTTACTTTTTCTTTATCAGTGACCTAAACCAAGAAAACTTTCACTACTTTTGTTCCGGAAGCATTTTGCTTGTATACCAGTGTAATTACGGTTGTAACAGGAAGGGCATTTGGGATAAAATTTGCCAAAGAACTGTGAAACCGCTCTCACCAGATATCTGTGAGCTATTGCTTCTTATCATTCTGAGTGAGGAAGAGACAAAATCATATTAGATTAATGTTTGCCTTTTCATAAAACCACAGTAACATTCAGGTTTTGATGAGAATAGAGGGCCGGCGCACTTCAATAAATCGCATTAAATTAAACCTTATTTTTTGACTAGGTGATGAAAGCCAAAATTGAATATTGGGTTGGACAGAATGTGGTGGCCTTTGTGATTTGACAGATATAAAAAAGAACAGCAATAACGTCCGCAAGGATAAATTATTGAACTTTGGACAACTCATATCTTTTTATTATTGCCAAAGATGGTGTAGAGGTGGCAGCTGTATACAAAATTATACTTTTATTATAGCACATTTCTCTTGTCTTGTCCTAAAATTGTCTGAATATTGTATGTCGTATGTCAAGATATAATCACTGTGCCTGGTTTTTAATTGTTTTTAAAATGCAAAAATCAAAGCTAGTTCATAGAGTTTGCAGTGGTCCAAAGTTATTCCTCACTTACCTTATGCATTCTGAGAATCCTAATTATTCACTGCAATGAGTTTAAAAGCACTTTTCACAACTCTCAGAGACCAGCTATGCTAACGTGCACTTCCTGATTATTGTACAAAAAGATGCCATCAGCACTCAGCATACTTATTTTTTACCTTAACAGCAGCTTATCTGTACTGGAGCAAGACAGGTTTTTGCTGAAATATATGGGGGAAAAAATGGGTACGGAAGCGAGGCTGCCAGTCTGCGCCATCGGCCCCTCCAACCACCACCATCTCTCATGCACACACCACTTTCACACCACTTTCACACCACTTTTATACCAGGCAATATGGGTAACCCCACTGTGACACCCAGAATTCCCAGTGGTCTCCCATCTACGTACTAACCAGGCCAGTTGTCAGGACTACTAGACTCAAGAACTCTTTCTTCTCAACTGCTATCAGACTCTTGAACTGCTGAGCAATAGCCCCTCCTCCTGGACATTGATTGACCTATACTTTGCACATGAGTAATTTGCACTATTATTGACTAACTGTTAAGGTAATCTGTCAGATTACAGCTGCCATGTTACTGCTTGAATGTTTACACTTCCTATTTGCACTATATTAACCATGTTTACATGTTTTTACTACTGACAGTTGCACATAAAACCAATGTTGCACATTATCTGTAAATATGTACATAGCATCTAGCCTATATTTTTCATAGTGTATATTCAGTAAAGATTGTTTCTATTTGATTATACTTTTTTACATGCTTCTCTTTATCTTATTTATCTATTTAAATTTTTTTTTTTGCATGCTCTTGGAATCCAGTGTGGGCAGCAAAGTAAGAATTTCATTGTACAGGGAAACGTGTTTCTTTACTGTGCATATGACAATAAAAGCTTTGAATCTTGAATCTTGAATGGCGACCAGTGCTGGGCACGTTACTTTGAACAAGTAATTAGTTGTAGTTACTTGTTACTTCTCCCTGAAGGTAACTGAGTTGGTAACTGAGTTACTCCACTATAAAAGTCACTAGGGCTTTAGAACCGTGCCGTGCTCAAACACAATTGCTGTGGGTTCTATGGCTGCCCTCACACCTGCACAACCGAAGCGAGCCACATCCCGATGACGTCATCACACGGCGCCATTTATTTACATGATGCGCAGCTTTAGCGGAGAAATAAGTCCAGCGGCAGAAATATTAAGTAGTGAGGCAGATATGAGTATATGAGCGATCTGCGCTCCTCTGTGAGTTTATGGATATAAAAACAGCCTGGAGGAGTGAGGACAGACGGAGACGAGGCTGCAAAACTTCTGTCTCTGTCACAGTCCTTGTTGAAGGTAAACGTGGATTCACTGTGTGTTTTAGAGCAGACTTCATTCACTGTTTTTACGATGAATGACATCAGCGCACCTGACAGGGTTTGTATAGTGAAGTCGTGTGTGTGTGTACATGAGCTTCCGTGCCGTGCTTTGGCCCACCTCCTCCGGCCGGGCTGATGTCCCAACCACGTGATTGTGCTCACACTGGACAAACGTACCGCGTTTTAGGGGCTGTCCGTTCTTGGGCTCTAAAGTCCCAGTGTGAGTGCACCCTCACTCTACCTTAGCCTATCATCATTAGGCGGTTATCTCGCCGCTCCCCTACCCCCTCACCAAAGGGAAAAAAACACACACATTTGCACACATTCCTGTGTCTGTGTGAGCCAAGTCGGATGACAGCTTCATGAGTAGCTTCAGTAACCCGCAATAACCGGCTGCTGGTAACGGTAACGCCGTTGTAACGATAGAAAAAGTAATTAGTTGGTAATGGCATTTATTTTAACGCCGTTATTCCCATCACTGATGGCAACTTATAACGTGGTGGAGTCTCCTGCTTGTCGAAATGGAAATATAGAAGTTTAATCCAACACTGTAAAAAGCATCTGCATATTCATGGCTAGTATTAGATATGATATTGTATTTGTTACCTGGTTATACTGTATCACTGCAAGGATTCCCTGCCAGAGTTTAGTGCAAAAGCCCCCAACATTAACATGAGTCACAGTTAAAGGTCCCATGGCATGAAATTTTCACTTTCTGAGGTTTTTGAACGTTAATGTGAGCTCCCCTACCCTGTTTAGCCCCCCCCCATGGCTAAAAGTTGCGAAATGTCTAAACTGAGCATTTGCGATCCTTTTCTGCGTTACACAAAACCAGTGTTGAAACGGGCGAGTTCGGACAAGGCACCTTTTTGACGTCAGATCGGCAAATGCAGCTCCAACCCCTCCCTCTGTCTCCGCTCAGCGTCCCTGTATATCCCACCCAGAGAGTTTGGACTGTGAATGCGCTAGGCAATGCGAAATGCGTTTTTTTATTTGCCTGGAGGCACGTCCGAGTGTTTCTAGGTTCGGAAGTCCTTTATCTGAGCCTCTGGACCTTTGAACAGCAGTGGTTTAATTTTATTTTATGTGGAAATGTGTTTATTTTTCAATGGAACACTCCAACTCTCTCCCCCCGTGCAAAAACAAGAAATGCGCTCTCTGATCCATTTCTCTGATCCAAGGAAATGGATCAGAGAGCGCACAGCGGAGCGTTTAGCCACACCCCCACCTTCTACAATTGGCCAGCTTTTTCCTCCTCATTTGCATTCAAGCAACAACTCCCATTATAGAGTGTTCTGAGTGAGGAAAATGACTCTTTCTCAGCTTATCTCGAGTGTTGATTTTGAAGGATTCATTTACAGTATTAGGGAACCATTAAGGAGCCATATAAAAACATCAAGAAGTACCATGTCATGGGACCTTTAATAATGGCTAATGTTCCTACGATGTCAATATGTATGGATATATCGTTCCATATTGTGTGTCTCATGCTGTTTCATGTGGAGGAGGTGATTTTGATTGCAGCTTGTTGTTAATATGGCTTCAGTGAAAATAGTCCCTCCTTCATCTGTCTAACAATGGAAGTAGTGTTTTCACATAATATCATAAAGTAATCACAATGACTGAACAAGTGAAGTTCAATTAGCCGATATGTTGTTTATTTAAATTGTAAATAAAAATACATAAGGCTTTGTACCTAAATATGGGGTATTATGCTTTTATTTTTTCATCCATGCATGTTTCAGTAATTTAGTGATCTCTACGGGCCACAAGCCTACATAATCCACGCTCCCATGCAATTCTCCATAAATATACAAAAACATGACACAAAACTGTACACAACAACTTGACAAACGTGATGAGCACTAGTTTCATTAGCATGCTGATTATGTTGCGATAGCGCTCTGAAGAGGGAGCAACTTAGCATGAAGAGCAAAGCATCAAAAATGAAACTGGATTTTAAAAAACATGTTAATACGTTTTCAAAATAATAAAGAGTAACATCGTGATCTAAGTGTGTGTAAGCAGTTAATACCCCATAAAAGTAAAATAACTCCTCTTTAATGAGATACAAAGATAGAAATCGCTCACATAAACCGTTTGAGTTGCTTTAAGGAACAGTGCAACAGAAAATTCTACACAAAAACCTGTAACATTTTAATTGATTTTATTTGACCAAATTTCGAAATCGCAATTCGATAAGCTTAGAATTCCATAAGGTATACTGATATTTTTGCAGCGTAAATATTTCATTCCTCAAAAGGTTTTCCATCAAATTATATAATGTGGTTTTAAATGTCTGTTTTTCTATAACAGAAGTATGTCATGCTCTGGTTGGCTGAGATGATTAATCAGTATAAAACATATATAAATGTTATATTAAAAGAGAGATTTAGAGCTGGGAGCAGTACTTGGCCTGTAATACACACTGGTCTACAAGCAAAATGCATCTGGAACAAAAGTACAGTGGTACCTCACCTTACGAAATTAATTTGTTCCAGAAGTGGTTTCGTAACGTAAATTTTTCGTACATTGAGTAACTATTTCAATGGAAAAAGCCTGATTCGTTCCAAGGCCCTGTTCCAAGTGCAAGTCCAAGTTTTTTTTTATAGTGTAACTTTTTTTTTATAGTGTAACACTGTGTTCTGGGTCCTGATTGGCTAAGAGACTGTAGCCCCAGGACTAAACGTGGACTAAACCAGGTCTAAACAAGGTCTATACCTGGACTGGACCAGGACTAAACCTGGACTAAACCAGGACTAGACCAGGTGGATTAAAGCGCCACGTGCGGGTCTATTTCCTGGTTTCTCACGAGTCACAGCTGAGGCGAGCAGCGAGGAGGGGACCGCAGCGAGGAGGGGACCGCATGCAGTCCGAGCGCATGAACGAACGCAGGTTTAATCCTGGTTTAGACCTGGTTTAATCCTGTTTTAGAGGAGGCACGGTTTGAGCACGGGTCTCGTCCTCGCAGCCCTGCGCCGGGTCATGCTGTGCTATCACACACGTGTCCCCGCGCACACTTCTCTCCTCTCCCCCTTCCCCCCACGCTTCACTATTAATACATTTTGTTGAAAACCTATGAAAGTTTGAGTGTTTAAACAGAGACAAATGTGAGAAAAGTTTAAATCCAGTCTGAGAAAAGCGTATGTGTGTGGCTGAACGCGCATCTGAGCGCACATTATTTGAATTTTTGAGATTTCGCGTTTCGTAACTTGAATTTTCTTTCGTATCTAGAGATCAAAATTTAACGTGAAGGCGTTTCGTAACTTGGAATTTTCGTTTGTTGGGTCTTTCGTAAGGTGAGGTACCACTGTAGTGAATTTTTTCTTGGTTAAAGAAAAAGTAAGTCAGAAGTGCTGATTGGCTATAGTTTCCAAGATATAGTATTGAGTCAAAACAGGCAAAAAAGGCAAAAATGGTAGTTTCAGGGATGAAAGTGACCAGTAATGAATAAAAGCTGAAAGTCACCGAAAAGCTAGGGGAGTAAAAGCTAGGGGAGTCCGGGAGCAATTTTTTAAACTCTAGATGCTCTGAGATGCCATCTGGGGTCATTCCAGCCAATAAAATCTAAGATGACAACCACTGGGGGGGAAAATTCCCTTTTCCCCCTCTTGATGATCCCACTTTACGCTACCTTCTCACAAAATTTTACAAATATATATGTTTGCAATAATGTAAAACTGTAAATCAAAGCACAAACCACATTTTATTCACAGGTACTAGTGGTGATATACACATAAATACGTTTTCATAAATCTATCTCCATTTTATCTGATAAATGTTCATTTTAATCTTAAAATAAGCCAAGCAAAGGTGTACTGAACTTAAACACTCTGTGCCCCGTTTTTGGACCCTCACCCTCAGTTTGAGGACCCCTTCTTAGATGTATATATATATATTTTATTTAATTTTTTTACATGTTTTTTCAACTTCCTACCTGGAGTCACATTCTCTTACTGGTTTTGCAGTGGTATTGCAGTGGCACATTTACCAAACGCATGTCGTGACAAACAGACTACTCTGTGCAGTAGGTCTGCCCTGTCCTGTAGACCTGCTCTGTGCTGTAAACCTACTCTGTGCTGTAGGTCTGCTCTGTGCTGTAGTTCTGCTCTGTCCTGTAGACCTGCTCTGTGCTGTAGACCTACTCTGTGCTGTAGGTCTGCTCTGTGCTGTAGACCTGCTCTCTGCTGTAGGTCTGCTCTGTGCTGTAGACCTGCTCTGTGCTGTAGGTCTGCTCTGTGCTTTAGGTCTGCTCTGTCCTGTAGACCTGCTCTGTGCTGTAGACCTTCTCTCTGCTGTAGGTCTGCTCTGTGCTGTAGACCTGCTCTGTGCTGTAGGTCTGCTCTGTCCTGTAGACCTGCTCTGTGCTGTAGGCCTGCTCTGTGCTGTAGGTCTGCTCTGTCCTGTAGACCTACTCTGTGCTGTAGGTCTGCTCTGTGCTGTAGACCTGCTCTGTGCTGTAGACCTGCTCTGTGCTGTAGGTCTGCTCTGTCCTGTAGACCTGCTCTGTGCTGTAGACCTACTCTGTGCTGTAGGTCTGCTCTGTCCTGTAGACCTGCTCTGTGCTGTAGACCTACTCTGTGCTGTAGGTCTGCTCTGTCCTGTAGACCTGCTCTGTGCTGTAGACCTGCTCTGTGCTGTAGGTCTGCTCTGTCCTGTAGACCTGCTCTGTGCTGTAGACCTGCTCTGTGCTGTAGGTCTGCTCTGTGCTGTAGGTCTGCTCTGTCCTGTAGACCTGCTCTGTGCTGTAGACCTGCTCTGTGCTGTAGGTCTGCTCTGTCCTGTAGACCTGCTCTGTGCTGTAGACCTGCTCTGTGCTGTGGGTCTGCTCTGTCCTGTAGAGCTGCTCTGTGCTGTAGACCTGCTCTGTGCTGTAAGTCTGCTCTGTGCTGTAAGTCTGCTCTGTGCGGACACTGTAACATAAATTTAGATTAGTTTTTGCTTTGCACTTAGTCTTGCACTTCTAATCAGAGTGCATTGAGGAGGGAGTCTGTGTGCACTATGAGCAGGAGGCGCGAGAGTGAAAACGTGAGGAGGCAAGACCGGTGTCGAGTATTTCGACACTACGATCTACCCACACTACCTTGGCGATCGACTTGTAGATCGCGATCAACGTATTGGGCACCCCTGTTTTAGACACTATCTTTGATTCACACGGTAAAACGGGATAAAGTGTGTCCCTTTCAGCTCAATAAGGGACGCGTACTTTTGTTTCTGAATAAGAGACTATTCCGTTTTTCAAGAGATGGTTGGCAACCCTAAACACAACTATACATATATATATATATATATATATATATATATATATATATATATATATATATACACACAAAATTTTTCTCAACGGATTTGCACTGATATAAAAAATGACCCAGGTGGCTGACAAAAAAACGGGAACGGGAAATTTTTCATCCCTGTAGTTTATCAGAAGGTACAGTGTGTCTACAAGCAACCAGTTCTATCTGATAGCCTGTCTGCACTTTCCAATACATTCATTTAAATTTTTTAACATAAAATATTTTTGAATTTCGCATAAGAGAGATAAATTGTGTGCACCTGATGTCTTAAAGGGATATGCCACCCCCAGGTCAAATTTGGGCATCTCCCCACAGTCCAGAGACTAAAATAAGTGGTGGAAAGCGTTTTCCTGATCACCCAGCCATTGTCCAAGTCTGTCAGCACTGACCGCCGCGGTATCTGCAGCTACTCCGCGTTAGACTGAAGTCTAACGGCGCCAGAGAAAGATTTCGGCCAAAAGGAATTAATTTGCTCGATGCGTTTCCCAATTACTTTCTGTGTAGTGCGCATTCATATCGAGTGCAAATAAATGTACAAATCAACACGGAGAGCATGCCTTGGTCATTTTGGGTGGGAACTATTTTTCAGTGCGGAAAAAGAAAGCCGAAGCACGCAGCACGCTGCCAGGGGAATCCCTGTTACGCACCAGGAAGGGAGTTCCCCTGTTGCGCAGCGTGGTGCGTGCTTCGGCTTTATTGTTCCGCACTGAAAAATAGTTCCCACCCAAAATGACCAAGTCAACCTCTCCGTGTTGATTTGTACATTTATTTGCACTCGATATGAATGCGCACTACACAGAAAGTAATTGGGAAACGCATCGAGCAAATTAATTCCTTTTGGCCGAAATTTTTCTCTGGCGACGTTAGACTCCAGTCTAACGCGGAGGAGCAGGAGATACCGCGGCGGTCAGTGGCGACAGACTCGGACAATGGCTGGGTGACCAGGAAAACGCTTTCCACCACTTATTTTAGTCTCTGGACTGTGGGGAGATGCCCAAATTTGACCTGGGGGTGGCATATCCCTTTAAGATATTTCTTGTTCATTTCTTGATGGATAAAGAAGTGCAAGTTAAATATTTTCAAAATATAAATATTATTTTTAAGCAAAAATGCCTAAATCTATTGAATAAATAGATGCAATTTTGATGTAAAACAATATCATTACAAATCTTGAATACATTAGGTAACCAGCACATTTATCAATTGATTTTCAGTTAATCTTATCAACATAAATGAGATTTAGCCACTTTTATCTCGGAAGCAGATCGAGTCCAAAAATTTGTAGACCAGTGTACATCAGAACAATTATCCCATGTAGCCTGCAATAAAGTCAGCTGTTTTATGTGGGCTCAGTCACCAAGAACATAACAAAACATAACAAAACAAATAATACATATTGACTCCCAAAAATGATTGTTCTATCTTTCATTTATTGAACGAGGCCTACATATGCACTGTATCTTTGTATGATATTGCTTGCCATGTCCTGAATGTAACAAATATACAAATGTGTTTACCGAGAAAAGCACTAAACCTTTCAGAAGTTACACAGTCCAGTTTTCAGTCAATGCCGAGTGCTAAATGAAATGGATCGAGAGCTGCACAAGATCAATTGTACCAAAGTTTAATTTATCCAGCCAGGACTGATTAGCATGTTGTCTGAAGTCTGTGTCAAGCCAACACAACAAAACACACCACTGCCGCTGTATTCTTAGTTCTTAAAGACGTTTAAAAGGCTCATATTACACTGTTTTCTGATCTATGTCACTAGTATAATGTTCTTTATCACAAACACACCTGGAGTATTGCGTTTTGCTTCTTTCACACATGTTTAACACTCAAATCCTGCATATTTAGCCCAAGTTCTTGTTGGTGGTGCCATGTGGTAATACAGGAAGTGCTCCATTGTGTTTTTAAAGTCCATGCACATTCAGTAGAATCATTTGGATGATTGGATGAGCCTTGGAATTGCCTATCTCTATTGAACTAAAGGTAAAAGGTAGCTGTCAACTTAAACTACTACTTGATGACATCACAAGGTGGAACAGAGCATTTTGACCTTAAGTGATGCAGACAGCCTAATACAGGATTACTCAGATATGTGTCAATGAAACAAAACACAACTCTATGTTTTTGATGAAGTAACCACATTCTAACATGACTAAAAGCTCATCTTTTAATACTTTCATAACATTCAATACAAACACGTTAAGCCTTTCTACTTTTCAAAACTCAATTTTGGATAAAGGCCCCTCCAGCTCAAGTCTCATTTGCATGTCCTTCTCACTTTTTATAACAAGACAACTTAAGCCATATTCTGTAATACTTATTTTCTTCAGTTTCCCCGCCAGAGCACGGGAGATAGGCAGCGAAAGAGGGACGCACTGAAGCCTGTCCGAACCAGTCTACGGGCAGTTTAATGAAGTCCATTCTTTGAAGACATTTTGGTGGCAACAGACGGGGGCAATCACATCATACGGATATGACTCCATTGGCAACTGGGCCTGATATCTTTGTATCTCACATGAAAGGAAAAAAACAACTTCTCCAGTGGGATCAAAAAGGAACTCTCAATTTTTTAAGGTTGATAATTATCCATCCATCCATTTTCTTCCGCTTATCCGGGGCCGGGTCGCAGGGGCAACAGTCTAAGCAGGGACCCCCAAATCTCCGTCACCCCGGACTCTTCCTCCAGCTCCTCCGGGGGGACCCCAAGGACATAGTCCCTCCAGCGTGTCTTGGGTCTTCCCCGGGGCCTCCTTCCGGTGGGACATGCCCGGAACACCTCCCGAGGGAGGCGTCCAGGAGGCATCCGGAACAGATGCCCGAGCCACCTCAGCTGGCTCCTCTCAACGTGGAGAAGCAGTGGCTCTACTCCGAGCTCCTCCCGTGTGACCGAGCTCCTCACCCTATCTCTAAGGGTGCACCCAGCCACTCTGCGGAGGAAACTCATTTCGGCCACTTGTATCCGCGATCCTGTCCTTTCGCGGATACAAGCGGCCAAAATAAGGATGGGATGAGGATCAGCTCTTCCAAATCCGAGGCCATGGTTCTCGACCGGGAAAAGGTGGCTTGCCCTCTCCGGGTAGGTGGGGAGTCCTTGCCTCAAGTGGAGGGGTTCAAGTACCTCGGGGTCTTGTTGATAATTATGTTGATGTAAATTATAAGTGTGACATTTTGCCTGTCTGATGGTTTGATCCCAGCATCCCAGTCCTTGGGTAAGACACCTCAAACTTGTATGTTGTTAGGCAGGTATGTTGATTGCAAGTATGTTGATTGCTGCTCAAACATTCCTCTCGCCATAGCCATTGTCAAATTTACAAACCTTTCTCCATGTTCGCCATCTCCTCTCTGTGTGTGCAGTCAGCCAACCTGAGCGTCGGTGTTTTCTGCATTATGTTGTGTCACACATACAGTAGGGCCTACATGCCCTATGTGACTTGCCGGTTTCGAAGTGAATAATTTATTTTTTTCCTATCTGTGCTTGGAGCCTACTACTGGGATATTTTTGTTTATAATGTAGATTTAGACTGATGCATAAACATATAATTCACCTCAATAGCTGGTACTGACACTTCTATATAGGCTAATAAATGCCATACATATTGTGTTGTAAATATAGGGGGAACAAAACAGCTAACAAACTACTGCAGTAGCTCAGTGGTTAGTGGGAGTTTTTGCCTATCCGAAAGGTGATGGTTTGATCCCAGCCTGTCCTGTCAAGACACCTCAACCTTGCCTAAGAACATACAATATGTGGTATAGTCAGCTTCACTGAGTATAGAGCGAATAAATTATGCAGTGAAAAGTGCATTAATGTTATGTCAAACTCTACTTCTCTTTTAAAAATGTGTGTTTCTGTGCATATATTCATAGGTAAAATTTATTGTGAGGGAGACTACAAGTTAAACAGTCATTTACACAAACCGATCGGGCGAGAACGCCACGTGACACAAGCTCGTACAACAAACACAAAATGTTTGGAGATAAACTGCCTTTTCACCTGCAGGACTACACTGTCCTGCAGATGCTCGGTGAAGGGTCTTTTGGACAGGTGTTTTACTTTCTCAGGCCCACAACAGCACAACCTGTGGCAGTGAAAGTCCTCAAGAAGCAGGGCCAGTATTCTCTTAAGAGAGAAATGGCAATGCTCCACCATGTCCGACAGCTGGACTCTGACAGGTGCAACATTGTCAGATTCATGGACACATTTGTTTGCCATAATAACACACATATGGTGTTTGAAATTCTGGACTGCTGTTTGGGGGACTTTTGGGAGCAGCGTCAGAGGAGCTTGCATCTGAGTGAGATCAGATTGATAGCCCAGCAGCTTCTGGTGGCCTTTGAGGCACTCAAAGAGCTGGACATTGTTCACACTGATCTCAAATTGAACAATGTGATGCTGGTCAATTGCAAAAATCAGCCTTTAAAAGTGAAGCTGATTGATTTTGGATCGGCACACCTGCATTCAGAGCTGAGGAGGGGGTCCATACATCAAAACCGTTTTTTCCGGGCTCCAGAGGTCAGTCTGGGACTGCCTATGACCCATGCTCTGGACATGTGGTCCCTGGGCGTCGTCCTGGTGTTCCTCTACCTGGGCAAACCCCCTTTCTCAGGTTCCTTCACCTACAACAACCTGAGGACCATCAATAGTGCCAGCACACTATTGATGGTCCTAAGGTTGTCAGAAGAGCTGCTGGACAGAGGAATGTACACCAGCAGGTACTATTCCAAAATGGAGAATGGGTGGACCTTTAGAACTCCGGAGGATTATTAGAATTACATTAGAATTAAGTTTGGGACCCAAAGACTCCCCGGGCCCACTGGAAGGGTCTGATCTGGACAAGGCTTTTCGGTTACACCCGCTAAAAATTATGTTCCCTGAATTCAGGGACAGAATGGGGTTTTTGAACCTACTGAAAAAACTCCTTCACGTGGACTTCTCAAAGAGAATTACTCCAACTGAAGCTCTACAGAACCGCTCCATGGAGGATGCGGTCTCGCTAACGCTCCCCACAGCCCTGACTCACCTGCAGTGTCACCTACGTCAGGATGCTGTTTGTGGACTTCAGCTCAACATTTAACACAGTTCTCCCAGACATGCTGGCCCTGAAGCTCCACAACCTAGGTCTGTCAGCATCACTCTACTCCTGGATCAGTGACTTCCTCACCAACAGGCCCCAGGTGGTGAGGATAGGGGAGCTCACATCTGCACCACTGATCCTCAACACGGGAACACCGCAGGGCTGTGTGCTCAGCCCTGTACTCTTCACCCTCTTCACGCATGACTGCTCTGCCATCCACCCCACAAAAATGGTTGTGAAGTTCGCGGACGACACCACCGTGGTAGGTTTCATATCCAATGACAATGAGACCCACTACAGAGAGGAAGTCCAGAGCCTTACACAGTGGTGTTCAAGGAACAACCTCATCTTGAACACCAGCAAGACAAGGGAAGTGATAGTTGACTGCAGGAGGTCCAGGAGGACTGAACACGCTCCTCTCTGCATACAGGGGAGGCAGTGGAGCCTTTCGACAGCGTAAAGTTCCTGGGCATCCACATCTCTGACCTCTCGTGGACTGTTAACACTTCACAACTGGTGAAGAAGGCCCAACAGCGTCTCTTCTTCCTCAGGAAGCTGAAGCTCTCTGGGCTCTCCTCCCAACTTCTGGTGAACTTCTACAGAGCCACTGTTGAGAGCATCCTGTCTCTCAGTATGACGGTGTGGTATGGCAGCTGCACCGCACAAAACAAAAAGTACTTAGCCCGGGTGGTGAGGACTGCATAGGGAATCGTGGGCTGTTGTCTACCAGACCTGGACTCGGTCTATGGCTCCCGGGTTCAGCAGAAGGCCAGACGCATAGTGAGTGACCCCACCCACCCCGGCAATGGACTGTTTGTACCTCTCCCATCAGGGAAGCGGTACAGGACTATTAAAACAACTCAGAGACAGTTTTTTCCACCGGGCTGTGAAGGCCATCACCCCACTGCATCCCATCCTCCCTATGGTCACATCTTCTTTATATAGCGCTTTTCCACCTTCAAGGCACCCAAAGCGCTTTACAACAAGGAACCAATCACCCATTCACACACGCATTCACACACCAGTGTACGCAGACACTGGGGACGAGGAGGGTTAAGTGTCTTGCCCAAGGACACAACGGCAGCATTCATCTGTGGGAGCTGGAATCGTACCAACCAACCTGTGGGTCAGTGGATCTGACCTCTCAACCACTGATGTTTCTTATGTCAAGAGCGGGATTTGAACTGCCAACCTTTGGATCAGTGGACAAACGCTCTACCAACTGAGCTACTGCCGCCCTAGCACACCCACAGAACTGGCCCCCACCCCCCATCATCTCACAGACACAGGGCATAAACTAAGATGGACATTAGGGTTTACTAAATTGACTGGCACTAAGTGCACTTTACTGCAACACTCACTTTATATGATCTCACACAGGAGAAATTCTTCTCTGCATTTAACCCATCCTGTTATTAGGAGCATTGGGCAGCACATTACTGCGCCTGGGGACCATCTCCATGATCTTCTTGCTTTAGTTTGGTCAGGAGCTAAGCGGAGGATTTTACCTATGGTGCATGTTTTGGGTTGATGGAGGAAACCGGAGTGCCCGGACGAAACCCACCCAGACACGGAGAGAACATGCAAACTCCACACAGAAAGGCCCGGGTGACCCGGGTATCGAACCCAGACCATGCATGCAAACTCCACGCTAGCCACTCAGCCACCATGTAACTTATTTTGTCTATAATGTACAGTGCCTATTTATGATGTTTTTTATCTTTATACTTCTGTAGCCAGGAGTCCGTCAAAATTTCATTATGCTTGCATAATGACAATATGGCATTCACACCCAAGCGCAGCTGGGTACAGTAGCTCCTGCCTAACTACCTTTAAGCTTGTTTGTTTGTACTTTTTGATTTTATTCTATTTGTCTTTTTTTTCTTACTTTACTCACTTTAGCCATCCAATTAGCACTAGCTATGTTTTTGGGCATTTTTGGCATTTTTTCTGGATTTCAGCTTGCCTCTTTGTGCTGCCGGTATGGCTCAGCAGAGCAGTCTCTCCAATGTGTATTCAAGGGAACAGCTCCTGTCTCTTTCTAAGTCCTTGGCGCTTTCTGGACCTAAATCAGACATTCCTGTGGAACTACGGAGAAGACCACGCAGAGGATGCCGCGCTGGAGCGAAAGTGAAATGGCGGAGGAGAAAATTCAGGCCTGTGGTCCCGTCAGTTCTGATGGGGAACGTAAGGTCATTGGGAAATAAGATGGACGAATTGTGTGCACTTGTTCGGACCCAGAGGGAGTATGCGGTCAGCTCTTTCATGTGCTTCACGGAAACCTGGCTTCATACGAACTTCCTCCCGGACAACAGCGCATCTGTACCCGGCTTTAAGACGGTGCGTGCGGACAGAGACTCGCTCCTTTGCGGTAAGAAGAAGGGAGGCGGGATTGCTGTTTTGGTGAATGAGAGGTGGTGTAATCTTGGCCATATTACTGTGAAGGAGCGTATCTGTGCGCCGGACATTGAACTTATGTGTATTCTGTCCCGGGCTCCCTCTTCGTCCGCCGAGGGAGGGATATAAACTCCAATGAACAGTACAGACGTAAATTCTCTCGGTAAATAGGAGCTCCGGAGCTCGTGTACAGAGTGCGATTTAGCTCCGAAACACACAATACGTGTTTACACGTGGAGATACGCAGAAAACACTGCAACATGGGGTGAGTCATAATTATGATTATATTTCTGCATCAAATGGACTTTATAGACTTTAGGACATGTTTAAATACTAATTCAGCTTTCGTGTGGCGATCATATTGCGTTGTGCTCTGTGCTCTGCGCTGTGCAGCTGCTCACTGCATATTGTGGCTCCGCGGATCTCCATTCACAATGTGCAGGGCTCTCAAGTCTCACGCATTGAGAGTGTGACACACGCAATTCGACGTGTTCACACGCTCACACGCCACACATGGCATTTCTCACGCTGATTTTTTTTTTTTTTTTTTGTGCCCAGAAAATCGGTCTGTGTGGCTTAGTTTATGCAGGCTCCACGCGTTTTCAGTGAAAAAAACTCCCCCTGCTCCGGGCGCACGGTCTGAGCGGAGGCCGGAGCAGACGCGCCGTTCCCCGGGCACGTCCTGAGCCTCAGTCCCGGTGCCACGTCTCCTCTGAGACGCACCGACTCCGGTCCCGGTGTCTCCGTCTGTGCGTAACGTGTCCCCCCGACGGCTTACGCGCGGAATACGCGCGGCCCAGAGCCGAACAGCCCGCGGTGAGACGCGGGCCCGGTGCATTAACCAGACTCTTACATGAATCCGTTAAAAATGTCCCGCTCCCCCGCCCCAGTCCCTCCTCCCCGCCCCTCTCAGCGCGCACTGACAAAGTGCGGTGATGATAAAACAAACTGAGAACCATCAGGTAATAACTTCATTTATATAACTCTCATTAGTTGCTTTGTAGTTTAAATTTGCTCTTTAGACAAACAGGGCTCTCAACACGCAATTCACTCACGCAATTCAAGCGCCGCCCCCGCTCCTCGGGAAAAATTGTTCACTCGCGCCCCCCCCGCTCCTTGGAAATTACAAAATTACAGTCTCACGCACAACCCCGCTCAAAACTTGACAGCCCTGCAATGTGGCTAAGCTAATGCTAACGCTAGCAGTGAAACAATGTGGTGAGCGCGATCAAGAACAGTCTCTTTAGGTTAATTTCCAGTCTATTTTTGTTTATATGAAAGTTGAACGTTTTGCCATAGGCTATAGCGGTAGCGTAATACTTTATTTAGTTTCAATTTGACCCGTTTCAGCACTTTGACTCGGTGCTTATTTAGCCATGCGGTTTTGAATTGAAGTTCTCATGGGATATATATCTATATAATTACTTTTTTTATTATGTTGGTTACTTTGCTATGCTATTAGTACTTCCTGATCTTGCATTATTGTTGGTCTTATTTATTTTACATTGCATAATACATTGTATAATACGTGCAGTACGAAATCGACGTGCTATATATGTATACTATGCTATATTATGTGCAATACGAAATTCATTTGAGCTGTATTACCTCCTGTGAAATACTCCTTAAATACCTGTGCCTTGGTATTTTATTACATATTTTATTACATTTTTTTTTTTTTATTACAGTGGTACCTCACCTTACGAAAGACCCAACAAACGAAAATTTCAAGTTACGAAACGCCTTCACGTTAAATTTTGGTCTCTAGATACAAAAGAAAATTCAAGTTACGAAACGCAAAATCTCAAAAATTCAAATAATGCGCGCTCAGCCACACACATTATACGCTTTTCTCAGACTGGATTTAAACTTTTCTCACATTTCTCTCTCGTTTAAACACTCAAACTTTCATAGATTTTCAACAAAATGTATTAATAGTGAAGCGTGGGGGGAAGGGGGAGGGCGGAGAAGTGTGCGCGCGGACACATGTGTGATAGCGCAGCATGACCCGGCGCGGGGCGCGAGCACGAGACTTGTGCTCAAACCGTGCCAGGTCTAAACCAGGTCTGAACCAGGTCTAAACCAGGATTAGACCACCGCAGCTCTTGCATGCGTTCGTTCATGCGCTCAGACTGCGTGCGGTCCCGAGGCACATCCCCTCCCCTCCTCGCTGCTCGCCTCAGCCGTGACTCGAAACGAAACCAGGAAATAGACCCGCACGCGGCACTTTAATCCACCTGGTTTAGTCCAGATTTAGTCCTGGTCCAGTCCTGGTTTAGTCCAGGTCTAGTCCACGTTTAGTCCTGGGTCTACAGTCTCTACGCAGGACACAGTGTTGCACTATAAAAAAATGTTACACTATAAAAAATAAAAAAAAACTTGGAACGAATCAGGCCTTTTTCATTGAAATAGCTACTCAACTTACGAAAAATTCACGTTACGAAACCACTTGAATTAATTAATTTCGTAAGGTGAGGTACCACTGTATATTGGTTACTTTGCTATGCTATTAGTACTTCCTGACTACTAAGTAAATTTTGTTGTAAACTTTGATTTAACATATTATCCTTTGTATTATAGACCCCTTTACAGTTAGTAATCAGACGTGACGTCACGGGCATGTGCGCGCATTGTTGACCCAGAATCAACCATGGCGGACCATAGCGGAGTACCTGAACGACAGGGAGAGCTACGTTCAAAAGCTCACGTTGAGCAACGGGGTTCGACTACCAGATCCTTATGCAATCACGGAGTGGCAGTACGACCGCAGGAAGTGGCCAGATTTACAGTGGCCAGATATCCACTGTTATTTAGTGGAGAAGCCCAGCATGTATACAAGAGAGAAAGTGCGCGCATACAAATCCATGGATGCCTACCAATTTGCCGTATGTGGCCATGTACAGGAGGTAAAATACCACGATATCGATGGGGAGTTTTGTGCGTTGGCATCTGATATTCTCCCCAGTCAAAGACAAGGCCACAAGACGACCATGTGCAATGCTTGGGCTATCATCAACAAGCGCGATAACCACGTTCTGACCGCCAACTGCACTTGCGGTAAGTAACATACTACGACTTAATTTACAAGTCACAGATGTGATCTCAGTCATGTCAAATGACATTTATGATGGTCATACGAAAACTTCTCATGCATCTTAACAAAGTTATTCGTGTTCGTTTACATGTGTCTGTCGTAGAGGTTACCCGGTTAATATGTCTGTGAGCTTTGCGGTGTCCTGTGCTTGCTAGTTAATCAGCATGATTAAACACCATTGAACACCTGGGAAAATTACCCTAAACAAGCAGCAGGTGTTCACTTGTGTGTCAGTTGAATGATATGAACTATCATTTATTCCATCTGTTTCTCTTTATTTGAGTTCTTCTCTTCTATATCTTCGCTGGGGGTTTTATGGCAGCAGTGGCTTTGTTTTGAGTCAGCACTGCGCACGCATTCAGTGATGACGTAGCTTTGAAACTGGTCTATTAAATTATTGAATGATTCTGACCTGCCTGGACATTAACACACCACAGTGATAGTCATGATGGGGGAGGGCTTAGCTTAATGTCATGCAAATTAGGCAAGGAGGGCTGAAGAGAGGAAAGTTCACAAGCTTTTTTCAGCGCTTTGGAAAATCTACTGTGCCTGCTTTCAAATAGCGACAACTTCTTCAAATATGGTCAGATATTCATGTATAAGACATCATTGGAAATCTTAGAATCTATACTCTCAGAATGTGTGAATCACTCAAAACGCCCCCGAGATCATATGTGTCCTATTTGGCCGCGGTGGGTCACATTTTTTAAATGTCATAACTGAAGATATCGGTGCCATGGTAATGGTGCGAGTATAACATCTTCACATTGAAGATTCTAAATCTAGAATTCTAGAATCTCAATCTAGATTTCTAGAATCTGAATCTAGAATTCTAAAATCAGAAGCTAGAATTCTAGAATCTTAAAACGACCAATAGTAAGACATCCCGTTACCTTTGAAGTAACTTCAAAGGTACTTCAAAGGTAATGAGATGTTACCTTTACCTTTGAAGTTGACCTTTGTTGACACAGGTTCCTTTGTGATATAACTCACCTCAAAGGTAAAATTTATTGTGAGTGACACCACAGGTTAAACAGTCATTTACACAAACTGATCGGTCGAGAACGCTACGTGACACAAGCTCGTACAACAAACACAAAATGTCTGGAGAAAAACTGCCTTTTCACCTGCAGGACTACACTGTCCTGCAGATGCTCGGTGAAGGGGTTTTTGGACAGGTGCTGCACTGTCTCAAGCCCACAACAGCAGAACATGTGGCAGTGAAAGTCCTCAAGAAGCAGGGCCAGTATTCTCTTAAGAGAGAAATGGCAATGCTCCACCGTGTCCGACAGCTGGACTCTGACAGGTGCAACATTGTCAGACTCATGGACACATTTGTTTGCCATAATAACACACATATGGTGTTTGAAATGCTGGACTGCTGTTTGGGGGACTTTTGGGAGCAGCGTCAGAGGAGCTTGCATCTGAGTGAGATCAGAGTGATAGCCCAGCAGCTTCTGGTGGCCTTTGAGGCACTCAGAGAGCTGGACATTGTTCACACTGATCTCAAATTGGACAATGTGATGCTGGTCAATCACAAAAATCAGCCTTTAAAAGTGAAGCTGATTGATTTTGGATCGGCACACCTGCAGTCAGAGCTGAAGAGGGGGTCCATACATCAAAACCTTTATTTCCGGGCTCCAGAGGTCACTTTGGGACTGCCTCTGACCCATGCTCTGGACATGTGGTCCCTGGGCATCATCCTGGTATTGCTCTACCTGGGCAAATCCCCTTTCTCCGATTCCTCCCCCTACAACAACCTGAGGACCATCAATAGTGTGCTGGGACCTCCATCAGACGAGCTGCTGGACAGAGGAATATACACCAGCAGGTACTATTCCAAAATGGAGAATGGGTGGACCTTTAGAACGCCGGAGGATTATTACAATTACACAAGGTTGAGACCCAAAGACTCCCCGGGCCCACTGGAAGGGTTTGATCTGGATGAGGCTGTTCGGTTACACCCGCCAGAATTTACGTTCCCTGAATTCAGGGACAGGATATGGTTTCTGGACCTAGTGAGAAAACTCCTTCACGTGGACTTCTCAAAGAGAATTACTCCAACTGAAGCTCTACAGCATGAGTTTATATCACTGGAGTACTTTGAGGAGAACCATGCTGGTTATGTGAAATGGGCTCGAGACATTATGGGCCTGGTTCAGAGGAATGCCTCCAGAGACCCTCAGAATCCCACCACAGAAGAGGTCCCACAGGAGTCGTCCAAGAACATCAAGGAGATGCCACCAGCACAAACTAGTCCAGAAGAGGTGGAGAATGACATCCATGAGGAGGAAGAGAACACCAACTCCTGTCCTCGCTCTGGTGTCCTCCATATGCTTTCAGCAGTCAGGACCTTCTGGAGAAATGTGGCTGCCTCATCCAGGAAGTGGTGTTCAAGGTCCTGGATGAGGAAGATCTTTAGTCGTGAGAGACGCAGTTCAGCCTCTAGGGAGACTGAACTGCCATAAATTCTACACATAAATTGTAGAACTTATGTTTGACATTCATGGAAAGACGTATGTTCTTAGCTGGAAAAGCATCCTGTAGCCTGCAGGTGGAAGACCCCACATCTTGGGCACTTGCAAAGGTGGATCTTGGACTTCAGGGATATTGCATAAATAATAAAAATATTGTTGTTACTGCTGTTAGTACTGTTGCTACTGTTATTATTGTATGTATAGGCATGTATACATATAAATGTATGTATGCATATATATATATATGTCCAACCGCAGGAAAACCAATACCAAGTCCAATGATGTCTTACATGTGAAAATCTGACAATATTTTAAAAAGTTATCTCTATTTCAAAGCAGCCATAGCAGATCCCAGAAATTCCAGAAACAGCCTCTCAAAGTTTGGTCTCTTCAGCCCTCCTTGCCTTACAAGCATTTTTGAAATTAAAAATGTGTTTTTAACGTCACTAATGCTGTTATCTGAAACATGGAGAGGCTTCTTCATGATCTCAACTAGCACATTATGCAAAAAAACGAAAATCACATATTTTGAAAAAAAAAACAAAAACCGCATTTCCGGAGAATCTGTAATGCCGACATGTGCCCTCAGCTTCCGTGGTGGGACACATATGTATATATATATATATATATATATATATATATATATATATATATATATATATACAGTGGTACCTCACCTTACGAAAGACCCAACAAACGAAAATTCCAAGTTACGAAGCGCCTTCACGTTAAATTTTGGTCTCTAGATACGAAAGAAAATTCAAGTTACGAAACGCGAAATCTCAAAAATTCAAATAATGTGCGCTCAGATGCGCGCTCAGCCACACACATACGCTTTTCTCAGACTGGATTTAAACTTTTCTCACATTTGTCTCTGTTTAAACACTCAAACATTCATAGATTTTCAACAAAATGTATTAATAGTGAAGCGTGGGGGGAAGGGGGAGGGCGGAGAAGTGTGCGCGGGGACACGTGTGTGATAGCGCAGCATGACCCGGCGCGGGGCTGCGAGCACGAGACCCATGCTCAAACCGTGCCTCCCCTAAAACAGGATTAAACCAGGTCTGAACCAGGTCTAAACCAGGATTAAACCACTGCGGCTCTTACCTGCGTTTGTTCATGCGCTCGGACTGCGTGCGGTCCCCTCCTCGCTGCTCGCCTCAGCTGTGACTCGTGAGAAACCAGGAAATAGACCCGCACGTGGTGCTTTAATCCACCTGGTCTAGTCCTGGTTTAGTCCAGGTTTAGTCCTGGTCCAGTCCAGGTATAGACCTTGTTTAGACCTGGTTTAGTCCACGTTTAGTCCTGGGGCTACAGTCTCTTAGCCAATCAGGACCCAGAACACAGTGTTACACTATAAAAAAAAAAGTTACACTATAAAAAAAAAAAAAAACTTGGAACGGGGTCTTGGCACGAATCAGGCTTTTTCCATTGAAATAGCTACTCAACTTAGTCTGGTTAACACCTGACCATATCACAAGTGAGATATGGGTCTGGGAGCTCGCTTCGAAAAATCCCGTAGCGGAGGTGTGGTTAGCAATTGCCAACGGCCGTTTATTGGGCGTTATGAATGTCTATCATTGAGCGTATACGTAAGTCCATAGCCAATCATGTCAGTTGTCAGTTCAAACTACAAGCTTCCGTTTGTCATGTAGTACGCGTCACCGTCTTTCCACCCCTCCCCCGCTCTCTGATTGGGGCCCTAAATCTGGGACTCTCGCTTGGGACTGCCTCTGACCCATGCTCTGGACATGTGGTCCCTGGGCATCATCCTGGTATTGCTCTACCTGGGCAAATCCCCTTTCTCCGATTCCTCCCCCTACAACAACCTGAGGACCATCAATAGTGTGCTGGGACCTCCATCAGACGAGCTGCTGGACAGAGGAATATACACCAGCAGGTACTATTCCAAAATGGAGAATGGGTGGACCTTTAGAACGCCGGAGGATTATTACAATTACACGAGGTTGAGACCCAAAGACTAAATCTAAATCTGGAACTCTCGCTTGCCAGTTCGAAACGAACGGAAGCGGCCTGGGAATTCCCAGGCTATACTCAACTTACGAAAAATTCACGTTACGAAACCACTTCTGGAACGAATTAATTTCGTAAGGTGAGGTACCACTGTATATGTATATATATATATATATATATATATATATATATATATATATATATATATATATATATACTCAACAAAAATATAAACGCAACACTTTTGTTTTTGCTCCCATTTTTCCTGAGATGGATCCAAAGATCCAAAATTCACTCCAGATACACAACACTACCATTTCTCTCAAACATTGTTCACAAATCTGTCCAAATGTGTGACAGTGAGCACCTCTGCCCCGCCGAGACAATCCACCCCACTTCACAGGTGCGCCACATCAAGATGCCGATCCGACATCATGACCAGTGCACAGGTGTGCCCCAGACTGCCCACAATAAAAGGCCACCCCGAAATGTGCATTTTTTTTTTTTTTGCTTTATTGGGGGTCTGGGGACTCAGAACCAGTCAGTATCTGGTGTGACCACCATTTGCCTCATGCAGTGCAACACATCTTCTTCGCATAGAGTTTATCAGATTGTCAATTGTGGCCTGTGGAATGTTGGTCCACTCCTCTTCAAAGGCTGTTATGGACGAAGAACACAGGTGCATTTTATTGATGGCATTTTGAATGCACAGAGATACCCTGATGAGATCCTGAGGCCCATTGTTGTGCCATACATCCATGGACATCACCTCATGTTTCAGCAAGATAATGCACGGCCCCATGTTGCAAGGATCTGTACACAATTCTTGGAAGCTGAAAATGTCCCAGTTCTTGCATGGCCAGCATACTCACCGGACATGTCACCCATTGAGCATGTTTGGGATGTGCTTGACCGGCGTATACGACAGCGTGTACCAGCTCCCACTAATATCCAGCAACTTCGCACAGCCATTGAAGAGGAGTGGACCAACATTCCACAGGCCACAATTGACAATCTGATAAACTCTATGCGAAGATGTGTTGCACTGCATGAGGCAAATGGTGGTCACACCAGATACTGACTGGTTCTGAGTCCTCAGACCCCCAATAAAGCAAAAAAAAAAATGCACATTTCGGGGTGGCCTTTTATTGTGGGCAGTCTGGGGCGCACCTGTGCACTGGTCATGATGTCGGATCGGCATCTTGATGTGGCGCACCTGTGAGGTGGGGTGGATTGTCTCGGCAGGGCAGAGGTGCTCGCTGTCACACATTTGGACAGATTTGTGAACAATGTTTGAGAGAAATGGTAGTGTTGTGTATCTGGAGTGAATTTTAGATCTTTGGGTCCATCTCAGGAAAAATGGGAGCAAAAACAAAAGTGTTGCGTTTATATTTTTGTTGAGTATATATATATACACACTATTTACAATACTATTTACTATACTATTGAAGGCAACAATCTGAGTTCCCCGTTAAAGATCTGCTTGTGGAACAGAAAGGAACTCATTTGCCTGACATTAAGCTAAGCTCTCCCCCATCACTGACATGACTGTGGTGTTTCAGGACAGGTCAGAGTTAGAAGGTACTTTGTTAAAATGGAAATGCTTTTATAACAAAAAGTTCAAAAAAATTCAATAATTCAATAATACACCGGATAATATGTTATCACACACGTACACACACCTTAGTCCTGGTTCAGACCTGGTGTAGACCTGGTTTAGTCCTGGTTTAGACCTGGTTAGGATTGGTTTAGACCCGGTTTAGTCTTGGTTTAGTCCCGGTTTAGACCCGGTATAGTCTTGGTTTAGTCCTGGTTTAGACCTGGTTTAGATCTGGGTTAGTCCTGGTTTAGTCCTGGCTTAGACCTGGTTTAGTCTTGGTTTATTCCTGGTTTAGACCTGGTTTAGACCTGGTTTAGTCCTGGTTTAGACTTGGTTAGGACTGGTTTAGTCCTGGTTTAGTCCCGGTTTAGACCCAGTTTAGTCTTGGTTTAGTCATGGTTTAGTCCCGGTTTAGTCCCGGTTTAGACCCGGTATAGTCTTGGTTTAGTCCTGGTTTAGACCTAGTTTAGACCTGGTTTAGTCCTGGTTTAGACCTGGTTTAATCTTGGTTTAGTCCTGGTTTAGTCCCGGTTTAGTCCCGGGTTAGACCCGGTATAGTCTTGGTTTAGTCCTGGTTTAGACCTGGCTTAGACCTGGTTTTAGACCTGGTTTAGACCTGGTTTAGTCCTGGTTTAGACCTGGTTAGGACTGGTTTAGTCCTGGTTTAGTCCCTGTTTAGACCCAGTTTAGTCTTGGTTTAGTCCTGGTTTAGTCCCGGTTTAGTCCTGGCTTAGACCCGGTATAGTCTTGGTTTAGTCCTGCTTTAGACCTGGTTTAGTCCTGGTTTAGTCCTGGTTTAGTCTTGGTTTAGACCCGGTTTAGTCCTGGTTTAGTCCCGGTTTAGCCCTGTACACACACTCTGACACAAGCTCCCTGCATCAAAGGGACACAGCTAATATGTCCCTTTGACGCAGAAATACTCTGATAATATGACTCACCCATAAGAACGCGGTCACTCCCGATAGTTTGCGTATTCACGTGTATGCGCGCGTCGGGAATATCCATGGTCTTTAACTCATTCACTGCCAGCTTGTTTTCAAAATTGTATCCCTCAGACTGCTGGAGGTTTCAGTGGATTTTCACTGATTTTACAAGACTCACAGAATACTGAGTTCTTTGACTATATAAACATGGCACGCATCAAAATAAAGCGTAGACTCTCTTCTTTCACCTGGAAAAAAATTGTTTCTAACCTTTTCGGTTCTCAAATAACTGATAGTAGAACATAGGGAAGTTTCAGCAAAAACACTGGTTTTTGACCAAAAAATTGAGAAAACGAGCATTTTGTTCAAAGAAGGATTTCGAGCAGATCAGTGACTTTGACATCAATATTTATCGATTTAGTGACACCTCAAACATCTAAAATAACAGAGAAGGAGATTTTTGATGACAAAGTACATTTTTTATTTACAAATATAAGAATATAAGGCTCTGTGAATTGAAAATTCGTTCAAATCAATAGTGCCAAGAGATGTTTACAGGATATAATAATCTTTTCATATAAAATATAACTTTGTTGAGGCTTTGTCTGAGGCCCAGAGTACAGACCCATAATAAAAACTAATATATACACACACACACATATATATGTACATACACACAAGCCCATGCATAAACCTTTACACACACACAGCTACACACGCACACGCGCGCGCACGCACATATAACTTCATTCATTACAATTACCACACAGCAGCATCACTGCTCCAAGTCAGTAAACTACTTCTTTGGCGCTGTCGTAGTTCTGATCAGAGTCCCTGCTCCGCGCAGCGCACACATGACACGCCCCCTGCAGATCTCGGCACCGACCTCGCTGCTTGATCCGGCTTGTCTCTGCGATCCTCTGATCCAGGATCCTGGGTCCCAAGAGCGATCAGATCGCTCCGTAGGCGCTGATCAACAGTCCTCTGCTTTTCCGGATTCTCTGGCCTCGCCATCTTGCTCCTCTGGCCAATACACCATACACACACTGCACTCCTCCTCTCTTCCGTGTCTCTGATCGGCAAATAATGATACAAGATCGCCACCTACAGGTTGAGAGGTGTGAATTACACCTTAAAAGTTGCTCCAGGCCGTAACCTAGCAACCCCTGCTGAAAAAAGCAATCGACGTCTATAGACGTCACGGCAGTCAACGTTTGGATTCGAGGGGACGTCAATAGACGTCACCGGCAGTGAATGAGTTAATAATCCGGAGCTCCAGAGAAACGGACATATTCCAAGCGTATCCCGTGTCCCCAGGCGAGTTTCTTCTTACGAAGCATTAACGTAGCATTCTTCTTCTCTTGGAAATGCCACGTAAATATTACGCCGCTCGCTCACAGCTGATCGGCGAACAGACGCAAACACAACAGCGCTAATCGTCATGATTGACGGGAGCGCGATCGGTGGTGCTGCAACATGATTGGAACCTGGAGCGCAGTTCGGCCTATGATTGGCTCTTGGCACTGGCTATTTTTACTTCAAAAACGGCGAATTTCGCCAAAAGGTGAGGGATTTTCATGCCTGATTGATAAAATCCCTCAGGGGATGGAAGAAGGGATGATCGTTTTAGAACTCAAGTACTGGCCGTCCTTCAATTATCACTGATAAGTGCAGTGCGCGCTTAGCTGAAACTAGACTCTACGGTCTGCCCGACAACAGAACAATCTAGTTTCTGATTGGCTGAAAAGGGCGTGGTGCCTGGATAACTCTTCTGAGCCACACAGACCGATTTTCTGGGCACAGAAGCTCTGTGACCAGTGGCTAGAGTTTCATTGATCCCACAGGAGGTCCCACAGGAGTCGTCCAAGAACTTCAAGGAGATGCCACCAGCACAAACTAGTCCATAGGAGGTGGAGAATGACATCCATGAGGAGGAAGAGAGCACCAACTCCTCTCCTCGCTCTGGTGTGCTCTGCATGCTTTCAGCAGTCAGGACATTCTGGAGAAATGTGGCTGCCTCATCCAGGAAGTGGTGTTCAAGGTCCAGCATGAGGAAGATCTTTAGTCGTGAGAGACGCAGTTCAGCCTCTAGGGAGACTGAACTGCCATAAATTCTACAATTTATGTCAAACATAAATTGTAGAACTTATGTTTGACATTCATGGAAAGACGTATGTTCTTAGCTGGCGGTTAACCGCAGCAAAGCGTCCTGTAGAAGGTACTTTGTTAAAATGGAAATGCTTGTATAACAAAAAGTCCATATAATCATTCAATAATACACAGAATAATATGTTAAGTCAAAGTCACCTGTATTGTCAATTTAATACAACACAAAATATAGTATAGGACACTACAGACACACAGACACACACACACACACACACGTGGACCTTTCCGTCTATCAGCTGATAGGCGGAAGAAAGAAAACAAAACAGCGCTACTCGTCACATGATTGGCGAGGAGCGCCAGCGTCGGTAATTATGGTAATTTAGACACACCCCGATTCCTTCCGGAAAAACAAGCAAATTTCAAAGACAAAATGTATACTTTTAAAGCGATCAATGCTGTTATCTGCAAAAAAAAAGATGCTTTAAAAAAAAAAGATGCTTTAAAAAAAAAAAAAGATGCTTTAAATGCGATTTTTCGTTTTCATGAATCCCGACATGTGGCGGGAATTCTAGAATCTGAAAATGACCAATGGCAAGACATCTCGTTACCGTTGAAGGGATTACCTTTACCTTTGAAGTTGACCTTTGTTGACACAGGTTCCTTTGTGATGTCACTCACCTCAAGGGTAACAAGATGTTTCCTTTACCTTTGAAGTTGACCTTTGTTGACGCAGGTTCCTTTGTGATGTCACTCACTTCAAAGGTAAAATTTATTGTGAGTGAGACCACAGGTTAAGCCGCCATTTACACAAACCGAGCGGTCGAGAACGCCATGTGACACAAGCAAACACAAAATGTCTGGAGAAAAACTGCCTTTTCACCTGCAGGACTACACTGTCCTGCAGATGCTCGGTGAAGGGTCTTTTGGACAGGTGTTGCACTGTCTCAAGCCCACAACAGCAGAACTTGTGGCAGTGAAAGTCCTCAAGAAGCAGGGCCAGTATTCTCTTAAGAGAGAAATGGCAATGCTCCACCATGTCCGACAGCTGGACTCTGACAGGTGCAACATTGTCAGATTCATGGACACATTTGTTTGCCATAATAACACACATATGGTGTTTGAAATGCTGGACTGCTGCTTGGGGGACTTTTGGGAGCAGCGTCAGAGGAGCTTGCATCTGAGTGAGATCAGAGTGATAGCCCAGCAGCTTCTGGTGGCCTTTGAGGCACTCAGAGAGCTGGACATTGTTCACACTGATCTCAATTTGAACAATGTGATGCTGGTCAATCGCAAAAATCAGCCTTTAAAAGTGAAGCTGATTGATTTTGGATCGGCACACCTGCAGTCAGAGCTGAGGAGGGGGTCCATACATCAAAACCCCTTTTTCCGGGCTCCAGAGGTCAGTCTGGGACTGCCTCTGACCCATGCTCTGGACATGTGGTCCCTGGGTGTCGTCCTGGTGTTCCTCTACCTGGGCAAACCCCCTTTCTCTTGTTCCTCCCCCTACAACAACCTGAGGACCATCAATAGTGTGCTGGGAGCTCCGTCAGATGAGCTGCTGGACAGAGGAATATACACCAGCAGGTACTATTCCAAAATGGAGAATGGGTGGACCTTTAGAACTCCGGAGGATTATTACAATTACACAAGTTTTGGACCCGATTACTCCCCGGGCCCACTGGAAGGGTCTGATCTGGGCAAGGCTGTTGGGTTTCACCCGCAAAAAATTACGTTCCCTGAATTCAGGGACAGATTGGGGTTTCTGAACCTACTGAAAAAACTCCTTCACGTGGACTTCTCAAAGAGAATTACTCCAACTGAAGCTCTACAGCATGACTTTATAACACTGGAGTACTTTGAGGAGAACCATGCTGATTATGTGAAATGGGCTCGAGACATTATGGGCCTGGTTCAGAGGAACACCTCCAGAGACCCTCAGAATCCCACCACAGAAGAGGTCCCACAGGAGTCGTCCAAGAACATCAAGGAGATGCCACCAGCACAAAGTAGATCCAGCTCACAGTACACAGGGTACATATCCAGGGACTATGAGTGTATGGAGGTTGATGAAGATGGTGACATCTTCAATGAGCCATCACCAATCGCCATACAAATGGTACAGCCAGAAGAGGTCCAGGAAAAGGACCACCCAGAGGAGGTCCAGGAGGAGAACTGCTGGATAGAAATTGGCGTCCGGATTGAGTGCATAAATTCTTCAATTTATGTCAATCATAAATTGTAGAACTTACGTTTGACATTCACAGAAAGACGTATATTCATAGCTGGCTTAACCACAGCAAAGTGTCCTGTAGCCTGCAGGTGGAAGACCCCACAGCTTGTGCACTTGCAAAGGTGGATCTTGGACTTCAGGGATATCGCATCATGAGAGCAATGGGCTTCATGAATCCATAAAGCCAAATTTAAAAACATACAGCTGTGGGAGGATCTAACAATAACTTTAAAATATCTTCTAACAACCTAAGGCTTTGTAAATATGCATACCTCTAATTCCCCTTCCTTTTTTTTCTTTTTTTTTCACATAAAGACGATTATGATGAGTATGACGATGATGACAATGACAATGACGATGATGATGTTAGTAATAATAGCAATAGTAATATTGTTGTGTGAAGAATCCCTCAGTCGTCTAGGTAGAATCCATGGTAAAAGGAGTACAGTAATCCCTCGTTTATCGCGGGGTTAGATTCCAGAAATAACCCGCAATACGTGAAATCCGCGAAGTAGGACAACTTTATATTTTACAATTATTCTACATGTTTTAAGGCTGTAAATGCCTCACCACACACATTATATGCTTTTCTCAGACTGGTATTAACATTTTCTCACATTTCCCTCTTGTTTAAACACTCAAACTTCCGTAGATTTTCAACAAAATGTATTAATAGTGATGCATGGGGTGGGGGGCTGTGCGCGGCATGTGCACCCGTGGTCACGAAACAAGGCAAAGACCCGCAATTCTGGTTTAGACCTGGTCTAGTCCTGGTTTAGTCCAGGTTTAGACCTGGTCTAGTCCGGGTTTAGTCCAGGTTTAGACCTGGTTTAGACCTGGACTTCCTACGTGTCCAGTGACTCATGTGTCCAGTCCTTGTGCATCCGGCCCCGGAGCCCGGTGCGGCTCGGACTGCTTCTCATTCAAACACAGTGTGAGGACAGAGGGATGAGCAGGGCGCACCGCGCTCATCCCACAGCACTGCCACGTCCCGGGATGCGACGTGCACCAACCCCTTGGAGAAGTGCGAGACACATGCACCACCAGCGCGAGGCCGCGAGCACGAGATCGAACCGCCCAGCCCGAGCCACAAACCAGCCGCACGAAACCAGCAAAGAGCGGCACATGCTGGTTTAATCCCAGTTTAATTCAGGTCTAGACCTGGTCCAGTCCTGGTTTAGTCCAGGTCCAGTCCAGGTTTAGACCTGGTCTAGACCTGGTTTAGTTCTGGTCTAGACTTGCCTGGAAGAATCCATGACTCGTCGCTGTACCAGCGAGTGAGTCTGGTAACGCTTGGTCCAAAATGCGCTGCAGTTGCGCGTAGACAGACAGCTAAGTGAACCAATCAGAGATTGCGCCATCTTGATTCAAAACTGAGGAGGAACTTCCGCTGCCTAAGAGTGACTTTGCGGGCAAAGGCGGGTGCACTGACGTCACCATCTTTGAACGAATCAGAATCGCGGAGTCCGTTGTTAACCGGAGGAGCGAGAGTGGCTACAGTCTCTTAGCCAATCAGGACGCAGAACACAATGTTACACTATAAAAAAATGTTACACTATAAAAAAATAGAAAAAAATAAAAATAAATAAAAATCCGCGAAACAGCGAGGCCGCGAACAGTGAACCGCGATAGAGCGAGGGATTACTGTAATTCATTTTGTCAACTGGACAAAGTTTATTTGATCGAAAACGTTTCGCAGCTCATCCAAGCTACTTTGTCAGTTCTGGCTAGAATGCTGGTGGACACTGCTTTTAACTAGCTGCAGGGAGGAGCTAACTACAATGAAATAACTATGAAACTAGCCACCTCTTTGTTTTCAGTTTCTGTGTGGGGTCCTGTTTAGCATACCCATTCAGTACCATAATGGGTGTTTCCACACCTCTGGACCTGACCTGGCTAGTCCTTTTATTTTCTTTGTTTTGATTTAGGTTTGAGGATAGAGTTATAGATGGGAGACAAATTGTGTCTGACCCCTCCATTCCTGTTCAAGGAAGGATTCTCTTTCTTGACAAAAATAGCCTCTTTAACTCCCCTCTCAAACCAGTTCTTTTCTCTGGCTAAGATCTGTACCTCACTGAACTCAAAGGAGTGGCCCGTGGCTTTTAGGTGGAGAAGTACGGCAGATGAAGGTCCACTCTGGCACGCCCATCGATGTTGGTGCATCCTCTTGTGAAGTGGTTGTTTTGTTTCTCCAATGTAGTGCTCTGCAGTCCTCACTACACTGAATGTAGTAGATCACATTGCTTTGTTTGTGGCTCGGTGTTTTGTCTTTTGGGTAGATCAGTTTTTGTTTTAAAGTGTTTGTGGGTTTGAAATAGACTGGGATTTCATATTGTCTGAAAATTTGGATTTTCAGACAATATGAAATTATAAATATGAAAATTTGGACGTGAAAATACACATGGTACTGAATGTGTATGCTAAACAAGACCCCAGACAGAAACTGAAAACAAATAGGTGTGATAGTTTCATAGTAATTTAATTGTAGTTAGCTCCTCCCTTCAGGCAGTTTTTAAGGCAGTGTCCACTAGTGTCTGACCAGAACTGAAGAAGCAGCTTGGATGAGCTGCGAAACATCTTCGACCAAATAAACTTTGTCCAGTTGACAAATTGAATATATATATATATATATATATATATATATATATATATATATATATATATATATATAGATATGCATTTTCTAATGCATTTTATGATTAATTCACCTGGGGGTTAGAGGGGTATAGGTCCTGGGGCGCGGGGTAGTGGGTGGTGGGTGGTAAGGGTAAAATGTATCAAAGATTTTGTGCACATATATTATTTGCTTTATTGTTTGCTCTTTCACCCATAAATACTAAAAATCTAATAAAACATTGATCACAAAAAAATAACATTTGGAGCTCTTTGTTTTGCATTAACAGGTTTTTCTGTAAATCTAATTGTTCAAAAGGAAAATTGTTTGTCTATTGCAGGAAAATATTACTATACAGTAATCCCTCGTTTAACGCGGGGGTTAGGTTCCAGAAATAACCCGCAATACGCGAAATACGCGAAGTAGGACAACTTTATATTTTACAATTATTACCTGTTTTAAGGGTGTAAACGCCTCACCACACATATTATACACTTTTCTCAGACTGGTATTAACATTTTCTCACATTTCTCTCTAGTTTAAACACTCACTTTTCAACAAAATGTATTAATAGTGAAGCGTGGGGGGGGCACGCAGACACGTGCGCGCAGACACGTGCACATGGATATGCGTTGTTTTGGAACAACATATCCATGCCATGTGCCAAAGTCGAGTGGAAAGCGACCTGGATATCATTTTGGGCAAGACTCAAGCCACCGCTAACAGTGCCGAACTGGCTGACACGGTTCACTGCTCCGAAGACGCCTCTGAGCACCAGCCCTCACCACCCGACGAGGTACGAACACTTCAGCGAGGGGCTAGGTCTAAAGCCCCGATCAGCTCACAAGGGTTGGTTGCATTTCACCCTGGCTCCAAAATCAGACCGCTCCGGAGTTCGGGGCATGGCTATCAATGCGTCGCCAATACTCCACAGCTCTCTAGGATGGGGTCGGGTTCGTCCGCTAGGCGTGAGGACCCACTGTCCCCTCTCTGCGCGCATGGACTTCTCAAAGAGAATTACTCCAACTGAAGCTCTACAGCATGACTTTATAACACTGGAGTTCTTTGAGCAGAACCATGGTAATTATGTGAAATGGGTCTGGTTTAGTGGAACGCCTCCAGAGACCCTCAAAATCCCACCACAGAAGAGGTCCCACAGGAGTCATCCAAGAACATCAACAAGGAAGTCCAGGAGATGCCTCCAACACAAAACAAATCCAGCTCACAGTACACAGGGTACATATCCAGGGACGATGAGTGTATGGAGGTTGATGAAGATGGTGAAATCTTCAATGAGCCATCACCAATCGCCATACAAACGGTACGGCCAGAAGAGGTCCAGGAAAAGGACCACCCAGAAGAGGTCCAGGAAAAGGACCACCCAGAGGAGGTCCAGGAGGAGAACTGCTGGATAGGAAATTGACCTCCGGATTGAGTGCATTTTGGCATCTGAGATCAATGAAGATCCCTGGAATAGTCCAGAGGAGGTGGAGAATGACATCCATGAGGAGGAAGAGAACACCAACTCCTCTCCTCGCTCTGGTGTCCTCCACATGCTTTCAGCAGTCAGGACCTTCTGGAGAAATGTGGCTGCCTCATCCAGGAAGTGGTGTTCAAGGTCCAGGATGAGGAAGATCTTTAGTCGTGAGAGACGCAGTTCAGCCTCTAGGGGGCACTATACTTTAGTTAGTTCAGTCAATTAAGATTTGGAGCTCTTTGGACTTTGTTTTGCATTAACAGGTCTTTCTGGATTTTGCAAAACGAATTGTTCAGAAGAAAAATGGTTTGCCTATTGCAGGAAAATATTACTTAGCAGAGCTATCTTTTTATTGATTTATTGATTGGTTTATTTACTGATTGATTTACTGATTTATTTTATTGTTTGGTTGTTGTTTTTTTTTACAGATTTATTGATTAATTTATTTACTTCCCCAAGACATTCCAAAATAAATCACTGATATTCAAATACTTGCTCAGTCTGTTTATTCATAACTTTCTGCAAATAAAACATGTAAATGTTGTTTAGTAGGAGTAGAAGAAGAAGAAGTGACTTTATTGATCTCACACAGGAGAAATTCTTCTCTGCATTTAACCCATCCTGTTATTAGGAGCAGTGGGCAGCACACCCGCCCGGGGACCATCTCCATAATCTTGAGGCTTGGTCAGGACCTAAGCTGGAAGATTTTACCTATGGTGCATGTTTTGGGTTGGTGGGGGAACCTGGAGTGCCCCGAGGAAACCCACCCAGACATGGGGAGAACATGCAAACTTCGAGCGACCCGGGGATCGAACCCAGAACCTTCTTGCACTAGCCACTCAGCCACCGTGCCGCCAATAATAATAATAGTACTTTAATGGTCTGTGATATATTAGAATTGGTAATCATTCTTTCTTAATCCACCAGATGTTATTGATTTGCCTGGAATGTTCCATGCTGTGACATATACACAACATTTACATCTAGCAATTATTCATTACGAGTGCTTCTGTTGCTCATAAATACTCATGATACATATTGATAATACATGATAATATATTGCTCATGATAATGATAAAAGGAGAAGTTCAATTTGTCAACTGGACAAAGTTTGTTTGGTTGAAAACGTTTCGCCGCTCATCCGAGAGGCTTCGTCAGCTCTGGTTCTTGTGCTGGTTAGACAAACAATTTTATATCTAGCTGCCGGGAGGCGCTCCCGACAATGAAAAAGCTCTGAAAACGATCCCCCCTAATCTGTCTCTTTGTTTTTCAAATTACTCTGGCGACTAGTTTCGACCCCCTATTCAACGTCTAACGACCCTCTCCACTCCTCTGCCCTGGCTCGTCTGCCCTAATGTTTCTTTGTCTGTTTTGACTTGGTTTAAGAATCGAATTATAAATGGGAGACAAGTTATGTCTAACTCCCCCATTTCTGTTTAACGACGGATTCTCTTGGACGACTGAGGGACTTTTCATGCTCATGATAATATTAAAGGTCCATGATTATCCTGCTTTGTGTAAATGGCATAACGCAGTTTCAATATATTCATTTATCGTTGTTTTACTTTATACCATATATCGTGCTTCAGACTTTTGTTATTGTGTCAGACTTTCAAACTTTTGTTATTGTCTCAGACTTTCAAACTTTGTTATTGTGTCAGACATTCAAACTTTGTTATTGTGTCAGACATTCTCAGTACCATTCAATTATCATGCAATCGTTCCACTTGTACAACTGACAAAAAGGTATCAGTAAAATGTACTGTTGCTTCATTGTGGTGTGCACGGTGTAGCTAATGAGGCCCATGGTCAGAGTCGACCTCCCCAGATGGGACAGCAGGTGTGCACAGTTGTCTGGACAGAAGGAGGAGACAGCCTGAAAACAACGAGCTGAGAAAAGCTTCTCTAAAGATTCTCTAAATCCAGGCCTTCAGAACTCATTTGCATGACATTAAATCAACCCCTCCCTGCAGAACATCTTTCACTGTGGTGTGGTGTTTCAGGGCAGGTCAGAATTAGAAGGTACTTTGTTAAAATGGAAATGCTTTTATAACAAAAAGTCCATATATTCATTCAATAATTCAATAAAAAACAGGATAATATGTTAAGTCAAAGTCGCCTGTATTGTCAATTTAATACAACACAAAATATAGTACAGGAGGTCCTCGGGTTACGACGGTCTCGACTTACGCCGTTTCGTGGTTACGCCCCCATAAAAATATATATATATATATATATTACGCGTCATTCTGTCTTACGCGGTTTAGCGTGGTAAGCGACGTAAACAAACGCGAAGGGCGCACAGCGGAAGAATACACTTTGTTGTGGTTGTAGGGCAAAGAAGACGGCTTCGTGTGCGTGCCCAATGTGGGCGGAAGTACCTGATGTGGGCTCTGATCTGCTCCTATGAAAGCGACAGTGATAACCAAGCAGCGTAGTGGTCTAATTATTGAGATGGAAAGGTTATTGGTGCTTTGGTTGGAAGATCAAAATCAAATTCCGACTTACGACGAAATTCGGGTTACGACGCGTCTTGAACGGATCAACGTTGTAACCCGAGGACCCCCTGTATAGGACACCACACACACACACACACACACACACACACACACACACACACACACACACACACACACACACACACACACACACTTGGACCTTTCTTCCGCCTAAAAAAGAAAAGAAAACAGCGCTACTCGTCACATGATTGGCGAGGAGCGCCAGCGTGGGTAAATATGGTAATTTACACACCATATCCCGATTCCTTTCGGAAGGAATCGGGATTCCTTCCGAAAAACAAGCAAATTTCAAAAACAAAATGTATGCTTTTAAAACAATCAATGTTGTTATCTGAAACATGGAGTAGCTTCTTCGTGATCTCAAGTAGCACATTCTGCAAAAAACAAAAATCTGAAATTTGAAAAACGCGATTTTCTCGTTTTCACGAATCCCTGCATGTGGTGGGTTTCGTGGTGGCGGGTCACTTTTTTTAAAAGTCAAAACTGAAGATATCGGTGCCATGGTCGAGTATAACATCTCAGACATCCCAAGTCTCCCGGAAGTTCCGGGGGTGGATGATGTCTCCCTGAAATGAGTTTTTGGAACTTGGGATGTTGCCATCTTTACATTCTAGAATCTAAATCTAGAATTCTACAATCTGAATCTATAATTCTAGAATCTAAGTCTAGAAGTCTAGAATCTGAATCTAGAATTCTAGAATCTTAAAACAACCAATAGCAAGACATCTTGTTACCTTTGAAGTAACTTCAAAGGTACTTCAAAGGTAACGATTACTTTTACCCTTGAAGTTGACCTTTGTTGACACAGGTTCCTTTGTGATGTCACTCACTTCAAGGTAAAATTTATTGTGAGACCACAGGTTAAACAGTCATTTACACAAACCGATCGGTGGAGAACGCCATGTGACACAAGCTCGTAGAAACAAACACAAAATGTCTGGAGAAAAACTGCCTTTTCACCTGCAGGACTACACTGTCCTGCAGATGCTCGGTGAAGGGGTTTTTGGACAGGTGTTGCACTGTCTCAAGCCCACAACAGCAGAACATGTGGCAGTGAAAGTCCTCAAGAAGCAGGGCCAGTATTCTCTTAAGAGAGAAATGGCAATGCTCCACCATGTCCGACAGCTGGACTCTGACAGGTGCAACATTGTCAGACTCATGGACACATTTGTTTGCCATAATAACACACATATGGTGTTTGAAATGCTGGACTGCTGTTTGGGGGACTTTTGGGAGCAGCGTCAGAGGAGCTTGCATCTGAGTGAGATCAGAGTGATAGCCCAGCAGCTTCTGGTGGCCTTTGAGGCACTCAGAGAGCTGGACATTGTTTACACTGATCTCAAATTGGACAATGTGATGCTGGTCAATTGCAAAAATCAGCCTTTAAAAGTGAAGCTGATTGATTTTGGATTGGCACACCTGCAGTCGGAGCTGAAGAGGGGGTCCATATATCAAAACCTTTATTTCCGGGCTCCAGAGGTCACTCTGGGACTGCCTCTGACCCATGCTCTGGACATGTGGTCCCTGGGCATCGTCCTGGTGTTGCTCTACCTCGGCAAACTCCCTTTCTCCGATTCCTCCCCCTACAACAACCTGAGGACCATCAATAGTGTGCTGGGACCTCCATCAGACGAGCTGCTGGACAGAGGAATATACACCAGCAGGTACTATTCCAAAATGGAGAATGGGTGGACCTTTAGAACACCGGAGGATTATTACAACTACACAGGGTTGAGACCCAATGACTCCCCGGGCCCACTGGAAGGATTTGATCTGGACGAGGCTGTACGGTTACACCCGCCAGAATTTACATTCCCTGAATTCAGGGACAGGATATGGTTTCTGGACCTAGTGAGAAAACTCCTTCACGTGGACTTCTCAAAGAGAATTACTCCAACTGAAGCTCTACAGCATGAGTTTATATCACTGGAGTACTTTGAGGAGAACCATGCTGGTTATGTGAAATGGGCTCGAGACATTATGGGCCTGGTTCAGAGGAACGCCTCCAGAAACCCTCAGAATCCCACCACAGAAGAGGTCCCACAGGAGTCGTCCAAGAACATCAAGGAGATGCCACCAGCACAAACTAGTCCAGAAGAGGTGGAGAATGACATCCATGAGGAGGAAGAGAACACCAACTCCTCTCCTCGCTCTGGTGTCCTCTGCAGGCTTTCATCAGTCAGGACTTTCTGGAGAAATGTGGCTGCCTCATCCAGGAAGTGGTGTTCAAGGTCCAGTATGAGGAAGATCTTAAGTCGTGAGAGATGCAGTTTAGCCTCTAGGGAGACTGAACTGCCATAAATTCTACAATTTATGTCAAACATAAATTGTAGAACTTCTGTTTGACATTCATGGAAAGACGAATGTTCTTGGCTGGCTTAACCGCAGCAAAGCGTCCTGTAGCCTGCAGGTGGAAGACCCCACAGCTTGTGCACTTGCAAAGGTGGATCTTGGACTTCAGGGATATTGCATCATTAGAGCAATGGGCTTCATGAATCCATAAAGCCAAATTTAAAAACATACAGATGTGGGAGGATCTAACAATAATTTTAAAATCTCTTCTAACAAGCTAAGGCTATGTAAATATGCATACCTCTAATAATTCCCCTTTGTTTTTTGTTTTTCTCACAAAGATGATTATGATGAGGATGACGATGATGACAACGACAGTGACAATGATGTTAGTAATAATAACAATAATAATATTGTTGTTATTGCTGTTAGTGCTGTTGCTACTGTTATTATTGTCTGTATATGCATGTATACATATAAATGTATGTATGCATGCATGTTTGTGTGCATGTATATATATACATATATATACATGCACAAAAATTAATGTAATGTAAAATGTATCAAAAAATTGTGTACACATATATTGTTTGCTTTATTGTTTGCTCTTTTACCCATAAATACTAAAAATCTAATAAAACATTGATCACAAAAAAATAACATTTGGAGCTCTTTGGATTTTGTTTTGCATTAACAGGTTTTTCTGTTTTTTATTCAAAAGGAAAATTGTTTGTCTATTGCAAGAAAATATTATTATATTAAACTATATTATATACTATATTATATAACACCGGAGGATTATTACAACTACACAAAGTTGGCACCCTATGACATCGCAGGCCCACCAGATGTTATTGCTTTACCTGGAATGTTCCATGCTGTGACCTGTACACAACATTTACATCTAGCAATTATTCATTGTTTCACTGGCACATGTTTGAGTAACCTCTTACTATTAGTCTGTCTATCTCTTCAAAACTCAAAATGCTTTGGCTATTTCATTTCAGCCCTGGAATGATTGTATAAGCTGTACAATAAATTCTGGGACATGATATTTATTTGTAGTAATGCAAGGTATGTGCTACAAAGGGAAGAAAAAATAACTTTTTGGTTCAGACTGCAGCTCAGGACTTTTAATGATACTGTCTATTTAAAAAAAAAAGGTTTACCGTGATTATCCTGCTTTGTGTAAATAGCATAAAGCGGTTTCAATATTTTCATTTATCATTATATTACTTTGTAGCATATATTGTGCTTCAAATTTTTGTTATTGTGTCAGACATTCTCAGTACCATTAAATTATCATGCAGTGGTTCCACTTGTACAACTGACAAAAAGGTATCAGAAAAATACACTGTTGCTTCATTGTGGTGTGCACGGTGTAGCTAATGAGGCCCGTGGTCAGAGTGGACCTCCCCAGATGGGACAGCAGGTGTGCACAGCTGTCTGGACAGAAGGAAGAGACAGCCTGTAACCATGTAGAGAGGAACTGCACCTCCTCCTAGCTCCTATCTCAGTATCCTGCTGTCATTGGCAAAAAATCAAGACGTGGTACAGTGGTATGGTTAGTCTGTCTACATCTCAAAATGCTCTGTTCCACCTTGTGATGTCAAGAAGCTGTAATCTTCAATAGCAGTAACTATCTTTTATCTTTTGTCCAGTTGAGATTGGCAATTCCAGGGCTAAAATTGTCCAAATGATTCTAGTGAAGGTGTGTGGAGTTTAAACACAGTGGAGCACTTCCTGTATTACCGCATGGCATCACAAGGTAAATACAGTAGAACTGGAGTAGCCAAAAGATTTTTAAAACGCCTTATATTTCACCCTATGCCAAACGCTGTAACGATATGAGAAAAACGATGCTAGGATGTATGCTAATTTTAATAAACGCGCTAGCCCCCACATCAGGGCCTATAAATAGCCCTGCAATGACCTTCTTGTTGATTTATTTATTGTCGCTCAATAGCCTGCAGGACTGTTCACCTCCAATGGCAGGCAATTTGAGGCTGCAGTGTTTTGGTGTTTGTCCCCTTGTGTAGCCGCTATCCGCCTTTTCCCTTTATTGTCTATGCGAATCTCAGGAGCATACTAGCCCTTCACTGCCGGATCCGTAGATTTCCATGTAAATGAGGACTCGTCTTCTTGTGCCGGACTGAAGAGGCTATGAATAAACAACAGGTTGGACCGAACAAGGTGGATGGCGTATACATCAAATATTCAACTCGGGGGCTCTATCTGGGTTCTCCATTCTCTTTTACTTTGATGAGCTACCAAGAACTTGAGTAAAAAAGTTTTCCTGTTTTTTCATTTTATTTTAGGGAGGAAAATTGAATTGCATCAGTTAGCAGTTAAATGGTGTTTTCTCAGACTTTTAAAGGGCCCATATTACGCTATTTTCTGATCTGGAGTTGTGTTTTAATTCATTCATACATGTTTTCATTCATAAGTCCTGCATATTAATTCTCACTAAATGCTAAATACAACTTTAAGAGGGTAAATGAGAAAAGAAAACAAATACAGCTCTGGAAAAAAAAAAAAAGAGACCACTGCATTTTTTTCTGAAATCAGCATCTCTACATGTATTACAGCCATTCCATTCCAGCGTCTGTTGAATTCCAACACAAACACAAAGCTGAGCTACTTCAGTTCTTGCATCAGGAGTGGAATAAAGTCACCCAAGAACAATGTGAAAGACTTGTGGAGAGCATGCCAAGACGCATGAAAGCTGTGATTAAAAATAAGGGTTATTCCACCAAATATTGATTTCTGAACTCTTCTTAAGTGTAAACATTAGTACAGTATTATGTTGTTTTAAAATTTATTTGATCTAGTTTCTTTGCATTGTTTGAAGTCTGAAAACATGAATCTTTTTATTTTGACCTTTTGTCATTTTCTGCAAATAAATGATATTTTTTTTATTTGGAATTTGGGGGAAATGTCAGTAGTTTATAGACTCAAACCAAAATGTTCCTTTTGCCCAAACACATTTGCCTGGAAGAATCCATGACTCATCGCTGTACCAGCGAGTGAGTCTGGTAACGTTTGATCCACAGAATGCGCTGCTGTTGCGCGTAGACAGACAGCTAAGTGAACCAATCAGAGATTGCGCCATCTTGATTCAAAACTGAGGCGGAACTTCCGCTGCCTAAGAGTGACTTTGCGGGCAAAGGCGGGTGCACTGACGTCACCATCTTTGAACGAATCAGAATCGCGGAGTCGGTTTGGAACCGGAGGAGCGAGAGTGGATGGAGAGTGTCCAAATGGTATCGCGGTGTATAGGAAATACAGAGAGATATCATTTGGCTGGCCAGGTAACAAACACATACCTATAAGTAGTAAAATCTAAAAACTGATCATTTTGCAGTGGTCTCTTTTTTTTTTTTCCAGAGCTGTACAGTGTAACATGGCTAAAAGCTCTGCAATAGGTCCACTTTTACCATGTTGTAATAATGTTCCCTGACCATTCGATTAATCAGTGATTTGTGTGTGTTTGAGTAGGCAAATTCTACATTGTCCTACATTCGAGGCTTGAGTGCTCTGAAAATCCCTGTTTTCGCTTACCCCCTATCTCCACCCACAACTCTGTACTTGTATTTACTTACTAAGCAAAATTGACTCTTGTGATCTTTAAGCCATGTTATAATGTTGTTACCTCATCAAAAACGTACCTGGAATTGTGTTTAGGTTCATTCACACATGTTTGAGGAACACTTTATTATTAGTCAGCTCAGAATGTTCAGTTGCACCTTGTGATGTCATGTGAAGCAGTAGTTTTCAAGTTAACAGCTTTACCTTTAGTTTCGTAGAGATTGGTAATTCCAGGTCTGAAATCATCCAGAGGATTCCAGTGAAGGTGTATGGAGATTAAAAACACAGTAGGGCCACATGACATCACGAGGTGGAACAGTGTTTTCAGAGAGAAAAAACATCAGCCTAAATATCCAAGGTTTGTGTGTTAAACATGTGCGAATTAAACAAAACACAACTCCAGGTATGTTTTTGATGAGGAAACATTATAAATGAGTAGAAAATGCGTAACATGGGCTATAAAAGTGTTCACTGACTTTTTTGGAAATAGAAAAACTACAGATATTATTCAAGTTATTTAGCATTATAACAGATCAGAAAATGGAGTAATATAAGAACTTTAATCTCCAACTCCTGATCAGGATTCGAAAACATCACAGAGCCATTTTTTTCCCAGAGTTGTATAAAAAAGCAGGATTTATACTAGGGATGCAAATTATCGATTAATTCATTAATCTCTAGTTGATTGACCTTATCGATCGACTTACGATTAATTGATAAGCGGCGTTTTTCACCTGAATTTTAGTGTTTCAATAGGGTCTTTAAGAATAGGCCTATAAGCTATAGTATACATAACACTGAGTCAAAAATATATGTTAGTATTATTATATTGTATATTCCTCAATTAATTATTCCTTAGTAAAAAGCAGACAAATGTATTGATGCTGAATAACAAAATACATTCTTTATTGAAAATAAATTGAGGACGTTTTTTGTAAAAACGAAACTCGCGCTTTTATTGTGGAGGCAGATGTGCGCGGTGCGTGGTACATGCGGCTTGACGCAGAGCTCCGTGATATGAAATGATAAAAAAAATGAATTGATCGGCGAAAACATTTCACTCACACACACGCACAGACGCACACACACCGGCACACGGGCCGGACAGCGGGCTGCTTCCACTGCGCTTTCACGTGGAGCCTGCTACGCGGCCCGGAGACCTGCGTGAAGTTGGCCCCCCATCAACTTCCCGAAGTTGGGGGGCCAACTTCACGCAGGTGGCCCGGAGCGGAGGAGCACGTGCAGTGCGCCGCGCCTTCTAGATCGGCCGTGGATGTAACGCTATGGTCCTTCTCGCGAGTGGGTTCACATCTCGTGTTCACATTCCAGAGTAGCGCCCTCTCCTCTAGCGATTAGTTGCAATTAATGCATTTTAATCGGCCAACATCTTTATCGACAATTAATCGTAAGTCGATTAATTGTTGACATCTCTAATTTATACTGTTTTGATAAATGATAAAACAATCTAAAGACACAATCTTCCCTAAATGTTTTCACCGTTGCCCTGAACATCTTGAAAAATGGGCTCGGAGAAGTGGAAGACGACTAATAAGATCGGAAGAATGCAAGTCACTTTTCTGTAATGGTTTTGCAAAGGGCACTGAGTGGACACACAAACTGCAGAGGAGGTGGTGAGGAATCCATTTGAACGTTCACAGTCTAAAAGGTCAGTCCTGCTATGGGCCTGTAGAACATAGCACACGTTGCATAATTGGTTGAAGTTATATCCATCTTTATTTAAAGGTCCTATATCATGTGAAATTGTGTCTTATGAGCTTTTAGTCATGTTATAATATTGTTACCTCATCAAAAAACTTGACTGTGGTTGTGTTTTGTTTCATTCACACATGTTTGAGTGATCCTTTGTTATTCTGTTTGCATTTGAAAGCAACTTTTTTTTTTTTACTTTTAATTGCACCTTCACTTAGGCTACGTTCACACTGCAGCCTGAAGTGACCCAAATCCGATTTTTTCGCCTCTATGTGACCTGTATCTGATCTTTTAAAGACCCCATGACATGGTACTTCTTGATGCTTTTATATGGCGCCTAACAGAGCCTCTTGGAGTGAGGTCTATGGAGACTTGTGTCTTTGAACACTTTATTTTGGGCGTGTTGCTTGAATGCAAATGAGGAGGACAGAGACGGGCCAGTGCAGGCGGGTGGGTTGTGGCCAAATACGCCACTGTTTCCTGGTTTACCGCTTCCGTGTGTGTAATGCGGAGGAAGAAATGAGAAGCGTCCCATGAAAAAAAAAACTACAGATATTATTCAAGTTATTTAGACCAGTCCATTGCTTGACCTGCCTGCTCTTTCATAATATACCTAATGTAAGTAGCTTGAGATCTGGACATAGTATTCCTGACAAGTTTCCCCGACGACGTTGAGTGATGGCGCAGAGACAGATTACTTAAAGTCTTCCACTTTAGCCTGATTGATTTAGTAGGACTTCCCTTCTGGGCTATCAGGAAATCATTGTGGCTGTGGTGGAAAGGCTATACCCAAATTGAACGCTCAGTTATGGCGTTTGTTTTGTCCGCATAGTTTTTTCTCATCATTTGAACTACACTTTAAAGCTGCACTGTGCAACTTTTCTGATTGAGAGTCTGCTACCTACTTGTCTCCATGGAAATATAGAATTCTACAATGTTCCACAGTATAGATATATAAGCAGGTTACAGGACTACACTACTTTACAATTCAGATTTGTGGAGAGTCGCCTCTATTCACAGAAGGAATTATTGACTTTTGAGTAATAGAAACACCTGTTATGAATAAATCCTGGATGGATATGCTTATTGTCCTACATTCCAGGCAAGCAATATCATCTCCATGGAGAATATGTAGGGGAACCTCCACCAGAAAAGTTGTGCAGTGTACCTTTAAAGCGGCTTAATGTAATAAAGAAAAAATAAATTTAGCAAAAAGTCAAAAAATTAGACCACTGTGTATCAAAATGAAACCACTGTGTATTGCTTGCATCAAATGTTTATTGTCTGCTAACGAGGAAGTAATGCCGTTGCATGCTAGTTGTTTTTAGCATTACCATGATGGCAAAACTCCACCCTGACCTCTGAAATTTGAGGAAAACATTTCTAAACTCGTCACGGTGAATAATTAGTAGCCATACACCAATCTAATACAGGTATTGGATTTCAATACTGAAAAATTAGCAGAATCAGATATCGGCTTCAAAATATCAGTATTTTCTGTTGGTAGTCAGTCCAGAAATTCTCATGTTAGAATTTTTATTTATGCAAAGTTGTTCAGTAGTTACTTTAGAGATAAATAACAGCGACAAAACAGATTGGAATCAGTTCTGTCTAAAATTATTTTTGTTTTAAAGAAATAAATCTGCACTTGTATCGGCTTCACTCTAAACATGAATGTGTTTTAAAAAAAACAAAAACACAGCATGTGGTGAATTTCAACACATCAATGAGTTCTATTTGGGACAATACAACGTGTGTTAATTCTGACACATTTGATGTGTAAATATACTGACACATAAGTTGTGTCAATATAGTGACACAAGGATGTGTATTAATGTGTTACTCTGAACACAGTTATGTGTTAAAATGCTATTTACACATTAGTGTGTTGCTCAGAATTCCAGTTACCCAACACGAGCATGTGTCATTCCACAAAGTTCATCAAGATGAATAAAGATGAAGATGCAAGTAGAAAAAATGTTTATTTTTCTGTACATGCAATATATATACAGGCTCAAATATTAACATTGCCTTAAAAAAATCATAAAAATACCTTAATCTTGGCTTAATACAACACAGAACGCTGAAACAAGCACTTTCATGATATTTGGTCCAGGGTCCAGCAGAAAGAAACAGAGAAAAAAAGATTAAGTATATAAATTTTAAAATGTCTACAAGGTACACAGATCAATCAATCAATCAATCAATCAAACATTTATAAGGCGCTTTTCATACAAAATTGTAGCACAAAGCGCCTTACAGTGGTCAAGGATTAGAAGATTGACCTTTATTGATCTCACAAATGAGATGACACAAATTGAGTATGTGACATACGTGTGCATTTTAATGCAATACAAACAAACATGTACAAACATGTATTTTAGAATACAATATTATATAAAAATGCCATATATAATGTTATATATAGGCACAAAATATAATATGTACTCAGTGTGGAAAAGTAGCACATGCTACTGGACAAATGTCAACCGCAGTTCTTATCAAAAGTATCAAATACAGTGTTGGGAAAGTTCATGTTCTACATGAACTAGTTCAAAGTTCAGTTCACACATTTCAAAATGAACTAGTTCGTTCATAGTTCATAATTGTTTATAGTTAGTAGTAGGGATGTCAACAATTAATCGATTAACGGTTAATTGTCGATTAAGACGTTGGTCGATCAAAATGCATTAATTGTAATTAACCGCTAACCGCGGACACGCGCACCCGAAACAAGGCAACCGCGCTGCGCCAAGCTCGACTCACAGCCGACCGCAGGCGCCAACGGCACTGCTCAGCAGCCCCGGGTGTACGAGCGAGGCGAGATCGAACCCGGAATGCGTGCCGCTGCTGCTGGTTTCGCCGCACCCCGAGCCCCGCGCGGCTGGCCTGCGGCTCGGGGCGCGGGCCGCGGCGAAACCAGCAGCGGCACGTGGTGGTTTAATCCTGATCTAGTCCAGGTCTAGACCCGGTCGAGTCCCGGTCCAGTCCAGGTCCAGTCCAGGTCCAGACCTGGTTCAGACCTGGTCCAGTCCACGTTTAGTCCTGGTCTAGTCTCTTAGCCAATCAGGACAGAACACAATGTTACACTATAAAAAAAAAAAATTGGATAGAACGAGGGATTACTGTATTTTGTTATTCAGCATCAATACATTTGTCTGCTTTTTACTAAGAAATAATTAATTGAGGAATATACAATATAATAATACTATGATATATTTTTGACTCAGTGTTATGTTACTATAGCTTATATTCTTAAAGACCCTATTGAAACACTAAAATTCAGGTGAAAAACGCCGCTTATCAGTTAATCGTTAATCGATCGATAAGGTCAATCAACTATCAGTTAATGAATTAAGAGATAATTTGCATCCCTAGTTAGTAGTTCGTTCATAGTTCCAAAAAATGAACTAGTTCATAGTTCTTTTTTTTTCCAATACATTGCTGCGAGCTATTATTTTTCAATATCATTGCCAAAGCACATATAGAACCACAGACAGCAATTATTATATCAGTTTTAACAATCAAACCATGTGTTAGATTCCATCTTCATATCCAATTTTGCATCCTTATCCAACCAGGGTCTCCTACAATATACTGCAGCACGAGATTGTCCAGCTGTGGCAGAGAGATGACCACAGAGCTGCTGCTGTATGCAGTCAGTGGGATTTGGGTAGAGGATCTGTCTTGACCGTCTTTTGACTTCGTACGTGCTTTCATAAACCTCGAAAGGCTAGCCGGGTGCTTCAGTTCACTGTGTCATTTTAAGTTTGCTGTTGGTGTGACTGAAGTGCGGATTTTCTTCTTGAAAGCTGGCGGGCAAAGTTTGCACATAAATGTGAGGTTATTCCCTTCCTCACCGACTTTGTCTTAGAGCTCTTTTAAATGTTCATATGATGAATCCTTGCTGCTCCTGCTACAGTCGTCTCCATGTCTCTGCTGCCTTTTTTGTTCTGTCTTGCTTCGATGACACATGCGGCGATGCGACGCTGGTGTTGTTGCCAAATTAAACGTTTTGCCTGGAACACTACAGAAATCTGACACCCTATTGAACAAAGTTAAATAGATAGCACGTGTCGTATTGCGCGTGTCGTATTGCGCGTGTCGTAAATAGATAGCACGTGTCGTATTGCGCTTTGCACACAGACGCATAGTTCTCATCAGATCAATAACCCGTGTGTTTAAAAGCCCATTAAAAAGCTAGAAATCTAGTCCTGGTTAGTAGGTACACGGCACAATCTGTACAACCGTAAAAACTACAGACATTACCTCGTATCAATGGGGAAAGCTATTTCAATTGCAGAATGCATTTTCAAGTGTAGTTTTAATGGAAGTCAACAAAAATGTCCAATAAATGCCTAAAACGGTGTGTAAATACGATTGCAGACCATATTACACTGTCAAAGAAAGTGCAAAACCAAAGAAAAATACAATATGTTTGATTAGAACTGAGGTTGAAAGGAAAAATTAGTGAGGGGAAAACACGGCTGCATGACAGTTGTTCACGTCCAAATTCACATGTGAAGAAATTTAAGAAAAAAATTAGTCTAATTAAACATTGAAAGACAGGTGGACAATAATATGTTCCAGCTCATTACAGTGGGTTTGTAATCGAGTAAACTGCTCTTCAGACAACATTAGCTCGCTCTTTTGGCAATAGCAAACAAAGCTAGTTAGCCTAACAGTTAGCAGTTAGCATTGCCATTCACTTGCATTACGGGCCATGACTTGGCAAAAATTTAGCTAACACCAGTACATTAGCATTTAGTCACTTAATCTTTATAATAATAATAATAATAATAAATAAACGTTAACCAAAAACTTGATCTTCAACCCAATCACATTTTTTCACGGTGATTCGAGCTAAACAGGGGGTCTGTTTAGCTTGAATCACCGTGAAAAAATGTGTGAGCCAAACATTTTAACTAGCAATAATTCACTTGGTGTGACCAAAATATGAATTACTGTGTTGGGGAAAACACTGAGGTAAAGTCAAAAGTGAGAGATTGGATGAAGTCTAACTTACAGCTTATTGAGCAGCTTTTAACTACTTTTGTCTAAAATTGAAACATAAACACAGAAAACTGTCCACTTACATGGTCATTTATTGCTACTGTCAACCGTGTGATCAGAGACTTCCTGCTGTACCGCTGTGGCTTGTGACACGTTGAAACCGTTGAACCAACTTGGCCTGGCCGATTGTCCAATGATGTTAAAGGGATAGTTCGGGTTTTTTGATGTGAATCTGTATGGCATCCCCTTCAGCAGTTGTAAGTTGCGATGTTTAAAAGTGAACAGGCTAATAATAGGCGCGCAGTGATACAAATCGACAGAAAATAGCACCAAGCGATTCTGACTGCTGACTTTTTCAGAGACAATTGTTTGGGATGCAAATATATCACTTTTTGGATAAATATTGTTTTGAGAAGACATACAAGCTTTATTAAATGTCCCGGCTAACTTGCCGGAACTACTTTCGTCAGCTCCCGAACCGGGCAGAATTCGGCTCAGAGGACACTGTCAGGGGTAAGTCAGTGTTAATGCACAACACTGCTGAAGGGGATGCCATACAGATTCACATTAAAAAAAAAAAAAAAAACTATCCCTTTAACACATATTTTTGTGCTTTCATATTTTTGTTGTAGAAGGTAAAGGGATATGCCACCCCCAGGTCAAAATTGGGCATCTCCCCACAGTCCAAGCACACACCATGCTGACAGGGGAATCCCTGTTACGCACCAGGTTGGCAGTTCCCCTGTTACGCAGCGTGGTGTGTGCTTCGGCTGTCTTTTTCCGCACTGAAAAATAGTTCCCACCCAAAATGACCAAGTCAAGCTTTCCGTGTTGATTTGCACATTTATTTGCACTCGATATGAATGCGCACTACACAGAAAGTAATTGGGAAAAGCATCGAGCAAATTAATTCCTTTTGGCCAAAATCTTTCGTTGGCAACGTTAGACTCCAGTCTAACGTGGAGTAGCTGCAGCTACCGCTGCGGTCAGTGCTGACAGACTCGGACAATGGCTGGGTCACAAGGAAAATGCTTTCCACCACTTATTTTAGTCTCTGGACTGTGGGGAGATGCCCAATTTTGACCTGGGGGTGGCATATCCCTTTAAGTCATGCAACACATTATGTGCAGAAATTGACATGTGTGTTATTTGTCTTTCTACACATTAAATGTGTAAGAAAACAGCACATTCTTTCTTAGAGTGTGATATTGGATATCTGCACAGTATCGACAATGGAATTGAAAAAGCTGGACCTCCATTCAGAAACGATACATATGTTCTGGGAATCAAATTGATTACCTTTTTGCTGAAGGAGACTATACTAATCACCAGGGAAGTAGACAGGGGGTACAAAGTGGGCTGTTGTCCCAGGCCCCAGGGTTTTAGGGGCCCAGAATTGGACCCTCTAAGAGACATTTCTGTCGACGGGCCTGCTAACCATTCAAACCTGCAATATTATTGGTTTGAGTTTAGTCCAATAACACATTTTACTTTGTTTTGCAAACACTGAAAATCATAAATTGTCCAAAACGGCATTGGAACGTCCTGCCATACCCACTCACTTGAATTAAGGGTAAACATTTTAGCATTGTTTTTATAGATTGCGATGTAAAAGGCCAACTTACCACAGCGTGTTTATTTAGCACTTCGAATGGCTCCCAAATGTCTGGTAGAGTACCTCACTTCACCTTGAGCGTGAATCGACGCCAGCAAAATATATGATCATTTAATCTCCAGTGGCACACGAGACAGAATGTTTTTACTACAGGCAGCTTACTTTAAATTTGTGACAGATGTCTATTCAACAACTTCATAAATAATAGATTGGGTATTTGGAATGTCCCATTTAAGAAAGCGTCAGTTTAAATCATGAATAATTTGGGGCTTGTTTTGCTCGGGGTTTGTTTTCTTTTCTCTCTCTCTCTCGTTCCTTTTCTTTGCCCGTCTTGTGTTTCGGGATCCATTCTATAAAATATCACCGGAATTTTATAAGAAAGGACAATATCAAGAACGGAAATATTGAAAATACATCATTGGTCTAAGTTTGTATATGTCCATTCATAATAATATAAATAAAATATAGATGGTTTGTTGTGGCTTTTTATAGAAAGAAGTGAATTTGTAGTGGTAGTAGGTAGTAGTAAGTAGTTTTAGGAGTAGTAGTGGGAGTAGGTAAGAGCAGTAAGGAAGAAGTAAGTAGAAGTAAATAGTAGTAAGTAGTAGTTTTAAGTAGTTTTAAAGTCACTTTACCTGCTACTTATTTATTTAACTACCACTGCCCATCACTGCACTGTACACAATCATCTGAGTCACTTTATTGTAGGGATATTATATATTACTATACTGGAGTCACTTTAACTGCTGTTTGTTCACTGCCCAGAATCAAAGACATTTATTGTGCAACGTTCCTGTGCCTTTTAACCTTAGTGTTGTTTTTTTAGTTGATTGTACATACTTATTATTATTATTTATCTTAATTTTGATGCATGCTCATATTTTCCTACTGTTTCTGAAACTTGTGTTGTGACACCGCAATTTCCCCATTGTGGGACAAATAAAGGATTATCTTATCTTTTAGTCATAGTAAGTTGTTTGAGTAGTACTAAGTAGTTTTAGTAGTAGTAGTAGTATTAGCATTAGCATGAGTAGTACTAGTAGTAGTCAGGGCTCTCAAGTTTTGAGCGGGGTCGTGCGTGAGACGGGGGGGTTCACTGAAAACACGCGGTGCCTGCATTATCTAACCGAATTTCTGGGCACAGAAGCGCTGCGCTTGAATTGCGTAACTAAATTTCAGCGTGAGAAATACCATGTGTGGCGTTGAATTGTCTCAATGCGTGAGACTTCAAAACTTGAGAGCTCTGAAGTCAGGGCTCTCAAGTTTTGAAGTTCGGTCGGAGTGAGAGGGGGGGGCGCGAGTAGGGTTGCCCACCGGCCCGATTGCCGTCACCCTTCATGGTGTAGTGAATATTTTTAGCCCTTTTTTGTATGTGTGAAGCAATTTTTGACTATTTGACTCAAACCTGAATTTAATTAGATGCATATTTGAGTGATATGAACACAGGGAAAATAAATAATTATCAGCAATTAATTTTTAATACAAAATAACAAAATGAACAGAATAAAAGAAATATCTGTCCTGCTTAACTTAATACTGTGTAAATTAATATAAACAGGGATGAAAGTGACCAGTAATGGAAAAAGCTGAAAGTCACCGAAAAGCTAGGGGGGTCCGGGGGCATGCCTCCCCGGAACATTTTTGAACTGTATATGCTCTGAGATGCAATCTGAGGTCATTCCAGCCACTTTGCACTAACTTCTCACAAAATGTGACTTGCACTGGATGGAATCAGCTCCGGATGTGTAGTCTGGACAGTAGCTGCTGACAGCCAGACTCAAGCACATTTCTAAATGATCATCAGTCATAGTGGAACAGTAGGCTACTTAATGATCTTCATGTGTGAAAAGGCTGACTCACATAAATAAGTTTTCATAAATCTATCTCCATTTTATCTGGTAAATGTTAATTGTAATCTTAAAATAAGCTAAGCAAACTGTACTGCACTTAAACACTCTGTGCCCCATTTTTGGACCCTCACCCACAGTTTGAGACCCCCCCCTTTTTTTTTTAACCTGTTTTTTCAACTTCCTACCTGGAGTCACATTCTCTTACTGGTTTTGCAGTGGTATTTCCCAGCCTCTGCACATTTACCAAATGCACTGTCACTCTTCCCCGCGTATAGCGTACACAGGCTCCTCCTGTGTGAAAAGGAGGACGTGAAGCGAAGGTACACGCTGTAGCGAACATGCTGCGCGCTCGCCAGGGCTCCAGACGAGCGCGCAGGCTGCAGTGCGAAGCTCCGCGCGGTCCCGCACACCGGTAAAAGTTTATTGCTAACGGCAGCGGCTGTAATGAAATATGACTGCACTCATCTCGAGACCAAGACCGGTGTCGTAGTATTTGACACCAGTCGACTGGTAGATCAACGTATTGGGCCCCTGTTTTAGACACTATTTTTGATTCACACGGTAATACGGGACAAAGTGCGTCCCTTTTCAGCTCAATATGGGACGCGGAATTTTGTTTCTGAATACGGGACGATTCCGTTTTTCAAGGGACGGTTGGCAACCCAACGGTTTCAAGGGACGGTTGGCAACCCTAGGTGCGAGTGGGGGGGGGGGGGGGGGGGGGGTGAGTGAGTTTTTTTTAACGCTGAAAACGGCGCGGTGCATAACTAACTCTTCTGAGCCACACAGACCGATTTTCTGGGCACAGAAGCGCTGTGCGCTGCACTTGAATTGCGTAACTAAATTTCAGCGTGAGAAATACCATGTGTGGCGTGTGAGCGTGTGAACACGTTGAATTGCGTGTGTTACACTCTCAAAGCGTGAGACTTGAGAGCCCTGCCTGAAGTAGTAGTAGTAGCATTAGCATGAGTAGTAGCATTAGCATTAGTAGTGGTAATAGTAGTAGTAGCATTAGCAGTAGTAGTAGTAGCATTAGCAGTATTACGATTAGTAGTAGTAGTAGTAGCAGTAGTAGCATTAGCATTAGTAGTAGTAGTAGCATTAGTAGTAGTAGCATTAGCAGTAGTAGCATTAGCAGTATTAGCATTAGTAGTAGTAGCAGTAGTAGCATTAGCATTAGTAGTAGTAGTAGTGGCAGTAGCAGTAGTAGCATTAGCATTAGTAGTAGTAGTAGTAGTAGTAGTAGTGGCAGTAGTAACAGTAGCAGTAGTAGCATTAGTATTAGCAGTAGTTGGACATCTCGCTGCCTGGACCATCGACTACCTCACTGACCGTCCACAGTACGTGCGGCTGCGCGGCTGTGAGTCAGAGGTGTTAGTCTGCAGCACGGGTGCCCCCCAGGGTACTGTCCTCTCACCCTTCCTCTTCACCATATACACCTCGGACTTCACATACAACACGGACAGCTGCCATCTCCAGAAGTTCTCCGACGACTCGGCCATTGTGGGCTGTGTGTCTGAGGGGAACGAGCTGGAGTACCGCTCGGTCATCAGTGACTTTGTAGACTGGTGTGGGCGCAACCACCTGTGCCTTAACACCAGTAAGACAAAGGAGCTGGTGATCGACTTCAGGAGGAGACCACTACCTCACTCACCGGTGAACATCCAGGGGCAGGACATAGAGACTGTGGACAGTTTCAAGTACCTGGGTGTTCACCTCAACAATAAACTGGACTGGTCCCACAACACCGACGCCCTGTACAAGAAGGGCCAAAGTCGCCTCCACCTCCTGAGGAGGCTGAGGTCCTTTGGAGTGTGCAGGCCTCTGCTCAAGACTTTTTATGACTCTGTGGTGGCCTCTGCTCTCCTCTACGCTGTCGTCTGCTGGGCCCCGAGCAGCACAGAACGGGACAGAAAAAGACTGAATAAGCTGGTTAAGAGGGCCAGCTCTGTCCTGGGCTGTCCTCTGGACTTTGTAGAGGAGGTGACTGAGAGGAGGGTACTGGCCAAATTCATGTCCATTAAGGACGACACCTCTCACCCTCTGCACCGGACTGTAGAGGAGCTGAGCAGCTCCTTTAGCAGCAGACTGAGGCACCCCCAGTGCAAGAAGGAGCGCTACCGCAGATCCTTCATCCCCACCGCCATCAGACTGTATAATTCTAACATATAGGCCAGATGTGCAATATCCTCCTTTTCATGTTGATGCTTGTTGTTACTATTATCATTATTACTATTTTCCATTATTATTATTATTACGTATTACTATTTGTACTATTTATTACTTACTTTATCCCCTCCCTGCCTGCATGCACTTTTTTTCCCTCTTGTCCAAATGTCCTGGAGCTACTGTGGCGAGTAAATTTCTCCTGTGTGAGATCAATAAAGGCTTATCTTATCTTATCTTAGTTCTAGTAGCAGTAGCATTATCAGTAGTAGCAGTAGCATTAGCATTACCAGTAGCAGTAGTAGCATTAGCATTAGCATTAGTAGAAGTAGTTCCACTGCAGGTTGGCGGGGTGATTCCAGCTCTCACAGGTGAATGCTGTTGTTGTGTCCTTGGGCAAGATACTTAATCCACCTCACCCACAGTGTCTAAATTTTTTTTGGCTTTGAGCACCTTGAAGGTGGAAAAGCGCTATGTAAAAATGTGGCTGTTTACCTATGGATGTTGCCATAGCACACCTGCCAAAGAAACATCTCCATGGAGACGAGCAGGTGGCAGACCCTTCATAGCTCTTCAGAGGACAGATCAGAGTTTTACCTCCCTGGTTCTCACTTTATACTTTATCTTAAGAGCCGCTTTTATGTGCATTGTCCCTGTCAAATAAACTAATAATAAACTAAACTACAAAACAACTCAACATACACACAAAGAAATTGTAGACAGCCACTTTAGCTTCAACGTGATAACAAAATGTAAAATCGATGTCCAAAAGTGTTAAAGTAATAGTAGTGAAAACAGATATATTTTCCCAGTGAAGGCAAGTGCTTCTTCCTCGACCTCTCGTGTTTGGCCCGGATGCCCCGCAGATGTTGTTTTTCTCACTTTTTTGAAGCCTGTCACCAAGACCCCAGCGGCGAAACTCCAACCAAAAGACACACACACAAGGTTCTGCCATGGTCCACTGAGAGGAGGAGGAGAAACAAGCAGGTTGAAAAGAAAAAAAAAAAACTATTTGGAGATAGCTTCTCTCCCTCTCCAATCTCAAATTGGGTGAATGTGAGCCTCCCCTTAGAGGAGGTAAAGACAGCTAAGCCCGCTCCTTCCCCAAAAACCCATCCGCCTGCCCTACTCCACACAGGCCTTTGAAGTAAATGCATCTTCTGCGTTCCTGGCAATGATGAGTTCATATTAATAATATGATATTTTAATATTGTATTTTCATATTTTTAAGTGTATTCATAGATTTTTGCAAATAATTCCCAACTTCATGCAGGCCTTATTGAGGCTACTTTTCACATCACTGAACATCAGTAGGTCTATCCAAATCAACAGAACATGCTTAACATTTATAATCGGTGCCAAAACTACCGCTGACGACACCTGATGGCTGAAATCATGCATAATGCTTTTCTGTGACTGCAAATCATCACGCTTCCTCTCAAAAAAACTCAACTTGCTTGTTCACTAAATTCACACGCTTTGACGCCGAAGTTTGAATTCACAAGCACGTCTATGCAGACCGCACACTGTGGCAGAGGTGCAGTCCTGGAACCCGGCCAGGTGAAACCAAACTTTAAATAATCAGGATCATATTTCCTGTTTTTTGCTGTCTGCTCCCTTGCTGCTCATTTCTGTTGATGTGGAATCAGAAAACGATGCACTTTACAGCTAATACACGAACGCACAATTACCGATATCAATACTGCTGCAGATGTGTACAGATGTGGACCGTTGTTTTTTCTTCGCGTAAGTGACGTGCCTCCCCAGGGCCTCACCTATTGAAAACCGCTGCTCTATACTCTTTTGTCTATCTCGCTCCCCCTCTGTATCTGTCCCTCCTTCTCCTCTCTCCTTACCATACTCTGTTTCTTTTTATCCATATACCTTTCTCTTTCTGTCCCTCTTTTTTTCTCCCCATATATTTATCTCTATCTCTGTTTTCCCTCTCCCTCCTTTTATCGCATTTGCACCTCTCTCTCTCTCTCATTTCACTCTGTGTCACCAGCCCTCTCCCCTTCTTTCTCTCTCTTTCTGTGTCTTCCTCTTTCCTTCTTCCTGTCTCACTATCTCTCAAAAAACCCTCCCTCTTTCTCTTGCTCACCCTTTCTTACCCCCCTCTCTCCCTCCGTAAATCCCTCTATTTCTCCCCCTCTCCCCAATCCCCTATCCCATTCTCTTTCCTTTCCTTTAGCTACCTTCCTCTCTCTTCACCCCTCTCAATCCCTCTGTAATTGGCCCTCTCTTTCTCTCTCTCTCTCTCTTTCACTACCCTTTTCTCTGCCGTCTTCTATCTCCCTGTCTCTGTCTAACTCTCTCTCTCTTTGTTCCTTTTCTCTGTCGCCCCACGATCTCTCTTTATCTTTTGTCTGCCCTTCTACCTCCCTGTCTCTCTCGCCTTCTCCATCCCTTTCTTCCCCCACTCTATCTGTCTCTTCCTCTCTCTTTCACCCTCATCTCTCTCTTGATGTCTTTTTTGTCTGTCTTTCACCCCCTTCTCTCTCCTCCTCTCCTTCCCTCTCTCTCCGTCTGCCCTTCAGAAGTGACATACCTGGTTTATGGGCACCTTGCTGTAAACAGCTCTGAGACTTAACGCCGCAGTGTTTAAAGGTGCCTCGCCGAGTGGAGGGGACGGACTTTTCACTTGCAAATCTTTCACGGTGACACCCACCAAAGGCCCTGTCTGTTAGGGTGACACTAACTCTCCAACAGTAGGCGGCAAGTGTTCAAGTGGACACAATGGTTTGAAATTGTAAAAAGAAAAAAAGGATGTGGCTGTAGATGTTAGATTTGCGGAAGTCGACAGAGGCCATAGTCATAAGCAATATTTTTTCTTCCTTGAAGTAACGAGATCTCGAGAAAACAACACAATTAATTCGTGATCTCGAGAAAACAAAACAGTTATTTGGAGATCTCGAGAAAACGGTTATTCCGTGATCTCGAGAAAACAGTTATTTGGAGATCTCGAGAAAACAGTTATTCCGTGATCTCGAGAAAACAAACAGTTATTTGGAGATCTCGAGAAAACAGTTATTCCGTGATCTCGAATAAACAAACAGTTATTTGGAGATCTCGAGAAAACAAACTGTTATTCCGTGATCTCGAGAAAACGAAACAATTATTCCGTGATCTCGAGAAAACAACTGAAACGTCTAACGCCACGTTGTGACAGGCTGACTTCGGGGCTATTTCTCATTCTGAATAGGTGCATTTTTGGTCATTAGAATGTCTGGAATAATAATCGATCAGCTGATAAGGCAATATTTTGATCAGGGGTTGACACAGGGGGAGATTGCATTACGTCTTTTAATTCGGGATAATTTCAAGATTAGTCCGCGGCACCTCCGCACAAGACTGGCCCGGCTTACAGTTTTGTTTTTTCGAGATCACGAAATAACTCTTTGTTTTCTCTAGATCTCGAAATAACGGTTTTGTTTTCTCGAGATCCCGAATTAATTGTGTCATTTTCTTGAGATTTCAAGTTAATTTTCTCTCGTTATTAAGGTGGAAAACAATCATTACGAACATAGCCTCTGTTGGCTTCCGTATAGATTAAAGAGGGGGGTATTATGATTTGTATTATTATTATTATTTTTGCTTACTTTCTACCATGTTATAATTTTGTTCCCTCTTCAGAAAACAAAATGCTCTGTTCCACCTTGTGATGTTATGAAGTGGTAGTTTTCAAGTTCACAGCTACGTTTTACCTTTTGTTTCGCAGAGATTGGCAATTCCAGAGCTGAAATTAATCAAATTAATCAAGTAAAGGTGTATTGAGTTTGGAAACAGAGCACTTTCTGTCTTACTTACCACATGACATCATAAGGTGGACCAAAGTGTTTCCTTTTGAGAGAAGAACTAAGCCTAAATATAATATGCAGGGTTTGTGTGTTAAACAGGCGTGAATGAAACAACTCCAGGTATGTTTGTGATGACGAAACAATATTATAACAGCGTAGATCAGAAAACACTGTAATATAGACCATTTAATTCCGTTTTTCTCATCTACTGTATACTCTTGGGCAAGTTCTGTACCTGTGACCCTCTGGTTAGTCCGCAGACACTAACAAAGCAATCAAAATAATCAATATGTATAACATGGACTATCAGTACACCTGATATTTTTCCCATGTACTGATATTTTTCCCCATATACTCCTGTTTGTCAGTGTTGGAAGTTACCAAACGCAGTATTGAATTTTCTCCCCTCGCGTCTGGTCTGCTGGCACCATGCAGCTGCAGACATCCATCCTCAGACTGTGTGAAGGAGACTGTGAGGCCTGAGGTAAAAACATTATGTGACCATGTGTGTATTTGTGTGTGCCACAGACCACTATTAGACCACAGATCTTAGTTAGAATGTGATGAGAAAACAGGCCTGACATGATCTGGTTTGGTGCAGTCTTGGTGCAGTTAAATGAGAGAGAGGAAGGTTTAACTCCGGTCAGTGAGGCATTAAGAACGTGAAAATGTTTTATTTTATACTTTTTTCATAACTTAATTTCAAAGTTCAAAGTCTGCTTTATTGTCAAAAACCATATGTACATGTTGCACACACAGGATTTGAAATTGCAGCGCTCCATAGGCCCACAGTGAACATAAAACATCTGTTAAACAAGACAATAAACATCATGACTAAACATCAAATATACCTGTAGCAGAAGTACAGTAGACTTGTATATAATGCAAATAGGTAAAACACATGGCGTAATAAAGCTCAAATGGTGTCATTTAAGCAGCAGTGTCATTTAAATGTCATTTAAGCAGCAGTGTCACTGGGTGAGGAAGGGGAGGGCAGGGAGAGAGTTCAGCATCCTGACAGCTTGGTGGATGAAGCCGTCCTTCAGTCTGCTGGTCTTGGCCCTGAGGCTCCTCAGTCTCCTTCCTGATGGCAGCAGACTGAAGAGGCAGTTGGATGGGTGGGTGGGATCACCCAGAGGGCTTTGCGGGTGAGGCGGGTGCGGTAGATGTCCTGCGGGGAGGGGAGAGAGACACACCCACGATTCTCTCAGATGCTCTCACTACTCGATGTAGCTTTTTCCGGCAGGACACAGGGTGCACTTTAACTGTTCCCCCGGCAATGAGCAAACCAGTGTGGGTCCTTGGGCAAGACCCTTCACGGTACTGCCCCCCGAGCGCCGAAAAAGATGGCTGCTCACTGCTCCTGAAAAGGATGGGTCAAATGCAGAAGTCAGATTTCTCCCGTGTGTCACTGTGTGTCATTGTGTGTGAGACCAATAAAGGCTTAATCTTAATCTTAATCTTCAAGTGGATGGTCTGCTAAATGCTCTTCTCCACAGAGATACAGCTGCCTGGAATGCTCCACAGTATGACATTTATTTGTATCTCCATGGAGACAAGCAGGTTACACTGCCAAGTTAAAGGTTTGATCTGTGACCAGCTACATCCTATGGTGTGTTTTTTTTTTGACTCAATAGTTCAATAGTCTTTTTTTTTCTTGTTTTTTGTTAAATCTTTGCCATTCCCGATACAGACCTCATCCCAATACCATATATCTTCTAATTATTTATGACTTTATTTACACAATTTATATTTATAAATACGTATTTCATGGTGAATTTAGTAATAAAATTATTACCAGATATAAAAAAGGCCATTTAAAAATGGCCTAATCATTTGTTATAATAAATAATTGCTCTTTAGTTGCTATTCCATCTATTTTTTGTTATATTATATTTGATGAGTTAGCTACTATACCCAAAACAATTTCCCTTGTGGATCAATAAAGTTTGTCTAAGTCTAATATTTTAAACTCAGCAGCTTCAGACCATAGTGACATTAGCCTAAAGACAGTGTTTATTTATTCATTTATTTATAAGGAGTATATGCCTGATCTATTCATCATATCCAATCCAACACGATACTCAAAAAATGGGAACTAGATCAATGTGGTTTCAGTGTATCTCTCTCTTCAGTGTTGGCAGTGTTATATATTCTGTATACTTGTGGAAGAAAATGTAAGTAACACATGAGATGCTCAGTCACCATGCAGCCAACCTCTTGTCCACTCAGGCGTTTTACATTATGAAGAGGGCAGTACAGGTCCATGCCACCATTTTGAATCTGTCTCCCTTTTCCCTGTGATTCTGTCGTCTCTTTTCATTCATTTCATCTTCCTCACGCGACCACGGAGACTGTATTCAAGATGGACCCAGCGCTGCCTCAACACAACTCAGGTGGCTACAGGAGACTAAATTGAAGCAATGCATCACCACTCAGCCTGCTGACAAGCTCAAAATCTCATTACATCAGTCTGCATGTCCCTGTATAGGTCTGAGAGAAGAGCCAAGCACATAGGAGGCACATTTAAGGCTGAACAAGGGAGAATTCAGTTGAAAGATGTCCGACTTGGGGATAGGAGGATAATAGCTACAAAGTGTCTGCCGTGCAATGGATCACTGTCTCAGGAAAAAAGCAGAGCAGCATTGGGGACATTTTAACCTGGTCAGTGGGAATCTTTGAGGAGCTGAGATGTGAAAAGTGGATTCAATTTTATTAGAAATCACCGCGCCTAAGCAGTTATGTAGTTGACAATGTTTCTGGGCAGGTCTGAAAGAGAAATAAGGGTTAATTTCCCTTGTGGATCAATAAAGTTAGTCTAAGTCTAAAATTGATTCCTCACTTACATTACGTATTCAGAGCATCCTAATTATTCATGATGAGTGCTTTTCTGGACCAGAGCGGAGTTTTGCACTCGTAGTTATAATTCATTACATTTATATAGCGCGTTTCATGACACTTTACAGTTCATTGGTCATTCACTCCACACTTGGTGGTGATAAGCTACTTTTGTAGCCACAGCTGCCCTGGGGCAGACTGATGGAAGCGAGGCAGCCAGTTGGCCCCTCCAACACTCACGCACACTCCATTTTCATACTAGGCAATGTGGGTGAAGTGTCTTGCCAAAGGACAAAACGTTTTTGTGACTGGCGCCCCCCTGTGGCACCTGGAATTCCCAGCGGTCTCCCATCCAAGTACTAACCAGGCCCTGCCTTGCTTAACTTCTGAGATCTGATGAGATCAGGCTTTGACAATCAGGTATGGTAAGGTATACAACTAACAACTAGCATGCCAACCACACACTGCCTGGTTCCTGGACAAGAAAACACTTTAGAATAAGATGTGTGAAGAATCCCTCAGTCATCCAGGTAGAATCCATGGCAAAAGGAAAAATTCAATTTGTCAACTGGGCAAAAGTTTATTTGGTTGAATACATTTCGCAGCTCATCCAAGCTGCTTCTTCAGTTCTGGTCAGACGCTGGTGGACACTGCCTATATCTGCCTGAAGGGAGGAGCTAACTACAATGAAACTACTGTTTACAGTTTCTGTTAGTTAGGTGAGCCTATTCAATATGCAGTGGGAGCGGAGTGAGGAGTCTTGTTAGCAGAAACATTCAGGGCCATAATGGGCATAATAATAATAATAATAATAATAATAATAATAATAATAATAATAATAATAATAATAATTCATAGCATTTATATAGCGCCTTTCATGACACCCAAAGCGCTTTACAGTTCATTGTTCATTCACTCCACACTTGGTGGTGGTAAGCTACTTTCTGTAGCCACAGCTGCCCTGGGGCAAACTGACGGATTTTCACACCTCTGGACCTGACCTGCTGCCCTATTGTTTTCTTTGTTTGTTTTGATTTAGGTTTGATAGTTATAGCCAAGATCTGTACCTCACTGTCCTCACGGGCCACTCCTTTGGGGACAGTGAGGTACAGATCTTGGCCAGAGAAAAGAACTGGTTTGAGAGGGGAGTTAAATAGGCTATTTTTGTCTCCCATCTATAACTCTATCCTCAAACCTAAATCAAAACAAACAAAGAAAACAATAGAGCTGTTTAGACAATGTATCTGTACTGGAGCAGGACAGTCTCTTTTTAGATATTAGAATACTATTTTCAAGACAACATTATAGTACCATTGTAAACTTTTTCAGGAATGGTCCAGTGTTGTCTTATTCTTTGCTTAATATTGTCGTATCTTCAAATAAGTATGGAGTTTCGATAATAGTTTTAGTATGTATTTGTTCCCGTTTTTGACATTGTCACTCACCACAGATCTGACCTGGAGCTTTGTTTTGTGGCATCTCCTGCTTGGCAAACATGCACCTTTAAACAGTATTACAGCAATTTTTCCTCATTTCACACACACACACGCACATGCAAACACAAAAAATTTAAATGTATTCAAACCCCTTTGCCAAAAACATGCTTTTACTGACATATGATTTGCTATAGACTTTGTAATTTAAAGAGCACATTTAGGAGTTCATAGGTTCACTCTGTTCCACCTTGTGATGTCATATTGTTATACAGGAAGTGCTCCACTGGGTTTTTAAACGTCGTAGACCTCCTCTAGAACCAGTTGGATAATTTCAGACCTGGAATTTCCAGTCTCTACTAAACAAAAGGTAGAAGGCAGCTGTTATTGTGAAAAATAATAAAATATTACTCACTGAATGTAACAAAACACAACTCCAGGTATGAGGTTACAGCATTATAGCATGGATAAAAGTTCAAAGTCAGATTTATTGTCAAAAAACATATGTACCATACTTTTTGGACTATAAGCCGCTACTTATTTCTCACACTTTGGACCTTGCGGCTTATGTATGGATTAATTCTTTATTAAGACAGCAAATGTAGCGCATAACCCTAGTTCCACTGCACGCGTCAGGTATCAACAGTTCCGTGAGATTGAGTTTGAGGGTTTACCCTTAAAGTTAAACTTGAAACTTTATTTTAAGGCCTCCAGAGGCTAGACGCTGGCCATTTTGCAGTTGTTTTACTGCCTTGTTTCTGCCGTGTTACTGCCATAGGCGCTGTTCGAAAAAAGCACGTACCGGTATTTACGTTAATTACAATTTAAAAAAAAATCCTTTTGTGTACCATCTTTCTGTGTAAATATCTCAAGTTACAATGTGGACACCTGCGGCTTATAGTCAGGTGCGGCTTATATATGTACAAATCTTAATTCAAAAAAAAATTTGGTTGGTGCGGCTTATAGTCAGGTGCCGCTCTATAGTACAAAAAGTACGATACAGGTTGCACACACATGATTTGAAATTGCAGCGCCCCCTAGGCCCACAGTGAACATCTGATAAACAAGACAATAAACACCATGGCTAAAACATCACATATACCTGTAGCAAAAGTACAGTAAACTTGTATATTATACAAATAGGTAAAACACACAATGTGTAGCGTAATAAAGCTCAAATGGTGTCATTTAAGCAGCAGTGTCAATGTCAAAAAAGTGTCAAAAAAGTTCACAAGAGTCAGTTTTGCTTAACACAGGACTTTTAAAACCCCCTAAGCCTATAATTATTAAGATTTCACTTCAAATGTAGCTTACTCACAAGTCATTTTCACTTTTCTAGGTTTAACTTTTAGCACTAAACTGACTCATTCCGACTTTGGCAGAGTGTCCTTCAGCCGCCTCCTCCTCCTTCTCCTGTCTGAAGCTCCAGTCCCATAAGAATTGGCCTGTCTAGAGCCAGCTCCCCTGCTTTACAATTTGTCTGTTTGAGTACGATGTTGTGCTGGTTCACTACATCAATACTCGCCTTTCTTTGTTTTTACACTGTCTGCGTTCAAGCCTTCCCTGTCCAAAGTCAATAAAGTATTTACCGACAAAACATCAAACTGTACAGCGCCAGATGGATTTTAAGAAAGTTATACATTATTCAGAACAGAAACTGGAAGAATAATGCCCAAGTTGGCAAGTGAAATCCTCAAATTGTATTTATTTGGGCTTTTAAGAAGGCTGTTTTGTCTTGTAGTGGTTTGAATTCCCAGTGATAAATGTGAGTTATACATTTGCAAACATTCTCACACTACTACTACTATTTGAACATCTTATGAAATAGAAATAAAATGGACTTTTCTGAAGTTTTAACCAGTTTATAATGTCACAAAAACCTACCTGAAATTTAAATTATTATATCTCATTCTTGTATTCTTGAGTAATCCTTCCTATTTAGTCAAGAAATCAAAATGCTCTGTTTCAACCGATGATGTCATAAGGTGTAAGAATATTTTTCAGGAGACTATAGAAGATAATAGTAAGTCACGTTTCGTAATGAGTGCGTTTTGAGCACTGAACTTATCGGGTAAAGGTCTATGAACACACCAAAAGATAAAGAAGGACTTCCTGGAGACGAACACCTCATGACATCACAAGGTGGAATGGAGAATTTTGAGTTCTTGAAGAGTATGGGAGTATACAGCTCTGGGAAAAATAAGAGACCACTGCAAAATGATCAGTTTTTCTGATTTTCCTACTTATAGATATGTGTTTGGGCAAAAGGAACATTTTTGTTTGAGTCTATAAACTACTGACAACATTTCCCCCAAATTCCAAATAAAAATATTATCGTTTAGAGCAGTGTTTCCCAACCAGGGGTACTTGTACCCCTAGGGGTACGCAAGCACACTGCAGGGGGTATGCGGCTAATTAAGAAGAAGAAGAAGAAGTGACTTTATTGATCTCACACTGGAGAAATTCTTCTCTGCATTTTAACCCATCCTATATATATATATATATATATATATATACATATATTAGGAGCAGTGGGCAGCACACATTAGGGCGCCCGGGGACCATCTCCATGATCTTCTTGCTTCGGCTTGGTCAGGACCTAAGCTGGAGGTACCTATGGTGCATGTTTTGGGTTGGTGGGGGAAACCGGAATGCCCGGAGGAAACCCACCCAGACACACAGAAAGGCTCGGGCGACCCGGGGATCGAACCCAGACCATGCATGCAAACTCCACACAGAACACACACAGAAAGGCCTGGGCGACCCGGGGATCGAACCCGGAACCTTCTTGCTGTGAAGCAAGAGCGCTAACCACTCAGCTACCGTGCCGCCATTAAGGACATGAAATAAAAAGATTTTCATTTAATAATCAGCTGTGTCACAAGAGTTAGATACAACAAAGGAAGATTATTTTGATTTAGTATTTATTTGGGTAAATTATTTTTAAAGAAACATATTCTTTATTTTTATGTTTAACTAATTTGAGTTAAAGAAAAGAGAGAAAATGCCTGAGAATTAAATTTTCATATTAATGAGATGAAATAAAATAACTTTCATTAAAAAACCCATTGTGTCACGTTCTACTTTTGGAGGATTATCAACACGTATGAGTCAGGGGGTACTCGAGGTGTGACAAAAAGACTCAGGGGGTACACAAGACAAAAAAGGTTGGGAAACACTGGTTTAGAGCATTTATTTGCAGAAAATGTCAAATGGTCAAAATATGATGGTCAAATGTTTTCAGACCTCAAACAATGCAAAGAAACAAGATCAATTTAATTTTTAAACAACATAATACTAATGTTTACACTTAGTTCAGAAATCAATATTTGGTGCAATAACCCTTATTTTTAATCACAGCTTTCATGCGTCTTGGCATGCTCTCCACAAGTCTTTCACATTGTTCTTGGCTGACTTTATTCCACTCCTGGTGCAAGAACTGAAGTAGCTCAGCTTTGTGTTTGTGTTGGAATTCAACAGACGCTGGAATGGAATGGCTGTAATACATGGAGAGATGCTGACTTGAGAAAAAAATGCAGTGGTCTCTTATTTTTTTCCAGAGCTGTATATGAAATAACCCAAACTAAAAGAAAGGACCAATGTTATACAATGGTTCAAAGTTTAAATAAATAAATACTAAAAAAACAAACATGTAAAGGGTTGTTTTTTAAATGTAGACATTATTATTTTAAGTTGGAAAAAATGAAATACTTATCCCAAGGTGACGAAAAGCATGCTTGAAAGGGAATTAAAGCCACAAGAATTATTTAAATTACTTCTAATTTCCACAACCTTGTTACAGCAGGCAATTACATATTTTTATTTTATTTTTTAGGATATCTTATTGTATTGTTTTGAGCTTCTGTGTACTTGTATTCTTCGTCAGTCCTTCTACTATCTCCAGAGAGCACACAGAACTGCCAGTCTGTGCCCACTCTCTGTCAAACTCACTGCACCACTGGCCCTAAGTCTGTGGCCATTAGTCTCCCATATGTAACAGAACAGTCTAAGAGTATAATGGGGACAGCTCAGGGTGAACAGGGACACACTATACCATTCAATCTCCTGTCTAGCACCCGTTTAAAAAGAGATTTATTTTTAAGAGATTATTTTTATAGCTAATTTGTGCAACCCACTTCACAGATTTGGCCTTACTGTTTATGATTGCCTTATTGGACTGTTTTTTGGAACCTTGTAAAGCTTGTGTATCCTAATAACAGTACAAAAAGTTGGATTTTATCATTTGTGTCATTACGTTAAAGATCCCATGACATGGTACTTCTTGATGCTTTTATATGGCGCCTTAGTGGTTCCCTAATACTGTATATGAATCCTTCTCCAAAATCAAGCCTCAGTGCATGGGAGAGCCTCCTGAAGATAGTCAGAGTCATAAATATGTCTCTGAAACACTTTATTATGGGCATTGTTGCTTGAATGCAAAGAGGAGGACAGAGACAGGCCAGTGCAGCGGGTGAGTTGTGGCCAAATACGCCACTGTTTCCTGGATTAGCGGTGCGCTGGTGTGCTGTGACCCACTTCCGTGTTTTAAGCGCTGAGGAAGATACGAGATACATCCCATGAAATAAACAAATTTCCACAGAAAATAAAATTAAACCACTGCTGTTTCAGAGGTTCGGAGTCTTGTTTAAAGATCCCATGACATGGTACTTCTTGATGCTTTTATATGGTGCCTTAATGGTTCCCTAATACTGTAAATGAATCCTTCTTCAAAATCAACATTTAGTGCATGAGAAAGACACATGTACAGAGTCAGAGTCAAAAAATAATTCACTGAACGACTCATTCTGGGCCTTGTTGCTTGAATGCAAATGAGAAGGACACAGATTGGTTAGAGGAGCGGGTGGGGGGGGCCAAATGCGCCCGCTGGTTTCGCTGCGCTGTCTCCCACTTCCGCGTTTTAAGCGCGGGGGAAGAAAGGAGAGGAATTTCAATGAAAAAAAAAACACATTTTCACAGAAAATAAAATTAAACCACTGCTGTTTCAGAGGTCCAGAGGGTCGGGTAAAGGACTTCCGAGTCTAGAAACACTCGCATGTGCCTCCAGGCAAATAAAAAAACGCATTTCGCATTGCGTAGCTCCTCCGCAGTCCAAATTCTCTGGGCGTGATTTCCAGAGACAGGAGGTGGAGATCCAGACGGTGGTGGAACTGAATTTGCATTTCTTTTTTCGATCTGACGTCAATAAGGTGCCTTGTCCAGAATCGCCCATTTGAGCTGTGTTTTTTTCAAACGCAGAAAAGGATCGCAAATGCTCAGTTTAGACATTTCGCAACTTTTAGCCATTGGGGGGGCCTAAACAGGGTAGGGGAGCTCACATTAACCTTCAAAAACCTCAGAAAGTGAAAATTTCATGCCATGGGACCTTTAAGTAATATTGCATTGCCTGGCAAATTCAAAATCGTGCTGCTCTCATTGGTTCTGCAAAAATCTCCAATGTTTTTCAGTACCTTGTATCATTTTTTTTCCCTTTCTTTTTTCCCCATAAGCAGCCAAATTTGTTTTGATACAGATGGAACGTGTGTGTCTCTGATTGGTTAATCTACCTGTCAATCATGACCATTTGAACTCATCGGTGACCATACGCACACCTTCATAAAGAATGCAAAAAATGTGTCCGGGTTCCAGGCAACATATTACATAGTCCAGTATTTGAGGCATGGGTGCTAGGAAAATGTCAGTTTTCACATACCCCCGCCCCCATATTTGTACTTGGAGTCATGGATATAGGGTTAAAAAATATTCTGTAGCCATTCTTTTTAACATAAAAAATTGTCAATGAAAATCCCCTGCCTTCAGTGAAATGCTACTATAACAGTTTTGAACAGCAGTGGTGCCATTCAATTGTTTGTACAACTTGAGTTGTAATTTAATACTAATTACCAAGAAAAAATACATCATCTTTAAGCATTGTTCCATAATCAGACCCAGGTTTGGTGCTGTCTTCCTACTTTAAAGACAAAATAACACTACTGGAGCCAGTAGTCCAAATATTTTAGTTACAAAAACAAACTAAAAATAAAATATCTGTTTTCATCTGTTAAAAGTGGTAATTATTTATAACACCTCCCAGAGTTTTAAAAGAATTTCACTGTGAAATCAGGGCTAGTAATTGCCAGTAAATTGTGATTTGGCAGTATCCTGGTGGGGTACAACATCAGATGGGACTTGCTGGCTGGTTGTATTTCTGCCAAAATAAAACAAAACTAAATGAATAAAAAAATAAATAAATTAAAAAAATAAGAAGTTTGTAAATTATGACTCAACTGGCAGTTCATACCCTAGGTTAGTCAAATGAACTTACCTAATAACAGGTTCTCCTTACTGCAAACAACTAGGGATTTAGTTCCTCGGGATTTACGGGATTTAGTTCCTCCCTTCAGACTCATCACAGTTGACATTCCATTTTCTTTTGCGATGGAAACGACCTGGGCAACTGAGGGATCACAAAGTACCTATTGATGACTTTTTCATGTATAGGCCCTCTTTACCTGTAACCCCCAGCCCCATTTTGGAGAAACATCATATCTCCTTGACTACTCCATTCTTAGTTCCTCCTCAGTTGTATTGTTCATACCTACAAACTCATGAGGATTGAAAAAGGTGACAAACTACCGGTAACCTCGCAGCCCCCTTAAACAGTGCACAGTGCCGTTGAGTGAGCGCAGTGCGCCCTGCCCAGGACTAGACCAGGTCTAAACCAGAATTGCGGCTCTTTGCCTTGTTTCTGATCGGGTGTTTTCTGTATCTGAAAACCATCCAATGTGAACTGGGACATTCTCCAGGCAACGCACTAAGCAAATGTGTTCGTTTTCAACTCTCATATCCGACGACAGAACAGCTAGCAGCTAGCATTTACATCTGCAGCTGTTTTATGCAGTTAGCTGGCATAATATTAATTTTCAGCACGTATAATGTTCAAAAAATACATTCATGTACATATTTCTGGCACTGCAAAACTTACCTCAACACATGTAACAGCAACAAAATCCTTAATCCAAAGACAAGTTTTTCATCCGTTCATCCCACAGAGTATATTCAGACAGACTGTCCCAGATCCGTTGATCAGATCCTTTCACGAAATGAGGTTGCCAGATCACTCAGTAAAAAAGGTGACTCTGCAGACTCTGAATCCTAACTGCTATGGAATTTACAGAAGCGAGGACTGGCAACCAGAACTCCAATGGAAAAGATGCGCACCGTTACTGTTTTATTTAGCGACAAACCAAATGTTCGGCAACGTAGACAAAAAAAAAACTCTTCGGATCACACGATTCTCACAAGTGACCCCATTTTGGGATCAAAACGGCGAATTTCGCAGAAAGGTGACTAGTTTGCAGGTCTGATTCTTGCATAAATGATTTCTCTTTGTTGTTCTTCTTCCACTGCTCGACTCCCTCCAATGTCCTCTCTCATGGCTAGTTTTGATTTCATCACCACATCAAAATAACCAGCTTTTCTGCTCCTCTTTGCTTCCATTCACCTGAGCGCATGTCGCTCCGACTGAAAGATAGGGGTCGGACTTTCTGCTCTGGTGTCAGTGGAAAATCTTATCTTTTCAGTGCAGCTTTGGAGAGCCCGGGCTGCGTGATGGTGGCTCTGCTCCACAAACTCTGCTCACCTCTCAAAACTGAATCTGTCAAGTTCACACTCTCAGCATGGACATGTGCAAACTGTGGATTTTCGTATTTCACTACCTGCCTGTGGTGTTGTAAATAAAGTGATATCCAAGTAGACACGTTGAGGTGGTGGAGTGGCCAAAAATTGTGTTAAAGAGTAGTGTTACTTCCAAATTACTCAAGTAAAAGTAGTAGAAAGAAATTGTTCAAGTAATAGTAAAAAAGTAGTAGGGGAAAATACTTAAGGAAAAGTAAAAGAGTGGGTGTTATATGATCTGATTTATATTATGTGTAATTTGTGGACTAAAACTACAGAAATCTGTAAATTGTAGAATAGCCAAAAATCTTACTCAAGTAATGTTACTTCAAAGTTACTCAAGCAAAATTACAAATTAGTGATACAAGAAATTAGTAGAAAATACTTGCAGAGTGACAGGCAAGACACAATATCCGATTTATAATTTGAAGTTAATGTAACCGGAAGGACAAAATTAAAGTAGCCAGAATTGTTCTTAAGTAATGTTACTTCATTACCCACAAAGTAGTGGGCCACAAAATGACTCAAGTAAGAGTAATTCAATATTTGGGGAGACTTTATAATTAGAATTTAATAGATAGACAAAATCATAAAAATAGGTAAACAAAAAGTGGTGAAAATTGTAAAAAAAATATATATGGTATTTTTATATTTTATTTTTTCATGGAAATAGATACTTTTATTTCCGTACTGTGGAACATTCTAGGCAATGTAATAACATCTCCATGGTAACAAGCAGGTTGCACACCCGCAAAAGTTACATAGTACACATTTAAGAAACAAGAAAGGTAAAATTGATTCCCTTATAACGTAAAAAAAAACTAATAAAATAGTAATAAGTCCACTCTTCTACCATGTTTAATGCAAAAATAAAAAATCTAGCCAAGTTCAAATTACTTCATCATGATTTGAGAAAAATACATTTCACTTGACAAGTAAAATAATAATAATAAAAAAATACCATCCATCCATCCATCCATTTTCTTCCGTTTATCCGGGTTTGGGTCACGGGGGCAACAGCCTAAACAGATCTGCCGCCCAAATCTCCCTGCAACAGACCTTATGGATCCCCCTTCCGTTGTGGGTCCACGGGAGGACGGCCCCACGTCGCTCCTTCGGGCTGTGCCTGGCCGGGCCCTGTGGGGGAAGGCCCAGCCACCAGCCACTCGCTGTTGAGCACCCACCCCAGGCCTGGCTCCACGGTGGGGCCAATCCGGGCGACATAACTGGCCTTGCTGTGTTTCTCATCACAGGGGCTTCTGAAAAAAATGCCAATGAAACAATACTTTTTTAAACTTATGTTAATGAAATATGAAAATACATCTCCGTACACTTAAGAAAAACAACTTTTTTGCACTTAAAATAAGAAACAAAATCAAATGTTGCTTGAATTAAGAAAAGCACACAGATTTTACTTAAGTAAAATTTTGAATCTCCTCAAAGTCAAATGCTCTTAAAGGAAAAGTAAAGTTTTTTACAATCTGAGCCTTCTTTCGGTAATAAAACAAGTTGTTTTACTCACCCATAGCACTTTGGTGTCATATGGAATACTTCCAGAGATGTTTTAGATTTGCGGTTAGCCTAGCGCAACTTCTAGCCATAGCTCGGGGCATATAATATATTCCCCAAGCATGTAATATGCCCTGTGCGGGCTCCAAATAACACAAACTTTAGCACTTTTCAAATCATAGAAGCCCGATATCTTAGTCTACGATTTCGTTTGAAGCAAAAGTGGCCTGTAATCCAAGATTTATCCATAGTTTACACAGGGCTTGCAAGTTTTGAGCGGGGTCGTGCATGAGACTGCGTAATTTCCGAGGAGGGGGGGGGGCTTGAATTGCGTGAGAAATGCCGTGTGAGCGTGTGAACACGTCGAATTGTCTCTCTCAATGCGTGAGACTTGAGCCCTGCTGTAAATGTTTGTCTAAAGAGCAAACTTAAACTACAAAGCAACTAATGAGAGTTATATAAATGAAGTTATTACCTGATGGTTCTCAGTTTGTTTTATCATCACCGCAGTGTGCGCTTAGCAGCTGGAACTGCACTCTACAGTCTGCCCAACAACAGAACAATCTATTTTCTGATTGGCTGATTTTTTTCCGGGGAGCGGGACGGGGAGGAGGGGGAGAGTTTTTTTTTTCCGCTGAAAACGCATAAACTGAGCCACACAGACCGATTTTCTGAACACAAAAAAAAAAAAAAAAACAGCGTGAGAAATGGCGTGTGAGCGTGTGAACACGTCAAATTGCGTGTGTCACACTCTCAATGCGTGAGACTTGAGAGCCCTGGTTTACAGCTTTGCGTTTCATGTGTGGGTCCTGGGAGCTGAGAGCACAGTCCGCGCATGCGCACTGGCCTCCTCATCTACTCGAAACTATGGCTAAATCTCGGATTACAGGCCACTTTTGCTTCAAACGAAATCGTAGATTAAGATATCGGGCTTCTATGATTTGAAAAGTGCTAAAGTTTGTGTTATTTGGAGACCGCAAAGTAATGCCCCGAGCACTCAAGGTAACGGATACACTACAACATAACTTCTACAAAACGATATGATGATACCAAACTGCTATGGGTGAGTAAAACTACTTGTTTTATTGCTAAAAGAAGGCACAGATTGTAAAAAAAAGTTACTTTTCCTTTAACTGAAGTCATTTTAACTTACCTGCTTTCTGCAGTGTAACTCAAACAAAAACCCCGTCCACCAGTCTGTGCGCTGGCCCTATAGAAGCCCAGTGTGGTTTCCTCCAGCAGAGACTGTGCACCCTGACATATTACCCCAGGTCTCTCTCACTCAGTCTGGGGAGAAGAAGATTGGTGTTGCCCAATAACTCCGCGGTGGTCCATCGATGGGCTCAGTGCAGAGGATCTATATCACACATGTAACACTGAGGCTCTGGCCTTTACCCAGCAACTCCAATTCATCTAATGGACAATGTGTAAAGTGCTATCTAATAATATCACAGCCCCTATTGAAGTAAATCAGATGAAGTAAGTCAGAAGGCACGGGCTTGTATGTATGGTAGCTGAGATATATTTGTATTACTGCATTTCTCTATTTTTTCATACATTTATATAATTGTGCCTTTTTTGACATCAATCTCATCTTGTTATATTTTTGCCCTTTGTTATTACGTTATAATGTGATGTGTGAGCTGCTGTGTCCAAATAATTTCCCTTGTGGATCAGTAAAGTTCACTAAAAAATCAGTATATTTGTGTCCAATGGAGCTCAACAGTGACCTCTTGCTCTGGTTCCAGAAGTTAATTTCCCATTAATTTTACCATAGACTTAAAGGGACAGTGTGTAAGATTTTTACCCGTTAATTACTGAAATTGAAGATACCCATTCAAAAATACAGTGTTTTCCAAGCCTTTTCACTTCCATCATGAAATCAAAGTATTCTTTTGGACTTAGATATAGTCACATAAAAGGGGGATTGACCCCATATAGAGGCAGCCATTTTGATTACGAAAGCCGTAGAAGGACATTTGGGCTCCACCTTCGCCTTCGGCAAGGCTCGTGGTTTTAGGTAAACAACGACAAGCATGCTGCCGGATCAGACGTCGTAATGGATCTAACACGTGTTTTGGACTAAATTGTTTAACTGGATTTTATTTGTTGGATCCTTACGGACAGATTGAGACCAAGCTTATGGTGAAATACTGAGTTTGACCTGTCCAGAGCCTTCAAAGGTACGCTAAGTAACAAACCTCGTTTTGTGCTTTTCCGTATAAAAGCCCCATGTGCTCGGGGAGTGATTGTTGTGCCGGGAAATGAATTGCATAGTCAAAAAGAGGAGACTGTAAGGTTTCATTTGATGTGTAGATTGTCATGGTACACGATCGGGAATGTGTGTTTTCATGCAAAAAGAAAACAGTGAACGGGACCGCATTTTATTTATACCGTAGTTGTCGGCACGGGTACGCAAGCTGTCCACGTTACAGCGCGCCCGGGTGACCCTCGAGGTCTGCCGTAGCCAAAAGAGGAAGTGCAACAGCTACCATCCACCTATGCGCCACGAATCCTACACACTGTACCTTTAAAAAAATATATATATATATTAAAGGTGCATTGTGTAACTTCACTGATGGAGGGTCCGTCAAAAACTTTTCTCTATGAAGATGCTATTGCCTGGTCTGGAATTTACATGTATGGTATTAAACCTTTCTATCTTCATGGAGACCGAAGCAGATCGAGTTACAGGTCAGATCTGTTGAGAGGAAGATGTTTGAGCTATAAATCCACCTGTGATTGAATAAATGTAAGGTAGAGCTGTAACATCACAGTGTGGAGCATTCCAGGCAGAGCAATGACATCTCCATAGAAACAAGCAGGTGAAGAACCCCCCCAACCAAAAGGTTACATAGTGCATCTTTAAGTTTTCCAAGGGATCAAGGAGGCTAACCAGCTACATGCTAACATAACACATTTAAAATGCAAGATTCAGCTAAATGCTTTAATACAATATGTGAAATTTAGTTCTGGGATTGCGGACTCTATTGACTTCCATTCAACACAAGTCTTTTGGTATTTTTTCTGCTTTAATTATTTTATCATTTGATTTTTACTATTTACTTTTTATTCTACCTGGTGTTTAGGAACTAGCTGTAAAGCTGTAAAGCTAGTTCCTAAACACCAGGTAGAATAAAGCTTCTGCTTCTGCTGTTTTGGACATTAACTGTAAAACTGTGACAGACAAAAAATACATATTACAATTATGTTTTCACATTCAAATGAACAGAGGATATGTAGAGTTACATAAAACAATGTAGAGCAGCTTAATACAATTTAATATATGCATAACAATAGCTTAACATTAGCTGAACTTCCTAAAAACATCTATAAAGCAAGCGGTTTGCATGGTGCTAATATCAATGGAAATTCCCATAGACATGCTAGCTCCATTAGCATCATACATTTTAGCATGAATTTGAAGCGTAAAACAACTTAAAGTACCTCATATAAGTTTACAGAGTGAATTAACGTCTTATAGCACCACAATACTTACAGACAGATATTTTTACAGGCCAGATGACAGTTTACAAGATTTAAACACTGGTAAGTAACAGAACGGTAGAAAAGTCTAGAACAGGGGTCGGCAACCTTTACCACTCAAAGAGCCATTTGGACCCGTTTCACACAGTAAAGAAAACACTGGGAGCAACAAAACCCTTTTGAAATTTAAAATGAAATAACACTGCATATAATGGCTTTTTTTAACCTTTGTGACATAGAATTACATTTTGAATATTAACGAACTAAAATAAAATATATTTTAATTAAATACAGTGGTCCCTCGCTGTTTCGCTGATTTTTTATAGTGTATCAACGCGTATTGTGTTCTGCATCCTGATTGGCTAAAGGACTGTAGACCTTTGTCTTCGTCAGTCATTCTCCTCCGTGTCTCCTGTACAGAATGCGGTCAGTTTGCCAAATTTATTTAAATGTTCGATCACGAGCAGTGTGACTCTGAAGACTGAGCGGTCTGGCATTTGAGCACATGCCAGAAGGGCCGAGGCCGTGCTCTATTACGGATTTGACCGCGCACACACTTCTCCGGGTGGTCAATGCGCATCGGGAAGTAGCGGCAGTGTTTCCGCATAACGAACTGGTGGAACCTGGAGTCCAGGCGGCGGAACCAGTCCTGAGAGCGCACAGATGCGTTCTCACTACAGTTCTGTGTTTGGTGCAGAGCTGTAGAACCCCTCCCCCCGTTCCACAGACTACGGGGCCGCTTGTAGGTGTAAATTGCCAGGGCCGATGATCCCAGTCCATCACTGCTCTGAAGTGCTGTATGTTTGCAAGTTTTCTCCCCAACAAAACCCGCAATAGCGCAGCGGCGCCAGGCACCTCGGTCAGAGGAACTGTGAAAAACACGCATATTTATACACGCAATATAAAGCTGACTACTTCACGGATTTTGCCTATCGTCGGTTATTTCTACAACGTAACCCCCATGATAAACGAGGGACCACTGTACTGAGCCGCATCAGAGGGATCAATGAGCCGCATGCGGCTCCGGAGCCGCGGGTTGCCGACCCCTGGTCTAGAACAATATGGCGGCTAAGGTAGTTCAGAGTAGACAAAAAATAAACTCAAAACAAAAATATTCATTCTCCACTGGGGCAGAACACTTTTTGCTCTTCATTATATTGTAATGTGTCATCTGCAGTGTAGAAGTGATAGTTTGTGTAAGTTCCTGATATTAAAAACACATAGAAAAAAGTTCCAACCATATCTATATTAATTATTAATTATTTATGCTTTTTAATTCACTCAAAATTAATAAATACATTGGAAAATAAATAATAATGCATTCGAAATAAATACTAAGTATATTGTTTGGCAGATTTTTAAATATAATTTTATTACTGTTTATTATTATTATTATTATTATTATTATTATTATTATTATTATTATTATTATTATGTATTTTTCTACAATTATATTTGTTCTATTGACATATTTGTTCCATTCATTTAATTCATTTTCACATTTTTCAGTGGTTGTTGTGTATCTCTTTGCCCAGCCTTACAAATACAACTGGAGCTATAGGTTGGGGACTATTTTTTGACATCTCCATGTGAAAAAAACAAACAAAAGGCATTTTTGTGAAACCTGCAGCAGACATTTCCATATCCCTCGATATACTATACCTCACATATACCTCGAATGTACTTTTTCACCTGTTGCCAATGCATTTGCAATGAATACCATGGAACAGGCCTCAACACATTTTTGCTTTACACAGACTCCTGTTTTCTTCTGGATTGTTTCTCAGCTGGTTCTGGCTTGACGTTGGTATGGCAGCTTTTTATGCAGCAGAATTCACAATATGAGTCACACTTTATATGCTAATACCAGACCCCTGTATTGTCACTATCATTTTCACACAATTGTTCAAATAAATGCATACAATTTTATAGTTTATGGATAATATGTATGAGCTTTGTTAAGTAGAAATGGGTTTGTAACTCTTTCCTATACAACATTTTTGGGGTCAGTATTTATTGTGTGTGCATTTTCTTTGCATTACTCAGGAATTTTTGGTTATTTTTTGACTATATGTAAAAAAATGGATCCGTAAAAGGTTGAATAAATAACTTGTACAGATGCAAACTAAATACTAACATGTTTCTTTCTGCTATTTAGGCCTATTTATTACAGCTCATTATATATTATAGATTTAGAATAGTTTTTTGTGGTTTATATCTTCGGATTTTTGTGTCAGTGGCATAAATTAGTTTCAGTATTATCGTTTATCATCTGTATTTACTTCAGCAATGTATCATGCTTCAAAATATGTCCTTGTGACAGGCCTACTTAAGAGTGAGAGAACTATATAATGCCAAACAATCACATATTTAGTAGCACTTTTTTTATACTTAAAGCTCTGAATCACTGGGATTGTTTCAGAAATGTCCCCTCATCAAATATGTTAAGGGATTTTTTTTCAAGACAACATGCTGAAACAATCTGTATCTTTTTGTGACTTAATATTTTGAGTTCAGCTTACAGACTGTATACTTAAATGAACAGCGCTAACCCCGTAGCTGCCGTGTTTTAAATAGGAAGTGAACATAGGTGCGATTCCGACTCCATCGACTCGTTTCCAATTGACTTTACATTGAAAATTTGTGACCCCTCTCTCTGTAACTGCTCCAGTGAGCCTCGCTATTTTGGTCTTAAAATGTTTGTATTAACTTGTTTTTATTTAGCAATTTTGTCCATAATAAATTCCTATTTCTAATAAGGAAATAGCTCCAAATTTGCCCCTGTAACTGCTAGCCTCAGTGAGCTTCATTTGACTGGAGCCAAATACTATAGGTGAAGTCACTCTTACTTAATCCACTTCTTTATACAGTCTATGGTTCAGCTAAAGTAGTGATCCCAAAACTTAATGTTCCCTTGATTCAAAATATCTTGAAATCATTTTCTTTTCTTCTTTCTTTCTCTCTTTATTCTTTCTTTCTTTTTTTTTTTTTAAAGGTACAGTGTGTAGGATTCGTGGCGCATAGGTGGTTAGTAGCTATTCCACTTCCTCTTTTGGCTATGGCAGACCTCGAGGGTCACCCGGGCGTGCCGTAGCGCCGACAGCTCGCGTGCCCGCGCACGAACCGCGCGCCGCTGTATACATAAAAGCGGTCCCCCGTTCACTTTTTTTTTTTCTTTTCGCATGAAAACACACAATCCTGATCATGATTCATGACAATCTACACATCAAATGAAACCTTACAGTCTCCTCTTTTTGACTATGCAATTCATTTCCCTGCAAAACAATCACTCCCCGAGCACATGGGGCTTTTATACAGAAAAGCACAAAACGAGGTTTGTTACTTAGCTTACCTTTGAAGGCTCTGCACAGGTCAGACTCTGTATTTCACCATAAACTTGGCCTCAATCTGTCCATAAGGATCCAGCGAATAAAATCCAGTAAAACAATTTAGTCCAAAATACGTCTTAGATCCATTACGACGTGTGATACAGCAGCATGCTTGTTTACACGAGGCTCCCCCCTTCCCCCCTCCCCTTCTCCTTCTCTCCTTCGCTCCTCCGCTCCCTCATGCAGCGCGGCCGAGCAGCTGCTAGCAGGAGCCTCGGCGAAGGATGAGCCCAAATGTCCTTCTGCGGCTCTCGTATTCAAAATGGCTGCCTCTATATGGGGAAGATCCCCCTTTTATGTGACTATATCTAAGTCCAAAAGAATACTTTGATTTCATGATGGAAGTGAAAAGGCTTGGAAAACAATGTATTTTTGAATGGGTATCTTCAATTTCAGTAATTAACAGGTAAAAATCTTACACACTGTCCCTTTAAGAAAGAGAGTTTCATTTCCACCAATCAGCACCCCTGACGTCAGAACTCGTTCAGAACTCGTTTGTGCTTCCAGAAGTCCCATGATGTTCATGTGTAGCTAATATCATTTATGGTTTAATCGACACCACATGAAAGCTGCCTTCTTGTAAAGCATTTCGTCATCCAAGAAATAATTTCCCTTGTGGATCAATAAAGTTTGTCTAAGTCTAAGAAGTGTGCTGTTAGCATGCTAGCTGTAGTTAGCCCTACTTTGATGGTAAAACTCTGGCCTCTGAAAGTTCTGAAAACCACTCATTGCTGTAAATAATTAAGAAGCTAGGAAAGTTGGAAAGTGAAGAATAACTCTGGACCCCTACAAACTTTAACTTGTTCTGTTTTAAACCTTTTTAAGGCAGTAAAAAACAGGTGCAGTGCCTTTAAACTTATACCTTTAAAAGTGCATGGAGATGTTATTGCTTTATCTCGGATGTTGCACAGTATTCAACCTTTCTATCTTCATGGAGACTAAACTAGGCCAAACTACTACTGGTCAGATCTGTGGAGAGGCACAGTCAGAATGCCTGTTTCTCTAGGGATTTTTGAGCAGTAAAACCACCTGTAATTGAATAAACGCAGGTAGATCTGTTGCCATATTGTCGTACTGTGGAAACTTTGAAGCAGAGCAATGACATAACCATAGAAACCAGATGGTGACGGACCCCCAACCGAAAAGTTACACAGTGCAAAATTTAACGCTGGCTAAACTGTCCAAAAGCCATCCATCCATCCATCCATCTTCTTCTTTTCTGGGTCACAGGGGCAGCAGTCCAATGCACTATGGAGGACAGCCCACGTCACAACTGGCCTTGATGCACTTCTGTCGAAGGGCGAGGTGGGGTTAAGTGTTTTGCCCAATGACACAAGGGCAGCACTCATTTGGGGGACCTGTGATCACACACGGCGAACCCGTCGAGAGCGGGATTCGAACTGCCAACCCCTGAATCAGTAGACAAACGCTCTACCAACTGGGCTACTGCCGCCCTTGTCCAAAAGCATCTGCACAAAATTACAATCAACACAACCGTATTCCAAACTTTCCTTTCAGTCATCTCCCCACTGAAGTTATGTAATTACAGTAGCCTTGTGGTTGTTGTTGTCTAGCCCGCTAACAGACGCTAATGCTGTTTCCTGCTCTGCCATTAGCTCGTTGTCTGCACCTCTTTACACTCTTGGCCCTGGATTTACTGTTGCGTAGTTGTGTTGGGGCTCTAAAGCTTTTAAACATTCTCATAAATAACACTTAGAATCAATCGTTTCTGGACTGCTCCCAAACACTAAAGTTACGGTGTGGGGTCTCACGATAGCCCTATCTGTACCATATGTTTTCTTACAGGCTCTTTATGGCGTGTCCTTCCTCCAGATGGTGAGGGCCCATGAATCTGAAGGGGGTTTAGGTGACACTACAGTAACTTGAATTATCTTGAACCTGCTGTTTCTATTGTTATTGATGTTTCTCATAATTACATTGGTTTAAAACAATGCTGGACTGGGACAAAAAAAACAGCCCTGGCATTTTTGGCTTAGACCGGCCCCTCATACGTAGTGGAACACAACGGACTAATTTATGTATGTGTTCCCCGAAGCAAAGTATTTTACTATTGTTATGTCTTGGTCGAGGGGAAACCATCGAGCAACATTTAAAGAAAAAATCCCAAAAACCACCAGCAAACTCACAGTATCTACACATTCAGTGGTTTATTTTAAATGCATCTTGCACACACAATCTACAACAAATTAGATCTGCACGATTCACGTAGGTCACCTGTTTTGGCTTCAAAACGGTGAATTTCGCCGAAAGGTGAGCGATTTTCATGCCTGTCCATCACCTAAAAGTCCCGATATTATCCTAACATTACTACCTGCTGACCTGCTGTGCCTGTGCGACACTTCGCTGGTCACTCTGTCCCTCGGGTTCCCTCGGGTTTCTTCGGGTTCCCTGTCCACAGTCTCTGGCTGCTCCTCTCCCTGTCCACCTTCAACCTGCAGAGGACGTGGAGGCTCCAGCCCCTCCAGAGAATATTTCTGTTATTTTAGAACATTTTGCAGCATCTATAGTGAGATTTTTTCATCTTTTGGCCCGCAACTTCTCCACACCCCCTTTCTGCTGCTTCTCCATGTTTCCACACTCAACACTGAAACTGGCGGGGATCAGTGCAGAAAAAGGGGTGGGACCGCTCTTGTAACCTTCTATATCCTGATTGGTTTAGTCCACTGTCTGTATTGAAGATGGACCAATGGGACGCCTCCTCTAAATTGTGGGCCGGTCTCTAAGTAAAAAAAAACCAGCATCGGCCCCTAGGATTGTCAGCCCACCGGTAAAATGCCCGGTATGCCCGATTACCATTCCAGGAATTTAAGTAATCCTATGCAAAATACTATATGCCACATAATGACTTTCTAGCAAAAGCTTTGTAAAATTACAAGTGGGACTTCAGGAGGAAAACATAAAGAGCTATACTTCAATTTTTTATGTATGTTTGAATGAATTACTTTGTTTTGCCCAGATACAAATTTGTTTAGTGTTTAAGTGTTTAGTTTAGTTGATTTGTCACATACTTAGACTTAAACACACAAATGCATGCAGTACAGTGTGTAGTTAAATTGTTAAGTACACATACAGTAAATATATTAAATACATAACTGGTTCTAGAGTCTTATGGCCTCGGGGTTGAAGCTCCTCCTCATCCTCTCAGTTTTAGCTCTGAGAAGATAACAGCGCCCCCGATGGCAGGGAGTACAGTCTGTGGTCAGGGTGACTAGTGTCCTGCACAATCCTATGTCCTCCAGATGAAGTAAAAGCAGCTTTTAGCTCATTTGAAATACTTTTACTCTCCATGAACCAGGAAGTAATGCCGGTGCGTTATTAGCATGCTAGTTGCTGCTAGTTGATTCCATTCTGGTCTCTTAAAATTGTGAAAAGCACTTGTAACACAATAGGATCCTAGAGAGTGGAAAAACACTATACCACTGCAAACTATTTGAAAAGAACTCGCTCTGTTTTCCATGTTGTTTAGACAGTAAAAATCAGGTAAAGTGCCTTGTTGGCCCCCTGCCTATAGTCTGAGTATTGCTAGAAACAGCTCTGTATAGCAGTAAACAGCTCTCATTATAAGATTTCCTTGTATTTTTTTAACTCTACCCAAATTGTCACTTAAACACTGTGTACAGTCCCAGCCTTGAATATTTTCATCTCCCCCCCTAATCCTTAACTCACTATGTTGGTCTCACATAAACACGTCGTTGTGACAGTGACAGGCTCGGCAGTCATCCGTCTCTGCCCTCCACCGCACTGCCATACATAAAGATGGGACAAGAATACACGACGCTGCACAGTTTTGCTACACAAACAGTTTGTGGTTCTGACAAGCCATTAGCATACAGGGACTATATTATGTGCAGGTTTATGGGATTACTGAGCCACAGGCCTCCTGGGAGATGCACACAGGCTTTTACTGCTCTGTGTTCTGCCTGTACCCTCGGGTGCTAACAAGAGAAGACTGATGACATTCAGAAGTGACATAGGAGGAATATTATGTACTCTGAAGACAAAATGCATTGTTTTATGCATTGTAAAAAATGTATTTTAGTTTTGTTAATAGTTTACCGACGCTTTCGTAGTGCACTGTTCTGGCGTTTGTTGTTTTCTGTTGTCTGGTATTTTGTTGTATCAGGAAATGCCCTGGTGATGTCTCCATGGAGCTATTTTTAATGCAGCACTGTGGAATATCACAAATAAAGCAATTACTCTATCGAAATGAGGTAGCGGGGCAACCACTAGAAAAGTTACATAGTGCCCCTTTAGTAACAATGCCTGAGCAACAGAATACGTGCACTGCAGATTTAATGTGCTATTTTTGTGTTATTTGTTTGCCTGGTATTATTTTATTCATTGGCTGCAATGTTGTCATCCACAAAGACAAATCTCCACATAGTTGCTGGTATGTAATGAATTAAACTCCCATCTTCTTTGCTATTTCTTTTGCTATTTAAAAATATTAAAATAAATAAATGAATAATATAAGCAACAGCAGCTCCTGTTGCTCTCATTGTGTCTTTAGGCAAAAGACTTAATCCACCTTGGCCCTAATGGTGTATGAATGTGTGTGAATGGGTGAATGGTGTGAAACCCGAGGGCCTTGAAGGTGGAAAAGTATAAAAATGTGAACTTTTATTATTTAACAAAATGTTTTGTCTTTTTTTCTCATTTTATTGCATTCTTCGGGCCTGTCCACACAACAATGTTTTGGTGGAAATGGAGAAGTTTGTATTCATTTTGGCCTTTCATCCACACGGTGCTGGGGGGGGGGGGGGTCTAAGAATGCCGGGGTAGCGTTGTTGTGTGGACTAGCAAAACGCAGCTTTTGGAAAATGATGATGTTGCGATGTTTCTTTGCGGAAGAGAAAGGACTTTATGCACATGCGCTCTTTGTAGTGTTGCGTTTCCGGTGCCTCTGGCTGTTTCCTGTTTACAGCGCCACATATCGGTGTGGCACATGTATTACATCGTTTTCACTCAGCGCTCAGTTTTCATCTGGACGTGAATATTTACTGATCCGACACGTGTGTGGACACAAATTTTTTTCAACCTGCATTAAAAAAATCCAGGAGCGTTGTCGTGTGGAAGTAGCCTTATTTTGTCTCCTTATGCACCTTTTGGCTGTCAATCAATCAATCACAAATAAAATGTGATTGATTTATTTGAATTTCATTACCATAGCACTTAAACATATGGGAAAGACAAAAGTGTTTTTGTTGATGCACATGTTCTCACACGAAGCTGTCTGTTAAAACATAGCTGCTAGTCTCCAAAGGCCTCCTTGACCTCTATGATCGACTCACACTCACACTCCATTTATATGTTGTCTGTTTCCTCTCGTTACCCGTATTTTATTTTCTAAAAAATATATTCTTTGTCAAGTCAGTCCACAGCTGCATGAAATCTCCCCAAACACAGGTAGACAGCATCTGTAGAGCAGGTGGTGGTTGGACAGCCTGTCATTTATTGCCTGGAGTTAGTGCACTCGGAGCGGCCTGTTTCCGGATGCATCTGTAAATGTTGGTGAATACACTGGAGAAATGGATCCACAACTCTTATGTGTGTGTCTCTGACCATTTCAAGGTCCTGTACTCTGCAAAATGAATTCGTGTGAGGTTTAAGCGATGTTATAATACAGCTACCTCCTCAAAAACATTGCTGCTGTGTTTTGTTTCATTCACACATTATTATTAGTCTGTCTACAACTCCAAACATCTCCAAATGCTCTGTTCCACCTTGTGATGTCATGTAGAGGTAGTTTTCAAGTTAACAGCTACCTTTTACCTTAAATTCAGTAGAGATTGGTATTTCCTGGGTTGCAAATTAACAATATGATTCTCGTAAAGGTGTATGAAGTTGAAAAACACACTTTCTCTATTACCACATGACATTTCAAGGTGGAACAGTGTTTTCAGTTTGAGAGAAGAACTCAGCCTAAATATGCAGGGTTTGTGTGTTATACATGCGTGAACTAAACAAAACAGAACTCCTGAGGGGTATTCCACGAAAGCTACTAAGCGCAAAGCCCGGCTTTATTCGACAGTTGGCGCTAGTTTTAGTGAGAGCTCGGTTCCACGACGCTCGCTAAACTTAGTCCCCGCTGAGTTACTGGGGCAACATGGTTTTAGCTGAAAGTCTGGTACCGGGCAGGCTAAAGATGCGGCTTAATCAGGCCGTGTCGCAGAGAATACGTACCTGACGTAAACAGAGTGTCAAACAAACAGTTCCGCACACCTCCCGCATGAGTATCTGTGTTGTCCGAAAACAATTTCAGCAAAATAATAAATTACCTTACGTTCTTGGTCCGGTAATTTAAAAATATGCTTTTTGAACTGCTGTCTTTATGACATTAACATATAGAAGAATTCCAGAACTTTTCTCCAGAAACACTTTGGTCGAGTGGTTATGTCCTGCATCTTTTGTGTGGGCATCGCGGCTTCGATTCCCGCTGTTGACGTATTCATGCGCAAGTAAATTTTTGTGTTATATTTTCACAAATTTACATTTGCCACATATTACACAAATGTTAATGAATTTAACCTAAAAATATTCATATCATCATAGAACTTATATATGGGCCTAACATCACTCTCACTTGACGACATTGACACTTTATATTTTATGTGACATCTCTATCAAAGAATACAGTTAAAGGTAAACCTTTACTTTTAAAACAAAATGTAGCCAAATAACAGGTACACTCCATGATGCAACATTTCAATGATTCAACAAATTTGCTTCAGAGATGCTGTGCAAGCCTCTTTAATGAAATCCTATTTATCAATTTCCATCAATAGGCATAAAACAATAAAAGACATTAGGTATGACATTCTGGTGTGAGCCCACTGCTGGAGGACTGCTGAGGGTCAGGCAAGGCACTGCTGGAGGACTGCTGAGGGTCAGGCAAGGCACTGCTGGAGGACTGCTGAGGAGGGTCCAAGTGTACGCCACCTTCAGTAACTAGAACACAAGCATACTATTAAAATACACAAATGCTTGGGTCACAGCTGAGGCAAGCATTAGCCTAGAGAATACCTTGAATATACTCCTGCAAAACAGTCCTCTTCACATTCCTGCTCAAAGACAAGATAACACAATTTAACGTATTAGTTGGAGCAAATACTTTTACACAGTAAAAATAAATTACAACTGACAAGACTGCTCTACAAATATATAATATTTATGATATCAACTGTCCACCATGAGGATCAAACTCACAACCCCCCGCACACTAGACCATAACTTTTCCCCTGCGTGTTGACATCAATGGTGAAAAACATACTTAAAAAACTCAACCTCCAGCACTGTTATAGGACTTCTCTTACGTATTTAAGCGCTCAGCGATCTTCTGCCACTCCATGTCTCTCGCCTTGGTTATTGCAAATGTGTTGTAGAGTTCCAAAAGCAACTTCTGTTCTGATGCACCGGAAAAATCGGCCCGAATCTTGGACATGATCAGGTTTTCGACAGTCGCTTGTTCAGGGCTTCTTATTTACCCCGTGCACGCGCAGAGGCCCGGCCTGCTTAGGCCTGACTGAACTTAACGCTGCTGAGGCGCAGCTGAAATGTGTTAGTGGAACGGCTTCAGGCTTTCGTCTAAGTTACGGCTAGGTCAGGCGAGGACTTAGCGACGTTCGTGGAATACCCCTCTGGTATGTTTTTGATAAGGACACATCATAACAGATCAGAAAATGGCGTAATACGGGCCCTTCAAAGACAGTAGTGATTGATGTGGTGTCCAGGCACTCAGATTAATTACAGTCTGAGCCCCCGTCGTGAGCTGCCCACAGGCTGAATACTTATGGGCCTATGACATAACCCACGGGGGACTCTGGAGTGAGGACAGTATGTCCCTCTTCCACATGCTTTTACCACATGTCACTGTCACACACACATCATGCGCTGATATAGTCAGTCCACTGTCAGTCCACTTTCTATTCTAATACTACACAAAACCGGGGTAGCTTGGTTTCCTTCAAATATTCCATAGTATGGCAGTAAAATTATATCGTCAAAAGTAGAGCTGGGCGGTATGACCAAAAATTTATATCATGGTATTTTTTAAAATTATATTGGTGTCACAGTATTTGATGGTATTTTTATTTTCATATACTAAGTGGTACATGTCTTTGGCGAAGTGGACAGTAATAGCGCTGCTTTTCTTGTCGTAGGCAGTCCCCTTAGCAAACGTGTCTTTGAGTGACGTTTGAGTGGCGTTTTGTGTTGCAGCGCCAACTTGAACGTTCCCTGCAGACGTGGAAGAGGATGCAGATCTTAGTTTCGTGTGTTCTTCATATTCCAGGACATGATTGTGACGGAGGTGGTGATGCAGATCACTCGCGTCGCCTCCTGCGGCTACAACTTTAGCCCGACAACATTTACGGAATACGTTTGATTGATCAGCGCAAGATTTTTTAAAGCCAAAGTACTTCCACACAACTGACACGGCTCCTCTTTTTGGAATAAAAAGTCCCCCTCTCAAACAATGTTCCACGGCACCATATTCTGCCGCTGTGTTCCCGATGTTTTGTATGCACACACTCACCGGTATTGGGGTATATGAAAAATCCATATCATTAAAAAATAAAAATAAAAAATACCGATATTCGGTATGAAGCGGTATACCGCCCAGCCCTAGTCAAAAGTTACATAGTGCCTTTTAATAACATTGTCTTAGCAACAGTCTGATTTGAAATACGTAGATTAACATCAACTAGAGTGGATGTGGCAGCTGTTTATTGTATATTTGACGATTAGCAGTTTCGGTTCAATCCCCAATTTAAACTGTTTTGGTGCCCTTTGGCAAGACAGTGTACTGCCTTGCCTCTAATGCCTGCAGATTCCGATTTGTACATATACATTTATTATTATTAATATGATTTTTTTTTTAATTCTTATAATTATTTCTCATTTGACACTGGTCTATTGTTCTTTGGTTGCTATTCCATCTATTTTTTATCCTCTGTTATATATTATATTTGATGAGTGAGCTACTGTACCCAAATAATTTCCCTTGTGGATCAATAAAGTTTGTCTAAGTCTAAGTGTGCATGAGGGTATGGTTTGTGAGTTTTAATGTGCTTTGTTGACCTATTTGTATGATGTTTACTGTTTTTATCTTGTTTTTAACGTTGCACAGCATTTTGGTCGGCTTTGGTTGTTTGAAGGTGCTATAGAAATAAAGTTTGATTGATTGATTGTCTTTGAATATGTAGTAGTTGTAGTTGTTGTAGTAATATTGTTGTAGTAGTTGCAGTAATAGTTAGTAGTAGTAGATGTAGTAGCTGTAGTAGCAGTAGTGTTTATATCAGGGGTGTCAAACGTTTGGCCCAGGGGCAGGATCTGGCCCTCCAAGACCTTTAATCTGGCCCTCAGCTGATTTTCTATTAAAATATTTGTATTATATTTTAATTTTCTATTAAAATATACGGTCATTTTCTACAGGCTAAAAGATGCCAAGTTTCAGGAGCAAAAAGAAAGCATGACTAAATTCTGTGAAATGCAAACAAGTTAATTTTATAACGTTGTGTTGAAACTGCATTTTTCTTAAAGTTTCAGATTGTTCATAATGTTATAATATTTTGTAAAAGAAAGAGTTCATCAAATAAAAAAAAGACTTCTGTAATATATTTGCGTTTCTCTGGACAAATATTTGGACTTTTTGTTATTTTTGGGGTATATATACCATGAGTTTTCTGATCCGGCCCCTTTGGGATCAAAGTAGGTTGGATACGGCCCCGGACTAAAATGAATTTGACACCCCTGGTTTAGATGACCATTTCAGAATTCTGTTTAACAAAAGTGCAATAACATTTTTTTCTATCAAAATATCAAGGAAGCTTCACAATTAAAATATAGGCCTATAAAACTTGAAAAAAGTGAATTATCTGTTACATCCAATATTCAACAAAAACAGTATTATATTAGTAGTTGTAGCAGCAGGGTATACATAATTTTTACTTTTGATTTTCAGAAAGTGCAATAAAATTAAAAAGTATTATAATATTAGGGGAGGAAAAAAAATCTTCCACCCTTCCCCTGGCATAAACAAAACCTATATTTGCTGCTGTTTTCCTCCATTATTTTTTGTAAAACAGTTTTTTTCTCCCTTTTCTTCCACCATAATATATTGTCTGACCATATACTGTACCTACCACCTTCCCTTTCTCTCGAACACTACAGCTACCACTGCCCGGCATTTCATTATCTCTGTCTCTGCTCCCATCCCACACATTGGCCCCATCTATTCCCTGTGATAAATAGTCCAGAGTTAAGTCCCTGCTCTGGATTCTGCGATGTGTCATGTGCACCGGGTCCCCCTTACATTTATTCAATAAGAATTTGTCTGAGAGCAACACAGACAAATGGAGCCAAGAAACTCCTTCTCCTTTCTTCTATCGGATATCTGCTGTAGGATTATTGTACTTGGTTAACTGCAGCGGGTTACTGTGGTGTATTCATCATGCCAGGCTTAAAGGCACAGGGCAGCAGGATGAGGAGGAGGAGTAGTAGTAGTAGGTGTAGTAGTAGGTGTAGGGTGACATCAGGTAATTTGAGCCACATTTTGGTTAATGTCTTAGGAAACTCGTAAAAAACTATTTATGACACTGGTTTATATTTATTTTAGTTAATAAATACAATCTTTAATATTTTAGGGTTGAATTATTGTATAAAATTTAATCATTTAGATTGTACAGCTTATAAAACATCAGCTGTGCCACATTTTTTTAATGATCAGTGTTCAGGTAAAATGAGCCACCCGGTCAGCTAAATTGAGCCACTTACCAGCTTAAATGAGCCACCAAAAATGCAAAGCAAAACATTCATTTATTTATCATAAAAACATATTAGTAATTCTAACACACAAAATATAACATCACATAACGTGTGTGTGTGTGTGTGTGTGTGTGTGTGTGAGTGCACTTTAGTACTTTATTGGACACACACTCACGGAGAGGCGTACTTTCCAGTACTACGGCCCTCGTCTATGGAACTGCCGGAGGACCTCAGGGCCAAAGAGAACGTTCATGTTTTTAAGAGTGGGCTCAAGACTCACCTGTTTAGCCTGGCCTTTGATTGACTTTGGTCGTCTGTTTGCTTGTCTTTTGTTTGTTCTTTTATTTGTTTATTCACCTGTTTATTTGTTTGTTTGTTAGTCTGCTTATTCGTCTGTTTGCTTGTTTGTCCTCTGTTTGTTTGTTTGTCCTCTGTTTGTTTGTTTGTTCGTCTGTTTGTTTGTCCTCTGTTTGTTTGTTTGTCCTCTGTTTGTTTGTTTGTTCATCTGTTTGTTTGTCCAACTGTTTGTTTTTTGTTTTTTTTCCCTCTGGCAGCACGGTGGCTGAGTGGCTAGCACTCATGCTTCACAGCAAGAAGGTTCGGGTCACCCGAGCAGTTGGTGTAGTAGTAGTAGTAGTTGTAGTAGTAGCTGTAGTAGTCATAGTAGTAGTAGTAGCTGTAGTAGTAGTTGGTGTAGTTGTAGTAGTAGCAGTAGTAGTTGGTGTAGTTGTAGTAGTAGCAGTAGCAGTTGGTGTAGCCTAGTAGTAGTAGTAGTAGTATTAGTAGTAGTAGCTGTAGTACAGGGCTCTCAAGTTTTGAGCAGGGTCGTGCGTGAGACTGTGTAATTTCCAAGGAGTGAACAACAGCGGAAATGCCGTGTGAGCGGAAATGCCGTGTGAGCGTCGAATTGCGTTGAATTTGTCTAAAGAGCAAACTTAAACTACAAAGCAACTAATGAGAGTTATATAAATGAAGTTATTACCTGATGGTTCTCAGTTTGTTTTATCATCACCGTTTTGTCGTTCCTCGTGTTCAGTCGCTGTGCGCGCTTAGCAGCTGAAACTACACTCTACGGCCTGCCCACTCTACAGTCTGCCCAACAACAGAACAATCTATTTTCTGATTGGCTGAAAAGGGCGCAGCGCCTGATAACTGAGATTTTTTTCCGGGGAGCAGGGGGGGAGTTTTTTTTCGCTGAAAACGCGCGGTGCCTGCATAAACGGAGCCACACAGACCGATTTTCTGGGCACAGAAAAAAAAATAAAAAAAATTAAGAATTCAGCGTGAGAAATGCCACGTGTGGCGTGTGAGCATGTGAACACGTCAAATTGCGTGTGTCACACTCTCAATGCGTGAGTCTTGAGAGCCCTGGTAGTAGTAGTAGTAGTTGGTGTAATTGTAGTAGTAGTAGTTGGTGTAATTGTAGTAGTAGTAGTAGTAGTAGTAGTAGTAGTAGCTGTAGTAGTAGTAGTAGTAGTAGTTGGTGTAGTTGTAGTAGTAGTAGTAGTAGTTGGTGTATGTGTAGTAGTTGGGGTAGTAGTTGGTGTAGGTATAGTAGCAGCAGTAGTAGTTGGTGTAGTAGTAGTAGAAGTAGTAGTAGTTGGTGTAGCTGTATTGTAGTAGTCTGTTGTGTGTTTATTACACTTGGTTGGCTGTAGTGGGCTGGTGTTGTGTTGTTTCATCAAAGCAGCTTAAAGGCACACGGCTTACAGAGATTGGGTTAGTTCTTGTCTAACTAATGACTATTATTTTCCACAGCGGGGGAATCGGTTTGTTCGGAGCTGACAACCTCGGGCGGTGTCTAGAAATGAGAGGTGTAGTCTGTCAAGAAAATGTAATGGAGAAAAGAAAAGTTAAAATAGGAACTACAGCTAGTGGTTCAAAATAATGGTATCTTATTAACTATTTATGGGCCTTTTTTTTTTGTTTTTACTTGTTTTCAATGTGTTGCCATTTGAAATCTACTTGGAGTTTGCCTGGCAAGTCCAAAATTACATATATATTGTTTATATTTGAGGGATATCAGTCTGGTTCCTATATACAGTACAATCCATCTTGCCTGACCAGTCAGAACCACACGCTTTGACAAAACCTTTCAAAGATGAGTGCTTCTGGAGATGTTTCCTGTCTCGCTGGTTTCAGAGGGAGTGATTGACAGGCGGACTAACCAAAAACAAACATCTTACCTGGAAAAAAGGGGAAAAAAAACAACATAAAGGACTGAGAAACTGCGTGGATTTGTATAGAATCAACAAATGAAGCACCAAACTATTACTTATCTTAGGTAAAAGAAGGAGATGTGTTCTGCAATTGAGAAACAAGTGGTAGAAATGAGCAGCTGTGGTTGGATCTTCTCCAGTTTCGATGGAAGTTATTCAAGCTCTATGTTCCTCCTGGATCTGTGAAACAAATGAGCTCATTGGTCACACATGTTTTCTCTTACCTTAGATTAAAACAGTTTAGTGTTTCGCTCACTAATTCTGCAGAAATCCTCAATTTTATTCAAACCCCTATATTTGTTTTAATATAGACAGACCATGTTTGTCCCAATTGGCTAATCCATCTGTCAGTCACACCCATCTGAACACGTAAACTCAGATTTACAGGTGACCAAATGCATCTTCGTGAAGTTTTGAAGAAGTGTGTATTCTGGATCTGGAATGGGTTGAGAGAAAACCTGAAGCTTTGCCCAAATATTCACAGCTTCAAAAGAAATTATAAAGAGTTTTTGCTTTCGTGGTGTAAGGGTGAGTGACAGCACTGGGTGTTCAAAAAAAAAAAAAGACCTTGCGTAAAAATTATATTAAGTATAATATGTAGATATTTGTAAAGATGTGACCAATATACATAAGCAACCACATCATTTTGAAACTATGAAATGAACAGAGGTGGGTTAATATAAGTTTTTCTTCCCACTCCTTTTCGAGAAATGTGCTTTTCTGTTGTTTACAATGCATTAGGGCTGTCAGTTTAACGCTTTGATTAGATTAATTGATTACACTGCAAATGAACGCGTTATAAAAAGGAACACAATTAATTATGAGCGGGAATTCAATGCGCATTTTAAATTTGACGTGCAGCGAGCAAATTGCTGCCAGGCCCTTTGAATGGCAAGTTTATTTATAAAAAGAATGAAGACGGGACGGGACGATCAACAAGAACACGCTGATTTGGAGCTTTTGTCAAAAAGAATTTTCCGATCACCGAAGCTGCTCCAGCCTGACGGATCATTTGAACGATAAACACGTCCGGACAAGTTCCATTGTTACTGGTGATAGAGCGAGCGTGAGCGCACTTCAACAAACCAACAAACCAACAAACCACGCTCGCAGAATTTGGGAAACGGATTAGCAAAGCGATCGCATGAAAACTGACAAACTCAATCGCAAAGTGGGTTTGTTCGCTCGCTCGCTCACAATCTCTCTCTCTCACACCCTTAAAATGCGATTAATTAGATTAATTCATTACAAATCCTGTAATTAATTACATTATTTTTTTTAATCGCCTGACAGCACTACAATGTACAATAATATGTATATGATTATTGTTTCTGTCTTGGCACAAACTTGAAATAAATACAAATCAATAAAAAAAAAAGAGTGGAAATCTAGTCTCACCAACTCTCCAGAGCTCAAAATATGTAGATTTCTTGATCCCAGAGGAAAGTCAAAAATGTCATGTGGGTTGGCAGCCAGGGAGTTTGTGGAGAAACGCAGCTAAAACTTTACACTAATGTGAGCATATGAAGCACTATTAGACTTGTTAACTAAAACCACACGGAAATAATAATAATAAGGTTACTTAACATAACTCTGGTTCTGTGAGTGCAGATCGTAGGGAAAGAACTGGATCAGGTTCAGCATCTGCTCAAGCTGTGTTGGATTTTTTTTTTTAATTTTTTATTCTAGTTTCAGATACAGTTGGTACATGGGTAATTTTGGGCACTGTCAGCTGTGTAAATATGTGACTTTTTCATTTTTTTAGTTAAGATTTTTACTATTTGCAGTACATTTCATTTCATTCATTTATTTTGGCAAGTAAACAACGTGCATTCTTTCAAAAGTGCAATAACAGAAATAACAATAAACAGAAAAAGAAAAAGCCCAAAAAGGAGTGGGAAGAAGAAAACTTATTTAATCCCACCTCCTCTTCTAATTTAGCATATGAGCTTTCTTTTGCAATCACAAAAAGATACCAACAATAGTGCTTTAAGTCCACTTAAGGGTGCTCTGTCATTTTTAGATTACATGGAGATATTTTTGACTTGCTTGGAATGTTCCACAGTATGGCGTAAAACTTACCTAAATGTATCCTAAATATCTTGTTACTCTGAGCAAAGTTGCCTCTTCACAGATCTGACTTGGAACTTGACTTGGTTATGTTTCTACAGTATGGAGCTACATGTTTAATGCAGTACTGTGGAACATCCCACACAAAGCAATACAAACTCCTGAGAAATGAGGTGGGGGACCATTCACTAGAAAAGTTAGATAGTGCGGCTTTAGATCTGATATCAGTGTGCGTTTAAACATGTGCCAGGTATCTGCTGTGGTGCCTGTGTACTCATTTCTTTTATTTTTGAGCTCTGAGAAGGAGAATAGCTGTAACTGATTTGGTAATTTGCAGTCGCCTCATTTTTTAGTCCAACAAGCAGCAGGCTGCGTTTTGTCAGATTTGTTTGTTGTTATTTTTTCTGCTAGTCTGACTTTGCTAATTTGACACTTGATTAATGTGAATGGGCTGCACGGCTCTCCACCGTGCCAATGTGTGAAACATTCCATGACTTCACTGTAGTTTATAACCACTGCAGGATCATGTCTTTTCTCCTATCGTCTGGACTAAGACTGGGGATCAACATGGTCCCTCAAGATTCAATACAAGACTCAATACATGGCTCACGATATGGCAATACATGTGATAATTGATATATATTGCACATGACACTCTGTGGTATATTATTATGTTTTTAAAACCAAATACAGCTCTGGGGGAAAAAAAAAGAGACCACTGCGTGTTTTTCTGAAATCAGCATCTCTACATGTATTACAGCCATTCCATTCCAGCATCTGTTGAATTCCAACACAAACACAAAGCTGAGCTACTTCAGTTCATGCACCAGGAGTGGAATAAAGTCACCCAAGAACAATGTGAAAGAGCATGTCAAGACGCATGAAATCTGTGTTTTAAAATAAGGGTTATTGCACCAAATATTGATTTCTGAATTATTCTTAAGTGTAAACATTAGTATTATGTTGTTTTAAAATGAATTTGATCTTGTTTCTTTGCATTGTTTGAGGTCTGAAAACATGTATGTTGACTAACATGTTATTTTGACTATTTATCATTTTCTGCAAATAAATGCTTTAAACGATAATATTTTAGTTGGAATTTAGGAGAAATGTTGTCAGTAGTTTATAGACTCAAACAAAAATGTTCCTTTTGCCCAAACACATACCTATAAGTAGTAAAATCAGAAAAACTTCTAATTTGGCATTGGGCTCTTATTTTTTTCCAGGTTCCATCCACTAAATAAGCAACAAAACTGTAGCACTGTAGTTTTGGTGGTATATCGTTACAGCAGCCCACGATATCGATACTGTATCACCAAATTTAGTATCACAATCTATCGATATTTCTATATTTTGCACACCTCTAGTCTGAACTCAGTGTTCCTCACTCTCTGTCTTCTGTGGTTGTCCAACATTTTCCTGACCATCCAGTCTCCTGGACGGGAGAGGTCAAATGTGGATGTGGATGTGGACTCCTCTCAAAAATTCTCACATCACTCAGAACAAAATGAATAACTTCTTTAATATGAGATAAATAATGAGTTGTTGATTCTGCAGAAATGTGAGCTGTTTCTCAGTCCTTTGTTATTTTTCTCCTTTTTACACGTTTGTTTTGACCCAAATGGACCCTGTATGGTTAATCCACCTGTTCATCATGCCTTTCTGAAATCAGGGAGACGGTTCCAGACCCACACATCTTTGTAAAGTTTAGTCAAAGCATGTGGTTTTGGCTGGCTAGGCAAGTTCGGTGTCATTTCCTGTTTTTGGTCCAAAGATCCAGACATTTGCATTTGCACTACACAAGACTATGGTCCACAGGGACATTCACAACAGTGACTTTGGCCCAAAAACAGTGTTGTAAAATCTGGGCTAAAGGTTGTAAGTGTAAATGCCATCACAGTTTTACTCCTGGAAATACCAAAGCTATTGCCTCTATATTATCTCCAATAGTCAATAGTGTGTTCCCTTAGTCTGAGGATGTCTTAAAGAGCCCATGTTATGTTAGTTTTTCTATGTTGTTTCCTCATCAAAAAACATATCTGGAGTTGTTTCGTTTCATTCACACGTTTAACACAAATCCTGCATATTTAGGCTAAGTTCTCCTCTGAAACAGAAAACACACTTCCTTGTCATGTCATGTGGTAATACCGGAAGTGCTCCAGTGTGTTTAGTACACCTTCACTAGAATCATTTGGATCATTTCAGCTCTGGAAATACCAATCTCTACTGAACTAAAGGTAAAAGTAGGTGTTAATTTCAAAACTACCGCTTCATGACATCACAAGGTGGAACAGAGCATTTTGAGCTTTGGAAATGTAGACAGACTAATAATAAAGGATTACTCCAACATGAGTGAATGAAACAAAACAACTCCAGTTATGTTTATGATGAGGTAACAGCACTCTAACATGGCTTAAATGAATGGCTCACAAGCGTCAATTTTGCGTAATATTTTGCCTTAAAGCTTATGCAATGTCACCCAAAGGTTTGACAAAAGTTAAGTGTCCTCTTTTCAATCCCAGTTTTTACAGCCCCATCACTTTCTGACAGCGCTTTTGTCCTGAAATGTCCATTTGAGCAGGCTTGATGCACAGTTTCATCGTATTCAAAACGGCACCAGACATAGTGGCTCCTTAATCAAATGTTACACAAAAGCAATTGTGTCCAAGGTGACCCCCGGAGCCCCACACTGCGGTCATAGTAATGAGGGCCACACAGACACATAGCACTCACTCCTGTCTGTACACGCATACTCATTACCATAGGATTAAAAAAGAATGAGTCAACAAAGTACAGCAACATTCTTCAAACAATATAGCATGTCTGAAGGTGCATTGTGTAACTTTTCTGTTGGAGGGTCCGTCAAATGATTTTTTTTCCATGGATATGTTATTGCTTTGTCTGGAATGTTTCACAGTATGGCATTAAACCTTTATATCATCATGGAGACCAAACCAGACCAAGTTACAGGTCAGATCTGTGGAGAGGCAAACCCGTGCACACTTAGAATGTCTGTTTTTCTAGGTATTTTTGAGCTATAAAACCACATGTAATTGAATAAATGTGAGTTAGAGCTGTTTAATGTCATACTGTGGAACATTCCAGGCTGAGCAATGACATATCCATAGAAACAGGCACGTGACGGACCCCAAACCAAAAAGTCATACAGTGAAACTGGTGGTCTCTATGGAGATGTTATTGGAAGGGTTCCACGGGTTCTGTGAAAAGGTGGGGCTTCTCAAAAATGCATATTCAAGGTATTTTTTCAGCTTTCTTTTCTGAGTTTTTATTTAAATCATACGTTAAATAAAGAATGTGTACTCCACTGCAACTGGGTTAAGTGGCAGATATATTAGGCTAGGGCTGGTCAGTATACCAGTTGATACCAAATACCGGTGTTTGTTTGTTTGTTTTTTTGATGATATGAATTTTTCATATACCCCAATACCGAGTGTGTGCTTACAAAACATCGGGAACACAGGGCGCCCTCGAACTACCCTCCGCGGACCGCAAGGCCGTTGCCGAAATGGGACAGGTCCAGCCCACGGAGCCGCTCCCGAGACACGCTGCTAATGCGAATGCTAACAATACGCACCACACAAATTACGCACACGGATCAATAACCCTCGAACTGGAACACGGCTACATTGTGTGTTGAGCGGTGAGCAACATGGACAGAGAAAATGTTACAGACAGAAGAACTTACACCAAAAAGCTTTAAGAAATCTGACTCTGATCAAACAACCGTATTCTGTAAATGTTGCCGGGCTAAAGTTGTAGCCGCAGGAGGCGACAAGAGCGATCTGCTTCACCACCTCCGTCACAAACATGTCCTGGAATATGAAGAATGCACGAAACTAAGATCTGCATCCTCTTCCACGTCTGCAGGGAACGTTCAAGTCGGCGCTGCAACATAAAACGTGACTCAGACGTCACTCAAAGACGCGTTTGCTAAGGGGACTGTCCACGACAAGAAAAGCAAACGGTGGAACGATATTACCAACGCTATTACTGTCCACTTCGCCAAAGACATGGAACCACTTAGTTCTGCTGAGAAAGGAGCTTCAAGGAGATGATTAAAGCACTGGACACAGATATGTTTTACCAAGTCCAATTTACTGCAGTAATTATTCTGTAAATGATTAGGAAATGGGGTTAACACCTAGCCATGCATGAAAAAAAAAAAAAACTGTCAAATACCTTGACAACGATATAATTACGAAAAATACAGTGATATAAATTTCTGGTCATACTGCCCAGCTCTATATTAGGCGATTTTATGTGACATTTATACAACACTGTGTAGGTTTTGTCACTATGGAGACGTCCCAGTGTTGCAAAGTCTGGTATTCAACTTATCAAACTACAGGTGTTTCTGTTGCCTGAAATACCTTGAAAGACATGTATTCTGACTCCGAGTGGGGTTACTTCTCCACAGATATGAATAGTATCTTGCTCGTTTCCATGGAGATATTATTTTTGAACTGTAAGAATTATTTTTTTGCTCTTTTGTATTATATTGTAATGTGCAAGCAACCTCAGATCAGTAAAGTTTGTTCAAGCTCAAACTAGAGAGGTTTAATGGCATACTGTGGAACATTCCAAAGCAATGACGTCTCCATGGCGAAAAGCAAATAGCGTATCCCCACCTGGAGAGTTGGATAGCACTCGTTTAAGCCAAATACCTAACCAATTTAGATGTACGGCTAACCTCCAGTGCAGTAAGTGCCCTCTGGAGAACTGCATGCAATTAAAGAATATAGCCAATACTACTGAGCAAAGTTAAAGCGAAAGAGATCGGGAAAGATTAGGGGAATTAGATGACACCAAAGCTTGCAAGGGGAGACTTTGATTGGCTAATTTCAGGGGATCCAGTAGTTGTAGTCAAACCCATTATTTCGAGTGTCCTAAATCATTTATATAGATGGAGAAGGAAGCCTCAGATAACCTCCACCATCTGTTCCCCCTGCGGAGCTTTCCACTTGTTTTTCACTTTTGTTTGCCCTCGCTACATGCAACCAAGGTGTACTGCGCAGCTTTTCTGACGGAGGGTCTGCTACTTGCTTGTCTCCATGGTGACGTCATTGCTTTGCCTGGAATGTTCCATGGTTTGGCATTAAAGGTCCATTGTGTTTCTTTTTCTGGTGGAGGGTCCGTCAAAAAATGCTTTTCTCCATGGAATTGTTACTGCTTTGTCTGGAATGTTTTACAGTACGGCTTTATTTTTTCGTGGAGACCAAACCAGACTAATTTACAAGTCAGATCTGTGGAGAGGCAACCCTTTCACAGTCAGAATGCCTGTTTTTCTAGGTATTTTTGAGCTAGAAAACCATCTATAATAGAATAAATGTAAGGTAGAACTGTTTAATGTCATACTGTGGAACATTTGAAGGAGAGCAAAGGCATAACCATAGAAACAAGAAGGTGACCCCCAACCAAAAAGTTACACAGTGCACTTTTAAAGATGTATCTTTCACTCAAAAACACAATATTTATATCATAATGTAGCATAGTGGTCTTGTGACAAATAGGTTTAATCTGCACTGTGGAACATTCTAGACAATAACATCTCCATGGAGACAAGCAGGTGGCAGACCTTGGACTAGAAATGTTCCGCAGTGCACCTTTAAAGACATGATTACGTGTTTTTTTTGTTTGTTTGTTTTTTGTATCTTTTTTGTCTATCTCACCTCTGTTGCTTCCTGTATGGGTGGGCTAGTACTGCAATACTTTTGACTTATACTTGATACTTATACTTGTGTGTGTGATTTAACACGGGAACGACAGATGCAAAAGGAGAAGATTTTTGGGCTTAGCGTTATGATCATCCCTCCTGGCGCGTCTACATCGGGTTTTCTTGGCAGTTGGAAGTTGTTTTTGTTTAGTTTTTTTTTCACTTGTCTCACAGTTTGTTCCATCACTATGAATGAAAGAGCTGCGGTGAATACTAAGTGCGAGCTTTAATCAGGTGTGATTGGTGAATCATTTGTTGCAGGTTTGGAAAGAGGAAATAGAGGAAATACTGTGCTTTTGGGGGAAAATATTGGAAAACTTTGCTTGGTATTTCACTTTTTCACTCTGGTCTTATGAATCTTAAAGGTCCCATGGCATGAAATTTTCACTTTCTGAGGTTTGTGAACGTTAATGTGAGCTCCCCTACCCTGTTTACCCGCCCATGGCTAAAAGTTGCGAAATGTCTAAACTGAGCATTTGCGGTCCTTTTCTGCATTTGAAAAAAACACAGCTCAAATTGCGATTCTGAACAAGGCTGGATGTCTACCCACCGTCTCTGTAAATCACGCCCAGAGAGTTTGGACCACGAATGAGCTACGCAATGCGAAATGCGTTTTTTTATTTGCCTGGAGGCACGTGCGAGTGTTTCTAGGCTCGGAAGTCCTTTATCTGAGCCTCTGGACCTCTGAAACAGCAGTGGTTTAATTTTATTTTTCATTGAAACGCTCTCCTTTCTTCCTCCGTGCTTAAAACGCGGAAGTGGGAGACAGCGCACCAGCGCACCACTAAAACAAGGAACCAGCGGCACATTTGCCCCCCCACCCGCTCCTCTAATCTATCTCTGTCCTTCTCATTTGCATTCAAGCAACAAGGCCCAGAATGAGTTGTTCAGAGAGATATTTTCTGACTCTGACTGTGTACATGTGTCTTTCTCATGCACTGAGTGTTGATTTTGAAGAAGGATTCATTTACAGTATTAGGGAACCATTAAGGCACCATATAAAAGCATCAAGAAGTACCATGTCATGGGACCTTTAATGTATGGAAAGCATATCTGAATATGCGTAGAATCCTTAAGTCGTCCAGGTAGAATCCACGGCACAAGGAGAAATTCAATTTGTCAACTGGACAAAAGTTTATTTGGTCGAATATGTTTTGCAGCTCATCCAAGCTGCTTCTTCAGTTCTGGTCAGACGCTGGTGGACACTGCCTATATCTGCCTGAAAGGAGGAGCTAACTACAATGAAATTACTCTGAAATTATCACACCTACTTGTTTACAGTTTCTGTTAGTTAGGTGAGCCTATTCAATATGCAGTGGGAGTGTGGGGTCTTGTTAGAGCCATAATGGATGTTTTCACACCTCTGGACCTGACCTGCTGCCCTATTGTTTTCTTTGTTTTGATTTAGGTTTGAGGATAGATTTATAAATGGGAGACAAATGATGTCTGAGACCTCCATTTCTGTATTACTCACTACTTTATATTACTTAAAATGTGTGAATGAAAAACTGATAAGCCGGATAAAATGCTTAAAAATAAATAAAATACAATGTGTAATGCAATACTGTGGAACATTACAAACAAAGCTATAACATCACCATGGAGATTAGTAGCTAGTAGCAACTTTAGCGGGGAACGGGAGATATTGTAGCTACATTCTTTTTTTCTTTTTTTTTAACAACCTGAATATTATGCTTCCAGTAATTGGACGCATTCATTAAAAATAAGTGAACTGAATTTATTATTACCATTTATATTTATTCTTTTTGCTCTTATTAAATATTGTGATGAGTGAGCTACTGTGTCCAAATAATTTCCTTTGTGGATGGCGGCACGGTGGCTGAGTGGTATGGCCATAATATTTGGGTTGCCCGGGCCTTTCTGTGTGGAATTTGCATCTTCTCCCCGTGTCTGGGTGAGTTTCCTCCAGGCACTCTGGTTTCCCCCATCAACCCAAAACATGCACCATAGGTAAAATCCTCCAGCTGTGGTCCTGACCAAACCAAAGCAAGAAGATCATGGAGATGGTCCCCGGGCGCAGTAATGTGCTGCCCACTGCTCCTAATAACAGGATGGGTTAAATGCAGAGAAGAATTTCTCCTGTGTGAGATCAATAAAGTCACTTCTTCTAAAGTTTGTCTAACTGGACTCATTACTCATCCGTTATATCATGTGGATGAGTCACTTGAACATTACAGAAAAAGGTGCTTCTTTCACTTTCCATGGTGAGTTCAATGCAGGTTTGAAATGAGATTCTCTCTTATTTAGTTAGTTAGAATCACAGTCTGATTATCACAGCTCCATTGTGGAATCGAATTATATCCTGAAAGCTTCAGGAGCTCAGGTAACAAGTAGATTTTATTTATTTTTTGTAGCTTTAAGTGATCAATATGGTAATTCTTTCATTGACAAAGCCGTCTTAAGTAAGTTTTCGCATTCAAATGGATTATAAACAGATCACATAGACAACGTATATGAGATTTAAGCTTTTGCAGGAATCCACACTTCTACTTATATTCATTGATAAAGGTCCTGTACCTGATTTTTTTTCTTCTTTTTTTTCATTTTTGATTTTCTTTGAGCAAAATTAGCCTTGCCCTAGTACAGATATATTGTATAAGCAGCTGTGAGGTCAAAATACCTCTGCTGTTTACTGTCTACAGCTCAGTGAGTTGCGGTGAGGGTCATGGCTGGTGAGGCACTGACGTGAACAGTGACGTCACCAGGTGTCGGCAAGTAACTTTGGACCCGGGCCAGTTTCTCTCCCTGTAAGTGACTGGAGCTCATAATATTTTTAATGTGAAGCTGAAAATTAATTATTATTGTTCAGTGCATTTTCCAGAGCGCACCGAGTAGTGTCATAAATTAAAATAGCGATGTTTTTAGTGCGATCTGGCTCTGAATGTGAGCGGTGGACCGCTCATGTTTAATGAGGCTTCTTTGCAAATTTTTCAGGTCACAGTATCCCATCTGAGTCCAGACATTGTCACAGCAGGTTGAGAAAAGAAGGAAAAGCAGAAAAGACAATTTCTTACCACTCTGTTTGAAAAGAACGAGTCTTTCGTCCCGTAGTCTGGAGCAAACCTTTTAGCTCCGGCGTTGGTCTTCCTTTAATTCAGTGGTTCTTAACCTTGTTGGAGGTATTGAACCCCACCAGTTTCATATGCACATTCACCGAACCCTTCTTTATTGAAAAATAAAATATGAATTTTTTTCTCAAATTCAAGACACAGGTATGTTTTACTGGTGCACAAAATGAACCGTGCATTACCATCAGTGTGTTCAATAAAACAAAACCAATAAAATGCATGAACTCACAACAAAGTGCATACCTTTTCACAATACTTTCTCACAAAGACTTTTTAATACTACCACACTGAAATATTTTAATTTTTAACCTTATGTATTCCAATAATGAACTTACTGTATTTATGCTATTTATTATTTGTAACATTTTAACATACACACACACCCCTCCATCACCTAATTTCCATCAGGCTACAATAATAATAATGAATATTTACTGCAAATCAGTGTGACTTCTGCTGTTGTCTTTGAGGGACCAGTTCAGAAATGCGGCTTCACCTTGGCAAGTGCCACTCTCATGTTATTTTCACAGCAAAGTCTGTTCCTCTTCTTAGTTTTTATGTTCAGCATCCTCAAGAAGGATTGCTCACAAAGATATGTTGTAACAAACGGCATAAAAATATGAATCGGGTGCATGTCTTGACCTCCACCGAACCCCTGAGACTGACTCACCGAACCCCTAGGGTTCGATCGAACCCAGGTTAAGAACCACTTCTTTAATTATAAGCCCCTAAACTGACCGAAAGTCCAGTTTAGAAAACTGTTTGAGCTTTGGTATGAAATCTTCCTCCATTTAAAAAGTCGGGCCAGACAAGAAAAAAAAAAAGTGAAGTTGAAATGGATTGCTAAACTTGACTTGTTAAAGATCCCATGACATGGTACTTCTTGATGCTTTTATATAGTCTGGTTAACACCTGACCATATCACAAGTGAGATATGGGTCTGGAAACTCGCTTCGAAAAATCCCGTAGCGGAGGTGTGGTTAGTGATTGCCAACGGCCGTTTATTGGGCGTTATGAATGTCTATCATTGAGCGTATACGTAAGTCCATAGCCAATCATGTCAGTTGTCAGTTCAAACTACAAGCTTCCGTTTGTCATGTAGTACGCGTCACCGTCTTGCCACACCTCCCCCGCTCTCTGATTGGGGCCCTAAATCTGGGACTCTCGCTTGGACGAGTTTCCAGGCCGCCTTCCAGTTCGAAACGAACGGAAGCGGCCTGGGAATTCCCAGGCTAGCTTTTATATGGCTCCTTAATGGTTCCCTAATACTGTAAATGAATCCTTCTTCAAAATCAACACTCAGTGCATGAGAAACAAAGATAAGCTGAAAAAGAGTCATTTTCCTCACTCAGAACACTCTATAATGGGCGTTGTTGCTTGAATGCAAATGAGGAGGAAAAAGCTGGCCAATAGTAGAAGGTGGGGGCGTGGCTAACCGCTCCGCTGTCTCTCTGTGCGCTCTCTGATCCATTTCCTTGTTTTTGCACGGGGGGAGAGAGTTGGCATGAAATTTTCACTTTCTGAGGTTTTTGAACGTTAATGTGAGCTCCCCTACCCTGTTTAGGCCCTCCCCCCATGGTTAAAAGTTGCGAAATGTCTAAACTGAGCATTTGCGATCCTTTTCTGCGTTACAAAAAATCGGAGCTCAAACGGGCGATTTTGAACAAGGCACCTTATTGACGTCAGATCGAAAAAAGAAATGCAAATGCAGTTCCACCCCCGTCTGTCTGTACTCAGCGTCTCTGTAAATCACGCCCAGAGAGTTTGGACTGCGAATGCGCTAGGCAATGCGAAATGCGTTTTTTTATTTGCCTGGAGGCACGTCCGAGTGTTTCTAGGCTCGGAAGTCCTTTATCTGAGCCTCTGGACCTTTGAACAGCAGTGGTTGAATTTTATTTTATGTGGAAATGTGTTTATTTTTCAATGGAACGCTTCAAATCTCTCCCCCCGTGCAAAAACAAGGAAATGGATCAGAGAGCGCTCAGAGCGAGAGCGGAGCGTTTGGCCACGCCCCCACCCTCTACTATTGGCCAGCTCTTTTCTCCTCATTTGCATTCAAGCAACAACGCCCATTATAGAGTGTTCAGAGTGAGAAAAATTACTCTTTCTCATCTTATCTCTGTTTCTCATGCACTGAGTGTTGATTTTGAAGAAGGATTCATTTACAGTATTAGGGAACCATTAAGGAGCCATATAAAAGCATCAAGAAGTACCATGTCATGGGATCTTTAACTCTAAATTGTTACTTATTCTACACTTATTCTAATCTGCTGCCCCAGGAGTTGCAGAAGAATCCCTGGGCTCATGAGTGTCTCAACCATGAGGCCAGGTAACTACGTGCCTCACCCGGCGCCTTTTCACCGCCGCTATAGAGCAGTATCTGTCACTGCTGAGCTACAGCACAGTCAGTCCATATGAGGCACCAACGGCTGGTGCCTCTCCACACGTCTCTGCTCAGTATTTGAACGGTAAATGTGAAAATTCAGTGATTTTGAATTAAAAAAAAAAAATTAAAATTGCAAAGTTAAATAGAAAATAACACAAATCACTGGATAAATATAACCATTTAATTTATTTTTTCATTTTACTTTTATTTTTACCGTGACAGCAAAAGCCCGCTCTGGTGTCTTTGAACAGTGTGAAAAGTGCTTATAAAGTCATTTTGAATAATTACAATTTGTGGAATGAGTGAGAAATATCTTTGGACCACTGCAAAACAATTAAAATGAACTAGTTCTGTTTTTTTTGTGTGTGTGTTTTAAGTAAAAATCTGGTACATATCTGGTCATATATCTGGACGACTGAGGGACTCTTCACGCATCTGGTCATATAATTATTTTTTATTCATTGTTTCATGACTTGTTCAATTATTTCCATTTTCACTCCAGGAAGTATGCAGGACAACTTCCAAAACCCTGTGTGGTGAAGAGGATAAAGTTCCCTGAAGTTGCCAGTCTCACCTGTTATTAAAACAAAAACAAACAAACAAACAAAATATTGATCCACAAGGGAAATTATTTGGATACAATAGCTCACTCATCACAATATAATATATAACAGAGAATAACAAAAATAGATGGATTAAAACAGGAAAAGCTGTGCACAAAGACCAAGTCATATTTGTTTTTCCTATTTAAATGCCATCTCTGCTAGAACACCACTTCAGTCAAAACAACACACTTCTCTGTATATTTGATTGAGCCCAGTTTTTAATACAGGTATAAGAACAGGTAGTATTAAAGGAAAAGTAACGTTTTGTTTTGTTTTTTTTTACAATCTGAGCCTTATTTCGGTAATAAAACAAGTTGTTTTACTCACCCATAGCACTTTGGTGTCATATGGAGCACTTCCAGAGATGTTTTAGATTTGCGATCTCCATAATGTGAGTTCTCGGGGCACTTGTTTGCGGTCTCCAAATAACACAAACTTTAGCACTTTTCAAATCATAGAAGCTTGATGTCTTAGTCTACGACTTCGTTTGAATCAAAAGTGGCCTGTAATCCGAGATTTAGCCATAGTTTCCAGTAGATGAGGACGCCAGTGCGCATGTGCGGAGTGTGCTCTCAGCTCCCGGGACCCAAACATGAAACGCAAAACTGTAAACTATGGCTAAATCTCGGATTACAGGCCACTTTTGATTCAAACGAAATCGTAGACTAAGACATTGAGCTTCTTTGATTTGAAAAGTGCTCAAGTTTGTGTTATTTGGAGACCGCACGGGGCATATTACATGCTCGGGGAATATATTATATGCCCCGAGCTATGGCTAGAACTCGCGCTAGGCTAACGCAAATCCAAAACATCTCTGGAAGTGCTCCATATGACACCAAAGTGCTATGGGTGAGTTAAACAACTTGTTTTATTACCGAAATAAGGCTCAAATTGTTAAAAAAAAAAACAAAAACTTTTCCTTTAACCAATGAGTGTTCTTTAAAGGTGCACTATGTAACTTTTCAGGTGGGAGTTCTGTAATCTGCTTGTCTCCATGGAGATGTTTGCACAGTACGGCCAGTGTCAATTACAGGTGTTAAAGAAAAAAAACTCTTGCAGGTCTGGCATGCAACGAAGCCTGGTGGCATTATCTGCTTGTCTCCATGGAGATAAGTTTAATGCCATACTGTAGAACATCCCAGCCAAAACAATAACAGCTATCTTACAAAATATCTAAATAACACGCACCAACTTATATTGTGTGAAATTTTTTAAACATTGACACACTGTTCCCATTAGGACTGTTATCAGATTATCTTCTTTTTTTTATTTATTTTACCTTACAATATTTTGAAGAATAACGAAAAACTTTGAATAGCCTATCTTTTATTTCTTGTCGGCTAGCGCTCTATTTTAAGCTTTTACAGTGAAGAAAAAAAAAATCAGTTTACAAGTTAACACCTTTATAAAACTAAAGCTTATATATTCCTATTTGCAGCCTGTGAGTTTAATGATGAGGGTGGACCACATTTTGCTCATCTCTGAAGATGTTTAGAAAGTGCTACCACCGCTGCCATGGCAACAGGGCAAACTATATCTGAAAGCAAACAGGAAACAAGCAGGAAACACATACTGTAGGTTCAGGCTCATTAGCATTAAATTATTTTTAGTGAAGACACAGCTCTGGAAAAAAAATAAGAGACCACTGCAAAATGATCAGTTTTTCTGATTTTACTACTTATAGGTATGTGTTTGGGCAAAAGGAACATTTTTGTTTGAGTCTATAAACTACTGACAACATTTCCCCCAAATTCCAAATAAAAATATTATTCTTTAGAGCATTTATTTGCAGAAAATGAAAAATGGTCAAAATAACAAAAAAGATTTCCAGAGCTGTATAACGTTTCTGGTGTAGGATCTGCCACCTGTTTGTCTCCATTGAGATGTTTAGCTTGGAATGATCCACAATATGACTTTTATCTGATAAAGGGACACCATCAGGCCAAGCAATAACTTGTCCTGAGTTTGCCGGTTGAGCATCGTAGAAAAGTTACCTCTAAGGATGCACATGTTGTATGCGGAGATGCTATATAATAAAATATAGTGAAAGTCTAATCAACTAATGTGAATGGGACTCCACCTAAGCAGTCCGTGTCTATTTGAAATAACAAAATGAAAATGTTTGAAACTGCTGAATCCGCCCAAGCTCAGCCAATCAGTTGACGAGAAAGAAAAATACTTGTACAGAGGTCTAATTTGGTCACAAATTCTGCTTTTACAATGCACTACTCTTTGGGAGAAAACACAAAAAGTCACATACCACAACTGTATGTAAGATTTTCATTTTAAATAAATAAAAAAGGCCTAACCATGTTTCCCAGATATGAGGACGGAGACATTCAAATATTCAAATACAGTGGTCCCTCCCCTATCGCGGTTCACTGTTCGCGGCCTCGCTGTTTCGCAGATTTTTTGTTTTTTTTTCGAATTTTTTATAGTGTAACATTGTGTTCTGCATCCTGATTGGCTAAGAGACTAGACCAGGACTAAACGTGGACTAAACCAGGTCTAGACCAGAATTAAACCAGGTCTAGACCAGGTCTAAACCAGGTCTAAACCTGGACTGGCCCTGGACTAAACCAGGACTGGACCAGGTCTAGACCTGGACTAAACCGGGACTAGACCAGGTCTAAACCAGGATTAAATCACTCTGTGCGGCTCTTGCGTTCGTTTGTGCGTGTTCAGTTTGTTGCTCGGGCTGAGAGGACGCGGTCCGGGCGCCGCGGTTCTATCTCGTGCTCACAGCCCCGGTGTACGCGCGGCCTCGCGCCGGTCACGGTGCTCTGTCACGGATTTGACCATGATGAGCGGTGCACGTGTCGCGCATTTCTCCAAGGGGTTGGTGCGCGAAAACGTTTCACCGTTCATCCGAGAGGCTTCGTCAGCTCTGGCTGACGAAGCCTCTCGGATGAACGGCGAAACGTTTTCGACCAAACAAACTTTGTCCAGTTGACAAATTGAATTTCTCCTTTTATCATGGATTCTACCTGAACGACTGAGGGACTCTTCACACACTCTAATGCTGATTTATTCTTAAAGGTGGAGGGTGGAGTGTCCTGTTTAGGTGTTTTGAGTTTCACTAAAAAAGGTGAGAGTGACTAACTGAAAAATGATGAGATGTGAGAGTCTGAGGCTACGTTTATGATAAGCATTCTCGTGTAAACAGGCCCTAACTTGAGTAACAGAGCTTCAGACAGAGTAGTACTTTCAGTTAGCATCACACTCCCAGAGAAAGTTGATGAGATCAGCTGCAAAGTAACAATGAAAAACTCAGGCTCAGTTGTGATTGTAATACCGTTTTGTTTTATTTTATTTATTCAGTTCTTTATTTTTCACAATACAATTTAAATAACACATAATCACAATAAGTCAAGGTTTCTGTAATTATGTGCTCTTTTATGTTTGTTTCTTTTCTTCACAATCCCTATTTAACATTTGCCTTGTTATAGAATCATGTCTGCATACACGTTGAAAGCTTAGTAAAATCGTTCATACATAATTAGCCTGAATCGGTGAACTTCCTTTAATACATTTCACAAATAAAACTGTTCCCATAAAGATGAAATCACAGTCCTACTTACCATTTCTTTTGTTGACTCAAAAACACACTCTTAAAACCAGCCCAAGGTCAACATTTTTCGATTGAAAGCTGTGGCGTTTTCTAATACATATGTATGAAGTTACCACGCAGTAATTAAATCAAGGCCGCCTTCTGAGGAGAATCTGTTCTTTTTTTAAAACATGAGCTCTTTGAAATGTGGCGTGGAGAAAGTTAGAACTCAGCAAACCCGTCAGCGGCTCTTCACTTCACCCATGTTCCACTTTAGACAGAAATGAGCGAGAATAGAGAGGAGGTCAATCTGAAAACAGTGGAGTCTTAACGATATTCAAAGATTAAATTAAATCTTTATTAAGAACACATAATATCTGGTTCATAGTAAGCAAGTAAAAAAAAGAAGAAAATCTGAAATATACATTGCATGCTATAATAATAATTAAAGGTGCATTACGAACCTTCTCTGACACCTGCAAATCTACATGGAAATGTTATAGCTTTGCCGGAATGTACCGCATTATAGCATTAAAGAAGACATATTGTGCTTGTATCTGACACCCGTGAATCATAGGCTACGTTCAGAGTGCAGCCTGAAGTGACCCGAATCTGATTTTTTTTTGCCTCTATGCGGCCTGCATCTGATCTTCTAATGACAGTCTGAACGTCACAGATCAGATTTTTTCAAATGCGACCCAGGCCACTTGGATATGTGGTCCTAAAACCGAAACATATCCGATCTTTTGACATGCGACTTCAGTCTGAACGACCAGGTCACGTTCATCTGACCATCAACAAGCGAGAGTGGTACAAGTAGGCACTCACAAATGTACACAAATGTTCTTCTCATCATATGAAAATTGTGTATGAAGTCCATGTCAGTGAAGTAGCAAAGCACATCGCAATCCCACCACTCTCAGCACAAACTGTTGTTGTTGTTGTTGTTGCTGTTGTTGCTGATGTTGCTGTTGTTCTGTCGTTGTTGCCGTTGTTGCTGCTGCTGCTGTTGTTGCTGCTGCTGCTGTTGTTGCTGTTGTTGATGCTGTTGCTGCTGTTGTTGCTGTTGTTGCTGCTGTTCCTGTTTTTTTTTTATTTTATTTTATTTTTTTCCCCCTGGCGGCACGGTGGCTGAGTGGCTAGCACTCATGCTTCACAGCAAGAAGGTTCAGGTTGCCCGGGCCTTTCTGTGTGGAGACTGCATGTTCTCCCCGTGTTTGGGTGGGTTTCCTCCGGGTACTCCGGTTTCCCCCACCAACCTAAACATGCGCCATAGGTAAAATCCTCCAGCTTAGGGCCTGACCAAAGCATAAATAACAAAACAAAATCATGGGGATGGTCCCCGGGTCAAATATAGAAACAACTTCTCCTGTGCGAGATCAATAAAGGTCAATCTTCTAATCCTTGACCACTGTAAGGCGCTTTGTGCTACAATTTTGTATGAAAAGCGCCTTATAAATGTTTGATTGATTGATTGATTGATTGAAACACGTTCCTTTCTACGGACGTTGCTGCCACTGCCCCACAAAATGCCATGACCAAAAACCTTCTTCTTCTCAATATATTCCTTAAAATAAATAAGTTTACATGTGTGAAAAATCCCTCAGTCGTCCAGGTAGAATCCATGATGAAAGGAGAAATTCAATTTGTCAACTGGACAAAGTTTATTTGGTCGAAAACGTTTTGCAGCTCATCCAAGTTGCTTCGTCAGTTCTGGTTGGAGTGCTGATGGACACTGCTTATATCTAGCTGCAGGGAGGAGCTAACTACACTGAAATTATTCTGAAACTATCCCGCCTCTTTGTTTTGAGTTTCTGTCTTTTGTATTAACAGTTTCTCTCTGGCGTCTAGTTTAACATACCCATTCAAACCCTAATGGGTGTTTTCACACCTCTGGAACTGACCTGGCTAGCCCTATTGTTTCCTTTGTTTGTTTTGATTTTGGATTTTGATTTTGAATGGAATTATATATGGGAGACAAATTATGTCTGACTCCCCCATTCCTGTTTAAAGAAGGATTCTCTTTTAAGTTAAGTTTTACATGTTCTGGCTCTGGTACGACAGCAACTTTAAAATCGCCAGGCGCTCAATTCTAGTGTCCATGTTTAGGCGACTTCCGTAAACACTGAGCACACTCGCTGCATGTGATGTCGTCGTGTCCTCCAAGGCGCATGCGGGACACTTTTGGGGCGTTTAAAGTTCACACTAGAGATCACATACAAGTCGCATTTAATTGGAAATGTGAAAAAGCTTGCAAAAAAAAATCAGATTTCACAAAAAAATCCGAATTGAGCATTAAGCCCTGCAGTCTGAACATAGCTATAATGTTCTGACGTGGACATTTTCAGTTACAATGTTCGGCTAAAACAACTTAATAAAAGAAACGTGTGCTGACTTCTGCGTCAGAAAACTGAGGTGACGTCAGCAAAGAGCAGGGAAGTTGTTGTACTGCATATGGATAGCTGCACATCGCACTAGCGAACAGCTGATATTTTTTTCCCATTCGTAGCAAAATTACTATGTGCCGCTGACGTATCCTACACATAACACAAATTAAGAAAATAAAATTGGAGAATGACATCAATACAGAGCAGTGGGCGTATGCCGTTGTGGTGAAAATGGGAGCTGATAGTCTTGCAAATACGTGATTAAAAACTATTCAAACATGCACAAATCATTCAAAATCAAAACAAAGAAAACAACAGGGCAGCAGGTCAGGTCCAGAGGTGTGAAAACACCCATTATGGCCCTGAATGGTTCTGCTAACAAGACCCCACACTCCCACTGCATACTGAATCATCTTAATTAACTAACAGAAACTGTAAACAAATAGGTGCGTTAGTTTCATAGTAATTTCATTGTAGTTAGCTCCTCCCTTCAGGCAGACATAGGCAGTGTCCACTAGCGTCTGACCAGAACTGAAGAAGCAGCTTGGATGAGCTGCGAAACGTATTCAGTCGACAAATTGAATTTCTCCTTTTACCACTCAAAATACAACTTCAACTTTGAGCTCTGAAAAGTCAATTTTGCATAATAGTTCCTACTTTAAAGGGCTCGATTTCTCTTCTTTATTTAAGTAAAATTTACCTTACCTCAGTACGGATATATTTTGTACTACTTGTAAAGCGTTTTATAGTCCGATGATCAGGCAGTATGCGGTTAGCATGCTAGTTATTGTTAGCTTTATCCCTGTGATGTGTTTACCTGTGTGATTAGGTTATTTTTTAATATTCTAATGCACAAACCCTCATCTATTACATAGGATTTAGGAACTGTGTATATAGTGTTTTACTAGCATTATATACTGTTTCAAGACCTGTTCGACCAATCAGTGTTCTTTATACCTCCCGACCACGCCCCTCCTCCCCATCTCTCTTTTCTTTAGTCCTTCAGGTACTGCTCAGTTTAGCGTTTATCTCTCTGTCTATTTGAAATGTGCTTGTGGACTGAGTTTAGGTGTTTAGTCCCGCTTTAAATACCTCGTTTTATCCATTACTCCAGCTTTAATTCATCCCCTAATTCAATATATTAAGTTATTTACAGTGTCACTTTATCATACATAAGGTGACATTGTAAATAACTTCATATAACTTAGCCAACAATTTACTTACCATATTTGGAGAGCCTTAATTATATTTTGTTCACAGCATTGACCTTATTATACCAATCACAACAAGGTTACAATAAACACCATATTGTAATGAAAACATCAGTGAGCTCTGCAAGGGGTTGTTTTAATAAAGGTATTTTCTCACATATAGAACCTCAAATCCCACACCCGATCTTAGCACTTAAAGCCATCATGATGCATTTATGGTGCAGTTTATTAGCGTTCCAGTTATGTTTTAGCACTCTGTCTTCACTTAAACCCTGATTTTAATTGAAATATCATATTGAGAAAAGCTCAAATGTGTAGCTGGGATCCTTGACTCACCTCGCCCCTGTGTGAATGTGCCGCAGCTGTGGTTTAAAGGGGTTTTATTATAGGGTTAGGTTTTAATAGATAATGTAAAGGCAAGACTTATAGAGCTTTTGCTACTACTTCAGACTGGCGTGAATACAGTTGATTTTAAGCATAGAGTCATAGTAGCAGTAATGATTCCACTTTATAACTACACCTAATCGAAATAAAACTATATATCATTATAAGAGGGTGAGGGGTTAAGGTGAGGTTATTAGCTAAAGCCACAGTGTGTAACTTTTGAGCTGAAAAAATTGACAAATTGTTTTTATCTGACTGAAAAGAAAAATGGCAAAAGGAGAAATTCAATTTGTCAACTGGACAAAAGTTTATTTGGTCGAATACGTTTCGCAGCTCATCCAAGCTGCTTCTTCAGTTCTGGTCAGACGCTGGTGGACACTGACTATATCTGCCTGAAGGGGGTGCTAACTACAATGAAACTACCAGACCTACTTCTTTACAGTTTCTGTTAGTTAGGTGAGCCTATTAAAGGTCCCATGGCATGAAATTTTCACTTTCTGAGGTTTTGAACGTTAATGTGAGCTCCCCTACCCTGTTTAGCCCCCCCCCTGGCTAAAAGTTATGAAATGTGTAAACTGAGCATTTGTGACCCTTTTCTGCATTTGAAAAAAAGACAGCCCAAACGGGCGATTCTGAACAAGGGAAGTTTCTGACGTCACATTCAAGAAAAAATGCAGTTTCACCCCCCATCTGTATGTCTACCCACCATCTCTGGAATTCACGGCCAGAGAGTTTGGACCGCAAACGAGCTACGCAATGCGAGATGCGTTTTTTTATTTGAATGGAGGCACGTGAGAGTGTTTCCAGGCTCGGATGTCCTTTATCCGAGCCTCTGAACCTCTGAAACAGCAGTTGTTTATTTTTATTTTCTGTGGAAATGTGTTTATTTTTCAGTGGAAATTGTCTCATACCTTCCTTAAACGCGGAAGTGGGGCCGGCGCACAGCGCACCGCTAATCCAGGAAATAGTGGAGAGTTTGGCCACGCCCCCACTGGCCTGTCTCTGTCCTCCTCATTTGCGTTCAAGCAACAACGCCCAGAATAAAGTGTTTGAGAGGGATGTTTTTGGCTCTGGCTGTGTTCACGAGGCTTTCTCATGCACTGAGTCTTGATTTTGAAGAAGGATTCATTTACAGTATTAGGGAACCATTAAGGCGCCATATAAAAGCATCAAGACGTACCATGTCATGGGATCTTTAAATATGCAATGGTAGTGTGGGGTCTTGTTAGCAGAACCATTCAGGGCCATAATGGGTGTTTTCACACATCTGAATCTGACCTGCTGCCCTATTGTTTTCTTTGTTTGTTTTGATTTAGGTTTGAGGATAGAGTTATAGATGGGAGCCAAATGATGGCTGAGACCTCCATTTGTGTTCAAGGAAGGATTCTCTTTCTTGACAAAAATAGCCTCTTTTTTCCCCTCTCAAACCAGTTCTTTTCTCGGGCCAAGATCTGTACCTCACTGTCCTCAAAGGAGTGGCCCGTGGCTTCTAGGTGGAGATGTACGGCAGATGAAGGTCCGGTCTGGCTCTCCCGTCTGTGTTGGTACATCCTCTTGTGAAGTGGCTGTTTTGTTTCTCCAATGTAGCGCTCACTGCAGTCTTCACTACACTGAATGGAGTAGACCACATTGCTTTGTTTGTGGCTCGGTGTTTTGTCCTTTGGGTGGACAAGTTTCTGTCTTAAAGTGTTTGTGGGTTTGAAATAGACTGGGATTTCATGTTGTCTGAAAATCCTCTGTAGTTTTTCCAGAAAGAAAAACATGTATCTTTACTGTGAGTGGGCTTGCATCTCCACACACCTGACCCTTATTGACCTGAAATAAGACCTCCTCCTGTTGTTTCTCTGGCAGTAATATGTTGCCAATGTCCATAGAGAATGTTCCGAAGTATGGTTTTAGCTTTTTATTTCCATGACTCATACAGGTGACATGCCGCCTCCAGGAAGTTAATGTACCTTTAAAGGAGAAGTAACGTTTTTTTTTACAATCTGAGCCTTATTTCGGTAATAAAACAAGTTGTTTTACTCACCCATAGCACTTTGGTGTCATTTGGAGCAGTTTCGTAGATGTTGTGTTGTAGCGGGATCCGTGAACGTGAGCATAGCTTTGCGGTCTCCAAATAACACAAACTTTAGCACTTTTCAAATCACAGAAGATCGCTGTGTCAGCGTAGACTTTAAGTGGATTCCAAAGCGGCCTGAAACCCGATATCCAGCTATAGTTTCATCTGATGACGTCATCAGAGAGGACAGCGCGCATGCGTGAACTCAGCTGTTTAGAAGATAAACACCGCTGTCAGCTCTCGGGTACAGTCCGTAAGAAGCTTAGAAGACGAAAACATCTCCGCTTGAGAAAATGGTGCGAACATGCATTTATCCCGGTTGCGAAAACAAAATGACATCTTGGACGAAGTTGAGCTTTCACAGGCTTCCGCATCAGAATCCTGATTTATTGAAAATGTGGCTACTTGCTTTGAGAATGGACCCAAACATGACAGGGAAAGCTGTAAGACGTCTGGACCATCGTGTTTGCAGTACTCACAGTTAGTATTATCAAAATATGACTATATATATAGGCATAACAAACCAATTCAATGCAAACAAATAATTGTGTGTTGGCTACTTACTCAACTGAAAGTTGCCCATTTGGTCCCGCAGGCTTTGGCTGGCTCCTCTTATTCAACTTCGGAACACGAAAAAATGTTTCTATTACACCACGGTTCATCATGGCACGAATATCCTCCAGTTGACAGACACAGATTTCTGTTATCATCACCCAGACGTTCATCTCCTGGCCGCAAATCCCACTCGACACAGCAAAGGCATTCTTCCTCTGTTGCCATTGACATACAGTACAATGTCCACATAAACACCACAAGGTACTGTCTTTTCTCTTGCTGTTCTCTTGTGCGCTGCTCCTCAAGCTCTCTTCGCTTCCTTCTTTCTAATATCTCTTCCTCCGTAAACTCAGGCTCAAAAAGGTAGGGACGGCCATCATACTCAAATAAGTCCTCTTCAGTCTCAAAGTCCGAATCTTCAGCCATGTCTCGCAACAGAAAAGTAAAGTTCAGAGCGGTGTTAGCTTCTTTCGGACTAGCGGTGTTTACCTGCTAAACAGCTGAGTTCACGCATGCGCGCTGTCCTCTCTGATGACGTCATCAAATGAAACTATAGCTAAGGGCCAGCAGCCCAACTTAAGACCTGTTTGACCTGGATCAGCCTACACTTCAGTGTGCGGTAGGAGGCTTCGTAGCCTTTTTGTAACTCGTTTCGCTCACTCCACCACCCCCAACGCGCTCTGGCTCGGTCTCTTTATGAGACAATGGACAATGGACACTTGGCGTTCCCGGATATCGCTTATACAGACTAACAAAATGGACATTTAAACCTCAACTATCTACAAACCAAACAACTCTAGCGCTCAGTGGAAACGAGCTTTACGAACTCTTACTGTGCCTGGGATTTATCGAACTTGTTTTATTACCGAAATAAGGCTCAGATTGTAAAAAAAATTGCAATTACTTACAAGTGCACTTGTCTCTGTAAATATTGTACATATTCATTCAATAACACTTGGTACATGGGTAGCACCACATATCCTTGTTTTGGGTTTCATTTAACATGCATTCACCTTCCTCCTAGAGTCTGAACCATTCTTTTGATTTTTCCTCCATTCCTTATAAATTCCTTAAAAGTAACCAATTGTGAATCTCATACAGTATCCAAGCAGGTGTTACACATATCTGGAGTTGTTTTGTTTCTTTCACACATGTTTGCGTAACCCTGTAAAATACTTTATTCTACTTTGTGATGTCATGTCGTGGTAGATTTCAACTTAACAGCTACATTTTGCCTTTAGGTAAGTAGAATTGGGAAAATCCAGGGCTAAAATGATCCAAATGATTCTAGTGAAGGTGTATGGAGTTTAAAAACATAGTGGAGCGCTTCCTCTATTACCGCATGACATCACAAGGTGGAACAGGGTGTTTTCTTTTTGAGAGAAGAAGAACTCAGTATAAATATGCAGGTTTTGTGTGTTAAATATGTGTGAATGAAACAAAACACAACTCCAGGTATATTTTATGAGGAAACAATATTTTCCGTTAAGGCTGAATCATAATAAACTATTTTTCACAATCAAATTATCCAAATTATGTCTGGAATTTAGTTACTCAAAATTAAAACAATGATAATTTGTGAAAAGGTGGAGTTCGAAAAATATAATTGAATCTAACAAAATGAAAATCAGCATAATTACACAAATAATTATAAAAACAAATCTTCTTTTTGCTAAATTATTTCTGCGTATGCTAATATTCATAAAAATGAGACCAAACCTTCTACTTTTAAATCATTAAACTGCAAATGGCCCCAAAGCTGGCGTCATTTCTCGGTGAAAATCCTCAATTTTATCTCCCAAACACAGATGCATGCTGGGAGTTATCTCAAAGAATCGCAGTTTGGCAGCCGGTCACAGATCTGTAAAAGCTTAGCATGGATTAGATTTTTTTTTTTTTTTCCACGTTTTATTTATTTTTCCATCTTTGATTCAATATCTGTAAAGAACGCCACAACGTCGCTTCTCCCGTCCGCCGGACAGGTTTATTTCGGTGGACCAGAACGGAGCTAAATGCGGCGGTTCAAACGGCCATCCACGCCACTCACGGCTGCAGGAAATAGAAAGCCCCGATGCATGCTGGGAAGACATTATTTTTGGTTCGTAATGGTACCAGCCAATTTGTCATATCAGCAGCCAATTACTGTAAATTAGCATATTAATTAGTCCACACACAGGAAACTGGCCCTGATTATAAATGAATTGTTAATTTCAATTTGTTGTGCATGACTGATAGATACTGTATGTTTTAGGCTTGCAGTATACAAAAAGATGTGCAAAACTGTGGTAATTATAAGTTTGAATTCACCAAAACAATGACTAAAGTTTTTTAATCAATGAAAATACAGCTCTGGAAAAAAATAAATAAAATGAGACCACTGCAAAATGATCAGTTTTTCAGATTTGACTACTTATAGGTATATGTTTGGGCAAAAGGAACATTTTTTGTTTGAGTCTATAAACTACTGACAACATTTCCCCCAAATTCCGAATAAAAATATTATCGTTTAGAGCATTTATTTGCAGAAAATGACAAATGGTCAAAATAACAAAAAAGATACATGTTTTCAGACCTCAAACAATGCAAAGAAACAAGATCAAATTCATTTTAAAACAACATAATACTCGTGCTGTCAGGCGATTAAAAAATTAATCTAATTAATTACAGGATATGTAATTAATTCATCTAATTAATTGTATTTTAAGAGTGTGAGAGAGAGATTGTGAGAGAGTGAGCGCGCGAGTGAACAAATGAACCCACTTTGCGATTGAGTTTGTCAGTTTTTCTGTGGTCGCTTTGCTCATTCGTTTCCCAAATTCTGCGAGTGTGGTTTGGTGGTTTGGTGGTTTGTTGAAGTGGCTCACGCTCGCTCTATCACCGGTAACAGTGGAACTTGTCTGGACGTGTTTATCGTTCAAATGATCCGTCAGGCTGGAGCAGCTTCGGTGATCGGAAAATTCTTTTTGACAAAAGCTCCAAATCACCGCGTTCTTGTTGATCTTTGTTCTTTTTATAAATAAACTTCCCGTTCAAAGGCCCTGGCAGTAGCCTGGGAATTCCCAGGCCTGGAAACACGTCCAAGCGAGAGTCCCAGATTTAGGGCCCCAATCAGAGAGCGGGGGAGGTGTGGCAAGACGGTGACGCGTACTACATGACAAACGGAAGCTTGTAGTTAGAACTGACAACTGACATGATTGGCTATGGACTTACGTATACGCTCAATGATAGACATTCATAACGCCCAATAAACGGCCGTTGGCAATCGCTAACCACACCTCCGCTACGGGATTTTTCGAAGCGAGTTTCCAGACCCATATCTCACTTGTGATATGGTCAGGTGTTAACCAGACTACCCTGGCAGTGATTTCCTGTGCGCACATTGAATTGACGCTCATAATTAATTGCGTTAATTTTTATAACGCGTTAATTTGCAGTGTAATTAATTAATGTAATTAATGTGTTAAACTGACAGCCCTACATAATACTAATGAAGAGTTCAGAAATCAATATTTGGTGCAATAACCCTTATTTTTAATCACAGCTTTCATGCGTCTTGGCGTGCTCTCCACAAGTCTTTCACATTGTTCTTGGGTGACTTTATTCCACTCCTGGTGCAAGAACTGAAGTAGCTCAGCTTTGTGTTTGTGTTGGAATTCAACAGACGCTGGAATGGAATGGCTGTAATACATGTAGAGAAGAAAAGAAAAAAAATACGCAGTGGTCTCTTATTTTTTTCCAGAGCTGTAGTTGTCGTATCTGCAAATAAAGTTATTCAACCCAAAATAAATTAAAGTAACCATTTTGTCTCCATGGAAATACTATTGCGTGTCTTGAAAGTGCCACACTAGGCAAAAATACCTTGAATAATTCTTATTGTGAGTGGGCTCATCTCTCCGCAGATCTTACCTGCATGTCTCTATGAAGACTGGATCCATTTAATCCCAAGTTCTTGTACATGAATTTTTTAAACTAAACTTTTATGTTGTATTTAGTTTGTCTTTTTCTATATTAAATGTATTCAAATTAGGTCTAATATTGTAGTTAAATTGGTCTAATAAATCAAATCTAGTCTATCTTTAATATTTATGTTAATTCTTATTGCATATTCCTATTTTTCTGCTGTTGTTCCCTCATTTTACTTTAAGATCTCTTCAAAATGAACACTTCAAAACTATCTGTTGTAGTATTTGACACAAAGGCTATAAAAATAAAGGTACAAAACACAAAATAAAGAGAGATATGAACTTGTAGGTTTGTATAATATTGTTTTGTTTACCATTACTGACGGGATTCTGCTTTCCATTGTGATTGTCCCAAAAGAGTATGAGGAATATAGTCCCTGGTGGAAGTCTCTCTCGAGGAGGGCATGGCTGTACATCTGTGCAGTCTATTACACATAAAAAAAACACAACAGTCACTCAAAACCTCCTCACATATTTGTTTACCCAGAGTTTTGACAGGAATACAGATCTGGCTGTTTGCAATATGCCCTGATATGCATGACTTCGCTTGGTCCGGTCTAAAACGTTTACTTTCTTCTCTGTCAATAAGCAGACAGAAATAAACAGTCCGGAATAAAGTTAGAACACGTGGTTTGGTTTTTGATAGGTAGATATCACCATGAATAAAAATATGCAACAACTACTACAACTTCTGCTATACTACTACTGCTAGTATACTTATTTATACCTTTTTATAGCAGAGTAAACAAGCCTAGCCTAGCTTAAGTCCTGGTTTAGTCCTGGTTTAGTCCTGGTTTAGTCCCGGTTTAGTCCCGGTTTAGTTCCGGTTTAGTTCCGGTTTAGTTCTAGTAGAAATAGGCTAGGCTGCGCGCACACCGGTTAAAGTTTATTGCTGCGGCCATAATGAAATATGATCGCCACACGAAAGCTGAATTTGTATTTAAACATGTCCTAAAGTAAATCTGTTCCTACAAAAATCATTGGGTACACTTACTTGCCTCGTTGTTTGTCTCTTTGTCCGATTATTCGTGTATCCACGGTGTTTCGGCAGTAAAGTATCCGATCGCATTCTGTACATAAGCTTCGGAGAAACGGACTTCTCCCAAATGTGTCCCGAGGAGAGACTCCTTCCTTCTTATGTAGCATTTACAGTCAAAGTTACAGATTTTTTAAGTTATGGATTCAAATGCATCCTACGAAATACAGCTACATATTCACGACCTGCTCACAGGTGATGGGCGGAAAACAAAATTGCGCTAATGTCACGCAGCAGCAGGATGGAAATTTAGACACACCTTGATTCTTTCTGAAAAACAAGCCAATTTCACAGACAAAAATGTATGTTTTTTAAGCAGCCAATGCTGTTATCTGAAACATGGAGTGGCTTCTTCGTGATCTCAACTAGCACATTCTGCAAAAAAAATGAAACTTCTAATGCAAATATCTCCGTTTCACTAATCGCGACATGCGGCCTACTTTGCCGTGCTCAGTCACATATTTTAAATTTGCACAATGTCACTTTTCTAGTGGTCCTCTACCTACTTGTCTATCTGGAAATAATCCGATGATATTGTGATCTGCGGAGAGGCAGGTCTGACCACAATTCTTGTCTCTTCTAAGGAATAAAGTAGCTGTAATTGAATAAATGCTATGTACATGGATTTAAAGGAAAAGTAACGTTTTTTACAATCTGAGCCTTATTTCGGTAATAAAACAAGTTGTTTTACTCACCCATAGCAATTTGGTGTCATATGGAGCACTTCCAGGAGATGTTTTAGATTTGCGATCTCCATAATGTGAGTTCTCGGGGCACATGTTTGCAGTCTCCAAATAACACAAATTTTAGCACTTTTCAAATCATAGAAGCTCGATGTCTTAGTCTACGATTTTGTTTGGTCAAAAGTGGCCTGTAATCCGAGATTTAGCCATAGTTTCGAGTAGATGAGGACGCCAGTGCGCATGTGCGGAGTGTGCTCTCAGCTCCCGGGACCCAAACATGAAACGCAAAGCTGTAAACTATGGCTAAATCTCGGATTACAGGCCACTTTTGATTCAAACGAAATCGTAGACTAAGACATCGAGCTTCTATGATTTGAAAAGTGCTAAAGTTTGTGTTATTTGGAGACCGCACGGGGCATATTACATGCTCGGGGAATATATTATATGCCACGAGCTATGGCTAGAAGTCGCGCTAGGCTAACCGCAAATCTAAAACATCTCTGGAAGTACTCCATATGACACCAAAGTGCTATGGGTGAATAAAACAACTTGTTTTATTACCGAAATAAGGCTCAAATTGTAAAAAACGTTACTTACTGGACAAGGTCATCAGGAAGTCCAGTTCCATCCTGGGCTGTCCTCTGGACTTGGTGCAGCAGGTGGGGGACAAGAGGGTCCTGGCTAAACTCATGTCTATGCTGGACCATGAGTGTCACCCCCTGCAGGACGCTCTGTCGGCTCTGGAGAGCAGCATCAGTGACAGACTGATTCACCCTCGCTGTGTTAAAGAGAGATTTCGCAGATCTTTCCTTCCTGCTGCTGTCAGACTGTACAATGCTAGTCATGTTCATCTCCATAGCAACCATGGGTCATCTCCATAGTAATAATTACATGTGCAATATTATTTAAAGTCACTTTACCTGCTACTTATTTGTGTAATAACCACTGTCCATCACTGCACTGTACACAATCATCTGAGTCACTTTATTGTAGTGATATTATATATTACTGAACTGGAGTCACTTTAACTGCTGCTGTTCACTGCTCAGAATCAAAGACATTTATTGTGCAGCGTTCCTGTGCCTTTAACCTTACAGTGTTGTGGGTTTTTTTTAGTTGATTGTACATACTTATTATTATTTATCTTAATTTTTGATGCATGCTCTTTTTTTCCAACTGTTTCTGAAACTTGGGTTGTGACACTGCAATTTCCCCATTGTGGGACAAATAAAGGATTATCTTATCTTATTTTCCTTTAATGCTATACAGGTGAATAATCCATGCAAACTAGAAGATATTCATCAGAAGAGCAGGTGGCAGACCTTTCACCAAAAAGTTACAAGTATTACTACTACGAATATGCTACTATTACAATAACTACTACAAATATTACAAGTACTACTACTGGTTTTATCTGTCGCTTTGAATCGCTAGTTTAGATAGAACATTCCTCAGAAATATAAGTAAAATGGGAACTTTGAAAATGAAGTTTCAGAAATCCTACGCCACTACACCTATTGCAACTGCTAATACAGCTCTGGAAAAAAATAAGAGACCACTGCATTTATTTATTTTTTAAATCAGCATCTCTACATGTATTACAGCCATTCCATTCCAGTGTCTGTTGAATTCCAACACAAACACAAAGCTGAGCTACTTCAGTTCACCAGGAGTGGAGTAAAGTCACCCAAGAACAATGTGAAAGACTTGTGGAGAGCATGCCAAGACGCATGAAAGCTGTGATTAAAAATAAGGGTTATAGCACCAAATATTGATTTCTGAACTGTGCTGGTTTCATCAAAGAATATTGTGCAATAAACTGGGCAAACTAGAGTGACAAATACAAATGTTAATGATTAAAAGAGCTGTTAAATATATATATATATATATATATATATATATATATATATATATATATATATATATATATATATATATAAATATATATATATATATATATATATATATATATATATATATATATATATATATATATATAAAATTTTGTTTTTCACAGTCAAAAATTACTTAAATTAAAAATAGACTAATTAAATCAGAATTAATACTGGATTTCACAACAGATGGTCCTGCTCATTATTTTTTCACTTACCGCCCCATTAATTTAATTTTAATAGAATATGTTCAGATTTCCACTACCTCGCTTTGTCCATATACGGTCAAAAAAATCTTAACGTCTTAATTGCGTCCCTTGTGCAGACTGTCATGTTTCATTTATAACAGAGCGTACAGCAGCATATGCATGACCAGGCCCAGGTGGTGGACGTCAGCCTCTGTGGACACTTAACGGTTCACAGTTTGATGGGTCCCATATAAAGCCTCTGCTCCCATTCACCTTACCTGGCCAGCCAAATGATATCTCTCTGTATTTCCTATACACCGCGATACCATTTGGACACTCTCCATCCACTCTCGCTCCTCCGGTTCCAAACCGACTCCGCGATTCTGATTCGTTCAAAGATGGTGACGTCAGTGCACCCGCCTTTGCCCGCAAAGTCACTCTTAGGCAGCGGAAGTTCCGCCTCAGTTTTGAATCAAGATGGCGCAATCTCTGATTGGTTCACTTAGCTGTCTGTCTACGCGCAACCGCAGCGCATTCTGTGGATCAAGCGTTACCAGACTCACCGCTGGAACAGCGATGAGTCATGGATTCTTCCAGGCAACCATTCACCTGACAGAACAGTTTGGATTATGGGTATATGAAGAATAAGGCCTTAACTGCAGTGTTCCTAAGCTTAGGGAAAAGAGGTGCAGTGGTGGAAGGTAGCAAAGTATAAAAGTATAACTACTGTGTAACTTCTGAGGTGGAGTGTTTGGGCATTAAACATCTGCTTTGCATTTGTTCATTTACGGGTGTTTTACATCTTAAAAATACCTTTTAAAAAATGAATGATTGAATGAAAATGAATTCTTACCATGTACAAACTTGCTTCTCCGTAGATGCGACCATAAACCTGTCTCCACTGTGATTACTCGGTTTATTTCCACACTGTGGAATAATCAAGGCAAAACTGTAATATCTCCATGTAGATAAGGTTTTGTTTTTTTTTGTTGTTTTTTTTTGGATAATTTCAATGCAAACTAGGTACTAATGCTGTCAGGCGATAAAAAAAATATATATATAATAAATTACAGGTTTTGTAATCAATTAATCTAATTAATTGCATTTAGAGAGAGAGAGTTTAACAAATTTAACAATTGGAACTTGTCCAGACATGTTTAGCGTTCAAATGATCCGTCAGGCTGGAGCAGCTCCGGTGATCGGAAAACACGGCGTTCTTGTTGATCTTCGTTCTTTTTATAAATAAACTTCCCGTTCAAAGGCTCCGGCAGCGATTCGCACTTCTCGCCCCCTGAGTCAAGTCCATGTCAGTTTCCACCAGGCTTTATTTGTTCGATTAGCGGCGCAGGTGGAAGTGACCCCACTGCCAAGTCGCCTACAGGTCCTTCAATGGGACAAAATGCACGCATCGAATTGCCTCATAATTAATTGCGTTAATTTTTTTACCGTGTTAATTACAAAGAGTTAAGCTCTTTGTAAATGAAACAAGAGGCCGAAATGAGTTTCCTCCGCAGAGTGGCTGGGCGCACCCTTAGAGATAGGGTGAGGAGCTCGGTCACACGGGAGGAGCGCGTGCATTGAATTGCCACTCATAATTAATTGCGATAATTTTTATAACGCGTTAATTTGCAGTGTAACTAATTAATCTAATCAACACACTGACAGCCCTATTAGGTACATTTGCAGCTTTGTGCGTGCTATATCCAGTGGCTTCTACGATTTCAAGTACTATGTGACATCACACATTATCTCTTCTATCCTGTCTTTCTCTTTGCTCTCTCTCTCTTAATCTCTCCTCCCCTCTCTCTCTTTATAAAGTCTCTAAACCCGTGTGCTGTGACAGTCACCTCTTTGAGCAGCAGTCTGGATCTTTCCATAAACTCAGCCTTCAATCACATACACCATATAGTTCTTTGCTAAAGTACTACTATAGTACTATAGGAAGGATTCATAGTAACGTGCAGTACTGTTAGGGCTGGCTGCTTTTGCTTTTTGTTATATCTATCTATATGTTTACATAGGTCTTTACATAGGTCTATATTAAAAGAGCTGTAGTCCTACTTCATTTCTGTCTTAAAAACGTGTTTGCAGTGATCCAGAGTTATTTCTAATTTACCTTATGAATTCTAAACATCCTAATTATTCACAGCAAACGGTTTATAAGCGCTTTTCACAACGTTCCGAGACCAAAGCTTGGCCGTCACAGTAATGATGGCAACAACCAAAGTTCCCTCTAAGGTGCGCACTGCCCAGACGTTCTGCTCAGAGCGGCAGGTCCGCAACAGCTGACGGGAGCGCCGCCCGCACACTCTCCACGTAGGGAAGAACAGAAGAGGAGACAGGTAGAGCCATAATGGAATCCTCGGCTGTTTGTTTCTGTCCAAGCCATAGTTTTTTGTGAGCCAAAAAGACGGGACTCTCCCCAGAGCGTTATTCCACAGACCTCTGACACTCACAAAAAATAACTTAAATAGGCTCATGATTTAAAAGCAAGATATAAATGTCTACTTATTTTGGAGATCATTATTTATTTATTATTTATTTATTCTTATAGTGGCCTATAGTTTGCATGTTCTCCCCGTGTCTGGGTGGGTTTCCTCCGGGCACTCCGGTTTCCCCCACCAACCCAAAACATGCACCATAGGTACCTCCAGCTTAGGTCCTGACCAAGCCGAAGCAAGAAGATCATGGAGATGGTCCCCGGGTGCCCTAATGTGTGCTGCCCACTGCTCCTAATTATATGTATATATATATAGGATGGGTTAAAATGCAGAGAAGAATTTCTCCAGTGTGAGATCAATAAAGTTCACTTCTTCTTTTTCTTCTTCTTCTATAAGTCCTACAATGCCTAAAAAAATCCGCAGCTACATTTAAGCTATATTTATCAAGCTGAAAAAATCTCTCTTTGTGTAGTTTTACAGGTTTATACACTATAATAAAATTTTATGTATGAGGTTATTTTTCAAAATATTACTAATAACTGCAGTAATCTGATGAATTAACTGTAACTTGTGATGATCTCAGGTGTGATACTGGTGTGGCCACAGTGTGCATGTCGGATGTCGCTCACGTGGGTCCAAGGAACGCTCAGGGAGTTAGCGTGTTTGCTCAGACACATGAAAAATTAGGGGGAACATTAGCAACAACTAGCATGTTAACGGCGCACATCCTGGTTCTCAGACGATAACGCACTTCATAATTAAAAGTGCACAGCAGTCGCGTTTTGACTTGTTTATATAATGTATCTGTGATGGGGGGAAAAAGTTTCATTTTTGTCCAAATACATGGACAAAAATGAAAACTGTTAATATGCAGTTTTCTGTTGGCATTCAATATTTGTGGATTTTTTTATATATATATATTTCGTCTTTAATAATGAAAAGCAGTTCTTGCCTCCTAGCTATATGTATAACATTACTGCATTCTCAAATTTGAAGACTACCAAGAAATACAGCTCTGGGAAAAAAAAATAAGAGACCACTGGATTTCTGAAATCAGCATTATTATGTATTACAGCCATTCCATTCCAGCGTCTGTTGAATTCCAACACAACACAAAGCTGAGCTACTTCAGTTCTTGCACCAGGAGTGGAATAAAGTCACCCAAGAACAATGTGAAAGACTTGTGGAGAGCATGCCAAGACGCATGAAAGCTGTGAATAAAAATAAGGGTTATTGCACCAAATATTGATTTCTGAACTCTTCTTAAAGGGATAGTGCGTTGTTTTTTTGTTGATGTTTTTTTATGTGAATCTGTATAGGTTCCCTTCTTACAGTGTCGTGCATTAACACTGGCTTACCGCTGACAGTCTCGTCTCAGCCCGGTTCTGCTCGGGTTCTGGAGCTCACGTAAGTAGGTCCGGTAAGTTTGCGGGGACTGTTAATAAAGCTTGTTTTTCTTCGCAAAACAACATGTGTCCAAAAAGTGATATATTTTTCTGTCACAAACAATTGTCAAAAAAAATCCAGCTGCCTAATTCGCATTCGCATATTTTCTCTAGATTCGTATCAATGCGCCCAGAAAACGACAAAATATTCTATCGGAAGTGTCTTTCGTTTACACGGCAGAGACCGTCGGGCTCTGAAACCGCAAAAATCTGAAGACTCCTTCCAGAGTGTGGAGTTCTGAAGACGGCCCGGGTCGTGTCTCCATTTAAAGGGCAAGAAGCGCAAAACATGTTCACACCGCATACACCTGACGTCACACTGAATGCGCCAAGCCGGTAAAAACAATAACAATACGTCGCAGGTGACAGAGGCGAGTTTGGACAAGACCGGGCAGAACCAGTCAGTGGTGGGACAATTTTGAGAATGGATTAGTTTCTGACAGTGCTTGGGTGGAAAACTTCAGAATGACTAAACAAGCTCTTGTTGCATTAAGCGAAGAGCTCCGACCCGACATCGAGGGTGAAACAACCGTAATGAGAGCCCCTGTCGGTGTCCTGAAAAAGGTAGCTCTGACATTATATTAGCGGCCTGGCATGCATATCGAATTCGCCCACTTTTGCGTCTTCGTATGAACAAACATTTCCTGTTGAGAACGCTCATCTAAACGCGGATAAAAAATTGAAGACGAGACGCCACTTTTGCGTCTTCTGTTTTGATCGTCGCCGTATAAACGTAGCGTTAGTCTGTTCACTTGTTAGTGGATGTTTACAAGTGAACAGGCTAGGCTAGGCTACGTGCGCAGTGTTACAACTCCGAGAGAAAAGAGCACCATGCGAATTAGACTGCTGGATTTTTTCGGCCAACTGTTTGTGACAGAAATATATATCACTTTTTGGACACATGTTGTTTTGCGAAGAAAAACAAGCTTTATTAACTGTCCCCGCGAACTTACGTGAGCTCCAGAACCCGAGCAGAACAGGGCTGAGACGAGACTGTCAGCGGTAAGCCAGTGTTAATGCACGACACTTTTAGAAGGAAACCCATACAGATTCACATAAAAAAAAAAAATAATTTTTTTTATCTCTTTAAGTGTAAACATTAGTATTATGTTGTTTTAAAATTAATTTGATCTCGTTTCTTTGCATTGTTTGAGGTCTGAAAACATGTATCTTTTTTGGTATTTTGACCATTTATCATTTTCTGCAAATAAATGCTCTAAACGATAATATTTTTATTTGGAATTTGGGGGAAATGTTGTCAGTAGTTTATAGACCCAAACAAAAATGTTCCTTTTGCCCAAACACATACCTATAAGTAGTAAAATCAGAAAAACTGATAATTTTGCAGTGGTCTCTTATTTTTTTCCAAAGCCGTATATGTATAACATTCTCAAATTTGAAGACTACCAAGAAATCCGTACATTAAAATAGTAAAAAGGAAAGACTAGTGACGTTATTCTGATTGCTTTGTAACATTTCTGGCAAACCATTAAAGGAAAAGTAACGTTTTTTACAATTTGAGCCTTATTTTGGTAATAAAACAAGTTGTTTTACTCACCCATAGCACTTTGGTGTCATATGGAGAACTTCCAGAGATGTTTTAGATTTGCGGTTAGCCTAGCGCGACTTCTAGCCATAGCTCTGAATATAATATATTCCCCGAGCATGTAATATGCCCCGTGCGGGCTCCAAATAACACAAACTTTAGCACTTTTCAAATCATAGAAGCTCGATGTCTTAGTCTACGATTTCGTTTGAAGCAAAAGTGGCCTGTAATCCAAGATTTAGCCATAGTTTACAGCTTTGCGTTTCATGTTTGGGTCCCGGGAGCTGAGAGCGAAATAAGCTGTGACTCCGCACATGCGCACTGGCCTCCTCATCTACTCGAAACTATGGCTAAATCTCGGATTACAGGCCACTTTTGACCAAACGAAATCGTAGACTAAGACATCGAGCTTCTATGATTTGAAAAGTGCTAAAGTTTGTGTTATTTGGAGACCGCAAACATGTGCCCCGAGAACTCACATTATGGAGATCGCAAATCTAAAACATCTCTGGAAGTGCTCCATATGACACCAAAGTGCTATGGGTGAGTAAAACAACTTGTTTTATTACCGAAATAAGGCTCAGATTGTAAAAAACGTTACTTTTCCTTAAACATTTCCATGGAGACAAACTAGTTACCGGCCCTCCACTAGAAAAGTTAGTACTGCTCCTTTAGACAAACTTTAACCTGACTATAACAGGTTTTATCAAATATATTATTATTTCATTTCATCATTTACCATTTTTTAAATAGAACACACATTTCAAAACACTCCTCTTCTCCTGGTCTTTGCTCTCCAGTTTGTCTCCATCAGAAGTTCACGGAGGCGGAGCAATACAGTAATTCATGGTAGAAAATATAGTGCGGCCCGATCACACATAAATAAGAGCAGTTGATGAAGAGTTTGCATTGCCGTGGCGCAGATTCGGATTACGCCTGTCACGAGTCTGATGGATGGGCCCCGCTGTTTCTCCACATAATTGCAGATTGAGCACAGCCAATGAGATGGAGCATTGAAAACAGACGGTGTTTTTATCATGCTTGAATAAGATACATTTTTTTTCCAATACTCCAGAAAATGAAATGTTTGCCCACCCCCCAGGCTACCATATGTTAAATGAAAGAAATACATTTTTTATTTATACTTGCTTTGGATCACCATATATATTAATGTATTTTATGTATTTGTTTGAGCTTTGGTTATATGTAATATATTTCATTTAAATTAAGGTATTAGTAGTAGTAGTAGTGGTAGTAGAGGTAACAGGTAATAAGTAGGAAGGTGAAACAAATGTTTGCTCAATTTGAATATATTTTGTCATTTTTTTCACCACTTTAAATAGGCTATTGTATGCTAAATGAACAAATATATTTTTTATTTTGTATATTTCATATTTTATTTTTTATTTTTTTAAATTTATGCTTTGGTTATATGCACTATTTGTTAGTTAAATTATTTAGGGTACCTTAATTTGTAAAAATCTAACCTCATATGTTGAACGTCTAAAGTTTTTATATCGGTTAGAGGATCATTTGAAAAAAAAATCTGGCAGGACAATCTAAATTCAATTGCATACAACTAGATTACAGTTTTGATTTTCTGAGATGGGAGTAGGAATAGTAGGAGGAGGAAGAGTAGGAGGAAGTATGTAGTAAGTATTATGTAATAAGTAGTAGGTAGTAGTTGTTAGTTGTAGTGGATCATTTGAAAGAGTTGCTTCTGGAAGGGCATATATCTTAAACCCTATATATACTTGATTTTCTGAGGGGCTTTCTAATGAAAAATGCCCTAAATGTGTAGTTGTAGTAGTAATTAACTAATCACTGCATTTATATATACACTGTACAATGAACACTGTTAACATGTCATTCAACTTTATCTACACTACAATATTCAACTATACTCTCGAGACTATTTTTAAGTCTGTTTTTAAATTATTTTAAGCCATTATTTATTATCTTATTTTATTGCATTCTACATTTTCCTGCTGTTCTTGATCTGTGCGTTGCAACACTGGAATTTCCCCACTGTGGGACCAATAAAGGCATGTCTTATCTTATCTTATCTTATATAGCGCCTTTCAAGACACCCAAAGCACTTTACATTTACAAGGACTGACGTTGGACCCGACACTGACATTTAAGAAACACATTAAGCGCCTCACAAAAACTGTTCATTTTAACTTGAATTTTTGACAGGCAAGGTCCTTTATGATTCTATATGCGGCACGAATGTTTTTACACTCCATGACTCTGTCTCATGTAGAGATCTGCAGAAACACATGGCACGACACTCAAACCAGTTGAATCACTTTTTTTAAAAAAGCTGTGAAAATATTAGACAAGAAACCATTCTCAGTTCACCACTGCACTGTTTTAGACAAGTACAAGTGCTTAATTTTAATAATTTTCTTCATTTCAAATATGGTTGTTTTATATATAAAGTTTTGCTCCTCCTCCGTTACAGGATTTTATTAAAGATCCCATGACATGGTACTTCTTGATGCTTTTATATGGCGCCTTAATGGTTCCCTAATACTGTAAATGAATCCTTCTTCAAAATCAAGACTCAGAAAGATCCATGAACACAGGTAGTGTCAAAAAATATGTCTCTGAACACCTCATTATTGGCGTTGTTGCTTGAATGCAAATGAGAAGGACAGAGATAGGCCAGAGCAGCGGGTGGGGTGGGGGTGGGGGGGGGGCAAACTCTCCGCTGTTTCCTCGTTTTAGCGGTGCGTTGGTGCGCTGGCTCCACTTCCGCGTTTTATGAGCGAAGGAAGAAAGGAGAGGCGTTTCAATGAAAAAAACACATTTTCACAGAAAATAAAATTAAACCACTGCTGTTTCAGAGGTCCAGAGGCTCAGATAAAGGACATCCGAGCCTGGAAACACTCTCATGTGCCTCCAGGCAAATAAAAAAACGCATCTCGCATTGTTCGCGGTCCAAACTCTGGCTGTGATGGTGGGTAGATATCCAGACGGGAGGTGGAACTGCATTTGCATTTTTTCTTCAATGTGACGTCACATAGTTTTCTTGTTCAGAATCGCCCGTTTGAGCTGTCTTTTTTTCAAACGCAGAAAAGGACCGCAAATGCTCATTTTACACATTTCGCAACTTTTAGCCATGGGGGGGGTAAACAGGGTAGGGGAGCTCACATTAACGTTCAAAAACCTCAGAAAGTGAAAATTTCATGCCATGGGACCTTTAAAACAAAGACTGTCAGTGGGATGGGAACTAGAGCCACGGCCCGGGGGAACTGTGGGGTCCCACACAGACCCCGGGGGAACTGTGAGGTCCAGCACAGACGCTCTACATTTGGACAGTGTCTCTCAGTCTGAGGCACTAAGTTCTGGAACTCTCTCCCATCATCAATAAGAGAGACTCCAACACTGACCACTTCAGATCACACTTGAAACAGCGGCTAAAGGAAAAACAGACTTGTGGACACTTTTAGTGTTTGTTGCTATTGTCACTTGTTATTGTTGTTGTTGTTTTTATTTTGCTGTGGTGTCACCTGCCCAGGGACTACAGATGGAAATTAGCATTTTTGCGATAATCTGGCGTATTTACATTGCAATGTTGTAGATATTCATCAATATGCACTGTCCCTATTAAATTAAAGAATAAATACATTTAAAAAATCATTCAATAGAAAGTATGTATCACTTGTTCTACATTACATGTATCTATTTTTTCCACTTTAATCACATAAACCTTGAGAACAATACATTTTCTCCTACACCTAAATTAGTGACTGAATCCACTTAAATGCCTATTCATATTCATATTCATATTCATATTATTCATCCCAAATTCTGACTTAAAAACCTTTTTGTAGTTCCAAACCCTTCCACTCTCTACCTACTGAAACATAAAACCAGTCCCCTTCATCCTCACTTAACACTCTGCCTCTGTTTCCCATGAGCGCCTCTCGGACACAGAGTCAGAGGTCAACCCGCCCCTCAGATAAACTGTTGTGCCGCGTCCAGAGCCATTGGAAATAATGGGTTTCACCACGAAACATCCAAAAGCCCCATTAGGCCCCTGTCCCTGTCTGGTCACTATGTCCGGCCACACAGACTCGCCCCTGTCGTGGTGCTACTGTAAGCAGAGGACATGTTTGTTGTGAGAGAAAAAATGTAGTTTGCTTTTCTGGGTTGGAAAATAGGGACAATTTGGACACTGTATCGAAGTAATAGTTGCAGATGTAGTGGAAACGTAAAAATGGAATAGTGCTAGTGAGAGATTTTGCAAGAATTCACATTTGATTGTCCCAAATTGTGACATGTTTTTGGTTTAGTATAACAGGTACAGTTTGGATGCTGTAATGAAGTACAGAGTGTTTGATTAAAGGTCCCAGGTTTTTATTTTATTTATTTATCCTTTTTTTTTTTTTTTATCCCTGTAGGGAAATGTATCCTCTGCATTTCACCCATCCTTCCGGAGCAGTGGGCAGCACATGAAGGCGCTCGGGGCCTCATCTCCATGATCTCGTTGTTAGGCTTAGTCAGGACCTTAGCTGGAGCATGTTTTTGTGTTGATGGGGGAAACCGGAGTGCCCGGAGGAAACCCACAGGCAACCCGGGGATCGAACCTGGAACCTTCTTGCTGTGACTGCCAGCCACCGTGCCGCCGTAGCTTTAAGCCATGTTATGATGTTGTTACCTCATCAAAAACAGACCTGGAGTTGTTTTGTTTCATTCACACATGTTTGAGTCTTTTATTAATAGGCCGTCTACATCTCCACAGCTCAAAATGCTCTGTTCCACCTTGTGATGTCACAAAGCAGTAGTTTTGATGTTAACAGCTCCTTTTACCTTTAGTTTTATTTATTTTTATTTAACCTTTATTTAACCAGGTAAGTCCCATGGAGATTACTAATCTCTTTTTCAAGGGAGTCCTGGCCAAGACAGCAGCACAGTTACATTATGTTTACACACAGACATTTCAACACATCACAAAAAAAAAAACACACACACATCACAATTACAAATCATAGATTTAATTTCCAAACCTTTCAACATAGATTTAAACTGAACTATTTAAGTCAGTTCTTGTAATTTCAAGACTTTTTGTAAATTATTCCACGTTGAAGGCGCAGAATATTGAAATGCCACTTTACCAGTCTCTGTGCAGACACTTGGGACAGAAAGAAGCAGTTTTGTGATCGCAGAGCATAATGTCCATCTGTTTTATGTTGAATATACGTACATAGATATGGAGGGAGCAGACCCATAATCCCTTAGTAAATGAACATGTACCAGCGAATTAGCCTGCGAGTGTCCAGTGCTGCCCAACCAACACGTGTGTACAGTTCACAGTGTCCGATAAATACAGTACAGTACAGTTTGTGATAAATCGCAGAGAGGCATGGTAAATGGAGTCCAGCAGTTTTAGTGCTTGGGTTGGGGCATTCATATAAATACAGTGGTACCTCACCTTACGAAAGACCCAACAAACGAAAATTTCAAGTTACGAAACGCCTCCACGTTAAATTTTGGTCTTTAGATACGAAAGAAAATTCAAGTTCAAGAAACGCGAAATCTCAAAAATTCAACTAATGCGCGCTCAGCCCCACACATTATACGCTTTTCTCAGACTGGATTTAAACTTTTCTCACATTTCTCTCTCGTTTAAACACTCAAACTTTCATAGATATTCAACAAAATGTATTAATAGTGAAGTGTGGGGGAAGGGGGAGGGCGGTGTGTGTGCGCGCGGACACGTGTGATCGCGCAGCATGACCCAGCGCGGGGCGCGAGCACGAAACCCGTGCTCAAACCGTGCCAGGTCTAAACCAGGTCTGAACCAGGTCTAAACCAGGATTAGACCACCGCAGCTCTTGCATGCGTTCGTTCATGCGCTCAGACTGCGTGCGGTCCCGAGGCCCCCCCCCCCCCCCCCCCTCGCTGCTCGCCTCAGCCGTGACTCGAAACGAAACCAGGAAATAGACCCGCACGCGGCGCTTTAATCCACCTGGTTTAGTTCAGGTTTAGTCCTGGTTTAGTCCAGGTCTAGGCCTGGTCCAGTCCAGGTTTAGACCTTGGTCTAGACCTGGTATAGTCCACGTTTAGTCCTGGGTGTACAGTCTCTACGCAGGACACAGTGTTACACTATAAAAAAAAATGTTACACTATAAAAAAAAATAAAAAAAACTTGGAACGAATCAGGCCTTTTTCATTGAAATAGCTACTCAACTTACGAAAAATTCACGTTACAAAACCACTTCTGGAATGAATTCATTTCGTAAGGTGAGGTACCACTGTAACATCTCCATAATCTAGAATGGGTAAAAACGTTGCTGCAACAAGTCTCTTCTTTGCATTAAAAGAGAAACATAACTTATTCTTAAAATAAAAGCCAATAGTTCAGTAGAGATTGGCTATTCCAGGATGAAATTATCCAAATGATTCTACTGAAGGTGTGTGGAGTTTAAAAACACAGGAGCACTTCCTGTATTACCACATGACATCACAAGGTGGAACAGAGTGTTTTCAGTTTGAGAAGAACTCAGTCTAAATATGCAGTGTTTGTGTGTTAAACATGCGTGAATGAAACAAAACACTACAAATATGAGCCCTTTAAGAGTACATTTTGGTGGTGCTAAAGGTAAACACATTAAAAAGCTGAAGTACCCAACATATTGTAAAAGCAGCACTTTCAGACAAATTGAGACAAAATCTATCCCCGCTTTAATAGAAGTGTATGTATTGACAAACTGGGATTGTACAATTGATTGTTCCAAAAAAAAACATCTAAATATAAATATAATTTCATCTGCAAATTACAAACTCTCCTGCCTTTAGTGGACATTTTAGGAGATTCAAGCATGTTGTATGTAATAGTTTGTATGTGATTTTTGTCATAGTTTGGCAGTTCAAACCTCCTGGATGTCTTTAAAGATGGCATGTTTTTGTCTGGCATCAGGGTGAAAACTGAAATTTTCTGAACACTCAAACCTCAAATGCAGCACAATAGAATTACTCCAACATCCATGGATCACTCGAAATACGACTCTGAGTAACTAATGATGAGGGAATGCCAGCATAACATGAATAAAAGCTCATAAAGGTTGATTTTGCATCATATGTCTTCTTTAAATTGTGCGCTGTGAACTGAATTCTGATTGGAAAACCTACACTGTAAATCTAAAACAGAATATATATATATATATATACACAACAAAAATATAAACGCAACACTTTTGTTTTTGCTCCCATTTTTCCTGAGATGGACCCAAAGATCCAAAATTCACTCCAGATACACAACACAACCATTTCTCTCAAACATTGTTCACAAATCTGTCCAAATGTGTGACAGCGAGCACCTCTGCCCTGCCGAGACAATCCACCCCACCTCACAGGTGCGCCACATCAAGATGCCGATCCGACATCATGACCAGTGCACAGGTGCGCCCAGACTGCCCACAATAAAAGGCCACCCCGAAATGTGCATTTTTTTTTTGCTTTATTGGGGGTCTGGGGACTCAGAACCAGTCAGTATCTGGTGTGACCACCATTTGCCTCTTGCAGTGCAACACATCTTCTTCGCATAGAGTTTATCAGATTGTCAGTTGTGGCCTGTGGAATGTTGGTCCACTCCTCTTCAAAGGCTGTTATGGACGAAGAACACAGGTGCATTTTATTGATGGCGAGATACCGTGATGAGATCCTGAGGCCCATTGTTGTGCCATACATCCATGAACATCACCTCATGTTTCAGCAAGATAATGCACGGCCCCATGTTGCAAGGATCTGTACACAATTCTTGGAAGCTGAAAATGTCCCAGTTCTTGCATGGCCAGCATACTCACCGGACATGTCACCCATTGAGCATGTTTGGGATGTGCTTGACCGGCGTATACGACAGCGTGTACCAGCTCCCACTAATATCCAGCAACTTCGCACAGCCATTGAAGAGGAGTGGACCAACATTCCACAGGCCACAATTGACAATCTTCAGGCCACAACACATCTTCTATGCGAAGAAGATGTGTTGCACTGCATGAGGCAAATGTTGGTCACACCAGATACTGACTGGTTCTGAGTCCCCAGACCCTCAATAAAGCAAAAAAAATGCACATTTCGGGGTGGCCTTTTATTGTGGGCAGTCTGGGGTGCACCTGTGCACTAATCATGATGTCGGATCGGCATCTTGATGTGGTGCACCTGTGAGGTGGGGTGGATTGTCTCGGTGGGGCAGAGGTGCTCGCTGTCACACATTTGGACAGATTTGTGAACAATGTTTGAGAGAAATGGTAGTGTTGTGTATCTGGAGTGAATTTTGGATCTTTGGGTCCATCTCAGGAAAAATGGGAGCAAAAACAAAAGTGTTGCGTTTATATTTTTGTTGAGTATATATATATATATATATATATTTAATAACAAACACTTTGTAAAGCCCTGATTCTCTGGGATATTTTAATTGTGTTGTCCTTGGAGTGTTTATTCTTCATTTCCTCTTTTGTCTGAGGTGGAATAATGCGCAAACAAGGACTGCAGGAACTAGCAAGGTTTCAAGTTAAAAAGCATTTATAAACACATGGCGATTGTTTAGTGTTTACACGAGAACGCTTACGGGTAAAAACGACAAAATATTTTATCGAAGTGCCTTTCATTTAGACGGTGACGGCGTTTTAGGGGCTTAAAAGCGCAAAAAACTGAACCCGCCCTCCAAAGTGGAAAACCTGAATACGCTCCACCGTAGCGTTTTCGTCTACACTGCCCAAGACGCAAAACTCTGGTCAAATCTGCTGACGTCGTGTACGCGTTTACGTCACATCGGTCCATATATCAGTGAACTTTGTTTGGCAGGACTCCCAATCCACACCTTGTTGCGCCTTCGTTGCTTTATCGTCTAACGTGGTCTGAAGCAATAGTTGAACTTCTTCGTCTGACCACACAAATGTTTTTATTGTTACCGGTAGCCATGTTTTGTTTTGCTTTTTGTGGCGCAGATGAGAAGAAGGAAGATTCTACGCATGCGCGCGGACATAGTGATAATGTATCACATCATACCTACGATACCTGGCCATACCTGCTTGTCAAAGCCTGATCTCGTCAGATCTCAGGGCCTGGTTAGTACTTGGATGGGAGACCACTGGGAATTCCAGGTGTCACAGTGGGGCGCCAGTCGCAAAAACTGTCGTTGTGTCCTTAGGCAAGACACTTCACCCACATTGCCTAGTATGAAAGTGGAGTGTATGTGAGTGTTGGAAGTGGTCGGAGGAGCCGATGGCGCAGATTGGCAGCCTCCTTTCCATCAGTCTGAACTGTAAAGCGCTTTGGGTGTCATGAAAGGTGCTGTATAAATGCTATGAATTATTATTATTATTACAGCGTCACCTAGCCGCCTGGCATGCATACCCAATCGAATTCCACACCGTATGCATGCAGATTTCCTACCGAAAACACTCGTCTAAACGCGGAATAAAAAGTGAAGACGCGACGCCACTTTTGCGTCTTCTGTTCAGACCGTCATCATATAAACGTAGCCTTACTCTTTAAATGCAGAGGTGGGTAGAGGAGCCAAAATTGTGAGCATAACTTCAAAATAATATTACTCAAGAAGTACAAAAAATGACTGTCAAGTATCTGGAGGTAACATCTCATTTAAGGAATTTAAGGTGGAATTTAATTTCATTTGTTTGAATAAATGGACAGAGCTAACCTGCTTGCCGCCTCATTCCAAATAGGAAGTGAGCATGGGCATGTTTCTGGCTCCATCAACTCCAACTCCAGTTCACCTTGTATTGAGAAACTGTCACCTCGCTCTCTACAACTGCTGCAGTGAACCTCTTCATTTTGGTCTTAAAATGTTCGTATTAACCCACCCTACATGATCCTGGTGTTTTTATTTCACTATTTCCTTATTCCTAATATGGAACACTGCTCCAATTTTGCCCCAATAACTGCGATCCTCAGTGAGCTTCAACTGAGTGGAGTCGAACGGTACAGGTGACGCCACGCTCCCTTAGTCCTCTTCTTTATACAGTCTACGGTCAAAATACAAAATAATGCACACAATTTGGTATTTTCAATGGATAGACTCAAAAATGAGAAAAACAAAATCATATCTGAAGAAATTGTGCAAGAAACACAAATCAAATTCAAACCATTTCATATTGTCACATAAAGCTTTGGTCACTTGTAGACCTACTCACAGGGGGAAGAGAAACCAAAACTTTTACTCAAATAATTATACGTTCAGACTGCAGGGCTTAATTCGGATTTTTTGTGAAATCCAATTTTTTTTGTGAGGTCAGTCATATTTCCAATTAAATGCGACTTGCATGTGATCTCCAGTGTGAACTTTAAATGCCTCAAAAGTGTCCCGCATGCGCCTTGGAGGACACGACGACGTCACATGCAGCGAGCGTGCTCAGTGTTTACGGAAGTTGTCTAAACATGGACACTAGCACTGAGCGCCTCGAGATTTTAAAGTTGCTATCGTACCAGAGCCAGAACATGTACTCATTTGTTTTAAGGAAGAGATTGAGAAGGAGAAGGTTTTTGGCCTTGGCGTTTTGTGGGGCAGTGACAGCAACGTCCGTAGAAAGGAACGTGTTGGTGCTGAGAATGGTGGGATTGCGATGTGCTTTGCTGCTTCACTGACATGGACTTCATACACAATATTATGATGAGAAGAACATTTGTGTACATTTTTGAGCGCCTACTTGTACCACTCTCGCTTGTCGATGACGTGTAGGTCAGATGAATGCGACTTGGCCGTTCCGACTGAAGTCGCATGTCAAAAGATCGGATATCTATCAGTTTTAGGACCACATATCCAAGTGGCCTGGGTCACATTTGAAAAAATCTGATCTGTGTCGTTCAGACTGTCATTAAAAGATCAGATACAGGTCGCATAGAGGCGAAAAAAATCAGATTTTGTCACTTCAGGCTGCAGTCTGAACGTAGCCTAAGAGTACTGCTATTTCAGTATTTTTTATTTGATGTAAACGTAAAAGTATGATGCTAGAAAAGTGCAATTTCTATTAAAAAGTTGCTCAAATAAAATATAGCAAAAATATATATATATATATATCACTGAGTACTACCTGCCTTTTTTTAAGCGTAGCCACTTTGCTATTAACGCTAATAACAGCATTCAGAGTTATACCACTTCTATGCACACTTACCATAATCGTTCTGGAGCTAATCTGGCTACTGCGTATTCTGCTACTGCCCATCTGGTAAATGCATTTGTTCAGTGGTTGAATTGTACATTACATTTCCCTAAAGTGACATAAAACGGTTACGTTTGACATAATTAACTTCTCTGAGTAAATTAGGCATGCTATAATGGTAAGTCAATACATTTAATAATACAGCTCCGGAAAAAATATAAGAGACCACCGCAAAATGATCAGTTTTTCTGATTTTACTACTTATAGGTATGTGTTTGGGCAAACGGGACATTTTTGTTTGAGTCTATAAACTACTGACAACATTTCGCCCAAATTCCAATTAAAATATTATCGTTTAGAGCATTTATTTGCAGAAAATGACAAATGGTCAAAATAACAAAAAAGATACATGTTTTTAGACCTCAAACAATGCAAAGAAACAAGATCAAATTCATTTTAAAACAACATAATACTAATGTTTACACTTAAGAAGAGTTCAGAAATCAATATTTGGTGCAGTAACCCTTATTATATTATATCTTTAAAGGTGCATTGAGTAACTGACGGACCTTCCACCAGAAATGTCATGTAAACAGATCTCATGTGTAATCTGATTTCTTCTGATTTACTCACACCTGTGCAGGAAGATTATGCAAACAGGACAAACTAATGTAGCTAAAACAGATTAACAGATGTCTCTCAGGCATGTAAACATACGGAAAAAACTGTCTAATTATTGAATTATCTGATCATTCTGATTTATACTGGCAGTGTTAATGTAACAATTGTTCTGTTCGTCAGTAAATCAAAATCGTTCCTGTAATTAGGGTCGTCAAAAGTATAGAAAATCAGACCAATCAATATTAAAACTACTGTTGAAACTAGATATTCATTTCAGCAGGTATCAATACTAAAAAAGTCACATTCACAGGACAGAAATTAAACCTTCCTGAATACTTTTAGAATAATCGTGAGCTGTATCAGAGCAAGTATAAGAGCACATAGATTACACAGATATAAGGCCACATGGAAATATAAATGAAAATACTGTACTATGATTTAATGTTGAAAATCACATTCTATTGTCTACATTAAGAGTGTTTTATTTTGATTGTGGTATTGGAATCAGTACTAAATATAAGAGCTGGACGGTATAACCAAAACTTGATATCACGTTATTTTTCAAAATTATATCGGTGTCACTGTATTTGATGTTTTTTTTTGTTTTTTTTTCTCGTATATGACTAGGTGTTAACCCCATTTCCTGACAATTTAGAGAATAATTCCTGCAGTAAATTCGACTTGGTAAAACATATCTGGGTCCAGTGCTTTAATCATCTCCTTGAAGATCCTTTCTCAACAGGACTAAGTGGTTCCATGTCTTTGGCGAAGTGGACAGTAACAGCGTTAGTAATATCGTTCCACAGTTTGCTTTTCTTGTCGTAGGCGGTCCCTTTAGCAAACGCGTCTTTGAGCGACGTCCGAGTGGCGTTTTGTGTTGCAGCGCGACTTGAACGTTCCCCGCAGACGTGGAAGAGGATGCAGATCTTAGTTTTGTGCATTCTTCATATTCCAGGACATGTTTGTGACGGAGGTGGTGAAGCAGATCGCTCGTGTCGCCTCCTGCGGCTACAACTTTAGCCCGACAACATTTACAGAATACGGTTGTTTGATCAGCGCCAGATTTTTTTTTTAAACTGACACGGCTCCTCTTTTCAGTATAAGTTCCTCTGTGTCTAACAACAACGCCCATGTTGTTCACTGCTCAACACACACTGTAGCCGTGTCCCAATTCGAGGGTTATTGATCTATGTGCGTAATTTGCGTGGTGCGTATTGTTAGCATTAGCATTAGCAGCGTGTCTCGGGAGCGGCTCCATGGGCTGGACCTGTCCCATTTTAGCAACGGCTTTGCGGTCCATGGAGGCTAGTTCAAGCCCTGCAGCTTTTGCAGCCTTTGAAGAGGCCGAAAAAGCAGTGGCGCGACATTCTGCCGCTCTGTGTTCGCGAAGTTTTGTACAGGCACACTCACCGGTGTTGCGGTAGGCTATATGAAAAAGTGATATCATAAAATAAAATAAAAACACTGGTATTCGGTATGAACTGGTATACCGCCCAGCCCTATTAAATATGAAGTCTAGTCTTTAGTATGGATGATTTTTCCTTTTTCTTAAATGTGCACTATGTAACTTTTTGGTTTTGGGTCCGTCCCTTGCTTGTTTCTATAGATATGTCCATCATGCTCGGTCTGAAATGTTCCACAATATGACATTAAACAATTCTACTTTACATTTATTCATTTACAGGTGGTTTTTGTAGCTCAAAGATACAGTACCTAGAAATATAGGCATTCTGACTGAAGATGGAAAGGTTTAATGCCATACTGTGAAACATTCCAGACAATGCAATATTATCTCCATGAAGAAAAGCATTTTACTGACCCTTGACCACAAATGTTACACAATGCGCCTTTAACTCAACATTTGAATTGACCTCATCTGTAAACCAGTTGAGTGTCTAGGCTCATATTTCATTAGAACATATTTGTAAATGAGTCTGTACATACATCCTATACACAGAAGTCATGTCACGCTCACATTGCCCAGACAGACAGTAAATACACAGAGTAAATATGCAGTAATATACAACATACAACACGACAATACTTCATTCAAACTCTATTATTTTGGAGTGAATGAAACGTACGGGTACTTCTTTAAAGTATTTACAGTCATGTGGTGAATGTTGAATGGAGTCTAGAATTTCCATGCTGCTGTTATGTTTGATTAGATGGTATTGAAGCACCTGTTGTAGCCTTTTATTTTATTTTATATAGTACTTTTTTATTTTATATAGTATAACATATGGAGTTAATGTGATTAACTGAAATTCAGGAGCAGGACCACGCCTCAACCACCTTCTCCTCCTCACCAGCGAATCACAGTTCACCATAACCACACCTCTAATTTCCCGGAGCCATTTATAGCCACTCATCCCTTCATTCCAGTTCGTCTCGGTTATCTCGACAGCTCAACCGCGTCAGCTCGCTCGAGCTGGGTTAACAACCCGTCACATTCAAACACCAACCTGCCTCACGTCTCCTCGTTCCTTCCAGTCCGCAATTCCTTACGCCGCAACGGATTTCTATCCAGGAATCCGCAGCCGGAGGATCTTCCATCGCATATCCGCAGCGTCCAGCCCACGGCCCGCGCCGCCCAGCGAACGCTCCAGGCGCGCGCTCACGCAGCGGACCTCCACCTCTAAGGAGCACCCACCGTCAATATCTCTGTGCTGGCGGTATATACGGAGTAACCACATTGTCCCTCTCGTCGCCTCCTCCTCGTATAGGCGAGCGCGCAGCCTGGCGCAGCCCGGTGTACTGTCAGAGTGAGACGGCTCTCGGTGCGCAGACCGGCTTTGGCAACCACGGCTTTCGGCACAGCGCGGCCCCGGCTCCAGCGGCCACAGCGTTCGGTACCGCCCAGCACCCGCCGGTCCCCTTCAGACACATCAAGACAGGACCTTCAACAGTTTAGATCAAGAATGTAACCCCGGCGCCCTGGAACGAGACGAACGAGCTTCCGGGTTCCCATCAAGTTTCCCGCGTGCAGCTGCAGACGTCGCCACTCCCTCCTCTCCTCCACTACAGTGTCATAGCTCCCCCTGCTGGGGGCTAAGTAGTATCACCACCAGTGGCCAGTAAACATATTCTGTCTACTGTGCAGTTTCACTTGAATTCTTTTGTATCATCTCAGCCTGCTTTCAAGCAGGCCATCTCCCCCTGTGGCTGCACCCTTCGTGTCTCATTCTTGTCCCCATCTCGCAGGCTGCACAATTTCCCATGCACATGCATCTTCTCCCCATCTCTCATTTCTCTCTCTTTTCAGTCATCATGAGCTAGATGGCTCTCGTGCCCTACCCACATTAGGCAGGGCCTCTAATCCATTTCCCGTCTTCTGCTCTATTCCCCCCCCCCCCCTTTCCCCAACACCCAAATGTTTTATCTGTCGTCGCAGCCTACACAAGTCACCACGCCCACTCACACTATTTTCGTTCACACCGAAACGTCGTACGAATGTTTTTGTTCGCTTAACTCCTCTCTGCACTGGCACACTGTCATCTCGTATTCAACCTCTCCTACCGACTCGCATCCGACCATTCTAACTCATGCAACTCATGCTAGCTCACATCATTCCATCACATGCTAGCTAAGCAGTCTCTACATCGTTTCTCTGCTATTCCAATATTCACCACCCATCGATTCATGTCACTCACTCAATTTCAGCTCGTGCTGCTCACGCAATTTTGACGTACGCTAGCTGTCTTTACAGCCGCTCGCCATCAATTCATATTCCGGCCCTTGCTGTTTCACGCTATTATAGCTCGGGCAGCTCACGTCATCCATTACAAGCGAGCTTAAGCCATCATAACCATGTGTCACACTATTCAGCTCCTCCCAGTTCCGCCCTCACCTGAGCTACACCATCTCGGCTCACCACCTCTTTCCCGATCGAGGATCCTACCATCGACGTCAGCTCATGACTTCACCATTCTATCCTATACGCATCCTCAGCGATGCTCTTGCCATCTAATCCTCATCTTCTCCTGCTCATGCTACATCATTGCATTCTTTCATCATTCTCAGCTCTCATGTCGCGACTACTATTACGGTCTCCAAATTCGACCGCGCTCATCTGTCCAGCATTCAACCCGTACCTGCCCTGTGAACATCCCCAATATGCACCTCCACCCTCAGGTCCTTAGCTTTTCCACAGGTTCCAAGCCGACTGACGACTGGCCGATTGTCACAACGTTTCACCGGCTCTCATGACAGCATGATGACCGCCAGCTCACCCAGCTCTCACGACCGCATGACAGCTCGTCTGGGTCTCACGACGGCTTGCCTGGCTCCCACGACAGCACAACAGCTCGCCTGGCTCCCACGACGGCTCGACAGCTCGCCTGGCTCCCACGACGGCTCGACAGCTCGCCTGGCTCCCACGACGGCTCGACAGCTCGCCTGGCTCCCACGACGGCTCGACAGCTCGCCTGGCTCTCACGACGGCTCGACAGCTCTCCTGGCTCTCACGACGGCTCGACAGCTCTCCTGGCTCTCACGATGGCTCTCACGATGGCTCTCACGATGGCTCGCACGATGGCTCGCACGATGGCTCGCCTGGCTCTCTTGACGGCTCTCTTGACGGCTCTCTTGACGGCTCTCACGACGGCTCGCCTGGCTCTCACTACGGCTCTCACGACTGCTCACTTGGCTCTCAGGACGGCTCTCACGACGGCTCACGACTGCTCGTTTGGCCTCATGACAAGTTCTCACGACGGCTCGCTCGGCTCTCACGTCGAGTCTTCCGACCCACAACGGGTCTTCTCCTCCACCTCTATCCTGACCCACAACAGGTCTTCAGGTGTGTGGAGTTTGCGTGCATGGTCTGGGTCCGATCCCCAGGTCGCCTGGGCCTTTCTGTGTGGAGTTTGCATGTTCTCCCCGTGTCTGGGTGGGTTTCCTCCGGGCACTCCGGTTTCCCCCATCAACCCAAAACATGCACCATGGGTAAATCCTCCAGCTTAGGCCCTGACCAAGCCGAAGCAAGAAGATCATGGAGATGGTCCCTGGGCGCAGTAATGTGCTGCCCACTGCTCCTAATAACAGGATGGGTTAAATGCAGAACTGGAATTTCCCCACCGTGGGACTAATAAAGGCATAGCTTCCTTTCCTCCCAGCAGATCTTCCTCCCGTCAGGTCTCCCTCCCTCCCAACCCACAACGGGTCTTTCTCTGCCTCTCTCCTGACCCACGACGGGTCTCCCTCTCTCCTGACCCATGACGGGTCTCCCTTCCTCCCAACCCACGACGGGTCTTTCTCTGCCTCTCTCCCGACCCACGACAGGTCTTCTTCTCTCCACCTCTCTCCTGACCCACAACAGGTCTTCCTCCTGTCAGGTCGACGGCATGACAATACGCCTGGGTCTCACGACGGCTCACCCGGCTCTCACGACCGCATGACAGCTCGCCTGGCTCTCACGACGGCTCGCCCAGCTCTCACGTCGGGTCTCCCGACCCACAACGGGTCTCTCTCTCGACCCACGACGGGTCTCTCGACCCACGACGGGTCTTTCTCCGCCTCTCTCTCTCTCTCATGACCCACGACGGGTCTCCCTCCCTCCCAACCCATGACGGGTCTCCCTCTCTCCTGACCCACAACGGGTCTCACTCCTTTCCGACCCACAACGGGTCTTTCTCTGCCTCGCTCTCCCGGCCCATGACGGGTCTCCCTCCCTGCCGACCCGGGACGGGTCGACTCACGATAGGAGATCTTCCTCCCGTAAGGTCCCGCTCCCGACAGGTCCCCCCCCCCCCGACCCCCATCCCTCCGACCCTCATCCCTCCGACCCTCATCCCTCCGACCCTCATCCCTCCGACCCTCATCCCCCGACCCTCATCCCCCCGACCCTCATCCCCCCGACCCTCATCCCCCCGACCCCCCCATCCCTCCGACCCTCATCCCTCACCTATCCAACCCTCAACATTCGAGCGTGGCTGCTGAAGGACGCACATCAGCATTATCATGGTCACGTCCGTCAACCATCTGCGCTGGCGCGAGTGACTCCACTCCAGCAAAGGTCCAACTCCTCAGTCAGGGGAGAAGACCCTCCACGTCACGGTTTCTCTACATCACTCCTGACTCATTTGCCATACGGCACCTTCACGACGCAGCTCCAGTTTCTCCAGTGTTCAATCCGAATCTTCGGCAGTAGTCGGATTCTGCATTGCTTCCAGCGCCTTCGAATCGCACAATTAGCCTTCAGCTTCATCGGAACTTCGTCCTACTTTTCCACCATTTTTTGGGGGGTCTGATTAATCCAGGCATTCCCATTCATTCTAACAATAATAAATCAGTCAACACCACCTTCTTCAGCTTCCCCTCTGCTCATCTGACATCACCATCATCTGCAATTTCAGCACCCTCTCACGCCACTCCAGGAATGTCTGCGTCTCCACCGTCCAGGCTTGCCATCCATCCATCCATCCATCTTCTGCTTTTCCATTTCCGGGTCACGGGGACAGCAAATCTGCTGCCCAGAACACTATGCACCGGCCCCCATGAATCCTCCCGCGGGAGTAGGTCCAGGCTTACCTCTCAGGGATAAATCTCATATACAAGCTGATTTCTGGTGAAGACTGACAGTCTCATCTTCATGTTCCCGTGCCTGATTAAAGGACTGCAAAAAACTGAACCTCGCCTTCCTCCGAAACGCCTACCACTTATTTCGGACCTTCTCTACCGTTGCACTCTCACTCTGCGCTCTGGCAACCTCTCGCCTTTCACGGACCTCTTCTGGCATAACACCCCATCCATTCTCCATTCATTTATTTCGCATTGGCGCCACTATGTCCACGGCCAGGGCAGATGTACCCGACCGGAAAAATTCGAACCCTTGGTTGTCGGGTCTCCAGCACCTACCTCGTGTACGATCGTCACGACCTCAACGATCTCCTCCAGACCCATTCCACTTTATGCTCTTTCAAAACTTTTGGGGGTCCCGTTCCGCTGGGCCAATCGAAGATTGAGACGGAGCCCCCACCCACTGTCTCAACCCAGCCATCACCACCTATTCACCGAGACATCCACTATCATTCAATAATAAACATCTTCACTGCATTATGTTGATGGCGTGGTCCTAGCTAGTGAAATGGAGTTAATGTGATTAACTGAAATTCAGGAGCAGGACCACGCCTCAACCACCTTCTCCTCCTCACCAGCGAATCACAGTTCACCATAACCACACCTCTAATTTCCCGGAGCCATTTATAGCCACTCATCCCTTCATTCCAGTTCGTCTCGGTTATCTCGACCCCTCCCTCCCACCCCTATCTCGTTTGTCTTTCAGCCACAAGACATCTCCAAAAGGGGGGGTCCCGTTCCGCTGGGCCAATCGAAGATTGAGACGGAGCCCCCACCCACTGTCTCAACCCAGCCATCACCACCTATTCACCGAGACATCCACTATCATTCAATAATAAACATCTTCACTGCATTATGTTGATGGCGTGGTCCTAGCTAGTGAAAGTTTATTGTTACACACTTGGTGAGATTTTCAATTTTGTATTACCTATAGCTGTTATTTTAAATCTGCTATAGTGTACATGACAGATTTCATACCATACCAAATCACACTACTAAAATCCAATTTAGATGAGTTATGAACAATTAAAGGTGCATGGGACTTTTAGTAGAAACGCAGCCACCCGCTAGTCTCCATGGAGATGTTCTAGCTTTACCGATTTTTTCACATTAAGGTATTAGACTTATCTACAGCTCTGGAAAAAAATAAGAGACCACTGCAAAAAATTTGTCAGTTTTTCTGATTTATAGGTATGTGTTTGGGCAAAAGGAACATTTTTGTTTGAGTCTATAAACTACTGACAACATTTACCCCATATTCCAAATAAAAATATTATCGTTTAGAGCAGGGGTGTCAAACATCCAGATCTGGACCTCCAAGACCTTTAATCTGGCCCTCGACTGATTTTTTTATTAAAATAATTTAATTTTTTATTGAAATATTGGTAATTTTCTGCACCACTTTTCTCAGAGCAGCACAAATGAAGACTCGCCTCTTTCCAAACGCTCTTAAAGGACCATCGTTTTCACTGTTGACCGTGACACCCTCATCAGCAAAATGTCAAAAATGAGAAAATTGGACGCCGAGTGCAGGATTTTCCAAGAAAAATTGACTAATTCCTATTTGTTCACAGAGGTGAATGGGAAACCTGTATGCTCGGTGTGTTTGCAACAAGTGCCGATGCTCAAAGAATATAATCTTAAATGCCACTACAAGACACGTCATTTTGAACAATACAATAACTTGAGTGGAGAATTGAGAAGGCAGAAGATAACTGAATTACTGCTGGGACTGAAGAAAGAGCAGTCTGTAATAGATTTGCATTTCTCTGGACAAATATTTGGACTTATTGCTATTTTTGGGGTATTTATGCCATGAGTTTTCTGATCCGGCCCCTTTGGGATCAAAGTAGGTCCGGCCCCTGGACCAAAATGAGTTTGACACCCCTGGTTTAGAACATTTATTTGCAGAAAATGACAAATGGTAAAAATAACAAAAAAGATACATGTTTTCAGACCTCAAACAATCCAAAGAAACAAGATCAAATTCATTTTAAAACAACATAATACTAATGTTTACACTTAAAGGCAAAGTAACGTTTTTTTTTACAATCTGAGCCTTCTTTCGGTAATAAAACAAGTAGTTTTACTCACCCATAGCATTTTTCTGTCAATTGGAGCAGTATCGCAGAACTTATGTTGAGCCGTTCTGTTCTAGTAATGATCCCGTATCCGTTAACATGGTGCTGTATCATTTGCTCGGGGCATTACTTTGCGGTGTCCAAATAACACAAACTTTAGCACTTTTCAAATCATAGAAGCCCGATGTCTTAATGAAAAATTTCGTTTGAAGCAAAAGTGGCCTGTAATCCGAGATTTAGCCATACTTTCGAGTAGATGAGGACGCCAGTGCGCATGCGCGGACTGCTCCGGGGACCCAAACATGAAACGCAAAGCTGAAAACTATGGATAAACCTCGGATTACAGGCCACTTTTGCTTCAAACGAAATTTTTCATTAAGACATCGGGCTTCTATGATTTGAAAAGTGCTAAAGTTTGTGTTATTTGGAGACCGCAAAGTAATGCCCCAAATACAAATGCTAACAGAAACGCCACAACGTAACTTTCTTCAAACAGCTCCAAATGACACGAACGTGATATGGGTGAGTCAAATGACTTGTTTTATTACCGAAAGAAGGCTCAGATTGTAAAATAACGTTACTTTTCCTTTAAGAAGAGTTCAGAAATCAATATTTGGTGCAAAAACCCTTATTTTTAATCACAGCTTTCATGCGTCTTGGCATGCTCTCCACAAGTCTTTCACATTGTTCTTGGGTGACTTTATTCCACTCCCGGTGCAAGAACTGAAGTAGCTCAGCTTTGTGTTTGTGTTGGAATTCAACAGACGCTGGAATGGAATGGCTGTAATACATGTAGAGATGCTGATTTCAGAAAAAAATGCAGTGGTCTCTTATTTTTTTCATAGCTGTATTTCCATAGACACAAGCGGACGTCAACATCAGGCCAGTAGAGAGGTCGACACGCTCCCAGTGACCATGCATGCTTTTCAAGGCAATATTGAGTAACACATGGAGACAAGTAGATGTCGAGCTCCATAAAAGTTACATAGTGCACCTTTATTTTCTGATCTATGTTATAATTTTGTTTCCTCATCACAAACACACCTGGAGTTGTGTTTTGTTTCATTCACACTTGTTTAACACACAAATTCTGTATATTTTTTAGGATGAATTCTTCTCAAACTGACACTGACACTGTGTTCCACCTTGTGATGTCATGTGGTAATACAGGAAGTGCTTTGCGATGTTTTTAAACTCCATAAACCTTCATTAGAATCATTTGGTTAATTTCAGACCTGGAATTTGCAATCTCTACTGAATAAAAGTTAAAAGGCAGCTCTTAACTTGAAAACAACCCGCTTTATGACATCACAAGGTGGAAGAGAGCATTTTGAGCTTTGGAGAGTTGACAGGATTATTCAAACGTGTGAATGAAACAAAACAGAACTCAGGGTTTATTTCTAACATTCTCGCTTACAACTTCCAAGAGTTAATTTTCAGTAATATACAGTAGAACCTTTAAGATGCACAGTAAATCTCATTTGGATTTCTCAGTGATGTTCATACTTGAGTTTTGCAAATATTCAGTATTACTTGTACATCATTCCGTGCAGTATATTTCCTCTCAAAGCATCAGGGTAAAGTCTGATGTAAGAGACGGGGGAGATCCACATGTGACGCAACACCGAGGGTCTGAAACACAACCTGTTCAGTCTGTGGTGAATTCATTCCCCTGATATTTTCAAAAACAAAAACATGTACGCACAAGTACTATGTCCTAATTAACGTATAGTACTAGAATGTGTAATATAATGAGAACTGCCGTCTTGTTCTTTTGTATTTGTATATATTTGTGTGTATTTGTAAAGGTGTATTTTGTAAGGGTCCGTCAAATGTTTTTCTCTGTGGAGATGTTATTGCTTTGTCTGGAATGTTTCACAGTATGGCATTAAACCTTTCTATCATCATGGAGATCAAACCAGACCAAGTTACAGGTCTGATCTGTGGAGAGGCAGCCCCATTAACAGTCAGAATGTCCTTTTTCTAGGTATTTTTGAGCAATAAAACCACCTGTAATTGAATAAATGTAAGGTGGATGTGTTTAATGTCACACTGTGGAACATTTCAGGCAGAGCAATGACAGCTCCGAAGAAATCGATTCCATTCATGGAAATCTGTGACCCACTTATTTTCAGTCGAATCAATATCAATAATCTTGATTAAACGCTACAGGAACGCCCAATGGGGAGTTTCTGTGGCACCTCAAGAACGCCCACGTTGCAGACCGACCCTCCTCGTTTGTGCAGACATGGACGACCTCATCGTCCTAGAACCTGGGGCTAGCAGGCCTCTGTTCGGGGAGACCTCGGCCTGGGACCGAATTATAAACCTCACTGTTGGGGGATTTACGTCACTGGTTGTACTTGTGACAATTATCGGCTCATTTTTTCCCCCCTCACCACCTCCCAAGCCACTAAATATATGTTTTGCTGTGTGCATTTTATTAACGTGTGGATCCCCCATAGTGCTGACATTTTGGTACAGACAGGGTAATTTGGAGCCAAAATTCAAGAAACTTATTTACTACATGCTGTCATCCATAATACTGCTATGTTTATGTGGCATCTTGTACTTCCTTCATGTCGATAACTGATGACGGAGCTAATTGAACTGATAAGGAAGCTAATCAATAAGTTATGTTTTGAAAGTCGGGTGGGATTCAATAAGTTTTCTTCTACTCACTCCTTTTTGAGCAAAGGAGTTTTTGAGCTTCTTGGGGATATGCAAAAGGGGGTTATGACTGTGGCATACGGGATAGTTTGATTTATGGACAGTTTCTGTTTGTGTTTTGTGGTGTGTCAGGTGTTTATGTTCGTGGGTTTAGGTGAACGGGGTGGCGCTCGAGCGTGGGGAGGTGATTGAATTTGGTCATTTTAAGATTTGCATCTGGTAATGCCAATAAAAGCCGGACACAACGGTCCAATTATTTAAAAAAAACAAAACACTACACCCACAAATTAAAAAAACAAAACAATCAGAAACTTTTATCTTAAGTATATATCTTAACTGGACAAATATTATACTTTTCCCCTAAATCTTTTGTACAAGAATGAGAACTTTGCACTACAATTTCTTCAAACGGGTGCGTTGGAGGAGAGGGAGCAGCCCCAGAACATACGAGAAGAAAATAATCCCACACTCCTCTTACTTGCAAAATGTAAGATTTATTAAGACATGCAACGTTTCGGCACTAGGCCTTCATCAGGCAAAATAATCATTAATTCATTTCTTTTCAGGCTGTGGCCCCCAAATTATGGAATGCCTTGCCTTTAGCCCTCCGTGAGTCAGACTTTATTGACTCTTTTAAAAAGCAGCTCAAGACACTGCTTTTTAGACAAGCTTTTAATTGACTGTGTTATTTATTTGATTTTATATATACATATACTACATTGTATATTGTAGTATATTGCACTCTGTAAAGCACTTTGTGATTTTATCTGTGAAAGGTGCTATATAAATAAAGGCTTACTTACTTACTTATTTACTTACTTACTTACTTACTTACTACTTTATTTTTTTGCCTGATGAAGGCCTAGTGGAGAAACGTCTTAATAAATCTTACATTTTGCAAGTAAGACGGAGTGCGGGATTGTTTTCTTCCCCTAAATCTTTAGTAAATTTTTAGACATGCTTGAGTTTGACATGGGAAAAGACCCAACAAATGCTGTCTATCAGATAGTCCCCAGATACACCAGCTTTATCTATTCTTCTTATATTTACCCAGCCATTTGAAATGTGACGTTCCTCTGTGTAAACATCAGACAAAGGCCAAAATTACAGAGCCTCAGCTTCACACTGAGTCCAGACATTTGTTTGTGTTCCAAAGGGTTCAGAAACAAATTCAGTTTTTTCCAAATGGTAAAGCGGTAGAGGGGGTATTGTTCACACAATAGATTTTTTTTTATCACCGTGTTGCCTTTTATTGTTTTGAAAATGCTGTATTCGCCGAAAACATCTGTTTTGTAAGTTTTCACTTTTGGTCATGCATGCAGTGAAACTACGGCACATCGCGTCAGGTTTGTGAAGCTGTAGTTTATTGTTTTGTATCGTGCTTTAACCATCATGCAGGAGTATGGGTGACATATTGGCTTGTTGGCGGAGAATTGTTCAGAATCAAGCCACTTCAGGCATGTTTTTAATGAGGGAACAACATTATAACATGGCTCTAGCTTGGCTCTTGTCGATTTTGCATAATGCCCCCTTTTTCAGATATTATAAATGCATTGAAAAGAAGGTAATTTAAATGTGTTTTTAGTGCTGTAAGTATGAGTTATGTGACTTCGACTCGAGTCAGACTCGAGTCACGAATTTGATAACTTTAGACTCGACTCGACAAAATGTACAAACACTTGCAACTCGACTTGGACTTCAATATCAATAACTCGTGACTTCACTTGGACTTAGGCCTTTTGACTTGTGATGACTTGCTACGTCCAATGAAAAAAAAAACCTCTAAAAGTATGTTGATAAGGACCGCACTCGTACTTGTGAATCTGCGAAAATGTATTGCACAACATCCAATCACAGTAGATCTACGTTGCTTTCATTCGACCGCATCCAAGGCAAATTGCACAACAAATGATGCGGAAACAAGCATCCACGCGCCAGATCTTGCAGACATTATATGATTTGTAGAAATTTTATTTCTTTGTAAAAGGGACTTTGGACTCGACTTGAGACTTGTGAGCTTTGACTTCGGACTTGACTCGGCACTTGGATACTCTTGACTCAGGACTTCACTCGGACTTGAGTGCAAAAGACTTAGACTTACTTGGGACTTGCCCAGCAATGACTTTGTCCCACCTCTGGTGTCACACTCTCAAAGCGTGAGACTTGAGAGCACTGGATAGATAGATAGATAGATAGTAGGGGTGTGCAAAATAATCGTCATGACAATGCATCGCGATACTAACTTTCACAATATACTGCATCGATTCTTGATGCCAAAAATCGATTTTTATTAATTAATAATTAATTAATTAATTAATAATTAATTAATTAATTAATTATTAATAAATACATAAATAAATTATATATATATATATTTTTTAAATAAATCCTATGCACTTTTTTCTTTGTGAAAGGGTATTGTTTGTTATGATGGTAGCTACCTCCAAAATGGTAAATATTTGAACATCATTTTTTGTTTTAGAAAAAATCCTATGCACTTTTTTTGTTATTGGTTTGGTTTATTTGTTTTTGTTAATCAATAAATTCAGTTCTGGATTGAGTTGCTCAGAGTTATGGATCAATTGAAGACACTACCCAGATACACAGCCACTGATATTCAAGTTATCCTCTTTTTTTTTGGTACATTTTCACTGAAGTATGTCGAATATATTGCAATGCATCACAATAATTCAAGTGTCGTGATGCATCGTGATAGTATCGCATCGTGGCATATGAATCGTGATTCGAATTGAATCATGACTTCTTTGCCAATACCCACCCCTAGTAGATAGATAGATAGATAGATAGATAGATAGATAGATAGATAGATAGATATGCAACCCACATTGCGATCATTTCCCAAATTCTGCAAGTGTGGTTTAGCGATCACCGATAACAAGAACTTACCTGGACGCATTTAGCGCTCAAATGATCCGTCATGCTGGAGCAGGTTCAGCGATCAGAAAATTATTTTTTACAAAAGCTCCAAATCACACTGTTCTTGTTGATCTTTGTTGGTCTTTGTTCTTTTTATAAATAAAGTTGCCATTCAAAGGCCCTGGCAGCGATTCGCTCGCCTTGTCCCCTGAGTCGAGTCCATGTCAGTTTCCACCAGGCTTTATTTGTTCGATTAGCGACGCAGGTGGAAGTGACGTCCCACTGCCAAGTCGCCTACAGGTCTTTCAATGGGACAAAATGCGCACACATTGAATTGCCTCATAATCAATTGCGTTAATATTTATACCGCGTTAATTTGCAGTGTAATGAATTAATCTATTTAACATGTTAAACTGACAGCCCTAGTTTTAACTTATTTTTTTAAACAGTCATTTCTTGGTTCCTTTGACACCGCTTCATTTTCATTTCCGACTCCAAGCTCAAACACATTAACTTACAAATGACTTAAATTGGCTCTCAGGTGTAGATTGAAACAGAACTAACTTTGCAAATTTATCCAAATGCTACTTCCCTCTGGCAGGAGGCTACGGTCCATCACGACCAGAACCTCACAAGAACAGTTTCTTTCCCTCTGCTGTTGGACTCATGAACAATTCATAACATCTGCACAAAGCTGGACACTTTATATCACTGAAGTCACTTTAATTAAGTCATGTTTGCACTACTGTTCCGATGCTGCTCAGACTATATTATAGCTATATTCTAGTTATTATTATTATTATTATTTAGTGTCTATATTCTAGTTATTATTATTATTTAGTGTTTTATGTTCGCACCTTATCACCGAGAGAAGTTCCTACTTTTGTGAATTGTGTTCACTTGACAATGGCAATAAAAGTCTTTCTGATTCTGATTCAAATACAGAAATTGGAATAAAAACATAATATATTCATTTTTCACACTGGTCTATTACGCTCTTTGTAAATGAAACATACACGTACCAGCAAAAGAAGTGTGTGTGAAGTGAGAAACATTTAAAGAACAGTTCTGGAGCGTTTAACGGGCCCACATTACACTATTTTCTCTGTTTAATGTTGTGTCCTCATCACAAACATACCTGGAGTTGTGTTTTGTTTCATTCACACATGTTTAACACAAAAACCCTGCGTATTTAGGCTGAGTTCTTCTTTTCAAACAGAAAACACTCCGTTCCACTTTGTGATGTCATGTGGTAGTACAGGAAATGCTCCACTGGGCTTTTAAACTCCACACACCTTCACTAGAATCATTTGGATGCTTTCAGCCCTGGATTTGCCAATCTCTGTTGAAGTAAAGGTAAAAAAGTAGCTGTTAACGTGAAAACTGCAACTACATGACATCACGAGGTGGAACAGAGCATTTTGAGCTTTAGAGATGTAAACAGACTAATAATGACGGATTACTCGTGTGTGAATGAGACAAAAATCAACTCCAGGTATGTTTTTGATGAGGAAACAACATGATAACATGGCTTAAAGCTCACAAGAATCCATTTTGTGTAATTTTGTGTAATATAGGACCTGTAATGTGTATTTTTGAATGTAGACTCTATTTTAAGTTACAAAAAATGAAATACAAATTGGACCAAAATATCATTAAAAGGGAAATTAAGCTGCAAGAATGAGCGTGTGTTTTTTCTAAAATAATATAACATTGTCCTTTTTGTCTCCTTCTCTCTCTCTTCCTCTGCGGCCGCCTTTGGATGGATGAAACCTGTTACACCTCATTTCTCCTTCAAGGTAAGAACTATAACTCACCTTTTTTTACCATGTGGCTGTGAGACGGTGCTTGAGGATTGAGACGTCACTGTCACTGTGCATTTGCTTAGTATTTGCTTTGTACTTTGTAGTAGTAGTACTTTGACTGCTGCAATACGTTGAAAGTTGATGGCTGATATCGTGCCGCTGTTGCTATAGTGATATTTTTGTCCTGTTATGCCTGGCTTGATCAAATAGAGAAGTCTAACCATTAATTATCGCTACATCTACCCACCTACGTACCTGGGAAAGTTGTAATTTCTTCTGGCTAGCTTTGGTAACACGGGTCTACAAATGTTTGGACAAATTCCATTGTTACCGGCAATGGCGAGTGAGCGCACTTCAACAAACCAACAAACCAACAAACCAACAAACCACACTCGCAGAATTTGGGAAACGAATGAGCAGAATGACCGCAGAAAAACTGACAAACTCAATCACAAAGTGGGTTCTCTCTCTCAATCTCTCTCTTATTCCCTCTCTCTTTCTCTCCCTCTCAATCTGTCTCTTTCTCCCTCTCAATCTCTCTCTCTCCCTCTCAATCTCTCTCTTTCTCTCCCTCTCAATCTCTCTCTCAATCTCTCTCATTCAATCTCTCTCTCTCTCAATCTCTCTCTCAATTTCTCTCTCTCTCAATCTCTCTCTCTTTCTCTCCCTCTCAATCTGTCTCTCTGTCTCCCTCTCTCTCCCTCTCAATCTCTTTCTCTCCCTCTCAATCTCTCTCTCTCAATCTCTCTCTCAATCTCTCAAATTCTCTCTCTCTCTCACTCTCTCTCTCTCAATCTCTCTCTCTCGCAATCTCTCTCTCTCCCTCTCAGTCTCTCTCTCAATCTCTCCCTCTCAATCTGTCTCTTTCTCCCCTCTCTCCCTCTCAATCTCACTCAATCTCTCTCTCCCAATCTCTCTCTCTCTTTCTCTCCCTCTCAATCTCTCTCTCACTCCCTCAATCTCTCTCACTCTCTCTCTCTCAATCTCTCAATTTCTCTCTCTCTCTCTCATTCAATCTCTCTCTCAGCCTCTCTCTCAGCCTCTCTCTCAATCTCTCTCTCAATCTCTCTCTCTCTCCCTCTCTCTCAATCTCGAGATTAAAATGCGATTAATTATATTAATTCATTACAAATCCTGTAATTAATTAGATTATTTTGTTAATTGCCTCACAGCACTAGTTATTTTGAAGTAACGTTACTCTTACTTGAGTAGAGTTTTGGCTACTACTACTACTACTACTACTACTACTACTACTACTACTACTACTACTACTACTACTACTACTACTACTACACACTTACTACGCACTTCCCACTGCCAATTATATTATTTACTATGTTTTTGTCTTGTTTCTTTGTGATCTTTAAACTGTGAACAAAGATCCCCGCTTTGTTCCTTTTTAATTATGTCACCGGCGTCTCTCGTTGATTTATCTAAGCAGTTGTCATTACGGAGGAAGCTGCTCTGCGGACAAAAGCAATATTTGTCCCTTTTCTCATTAGCCACAGTCAACCTACGTCCAGCATAATAAATGACACAAACCCAAACAGGCAATTACAACGCTGCTCCGCCGGTAGAGGGGAGGTGAATTTCCAATATGCCTACTATTTTTAGCGCTTGTTTGAACACGTACACAGACCCCGGAGGGCGGAGAGAGAGCGTACACGTATCCTTCCTCCCCGACATCAATCCCACCACATGTAAGAGAAAGAGAGAGAAAACAGGGCCTCATTTAAACAGTTGTGGCTCAAAGGGTGCGCCAATCGATACCGAGGCGGAGGAGCAAAGGGCAAGGAAGACCGGCACGGGCCTAATCACCGCTTTAACCTTCGGCATATCCACGGGCATGACACGTACACCTGGGCGCTGACAGCTAGCTAACTTCAACATGTCGGGTTGCTTTGTTTCTGGTAACAACAAATTCTGCTTTGTAGTGTTGTCACGATACACACATTTCAAACTCCATTTTGAGTCCAAGGAATAAACTCGATACTCAAGACCGATTCTGATACCACGGTGAAAATCAAAAACACTCATTATTTAGAAAATAGAATATAATCGTTTATCATTAAAGGTCCCATGGCATGAAATTTTCACTTTCTGAGGTTTTTGAACGTTAATGTGAGCTCCCCTACCCTGTTTAGGGCCCCCCCCCCCCATGGCTAAAAGTTGCGAAATGTGTAAACTGAGCATTTGCGGTCCTTTTCTGCGTTAGAAAAAAAACACAGCTCAAACGGGCGATTCTGAACAAGGAAACTTATTGACGTCACATCGAAAAAAGAAATGCAAATGCAGTTCCACCCCCGTCTGGATGTCTACCCCCTGTCTCTGGAAATCACGCCCAGAGAGTTTGGACCACGAAGGAGCTACGCAATGTGTCTGTGTCCTTCTCATTTGCATTCAAGCAACAAGGCCCAGAATGAGTTGTTCAGACAGAGAGATTCTGACTCTGACTGTGTACGTGTGTCTTTCTCATGCACTGAGTGTTGATTTTGAAGAAGGATTCATTTACAGTATTAGGGAACCATTAAGGCACCATATAAAAGCATCAAGAAGTACCATGTCATGGGACCTTTAAAGGTGCATTATGTAACGTTTTGGTTTGGGGTCCGTCACCTGGTTGTTTCTATGGATATGTCATTGCTCCACAGTATGACATTAAACAGCTCTACTTTACATTTATTCAATTACAGGTGGTTTTATAGCTCAAAACTACCTAGAGAAACAGGAATTCTGACTGAGAGCGGGGTTGCCTCTTCACAGATCTGACCTGTAACTTGGTTTGGTTTGGTCTCCATCAAGATACAAAGGTTTAATGCATGAAACTGAAAAATTCCAGACAAAACAATAACATCTCCATGGAGAAAAGCATTTGATGGACCCTCCACCAGAAAAGTTACACAATTCACTTTCTTTTATATCAGCATGTGTTTTATCTGTGTAATCTTTCAGTCATCCAGGAGTTATACTAGTCTATGTGGTCTTATACTAGATCTGATACAAATGAGTATGTAGTTTCGATATAGTTTTTAATATTGACAATTAGTATCTCAGGCTACGTTCATATGATGACGGTCTGAACAGAAGACGCAAAAGTGGCGTCACGTCTTCACTTTTTATTTCGCGTTTAGACAAGCGTTTTTGGGAGGAAATCTGCGCGCATACGGTGACGCAAAAGTGTGTGGAATTCGATATGGGTATGCATGCCAGGCGGCTAGGTGGCGCTGTGATACATTATCACTATGCCCATGCGCATGTGTAGAATCTTCCTTCTTCTCATCTGCGGCGCAAAAAGCAAAACAAAACATGGCTACTGGTAGCAAAAAAAAAGAAGAAGTAGTTCAACTATTGCTTCAGACCACGACAGACTACAAAGCAACGAAGGCGCAATAAGGTGTGGGAGTCCTGCCAAACAAAGTACACTGATATATGGACCGATGTGACGTAAACGCATACACGACGTCAGCAGATTTGACCAGAGTTTTGCGTCTTGGGCAGTGTAGATGAAAACGCTATGCCGGAGCGTATTCAAGTTTTCCACTTTGGAGGGCGGTTTCAGTTTTTTGCCGTCACTGTCTAAACGAAAGGCACTTCCAATAAAATATTTTGTCGTTTTTACCTGTAAGCGTTCTCGTGTAAATATACTAGTTCTGATACAAATAAGTATCTAGTTTTGATATAGTTTTTAATATTGACGATTAGAATCGGATTTTCAATACGTTTGACAACCCTAGTGTTTTAGGATCATGCTCTAGCTATATAGTTTTCATTCTATTGAATATGAAAGAGGTGTACTTTGTAACTTCTCTTGTGGTGCTGCTTTTGTCTATGAAAATGTCCCACAATATGGCTTTAAACATAATATATTGATCATAACCTTTGATAAGCATGCATTCATACTTTGAGTGGGCTTGCCTCACCACAGATCTGAGTTGTCGCTTGGCCTAACAGCGTCACCTGTTTGTGTCTATCCATGGAGATACAGAAGTTTAATGTTAAAGGGATAGTGTGTGCTGATCCCGGTTCTGCTCCCTTTCTGGAGCCCACGTAAGTAGGTCCAGTAACTTCCCTGGAACATGAAATAAAGCTTGTTTTTCTTGTCAAAACAAAACATTTGTCCGAAAGGTGATATATTTGCTTCCCACACAGTTGTCCACGAAACATTCAGCAGCGTAGATTGCGTTTGCGTTTTGTGTCTCTCGACTCATATCACTGCGCGCATATTAGCTGTATTAGCCTGTTAACCTTTAGCGGAAGTGTACGACAGATGTGGTCCGCCGTAAGGGGAAGTTTACAAGTGAATAGGCTAATACAGCTAATATGCGCGCAGTGATACGAGTCGAGAGACACAATATGCGAATGCAATCTACGCTGATGGATGTTTCGTGGACAACTGTTTGGGACGCAAATATATCACCTTTCAGACAAATGTTTTGTTTTGAGATGAAAAACAAGCTTTATTTCATGTTCCAGGGAAGTTACCGGACCTACTTACGTGCTCTCCAGAAAACGAGCCGAACCGGGATCAGCTGAGACTGTCAGAGGTAAACCGGTGTCAACACACGTAACTTTTAGAAGGAAACCCATACAGATTAACATAAAAAAAAACACACACACACTATCCCTTTAAATTTACTGTGGAACATTTCAGACAAAACAATAACATCTCCTTAGATCGCTGGCCTTCTACCAGAAAAGTTACAAACTCAAAACATAAAGGTTGAACAACAACAGCAACAAAAAGATGAAGCATTTCTTGTAACACATTGATTACAACTATGAGTATTACCCTTGGCCACTTGTACCACTGCTGTTTTTCTGGCCTTAGTTTCTTCTTTCAAAACAGGAAATAGCCTGTCTCTTTGTTTTTTCTTTTTTTTCTTCTTTTGGCCCTGTTCCTCTGCTGTACGGCTTCATTCATCCCTCTTCCTGCCTCGCCTCTTGTTCATGAATTCGTTGTGCTACCTTTCTTGTTCTCTCTCTCCTTATCTCTCTCCATCTCTCTTGTTCTGTCCATCTCTCTCTTTCTACCATTCTTTTTCTCTCCTCCGCTCTCTCTCTGTTTTCATTTCTCTCCCTCTCTCTCCCTTTCTTCACCCTCTCTTCATTCATCTCTCTCTTTCTTTCAATCCCTCCTTCTTTCTCCACCTCTCTTTCTTCACCCTTTTGACTCTCCCCATATCTTTCACTCCCTCCTCTCTTTCTCTCTCTATCCTGTCTATTCTATCCTCCATCTCTCTTTTCCTCTTTCTTTCTCTGCTACCCTCTCTTTATTCAGTCCTCTATCTTTTTCTCAATCCCTTCTTCTCTCTCCCCCTCTCTCTCTCTTCACCTCTCTCTCTTCATCCACCTCACCCTCTCTTTTTTGTCTCTCCCCATCTCTTTCTCTCTCCTCCTCTTTCTATTACATCCTCCATCTCTCTCTCCCTCCCATTCTCCACCCCCTATTCATTCCTTCCCCTCTCTCTCTCTCTCAGTTCCTTCTTCTCTCTCCATCTCTCTTGTTCTGTCCATCTCTCTCTTTCTACCATTCTTTTTCTCTCCCTCCTCTCTCTCTCTGTTTCCATTTCTCTCCCTCTCTCTCCCTCTCCCTTTCTTCACCCCCTCTTCATTCATCCCTCTCTTTCTTTCAATCCCCCCTTCTTTCTCCACCTCTTTTTCTTCATCCACCGCTGTCTCTTTTGAGTCTCCCCATATCTTTCACTATCTCCTCCCTCTCCTCCCCATCACTCTTTCTATCTCTCTCTCCTCCCTCTCTCTTTCTGTCCCTCCCTCTCCCTCCTCTTTTTGTCTCTTGCGCCCTCTCTCTTTCTCTCTCTATCCTGTCTATTCTATCCTCCATCTCTCTTTTCTCTTTCTTTCTCTGCTACCCTCTCTTCATTCATTTCTCTCTCTTTTTCTCAATCCCTTCTTCTCTCTCTCTCTCACCCTCTCTCTTTTGTCTCTCCCCCTTCTCTTTCTCTCTCCCTCTCTCTTTCTATTACATCCTACATCTCCCTCTCCCTCCCTTTCTCTGCCCCCATTCATTCCTTCCTCTCTCTCTATCTCTTTCTCTCTCTCAGTCCCTCCTTCTCTCTCCACCTCACCCTCCTTTGTCTCTCCCCATCTCTCTCCCCTTCCTCTCTCTCCACCCTCTTTCTCTACATCTCCCTCTCTGTTACTTCCTCTCTCTCTCTCTGTCTCTCCCCTCTTATTGTCCATCTCTCTCTTCCCCCTCACTCTATTTCCTCTCCCTTTCTCTTTCCCCTTTCTCTGTCTCTCAATCCCGCTATCCTTCCATCCTTTTCTCTTTCTCTTCCTTCCTCTCTCTCCCCCTCTTTGTTTATGGTTGGTCAGATTTTAATGAGCTCCAGGCCTCGGTGGTCCATTTTTGACCTGCTGACATTTTCTCCAAGACCTCCTGTCTTTCTCTGTCTCCGGTCGTCGCTGCTTTCCGGTTAAACACTGAAGCATCTGTTTTCAGTCAGTGGTGATACTTCAGCAGTTGTGTAACTGAGGGGGACTTCATAAACACTGCCTTTCAGATTGGTTCAGCGGAAGCTTCAAGTGTTGACCGATTTGTGTAATTTGGCCTGATTGTTAAGGTCATGTCCTTCATCATATTCAAACCAGTGCAGACCATTTGAAGCTGGTTCAAACAAGTCTAATCCGGTTTAGAACATTGGAGAACAGTTCAAACCTCATCTGAACCTGTGCAAACCATTCAAAACCAATCTGTACCAGTCCAAACCATTCAAAGACTTGTGAATTCATGAGTTCAGACTAGCCAAAACCAGTCTGAACCAGTCCAGACCAGGCAAACCAGTCTGAAGTAGTCCAGACCATTCATAACTAATGTGAATTCATGAATTCAGACTAACCAAAACCAATCTGAATCACTAATACAGACCAGGCAAAACTAGTTTGAACCAGTACAGACCAGGCAAAACCAGTCTGAACCAGTCCAGACCATTCAAAACTAGTTCAATCCCAGTCTAAACCTGCGCAGGCTATTCAAAACAGTTTAAATCAGTCTGAACCGGTCCAGATCAATCACCCCGAGTAAGTACCATTCCAGACAAATCAAAAGTACTCCAAAAAAACAGTCCAGGCCAATCAAAACCAGCAGATTAACCCATCCAGACCATTCAAAACCAGTTCAAACCAGTCTGAACCTGTTTAGACCATTCACAACCTGTTAAAAACTAGTCTGAAACAGCCCAAACATTCAAAACTAACCTGAACCTGTCCAGACTAGTCAAAACCTGTTTGAACCAGTCCAGATCAACTAAACCCGTTTCTGAACAAGTCTATTCAAAACCAGTTCAAACACGTCTGAACCTGTGTAGACCATTAAAAAAAAACAACGAGTCTGAACCAGTCCAGATTAATTAAAACCAGAATGAACCAGTCCAGACCATTCAAAACCAGTTCAAACCCAGTCTGAACAGTGTAGACTATTCAACGCCAGTGAAAAAAACAGCTGAAACCAGTTTGAACCAGTTCAGACAAATCAAAACCAGTCTGAACGAGTCCAGACTATTCAAAACTAGTTCAATCCCAGTCTAAACCTGTGCAGGCTATTCAAAACCAGAACAATCGATGTTCTATTATCCTGTCATGAACACAGTATATTTCCTCATGTAGCGGTGTACTTCATGTATCTGCCTCCTCTTCCCCGGTCTGCACAGAGCCACCTGTTGTGAACATGAGAGAACAGGACGACCTTTTAAGAGAGGAACTGTTTTCAGTGTTTCTAAAGTGCTTGAGCGTGGATAATGGCGTGGGTGGCAGGCACGAGGACAAGACAAGTACAGTATGTGCTCATGTTGTGTGCCCAGTCTTCTATTGCTTTACCTGTATGTGTATTTTAGATGAATTTGAAAGAAACATATTTAACCAATACTGATTTATACATATTGTGCTGCATAAGTAAAATGCCTATTACCACTTTAAATGTATAATTTTGATACCTAACTTTGTAAACAAATGGGCAATGGTTCTGAAATACATTTCTGAAATACAGTACATGGACACATATAAAGTGGGCACCATACCTTAGCATGGTTCTGTTGTTTTTTCTTCTTTGTCACTATGCATTTATCTGTCCTTGAATTGTCTGCTTTTTTTAAAATTATTATAAAATTTCTATCTTTTTTTTTTTTTTTGGAGGGGGGGAGGGATATTTCTGAAAAAAATCAGCAAATATGTTTAGTACACATACTTTGTAATTTGCTTTTGAAATGTATGGACACTGGTTTGTGATTTATAGACATCTAATTGTCCCTTGTCTAAGGCCATGACTCTTATATTTACAAAATTTCTTGTAACTACTAAAACTAGTAGCTGGCATTTTTGTTTTGTAAAAGTAGCTCACCGGTGGAAAAAGGTTGGAGACCCCTGATCTAAAACTACTGACTTCTGTGTTAGAAAACTGCGGCGTCCAGTGGGAGGTAAATGTCCTGCGTACAGCTCTTTTAAAACTCAAATGAAAAATTGGTTATGGTCAAACCAAACATGCCGTCATGTATAGTAGCACTGTGATTTTAATTGATCTTCTATGGACACATACTGTATTTACGTGTACTGAAGGTATGACCAAATTGACTGCAAAATAATGGGAATTGTGCAATGACTGGACTGTGCAATTTTTTTGGACTGTGCAATATTTTGGACTGTACTCTTACGGAAACTGTTCAATGAACAGAGTGTGCAATAATGGGAATTGTGCAATGTATGGAGTGTGCAATAATGGGAATTGTGCAATGTATGGAGTATGCAATAATGGGAATTGTGCAATGTATGGAGTGTGCAATAATGGGAATTGTGCAATGTATAGAGTGTGCAATAATAGGAATTGTGCAATGTATGGAGTATGCAATAATGGGAATTGTGCAATGTATGGAGTGTGCAATAATAGGAATTATGCAATGTATAGAGTGTGCAATAATGGGAATTGTGCAATGTATAGAGTGTGCAATAATGGGAATTGTGCAATGTATGGAGTGTGCAATAATGGGAATTGTGCAATGTATGGAGTGTGCAATAATGGGAATTGTGCAATGTATGGAGTGTGCAATAATGGGAATTGTGCAATGTATGGAGTGTGCAATAATGGGAATTGTGCAATGTATGGAGTATGCAATCTTTGATTGTTTGGCCCCCTGTGACCCCAGCCCTTTGGGACAACGGATGGAAGTTAGCCTTAGGCTACAATCCGGTGTGTTTACATTCATGTTGTGCCATGTTTGTCCATTAACATGCTCTAAAATCAATAAATAAATGTTGCTGTAAATGTAATAGCAAAAAAACGTTTTTGCACATCAAGCGAGCAAGCCGTGGATTTATATACAGTTTTTTGTTTTTTTGTTTTTTTAATGCCAAAATGACTATGCAATTGTGCCAAGTCCTACGCATTTCACAGATTAAGAAAATAAAATTGGAGAACAAGCTAAGTACAGAGCAGTGGGCGCGTGCCAGTGGAGGTGAAAACAGGATTTGATCTGCAATATGGCGTTTTGAAATTAAGTGATTAAAGATTACTCAGACATGCATGAATCACTCCAAATACACTTCGACAGGGTAAATGGTTCAGACTGGTTTTCCCTGGTCTGGACTGGTTCTTTGTTGCGATGACATTTACAGCGACATTTATTTATTTATTTATTTATTTATTTATTTGAATGGAAACAACTATAACATGGGTAAAAGCTCTGAAAAGTTGATTTTGTATAACTGACTCTTGTGAGCTTCAAGCCATGTTATAATGCTGTTATCTCATCAAAACACACCCTGAATGTGTTTTATTTCATTCATACATGTTTGAGTAATCCTTTATTATTAGTCTGTCAACATCTCCAAAACTCAAAATGCTCTGTTCCACCTTGTGATGTCATGAAGCGGCAGTTTTTAAAGTTAACAGCTGCATTTTTACCTTTATGGCAAAAGGAAAAATTCAATTTGTCAAATGGACAAAGTTTATTTGGTCGACCAAATAAACTTTGTCCATTTGACAAATTGAATTTCTCCTTTTGCCTTGGATTCTACCTGGACGACTGAGGGATTCTTGACACATTTTACCTTTAGTTCAGTAGAGATGGGCAATTCCAGGACTGAATCGTCCAGCTGCTCTTGTGAAGATGTATCAGGTTTAAAAGCACAGTGGAGCTCTTCCTGTATCAGCATCACAAGGTGGAACAGAGTGTTTTCCGTTAGAAAGAAGAACTCAGCCAAAATATGCAGGATTTGTGCGTTAAATATGTATGAATGAAACAAAACACAACTCCGGGTATGTTTGTGATGAGGAAACAAAAATTAAAACATAGATTCAATTTCATTCAGATTCAGATTCTTGTTTATTTTCATCACACTCCTGATTGAATGAAGTATTACTTATGAACATACTTCCTTTTTATAGATACACAGTGCAGCAGTCATTTGATCCTCATCCTCTCTCAGCTTGTTACACTAAACCTATACTAGAGTGTACCATAGTAATCGGCGCATCTGTCTTAACCACACAACCCGCCCACTGCACACAAAGCCTTCTCTATACAGTCTCCCACTCTCATCTCTCCCTGATTTACATGAAACAGGCAGGAAATAACAAGGGCCAAAAGGGAGTGATATGTGTAATGGATATGAAGATGTTGAAGTTTTGTGAAGTGGTTTGTTTTTACATATTTTCTTGGAAATGGAAGAACAGCGCGGTGGTCTACGCACAGTTCTTTTGAAGAGTAACATATACAGCTCTGGAAAAAACACTGTATTTTTTTCTGAAATCAGCATCTCTACATGGAATTCCAGCGCCTGTTGAAGTCCAACACAAACACAAAGCTGAGCTACTTCAGTTCTTGCACCAGGAGTGAAATAAAGTCACCCAAGAACAATGTGAAAGACTTGTGGAGAGCATGCCAAGACGCATGAAAGCTGTGATTAAAAATAAGGGTTATTGCACCAAATATTGATGTGTAAACATTAGTATTATGTTGTTTTAAAATGAATTTGATCTTGTTTCTTTGCATTGTTTGAGGTCTGAAACATGTATCTTTTTTTGTTATTTTGACCATTTGTCATTTCTACAAATAAAGGCTCTAAATGATAATAGTTTATTTGGAATATGGGGGAAATGTTGTCAGTCAAACAAAATGTTCCTTTTGCGAAAAACACATACCAATAAGTAGTAAAATCAGAAAAACTGATCATTTTGCGGTGGTCTCTATTTTTTTCCAGAGCTGTATGTATATATATTTTTTTACCTTGGTTGTTGCATACAGTGTTAAATCACTTTTAAGATTGACTCAAATAAAAAATATGATCTAAAAGCACTTCAAAATAGTGGTCGACTGACTTCTAACTGAAGTTTCAGTTTTATCTGCAGCCATCCACGTGTTTACACTTCTGTTATTGAATGAGAACAGACTTAATAATAATAATGATGATAACTTGTGATTGGTCAGTGCGAGACTGAGCATTTTGGGCATTCACAAACTCCAGAAAATACAGTGTTACTGTAAAAAGACATAGGCTACATTTATGTGATGACGGTCTGAACAGACGACGCAAAAGTGGCGTCGCGTCTTCACTTTTTATTCCGCGTTTAGACAAGCGTTTTCGGGAGGAAATCTGCGTGCATACGGTGATGCAAAAGTGTGTGGAATTCAATTGGGTATGCATGCCAGGCGGCCAGGTGGCGATGTGATACATTATCACTATGTCCGCACGCATGCGTAAAATCTTCCTTAATTTATTTACTTAATTTAATTTACTTACCTTTTTATTCAAAAACTCTTCTGACATGGGGGCTCTTGACCAGTATGCACCAACACTGGGGTCGAGGTGGGGTTAAGTGTCTTGCCCAAGGACACAACAGCAGCACTCATCTGTGGGAGCTGGAAATGGTACCACCAGTGATCTGAGTGCTCAACCAATGTCGAGAGCTGGATACGAACCGCCATGCTTTGGATCAGTGGCCAAACGCTCTACCAATTGAGCTACTGCAGACCTGTTTTAATTTAATTTTAATTTTAATTTATTTCACTTAATTTACTTTATAAATATAAATATCCAGAAATGGTGACATAAACTCGTACGCGACGTCAGCAGATTTGACCAGAGTTTTGCGTCTTGGGCAGTGTAGGCGAAAACGCTACGGTGGAGCGGATTCAAGTTTTCCGCTTTGGAGGGCGGTTTCAGTTTTTTGCGTTTTTAAGCCCCTAAAACTCACCGTCTAAATGAAAGGCACTTCCGATAAAATATTTAGTTGTTTTTACCCGTAAGCGTTCTAGTGTAAACAGGCCCATAGTTTAAAAACGGTTGTACAGTGGTACCTCACCTTACGAAAGACCCAACAAACGAAAATTTCAAGTTACGAAACGCCTTCATGTTAAATTTTGGTCTCTAGATACGAAAGAAAATTCAAGTCACGAAACGCGAAATCTCAAAAATTCAAATAATGCGCGCTCAGCCACAGACATTATATGCTTTTCTCAGACTGGATTTAAACTTTTCTCACATTTGTCTCTGTTTAAACACTCAAACTTTCATAGATTTTCAACTAAATGTATTAATAGTGAAGCGTGGGGGGAAGGGGGAGGGCGGTGTGTGCGCGCGGACACGTGTGTGATCGCGCAGCATGACCCGGCGCAGGGCTGCGAGAACGAGACCCGTGCTCAAACCGTGCCTCCTCTAAACCAGGTCTAAACCAGGTCTGAACCAGGTCTAAACCAGGATTAGACCACCGCGGCTCTTGCATGCGTTCGTTCATGCGCTCAGACTGCATGCGGTCCCGAGGGGAGTCCTCGCTGCTCGCCTCAGCCGTGACTCCAAACGAAACCAAGAAATAGACCCGCACGCGGCGCTTTAATCCACCTGGTTTAGTCCAGGTTTAGTCCTGGTCCAGTCCTGGTTTAGTCCAGGTCTACACCTGGTCCAGTCCAGGTTTAGACCTTGGTCTAGACTGGTATAGTCCATGTTTAGTCCTGGGTCTCCAGTCTCTACGCAGGACACAGTGTTACACTATAAAAAAAATGTTACACTATTAAAAAAAAAAAACTTGGAACGAATCAGGCCTTTTCCATTGAAATAGCTACTCAACTTACGAAAAATTCACGTTACGAAACCACTTCTGGAACGAATTAATTTCCTAAGGTGAGGTACCACTGTATATTGGTGACAGAAAGTTTCCAAAATAAGTATTAAAGCTGCATTGTGTAACTTTTCTGGTGGAGGGTCTGTCAAATGCTTTTCTCCATGGAAATGTTATTGCTTAGTTATTGCTTAGTTTGGAATGTTCCACAGTATGGCATTAAACCTTTCTATCTTCATTGAGACTAAACCAGACCAAGTTACAGGTCAGATCTGCGGAGAGGCAACCCCACTCAGTCAGAATGCCTGTTTTCAAGGTATTTTTGAGCAATAAAACCACCTGTAATTGAATAAATGTTAGTTAGAGCTGTTTAATGTCATACGGTGGAGCATTCCAGGCAAAGCAATGACATATCCATAGAAACAAGCAGGTGACAGACCCCCAACCAAAAAGTTACACAGTGCACCTTTAACAAAGCCGTTTCAAAACTTCAAAACTGAAGTATTAGTAGAAGGATATGAATTCTGCCTTTTGTAAAACAGTTTCTGGTTAGTGAGCTCTTGAGTGTATTTAGGCCACATTATCACAGTGACGTCAAATATTCATGAAAGTAATTTGAGTTTGTTATTCAGAAGAAGGCATTACGCTGATTACGTTATGAATACAAAACCACGTTCGCTTATTTTAGCCATGTCTGAAGTGAGTGAAGAGGGAGCCGTGCTTATTTTACACAGTCTGGAAGTTTTGCAAAGTTTTCCGCAGTATTTCAGAGGGTCTTCTACAGAAATAAGCCCGGTTACATCATGAAAAGGTTTATAGAAGAAATCCTCTGACACTGGGGTTTTGGAGATGAAAAATGACAATTGTAAAAGATACTGTATGACTCTGGAATTTGAGGACAGTTAATCGATAGAAATGGGAGTAAAAATATAAAGTTCAGAGTTGGAAATTCACTTTTTTTTCGGACATTTTGCTTAGAAATGTTATTTTATTGACTGGGCTTGTGCATCTTTGTGTGTTTGTTCTTTTCCTTCCTTCTTCTTCTTCTACTACTACTTTGTATCAAAATAATGAATAATGTATGAGTTAAAGGTGCTTCTAAAAAATGTGAAAATCAGAACTAGTCCATTTTAAACAGTTTGCAGTGGTCCAAAGTTATTCCTCACTTACCTTATGCATTCGGAACATCCTAATTATTCACCGTGATGAGTTTAGCGCACAATACTCAGAGACCAGAGCGGAGTTTTGTCATGATAAATCTAACAACAACCAGCATGCTAACACACACTTTCTGATTATCGGACAATGAAACGCTTAATAATTAGATCCAAACAGTACATAGCTGATGTATTTTGATCTCAAGACTCACATTACATAAAATGGACTCTTGTGAGCTTTAAGTTAGAATGTTTTTATCTCGGCAAAAACATACCCATAGTTGTGTTTTGTTTTATTCACACATGTTGTTATTATTAGTCTATCTACATCTCAAAATGCTTTGTTCCACCTTGTGATATCATGACGCGGTAGATTTAACAGCTCCTTTTACCTTTAGTTCAGGAGAAATTGGCAATTCCAGGTCTGAAATGAAACAAATGACTCTAGTGATGGTGCATGGAGTCCTTCCTTCTTCTTCCTTCTTCCTCTTCTTCTTCCTTTTTCTTCTTCCTACTTCTTACTTCTTCTTCCTTCTTCTTCTCCTCTTTCTTCCTTCTTCTTTCTTCCCTCTTCTTCCTTTTTCTTCTTCTTCCTACTTCTTTCTTCCTTCTTTCGTCCTTCTTTCTTCCTTCTTCCTTTTTCTTCTTCCTACTTCTTCCTTCTTCTTCCTTCTTCTTATCCTCCTTCTTCCTTCTTCTTTCTTCCCTCTTCTTCCTTTTTCTTCTTCTTCCTACTTCTTTCTTCCTTCTTTTGTCCTTCTTTCTTCCTTCTTCCTTTTTCTTCTTCTTTCTTCCTTCTTGTTATTATCTTAGAAAGTCTTAAATGTATACATTTCATTGATTAATATCTTTTGCTACGGTTCATGTCATATTTTCCAACACAATAGAACAAAACCGGGACTTGTGTTGTTGTGCCATGTAAGTCTAAGAAAGCCCGTCTATGTCTAGAGCCATTAGCTGCACTTTTAATGTGACTTTGTAAATAAATCCCAATGTAAAACATTTTGACCTTCAAACCACTTCAGATAAGGCCAATTCCAACCATAATGTCTGCAATGATTTGATAAAACTTTAATCCTTTTAATGTCTCTGCCGTCTTCTTTTTATTACACTTAAAGTGCATAAGACAGATTTTAATGTTTTTTTTTTTATTATTTCATTTGGTGGGATAGTACCTGTGCTAAATATTGATCGTTTTCTGTTAAGAAGCAGAGGAAAAGTACAAAAATACAGAAAGCAGTGATGAGATCTAAAATGGAATGCCTCTAAAATAATTTTAAAGAGTTCTTGTAACGATTCTGATGCTATTGCTTTATGTGGGCCTATCTATAGACTGAAAACAGCTTTAATTATATATATATATATATATATATATATATATATATATATATATATATATATATATATATATATATATATATATATATATATATATATATATATATATATTCTTTTCCAAGTAACAGGAGAACAGCTTTGTGTCAGTTCAAAGAGTATGACATTTTCTGGGCCGACTACAACCAGTAAAAAATACAAAACAAAACAAAACATTGACATATATGTGCAGCCATGAGATATTTGGAAGCAGATATATGATCCAGAACATTTAAAAAAAATAAGAGACCAGTTTTTATGATTTTACTACAAAAGGAACATTTTTGTTTGAGTCTATATACTGACATTTCCCCCAAATTCCAAATAAAAATATTATCATTTAGAGCATTTATTTGCAGAAAATGACAAATGGTCAAAATAACAAAAAAGATCCATGTTTTCAGACCTCAAACAATGCAAAGAAACAAGATCAAATTCATTTTAAAATAACATAATACTAATGTTTACGCTTAAGAAGAGTTCAGAAATCAATATTTGATGCAATAACCCTTATTTTTAATCACAGCTTTCATGCGTCTTGGCATGCTCTCCACAAGTCTTTCACATTGTTCTTGGGTGACTTTATTCCACTCCTGGTGCAAGAACTGAAGTAGCTCAGCTTTGTGTTTGTGTTGGAATTCAACAGACTCTGGAATGGAATGGCTGTAATACATGTAGAGATGCTGATTTCAGAAAAAAATGCAGTGGTCTCTTATTTTTTTTCCAGAGCTGTATATAACAAATACGCAAATACTTCATACAACTGTACTATAAGTCATCTTTATGTAACAGATAACCCTAAGTCCTGTCAATCATCATATTGTTTTTGCACTGTTTTCCTTATGACCTCTTCCATACAGTAGAGACACATTTTTATGACTATATTTTTATGTTTTATTTTTACTTGTACATACATTTACTTTGACATCAGTCTCTTGTTATTTCTGCTACTTATTTCGAATGTATTATACCATTTATCTTTGTTATTATAATACACTGAGCTACTGGGTCCAAATAATTTCCCTTGTGGATCAATAAAGTTTGTGTAAGTCTAAACATCTAATCTCAATAAACAGGCTGCATAAACTCCAGATTAATTATCACAGAGCCGAACAGCTTTACTATATATACATCCTCTATTCCAATCCCATGTTTACTTTGCATTGTGTTCTCAAATAGAGTTTAAAGTCGCTCTGTGCAGCCGGAGCGGTCAAGCTGATGGAATTCACCACAAGCTTGTTTACACACATAAGTCTTTGCGTAACCTGCTCGAGCCTGACAGTGTGAGGTTCTTCTACTCAATCAGATTCAGCGTGAGGCTCTTCTACACGAGCAGGTCCAGCGTGAGGCTCTTCTACTCGAGCAGGTCCAGTGTGAGGTTCTTCTACACGAGCAGGTCCAGTGTGAGGTTCTTCTACTCGAGCAGGTCTAGCGTGAGGCTCTTCTACTCAATCAGGTCCAGTGTGAGGCTCTTCTACATGAGCAGGTCCAGTGTGAGGCTCTTCTACATGAGCAGGTCCAGTGTGAGGCTCTTCTACATGAGCAGGTCCAGTGTGAGGCTCTTCTACATGAGCAGGTCCAGTGTGAGGCTCTTCTACTCGAGCAGGTCCAGTGTGAGGCTCTTCTACATGAGCAGGTCCAGTGTGAGGCTCTTCTACTCGAGCAGGTCCAGCGTGAGGCTCTTCTACATGAGCAGGTCCAGCGTGAGGCTCTTCTACATGAGCAGGTCCAGTGTGAGGCTCTTCTACATGAGCAGGTCCATCGTGAGGCTCTTCTACTCGAGCAGGTCCAGTGTGAGGCTCTTCTACATGAGCAGGTCCAGTGTGAGGCTCTTCTACATGAGCAGGTCCAGCGTGAGGCTCTTCTACATGAGCAGGTCCAGTGTGAGGCTCTTCTACATGAGCAGGTCCAGTGTGAGGCTCTTCTACATGAGCAGGTCCAGCGTGAGGCTCTTCTACTTGAGCAGGTCCAGCGGGAGGCTCTTCTACACGAGCTGGTCCAGCGTGAGGCTCTTCTACATGAGCAGGTCCAGTGTGAGGCTCTTCTACTCGAGCAGGTCCAGCGTGAGGTTCTTCTACTCGAGCAGGTCCAGCGTGAGGTTCTTCTACATGAGCAGGTCCAGTGTGAGGCTCTTCTACATGAGCAGGTCCAGCGTGAGGCTCTTCTACATGAGCAGGTCCAGCGTGAGGTTCTTCTACATGAGCAGGTCCAGTGTGAGGCTCTTCTACATGAGCAGGTCCAGCGTGAGGCTCTTCTACATGAGCAGGTCCAGCGTGAGGCTCTTCTACTCGAGCAGGTCCAGCGTGAGGTTCTTCTATTCGAGCAGGTTCAGGATCATACAGGAAAAGGAGGGAGAGATGCAGGAACATGGAGAAGAGATAATACTCCCTACAACTATACATATACATATACATATACATTTATTATCTTTTTTTATTTTTATAATTATGTCTCATTTGAGACCGGCCTCTTGTGACCTTTTTTTTTGCTATTCCATCTATTTTTGTTACCCTCTGATATATATCATATTTGATGAGTGAGCTACTGTACCCAAAACAATTTCCCTTGTGGATCAATAAAGTTTGTCTAAGTTTAATACAGGAAAAGGAGGGAGAGATACAGGCAAAGGAGAGAAAGAGAGAGAGAGAGAGAGATGCAAAGGGAGGAGAGAGAGAAGTGAAGGGGAAGGAGAGAGAGAGAGGCAAAGGGTGGAGAGATACAGGCAAAGTGGGAGGAGAGAGAGCGAGGCAAAGGTAGGAGAGAGAGAGAGAGAGAGAGAGAGGCAAAGGGAGGAGAGAGAGGCAAAGGGGAAGGAGAGAGATAGAGAGAGAGGCAAAGGGTAGAGATAGAGAGAAAGAGTGAGGCAAAGGGAGGAGTGAGAGAGGCAAAGGGAAGAGAGAGAGAGAGAGAGAGGGGCAAAGGGTGGAGAGAGAGAGAGAGAGAGAGAGAGGCAAAGGGTGGAGAGAGAGAGGCAAAGGGAAGAAAGAGATAAAGAGAGAGAGGCAAAGGGTGGAGAGAGAGAGAGGCAAAGGGTGGAGAGAGAGAGGCAAAGGGAAGAAAGAGATACAGAGAGAGAGGCAAAGGGTGGAGATAGAGAGAGACTGGTTAGCTCAACTAGTAACCCCCCCCCCCCCCGGCAATGAGCAAACCAGTGTGGGTCCTTGGGCAAGACCCTTCACGGTACTGCCCCCCGAGCGCCGACAGATGGCTGCCCACTGCTCCTGAAAACCTGAAAAGGATGGGTCAAATGCAGAAGTCAAATTTCTCTCGTGTGTCACTGTGTGTCATTGTGTGTGAGACCAAATAAAGACTTAAATCTTTGACTATGCAATTCATTTCCCGGCACAACAATCACTCCCCGAGCACATGGGGCTTTTATACGAAAAAGCACAAAACGAGGTTTGTTACTTAGCTTACCTTTGAAGGCTCTGGACAGGTCAAAGTATTTCACCATAAGCTTGGTTTCAATCTGTCCGTAAGGATCCAGCGAATAAAATCCAGTAAAACAATTTAGTCCAAAACACGTGTTAGATCCATTACGACGTGTGATCCGGCAACATGCTTGTCGTTGTTTATCCAAACGCGTACTATCTCGTTGTGTGAAAACCACGAGCCTTGCCGAAGGCGGAGCCCAAATGTCCTTCTGCGGCTCTCGTAATCAAAATGGCTGCCTCTATATGGGGACGATTCCCCTTTTATGCAGGTATATCTAAGTCCAACAGAATACTTTGATTTCATGATGGAAGTGAAAAGGCTTGGAAAACACTGTATTTTTGAATGGGTATCTTCAATTTCGGTAATTAACGGGTAAAAATCTTACACACTGTCCCTTTAAGAGAGAGGCAAAGGGGGAAGAGATACAGGCAGGAAAAGGAAGAAGAGATACAGCCAAAGGAATGAGAGATAGAGGCAAAGGAAGTAGAGAGAGAGAGAGAGGCAAAGGATGGAGAGAGAGAGAGAGATCCAGGCAAAGGAGGGGAGGGTGAGAGCGAGAGGCAAAGTGGGCGAGGATTTGTGGAGCTCATGGGAGGATTTATTATGGTTTTGTCCCAATCTGTTTCTGGATAACACAGGATTTCCCAAGTTCTAAAAAAAATAGAACAATAGAAAATAGAACATTTTTGGCTAAAAATAGTAGGGATTCACCGATATGATTCTGGCATTGTACTATTTTTATTGATAGTGAACATTTTCATGGATCGGATATTGGTTCCAAGATAACTGACGAGATTATTTACTGACCAGTGTTGGCCCAAAGCACAGAATATTAGTGAACTTTTTTTTTTCAAAGCCGTTCTGTGGTTACTTTAAATGATTAATAACAATTACAAAACACATTTAGGTAATATTTAACCAACTGTGCTTGAAGAAAATAAATGTTCTTTCGGCAGATACGTAAAGCCAAAGTATCAGCATCTGGATCAGAACAAAAAAAGATGTATCGGTTAAAAAATCGCGTGCAATATAAATACATTTATTTAGGAGCTAAACCATGTGATAAAGTACATTAATGGTGGCTAAACTAAGGCTACATTAAGACTGCGCTTGAAGTGACCCAAATCCTATTTTTTCACCCCTATGTGACCTGTATCTGATCTTTTAATGACAGTCTGAATGACACAGATCCGATTTTTTCAAATGCGACCCAGGCCACTTGGATATGTGGTCCTAAAACCGATACATATCCCATCTTTTGGCATGCGACTTCAGTCTGAACGGCCAGGTCACATTCATCCGATCTACACGTCATCAACAAGCAAGAGTGGTATAAGTAGGCACTCACAAATGTACACAAACTTTCTTCTCGTCATACAGAAATTGTGTATGAAATCTGTGTCAGTGAAGCAGCAAAGCACATAGCAATCCCACCACTCTCAGCACGAAAATGTTCCTTTCTACGGACGCTGCTGTCACTGCCCCACAAAACGTAATGGCCAAAAACCTTCTCCTTCTCCATCTCATCCTTTAAAGAAATAAGTTGTACATGTTCTGGCTCTGGTACGACAGCAACTTTAAAATCTGCAGGCGCTCAATGCTAGTGTCCATGTTTAGGCGACTTCTGTAAACACTGAGCACGCTCGCTGTATGTGACGTCGTCGCGTCCTCCAAGGCCAGACATGTCCAAACTCTGGCCCGTGGGCCAAATGCGGCCCTCAGACAAATTTTTCTTGGCCATTTTTTCTTCTTCCAGGTTAATTGACCCAAATTACCTTGAGCAGAACTTTTGACTGCAAGTCTTTTGAAAATCTACCTTGATAAGACACTTTTTATTTATTGTGTGGTTTTGAGGATCTTAGCAAGAATAAAGGACTGATCGCTCATTTTAACGTGTTAAACATGCAGATATTTCAATTATTCACTGTACTGAGCACCGGTCTATGGCCCTCGTCCTACCCTCTGCTTCATCTGTGTTTAGATATGTGGCCCTTGATGAAAAAAGTTTGGACACCCCTGTCCAAGGCGCATGCGGGACACTTTTGAGGTGTTTTAAAGTTCACACTGGAGATCACAAACAAGTCGCATTTAATTGGAAATGTGAACGACGTTGCCAAATAATCGGATTTCGCAAAAAAATCCAAAATGAGCTTTAAGCCCTGCAGTCTGAACGTAGCCTAAATGTCTTAAAGAGCTTGTACCTGATTTGTTGCTGGCGTCTGAGAAAAATTGCCCCAGTACAGATACAGTATACTGTAAAAGCATGTCATAATGTCAAGTGTTGAAGTGTTTTATTTTCCTAGAAGCAGGAAGTGGATGGTTGGCATGCTAGTTAAGGTTAGCTTTACTTTACCGTTACGGCAAAACACCGCGCTCGTGTCTATAAGTTGATGCCCTCACGAACTCATCACAGTGAATAATTAGGAAAAATCAGGTAAAATTACACATAAAAGTTACTTCTTCTACTACTTCTACTCCGAAAAACTTGCCCCTCCACAGGCCCGACCAGTAACTTGGTCTGGTAAGGCAGTAAATGAATGGAGGTTTAGAGTAACACAAACTACAATGAATTTTAAAATCACTCCTTCAAACCTTAACATTGTGTTTTTTGCATAATTTTAATTGTCAAGAAATCAGATTACGCACATCACATTTTGATTTCAAGACATTTAAATAATCTGATAACTCCAGAAAACTGATGATGTTTTTGTTTGTTTAGATTAGTTGCTGTTGTGAAGTATTTTCCACATAGCCTGTAGTGTTCAGCAGTACAGCTTTAAAATAAATTCAGGTTTTATTTTGGTCTTGTTCCACATCTGAAGTGGCTATTATAACATTGCAATTTCTGTTTCCAGCCAAATATCATCCGACTTTCTCCTCCTCTCATGAGTACTTCAATGACTCCTTCACTTCAAATGAGCATGGACTACAGAAGTGGGCTACTTCCAAAGAAACCAAAGATGAAATGAAATATTATTAACATGAAAAATCTGTCCTCAAGTGACTACCACTAAATAAAATCACGGTTTTACCAGTTTTGCAGTGCTATCAAGTCTAATGAGATGCGAACATTTCAGGCAAATCAATAACAAGCATATTATACAGATCAAAGAGTGAATGAATTTTCCATTTTATACATTTGTGACCGACCACGGCAAAACCCGCCACAACTCGGTCAGGGCAAACAGGAGAAAATCACGTTAGAGTTATAGTCTGTGTTTTAATCCATTTGTACGTTAAAAGTGCACTATGTAACCTGCTTGTTTCTATGGATATGTCATTGTTCTGCCTGGAATGTTCCACAGTATGACCTGTAAGAGAAGAAATTCAATTTGTCAACTGGACAAAGTTTATTTGGTCGAATACATTTCGCAGCTCATCCAAGCTACTTCTTCAGTTCTGGTCAGATGCTGGTGGACACTGCTTATAACTAGTTGCAGGGAGGAGCGAACTACAGTGAAATTACTATGAAACTATCACACCTATTTGTTTTTACTTTCTGTTAGTTAGGTGAGCCTATTCAATATGCAGTGGGAGTGGAGTGTGGGGTCTTGTTAGCAGAACCATTCAGGGCCATAATGGGTGTTTTCACACCTCTGGACCTGACCTGCTGCCCTATTGTTTTCTTTGTTTGTTTTGATTTAGGTTTGAGGATAGAGTTATAGATGGGAGACAAATGATGTCTGAGACCTCCATTTCTGTTCAAGGAAGGGTTCTCTTTCCACTCTGGCACACTCATCGGTGTGCCAACACAGACAGGCATGCCAGAGTGGACCTTCATCTGCCGTACATCTCCACCCAGAAGCCACGGGCCACTCCTTTGAGGACAGTGAGGTACAGATCTTGGCCAGAGAAAAGAACTGGTTTGAGAGGGGAGTTAAAGAGGCTATTTTTGTCAAGA